>CM037089.1:11201302-12461289 GCA_020916435.1 Oxytropis ochrocephala | reverse complement strand
AAAAGGAAACGCCCGTACCCTAGTCAGCTTAAAGAAGCGAAAGAGGGGTCATCATCACGTGGGAGGAAAAGCCGTAGCAAGAAGAAGACTAAGGCTGAAAGTAAGGACAGATGGTCAGGCGAGAGGTAAAGGAAATATTTGATACTCTTAATGTATTTTTATTTCTACAATTCCACCATATATGATGTAATTATCTAATGTAGGTATAAGTTGGCTGAACAAAGCATGTTTGAGGTATTGAAGGAAGAAGGTGCGATTTATGGAAAGCCGATAACTCGACCTGACCTAAGAATAATTGCTCGTAAGCACATTGGTGATACTGGGCTTTTAGACCACTTACTCAAGCACATTGAAGGTAAAGTAGCTCCTGGAGGGGCTGATCGGTTCGAAGATGGTACAACACCGATGGAATCATGGAGTACTGGTTGGAGGATGCTGACTTGGAAAGGATCCGCCAGGAGAAGGGGGATTGAGGACCCCTACTGGGTACCACCACCGCTGGTGCGGAAGGCGGTGCCCTACTGATGCGTCTGGTGAATTGCAACTGCTTAAACTTGAAATTGCCCAAATGAAGAAGTATTGCATTTGCACCTTGAAACTAAATTTCAAAACAATCTTTTATGGCTGCTATTATATTTTCTTCTAACGATTTTATTTGCATAACAGTGATATGCAGGAGCTGATTGCCCGAATCAAGCAAAAACGAAACTAGTACGATGGAGGTGAATGTCGAATAAGTTAATACTCAAATGGTTTTGCTGTTGCTTGTAGCATTTCATGATGTCTTATGTTGAGTTGCTATGACTGACAGGCGACTCAAAAGGAGTTTTTGAAGTGGAAAGCTATGACTGACCATCGCCTAACTGAAATGATGACTTCTTTGAGGAGTGTGCAGGTATCTAGGCAGTATATTGGCATCACTTCTTTGTCCTTTAAGATTTAATAGGATTCATTTTATGTTTAATCTTTCCCTTTTAGTTGGTTGATTTGCCTACTTATGTGATCTTTGGCTTACTGTATTTCTATATATTTGACAGGGCAATGTCTGTGAATTGGTGAATTGGAAAGCTAAAGTGGAGCAACATCTTATGGAAATAACAAATAAGTTGAATGATCTTCAAGCACCAAGAGAATGCACCACTTTCAGTCCTCCGTCGGTAAGATGGGAAGATTGGTTACAAGGCCCTAACACAGAAAATATTCAGGAGGATGCAATTGCAACTTGGATTGGGAGTTCAGAGCTACCTTATGCTGCACAGGGGGCTGCACTTGACGGTCCCAACTCGGGCATACCAACTGAGCCACAAAATGAAGAGCTGAATAACATGAAGAGGTAATAATATTAATATGTGTGAAGTCAATTTTTTAGCCTACCCTCAAGAGGGGTGGGGGTAGGAAGGTAACGCTTTTGTTTTAGTGTTCCTCATTTTTTTTCCTTGGAAATAATAGTGATATGGAGTTGGTGCCAGTGGGGCAAGATGATCAGCCTAATGTGACCCCGGATTCTTCGACAACTGTGAACTCTAAGGCAGACACTGACAACTCAATGTTGTTTCAGGTGATGTTGATAGTGTAGTGTATACATGCTAGTTATTCTAAATTTTATATTTTCCAGCCTAATGAATTTATGATTTATCGATGCAGGACATGTTTATGGATATGTACAAATGGAAAGAAAAAATGGATCAGCAGCTGCTTGAGTTATCAAACACTGTATATGGTATGCTGGGAATGAAGTAGACAATATCGCATTGAGGTATATGAAGCCTAGGATAGGATCATAACACCCTTTTTTCGGCTGATAAGTTTTTCATGGTGGTTACTGTTAAAACTAGCGGAGTTTAGATATTGTACAGCATTCTGACATCCATCAAGTTCATACAAGAGGTTGATGAGCTACAAATTGTTGATATGCTTGACTTGACTTGACTGGCCTTTTACAGTATAGTAGGACTGAAGATGGTTGTTTTCCTGAGTTGTTGTTGGTTTAGACAATGGTTCTATAATACATAGGGCGTTAGGTAGGTTTTACCGGTATTTTGGATATTATAGTAGGTGATGATAAACTTGTACTT
Organism: Oxytropis ochrocephala; assembly: GCA_020916435.1. Taxonomy (NCBI): domain Eukaryota; kingdom Viridiplantae; phylum Streptophyta; class Magnoliopsida; order Fabales; family Fabaceae; genus Oxytropis; species Oxytropis ochrocephala. Next base: position 12,459,214 of record CM037089.1, on the reverse strand, counting down.
AACCTACTACTTTTGGGGAACAAGTTTCCATTTTATATACATAGAACTTTACAATATCGCTTAGCATCTTGTGGATTTGCCATCGACAGCAGAACTTCTAGCTTCTGATTTAATTCAGTACCTACCTTGGTATACTGTTTTTTCTGCAAATTAACGATATTTATTTTTAATAAAGGAATTTTTTACTCTTTCACAATGAAAAGTTTTTTTGAGGTTGTGCATTGATATTTTATGTAATGGAACTGCTTTGGAAAGTTTTTTTTTTTTGACAAAAGAGTAGACAATAATTTTATTTTTGACAGAGTGCTGGGTGTTTTGTACAAAATCAAAGGTTTAATAAAAAGGTTTGGTTGGTGAGTTATGATTGAGACATTTTGAACCGTTTGATTGTAGTTGTATTGAATGTGATGGTGGTTTATGAACACTAGATCCCAAGTTCTATCATCGGATTAAGGTTTATGAACACTAGATCCCAAGTACTAAGATAAGATCCAATGGAATACCTTAATCCGATGATTTTTTATAGATAGATTCTTAAAACTCACCGCTACTTTGATCTTTTGTGCACCGTACATCACCTAAGCTGGTTATGTAGGGTAGAACAACTATGGAGAGGGGCGCGTGTTTGGTGGAAGGAGGGAGGAAGGGTAAGGTTATTTTTTGGAAAATTCTACCATACCTATTTAAATATTTAAATATAAAAAATGATGTGTCATTTAGTAATCGACCGTAGTTATCATACCTAACAAAACTCAATAGACATGAGAGTCGGTGGCGTAGGTACCTTGTAGTTCAAGTGAACCCCTTGGATAAATAAAATTAACACCAATATTCTAGTAAAAAATGTTTTTGCACACTCTGAAAAATATTGTTTGCACTCAAGTCTCTAATTTTACACCAAAGTCTTTAGTTGTGCACCACACTCATATAATCACTCAGAATCTCATATTTTATTTTGAAGGGGTTTTCCATTTCCTTGTTTTAGTGTTATTTAATTAATTTGTATTTAGTGTTAGTGTTATTTAACTTATTTTGATTATGTTAATCTATTTAATTTGAATCAGTTCTGTATTTTGTGAATATGTTGATTCTCTTAGTCTTTATTTAAGTTGTATTTTGAAACTTGTTAGTGTTATTTAATTTGTGTTGAGTCTAGCATTGTATGAAATGTGAAACTTATTAAAGTCTTATTTTTACTATGTTTTTAGCGATGTGTGTTTGAATTTTTTGATCTCCTGTCCCAATGTCCCAGGTCCGTCATTGATGAGAGTGTTCACTATATATTTTTTTTAAAGCAAAAGAAAAGGACATGAAACATTCAATTAAATGAAATTGAAGTTAAACGAATAGGGAAGAAGAATGCCAAAACGTTTCTTGCACTAATTCGGTATTATTACCACAACAACTTTGATTACATCACAAAGATCCCTCACTCTGAAATCAACAACTTTCGATACCTCAACCAATAATAAAAAAACGGAAACTACACCCTTATTACAAGAAGATGAAATGTATTCATTCTCAAAAAAAAAAACAAGATGAAATGTATATTAAAAAGGTCTCTCAGCCATGGAGAATATACAAATGGAATTCCTAAAGAATCTCTCACAACAATGGAGAAGAATAAATCTTTTTGAATTTTTCTAGTCTATTACCCATTAATTGATTTGATTCATAAAATGTAAAGCACATCTTTTAACTTCTAATCCATAAACCGATTCAAATACTCTCTACGGTAGAGTATGATCATTCTTTTGAGCAATTATTATCGTTGTAGACAATTAAAACGAAAAATGTCTCGTGTAGAAATTACAATCAAGGTGGAAATTGTTGAAGTTGAATATTGAGCATCTTGAAGAAGTCCTAAATTGCTTAGTTTTGTGAAGGAAGTTCTCCTTTAAAAACTTATCGATCAAAAAACACCTTAAGTTTGTATTTGACTTTTTGTTTCTCTTATACTCTTATTTTAGAATGTTGGCGGATGTAGTTTAATATTTTATTTGGAGAGTGTCGGTGCATCAGGGCCATTGGGTGCTTGAGAGAAGTCATGTGTCGTAAAAAAAATTACCTAGTGTAATTCTCTCAGTTTGTTATCGGACAACGGTTCATGTCTTCTCTTTGGTTATGGAGTTTTCGTTAAATTCTTGTGTTTCGATTGTGCTTTCATTTTGTTTCTCTATGTTGTTTTTCCAACAAGTGATATCGAGTCATGGTTCGACTTGGTGGGAGAGCGGATAGTGGATCATGGTGCGGATCAAGTCTAGTGATGTGGGTGACTCACACTTGAGGGGGAAGATTTTTGGGAATTCAAGTAAGAGTGGTTAGTCCCCACATCGATTAAGAATGAGTTAAATGAAATATATGTGGTTAGTCCCACATATACTCATTTCATAAGGTTTTGGGTGGAGATGTGTTGTGAAGCACTCTTAGTGGTTTGATTCGTTGGATAATTTCATTTTTGCTCCCGATGTTCCCAACACAAACCTTAATAGTGTATTTTTAGTGTAGTAGCCTCTTCTCCTTGTGAAGAGATGTTGAAACATTTGTAATTTTCGTATTATTTTTGTAGCAAATGATAGCATGTCCTCTACAGTCCTTTCATAGAAGGTGTGTAGAGTGGTCTTACGGCAATGCCTAAGCTAGAATACTATAATGAAATTATACTTATCGGTAAAAAAAATTGTGGACCAGAGGTAATATTTCAAAAACGGATATATAAAGCATGAATTAACTAAGGTGACAATCAAATCAAGCAACACATTAATGAATGTACTTAATAATGTAACCTTATCTAACATGTAACAAAATCAACACTACAAAATATAAGGCAAAGAAAGTGCTAAAAATGTAACCTTATCTGCTGTATCTGTCTAATATCGTATTTACTTTTACATCCAATAAAAAAATATTGTATTTATTTGTACTATACTATTTTGGGCAAGTTTGATGGTCAAAAGATAGGATAGAGACATAATATGATATGAAGCAGGATAGTGAAAGGATATGATAGAGACGGGATAATACTTATCTTATCCTCGGTGTGCAATGCACGATAAGATATAATATAATATTTATTATTCCTTTTTAGATACAAAGATGACATTATTATTTTATATATTTTAAATAAGGTAATATATTATAAGTTAATGACAAAACTACCATTGTGGCAACTATATTTTATTTGTTGAAAGATTAAATTTATATACTTTTAATAATAAATATATTTTTCTATCACTTATTTTAAATTTTTAAATTTTAGATATACAAAAAGACAAAATTACCCTTATCATAAATTATACATTACTTTTTAAATTAACTAGTATGCAGTCTCGTGCCATGCACGGGTTTAAATTTTGTTTGAATAATTATAAAAATTGATTTTTTAAAATTTTTGTGTATTTTGGTTAAACCTGTTTATTTATAAATGTATATTATAACTTTTGTCAAATAAATAAATAAATCCCATTTTACTAATTTTTGTTTGAGATGTTTTACTTTTACCAATTAATATTCAAAGTAACTTTATGTGACATATGCAGAATGTATCCATTTTTTGTTTGTCTTACATTTGTATAAAATATCTGATAGGCTGTCATCTGATGTGAGAGAAAGATGATAAAAACCTCAAACAACCATAAAAAGAAAATCATTCCTCGATGTTCCTTTTAGCCGTAGACAAATATTTAAGAATATATTGATATATTGATGCATACTGGCCCATGAGTATGAATCTTCGAGAAGCTTTTAAGTAAAAAAAAAAAAAAATTATGAAAGTAAACTATATCTGAATGTCCTAGGATACTCTATTGAAATCTACTTCATAGAATTAGTAATAGGGTGCTAAACCTAAGATCATATTTGTGGAGTACCACAACCTTTATCGACTATTATTGCACAATATGTTAATGGTTGCAGGTAAATAATTACTGAAGAAAGAAAAAAGAGAATGATAAGAATAAACTAGAAATATAATGTTGCAAAATAATAACTTCTGATATTGTTAAAAAAATTAAAAAGCATATAATCAAAGAATAACATTCCTTTGTCAAAAAAAAAATTACATTCCATTTTAATTCCAAATAAATAAACATACGAGTAAGTAACTTCTCCACCTTTGTGTGAATTTTGAGAAAGAAGTCTCTATGCGAGTAAGTAACAACATTTAGAGATTGTTGAAATAATTGCTTTCGCTACTTGAAAATGCTCACTTAATTTTATAAACAAATATACTTCATATACACAGATTTATAAAATTTTACATCGAGAGAAACATAATTAGTTTTAATTATCTTGCTACTTATTAAATGTATTTCCATCAAGGGGAGCATAAAATTAAACTAATTATCTTGCTATTTATTTATTTATTTATTTAAAACTAACTCTAAAGCAGGCCCTGGGTATATGCAACCCAATTTATAGTACCTTGAGGATAGGTGTTCGTTATCACAAATTCTTGAGATATTGTGTCCTAATTCTAAACGAATTTGATTTTTTTTGCTCAAGGAATTTGATTTAGCTTGATAAACGTTACAATAATTTATGCATCAAGTCATCTAACAAATTTAAATTAAGCCTAAAGTCATGTGGGTTGGTTGATCCATTGATGAATGTTTATTATATTTCATCATACATAATACACAAGATACAAAGCCCCCCATCAATGATTCGGAAAGCAATCTCTGTTGATGGAAATCAGGAAGCTGCATTGTCCCTCTTATAAGCCTCAGCAGGTTCAGTGTGGGGATCAGATTCAATAGGATGAAGCAGGTTCAGCCCTCAGGTGAAAAAACCTTATGTTGAATTTACAAATCCCAGAATACCAAACAAGACTTTAGCTAGGCGACTGGAGTTTAATTTTAACTTGATCAAGGCATTCCTGAACATTCCTGAACTCTTTTGTGTCAGAGAAGCTCTGAGCCTGAAAATATGAGTAATAAATTTTAAAAAAATTACAAGCTGGGCCCGACGAGCTAAACCAAAGCACGCAAAGAGCAACAACATTCTTTTCTGATTTTCCCAACCATGAAACACCAGAAATTATAAAACAAATATCTTGCCTGTCGGATGATGTTCTTCAAATGCATCTCAGCAGTAAACAACTCTTTGACACTGCCAGTGGATGAAGAAATTTCCATGTACACCGTACAGAGTTCCAAGGATGCGTTTGCAAACTTTTGAAAGCGGTCTTTGTCTTTCCAAGTATCAGAGCCCTGAAAGAACACAACCGCACAAACTGTAAAATGAAAATCATTCTCATGAACTGGCTCCAAACAATGCATGTAATGCTTATTTTGCAAATGTGTATGTTCAACGGGATGCATGCAACTGCACAGAATCTAGGATGTAGGTTTATAACTAATCATGTTTGGGCATAAACATATAATCCAATCCAAATCAATACATTTATTTATAATTTTTTATATTGGTAAAAGTGTTTAACAATAAATAACGACAGAAACAATGTACGATGCCAAGAAAGTTATGTGTGACATTTTTGGATAATAAAGATATCTAAGACGTGCTCGACCTTATGAGACATACCTGAAGTGATCTAACTTGTTTTAAGAGGGCTTCAGAACACATGATGAGATCTCCATTAATTCTGTGCCATTTGGCATATAAGCCCCAGATATCAGGTCCGCATCCACTCCCATTTTTAACTATCTGTGTCAGTAAAATAAATATTAAACTTGTAATCATTATTGAGTTGCACTGCCTGTGGCACTACAACCTCACTAAGGGCTTGGGATTGTTCAAAAATCAATTCATCAATTCATTAAGTTGAAGAAATCTACAGAAACAGAATCTTGATAGAACCGTGTCTGTGTACCTGCTGTAAAACTTTTCCAAGTAACGACAATAATTGCTCATTTTCACGTGATCTTCCTGCAACAGAAACTCCAGATACCTGCTCTTGATGTTCTGATCCAGAATCAACAATGCAGAATTGATTTGTATTATCAGTTGTTACAGGAAGCACAGATTCACTTGTTGAAAGCCGGTTTTCCAACTCCCTTGTGATTCTTTCCAATAATGGTGTATCTACTCTTTTATTATTGGTCAGGTCCAAAACCATCTGGGCCCCTTCCAGTGCCTAAAATAATTTATCAAACTGGATGAGCAACAAAGAATAAACAAAGTTGTGCTTCAATAATACATATACCCTTTTTATTCCGAACTCTCAGTCTCAACATATGTAAAGAAATATTAAGGTTATATTATCTAATGATGGGGTAGAATGACAAATTTAGTTAAAAAAAATAACATACATCATAAATAAACATGATAAAATATATCATATATAAACTCCAAAATACTTCAAAACTCAAGTCAGAAAAAAAAACAAATCATTTCAATCCTAAATAATAAAGATATAAAAACAATCCACGTCAAAAAAATATAAAAACAATGATTTTCTATAGGGAGAATGGGTACCCAATAGTATACTAAAATAAAGATCTAAAAACAATCCTTGTAGTATAAAGATTTTTTTTTTCGGCAAATAGAAGGTAGGAAGCCTCGTTAAAACCTTTGGATGTTAAAAAACATCAAGAAGGAAAAAGAGTACTTCCCTCTAGTTTTTTTAAAAAAAGGAAAAAGAGAAAGACATCAAAGAGGCCAAGAGGGGACTACACCAATACCCTTGGCAGAAAAAGAAATAAAGAGAAAGCAAAAGTAGGGGCATTGAAGAAGACAAATAATAAGGCAATAAAGAATGACTAAATTACAAAACGATGCACACTACGATTTGCATCGTTCTCCCCTGTAATTACAAAACGATACACACTACGTATTGCGAGTCGTATCGTGCGATTCATACAATTCTAACTACCATGCATGCAATTAAACAATGAAATTGCAAAAAGAAACATCTCTCAGTCTTCATATTATTCCATCATGTGTCATATACTAAGACTTGTTTTGATCAACAATAGAAGAAAAAAGTCACATACCTGACTGATATTGCCAATGTCAAGAGCAACATGATTGAAATTCTCCCAGAGTTGCCAGCAGTTTCGCCTGTTACAAATTAGTATTGTGTTAGCGTGTACCCTAGATGGCTAAATTTGCAAGCATATGCCCATATTCATGACACGGGCGAAATTTAATAAGAGAATCAACACTAAACTTGGACTTCAAGGCTTCTTTGAATGCAATAAAAGCCTCCTTGCTCTTTTTCTTGATTGAATGCCTGCATGTGAGGTTAAATATATAATAAGCAAAAGCAAGAAACCAAAATTTAATAACCCAAAACAACTTAATTTTCTTATTAGTAGTAGTACTAAACTATTAACTATTATGGACTGTGGATATACCGAGTTCTTTTGTTAAGCTCATATCGTTGATACCAAGTTAAAAAGGAGAGCTTGCAAAATGAATCATTGGAATGTCAAACTCAAAGAGAAGGCAGTTTTGAATTCTGATTCAGTTTATACAAAGATATATTTGCATCCCTATGCGCACGCCTCATTGGTAAGGCAGCAGATAGTCCAAGCTGGGGATTTCAACATTGAACCCCATCAGGGAGTAGATTAGATGAAATTAAAGGGAGGGAGCTGATTTTCTCCTTATGCAACACAAATTCTGAGGCCTAAAAATGGAGATGCATTTAATTAATTAAATGTGTGGTTTCCGAGAAAATTTATGCACAAACTTAGCTGTTTCCTATTCAGAAATACAAGAAAGCAAGAACTTCATACAAGCAAGCAATGTTATTCCAAGCTTCCCCATTTTCAGGATCGAGTTGAACAGCACGAGTGAATGCATCTAAAGCCTTATCAACATCCCGCGCCTGTAGAACTTCCATGGTTAGTTTGAAGTACCCAACAAAACAAAAATAGAATTTATAAAACAAGGAGGCAACTCTACATTAGCCATTGTAAAAAATGGGAATTTGTGATTCTGTGGCCAACCTGATAAACCAATTATGTGCATGTCGCTACCAGTCCAACTCACCAAAGTTGGCATAATACTAAAATATTGTCGCCACATGTCAACAGCAATAATAACTAAATAATGGGTATTTAGACTTCTAAAGAAAAATTGTACTTTTTTTGTGGGGGAGTAAATTGTAGATTTTATTGTAAATCTAATGCTGCAAAAGTAAATAAATAATAAGCAAATATAATGGATATTACACAACTTACCTTCAATGCAGCAGCCCCAAGTGCAAACCAACCATCTGGATACAGAGAGTTCATCGACATTGCAGACTCCCTTAAATTAACAAACAAAATTTACTTAGTTTAACATATCGAACCAAACAACAATGTTACATTTAAAACAACAGAAGTTTAAAATATAATGTTAACAAAAAAGATGAAAGTGAAACACTTCATTCAGGATAGAACACAAACCATAAAATTTTAGACTTCTCATAGTCTCCTCTATTGTATGCACTGCGGGCCAGAGAGCGCTGTCAATCAAAGAAAAACAAACCCATTAATAAAAGGTGCTTGGAGAGTTTACAATATGATAGAAGCAAATATGCAGAAGATAGGTATGATAGATTTAAGCATATACATAGGCACACCTTAGCTCTAGTAGACTTGTTGTTTGAAACTTCCAAGGCTTTTTCATAGCATTCATCATTATTGGTAACGTCACCCAGGGAGCACCTGGAATATTATTTGCATGAGAAATAAGTGGTGCAAAACAATGATTTATATTCTTGCAGTTTTTATTTTTCGATTCGGATATAATGTAAGCCAGCATGTCATCTGCCATGGCTGGTTCTTGATTGATAACTAAGTGAGTGGGGAGAAAAGATGAAATTTACAAAAGGCTACAGGTCACCATCACTAGAATACCTGAGATTTTGTAAAAAAAATAAATTAAAATTGCCACCTATAGTCCAGAATATTGATTAGAAAGTAACCTGAAACCTGATATAACTTGATATATATTTCTGTCGATATTCAAAATCAATTGTATGCAGTCCACCAGCAAGTAATAGCACTTAGAAACTAGAGTACCTTTTCTTAGATCCACGTTTGAATAAGCACCTTAGCTAAGCCCTTATCACATAATAGTTACTCCCTCTGTTCCATAATATAAGGCCTCATTGCACTTTTCACAGTTATTAAGAAAAGTTGGTAGAGTAATAATATGTTAAAATTTTGTATGACTATATACCAACACAACTTAGTACTATTATTAATAAGGGTAGCATTTGGAAAAAGAGCAATAAATGTAACTAGAAAGTTGTAAAGGGCCTTATATTTTGGGACAAGTAAAAGTGAAAAAGGGGCCTTATATTTTGGGACGGAGGGAGTATGTGATAAGCGCTAAAACATTTTGATTTTAACTTATTTGAGAAGCCTATTCAAATAAACTCAAAAGAGCTTATTGCGAGGTTGTCATATATTTAATAAGCTTAACCGAACACTTATATAAGTGTTTGTGACATAAGCTAAATCTACAAAAGCTCCGGAAAAACTCTTCAAATTGCACCTATCAACAACCTACTTCAACTCAAGAATGGATTGTATAAATGCCACAACGTATGTTGTCAAAGAAGTAGTCAGAATAGCTATTGTTTAAAATCAGTCACAATCTAATCAAGAAAGCAAAAAAGTAAAAACAAGCCAAGTAACATACCATAACCGGGGGTCATTTGGTCTTTCTGAAAGACGTTTTCTAATGAGTTCAACAGCTGTTGCTTTCTTCTCCAAGAGGCTGTTTTCCAGACCAAATTCCAAACAAACGAATGAGGAGTGAATTAGGGGAGGGGAGGGGAGGGGGTCATTCATGTAAGGTCATACTATACCTGTAGCAGTATATAAGATTATCCCATAATTCCAAATCTTCAAACTCCTTTATTGCCTCCCCTATCAAACCACAACGCACCAAAAGTTCCCCATATTCCCTGAAATCGAAAGGAACAAGAGTTAAAGAGCAAAAATACAAAAAGGATTCAAAATGTTAGCATTTCCATTGGGGTGAGGGGAGTCATCTGTAGAATTTACAGAGCAAAAGTTCATACTTCCTCAATGCAGGAATACTAGGCACATAAACGCCATAACTAAAAGGAACTCTTTCTGCTATTGCTGGAGAAGGTTCATAAATATGCTTCACCTGCAAAATCAATGTATCTATTTTTATCAGGTGCAATAATCAAATCAAGATAATTCACGCTGCGTCAAAATTAAAATCAAGGCCATACTAATAGGTAGAAGGATTTAAAAAGTTCAACATATTATATTAAATGTCAAACATGTATAATCTTGTTGAGATGCCTGTTACTTAGTGAATCACTAAATCTTGTATAGCTTCGCATTAGAGTCTCTCAAATCAATTCATTTACTCAAAAAGAAGGATAAATGAAATGAAATGTGTAGTAGAACAATTAAAGAATACCAAACAGTAGCTTTAGGAAAAAATTGACATCTACTAGGGGTTTCGGCTCAGTCTTGAGCATAGTATTGCCTTTGAACCTGTTTGTTTAAACTAAAAAAGTGATTTTTTTTGTCTTTATGCACTGCAGAAGCTATCCATAATAGCTTCTAAAGAAAAGCTGAAAATAGACTATTTTTTCGGAATAAGTTTTTGTCGTTGTTGTATTATTATCGGAACAAATTGAAATAGGTTATTATTATCATTGCTGCAATTCCATAAATCCTAAAGTCTTCATGAACTCTAACATGCACTGCTTGTGATCCAATTTTGGTCAGTATAATCCACAAACAAAAAAGAACTAAATTAGTTCATAGCTTTGTATCTTTTTTTTACAACTTAATATCAATATTGTAGGCACAATAAAATTATAACAGTTTTTCATTACAAGATGGATACGGGAAAATGAAGTATCAGAAAAATGATAGTTCTATAACATGTGAAAAAATAAAACACATACCAAGTTATCCATCATCAGTAAAGCACGCTCTTTTTTTCGACTCTGCGACGACTCCCATCGAATCACGCAAGATATCGCAGAAACTACGTATCTACAGCAGGAAAGAGAAACTGATAAGATGAAGATAACGGTTTACAAACAATAAAAACTGAGTAAAGCATTAAGAAAAATGAAAATAAACACCATAGGCTCAGACAAAGTTGCCTCTACGGTGTAACCAAAAACCGCATTGTTTTTTTTTTATGTTAAGAAAAACCTCATTGTTAAACAAATATAAGTAGTAGACTTTTGTCTACTTACAATGAAGTAAGAGAAATGCTGAGAATCAATTGCCTCAATGTACGGAGCCATATCCCATCCTGAAACCAAGTCATGAGCCACAAATAAAATGAACAATTAGCATATCCATTACGTTTTTATTCCCCTCTTTTCGGGAAAATTAATTGTTTGGATACTAGAATCCAATTAAAAATGTAAATAGCTCTAAAAGGAGGAAAAAGAAAACAGACCACTAAACAGTATAGCCCATAATTCAATCTTCTATGAAAGAGAAGGCTGAGATTATGGATTTGTATGGTAAACCAATTGGTGAGGAAATGAGGTCCTTTTTCTGGTGGAAAAAAGTTGGAGAGGGTAGGTTCCTCCATTCGAAGGGCAAGGGTTGCCACAAGCCACAGATAGAAAGTACATCGGTACACATAGATGACCTAATAAATACCAATGAAAAGACACTCCCAGAGATTGAAGGAAAAACTATCAGCTAACTACTATACTAGTTATACTAGTTCATACTTCATACAAACACGCTGCTAGCTACTATACTTTTTATACTAGTTAGTACAATCATGCCGACTGGCTAAACATCATACACTTCAAACTAAAGTAATATAAATTTAGAGCTATTAAGAGGAAATACACTTGCGCATCCACATCAGTAACCTAGGAGAACAATTATTGATTCATGGAAAAACAAAATCTCTAATCATTTGATCCATTTTTTATACTTTCTTTCACTTCTTCAAGTTTAGCTGAACACCAAAATAGGCTATAACATTACTTAAATTCTATACCGAAGGTAGTTTTCAAATCAAAAGGTTAAAAAAGGGATTTATATGAAAGTATGCAGATACTAGACACAATATCGCATGCATGTACAAACTAAGGCAACTTACGTTGCAATTCATCATGTCGGGAACTCTTCTCAATTAGAAGGCAGTGTGCCAGAATTATAGCCTGTTGTGTTGCTGTCAAATTGGAAGTAACATAATCACCATTTTCCATGTCTTGTGACTTAGTCTTAGAGTCATCATTGTTTTCTAACAGCTTTGGTATTATAAGTATGTCAGATGCTTGGAGGCTTGAGGCTGATTCAAATGCAAGTTATTTCCACCAGTGCTGCAACCACTTGTTGGGGAGCGAGTACCAGCTAAGGAGCGGTCATCCACACTATTCGTTGAACTTGTGTTACGTAACAAGTACCATTTGTGCCTTTGGTTCTACCTATGTCCAAAATTACATATTTTAATATTCAAATTAAAGTACCATGAAACATGGTGACGATGCAATTTACTATGCGTACCTGATGGACAGTCACGAAAACCAAGTACTCCAGTAACTGAAAGCTGAAGTCCGGCTGCCATCTCAGCTGACTCAAAATGTGTCCTGAAATAATAAGGTACTTCAAAATAAAGGACAACACAAGAACATCAAAAGTAATGATTATCTCAACATTCAAATATTATTCTACCGAAAAAATTTACAACATAATTATTTTTTAAAATCATAAAATGCATAGTGATTTTGAAATTCTCAAGTCTATAATGCTTCCGAGTTCTGATACATTATATACTTCAAGGTGACCTAAAAAAAAAATGTTCTCAAAATCACCCGACTATACATAAGTACATAAAGCAAGCTGAGCCATGTAAGTAATAAGTAATACATAGTACAGATAAATCTACCACGGTCCACGGATAATCATGTCAAAGAAAAAAAACTCAAAGACAGACTGACCTGCAAGAGTCAACTCGTCCATAAGCATATTCCACAATTCCAGCCTCTAAATGAAGCAGGGAGACAATGGCCAAGCTCTCTCCATCACGCAAATCGGTATCCCAATAACCCTGAACTTGTTCTAAGGTGCCAAATTGCTGTAAGGCTTCGCCAAAATAAACATGCAAGAGATCAAAGAGGGAAGAAGACCACCCATCCAAAATTCTCTGTTCAAGAAGCAAAACCCTTCCAAGCCACCAAGAAAGGCTTTTAACTCTAGTCTCAATAGATAAATCTCTCAACCGCATAAGCAACATCTTAGCAAAACTATATACTAGAAAATAAGAGTAACAAGTTAATCACTTGAGTTAAGTCAAGTCGAGTCCTTAAGCATTAAATTAAATGCAATGAATGAGTAGAGTACCTGAAGATTTGAGAACTTTCCAAGTAAATCAGAACCAGCAGACATAACCTGATTACGTGCCCAAATGTCCAAATCCACAGATTCATATTCATCCAGAGGCAGAGGACATTTCGGTAGCTCATTCCCTTTCAAAGGCCTACAAATACAACAACCAATACTTCATAACCAAATAGCAATTGTAATGGTTTCTTTTGTGATAAAACTATAGTAATTTGAATTTTACCCGGTGAAACTGCGTTGTGTGAACCCTAGAAATGCAGCAACAGCGATGCACATCACGAGCGTGACCCTACGAGTTTGTTCTTCGGGGTTAGCAGAGGCATCTGTTATGAAAGACTCTGCGCGATCCATCAACTCGGAGTAGAGGCGGTCGGAACAATCCGGTGGCGGTGAATTGTGGTCGAGTTGGAAGACGAGTCTGCAGGGTTGGGAGGTGAGTGCTTCAACATAGTTGCCACACTCGATTGAGTGCAGGAGCTCTTTGATGTGGTCATCCGAAGAATTGGTTTGAGGTCCGGGATTCAATGTTGTTGCCGTTGACGGCGAAGGACTCAGGGTGCAACGGATTAGCCGGAGCTCGTAGCCACGGGTGGCTATGACGTCAGCATCGAAGCTAGACATACTTTCCGACCAAACTCACGTACTATTGTTTTTTGACTCAGGGTTTAGGGTTTTTGATTGATTCACTGTTATAACTCTAATCATCACTTCACTATAAATAATAATAAATAAAATAACTCTAATCAAAACAACACTACTAAAATTATCAATCTATCCTTTTCTAAAACTAACTTTTTGAAAATAAATAAGTCATTCCAAATTATTTTATTTCACTTTTTATTTTTTGTGGGTCCCACTTTCTTACACTATCTCTTAACTTTTTTAATCTCACATCTACAACTCTTTTCTCCTTCCTCTCTCACTCTTGTCTTTCTCAATTTTCTCTCTACCTCTCTTCCCTCTATTCTCTCTCTCTTTCTCTCCACATTTCTATTTTTTAGACTATTTCATAATCTTTTTAATCAAAATAAAAACTACTAAAATCTCTATTTTTCTTTCTTCTTTTTATTATTGATAAAACTCAACTAGACAATCAAACATCAGTGCTATTCGGTACGAATAGCAGTGGTAAGAAATGTCAGAAACACTCTGTACACAATAGGAACCGCATAACACAACACGCGACAGTCTGACTATTTTAGTGGTTTTCTTCGCTTTCATACGGGATTGTTAAATGCCATCTAACATTTTCCTCAATCAAAACAACCATTACCATTCAACTATTAGTTCTCTATAGTGGAACGTTATTCGTTGTCAGAATAATTATTTTATATTCAGCTTTTGTGTTGCAACGGGAAAATGTTACACGTTGTTGGTATAATTTTATTACTGATAAAATGTATTTCGTATATTTATTTGTCATGGGAGCTACATTATGATTAGATGATTTGTAATTACCTAACGATAAAAATATTTTTTATATTTTATTTTTTAGTTTCAACGAGCAAAAATTGTATGTTATTGCTATAATTTCATTACTATTAGTTCTCTATTGTTGAACGTTACACATTGTCAGAATAACTATTTTATATTCTGCTTTTGAGTTACAACGGGAAAATGTTACATGTTGTTGGTATAATTTTATTATTGATAATATGTTTTTCGTGTATTTATTTGTCATGTGATCTACATTATTATTAGATGATTGGTAATTACCTAACGATAAAAAAACTTCATTTTTTAAAAAATTGAAAGATTTGTTGTAATTGAATTTTATCTGAATCTATTTACATAATGAATACGATGTTACCCGTGCGTATGCACGGGTATACTGCTAGTTGTTGGTGACATTAACATATAATATTTTTTAGAAAATACTTGTTTAGTTGGTCAAATATATATATATATATATATATATATATATATATATATATATATATATATATATATATATATATATATATATAGAAAAAAATAGATAGGTGAGAGAGGCATTGTTAAAAGCACCTCCGGTTTTAACTTCGGCACATCCGATACCTATGTTTGGTAATTAAGTTCTAAAGTAAAAAGTGTATTTAGAAGAATTAACTTCATTTGAATGCTAAGAGTAGAATTAAATTTGATGTGTAAATATAAATAGTTTTGTGGATCCCTCACTTGAAATTGATTTTATTCAATGGAAAGAGTGAAGAGAAAAAATGATGAAAGTGATTTTCTATTATTATTTTCGTTTGGACCAGATCTTAGCTACCTATAGAGCTCGTGTTTAGGATTAAATTTTCCACTAATTAGCACTGAGTTTGTTCACTGCAGAAATCGAACACGGGAGCACCAGGTCAACCTCCCGTGTCCCAAAGTAAATTAAGTCATTGGGTCCAGCAGTGTTTTTTTTAACAAAGGTCAATAGTGTTGGTTAGTGACTTTCTATTATTTGATTTAGAATAGAAACGAGATAGAGAGAAAACGAATAAATTACTTTAGTACTATAAATTTTGAGAGAGTAGAGATGCATGAGAATAGATTGTCTACTTTGAGTATTTAGTAACTTTGGTAACTTTATAGTGTTTTTTTTATGACAAACTTTATAGTGTGTCAGTGTGTAATGCCATGAAAACCAAGAGAAAAGAAATGAAAGGAAAGAAAAGTAAGAAAATATATCATTTTCCTTTGTTTGGTTGCCTTATAAAATAGGAAGGAAAGAAAATTTTTAGTGGATCCCATTTTGAGAAGAAAAAGTAAGGGAAAACACAACTTTTATGTTAATGAGACATGTAAGATTGTAATTTTTGGTTGCATGTATCACAAGATCAAACTGGGTTCCATCTTTGGGTCGCTTTGACATGTTTTTACGCCACTATACTAAATTTGTGAGATCCTTTGCATGTGATATTCTCTTTCGGTTTGAGGTGTATGTATGATTTTGATAATGGATGGCTCTGATTTTGTGTTTTTTTGCTCTGAATCTTTCTTTTAGGTTTTCATTTATTGTTGCTTTTGGTTATTTGTCATTTTCGATATTGTTCTTGGTATGAGATACACTACTGTGTTAAAGAAGAAATCATGAAGGAAACCTTGAGAGAGTGTTGTTGTGTTGAATGAAAAATTGATTCTTAGAGAGAGAGAAAGAGAACGAGAGAGAAGAGGCGAGACAATAGTTGATGTGTTGAAACTTGAAAGAGAGGGTGAGAGAGATGAAATTGGGAAGAAGAAATTGAGATTAATTTATGGATTAGAGTTTTTTTAATGATGTGGTAGTTCACATGGATAATATAACTATGTTAGCATCATTAAAATAGGCCACATAATCTGAAAACAAAAAAAAAAGTGACACATAAGCTTACAAATGGTATTAGGGACTAAAATGGATAAAAACATTTTGTAAGGACCTTTTTTAAAAAAAAAATTGCAGAGACTAAAATGGATAATCGATGTAATTGCAAAAATCAAAATGATATTTAATCCTTTTATGCATTTATCATTTTACAATGCATGTGTTATTATTCATCATTTTTATTTTCTCTACCTTTTTTCTAATTTCCCTTGTAACTTTCTTTGTATAGCATTTTGCCATTTTCGCACTCCATGAGGAAAAAAGAAAGCACTATCGATCCCTCCTGGCTATACCAAAAATGAAGAAGAAAAGTATTTGTTTCTCTAATAAAAACAAGCAATAAATAATTTAAAATACACCGTCGTGTATAGCATTATCGTTTTCATGTGAGTTTGCATTATTTTGTTTTTAACTCTTTTCTTTCCTGAACAAAAAATAATAAAAGAAAGTCATCAGATTGTCTCTCTGGTCTGGCTAATCACTAGGACTAGAATCTTTCGTAACTTGGATAAATCATTAATTTATAATTATTGGGTAAACTAACACTTTCTAAAATATTATCTCAATATCCTAAGTTGAATGTAAGTAAATTTAGTGGTGATGTTTTGGAGTCAAGTTTTAGGTGGGTTGCACAATCATTTAGTGGGTTCTACGATCATGGTATGAGTAAAGAAAAATGGAGACATTCAATTTGCAAGAAAAATGTATGTGCCTTGGGTGAGTCACACTAGGGTAAAATATGTTCTATAATGCTATCATCTTAAGGCAAAAGTGATGCTAAATAGTGTTTGATGTACTTTAAATAGTGTTTGATGTACTTGAGTTTAAAAAATTAGTTGTTCAAATATACAAAGTTTGTTTCTTAATTATAGGTTTTGTGAAAATAAAGATTAATGTTGTGACAAAATACGTAAAGTGTGACTCTAAGTAATGTGTTTTGCGGTACTTTAGGATTCAAAAGGAATTTTAACTGTTCAAATACACAGAGTTTGTTCATCAGTAACTGATTATGTGAAAAATTACTTCAATGAAAAAAATCAATGTTTGGAAAACCGGACCGGTCATTGAACTGACGGAGGCACTGGTTCAAGGTACAATGATCCAACCGTGCTTGAACCGCTATCCCTCCTCTCTCTCTCTCTCTCCCCCACTATCCCTCTCTCCTCTATCCTCTCACTCTCTCTCATTACATCACATCTCTCTTCTATATATCTTCTCATATCATTACCCCTCCCTCATTTCCTTCTCTCCATCTCTCTCCCCCTCTCCATCCTCTCTTCTACCTCCTTCTTATCTCCCATTCTTCTCTCACCTCCCATATCTCTTCCATACAGTGGCGGATCCAGAAATTTTTAGTGGTGGGGGCAAAAAATAATCTGATATATCTCCTTAGAAGAAAAATATTGTAAATATTTAAAAAATACTTATTCTCACGATAAAAAAGAATATATCGATACAAAAATTAACACTTATTTAGTCTGTACGAAATGAAAAGTATCAATTTGATCATTCAATATTGGTCGAATTAATTATTTTAATATAAATTTGGGGACTTTTTAATACTCTTTAGAGACTAATTTGACTGATATTTAATTTTTTAATGATTAAACTAAAACTTTACATTTTTTAGAGAGCAATAAAATTAGTACCAATTATTCTCACTTATATTTCTTATAATTTTGTGCAAACATTTTAAAAAGTTAGTAGTTTATGGGGGCAAACCCTTTTTTTATATGGGGGCAAAGTATATTTTTACTAAGCATCACTAATAAAATATTTTACGGTGTGGGGGCAATTACTGCACCCCACTCTCTCTATGTGCATCCGCCCTTCTATATATATTTTCTCATATCACGACACTCTCTTTTCCCTTGCTCTCATATTATTTTATTTATAATATCTAATTATATTATAATATATGTTATATAAAATTATTATACACATAAAAAGAATTATTATACTTGTAAATTTTATATTTTTTGCTTGTGTTGTTCAGTGTTCACCAAATAGTATAATAGACGACATACCATCACATACGGTACCGACCAATATTGACATGTTTGCTAATTAAACGGACACTAAGACTTCCATTAATCTTTTATTATGCTTATAAAAACACTAACAATAAAATTACATAATAACCAACCTCATCATACAATCAATAAACCCGAGTAAAAATTAAAAGCATGCGACATAACAGGCAAGCATATTTATGATTTTGAAACTTCCCCCAATAATGACTCCCCCATTCCCATTTCCCTTTTAAACAACAACGAAAGGGCCATAGAAAAAAAAATGACCCAAAAAAATATTAAAAAGGAAAAAAAATGGACGGACTTTGATGGTTTGCCAAAAATACAATTAGGGTCTTTTTTTTTTGGACCCCCACCCCATCCCATAAACCCTCACCCAATAACAAAAACCTAAAAATGCCTTTTGAAACTTATTTTTTTAAAAATAAATAAATTGTATATATCCCTTTGGATGCGTATATCGATGACTATTTTTGTCATTCAATCGTATATACGTCTTTCAAAGGAGATATATCTGATGCATTTTTTTTTTTTTTTAATTTGTTTTAATTTTTATTACTAAAAAATTACTAAAAATTCGTTAAATAGTCAAAACTACTCCAAAAATTATAAAAACACCACTAAAAATCTAACAAAACCAAAATAAGGCTATACAAATTTTTTAGATTTTTGGAGACTATGAAAAATTAAAAAAATCGTAAAAATAATAATGCTTGATGGAATTTGGGATTTTGAGTAGTAGTCCCTTAAGAAATTTCTTCAGAGTCTTGATTCTTGATTTTTTCTGATTTAATAGGCGTGGTTTCATTACGATCGGAGTATGTTGCGCAAAACCGATTTTTAGCCTAAATTATTCGTTCGACGTATAACATCGCCATCGTGTTTTAACGAACTATACACAAAACCTATTTTCGGACTTATATAATTTTTATTTGACTTAAAAAAATTTAAAAAAATACAATGGGTTCGATATACACACGAGGGGGTATATACGACCTATTTTTTGTCCATCGTATATACACCTCCCAATGCGTATATACGATTAAGGTGAGGTTTTCAATCGTATATACGCCTTGGGGGGTGTATATACGATGGTAAAATAAAGTCGTATATTTACCCCCTGTGTGTATATATACGATTGACCAAATTTTTTTTTAAAAAAATACGTTTTCAGAAGGACATTTTGGGGTTTTCAGTGTGGGTGGGGGTTTATGGGGATGGGGTGGGGGTAAAAAAAAAAACCCATACAATTATTATTACTTGTGTGCGAAGTAGTCACTTCACTTCTATGAATAAAAAATACTAGTGACTAGTGTGAGTGGAGTCACACACTCTTAACTTTGATTTGACTCAGACTCTGTCTTCTTTATTTCTTTCTCTCTTTCTCTCTTTCCGAACCCAACCAACCAAAAACACAATACAATGTCGAAATCGAACACAGTACCAGCGAAACCAACATGGGTACTTCCATATCAAACAGAAAACGTGAAAGAAGTATACACGCTAGGTAGAAAACTGGGTCAAGGTCAATTTGGAACAACATACATGTGCAGACACAACACAACTGGTAAAACCTACGCTTGCAAATCAATCCCAAAGAAGAAACTTTTGTGCAAAGAAGATTACGATGATGTTTGGAGAGAGATTCAGATAATGCATCATTTGTCTGAACATCCAAATGTTGTGAGGATCCATGGTACTTATGAAGACTCATTTTCAGTTCATTTGGTTATGGAGCTTTGTGAAGGTGGTGAGTTGTTTGATAGGATTGTTCAGAAAGGACATTATAGTGAGAGACAAGCTGCTAAGTTGATTAGAACTATTGTTGAGGTTGTTGAAGCTTGTCATTCTCTTGGGGTTATGCATAGAGACCTTAAACCTGAGAATTTTTGTTTGATACTGTTGAGGAAGATGCTGTCCTTAGAACCACTGATTTTGGGTTGTCTGTTTTTACAAACCAGGTTTGCTTGCTTCTTGCTTTTCTTTCTTTCGATCGGATTCATTTCAGAGTTATTGATTGATGAGTATTTTTGCATCTGGGATATTGTTCAGATGTGATTACTTTTTATGGTCCGGTCCTGTGAAGGGATTTCTTTATTTGCTGATTTGTTGTGTCATTTATTTGCTTGTTTCTATATTTCTAAGTTCAGAGTTCAGTTCAGCAATCAGTTTCACACTGTCCTTCATTTCATGATTTTTATGGTTAACACACACTGATATGCTTTTTTCAGGTGAAACATTTGGTGATGTTGTTGGAAGTCCATATTATGTTGCACCAGAGGTCTTGCGCAAGCATTATGGACCTGAAGCAGATGTGTGGAGTGCTGGGGTTATTTTGTACATCTTGTTAAGTGGGGTTCCGCCGTTTTGGGCCGGTAACTATCTGTGTTTTATACATTAGAATATCAACTTCATGTTCATGTTCATGCTTCTGCATTGCTAATACCGTGCTCTTGGAATTTTGATACCTACAGAAACAGAGCAAGGGATCTTCCGACAGATTATGCTGGGAAGACTTGATTTCCAGTCTGAGCCATGGCCTGGAATTTCAGACAGTGCCAAGGATCTTATCCGAAAAATGGTTGATCGGAATCCGAAAACAAGGTTTACAGCCCACCAAGTGCTCTGTGAGTGTAAAATTTAATACAGAACAAGTATCATATTTGTATGAATAATTGAACAACTATTGGAATGGTATTTGAAAGCTGTGACGCTTAAGTGATTTTCTGTATCAGGTCACCCATGGATTGTTGATGACAACATTGCACCAGATAAACCGCTTGATTCTGCTGTTTTATCACGCCTGAAGCAGTTCTGTGCAATGAATAAACTTAAAAAGATGGCTTTGCGTGTAAGGCTTCCATGAACCTTTTTGCTTAGACTTGATGAAAGAACAATTTTATCTCTTTATTTTTATTGTTTCTGAATATTTGTGGATCAATTCAAACTACTAGTACAGATGCTGTTTGCTTTCTCTGTCTATTAGTTTTGGTCCTCAGTAAATTGATAGCAAACTGTTGCTTTCTGACCAACAGGAAGGTCTTATGAGTTTGATGTTCATTCTAGTTGGCAATACTCATAAAAAGGCTTCTTGATTCTTTATACAGTATTTTGTTTCCTTCAACAATAATGATGCCAAAGCTTCTTGATTTGTTTTGGTTTTAAGAGCAACATATCTAGTTGTCTCACATGGCTTTAGGGGATATCTTGTTTAGGTATATGAGCATTTTTGATGCCTGCAAGAATGCAATATGCTCTGTTAGGCATAGATTCCCAAAAAATGACCCTCTCAATCCCATACCCACCATGAAGTGAAAGGAATGCAACTAATTATCATTGTGCTTATGTTTCCATGTGTAATGGACCCTGGTTGCTAGTCAGCAACTCAGTTTGTTAAGTTTAAATATCTATATCCATGGGAACATTACAAAGATTGAAGTTTTTTTAGTGGTAAATATGATTAGACTTTAATTGATATGTTGTATTTTGGGAAGGAAAAAACACATTTGAATGAAGATAAACTGTTACTTGAGTTTTGACCAGTGACTACTGTTATCATCAGGCAAAAACCTCAGGCATTATACTTAACATTAGAAACAGGAAAAGCTGTATGTTTGAACTGAAACTCCCACAAATAATGTGTTAATGTTTTTCTCAGCAGCTGTGATCAGTTTGATGAATTTCATTGATATAAGTGCTGATTTTTGCTTTTTTACTGATTATATATATATATATATATATATATATATATATATATATATGTTTCTGAATAAATTTGCTTTGAATGTTGAATATGGACTAAATGCTGCCTAAACAATAAATGCTTACACTGTTGTATGCATTGGCCACAAAATCAGAAGACAAGGATTTGCAGGGGCTCAGTTCTGAAGGAACTGCTCAGTTCTGAAGGAACTGCTCAGTTCTGAAGGAACTGCTCAGTTCCAGAACTGGAACCCGGTGTCCTTGCTATTTTTGGCTTTGCTTCAAATAAAGACTAAAATATAATGTTGAAAAGTTTCTTCACATTCACATTTTTCTTTTTTATGATTCATTTTACCGCTGCTTATTAGCTATTATAGTCTTTCCATTGAATTGACATAATTGGCAAAAATGAATTGAGGTCACTTTCTTCACAGCCTTGACCTGAACTTCAGGCTCAGTTATGTATTAGTTTGTGAGTATGGGAGCTTTTCAGGTTTCTCAGCATAACCTTATCATTGCTTGTGTTTGGATCTCTATGAGGATCTCTTTGTCCTGACTGAAAAGTTTGAAGGGATTCATTTCACAGTCTTCTCCACGCCAACTCCTGATACTGCGGCGCTGATAATTTCGTATTTTTACTCCTAGGTTATTGCGGAGAGGCTTTCTGAGGAAGAAATTGGTGGTCTGAAGGAGTTATTCAAGATGATTGATGCTGACAACAGTGGAACCATAACATTTGATGAGCTAAAAGAAGGCTTAAAGCGAGTAGGATCTGAACTAATGGAGTCTGAAATCAAGGATCTTATGGATGCAGTAAGATAAAAAGTTAATGTTTTAGGCTTTAAAATCCAATTTAGTTATTTGTGATGCTTTGTATTAATTTTAACCTTGACAATTGCACGAATACGACAGGCTGATATTGATAATAGCGGGGCGATTGATTATGGTGAATTCATTGCTGCTACTGTCCACTTAAATAAGCTGGAGAGAGAGAGAAAATCTGTTGTCAGCGTTCTCCTATTTCGACAAAGATGGAAGTGGTTACATAACCACTGATGAGATACAAGCAGCTTGTAAGGAGTTTGGTTTAGATGATGTCCATATTGATGAAATGGTCAAGGAAATTGATCAAGACAATGTAAGTATATTTTTGTTTTCAAGATTACACATGCCAGCATTAGCATCATGATGTCTTTCATCAAAGAACCATAGCTCCTTCAGTTGCCAATTTGATAAAAGTTTTTGGTTGCAGGATGGACAAATAGATTATGGGGAATTCACTGCGATGATGAGAAAGGGCAATGGAGGGATAGGAAGACGAACCATGAGAAGAACACTCAATTTCAGAGATGCTCTGGGTATCATAGACAATGAGTCCAATTGAGTTATTGTACCTTAAGTAATTGTTTGGTGATACAAATTTTGGACAAGGAAAAACTTTGATAACTTTGAATACCAATATTTGCATTTATGAATAGACCCATCAATCTAAAATGTTTCTCTCCTTGAAATGTGCATAGTACGATTTAGTTAATCCATCACAGCAGGGATTCCGTAAAAAAAGAGAGCGAATATAAAATACGGCTTTAATTCTACACCATCAGATCATAATTCTACACACAGCATATTCATTCATTCATTTAACAATGAGATATTCAAGGTAGCAAGTTACATTGAAAGGAATACATTACAATATATTTGAGAGTGCGTGCGTGCATATATTATTTGATGATAGCTTTTGAGAGTTCACATCTTACTGGCAATGGCGAGATATTTGGTATGACGACCTTGTGCAAAAATCTTGCCAGTCTTTTTCTTCCTAAACTCCACGCTTATAACAGCAACAGCCTTTCCTACACGCAGAGCTCTCGCCTCGATCTCAATTTCCTCATCAGCATAAGCAGCATCCAAGTAAGAAACGTTGATCTCGACTGAAACCCCTGTGTTCGGAGCTGAGCGTCCGACGGTGGGAATTGCGGCGGAGCCTACCACATCCACCAACGCTGCGATAGCGCCACCGTGTAATGAATTGCCTGAATTCTACGAAAATAAATAAAATTAAAGATGAAAGATAATTGAATTGAATTGAATAGGAGTGAAGATGAAAGGAAAAAGTGTAGGAGTGTACGAGTAATCGAGGAGGGATTTTCATAGAGCAGACGACTCGGCTTGGTTCGATGAGATCGACGCGAAGTTCACTCATAATTAAGGGTTCCAAGAACCTTGGGGGTAATTCATCTACCGTTGATGCAGTTTCTCCTCCTTTCTCTAAGAACCTCTTCACTGACTCTAGCTCCATTTCTCTTTTCACTTTCTCCTCCTTCTACTCAAACAATCTCACCTTATACGTTTGAAGGATCTTTTTTTTTTGTCAGATTGAAGGGTCTTATTAGTAGAAAGAAGAAATAAGTATATCGATAATAATACAAGTTAAATATGTTTTTTTGTCTGAAAAAAAAAGCATTAAAGATTTTTCAATATTTATAGATTGAATATCCATTTTAGTCCTTCACAATCAGAAAGACCTTCTGTCAAAATAAATAAATTGGAAGACCTAATGCAACTAATTGGTTGTTAGGTTGAATATTGTTTGTGGTCACATAGATTTGAAATTGAGATATCCATTTTGTGTGTCTTAATTTATGGGTGGTACTTGCCACTTTGTACAATAAAAAATAGTCCCTAATAAAAACTTCGATGACCAATTTGGTCTCAAAGAATAAATGATGTATCGAATTATCCATGAGATTTGCAAACAAGGACATGTCACTTCCTCTCTATTAGTTAGTTGTTTTTTGGTTATCATGTTTTTGGGCACAGTTTCCACCAGCTTTGCGGATGATTAATCTAATTTGGGGAACCTGACTCACAAGTACCCAGCTATGTTGGCCCGTGTGGCTCTCCCCTCCTAACAGAATTTTTGTCACACCCAATATTCGAACCTGAGACCTTGGGGTGGGATCCAAAACCAATTACTATTCGGACCAACCCTTATTGGTTCCGTAAGTTGTTTATTATTGACTTACTTTATTTTCCTGATGTGACCCATTATATAAGTCACAAATCTCATTATTTTTAGGCTTAAATATGTTTTAGGCCCCTGCAAATATGGGGTGTTTGGATTTAAGCACCAGCAAATTTTTTATTTATTTATAAGCCATTGCAAAATGACACGTTTTGTTTTAAGCCCTACCACCCAATATTTAAGCCTTATTTTTATAAGCTCCATTATAGATAAATCCATGTCAAGGATTCTGAAAGAGAACAATTTAGTCTCTAGATCAGTAAACTAATCATTTGGAAGACATCTTCGTTCGATCTTCTTCTTTCTGCTTCGTGTAAACCACCAAAAAAAAACCTAAACTGCATAAACTCAAAGAATGTCAAACATGTTCACAAAATTTGTGCTACTCTTAGTGTGTGTGAGAGATGAAATCCTAAAGCATCTCTTCTCTTCTTTTGGTGCACAAGAGTTTGAGATGAAACTTTATTTTGCAATATATCATTGATTGATAGGGTTTAGGTGTCTACAAACCACTTCAAGAAATCAAAGTATCTCAAGGGAATTTGCTTGACATCTCTATTGCATCTCATTAACTTAAATTAGTGTGGGAACCAGAACCTAAAGCGAGAATATCATATACATAATTTAGATCTCTTGTGCAATTAACCATCATCTTGTTCATCTTTCAATTGCCCCAACATTTTCAATGATGTCTCCAACAAGTGTTTCTATCATACAAACCAATAATAATTTTTCCAGTACAGAAGAATTAAGTCACCGTTTTCCTTTATCCACTCCTTCAATATAGACAACTTTCAAGTTAATTGAAACAAATTATTCCAATCATGTGCATAGTAGCTTCAAAATGAGAATAATGATCAGCCAGCCACACAAGTTAGCTTGAAAATGAGAAAAATCCACATCATTTTTCAACCATCTGACAAAAGATCAATATAAGAAAGAAAACCAGCAATAAAAATAAAAACATTTATTTTGCATGGATGATAAGAAAGAAAAGCAGAAACAAAGCTTGATGAAACCATCATCCAATCACACAAAGAATAAATCATGGTTGAATAGAGGGAATTTGCTTTGTCGCTTTCACATTTTACTTGGCATGGGAAGATATTTGGTATGACGCCCCTGAGCAAAAACTTTGCCAGTTATTTTGTTCCTGAATTCCACACTTATAACAGCTATAGTCTTTCCTACACGTAGAACCCTCGCATCGATCTCAATCTCCTCCTACCATAACAAGCCATAGCGAATTACAAATTTTAAAAATATTTAAGTGATTTTCTTTCTAGTAATTATTAATGGTTACGGATCTAAAATCAATCAAGAAGAAGAAGAAGAAGAAGAAGAATGGAAATACCAACATCAACATTGACTGCGTCCATGTATGAGGCGTTGATTTCGACGGAAACTCCGGAATCCATGGAATATCCAGCAGCTGGAATTGCGGCTGCGCCGATAACATCGACGAGCGTAGCGATGGCACCACCGTGCAAGGAGTTAGTTGAATTCTGCAATCGAGATTATTTAGGAATAAATTTAAAAAGTAGGAGATGAATTAGAAGGAAGATTGGGTTTACGAACGAACGAGTAGACGTGAAGGTATGTTCATGGAGAAGACGACACGGCCAGGTTCTATGAGATCGAGGCGTAGGCCATCCACGATTAGGGATTCCAAGGATATGGGAGGTAGTAATCCATCTACATTTACCGATGATCCTCCTTCTCCTCCTTTCTCCTCCAAGTACCTCCTCTTCACTAATTCCAAATCCATCAACCTTCTTTCTCTCTTACTGGTCGCTCGGTCAAAACAAAACTCCAATCCAAAACCAACGTTCTAATATATATATATATATATAACCATGGATTGTCCAAGGCGTTCATGTCACTATTTACGTCAGCACAATTTAATTCCACCTAAGCAATTAACTGCGTGAGTCACTGCCACCTAGACTGTAGAAAATCAGGAGAATCTCAACATACATGCATAGAAATCTCACATTTCAAAACGCGTTCAACTCACAATTTATAGCATTTAAATACAAATAAATCAAATTTTCTACAAGTGAAACGTCTCATTATTTCTAATGTAAAACAGCTTCTCTGAGAGTATTTCCACCAAATAAATCAGATCCCACCATAACGGCTTCTCTTTAGTCTTTAAAGGCATTGAAGATAAAAAAAAACATCAAATTTGATGGCATTAAATGAAAAACATTGCGTGAGTTGTTGTCCAGCTTTTTTACATGAGTAGTGCTGGAGTAATAACAACGGTTATTTTGCAATAGCTTGAGTTAGAAAATCATTGGACGGCTAAAGATGTGATGGAGTACACTGGACAACAAATCCGTTGTGGTAATTCGTAATTAATGAAGAAAAACGGTAATTTTAAATGACACAACTCATTGTAATCCTAGATCTCATACTTTCATCTTCTTCATGCTCATCAAAAGGAGAAAATCATTAGGGCAATAGTTTTTTTTCATCGACCCCAAATTGAAAGCTGAGAAGAAGAAACCAAGAAGAAAGGGAAGGGCAACGAATAAATTTGGGAAACAAAGGAGATACAGAAAATGAAAAATGTTGAGGAGAGAAAACGAAAAAATACAAGAGGGTAACCACAAAGATCTCTACTACCTCCCTCTCTCTAAATCTCTCATCTATTCTCTCCCTCTAAATCTCTCATCTATTCTGATTCTTGATTTTTTTTTCTTTTTTCTTTTTGTAGAGAGGAGCAATTGGGAGATTTTATGAAGACTTTCGATTTGAAGGCTTTGGATTTACATACTCAAGTATTTATTTGTTTTTTTTATTACATCCCTTTCTCTTAGAAATTGATTGAAATGTGTTTATTAAATTTGTTGTTTTAGTTATTAGTATGCACGCATGGTGCTTGATGAAATGTATACCTATATATACATCTTATTACGATGGAATTGAATTTTATAAATTTGTGCAGCAACCTAGAGTTAAAATTTGCATTTTATAAAATTTACTAGAGTCTATTGCAATGTGTTTTTGTGTTTAAGGCCCATTTCCTTATTGACATTGTTGCTTCTCTATAAATCGGTGCAGTGAACAGGTTCTGTTTGTTCTTATGTTACCTAGATAGTAGGGTATTGTACTCCTATCCACTACTCCCTCCGAACCTATTTATAAGCAAAAAATCACTTTTTAGGTTCATTGGAAAACTAATGTATTTGGACTACATTATAGTCTAGATACATTTGTTTCCCAATGAATTTAAAAAGTGGTTTTTTGCTTATAAATAGATCCAGAGGGAGTAATTCATAAGGCTCTGTCTGTTCTTCCTCTAATTGCACTGATTGGTTGCTCAGAATTTCAGTAACGATTCTATTTACAATATTCTAATGTAATGAGATGATGAGATGATATTCAATCTTATTACATTATATACTTTCAGGTTTCATGATGGGTGCCTCCGGTGATTTTTCATGTTAAGAGAAGGGATTATAGTAAAATTTGTGACTTAAAACTGTTACGTAATAGTTACACTATGGTATGTTTAGTTGAACATTCAAGTCATGAAGTACCGGGGAGTTGAACATTCAAGTCATAATTATAACTTATGGACATCTCATTTGGTGTTGCTAGATTTGTATAGTTCTCGCATATAAGTAAATCTTTTGCTAGATCTATATTCTGTTTTCGATTTTCAACTAGAAATATGATTCTCATCTTATCTTTCCAACATTTCAACATAATTGGAAGTGAAGTTTTTGCTCAACCATTGCATAGCATTTCAAAGCGAAGCGTTTGAAAAGTTTGCTCAACTCAAGAGTTTGCTCAACTCGCTACTTGAAATTTCACATACTTTTTTTTCATTACACATCATTTCACGCTGTACTTCAAGCTTGAACATTTTTTTATATCTGTAAGCTGATTTTTTTTCAAAAAAAACATAGTATTTGTTTAGTCTCGGATTTTCATTGGTACATCTAATTTATTAAATTAGAACAAATGTATCTTACAATCCTTCAGATGTGGATTTGTTGAGCACTGCTATGGAAGTTGAGGATATTAGATCATAAAAGAGTTAATATTGGAATTGAGAAAGCTGTTAATATTGATTTGAGTAGTTACTATTATTTTCATTAATATGTCGTTCAAGGACTAGAACTGTAACGCCCCAAAAATAATTCAAAGCGTTTATTTAATTAATTAATTAAGTAGTGTTTGGTGGGTTGTTTTAAAATAATAATTGAGTAATTAACTTAAAGGAAGAGTGGTGAATAGTAAACAAGTGAGTGGTAGGAAAAAGGAGTAGCGTTAGTAATTAACCGGGTGGTGAGAAGGGCCCAAGTAAAAGAACCCATGACTTAAGCTAGGGTTAGTTATTAGAAACTTGGAGAGAAAGAAAAGAAAAGAAGAAAGGAAGAGAGGGAGCGTGCGAGAGGGAGAGGGAGAGACGGCTAGGAAAAAACAAAGAGAGAGAGAAGGAGGAGAAGGAGTTGGCGCAAAGGGAAGGGGGAGAAAGAGAAGAGGAGATCGTCGTGTTGCTGTAGTTACTCGTCGGTGCTCTCATACGTCTTCTACGGAGCTTACGTATTCGAGGTAAGGGAGTCTCGCATTATAAGGGTTTACATAATGGTCGTTATATATATGAGGGTAGTCCTATGACACCTAGGCGGTATTAGTTATTATGTTTAATTATTTTGTTGAATTTTTGGTGTTTGTTGTGAATTTAAGATGAGTTGTGATGCTTGTTGTGGAGGATTTATTGATGTTTCTTTGTTGATGATTCGTTAATGTTTGTTGTCTAATGAGTGGTTGAAGAATTGAATGATTTATGGATGAATTTCGATGTTGTAATATAAAATTGATGATTGTTGATGTTGCTGAGGAATTATTGAGATGATTGCTGAATTTTGATATTTGTGATCTGAATTGATGACTTTGATGTTGTTGATAAAATGTTAATTGTTCTTGATGAACCCTTAGTGATAATGTGATGAGTGATTTGGTGGATAAAATGTGTTTTTGGTGTTGAAGATCTGAATTTTCTGCACAATTTGATGTTTCTGCTGCCCAATCGCGCCTCACTTGCGCTTAAGTTGCGCTCCAGGCGCAAGTGCGCTGCACAGCAGCCTGATGTCCCTGCCCAATTGCGCCTCGATCGCGCGACTCGCGCTTTCGAGCGAGTCAGTCGTTTCTCACTTGTTTTCTTCTTTGTCTTTGTTTTTGAAAAATCGATATCTTGCGAACCGGGAACCCGATTGAGGTGTTCTAAGATGCGTTGGAAAGCTTATTCAGAGGCCTAACTGAATATTCTATTTTTAAGGCAAAATAAACTGTTTTGTGTTGCCGTTTATACAAATTAAAATGCAATGTTTTCCAACTTTGAGAAATGTGATGTTCCTCTTTTTCCAATGTGGGTGTCTAAGCTTAAAGATGAAGTGTTTTCCCGAATTGAAACGTGACGATTCTTAACAAAAACATTTTGTGATGCTATGTTTATATAAATGAGTCTCGGTGAAAGGTTATACTACTAGTGGTGCTAATTGACTATGGCTAGACTGTGGTTTACCACTAAGGTCAGAATTTCTTTCGTTGGTGTATTTACAAGGGCATCACTGAGAGTCTTGCAAAGGTGGCCAATGCCTGTTACAAGTAGTATCAGTTACCTGAGTAATCTCATAGTCAATCAGTTCACTATTTTATAACACACTAAGCTAAAAGACAACTGAAATATATACATATATATATATATATATATATATATATATATATCAATGATGATGAGAAAAAGTATGACTGTGATGATGTTGCTATATGATTTTGACGAATATGACGAGTTCACTCTATGAGTCATTATGATGATGTGATGATAATGATGATGTTCATGATGATGATACAATTGTGACGATGATGATGATGTTTATGAGGATGATATGAAAGCGATGATAATGACATTTTTGGGGCGGTTATGGCCAAAAGCGACGTTGAGGAAAGTTGTGTTGTGATGTGTAATGGTTGATTTCTGTTGATTGATTTGATGAGTGATGCATAGGGTCTCATACATGTCATACTGCATTCGGCGACGATAAGCGACGATTGTATTTTTGCGACGATGGTACCTCATGCATATGCCCGGCGACGTGGGTTGCATTTTCATATATGTGCACTAAAATGATGTAGTTGCTTGTGATGTGTTTTTGATGTTGGTTGCCGATGTTGCTCTGTGATGGTTGTAATGCGACGTTAAGTGTGCTGTGGTAGTTATAGATATTATCCTCTCATATATTGATTATTATTTATACTCTTATTCTGTTTGAAGACTCACCCTTTCTGCTTGGAATGTTGCTCTATTGTGGCAACGCTGCAGGTAACCGCGAGTGAAGGTTATGCTGCCTTCTTTATTAGCTGTTGGGAGGTTGTCGAGTCGCTCTCTGATACTGTAGCACCTAGGGGGCGTAGTCGGATTTGTTAATGAATCAATTAACTGTATGAATTATTTATTTTGATGATTATGAGACGTGTTTGAGTGGACTAGTGAGTCATCGTTTATTTCCGCTGTGATAAGATTATTTTGAAATTTAAGTTTTGAGACGATTGCGTTGTTGCACAAACTTTGATGGTGCAGACGATGAGTTTTTACTTATGACGATGTGGCATTTCCTTTCTATCAAATAAATTTATATTTTTGAAAATGAAATTACTCTGATAATGACGTGTAAATTAAGGGGTAGAAAATGGGTGTTACAAGAACGAGTTAAACAAAGTATCTAATGCAAAATTTTTGATTAGAACATATTTTCATCTCTCTATGCCTTTGAAGTGCAGTGTGTATGGTAATGGACCTAAAAATGTTCATTTTTACATTTGATTGGGTAGAGGAATAAATTCTCAAAGGTATTCATCATCTATGTGTGTGAATATGACCAAGGAATTTGTTAACTAAAAGTTGCATCATATCGAGTTGTTATTTTTATTTACATCCTCGAGAAGCTTGATCACAGATGTTTTAAATGCATCGCATTCGTGGTCTTTCAAGTGGAGGTTAGGCATCAATAAGGTGGTGCCGGAAGAATATGAAAGAACAACATAACAATCCTCAACAAAGATGACCGAAAATATCAAAACTCAGACGATCCTTCACAAAGTCTTTAACCTCCATTGTCACCTATGAATTCAAGTTCTATGTTATTATTTGAAGTTTACATGTATCTTGGATCAGAGTCTAATATATATTTATATCAGTAAATCACACTTGATCAGTTTCACATGAATTTATGCACTGTTTTCTTTAGCTGCACAAATTTGTTTCTTTTTTTTTTCCCTATTAATGCACAAATTGCTTATTAGTTTCACAAGATTTGCACTATTTTTACTTCTTATTTTGACAGATTTGTACATTCTCTTACTATAGGTTCCTTTAAGATGTCTATGTGGCATAACATAGTGTGTTTATAAATTTGGCATTTAAAATATCCAATTATTTTTATGATAATTTTCAAATTAATCCGCAACTAACATATAAATTTCTGTAGGAAAAAATTGACATGAAAGTTGTCCCATAGTAATTTAGGGGAGACACACTTTATAATCATATAAACGACAAAAACATAAAACTAAGTATTTTCACTTAATGACCAAATTGGGCACTATTACTCACGATGTCATGAATGAATATAAAGTGCACAGCAATGTGACTTAAATAATGGATACTAGTTTATATATATATATATATATATATATATATATATATATATATATATATATATATATATAAAGGTAAAATTACAAGAAGGTTACGGAAGAGCGAGCAATGAGATAAGGTGACATTAGTTAGACATCAAAGTGTTTATTTGACATGTGACTCATAATTTATATTTAATAATCTATTAAAAATAAAACCCGTGTAATTATGCCAATAAATAAATATTCATATAGTAAATTGGTAAGTTTTAGGTTACCTTGAAACCAATAAAATTAACCATTTTTTAAGTTTACTATCTTTGTCAACTAAAATATATTTATGCTTTTACATCACATTCATATTAAATTGTTGGGATACATGTGTCTGATGTTGAGTGAATACCAATAAAATTGGGTAAGTTACTCATATTTTCAAAAGCAATCTCAGGCTCACCTAAAAGATAACAACATTGCTATTAACTACGAATGAATTTCGACGAAATGTCAGAAATACAAGGCGTAAGTCGGGTTTTTATAACAATACATGCATGCCGCTTGGGTGTGTTAAGTTGCTTTCAACTAGGCCGCACATTTCGTTTTGTACTACTGATCATTATTCAAAAGATAAATGTTACGAAGTTAAGAGATTGTATTTGTATTTTAGATCACATTGATATTAAATCAGTTGAATGCTTTTGTCAAATTTGGGTGAATACAAATGAGATTAGGTAAATCACCCACATTTTTTCAAAGCCAAACTAGGCCTAACCTATTAAATTTCACCAGAGTTTTTTTTCCTTATAGTTGGATTTCGGAGAGAGCATTTTAGGTTAATTTTTTTTAAAGGTATAGTCAATATAGTCAATATAACTCTTTCATAAAAGACGAAAATGACCCATAATTAGTAATGTAAAGGACTTAGTTTGGTCACTTAACAGACACCCTAAACATACTAACATGACAATCAACAACAAAACAACTGAATTTCAACATACAGTAAATGTAAGGGACTTAGTTGTGTAATTATTATTCTCAAGGTACAAATTGAGCACCAAAATTTTTATCAGAAAACAAAAAAAGTAGCATTCAATGATTGCCAAGATTCGGTACTACCAGTTAATATAAAAAATAGTTAATCCAAAATGATAAAAATATGTTCTAACACTAATTCAAGATCAAGGATAAATTAGTCAAAAATACATTGAGAGGGAGAAAATACATGAAAAAAAAAAGACATAAATATTTGTAATAAAGAAAACTATGGAGAGGGCATTCTAATACACAAAAATAATGAGCCGTATGACCCTTGCAGTCTGCTGTGTAGTAGTCAGATACCCTTCATCCTTCAGTCCCAGCAAAACTTCCAGGAGGTAAGAACAAGACTTGAAAACAAAAAATCTAATAGCAAATGTATATCCAAAGAGGAAGAAAACATAAATTAATCCCAATTGAATTCTACAATATTTAGTATCTACCATAAAATTTCCTCAAGCGCTTTGGGAGAAAACTATATCAATTGGTTTTCTTCTCTTCTTCCTTTGCAGCATCCGT
Organism: Oxytropis ochrocephala; assembly: GCA_020916435.1. NCBI lineage: Eukaryota > Viridiplantae > Streptophyta > Magnoliopsida > Fabales > Fabaceae > Oxytropis > Oxytropis ochrocephala. The sequence continues at coordinate 12,424,648 of CM037089.1, read as the reverse complement.
TGTAGCAGAAACCACAGCTTGATCATCCTCACCTCCAAAACCAAATTCGTTTACACGCTTCTTGTCCACAGGATAAATCCACCTCTGGTATACATATATCAGGAAGATAAGATCTGCAAGGCAGCAAAGGAAAATAAGAAATTAAGACAATGATCATACTGAAATACTTTTTCATAACTCAGTGCATTCAATGCATGGATTGGTTTTTGTACAAATCTTTTAAAACCACAAAGTGAAAACAAGATGACATTTTCTAAATTTTAAGTCGAAAGAGAATGACCATAGGAAACATTTTCTCAAACCAGCCCTTAGTTCCTAGGTAGCCTAGGATTTCAATTCTCATTTTACAACAAAATATAAGAGACAGATGATGCTGACTCGAATACAACATTGTTTTGTAGCCTAGTTGCATGTAGCTTTCTTGGGAAGTACTTGACCTATAGTTCTATCCATAGCTGTAGTTATTCTACTACAGTTGATCCACCCCTCCTCCTCCTCCCCTCATCAGGTTAGCACCTCCTCCAATAAAAGGAGGCAAGGAAAAAGAAAGAAAAGACAATATTTCGTGCATCACATGCATATTTAACCTTAAAATGAGGCTATCCCTAATGTCTGAAGACGTTGCAAAAATAGTAAGTGGTCGGAAGCAGTTACAAAAATAAGTGGTCATGATCCCAATCTTACCATCACGGAAGACAGAGAGCCGATGTAGTGTTGGCATTTTAATGACAAAGGCAAAAAGATCGTCAATAATGGTGTTGAGGAACTTGTAAGTCATCTGCCTCCAAGGTAGATGAGCAACAGATTTGAGCTTGTAGTTGATGAACAATTGCGGGCACATCATAATAAAGCCTGCAACAATTGTATAAAGAGTGTGAACATGGCAAAGTTTACCAAACTAGAAACTTCCGAACAAGATTATGTTAACATTGGTTGAATGTGCTGTCATGAACAAACATATTTGTATAAGTAAAAATGGAGAGGATTATTTTAACAAAATGCTGCTAAAGAAAGTAGCAAACAATGAGGATTCACTAGAGGTGAATTTCATATTTAGGACATTTTTTCTTAAAGAAAGAACCAAGCAAAACTCCGACATCTTTTCTATATGCTTTTCCTAGGAGATAAAATATACAGTAGGATAAGGAGCCATAATAACTTAAGCTATTCAACTCCCAAGTTAAAAAATGAAGTTGAAAATCCCTATCTTCTATTTAAATACAATTGTATACAAATATTTTCCATTAAGGGGGTTTCACTCAATTTCACTTTTAGTGTCTGAAACATTAGCGGCCCCTGTAATTCAAACCATGGTAAAAAAGGTTCATATCGGTTCAGGACAATCTTACTCAGGACGCAGGAGCTGCTACAGTTAGGAACTTAAAGCATATCAACTTTGTAAGAATCTAAGCACTTACTTATCTTAGATCCCGATTGTTTCCTATTATTATTTTATGAAAAAAAAAACATTTTTTTGAAGAAATCCTAACTTTTTAGCATTTTTTAGTCTTTTGTTTCAGCTTTTTTAAAAATAATCAGAATCTAAAAATAATCTAAAATCTGGTCATAAGGAGAATTTATTTGAAATAGCTTCTCAAAATAATATAATTTTAATGAGTGTAGTGATGAGAGAAGATTAAAAAAGTCAATTTTATAAAACATAAATTAGACTCAATTTTGCTAAAAAATATCAAAAAGATAATCTCTAAATTATTTTTTTAAGAAAATCACTATTTTAAAACAACTTAAACAAAAGGACCCTACAGGTCACAAAAGATAGTATCACTCCAGAACACAGATAGCTTAACCAAATTAGAAGAGTGCTTACCAAACATGTATACACAACTTGTGAGTGAAGACAAAATCCAAGAATACCAGCTCTTGTGACGCTCATACTTAAGCGAGTAAACAGCAAAGCCAGCAGCAAGGAGAAATAGAACATAGGATAAATACTTCATTGCAATATCATCATATTCTTTTGTCTTGTTCCCTGCATATGACTCTCGATCTCGGAACCTCAACATAGGTATCCTCCCTGTCCTATCAATCTGGGAGGCAAAATATATCAAATAAAAATAATTAAGAAACACGAGAATTTGTACAAAGTAGACAAGGCTAGAAAGTTACTTCAACATGTATCTGCCTCACTCACAGAAGCGAAAAAACAGTAATTAGAAGGGGAAGGTCGCAGCAAACTATTCTTCATACTTCGATACAAAATCAGTAAACATGAAAGGTCTCAGCAAGATGTTCTATATACACTCAGTAGAGATATGGTATACATTATAATAAGAGGTAAACAATATATGGTATATATTATAATCAGAGGTAAACGCTCACAATGCCAGTGATAGCAATAACTGTCTCAGGAACCAGGCTACTTTTTATATCAAAAATTCAAAAGCACTCCTATCAAATAGGATAGGGAACTTAGGCCCAATTTGATGCAAAGTAGCGAATCGCCAATAAGCTAGCGGACAACTAGCTGAGCTTGTAGTGAATAGCAATAGAACAGAATAGTGAAAAACTAGCTGGTGGATGAGCATAAAACAAATATAGGATAGCGGATAAGCAAGCAAATTAAATTTGAAGTGTTTGATAAAATTAGCAGTTAAACAGGCTGATGAATGAAAATGACATTTTTTATGCTTAAACTTTTTTAATCAATATTAAATATGACAAAATATTAATAAATAACTATTTTTAAAAATATATGCTAATCAAACTATTTATTAATTTATGTAGAAGTAAAAACAAAATTGTTGGCTAACAATATTATATTAAATTTTCTTTTCATTTAATTTTCCATACTTGGTAAAAATATATGTAACAACACAAATGTATATAATTTTTTAAACACATGTAATCCTACGTTTTTATTTGTTTTAACATTTATTAAAGAACAGGCAAGAAATTTAATAAAAATAACTAGGGTAAAAACGAGAAAAAAATATAATATGCTAGAAACTATAAGCTCGAACGCTAATGGAAGTAACATCTGAAAGGTAGCTATATGCTAGTGCTTGTCCAACACCTCTAATTTTTCAATTTTTAATCCAGTCAAAAATCTGATATAAGCTAGCGGATTTAACTTACCAAATAGATCCCCGGTCTTAAAAAAAAGGCTAGAAAATCACAAACAATACCTCTATGTGCATGGCTTTTCCAATTTTCCAGAACTCAATTATCAAACCGACTCCAGAGCTTGCAAGAATCATCCAAGAAGTATCATTGTCCAGCAGATAAAGGAAGATGACAAGCTGGCAAATAAAGCTCACGACAACAGTCTTGGCAGAGAGTCCTTCCATAGACTTGTTTTTGTTCCAAAATTGGATGTCTGGGTAAGAAGAAAATAATTAGACGATAATCTATGTCGCTAACCATAACCATAAGGACTTTCTTGTCACTTTCCTAATGAAAACTGTTATACAAAATAACTTACCATTCTTGAAAGCCAAAAAGTCAAATACTGAATGAAGGAGGGAAACAACCATGGTAACTCCCAGGAGGTAAGGATTTCCTTCCAAAAATACCCTCTGATACATTCATCAAAATCAAATAGTCAAACAATAAGAAAAACAAGGCACTTACCAGATCATATAAAATGGAGATAGTCAGATAGACACAAAAAAACAGAAGATTTTCTCATAGGTTTTTGCTTTTCTGAAAAACTTGCATGATTATTATAATTTTTTGCAAACACGTAGGGTTTCAGAAGGCGCTTTTTCTTCTAAAATAAAATGGGTCATTAATATACATTGTACAAATAAGCAGTGCTACTAAGAGACAAAGTCAATAAAATAGCATCAGAGAGATATGTATTGTAAGGTGAAATTCTGGTAGGATGGGACAGAAAGTACCCAAAGATAGTTTTGTACCCTCAATGGAAGACTATAAGAAGATTTACTCAAAGAATATACAACATTTAGATGCACAGACCATAATGGAAGAAGGAGTCGGAATAAAAACATAAACCAATATAAGTCAAAGACCAAGGATCAGTTGGTGAGAGGGTTTAACAAGATTCAAAAAAGATATGTAAATAACTTAAATTTAAATTGGAAGGAAAACACATTTTATGATTTCCAATGCCGACATTTGTTATAAACATAAGGGACCAAAGAATAAATACATCTGGTACAATTTTTTCATAAGAAAAACTTCCATCGCAAATGTAGTCTAACATAGTAACATCTGAAACATTTTGAGCATAATTTACCCGCATCTTTGGGAAGTTGTTAAAAACTCAAATGGCTTTTATGATAGGCAGATTAACAATTTATGGAGCATATAACAGTCAAAACCACGACACACCAGAGGTATGCCCACCAGGATTTCGCTTTAGTACCAAAGACTATATTTATAAAAATGTCTTCCAAAACCAAAAACAGCTATGCCTATTCTAATCAAGATACGTAAACTGAAACAGCAGTACTTGAGCAAAATACAGGTATCGGTACAACCAACTTCATATAAAGGTTTTAGAGCTAAATAGCATGATATAACAGCTGGAAAAATATGAAACCAACTCTACATATAAGGATGCAAGAAAAGTAATAAAAATAAAAACTAGGAAAATCGATATTTTACTCAATACCCAAATTTATGAGGATGTGGATACTAAAAAACATGCATTATAAGCAGTCCATGGTAATTATTTGGAATTGTACAAGTTTTTTAAAACAACAGACCTTGAGTTCATCGGCCTCGCCTTCAAGCATGCTCCCATAGCTACGGTGAATCTGGAAGGACTGGTCAATTTGCAGGAATAATTGCCATTTTGTCATGCTAATGGGACCAACTTCCAGATTAAGTGTTAACTCGGTTACTGTCTCATTCAAAGGTATCAACTTATCCCGGAGTAACCAAAACTCATTGAAGAAAACAGTTGGATAGTAATCCCCAGTGATAGGATCAATGTTCATGTCTGGTCATCAAAGTTAAGGAAACTCAGACATTTGAGTAGCTGACATGCATGAATAGATCAGTGAAACAGTGTCAACATATTGTATGGTCAAAAAAGAGTTTGGAACCAAAAATATAAGAGAAAATTTTAAATAAAAAATATTACTGATTGGATGCAAACAAGGAATATGTCAGGCCAGACAAGTTCTCCATTATTCAATGTTAACCTTGCGTAATATGACTCTATTCTTTTTAAAGCTAGACATGGTATCCAGACACAATGCCAAAAAACTACAATGGGGAGGGTGATAAAAATTAAAAGGAAATAACAAATAGCAAAAAATGTAAATGGAAAGGATACATGGAGCGATGTTTGGTGGTATGCCTGTTTTTGGGTACCTACAGGAAAAGTATAAAATAACAATTAGCAGTGTTAGAAAGAAAATCTACCTATTAAGTTTATAAGATTTTACATATTTTCCTGGATATCAGAATCTAGGAAATGTCAGGGAAGGAAGTTATCGGCTAAAATCCAAAAACAATTTAATACAACAAATAAATATTGGACTCAAAGATTTGTATTGCATGATTAGCATCACAGACAAAACTGCATTTGCAATCACAGGGATGGTACTGGTAGCTCCCACAAACTTTTCAAAAGAACACATTTTTCTTAAGTCAATCCTTTCTTAAAAAAGTCTTTTTAATTTTACCCCCCCCCCCCCCCATCCCGGACTACCTTGTTGTATGATATGACATATATTCATCTAACGTTATATGCAATTGCTAGCTATGCCCCGGTAAGCATGTAAGCTTCTTGCAAGAAGGATACAGAATCAAAAATAGATAATTTAGGGATCATTAATTCGCATTGGTAACAAGGCACTTGATGATGAGAATCATATATTTCCAAAGAAGTTTCAGTTTTTATAAGAAAGGGTTTATTAGCACATTCAATTGCTGTTGCTTTGACAGAAAAAGGTTGTACTCTGGATCGTAGATTCTATATGCATGGCCTTCAAGTGACATTAGATGATTTCTGAACAGCAATAGTTTTAGTTTACTAGGACAGTTAGTCCTGAAACTTCCAAAGGTCTTCACAAAAAACAACTAATTAACCTGTGATGACCTGAGTGGAATTCATGGTTTTAACCAACTGAATCTTGTGCAGATCCACAATGAGTTTTGAAAGTCCAGGCCGACAGCCTGGTTCACCCAAAAATACAAATTGGACTTCCGTCCCAACCCCTGTAGCACCAACACTTTCGGATGAAGATGTGTCGGACAACTACACCGGTACTTCAATTACTTGTATTTTACAAATTAAAACCGGTGTCGGCGTGTCCGTGTTAGTGCTTCATAGGTCCCAACTACCAAGTAGCTAAATATTTCGACTATCCCTCTTACTAGTTCATGCAAAACAAATGATAAAAATAATTCCAATTAAAAGAAGGCCAATTTATCTAACACTCTTTTCTCTCTCCTTTAAGACATTTTCTAATTTTCTAATAAATTAAAAGTTAACAACATCTAACGGAAATAATGACTCGCCAAAAACCAGAACATGTAGATATAGTGCACCAATTGATTTAATGAATTCCAAGAAACATACTGGGTGAAGTCAGCAACCAAGTTTATTGTTATATTTGGTTTCCAATATGAAAACCACTCCATAGGTCCATCATCTTTAGCATCATCTTCAGTATCATCAGCCACCTAACACAACCAAAAGAGGTGAAAATTTTGATTATAGAGAAAGGAGTAACAAATCATGATGGCAAGCATTGAACACTAACCAATTTAAAAATGAGAACATAAGTAATACAAACTTACAATAACCACAATAATGATATAGAAATACAGTATACAAATCATAAGGATTAGATCTAGGGGAAACCTCTTTTGGGCCCATTGGATATTTCAATCATCATCAGAACTTCTAAATGCTGACTGGAATTTAAATTTGATGAGAATATACTGAACTATAGGCAAGTTATTTCATGCACCACTTGTAAGTGGTGCATTGATAGTGGCGGATGAAAGTGTATAGGGGAAATTGCACCCACAGGGAAATTTTTCTTTACTTTTAGATACTTACTAATTTTATTTTTGCCCCCATAAAAATAGGTATTGATACCATAAAATATTTTTAAAAAAGAATGTATGAAGTTATAAGAGACAAAATGTTGCGTCCATAAAAATAATTCTGGATCCGCCACTATAGATAGTTACATACACCATAGGAATACAATTGTAAAATCATCTCTCACCTCCCCCACCCTCTGCATCCCCTCCGCCCCTCTGCGTTCCCTCCGCTCCACCAACATCTGCCACAACCCCTCTCCCTGATTCCCTACCTCCGCCAACTTTTTCCAGTTTCCTCTTCTCAAATTTCAATCCTTCTTTTCTCCCAAAACGCAATCATGCGGGTTCTTTGATTGACGGAACCCATCGTTCCCTTCTAAAATTGTAATAGCAATATTTTTTAAAAGATCGTGTGGTCAGAGTGCATACTCAAATTATAATAACAAAGAGATCGAGTCCAATTGCAATCTGCTTAAAAATTGAAATAAGACATAAATTAATCAAGATTTCTCCTCTCTCACTACCAACAGTGACACACAAGACAAAGCGAGAGAGGAGAAATCAAGATTTCTCCTTTACTCTCTCACTATAGAGAGACACACGAGACTTCTGATTAGGAAATCTTTACACGAGACAAACCGAGAGAGGGGAAATCTCCTCTCTCGCTTTGTCTCAGCGGGAAAGCAGAAGACAGAAATCTTGACTCCCCTGAACACCAATTGTCTCACACTACCAACAATTTAGGGCTCTGGTGGTCGCATCTCTCTCCAGCAACGATGCTCTCTCTGTTAATCGTGTCTCTCTCAAACACCACGTCTCTCACGGCCTTGCTCTCTCGCGTGTGTCGTCATCACACAACATCGACAACATTTCTCTTTCCTTTTCCGATTACTTGTATGTTTTGATTATGAACCAATGATTTTCTATAGTTAGCAGTAGACGGTGACTGAAAATCTAACTATTAAGAATGATTTGGATTTAAATAGTCCATCATTGAAGAGGATTTATGATTGGATATTATGGCATTATTTGATCCATAAAAGTATAAGTAACCCCACATAGTGAGAAGATGTTTTAGTTGTTTTCTTTACTTGAGAGTTGTAGTTGTTGATCTAGACTTTATGTGAAATATAATGTCATAGTTGTAATACGTCAAAACTCAACACAGTAAAGATCTTGTACTCGTGATCCAAAGTAACGTTGTAAAAGGTTTCCATAAAGCTAATTATAAAATTATGTTAACAAATAACAAACCTGGGATGTCACTTGACTCTCACTAGAATCTGGTGAAGCTCCCAGCAGACTCTTTCTTTTATCTGCTTTTGACTTGGGAAAGTATACCACAACAGCTAAAACCAATAAAAAGGAAGACATCTAGTAAACCACTTAAATTTAAACAAATTTATATTTATAGCAACTAAATTATTAATTAGAAGGGAAAAAACATACGATGTGTCCTTCCAAATGCTAACTGAGGCTGGTATTCCGGATCACTAGGGTCGGGTGAATAGCCAGATTGTGCAAAGAAAACATGAGCAAAAAGACTCCCATTGTGCTTCAAAGACTGGAAAAAGAATATAAATATGTAACCATAACGTTCCATATTATGGGAACTAGTTTCTTCAATCCTGAACAAACATTCTAAATAAACCATGCGTGGGGAGCAGTGGCAGTTTCGGAGGGTCATACCTCAGTAGGGGGATAGTTCAAAGTAAGAGCTCTGGTACTCTCAGGTCCCCAAACGGCATATGGAATATTGGTTTCATGCCATACAAGAGCACTTTCACTACCAAAGTCATTGAACTTCTCATTCTCGGTAAGATAAAGCCACATATCCTGAACAAAATGTCATCCAAAAAAGAACTTGACTTAGTAGCGAGTACAAAAACAAGAAGCAACACTAACTAGAAAAGCCATTGCACTTTACACCATGGAAAGAACACAAGCTAGTTAGGGACTGTTTGATTTCCTCTTTTAAAAACTGTTTTTAGTTTTCAAATTTTTTTAAAAAACAAATCTGTTCTCTTTTAATTTTTATAAAAATCAAATCAGGCAGACCCTTATTTTCTCTTTATCTATTCCAATAAGTATGAACCTTCAGTTATGCAAGCGCACAAAAACATTCAATTGTCTTCTGTTTGTAAATAGAAAACCTGTTTATTCTTATTCTCATGTACATGTTGCTTATTTGAGATTGAGACTTGTGATTGGGAACAAAACTACCATCATAAGTATTCGTCCATTCGACAATAATTGTAACCTAAAACTAAAAGTATCATAATTTCAACATCCGATAATTAACTAACCTTTTTTTATCGAGTATAATTAACTAACCTAAAAGTATCATTATCATCCTATAAACGGGAGAATTAAGAGAGGGGAAAAAGCTGCTAATGGAGGCAAAATGACCTAACAAAATGATTCGAAATCTGAATTAAAAACAATAATAACAGAAGAGGGATGGATCGCGTGTAACAAACCATAGGCTGGGCTTTGTGGAAGAGGTTGGAGATGAGAGCGGAAGGTTCGACAGGGGCCTTTTTGGGAGAAAAGAATTTGGAAGCGAAGTACCAGAAAACGACCATGCGTATAATTCCGGTGAGACCAAACCCTCCTTGTTGCCTTCCTTGTGGCGGTGCTGCACCTCCGCCTTCAACTGCTGCCGTAGGCGGCGCCATAATCGGCAGAGAGATAGAAAGCGATGGAATCGAAGATTTGAAATGTATACCACCACTAGTAGTAGTAGTTTAAGAGGGTGGTATATATATATTATATTATTGTATTAATAGAGAAAGGCTTGGTGTTGTTGCTGCTGGCAAAGCAGTAGTAGTAGTAGAAGGGAAAAGGAATTGTTTTGCAACTGGGTGTGGCCACGCAATGTCCCACCGATGCAAACCGAACTAATGATCGATCTCCTCCACTTTACACTAACTATACCCTCTTAGGTTACCTATTTTTTAGGGAAACCCTATTAGGTTATCTTTTTTTACCTACTAGTAAATTACCCGCATTCGCGACGCGGTGATTTCGCTTCCACGCGCATGTGTTAAAGCAGACATGTGTACAAAATACAATATTTATTAAAAACTAGGACGTACACCTGTGCGATGTACAGGACATGATTATAAGGAATTCTGTAAAAAATGTTAAAAAATTATGTATTGCAAAGTTAGTGGTTGATATGAATTGATAATTTACAACCAAACATAGAATAGAATTTTTATGTTAACGAGGTTGTGTTTATATATGATATATTTCAAGATACGCACTAACGCGCGTGGTGATTTTTGAATGTGAGAAACTTAATTCATAAAAACGTTGATAAAAAAATCTTTAACAATAATGATGACAATATAGTTCACAAAAAAATGGATGTGTGTACTATTGGTTAAAAAAAATGGCTGTAACATTTTATAAGGGGGGTATAAAAATACACAACACATCCATATATTTAGTAAAATGTGGAAGTACAAAATGAGTGTACATTTTGATAATAAAAAAAAGTCGTGGACAAATAAAAAATTTGTCAGGGGTATGTCGGTCCAAAAATATAGAGTGGGGGTATATTGGTAAACAGTGAGGTACAAAATGAGGGGTATATTGGTAAATGGTGGGGTACAAAATATAGAGTGGGGGTATGTCGGTCCAAAAATATAGAGTGGGGGTATATTGGTAAACAATGGGGTACAAAATGAGAGGTATATTGGTAAATGGTGGAATAAAATTTTCCCACCAAAAGTGGGGAAGTCAACGATTGTGTATTAATTAAGAGAGATAATAATAAAAAAAAAAGTGTTGGAAAAATTAAAAATTTGTCAGGGTTATGTCGGTCCAAAAATATATAGTGGGGTATATTGGTAAACAGTGGAGTACAAAATGAGGGGTATATTGGTAAATGGTGGGGTACAAAATATAGTGTGGGGGTATGTCAGTCAAAATATAGAGTGAGGTATATATTGGTAAACAAAGGGGTACAAAATGAGGGGTATATTGGTAAATTGATTGTGTATTAATTAAGAGAGATAATAATAATAAAAAAGTGTTGGACAAATAAAAAATTTGTCAGGGGTATGTCGGTCCAAAAATATATAGTGGGGGTATATTGGTAAACAGTGGGGTACAAAATGAGGGTATATTGGTAAATGATGGGGTACAAAATATAGAGTGGGGTATGTCGGTCCAAAAATATAGAGTGAGGAGTATATTAGTCAACAAAGGGGTATAAAATGAGGGTATGTTGGTAAATGGATTGTGTATTAATTAAGAGAGATAATAATAAATAAATAAAAAGTGTTGGACAAATAAAAAATTTGTCAGGGGTATGTCGGTCCAAAAATATATAGTGGGGGTATATTGGTAAACAGTGGGGTACAAAATATAGAGTGGGAGTATGTAGGTTCAAAAATATAGAATGGGGGTATATTGGTAAACAGTGAGATACAAAATAAGGGGTATAATAATAAATGGTGGAAAAATAATTTTCCCACCAAAGTGTACTTTATAAAGTCGATATAGGATTTATATATAGGGATAAGCTAAATTTCAGATCTAATAATTAACAATAGGTTTGTTTTCAAAAATTAAAGACACTTAGGTTATGATTTTATTAAGTCAAATATACCGCTAATATGTCATACTTTCCCGTGACTTAAAAGTAAAATTATTATTTTAACACTATTTGTTAATAATTTTGATATGCATTCAGAGACATTAAAATTACTTCGAAACAATATAATGTCTCCCCGTGGGGACTAAAAAGAAAAATAAGCATAATAAAAAAGTAAATATGTATGATTTATGTTTAAAGACGTTATAATTAGGCCAACATGATAACAAAATTAACTTACGTTTGGACTCTTTAAGTATAGAAAATTCAAAACTAATGTGAATAGTTAAAAACAAAAAATTGCAAAATATATATCTACTTTCATCTCTAAATAGTGCAATCTTTTCTAATATTTTACCTGTTTCTTACCCGAGACTTTAATTTCTATCATTACTTTAAACTTTTGTAATAACATAGATGTAGTTGAATTGTATATGTGATTATATGACTTGTGCAAGGTTAATAAAAGTCATGAATTATTGAATAAAGAAATTAAACAAAAGATACCAAGGCAATAAAATTAATTTTTTTTTTACATTTTTGATGTGTGTTCAAAGATATTAAAATTACATCAAAACCATATAACGTCTTCCCGTTGGGACTAAAAAACATTATAAGCATAATGAAGAAGTATATAAGTATGACTTTTGTTTAAAGAGTATAAAATTACACCAATGTGATAAAAAAATTAAATCACATTTGGACTCTTTAACTCTAGAAAATTTGAAATAGCGGAGAGTAGTTAAAAAAAACATAATGTAATTAACAGTAAAGTTTAAAATGTGTTTTATTTTATTTTTTTTTTGACTCAAGATGTATTTTTTCTTAATAGTCTATAATTTCTTTCATTATTTCAAGCTTGCTTTTAGTAATATAGATAGTTGAACTGGATATGTGAATATACGATTTTTGCAAGATCAATAAAAGACATGAACTTATTGGATGAAGGAATCAACAACAAAAATAGCAAAATATGTCTCTAATTTCATTTTCAAATATAAGTAACACCAACTTTTAAGATTTAATTTATTATAATAGTCTCTTATTTCTGTTGTTATTTCAAAAAAAATTATACTATGTAGATCTATTTTTGGCCCAAACTAAGTAGAGGTAAACGCGATTGTTAAGCTCCAACAAAATGTTCCAACTAATGGATTGAATTGTATGTTGGTGATGAAAATTAATCGCAGAAATTGTTCCGGATATGATACTTAATAACAATTAATTAAACTATGCAATGCATGGACAAAAGCGGGGATGTCACATTCAGACATAAACTTTAGAAGTAGTGACATCCCAACACTGTTGTCTGTTGCACCCTTTCTCTATATATAAATTTGTGGATTGTAATAATTCTGCAGAAAAATCACCTAGTCAAGAAACAACTCAATGTAATAAATGAGAAAATATAATACTATGTACTCTAGAGATATTTTATTTTCAGTAAAGTTCTCTAACTATAAATTTGCAACTGTATACATCTTCATTGAAAACTGAACTGTACTTACAAAAGGTCGTTCTTTAGTTTTGTTTATAATAAAATGGATAAAACTTCCCAAAAATGAATGTGAGAAGTTTTGAATAAAGTAATGTTAAAAGCTCCTCGACCCGAACCTACGATTAATCGTTCTATCATCTTAATGTTAAAAGTCTGAATAATAGTGTCATAATTGAGAGGATTAGTCACAAAAGATCACCTTATGTTAGCCATAATCAACAAAACTATTTTATTTTAAAGCAAGTAACAAACTGCCTCACCTTATTTGAAAATTTCCGTTTCCATGGAGGATGGTTTTATACTTTCTTCTCATCCATTTAATGTGGTTATAAAGAAATAGATACCAAATATAATTAGAAAGAGAAAGAAGGCAAAAAACAGAGTATATATTCCATATCCAAACGAAAGACTTTAATCATATAGCAAAAACATACATACACACAAATCAGGTATATACACATCATTCGGAGTAGAAAAGATTAGAAAACAAATCACTTCTTAGAAGTTTTATTTTTCACTTTAATCTCTCCTGTAAGATAATATATACACATCATTCGGAGTAGAAAAGATTAGAAAACAAATCACTTCTTAGAAGTTTTATTTTTCACTTTAATCTCCTGTAAGATAATGTATACGGGAATTAGAATTCCAACCAAACCTTTATTAACCCCAAAAATGTTAAAATAAGAAACTGTGGTAGCTATAACAATTAAACAGGGGTAGTAGCACAGAACATGCACCCAGACAACCTGTAACATAAACAGATATGAAAAGAAAAATTGAAAACAAAAGCATAAAAACAAAGACAAATCACAAAAAGGCCAAGTGAAAAATAGTAACACATACAAACGTGTTAGAATGCATGGTTAAGAGACTGTTCATCAACTCCATATGACGCACTGAGGATGCCATAAAGACTTGAGAGACTATAATTGAAAGATGACTTATATGCATCAGTGATATGCGTATGAGTAAACTTTTAGGGAAATTAAGAAACACAATATATTGAACTATATAGTTTAGTTTCAATCATATTTGTAAAAAGGGCATAATTGTCTTTTATGTATACTTGGTTTAGTTTAGAGGCTTTGGGTTAAGAGGTTAGTTTGTTGTACTACCTATTTTTTTCCCCTTTCTTCGCATATCAGTGGCTTAACTGATTCTTGCAATTAGCCTTGTATAAATTGATCCACAATCAATGAGAAAATCATCGAATTCAATTCCTTTCTATTCCTTCAATTCTTTTATGGTATCAGAGCAGAATTATTCTGCTCTGGGTACCGATCGTCCTCAATTCCCAATTTCCCTCTCCAAAACCCTAGAAGTTCAACAATGGCGGAAATTGTCACTGGAACTGAAGAAATTGAATCAAATGATCAAACAAAGAAGAACAAAGATCCAGCACTCAACCTCACGAGTCCATATTACCTTCACCCGGCGGAAAACCCAGGTGCCGTTCTCGTTGCTCCGCCAATGAACGGAAATAATTTTGATACCTAGAGTAAGAAGATGAAGAGGGCGTTGTTGACCAAGAACAAGGTGAAATTCATCAATGGCAAGATTACTGCACCAGCGGAGGATGACGACCTATATGAAGCGTGGGAGCGATGCAACGGAACTGTCGTGGCTTGGATTACGGGTTCGCTTGCACCGGAAATAGCGCAGAGCGTCGAGAACGTCGAAAACGCATTTGACCTGTGGAATGAACTGAAGAGCAGATTTTCCAAAGGAGATGCTTTCTGAATGTCTGATTTGTTGCAGGAAATTCATTCAATTAGACAAGGGGAAAGGAGCATTAGCACGTACTACACTGAATTAAAGGTAATATGGGAAGATCTTGAAACATTGAGACCCATTAATGCCTGCGTTTGTGGTAAAATTGATGCTGGAATCAAGAAGCAACGTGAGCAAGAATACGTGATTTGCTTCTTGAAGGGTCTCAATGACCAATACAATACGGTAAAGACTCAAATCATGATGACGGAGCCTTTGCCCGATATCAACAAGGTCTTCTCTCTGACTCTTCAACAAGAAAGGCAACTCAATGGGAATCTTGCAGGAGAAAACACGAAGGTTACTTTAATGGCTAATTCAGGTTCCCAGCAAGGTTCTCATGGAAGAGGGCAACCCAATATGCGTGGAAGAGGCCGTGGAAGAGCATCAGGGAGAGGAAACAACAACAACAACAATACAAAGACCTGCAGTTACTGTGGAAAGCAGGGACACACAGTGGAAACATGCTATTTTAAGCATGGTTTTCCACCTGGTTTCAAATTCAAGGACAAAGATGGTGTTGTCAATCACACGGCAACAGAACAAAACAATGCAGAGGGTGAAGGCACCAATTCTCAAACAAATGAATCATCAGTGAGCATAACACCAGAGATTTACAAGAAACTCATGGCACTGCTCAACAACAACACAGATGGAGGAAGTAGTCAAGTGCATCACATAATAGCTTCAAACATGACTCAAGATTCGTCAGGTAACATAATCTATACCATTTGGATAGTTGATACGGGGGCCACAGACCACATTTGCAACAATTTGTCATTGTTTTATTCATATCATGAAATTAGGCCCATTAGGATTAAAATGCCCAACGGAACACACACTTATGCTAGGCATGCAGGCACAATCATGTTCAACACAGACTTAGTTTTGCACAATGTCTTGTATGTCCCTGAATTTGGTTTTAATTTGATATCTGGTTACAAGTTATCACATTATTTGAAATGCAAAATTATTATTGATGATGATGATTGCACCATTCAGGAAAAGCCCTCATTGAGGACGATTGGGCACGCTAGAGCATTTCACTCATTGTATGTACTTGATCAAGACTCTAGATGCTTGACTGCTTTTAGTATGGATAGTAGTAGTGGTTGTTTTCCTGTTTGTAAAGAAGATCTCTTTAAAGAAATGACCTGTAACCATGTAGGATCTGAAAAATTTGCCTTATGGCACCATAAACTAGGACACCCCTCAGATGTTGTTATGAAACAGATATGTAAAGATACCAACTATGTACAAGATGTTAATAATGAAGTGTTTGATTCTTGCCATTTAGCTAAACAACAAAAGCTTTCTTTTCCTGTTAGTGTTTCTAAGACTGAAAATGCTTTCGATCTAATTCACATGGACATATGGGGCCCTTTTTCTACCCCATCTGTCCATGGACATATGTATTTTCTAACTGTTGTAGATGATTTCACAAGACACACCTGGCTCTTCCTCATGAAAAGCAAGAGTGAAACCAGAAACTTAATCAAGAACTTCATCAACTTAGTCAGAACACAGTTCAAAGTCTCTGTTAAAGGGATCCGCACAGATAATGGAAAGGAGTTTCTCATGGAAGATTACTATCAAGAAAATGGGATTCTACACCAGAAGACATGTGTGGAGACACCCCAACAGAACGCTGTTGCAGAAAGGAAGCATAGGCACATACTTAATGTGACTCGTGCCTTGATGTTCCAGTCTCACTTGCCTAAGACATTCTGGTGTTATGGTGTTATGCATGCCATCCACCTAATTAATCGTCTTCCTTCTGTCATATTGGAAAACAAGAGTCCTTATGAGAAGCTCTATGGTCATGCTCCGGATTTAAAGTACTTGAAAGTATTTGGGTGCCTCAGCTTTGCTTCTACTTTGCAACAAGGTAGGAACAAGCTTGACCTCTGAAGCAAGCAAGTGTGTTTTCCTTGGTTACAAGCTTGGAGTCAAAGGATATATACAAATGAACTTAAAGTCTAGAGAGATATTTGTCTCAAGGAACGTGATATTCTATGAAAGCAACTTTCCCTACCTCACATACCAGAAACACACTAATGATGAAATTCTCAACAGCAACACATATGATTTTTCAACCTTTGATCCTGATGAAGTTCATGTTGAAACCAATTCTGATACTACACCAGAAAGTTATCCATTACCTGCTAATGACCATGCTATTACACCAGAAACAAATACTATCAGAAACCTCAGATACTTCTGATAATGTTAGACCAGAAATTACACCAGAAACTACCACCATAACAACACAGAGACCAACAAGAAATGTTAGACCTCCAGCACGTTATGATGATTACATTTGCAACACAATTACAACCAAGCCCAATACGCTGTATCCTATTCAAGATGTTGTTGGATATGACAAACTTAGCCAAATTTACAAGAGGTTTGCCATGTCTATTTCCTTATCCAATGAACCATCTCACTACAATCAGGCTTGCAGATTAGATTGTTGGAATGAGGCTATGCAGAAAGAATTAGAAGCTTTAGAACAAAACCATACTTGGGAACTTGTCGATCTTCCCATTGGAAATAAAACAATAGGATGTAAGTGGGTATACAAGGTTAAATATAAGGCTGATGGTTCAATAGAAAGACACAAAGCTCGTCTCGTTGCAAAGGGGTATACATAGACCGAGGGGATTGATTATATGGACACCTTCTCCCCTGTTGCCAAAATGACAACAGTGAGGCTTCTTCTTGCAGTGGCTGCTACTCAGTCTTGGCATCTTCAACAACTTGATGTCAATAACGCTTTCCTCCATGGAGACTTGAATGAAGAAGTCTACATGGATGTGCCTCAAGGATACAAGGTTGCCTCTCCACACAAGGTTTGCAAATTACTAAAATCTCTTTACGGCTTAAAGCAAGCTAGTAGACAATGGTTTGCGAAATTGTCTACATTCCTTGTTTCCCTTGGTTATATTCACTACAAGAAAAATGGGATTTTTTGGCGGATTTTTCCGCCAAAAAACACCCAATTCCGCCAAAATCTGTATTATTTTAGTGGATTTTTCCGCCAGAAATGGTCAGTGGCAACGTATTTTCAAGCGGAAATTCACGCGTAATTTCAAATGATTTTAAGTCATTTCCATGGATTTTGTGGGGAATTTATGGAAATTCCACTGCAGATTTTCCGGGAATTTTGAACTTTCTGGCGGATTTTTCCTAAAAATTTTTTTTTTTCATCCACTAAAACTACACTTAAATCCGCGAAAAATACTTTTTTTTTTTTTTAAAATTTAAAAACATTTTAAAAAAGTTGAAAAAACGTTTTTAAAATTAAATAAATTTTAAAAAAATATATAAATAACATATTTAAATTAAAAACTAAAATTGTGATAAAACCAAATAAAATGTTTTTAACAATTAATAAATTTAAATTAAAAATATAAATAGCATATTTAAATTAAAAACTCAAATACCAAATAATAAACATCCATAATCAACAATAAAAAAAACATTCATAATCAACCAAATAATAAACATCCGTAAATTCAAATCCAACAAATCACTCCGATATCCATAATAATAAACATACATAATCAAATATAAAACTACTAAGGTGCGTGCTCATCTGAGTCATCTCTCGTGATAATATTGATCACCTCGTCTTTGGTTGATCATCATCGAACAAACAAGCCTCTAACGCACTATAATTTAGATCAATATTATTATTGAAGAGATGGGGTGATTCTTTGCTTTGGGGTTGAATATACACCGTTCTTCTTGGTGGTGGATCAGTCTTTGGGGAAGATATCGGGATGGATATCGCTGCCATTGGAGTGGTGGTCGTCTTTGGGAGGATCTTTGGGAAGGATACTTAGGTGGTGGATACTTTGCTGGGATATCACGAGAATAATGGGGCTGGGAGTATCGCCGTGATATCTTGCTTTGAGGTACGGAGGATACCGAGGCCAAGATCGTGGTGGTAGGAAGCCATATGTGATGATGATGATGATGATGGCCTCGAAGGATGGTTCATCGAGCCATCATCTCGCCGCAACGCTCATCGCTTCTCCTAGCTTGCTCGCGGAAATAAGGCTCTCACGATCCTAGCGCGCCAGCAGCAAGCGCTCTCAATGATCTAGCTTGCTCTTCCAGGTTGTCGTGCATATTGCTCCGCTTTGCTCGTTCAACCTCTGGTTAAATTGCTTGGTCAATTGATCTACCAACTGCGTTGGGAGCAAAGATAAGAACGACTAGTACTCTCTGTCCCGAATATGATCGACTCGGCAGAATGCTTTCCTTGAAGAACTTGGGTCCCATGCTACGGATCCTCGCAAACGATCACTCTTTTGTGGGCCAACCGCTTATCCCACATAGAGCGACCCACTCTAGCCTCCTCCTCACGATCGATCGACCCATCGCTCTGTGCAAATGAGACTCACGCCACTCGGCCATCCCAAAGATCATAAGCATCCTAAAAAACAACGGATAAATAAATAAATATTAATAAAAAACAATAAAAACAATATAAATATATATATATATATATATATATATATATATATATATATATATATATATATTGTATTTAAAGATAAATAACTAATAACATAATGTAGTTTTACTCAGAATCCTCCTCGCCTCTATCGTGGATAAATGAACCATCCTCCTCTCAAGATATACAAGTTGCGATGCAACTCGAGCAAACCGACCTCCCCGTCCCAGCTTCTTCCTCCTAGATACATAATTTTATTATTTAATAACAACTACTTAATTAATTAACACATAGTTAATAAATTTAATTAATTGATGAATAAAAGTAATAGTTATAAAATTACGTACCATGCGTGGTGATGAGTTCCAAAGACTAACACATCCACCGAGTGATTGCAGTGGCGCCGGCATTTTCGAAGCACTTTTCTTCTTTAGCTTTCTGCTTTATTTTTAAATTCGAGTGTCCCAATCGCGGCGCGCTTCTGCATAAGCCTCCGGTCCCATAAAAGCGAGTTTTGCCTTTGCTTGCCGTACACCTGCGATGCTTGAGTATCTATCATCGCATCTCTTGTTGAACGCATGCTCAACATCTTTCTCGTTGTTCCAGGTAACCATGTACATTGTTCCTATTTAAAAAATTAGAAGAATATTGTTAATACAGACAAATTAAACAATTCAATAAAATAATTAAAAATTAATTATTTCATAGAACTTACTTGGAAAGAATTGAGCATGGCCCTAAAATAGTTTTT
The DNA here is from genome assembly GCA_020916435.1 of Oxytropis ochrocephala. Classification (NCBI taxonomy): domain Eukaryota; kingdom Viridiplantae; phylum Streptophyta; class Magnoliopsida; order Fabales; family Fabaceae; genus Oxytropis; species Oxytropis ochrocephala. The sequence goes on along the minus strand of CM037089.1, from coordinate 12,404,565 downwards.
CCCATCTTCTTTATCTTTCTTAATAAAGCAATTCAATTTTTCCAACCTTTGAAAAATTCTCACGAATTGCGTTATGATCATGTGGTGGTCGCGAGCTTTGAAGGAATAAACACGGAAATTTTTAAAAAAGTGAATATTTTGGACCACGAAAGTAGTTGTATAAAAGGCAACAAAAAATTAATAAATAATTATATACTTACGAATCTCCTTGAGGCACCACGATGCGACGACCATCTTCAACATGTGTCGGTAGTAAGTCATCCCCGCCAATCAACACCTAAGAGGTGCGGCCTACTACTACTACTACTACTCGCACTATCTGTGGTTGGCTTTGGCAAATATCTCGCCAAGAGGAACAACACAACGACGCGTCCCGTGACTGCGCGCGTTAGGCGAGTAATAATCTTTTCGGCTCCCACCGCCGTATCCGCGACAGTGGAGGAACATCGTATGTGTCGTCTCGATCGGATGAGGATCCGGATGATGATGACATACCTATATATATATATATATATATATATATATATATATATATATATATATATATATATATATATATATATACATACATTTAAATATTAAAAAAGAAACATGTATATATATATATATATATATATATATATATATATATATATATATATATATATATATATATATATATATATATATATATATATATATATATATATATATATTGCATAAACATTCGTATAAAAATATTCATACAAAATAACCATAAATATCCATACTATTACCAGTTACTAATTAAGTACCAAATAAAATGAATAACTAGAAAAACTAATTTGAATCCCACTCATTCTCAAAATCATCATCATCGGATGAGCGAGGAATTCTTGATACACCAATATGTTCTTCTCGCATCTTCATCAAGATCTTCTTCGTCATCAACTTCATCGCGGTGTTTGGTTGATCACATAAACGCAGTAATGGGTTCCACTTGAATCACTTCATTTACATTAGACATCTCATCCATTTGAAATGGGACATCTTCCAGTGTGTCATTTGTATGGGGTGATGCCTTAGATGCTTGAATATAGGGTGTGAAACCATCGGAGCATAAACCAAGCCGAACATTGCGTGGATCATCGGCAAAATCTGGATGAACACGATCAAAATGCTTCCAAGCTTCACCATCGGATGGGTGACGTAATTCACCGTAATTGTTTCTATTTTCATGGTGCCACGTCATTTTACCAATGGTCTCCATTGATGTAAACATCCTCTGTAGCCTTGGTATAAGCGGCAGATAGAACATTGCTTTCCGTGGAACCGGTTTGCCTCTGCTCGTCCACTTTCCTGGCCTGGCGCGTGGCGTGGCTCTCCACCACAACTTGCATTCCGTCAAATTTCCATCATTTATGCCAAACTCATTATTATAATAGAGCATGCAACTGGACACACAACAATCAATTCTTTTAGATTTTAAGCCAAGCTTCGATACTGATCTTTTAGCATCATAATAACTCATGCGGCAAAGTCCTTTAATAGGGGTTGCATCCAACATCATTTTGGTCATATATTCCATGCACAACTCGGCAACATTAAATTGAGACTTAAGACCCAACAACCGAACACACATTGATAATTTTGAGTCTTTAGATCCTTCAAATAATGGTTTATTTGTCTCACTCAAATACGTGTAAAACAATTGCGCTTCCTCATTTGGAACTTCTTCAAATCATATTCCTGGTTCTTCAAAATCCAAATTTACTCCAACGGCATGAGATATCATTCCTCGATAAACATCTAACGCGGGTTGCATGATTTGGCGGATCCGGATGTGGAATCTACTTCTTCAACCTAAACATTAGTACTTGAAAGATATACTTCAACCGAACATTAATCAGCAGGAACGAAATCACGCAGTACCCTGTGTGCTACTTACGCGATTTACTCCATATCCAATAATCGGCCTAAACCCATTATTGTACAAATGCATTCGACTTCATCTTCATTTTTATAAATCGAATTGAACATTTCGCGCACGGACATCTAATTCCCCGCTTCTCGCGCAAATCCTTCGTCACGCTTTAGCACAAAAAAATAAACTCTTCTACTCCTTCTCGCAAATCGTCTCTTTAAACCGCTTCTTCCAGATATAATCGATCATACATCCAACTACGATCCATGTTTTCTAAATCCTAATACTACGTGTGCTACAATAAAAATTATCATAAACAATAACTAATTACTTTTCATTTCATAAATAATAAATCAAAATTTATTTTTCTTACTTACATATTCATACACATACATACACATACACATATACAAATATCATATGATCATATACATACACACACACATATACACATACAAATATTTACATACATGCACTAACAATGTAACATTACATTAATTAATTAATTATAATATAAATAGATTTTAAAACATTTTACACATTTTATATATTATATATGTTATGGTAAACGTAAATATTAGTCATTTTAACTAACACTCTATTAACTAACAACATAAATAATATTTTAACACATAAATATAACGATAAATTACATATCATACCTACTTAAATGAAAATAAATGAATTTTCAAAAATATAATAAACTTTAACAAATTAATCAAAATAATGATTGTACAATGAATTTTCAAAAACTAATATATTCTTGTTTAGTTAATAGAGTGTTAGTTAAAATGTATTAAAAACATGAATTAATAATTAAAAATATATTAATTATTTTATTTCGATTTATCTATTTTTATTAAAAAATATTAACATATCTATTTTTATTAAAAAAATTTTAAACATTTTATATAATATGTTATAAAACGTAAACGTAAATATTATTCATTTTAACTAACACTCTATTAACTAACAAACATAAATAACATTTTAACAATAAATTTTTATTCATTTTAACTAACAAGTCTATCAAAAAATTATTCATTTTTTATTAACAATAAATTATCATGATTGTCGAAAATATAATAAAATTTAACAATTTAATCAAAAAAATGATAATATAATGATTTTCAAAAATATAATCAACTTTAACAAATTAATAAAAAGAAGGATTATACAATGAATTTTGAAAATTTAATATATTATTGTATTTTCTAACTATAATGATAATATAATGATTTTCAAAAAATGATAATATAATGATACATTAAATTTATTTTTAACTACTCTATCATTATATTTCGTTATTTTCTAAATAGAAATTAAAATTTAATAAATATTTTATTTATTTTATTTCGTTTTTATGTATTTTTTTAAAAAATTAATATATGATTTGATTAATCACTAATTTGGTACTTATATTATCATAAAAAATATTAGAAACAACTAATAACTTCAATAACTAACCTAGGTGGTCTTTGAAGACTCGACTTGATGCTAAACCGAAGTCCTTCCAATAAACGAACAGTGGTCACCAAACTCAAACAACTCCTAAACAAACAACATAACAATAGTAACTAATAGTTTATAACAAAGCATAAGTTAAAATTAAGTATAAACTAAAACAAACCTTTCAAAGTTTGAGAGAGGAGAAGAAAAAACTGAATTTGATAGAAGATTGAGTGAAGAAATGTTAAAGTTTAAGAGAGTGGAGAATTTGAGAATTTGATAGAAGTTTGAGAGAGGAGAAGAAGTTTGAGTGAAGGAAGGAGTGAATGAATGAATGGAAGAAATGAGATATATGAAGAGAGGAGAAGAGGTAAAAGTGCCGTTAGCATCAGTGTGTCGTTTTCGGCGGATTGGGAATGCCTTGAAGGCCGCGTGACGTTTCGGCGGATTGGTGTCTGCTTTTTGTGATTTTTTTGGTCGATTGGACCTCCTCGACTACATACCGCAGCTTTGGCGGATTAGGGGTCCTTTTCGGCGGATCTTTGAATTTCAAATTTCCCCGATTATTTAGTTGTCATTTTCGCGATTAGGGGTCCTTTTCTACGGATCTAGTTTTTTTTTCGACCCCTTTTTTCCACTTTATAATCCCCACAAATACCATAATTCCGCCAAAACGTCAAATATCCCCAAAAATTTCTGGTGGATTAAATCCCCCACAAATGTCAAAAATCCGCCGGAAATTTTCTGGGGGATTAAAATCCGCCAGAAAGTTTTGCCTTGGATTTTAGGTTTTTCTTGTAGTGATTCAATCACAACATGATCATTCTCTCTTCACCAAATGCCACAAGGGCTCCTATACTTTGTTACTTATCTATGTGGATGATTTAATTTTGGCTGGAAATAATCTCACTGAGATCACATCTGTTAAGGAAAGGCTGGATTCTGTTTTTAAAATAAAGGACCTTAGAACCTTGAGATACTTTCTTGGGATAGAGATTGCCAGGACCTCTGATGGTATATCTATCTGCCAAAGAAAGTATGCTCTTGACTTGCTCCATGATAGTGGTTTGCTTGCCTCAAAACCTGCTGCTACACCTATCACCAAGGCTACTGTTACTGATCTCTGTCATGATTCACCAGCAACAGAGCCCACTGCTTATAGATGCCTAGTTGGGAGGTTGCTGTATTTGAACACTACTAGACCTGATCTAAGTTTTGCTGTTCAGCAACTTAGTCAATACATGGCCAACCCGAGAGAAAGACATCTTCAAGCAGCCCATCGTGTCCTTAGATATGTCAAAAGATCACCTGCACAAGGACTGTTCTTCCCTGCTACTTCAAGCTTACAATTAAAGGGGTTTAGTGATTCAGATTGGGCCACATGTGTCACTAATAGGAGGTCTGTTACCGGTTATTGCATATACCTTGGGGAATCTCTCATTTCCTGGAAATCTAAGAAACAAACGACGGTTTCTAGATCTTCCACTGAAGCTGAATACAAGGCACTAGCTTCTGCAGTCTGTGAATTACAATGCCTGACCTATATTCTGCAGAATTTCTCTTTACCCTTCATCACACCAGCTCTCCTCTATTGTGACAGTCAACCAGCTAGACACATCGCTGCCAACTCTAGTTTTCACGAACGAACCAAACATATTGAGATAGATTGCCATGTGGTTCGTGAAAGGCTACAAGCAAAATTGTTTCATCTGTTACCGGTTACATCATCTGATCAACTCGCGGACATACTGACCAAAGCATTGGAACCACAAGCTTTTCTTTCCCTTCTTTACAAGCTTGGAGTGCACACAATCCACCCTCCAGCTTGAGGGGGGATATTGAACTATATAGTTTAGTTTCAATCATATTTGTAAAAAGGGCATAATTGTCTTTTATGTATACTTGGTTTAGTTTAGAGGCTTTGGGTTAAGAGGTTAGTTTGTTGTACTGCCTATTTTTTTTCCCCTTTCTTCGCATATCAGTGGCTTAACTGATTCTTGCAATTAGCCTTGTATAAATTGATCCACAATCAATGAGAAAATCATCGAATTCAATTCCTTTCTATTCCTTCAATTCTTTTACAATATACTATTTAATATTAGTTCTTAGCGACTTACTGACCGATAAACGAAAAAAGTAGTGCAGAACGTTAAAAGTAGTGCAAGGTTAAGTTGTTGCTGGTAAACCAATTTCGCACACCTGCAGCGCCACGATTCTCACTCATGAGCGGTTTGTGAACTCTCCTAAACAAACTTCATCATTTGAGCAGTCAAAGTCACTTAAAAAATCAGAAATAAAACAATAGTAAAAACAAAAACAATGTAATAATAATTTTTAAAGGAGAAAGGGAACGATTGAAGGCCGAAGTTGTGATGAGTGGATTGTTTGATATAATCATCGATTCCTGAGGAAGTGCCATTGTTGGTTGGTGTGGTTATTGAAGAAGCGGTTTGAAAAGTAATGAGTAAAAGAAATGTGAGGGTTGAAAAGGGAAGAGTGATCGACATAGAAAGAAAACTGAAAAGATTGGGAAGTTACACCTTTGGCACCAACCAAATGAAGTTATCGCAAGTTAAAATTAGTGCGTCATATGTGTTTTTTTTTCGAATAATATATAATTAATAAAAATAAATTAATCTCGGTAAATAAAATTAAGATAAGATAAGAATTTTTTTTAAAGCAAGAGATAAGATAAGATAACCTACCCTTTTTAAATATTCTAATACACACAGGGAAAATGCCTTGTGATGTGATATGTATTTGTCATCAACTCCTTGATTTTATTTTGCAGGCTTTTGCATGATGATTGTAACAGAGTATTTACTTCAAGGCTATTTATTGTGTAATTTTTCTTTCTCTGAACTATATGCCCCTCTTACTATCAAAAAAAAAAAAGAGCTAAAACAAAAAGGAGTTTATTGATAAAAAAAACAAAAGAGAGCTAACACCCGAAAGTGAGGACCATCCATGAAACCCTGAAATTTCCACACACTCCTTAATCAAGAAGTTATGTTTTGCTCTTAGAAAACATTACTATGCATTAGTAAACATAAATGCAAGAGTAAAACTTCAGTAGGTTTTTTCCTCAAATAAGATGTTGAAAAAATCTGTACCCACGAGCACCGCAGAAAAAAATTGTGACGGGCACGAGGCGATAGTTAAATGGATATATGCAAATAAAATTAAGAAAAATTGTAGTACCATTTGTTAACGGAGTGGAGGCGGATATTAAGGTACTCGTACCCATGAGTACTTATACCCGCTAAAATTAATTAATAACATTTATAGTACCTATTTACATGTATTTAAGTGTCTTTTTTGTTCTTTTATTAATTAATATAAGTCAAGAAATGCTTAATTGAATAAATGCTTAATTTTCTTATACTGAATAGCAAAAATAATATTAAAACAATTAATGTTGTGTGTAAAATTATTTTTACGGAGGGAAGATGAGTAGAAAATGAGTTGAGTATTAGGTTGTCTAGTTTGAGAGAAAGTGGAAAGAAAGGAAGGTAAGAGGAAAAAAGAATATATTTGTGGAATGACAAAAATACTCTTAAAATATTAAATAGAAAAAATAAAATAAAATAAATGTAAAATATACTCCCACCAATACAAAAAGAGAATATTATAATTTACTGAGAATTAAAGATAAATAAAAAAATTAAAAATACTTATTTAATAAATAAAATAAAATATAATAATCTAATAAGGTAATTTAAATTGGAAATCCACATTTTTCTCACTTTTCTTTTCAATTTGGAAGATTGGCTTTTGTGGGTCTGATTTGAATTTTTTATTTCACTCCCATGCTTTCTTGTCTACTAAAGGGATGAGAAGACTTAGAAAAATGTGTAATCCCTTTTCTTTTTTATTTTTTACCCATTTTCATCCCAACCAAACAATACTTTGTATCTTTTGGGTTGGAACTGCTAACTATTCACAGACTAACAGAGTGTCTCAATATTTTCAACGAAAGATTAATTTCCCTCGTATTAGAAGCAAATTTTGCACTGACAACACTGTGTTTGTCTACTGCAGAAATCAAATTCGGAAGCACCAAGTCGACTCATGTGTCTCAGCGTAGCTTATGCCCCAGGACCAACACCTAACATTTGTCATTATAAGCAACCACGTGTCTTATTAAGAATAAAAATTTGTATGGTACGTTGAGGAAAAAGAAGGTACGACTTGTACGAGTACAATTGTCCTTTAAACTATTTATTAGATAAGTTATAGGCTAAACTACTCTTTTGGTCCTTTATCTTTGGCTTTGGTTTCACTTTGGTCCTTTATCTTTTTTTTTTTTCTCGTTTTGGTCCCCCATCTTTCATTTCTGTGTCATTTTGGTCCTTTTTTGGTATTTTCCATCCATTAACTTAACAGACGCCACGCTGGCAGTTAACTGCTGACGTGGCGTCTTAAGTGTCAGAGCTGACATGGAACTCATTGAGTGATGTGGCATATGAGGGACCAAATTGAAACTTAAAAGAAACATAGGGGACCAAATTGACACAAAAACAAAAAACACTAAAACTTCACCTTCTTCCTCCAAACATCATCTCCATCAACTCCGGCGAGCCACCACCGGCACCACCTCCGGCGAGCCACCACCACCACCACAGATTAATCACTCATCAACTCTTAATCTTTAACCTCTCTCCTCAAATCCAAAACCCCCAATTTCTCAAGCTTAATCCCTAACCTCTCATACACAATCAAGGATGGGCGAGCAAGCCCAAATTTGTCCTTAGAGTACAAATTGACCAAAAAGATAGACACTAAATTGAAAAGGCAATCTCAAAAATTGCTCATACAAGAAAGAGCATTTTTGAGCAATTTTTGAGATTGCCTTTTCAATTTAGTGTCTATCTTTTTGGTCAATTTGTACTCTAAGGACAAATTTGGGCTTGCTGGCCCATCCTTGATTGTGTAGTTCGTTTTGGGCCCCTGGCCCTTCATTTCACAAAAAAAAATATGAACAACAATCGAGTCTATCTTAATTTCATCCACTCTAAAAAACAAAAGACCGTTTCGAGTTAACCAAATACACCAACAAGTTGCCAACCACAACAAATATCTTACCTTCTTAGCCTTTTTTCCTTAGGGTATGTTTGGGAGGGGGTTTTGCGATGGGAAGGGAGGGGACGGTTTGAAAAAATTAGTCTATATTTTAATTTATATTTAAGATATTAAAAGAACAAAATATAACATTTTTAATCACACTTGATTTATGTTTAGAGATATTTTATAGCTTCCTCAATTCTAAATTGAAAAATATGTCCTCCCGTCCCTTCCCCTCCCAAACATACCCTTAGAACTCCCCAAAACTCACCATGTGTTGCACTAAATCTATTGAATGAGGCAGCTGAATATCCAACCATCTACCAATTTGTGAGGAGACCTGAACCGATACACTACAGTGAAGGAACAAAGCTGCAGAGTTCTGCGATCAGACCTACACAAAACGCAACCAATAGCTTCCTCGGACACAATCACATGACGCCAGTGGCAGATCCAAAAACTTTATGTCATGGGGGCAAAAAATAATCTAGTCATTTTTAGAAGAAAAAAAATTATAAAAATTTATAAATATTTAACTTCACGATAAAAATAAGCAAAGACTCAACCCTAAACTATTACTTGGCAAAAAATAGCTTATTTAGTCTTTTGGGAAATGAAAAATATTAATTTAGTCATCTAATATCAGTCAAGTTAGTCATTTTGAAATAATTTTAGAAACATTTTAGATATTCTAAAAATTTGTTTGGCTAATATTTTAGTTTTTAATGACTAAATTAGTAATTTTCATTTCTGTGAAAACAAATATTTTTCTATTTGTCCCACTAAGATAGTTCAGTTATGAGCTAAAAAGAGTAAATTAGTATTCTTTAATCTTCATTTAAAAAACAATTAATTCATGGGGGCAACAACTATTTTTTCATGGGGGCAAAATAATTTTTATCAAATATAACTAGCTAAAATAATTTGATTGGTGGGGGCAATTGACCCCACACCTTACAAGGTGTATCCGCCATTGCATGACGCCTAAGCAACATATCACGAGTTGGAAGCGAATTGGTGAAAGTTTATACTCTTCAATTTATACGAAAGTTTTACTATAACAACTTTTAAATTTTTTATTATAACGTAATAATAAAAACTGTAGATTTTTTAAAATATATATATAAATTTTAAAAAAATAATATTTTTTAATAAAACTATACTTTTTAAATGACAAAAATTTATATATCTTTTGTAAAACTAAAAAAAAAAATCACTTACTTATTAGTTATATAAAACAACTGTATCGGTACCTTGTGATTCTTGAATTGTAGGGTAAATTGTCATTTTGGTATCTGAAAGTGTAACCCACATGTCATTTTTAATCATTTGAATCAAGCAAAAATGCAAAATGGTCTCTCAAGTGTAATTAAATCCGTCACGTTAGTCCTCCCATCAATGTGCGTTGTTAACTCCGTTAATCCATTCGTTCTTCGCGCTTTAGTCCCGAAAGATGTCACTTATCATCTGTTTGGTCCTCAAACATATATGTGAATTCGTTTTAGTCCCTTGAATCTTAAGTTATTTCAAAGAAATTTTAAAACGGTTGATTAAGGGCGTCAATAGACTGATGGACTACACAGATCTATTGTAATTGGAAAATCGATGGTTAAGGGTGACCTTATTTGCTCTAAGAAAATCAATCAACATAACTTTGTATAATCATTGATCTATATTGAAATTAGATAGCAATTGTAATTTTTGATGTTAATTCGAAAGCTTCCACTACTGCAGAACTTAATAAATTACGGTTATTAAATTTAATTCCTCTTTGTTTACAATGAATTTTATTTTATTTATTTCATAGATTAAAATAATATTTTTAAAATATAAAAACTATGTGGCATTCCAATGTGGCTTGCCACATAAGTTAATAGAACTCCACATCATATTTAATTTTGACAAATTAGGGAGGGACTTTGATTTTAGAAATTGATTTTAGGATATTCAAAACATGAAGTGATTTGATTCAGATTGAATCGAAAAACACTCCTAATGATTAATAATGGTAACAAATCAAAGTAAAATAGAATATGATACAGCTGCAAAGTGTTAACTAACCTAGCAAATCCAAGACACAAATTGAGACAAGGTTAGTAAATTCTAGTTTAAAATTTTGCTGAAGTAACTTAAGATTTGATGGACTAAAATGAATTCACGTATATGTTTTAGGATAAAACTGACAGTAAGTGACATATTTTAGGGACTAAACTGACAGCAACAGATGGATTAACGGAGTTAACAACGCGCATTAACGGGAGGGACTAACGTGATAGACGGATTACACTTTCAGTAACCATTTTGCATTTTCAATCGATTCAGGGACCAAATTGACAACGAATTACACTTTCAGGGACCAAAATAACTATTTACTCTCAATTGTAACATAGAGGCCTCCGATTAAGAATATATGATCCCCAATTTTTTTTTTTAAAAAGAATATGATCCCCAAAATATAAGGATCTCATTCCTTAAAATTCATTTCAATTTTTTAAATATTGATGAAAAAAAATTCAGATAAATTTGAGCTGTAATATATGATGTTTCACAAAAAAAATCATTGCTTAAACACGACCAAACAACTTGGACCGAAAAAAAACCACGACCAACAACACCTACACGAGCAAAGCACCAACAAGAACAACTATCAAACCCCCGGAGCATCACCGATTCTGACCGCATCCGCAGCAAGGAGCAATTGATATATGGATTATAATTTTGGACCTGTACTGTACTCTGCACAACTTATGTAGTTTTTAAATGGAAGATGCCACTGTATCCAGTATCGTCGTAATGTAAAATTGTGTTCCAACTTTTCTTGAAACAAAACTCAGTCCATTCCCGGCGGTGCCACCGCTCGTCACTTTCCCGGCAAAAAAACTGTATAAGCGGCGGTGGGACATATGTTTGGAGACTACAAAAGGAGGTATCTTCCCCTTAGCCTATTGAACCAGCTTCAAATAATTCATCGCTGGGACAGCACACTCTCTGTTTGTGAAAATGCCAACCAACACTATTCTTCTATTATTTTCATACAAGAAAGAACATTTGGAAAGCCTAAGTTTTGAGTATTTTCATAGCTTTAAGAACAATATAACACTCAAGTCTAATTTGTAGCTTCCCGTGGTGTGGGCATGCTTCAACGCGATTTCAAGACATGGGGTTCTATCATTAAGAGCTTATGTGTAGATTCCAGGCACAATGAAGCTTTGTCCCTTTTCAATCATTGCTTGAAGGGTTGTGCAGCTTTTAAACCAGATCACAGTGTCCTTGCTGCCATTCTCAAGTCTTGCTCAGCCCTTTTTGCTTCCCATTTTGGCAGATGCCTGCATGGTTGTGTTGTTAAACAGGGCCATGTTTCTTGCCATGTTACTAATAAAGCTTTGCTTAACATGTATGCCAAATGTGGCATGCTTGATGAATGCCATAAGCTGTTTGGTCAGCTCAACCACTGTGATCCTGTTATTTGGAACATTGTTTTGTCTGGATTTTCAGGGTTAAGTAAATATGATACTTATGTGATGAGGGTGCTTAAGACAATGCACTCGAGTCAAGAGGCCATGCCCAATTCTGTTACTGTTGCTACTGTTCTTCCTGTTTGTGTTCGTTCAGGGAATCTGAATGCTGGAAAGAGTGTGCATGCTTATGTTATCAAATCTGGTTTTGAAGTGGATACCCTTGCTGGAAATGCTCTGGTGTCAATGTATGCAAAGTGTGGTCTAGTGTCTCGGGATGCACGTGCTGTATTTGATAGCATTATTAACAAAGACGTGGTTTCTTGGAACGCAATGATTGCAGGCCTTGCTGAGAATGGATTATTAGAAGATGCATTCTTGTTGTTTAGTTTGATGGTGAAAGGACCTATACAACCAAATTATGCAACTATTGCTAATATTCTGCCTGTCTCTGCTTCATTTGTTGAGAATGTTGCGTACCGTTGTGGAAGGCAAATCCACTCTTATGTGCTGCAATGGCCTGAATTGTCTGCTGATGTCTCTGTCTGCAATGCTTTGATCAGCTTCTACTTAAAAGTTGGACAGATGAAAGAAGCAGAATCTTTGTTTTGGGGAAATGGATGCAAGGGATTTGGTCTCTTGGAATGGAATTATCGCAGGATACTCATCAAATGGTGAATGGTTAAAAGCATTACATCTGTTTGGTTATTTAGTGTCTATAGAGACATTGTTGCTGGATTCTGTGACCTTGGTCAGCGTACTTCCAGCATGTGCACAATTGCAAAACTTGCGTGTGGGAAACAAGTCCATGCATATATTTTCAGACATTTTTTTCTTTTTGAAGATACTGCAGTTGGAAATGCTTTGGTTAGCTTCTATGCAAAATGTGGCTATACAGAAGAAGCATATCACACGTTTTCTATGATATCTAGTAAAGATTTGATTTCATGGAATTCTATTTTGGATGCCTTTGGAGAGAAGAGGCATCATTCAAGATTTCTTAGCTTGTTACATTTGATGCTCGAACTAGGAATTAGACCTGACTCCATTACAATATTGACCGTAATCCGCTTTTGTGCTTCTCTTCTGAAAGTACAGAAGGTTAAAGAAATACACAACTATTCAATTAGGACTGGATCTTTATTAAGTGACACTGCCCCAACAGTTGGGAATGCAATACTTGATGCATATTCCAAGTGTGGTAACATTGAATATGCAAATAAAATGTTCCAGAATCTATCAGAAAAACGGAATCTGGTCACATGCAATTCACTGATATCAGGTTATGTGGGTTTAGGATCACATCATGATGCAAATATGATATTTAGTGGGATGACAGAGACAGACCTTACCACCTGGAATCTAATGGTTCGAGTATATGCTGAAAGTGATTGTCCTGAGCTAGCTCTTGGACTGCTTTCCAAGTTACAAGCTCAAGGGATGAAGCCTGATGCAGTGACTATCATGAGCGTCCTCCCAGTATGCACCCAAATGGCGTCAGTCCACTTACTGAGCCAGTGTCATGGGTACATTATTCGGTCTAGTTTTGATGATCTTCACCTGAAAGGAGCCCTCTTAGATGCATATGCGAAATGTGGGATCTTAGGTTGTGCATATAAGATATTTCAATCAAGTGGTAACAAGGATCTGGTTATGTTTACTGCTATGATTGGCGGGTATGCTATGCATGGCATGAGTGAAGAAGCACTCAAGACTTTTTCTTATATGCTCAAGTTGGGAATCAAGCCAGATCATGTTATCTTTACTTCCATATTATCTGCTTGCAGTCACGCTGGCTGCATAGATGAAGGACTGGAGATATTTTATTCAATGGAGAAAATCCATGGTATGAAACCAACTATGGAACAGTATGCTTGTGTGGTGGATCTCCTCGCACGAGGTGGCAGCGTTAGTGAAGCATATTCTTTTGTGACCAGGATGCCAATTGAAGCTACTGCAAATCTTTGGGGACATTGCTTGGTGCCTGCAAAATCCATCATCAAGTAGAATTGGGTCGTATTGTAGCAGACCAACTCTTCAAAATTGAAGCTAACGATATCGGAAACTACATTGTATTGTCAAATTTGTACGCGGCAGATGCTCGATGGGATGGGGTGATGGAGGTTAGAAGAATGATGAGGAACAAAGATTTGAAAAAACCAGCAGGATGCAGCTGGATCGAAGTTGAGAGGACAAACAACATTTTTGTGGCTGCAGACTGTTCCCACCCACAAAGAAGCATGATTTACAGTACACTATATACACTTGATCAACAAGTTAAAGAACCGGTGGAATTTTAGCTCAATCTTGGGTATGCATTAAAGTATTCCTGATGTTGCAGGAGAAATCATGCAGACACTTTTTAACCCAACCCTCAAGAAAAAATGTAGTAGAAATTCTTGTATAGAACATGGGTTTGTATGACATGGACTATCAAAAATTGCTCCACTAGTGCACATGCCTTTATTAGCCGTACGATATAATATATTTTTAGCACATGGATAAGATTAGCTACTGGGTACTGGTGCTATACATTTTCTCTTTATTGAATATACATCCCCAAATCATCCACTGATCAATCAAGGATAAGTAGGTATAAGGTAGATGCGATAGTATGCTGAATCGTTTGGTTATAATGCTAATGCAATGGTCGATAAACCTTTGGAGACGGCGTATGGGTCTTGTCATTTGCCCTGGAACATTCGTTAAACTGCAGAATCTTCCTTAAAGGAGAATGCTTCTGAGGAAAATTTTTAGAAGCTAACCATAACAGGGAAGAAGACTTACAATTTATCATCATCACTCGAGACAGAATGCTTCTGAAGAGAATTTTTAGAAGTTAACCATAACAGGGAAGAAGACAGCGTTGCCCAACAGGTTTTTCGCTCACCTGACACGGCGGGGTCGGGAAAGCAGAAGACAGAAGTTGGTTGCAATTTATATCATCATCAAGGTTTTCTCATCAAGTAATCTGGGCATTTTTCTGACCTTTTATTTAGTGGAGGTCATCCTTATATCATATAAGATGATTGAAGTTTGGAAGATATTGAAAGCACTTGACCTTAGAATCAATTTGTTCATATTGCTGCTGAGTATATTTAGCCTGTTATTAGTTTTATCCCTAACATATACTGTGATTATTATTATTATTATATGATTATGTTGCTTTCGTAAACTGTTGTTAACAATGATCTTTTAAGCTACCATTTTGCAATCCTGGAAAATCTTATTGATTGAAGGTATCTCTTTAAAATACTGACTTTATTTGATAATTTGGTGGTGTTCCTTACAAAGTTCTACGCTACATTCGGGCACTCCTTGAGTTTCCCAACTCTTGTTTGTGTAAGAATCTTTGTATGCAGACAGTTTATCATATAATACCCGAAGTATCAAAGATAAATATTGCATTGTATATTGATTAAGAACATGTCATAGGATAATGAAATGATTTTCATATACCTTAATCATGGAAAGTGCTATATTTTCACCTACGCCTGGATTTCACTATGAATTCCCTTTGTTAGGTTATTTACTACATTTGTCATGTGTGGTTTCAGGTTCTGCTTACAGTGGTTTCAAGGACAGTTTACAAAGGGTACTTTTGGTTTTGTTTGTAAGAAAGATAGTAGCT
The DNA here is from genome assembly GCA_020916435.1 of Oxytropis ochrocephala. Classification (NCBI taxonomy): domain Eukaryota; kingdom Viridiplantae; phylum Streptophyta; class Magnoliopsida; order Fabales; family Fabaceae; genus Oxytropis; species Oxytropis ochrocephala. The sequence goes on along the minus strand of CM037089.1, from coordinate 12,389,084 downwards.
GATGTTATTATCAATAATATATTGTTGTTTATTTATAGATAATATATAAGATGTACAAGAGTAATATTTGTCTATGACTTCAAACTGCTTGAACTGGAATTGATAACACATATTTTTCATGGATATAGATAGCATTGGGCGGTTGATTCTTGCAAGCATTATAAAATACTAAGGTGCTAAGAACATTTAATAACCCAACTAACTGCATTATACTCAATTTGTAAAATAGGTCAATCAATTCAGAAACTCTACTACCACTACCAGTACCACATGCAAGGTCAATGGAATTTTTAATTTTCTATCTCCAGCCATGTGCTGTCAAGTGTCAATAAGCACTACATAAAAGAAAACGACATACTAATTACCAAATTCTCAATGTCTAAAAAATTGATGTCTAAGCGCTATTTCTTTTGTTTTTCTATTTTCTTCTGTGTTTATCTGTCTGTAATAAATTTTTCCAACACTCTTATTGTTGTCGGTCAGTTACCATCTCCACCTCTTCCTCCCGGTGCCTACGCCTCACTGCAACAATACCATCTTCATGAGCTTGACACAACTCTCCTTTTCAGCAACAAAGTTCTCCATTTCTTTATCATGGACCTCAACAAATTTCAGATATCCATCAGCCCTAGACATACATCCAGAAAAATCAAATTCACCATAAGCCATTAAAAAAATAAAAATTATTATCCACGTAACGACTACAATATTTCTGTTCATGTGCTCTTGCATTTAAATAATTATCTCTTTAGTGTCATGTGAGGTCAGGTTTTCTTTAAAATTGCCAAAACAATACTAACTTTCACAAAATGTATTAAAATACACTAACTTCAGATGAATAGGCAGGTCATTAGCCTAATGGAATTTTGAAACATAGGGTCTGTTTAGATTGACTTATTTTTGAGCTTATAGAAAATAATTTATGGAAATAAATAAGTTTTATGTTAATTTATTTTATAAGTTCTCACTAACAAAAGTTATATCTCCATAAGTTGTTTTTCCATAAACAATATTGATAAACTTATGAATAATACATAAAAACTTATTCATTTGCATAAGTTGTTTTTGCTCAAAATAAGCTCTATCCAAACAGGGGGATAGTTTCAACTTCAAGGAATTAAAATCTCATACTTGAGTCTCCGATCCTCTGTATTTAAAGGTCTAGTACTTGACTTCTTAACCTTCACACGCTCCTCATGTTGAATCCTCTCAAAATCCTCCTCCTTTGCATTCCAAGAGTCATGACTCGTGAATGACTCTAATCTACTCTTTAAAGAATTCCTCTTGCATGTTCATCTTCCATTGAGTAACCAGTTACAATGGTGAGAAAAAGTAAACAATAAGAAAAAAATATAAAAAAAAATTAACGAATAACAAATAGTAAGTTAACAACATATTAGAAACACTTTCTGCTTTTTTTTGGTATGATTAATGATAGCACTTTCTGTTTTATATCAAATAGTCTATTTTGTCTCCGTGATGAAGGAAATGAAGAGGAAATTGCACATGTTGTATCAAATTGCAATTTCTTCTTTCTCTACCTTTTTCTGCGAGACAAAGCAAACTACATATTTTGATAAGAAGTAGAAAGAGCTATGATTCCGCAACAAATAACATGCATAAAAGCAAAACGGATATTCATAAGCATAATATCTATAGATCAAGTTAAAAAACTGGTTCGACAAGAATGGCTATGAATTTTGATGTGAATCCTAATGGTTTGTAGTCCCTTAAAATGTATTTCTTCTTTTCTCTTATACGTTGACTGATTTTGGGGATTTTATTTGGGGAAATGATAAATTTCACGAGCATTCTATTTGTTAAATCATCCTGATGCATTAGGAATGGTTATTAATACCAAGATATATACCAATATTCCATGGTTTTCTCCGCAAAGGTCGACAACGAAAGTGTTGACAGCCGCATATTTTTGGGGGTTTTTTTGTTGATTTTTGTCCTAATTGCTATGAATTAATCTAATGTTTCAAACTAGGTCTCAATTTTTATATGGAGATTACTGTATATAATAGTTGACGGTTTCAACCTAGGAATATATTGGTAGCTAATCAATCGTTATATTTTAAGATTTTTTACCTAGTTAAAGCATTTTGGTACTTTCTTTGTTCTTCTTTTTTCTTTCCGAGGATTTTTCTTTCTATTTTTATGGTGATACTGAACTTCAATATCATAAATGAATGTTTTCTTTTGTTTATTAAAATTTATTTATTTATTTTACATTACTTACTATTTAAAGCATTTCAAAATTAAACTATATTTTTTATTTCTTATAATATTAAAAAAATTAAATACAACCCAAATTTGTTGCCTTGCTTACAATGTAATCCTTTTGTGCATGACAAAATTTAAAAAACAACGACCACTTTTAGACAACCACAGGTTTATCTTTTTACTAATCTTAGTTTACATTAAAAATATATTTAAATTATATAACAAATTTAATACCATTATTCTCTTTAACCTAGCTTTTAGTGAGAGAAGCTCTGTAATACTGGTCTTATAAAACACTACCTAAGAGGCTAAGACTATCAATTTCCCTGACAAATAAAAGAAACAATTTTATACGGATTTATTCAGAAAAATTCGTTGAGATATAAACTTTTTGTAATGAAAACTTAATATGAATACAAGAAAATTCATATATATATATATATATATATATATATATATATATATATATATATATTGCTAATCGTATAATTATACACATAAGCAAAACTAAAAGACTCGAAAAGACTCTGACGATGATCCAACATTGACTCCGTTTTTTTACTTTACTGTTGGACTCTTAACAAGCAATTCCGGACTTGCGTATAATTTCCAATATTCACCTATTTTACCTGGAAACGTCACTCTAAGTATAGTGAGTTATACAACTCGGTATCAAAGAATATATATAAATAAAACAAATTTATTTGATGTTTCCAACTATATCTGTGTGCGAGATATGGAAAATTGCTAAAAAGTGGGGAAAATAACGCGATATCTTATTCTAATCTTAATAATGAAGTAAAAATCTGTAAAAAAAAAAAGATTTAATATAAGATATGCACCCCGTTGGTGCTCTATTGTTGTTTTTCTTGTTGTCGATCCCATTGTCAGTCTCTCGTTGTCACTCTCTATTGCCTCCCCTGTTGTCGCTCCTGTTGTTAGTCTCTCGTTGCTTGTTCCGTTGCCACTTAGTTATAATTTTATTTTATATTATTTAATATAAATTTAATCATTTTAATTAAATTATGAAATTATTAGCAGGAAAGTTATTTTGGAATCTTTTATAGAGGTTATGATGCTGATGTGATTTTAAGCATCATATTTATTTAACCCTGAAAATCCAGACAAAACAATGTTCCAAATAACAGGATCACAGTGGTTGAGTTGATCAAACATGTTATGGCATTCATCAAGCATGCCACATTTGGCATACATACATGTTAAGCAAAGCTTTATTAGTAACATGGCAAGAAACATGGCCTTGTTTAACAACACAACCATGCAAGCATCTACCCAACTGGGAAGCCAAAAGGGCTGAGCAAAGACTTGAGAATGGCAGCAAGGACACTATTTCAATGCGTGTGCTGTCCCAGCGATGAATTTCAATGCGTTGTTTGAGTGTTATTTAAATTCCACAACTCTGCATTCTCTTTTACAATCGCTTCTCCCAAACATAGATTATAAAAATCCAAAATATTTAGGGTTATGATTCCATACTCCTAAAATAGGTTCTGTTTTTTGTAAAAAAAAATCCGTTCATTTACAAGAATTTCCATGAGTGTTTGGGTCCCAACATAGATCATAGCAAGAGGGTTGTCATTCTCATAACTCATAAGAGCAAACCTACTGTGTAAGTAAGAATTATTCCAGCACAAATAGAGCAAGTATATGCCTTCTTTGACTAACAAAACATATATATATATATATATATATACAATGGTTTCAACACCTTCATTTTTCACTTTTTAACACTCAACATCATTTTCTCTCTCTTCCACCTAATAATTCAACACTCATTCAACTTTTATTCACTACAATGGTTTTTTTTAATAAAATTCAACACCCTACCCCACCACTTTTATTTCATATTCTTTATTTCTTTTATGTTTTTTTATTACATATTAATAGAAAGGGTAATTAGTAGAATATTGGGTGTTAAAAGGGTTATTGTTGAGATCCATTTCACTAAAAAGATGTTTAGAGCTACAAACAAGAGTTTATTGGAGGCTAAATAGAAAAATTAGAGGAAAATAGTCAATTTTTTCTGTGTCCAAATCAAATAAACCAAATCTCTATTTGTAAACAAAAAAAATGATGAATTTTGGTGGAAAAAATTTTAAAAAAATTGATTTACTATGAAATAATTGACTCCAAATAATTAAGATGAGATAAAAATGTCAAAAATCACAGCAGCCAATCAGAATTCACCACGTTTTCTGCACGGACCCCACTGTTTCAACATTCAACATGTTGAATAAATTCAACACCAAATAATCCACATCCCTTTCAACTACTCATTCAACACCCCCATTACACATATTCAACTACTTAATAAATTTTTCAACTACCCCAGTGTAAATAGTTAGAAAAATAACAATGAGATTAAAAATCGTACCAAAAAGTGAGCTTTATTGATTAAAAAACATACCAACAAGTGAGCTTTGTTGATAACACATCCTTTCTTAGGTATTAGATGCTACCCTACATTTTTCATGCATATAGAGCAAAGGGCGGTTGATTCTTGCAAGCATTATAAAATACTAGCCGCATTACCCGTGCGATGCACGAGGTGAGTTAGTATCGATGAATATAAATACATTAAATCAACTCATTAATGTTGTTCAAAGATAAAATTAATTAGGGATAGTTTAGTAAATCTATTTATTTTTGACATGAATCCAATAAAATTAATTGCATAAAACTACTATCTTTAATCCCCTCTTTATTAAGAGAGGGTCGCATATTATATGTGATTTGGGGGGAAAAAAAATTTCTCCCCCATTTACCAATATATCCCTCATTTTGTACCCACTGTTTACCAATATACCCCCACTCTATATTTTTGGACTGACATACCCCCACTCTATATTTTGTGCCCCACCATTTACCAATATACCCCTCATTTTGTACCACACTGTTTACCAATATACCCCCACTATATATTTTTGGACCGACATACCCCTGACAAATTTTTTATTTGTCCAACACTATTTTTTTTTCCACGTTTGGTGGGAAAATTTTATTCCCACCATTTACCATTATACCCTTCATTTTGTACCTCACTCCAATATACCTTCACTCTATATTTTTGGACCGACATACCCCTGACAAATTTTTTTTTGTCCAACACTCTTTTTTATCCACTTTTGGTGGGAAAATTTTATTCCCACTATTTACCAATATACCCCTCATTTGTACCCCACTGTTTACCAATATACCCCCACTCTATATTTTTGGAACGACATACCCCCACTCTATATTTTGTACCCCACCATTTACCAATATACCCCTCATTTTGTACCTCACTATTTACCAATATACTCCCACTCTATATTTTTGGACCGACATACCCCTGACAAATTTTTTTGTCCAACACTTTTTTTATTATCAAAATGTATCCCTCATTTTGTATCCCACTGTTTACCAATATACCCCCACTCTATATTTTTGGACCGACATTGTTGCCTCATCCCACCAAGGGCTATTGTTGCCTCTTCGTCTTATATATATGTGTTGCGTATTTTTATACCCCCTTATAAAATGTTGATGTTTTTTTGAAACTACATCTGTAGGCCTGTTAATCATCTCCTCGTGCATAGCACGGGCATGTGTCCTAGTATGGGTAAAAGTAATTACTTTTGCTTATAATTAAGTCCGGAGGTATATTTAGGAGTTCTATCGTAAATAAGGCAAAAGTTCCTGTGAATGAAGTTAAGTTATAAAATTAAATAACAATATTATAACTACTCCATGTTGCTTGGGTTTGAGCACCTGTAGTGCTCCATTAATGAATGATTGCTTACCTAAAGAAATAACAATATTATAAAATTAAAATAAACTTTGACAAAGACATTAGAATTGAACATGCATAGAATGAACATACATAGATTTTACGAAAAAAGTCTAATATATATATTCATCAAACGTAAATATAAAAACTTAATACATAATACAGTCCTACTTGGCTCGAGGGATTAGTCTCTAGAGTTGCGCACAGAGGATAGCCGATTTATACCAAGAAAATATAAATATAAAAATTTAACCGATAATTAAAGAGAAAATAAGGCAACACAATTAGAAAGTGAAACACGTACGTAAAGATATCATGCAGAGTTTGATTTAAAACTAAATATTAATATAACTAAGCTTCTAAATAATACTTGTTGACGTGAAATTATTTAAATAAAGAATAAAATACCAATTTGGATATGTAATTTTTTTCTATCAAACAGATTATTGACGAACAAACTTCGCGTATTTGAACATCTAAAAATTTTTGGGACCCTAAAGTACCCCAAAATACACCACAAATCCCACTTTACGTATTTTTCACAAACTTATTATTATATTTTGACAATTTCTGTATTTGAAGAGTTAAAAATTCAAATCCCAAAAGTACCTAAAAATACACTACTTAACATTTCCTTTTAGACATTAAACATGTTCTCACTAACTGACTCAAATAAAGAATCAAGCAAAGAAGTAATGAAACTGTCAATTTGAAGTTTAATAGAATGAAATGAAATGTTTTGCAAAGAAGTGGAAATGAAATGTCATATTAATGAATTGGTTTGCAAAAAAGTGAAAAGAACAAATGAGTTTAATAAAATATAGTTTTTTTAGTTTGGACCAAGATCTTCGACTACCTATTGAGTGTTTCGACCATTTCAACCCATGTGTCCCAATGTAGCCTATACCACTGGACCTACGGTGTTGGTTTATAAAATATATAGCCTAATAATTGTGAATAAAAATTAAATTATAACTATAAATTAAATAAGATTATAAAATTTAAAAATAATGTTAACAAAGACAAAGATGAATGGAACATATATAGATAATATGACGATAGTGCTTCTATTGTAAATGTGGTTGGAGTTATGCACGGTTTAACCCACAATTAGATGGAAAAAAGACAACGCATTTAGGAAGTGAAACATGTGGATATCATGCAAGGATGAATGAAAACTACCAATAATATAGGAGTAACTATATAAAGTTGAAAGAAGATGATGGAGGTTCTATTCTAAATATGTCTAAAGTTCCCGTGTGAGTACATAATACTACAATGCAGTACTCGAATATAAGAGAAAGATAAAAAAGAAATACCAATTTAAGTATGCTTCTACTACTTGTTTGTGCGAAATGGCCAAAATATAGAAGACAACGCAAATAGAAAGAGAAACACATGGGTATCATGGAAGGTTGGATGAAAATTACAAATAAATAGTAGCACCTATAGAAAATTGAAAGAATGTGAAGTGGTGTTCAATTTTATTGTAGATATCATTGAACGCAATTCTATTATTTGTAAATATATTTTTTTGTAAATATAAAAGCTTAACTTATAATTAAAAAAGGAAAGAATACAACACTATTAGAAAGTGAAACTCGTGGGTATCATGTAGGGTTGGATGAAAATCACCAAAAAAAATAGAAGCAACTATACAACGTTGAAAGAAGATGATTAGAATTTTATTATAGATGTGGCTAACGTTCCCACGAGTGTAAATGAAACAACGCATTACTCAAAGATAGAAAGTTAAAAGAATATGATGTGAGCTTCTTTCGTAAATGTGGTAGAAGTTCTCGTGAATAAAAGTTAAATTAAATTATAATTATAAAACATTTTACGTTTTTTATCACAATCTTTTTTAACCAAACCGGTTATCAAGGAACAAACTTTTTGAATAATTAAAATTTACTCTGAACTATAAAGTACACCAAATCACACTATTTAGCATCTCAATATACATATTTTGTCATAAAATGAAAAAAATATATTCACCCAATCGATTATTGAAGAATAAACTTCACATGTTTAAACATCTTAAATTTTTAGAGATTGTAAAGTACTCCTTAAAATATAAAAAAGAAAAAGAGCATAACATTAAAATATACGGGTGCCTCTAGGGTACCTATTGATTAAATGAATTACTTTTAAACAAAAATAGGAGTAAATAACAACATCTAATAAATTCTAAGTATTAGAAAGACATCACAGTTAAAGACAAAAGTCACACATATAGGGGCCCATTTGGATAAATAGCTTAATTAAGTACTTATGACATAAGCGCTTATCATATAAGTGCTTATGCATAAGTTGTTTATATAATAAAGGATGAAATAATGTTTAAACTATTTTTCTATAAGCCATAAGTTATTTCCATAAGCTATTTGGAGTTTATGGAAATTAGCTGAAAACAACTTATGAACATGTCATAAGCTATTTCTATAAGCTCTCCAAAACGGTTTCACAAGTTCTTTTACCAGTAGATAAGCCCAAATAAGTCAATCCAAACGGCCCCCAAGTCATAACACAAACAGTTTAGAGTTGAAACATAAACAACAGCCTAATCACACATATATTAGATGAAATCATAACACAAACAGCTTAAAGTTGTAACATAAACAACAACATATAATAATGTTATTTGTATTCATCAAATGTAACTATAAAAACTTAACACATAATACGGTCCTACCCTTGGTTTGAGAGATTAGTTTCTAGAGTTGCTTGTAGAGAGGATACTGAGAGTTTATACCAAAAATGTAAATATAGATACTTAACCCATAATTAAAGAGAAAAAAAGACAACATAATTAGAAAGTGAAACACATACGTATGTATTATGCACAGTTTGATTTAAAACTAAACACCAATTTAACTATACTTCTAATACTTGTTGATGTGAAATTTTCTAATAAAGAAGAAAATACCAATTTGGACATGTAATTTTTTTTAGATTCTAAAATACCCCAAAACACACAACCTAGAATCACAATTTATGTATTTTTTTCATGAGTATTTTTCCATCAAACAGATTATTGATGAACGAACTTCGCGTATTTGAACATCTAAATTTTTTCATGGATCCTTAAGTTCCCCAAAATACACTGTCAACATCGTACTTTACGTATTTTGTCACAAACTTATAATTTTTACCAAACCAGATTATTTACGGAAGAAACTTCTAGTATTTGAAGACTTAAAAAAAATTCTTGAATCCTAAAGTATCCCAAAACACACTGCGTAACATTTAACGTTACGCATTTTGTTACAAAATAATTTTGTCTCCATCAAATACACCAAAGCACACTATTTAGAATTTCACTTTACTTATTTTCTTATTTAAATAAATATTTTTTCATTGAAAATTTTCATATTTAAACATGTACAACTTTTCGAGTTTGTAAAGTACTCTTGAAATATAAAAATGGAAAAAATGCAAAGCCTTAAAATATAAAGGAAGAACCCTGGATGTGACAAAACTCTGTTCGGAGGAGATAACCACACAAGCCCGAAACAAAGCCGAGTATTCGTGGCCACCAGCCTCCGGTGTAGATAGTCATCGGTAAAGCCAAGAAAATTGCACACCAATGACATGGTAAAAAAATAAAAAGAAGAAAAAAAACAAGAAAAAGCAAGAAAAAAAAGCTGAAAAAAAAAAACAAAACTGAGTGAACAAAAATTGGAAGATGGAAAAAAATTGAACTCCCGGATATGATGAGATTAGAGATAAAAATTATAATATTTGTATCAATAAAAGAAGTTTAATGCAAGCATCGCTTAATAGGTTAGGAAGAAAACTAAAGAACAATCGAAGGATCATGATTATTTAAATTGGAAGGAACACATACATAAAACTGGAAGCAACAATCGAAGAAAATGAATAAAACTCGAAGGTTAATCGAAGGAACACGAATAAATCCAATCAACAACAATGCATTTATCAATGAAACTAAAATAACACTGTAAGCAAATTAAAAGACATGAAGATGAAGAAGTTAGAGTACTTTACCAGAGAAGCAAAAATGGGGAATACGAAAGAAGACAAATACAATTAGAAAGTGAAACGCCATATGTGTAGGTATCACGCAGAGTTTGATTTAAAAATAAGCACCAAATTATGTATGCTTTTAAAACTCATTGGTGTGACATTATCAAAATAAAGAAGAGAACACCAAACTGGAGATGTAAAAAAATTATGGGCCTAAAAAGTCTGCAAAATACACTGCCTAAAGATCACACTTTATGTATTGTGTCACAATTTTTTTATTTTTCAACAAACAGGTTATTGAGAATGAACTTCGAGTATTTGAACATCTAAAATTTTTCCCGGATCCTCAAGTACCCTAAAAACACCATCAAGATCGCACTATACATATTTTGTCACAAACTTATTATCATTTTTACCATACCGCTTAGTTACGACAAAACTTACGGTATTTGAAGAATTAAATGTTTTTCTAAACCCTAAAGTACCCATAAACACACGCTTAACATTTCACTCTACGCATTTTGTTGCAAACTATTTTTTCTCCATCAACTACACCAAAGACACCGCTTAGTATCACACTTTTTATGTGTTTTGTCATGAAATTAAATAGTTTTTCACCAAAAATTTGCATATTTAAACATCTAAAAATTTTCAAAGTACAGAAAGTCTTCCTCAAAATATAAAAAAGGAAAAAAAATAGAAAACCTTCAAATATAAAAAAAGAACTTTGGATGTGGTAAAAAGTCTGTTGGGGGAGAACCACGCGGACCAACAAAGCCGGATACTCGTGATCAGCCAGACTCCCAAACGTAAATTAGTCATCGATAAAGCCGATGAAAACTGTGTACTAATGACAATGGTAAAAAAAATAAAAGAAGTAAATAACAAAAACAGTGAAGGAAAAAACAAAAAAAAAGGAAGAAGAAATCAAAAAAGAAAAAAAATGAAAGAAAAAAGGCAAAAAAAAAAAATATTCATCTTGGCGCGCTTATTGACAAGCCGCATACATAAATGTAGATAAGGTGCAAATAACATTTAATGACCCAATTGCATTATAGTCGATTGGTAAAATAGGTCAATAAAATCAGAAATTCTAGTACCACTGCCACATGCAAAGTCAATGCAACTTTTAATTAGTTACCTATCTCCAGCCATAGGCTGTCAAGTGTCAATAAGCACCGCATAAAAGAAAACCACAAACTAAATACCAAATTCTCAATTTCTAAAAAGTTGTTGATGTTTGAGACCTATTTCTTTTGTATTTCTATTTCCTTTGTGTTTATCTTTATGTAATAATTCTTTCCAACACCCTCACTATCAGTTACCATTGGAATTTTTCTGTGGCTGAGATGGAGAATACTTCTCCATAAGTTTGGTTAGCTCCTCATCAAACTTTTTCTCCATCTCAACCTCTTCCTCCCAGTGCCTCCGCCGCATTGCAGCAATGCCATCTTCATGAGCTTGGCACAGCTTCTCCTTTTCAGCAACGAAGTTTTCCATCTCCTTATCTTGGATCTCAACAAACTTCAGATATCCATCAGCCCTACATCCAAAGAAATCAAATTCACCATAAGCCATTGAAAAAAAAAAGTTACTATCCACATAAATGCCTAGTATATTTCTGTACATGTGCTCTTGCTCTTAAATAATTTCTTTACTGGCCTAAACAATACTAACTTTCACAAAATGTATTAAAATACACTAGTTTCAGATGTCGATAGGTAGGTCATTAGCCTAATGGAATTAAAAAACAGTCTCAAGGAATTAAAATCACATACTTGAGTCTTCGATCCTCTGCATTTAAAGGGTTCGTACTTGACTTCTTAACCTTCTCACGCTCCTCCTGTTGAATCCTCTCAAAATCCTCCTCCTTTGCATTTCTAGAGTCATGAATGACTCTGATCTGCTCCTTGAAGAACTCCTCTTGCATGTTCATCTTCCATTGAGTAACCAGGAACAATGGTGAGAAAAAGTAACAATATGAAAAAATATATAAAAAAAATAAACAAATAAGAAATAGCAAACTAACAGCATATCAGAAGCACGTCCTAACCTCAACTTGATGGCTCAAGAAATAATCAAATAGAGAGAGAAAGAGTAATTCACAAGTAAAGCAAATATGCACCAATCAACTGCTTTTTAATAAATAAATTAACTGTAAAATTTATGTGTCCAAATCACTATTACCTCTTCTTTAATCTCTTCGTGCTGCATTTTAGTTCTCTGCTTCACAATGCGATTTTCCTCCATTGTCTTTCGCAGCTTGTCCGTCACAATATCCAAAGTTTCATTAAGAGATGTGGAATAATTTTTTTCTTTGACAATCTTGTTCTTCAAATAGACAATCTGCTGGTTGTCTTCACTCATTTTTCGAATTTGGCTAACAACCATCTCTTGATATGATCTCATGTCATATTTGAGTTTAGACTTACCTAGAGTGTCAGATGAAAAAAGATAAGATCAAAACAGTATATACTTCCATCAATATGACTTGGTTAACTCACTACTGGTAGACAACAAAAAGCTTGCACAGGTCAAGTCTCAAGAAGAAAAAATAACTGAACAAGACAAGAGTAAATGGAACCTTGGCAGTGCCTATTGAAAACCTCCATGTCTTCTTTAGTAGCCAAGTATCCAAAGAGTTGTCGTTTCCCACCAGGATAAAACAAATTAGGGCGACCAAACCAAGCATTTCTATCAGTTCCTTGCTCTGCAAAATGTTTGTGCAGACGTTCTGCCTCTAGGTAACCAGTCGCTGAGGCTTCAAATATCAAAACACTCATCCCTCTATGACCCTGAGGGCCATACGAGGACGTGCTCTCACAGCTGCATAAGTGCTAAAATAATCAAGAAGCTCTTGGTTACCCATACCTAGCCACTAAATACAAAAAAAAAAACGAAATTTGGAGTTAATACAAAATCCAGCAATGTTCTAGAACAACTTCGAATGTATTTGCTTCATTGATACAAGCTATCAAAATAATAATTATGATGCAAATAAGAAATATCGTTATACCTTCTCATTGTCATCTTGTTCAAGCTTTGTGTTCTGAATGATGACCATTGGAGGCCAAACAATTTCATGATCTTTATCTTCAACTTTTAAGCCTTTCCATTTACCGAATGACTCCCCTGCTGGAACTACAGAAGTGCCCTTCTACGCAATTCCTCATCCAAAAGCTCAGCAAACATCCGGTGAATCTTCACCCTTTTTGAACCTTTTGTTTTAGCATGATTCAGCAGAGGCTGCAGTCCTCTGTACCAATCAATAGAACCAGGACCATTTTGACAAGCTGGACAGTGCCACTGTCTTTCTGGTTCACTTATCTGTTCAATAGTCAGGCCATCCAAATTCTCAAAGAACTTTCGAAACCACCTGTTCTTCTTACGTGTCTCATGGCTCTTTTGACTAGCATCTGAATCATAGTCATCACTCATCAAATCATCATCGGTATCCTCCAAATCATCACAGTCCTCGTAATCATCATCATCCTCAACATCATCATTCCTTTCAAACTCTTCTGGTGCAATTTCAATGTTTACATTTGACTGCTGTGAACGGGCTCTAGATTGCCAATTCCAACCATGCTCCAGAGGCGGCCGAACTAAAGGAATTGAAGCCGCATTGTTGTTTTCATATCCAGTTGTAGCAAACTGGGGGCCTCCCATTACCTCTACCACCTGGCCTCATATAGTTAGCATTTTGTGTTTGCCAAGGGTTTCCAGCAGCTCTTCCAACTCCACCTTGAGTCCGCATGCCTGGCTTTTGAGCCACATCTGTTGTATTCCCCCATGCCCTAGGATTAGAATTATGGGCAGGTGGACCCCACTGTTTTGGAGCACTGCTTCCAGCTTTGTTTTTTGTTTTCTTTGCATATACCTCCCATTCCCCATCATCTTGTCCTGAGTTTAGGTTAGTGCCGGCAAAACCATGAGCCAACTGCTCCACATTGGGATTAGATTGGGATGCACTTTTTCCTTTGGAAGAGAAATCATCATTGTTGGCCATAGTAAAAGGTCTCCCACCCCCTCTTCTCGAACCCATCTGTATGTGCTCTGTCATGGATCATTATTGCATTTGTCAGTCAAACATTAACACTTGATGGGGGTAAAGTGCTTGCTTAAAGAAATACCTTGACAAAATAAAGGTTCAATTGGAATAGAAACAGAAAAAGGGATATCTGTTCATAATATACTTTAGTAAAGAGAAATTTTAACCTACAGCAACAGCACAATCAAATATAAGCACTATGGGAACATTAACTCACTATAACAAATTTGAGTTCTCAAATAAAGGGCATAATCAACACTTCATTACGAGAGTAAAATTTTAGTTTGAAATGAGCATAGTATTCTTAGGTCACATAAGGTCCTGGAAAAACAACAACTGCAAATGCCTTCAGAAAAAAATAGGATTAAAAAAAACACAACCTAGAAAAAAAAATCAGTTAAATACAACCAATGCTGGTTGATTTTAAAAATTATAGCGTCAAGGAAAGTTGATCATAAACCTCATAAACACATTGAGACTGAAAAAGAAAACGCCTGAAACCTAGAATCTTGGTTTTCTTTTTACATCAAAACAAAATGTAAACGCTGTTCATGTAAAACACGCAGAAAATCTTCGTTAGAAATAAACCAAAAACATAAATACAAAACACCACAAGCGAAAATCTCCATCGTTCTGAAGAAGAAAGCAAGAACACTCTCATCCACAATTTCATTTCTTATTTTCCAAATTTTTAGTTTTATTTTTTTAATTTTCTTTGCAGAGAAGAAAAAAAGCATGCAAATGAAATGAAACACCAACTTTGACAACAGAATCATCCATCAAAGAAACAATGCAGGTAGTAAAAAACAATCAGTCAAGTTAGCTTTAAAGAGAGACAAAAAAAGTGAAAATCGGAGAGAGTGGAAGGAATCACCGGTGAACCTAGGCAGATCGCCTGCAGAAAATCGAAGGGAGAGGTGGCGGTTGAGAAGCACGCGCTGCCGGAGTAGCGGAGAGTGAGAGTGAGAGTGAGGAACAGCAGAAACGGAAAATGCGAGACAAAGAAATCGTGACTGAGGAGGAGACCAGGGTCTTATACCATTGATCAGGTACGATCGTCGTGTCACGGACTTGAAAATTTATTTAAATCTGATTTATTGGGTACAAAATTGAAAAAACAACAAAAATGTGAACTTCAGACGTACGGATAAACTTAGGGGCTAAGGAGGGACCGCGATCCACCGGAGTCATTTCTGACTGCAGTCACAACAGTCATCCTATATAGACACCGTTAGATCTTCCAACATTAAATCTTGATGTTTAATTATTTCAACCAAAAATAAAACATAAAAACAAGGGAAAGGAGAGAGAATGAGATAGCTGACTGCAGCTAATCTCAATCCGGCTAAGGAGAGTAAACTCCTTCTAAGGGAAAACAAATGCTTAAATTTAAATTTAGGTCTCATTTTCGAACAAAAAGTTAAAAATTTAGGCCTTATGGTGATTTTCTCTAAACTAAAATTAGTTTTGAGTTTTAAAAATTTAAAAACTAAAATTACATAGAGTTTTAAGGTCAAAAAATTTCAAAAAAACAAAATCAATTTCAAACATAAAAATAAGTATTCATTATAAACTTATCTTATTAAAATAATATATAACATTAGATTCGAAAAAGAATTAAAATATTATAAATAGTGATGTATTTATTTAGCAATAATGTTAATAATAGTGGTTGAAAATAGTAGTTGTCGACAAACGCCTTCTGAGTTGGTAATCTCTGTGTTGTGGTGGTGGTGGTCGTAGTGGTGACCGGTGGTGACTAGTGGTGGTTAGAGTGGTGATTTACAATGGTTAGTGGTTAGAGATGTAGTCGTTAGTGGTGATTGATATTGTTTAAAGTGGTGGTTTTCGGTGGTCATAATTGCGATGGTGGTGGTTGGATTGGTGACGTGGATGGAGTGATGGTTGGCAATGGCCGTACTAGTGGTCGATTATGGTCGAAATGGTGATCAGATGTGGTCAAAGTGGTGGTTAATAATGGTCGAAGTAGTAGTTAATGGTGATCAGAGTGGTAGCCATAATGATAGTCGGTAGTGGTTAAATTAGAGATCATATGTGGATAAAGTAGTGATCTGAGGTGGTTATAGTGGAGGTTGGTTGTAGTCGAGTGGTCGTGGTGGGTCTATCTAAAAAAAAGAGTGGTCGTGGTGGTGGTTGGCGGTGGTCGGAATGATAGTGGTGATGGTCAGATTGATGATCAGAGGTGGATGAAGTAGTGATCGATGGTGGTCAAAGTGGCGATCAACGATGGTCGAAGTGATGGTTGGCGGTGGTCGAAGTGGTGACCAACCGATCGGGCGATAGTGGTTAGAGTAGTGGTCGGTGATCACTAGCAACCAAACCGGTGAAAAACACATCGTCCATGAGCATTGCACGTGAAGGTGAATTTGGAATATTTGAGATTTAGAGGTGTGTGGTGAATAGGAGAGGGTTGGGAAAAACACGAGCCTAAAATTTATTCAAACCTCAATTTTTCTAGCTGAACCCATGCTTTTTATTGGGCTAGTCTGATTAGCCCATCGAATTAGATCTATTTTGGCATCTCTACTTAAAACAAATAAGAATGTTGATTTTTATACCTCGACAATTCGGAGGTTTTGTCTTCCACGCCACCACGCTGTCGGTCTCCACCGCGCAAATGTAAGCCACCGGCAAGTCATCTTCGTAGATATGGTCGCCGGCGACCACGAGAGACCTCCGCAGAAGAAAATCGTGGACTTGTTGTCCAAGGGTTTAGCGAAGATCACGTTTGAGAGAGGGAACCGTTTACTCCCAAAAGTTTCGTTTGATGAAACCTACTTCCAGGGCCTGTGTACACCATGGAAGGATGCTCTGGTTATCAAGCTGTTGGGCAAGACAGTTGGGTACTCCTTGATGAAGGAACGTCTATGTAAGATGTGGAAGCTCCAGGGGGCTTTTGATATCATGGATGTGGACAACGGCTTCTATATGGTTAAGTGTGAGCACTTGGGGGATCGTGAAACTATCATCTCTGGAGGGCCATGGATGTTGTTTGATCATTATCTTGTTGTCTCTCAGTGGACACCTGAGTTTGCTTCACCACATACCAAGATAGAACGTACCATGGTTTGGATTCGTTTCCCGGGATTGAGTTTGCTATACTATGATGAGAGTGTCCTCCTCGCTTTGGCAGCAACTGTGGGCATGCCAGTAAAGGTTGATACTAACACGCTTAATGTGGAGAGAGGTCGGTTTGCCCGAATTTGTGTTGAAATTGACCTCACTAAACCAGTGGTGGGTAAAGTGTGGGTCAATGGCCATTGGAACAAGGTACAGTATGAAGGACTACATATCATCTGCGCCACGTGCGGTTACGGACATCACTCTCGGAATTGTACTCAACCTAAGCCACAGGTTGAGAGTCCGCAACAGGCACTAGTGGCGGCGGCAGGCCGAGCCATTTCCGGTGATGCTCAACAAAAGGCTGTTACCTTAGGGACGCAAAATACGGAGGCAGTTAATGGGACTCCTGCAGTTACCGAAATGCATGGAGAAACTCATGGTGACTGGTTGGTTGTTACACGCAGAAGGCAACACAAGGGTCCCACTAAATCAGCGCCTATAACTAATACTCCCTCCGTATCAAAATAATAGTCTTTTTAGGCAAAGTAAAAAATTTCAAATTAATTGTCATTTTGTCATTCCAATGCATCATTTATTAAATCTTTTCAATTTTATCCCCATTAATTGTTGTAACTTTTCACTAACCAAAGACATCACCAACATGCATTTATTAATTTATGGGAATAATATAGTAAAACTACCATGTTACTTTGTCAATTTATTGTTTTTCTTAATCTCTGTGACAAAACCTTAAACGACTATTATTTTGATACGAAGAGACTAAAACTTTGTGGACCACTAATGCTGCACGTTTTCAACCTCATGGAACGGTTAAGGAAAATCATGCTGGCTCTAATTCAAGTGTTATTAAGCATAGGTGGGACCAACAAACTTTACAATCTGATCCTATTAAAGGCAAGAAAAGAAAAATGGAAGGGATCCACAAAGTTGATGTAATTAATGGGGCTAGCACTAATATGCAATGTGCTAAAATGATGGCGTTTACTTTTTCTCATACCTCCTCCTACTCTTTCACATCCCATAACTTCTACAAACCCCAAATTACCCTCACTAATTGATAACTTTATTTTATATAGAGTATTTCATATGTTTAAACTTAGTAATTGCTCTCTTTCAAGTAATAATAAAGAGTTTATATAGTATTTTATGTGATATATGATAACTTGAGTGATTTGAATGGTTATAGTTATTTATAGGCCATTATATATTGTGGTATGTTTGATGTTTTTGTTCAGTGCAGTCTCAATGCTGTCTGCTGATAACTCATATTTATATGAGTTATTTATGCTCTTATTACTTAACTTAATTCAAGTTCTTAAGTAATATTGTTGTTTAATTCAGTAAATATATGTTGTTTAGTGTAAAAGAGGGTTAGGAACTGATTATGTGACAAATTGGCAATTTTGGTGCTTTCTTGTTATTTTTAATGTGTTTGTTCGGTTCTGACATTAGCGCTATAGCGGCAGACGCTATAAGCGTTGGATTCTGCGGTGATGAGAGAGAAAAACGAAAAAGCAATTTTGGCGGCATGTTAAATCACCAGTAGAGAAGTCGAGAGGCAGTTCTGCATCACCACCACCCACCTTTTGCTTTATAGGACACTTGTCTATTTTGTAATGGTAGTTGGTAATAGTTGGTGGGATGGCTTTTCACCTTTTTGGAGAGATATTTTCTTTATATTGAAGTCTTAAAACTTCATCTTCAAGCTTGGTTTCTTTGGTTCGTAAGAGAGGAGAGTTAGAAATAACTCTTAAACTCCATTTTCGTCCAAGCTCCATTTTCACAATAAAGAGTAGATTTTCTGCGTTCTTTGCGAGAGCGCTTATAAATAGCGTCAAGCGCTATAAGCGGCACGGAGTCGTCATCATTTGGAGTGTTTTCTACCTCTTGGTGATTTCGGTTTTATGGTTTTAGGTAACACTTTTATCTTTGTATTTCTTGTGTTGTTGCTCATCATGAAATGATTCTCTTGTAGTTGGATGCTTAAAGCTTTGTAATGAACCTTTAGTATCGCGTATATAATATTTCACGTTTTGCGTTTCAATCTTTGTGTGTTACTTCTTTCAAACTTGTTTTAGAAATGATCTGCACTACTTGGTGAATGAGCAGCCAGCTTCATAAGCATCCACTTGCAATTGATGACCTCATGCTTAGTCTTCTGAAGCCATCCCACCTTGTATAGTAGGCGCCAACCATTCACACATAGTCATAGGGTAGCTTTGAAGAGTCATCAACATAGGGACACATGTTCATACATCATGAGACCTCCATATACACTTGTCAAAGATCTTATCCATGCAAACATCTGCTGGAAAGTAACTACAGCTATGATCCACTCAAGATTACTTCAACATGAAGGAAGGAATCACCTCTCTTGAAGGCTATAAAATGACCTCACATCTTCATTTGGAAATATATCACAATCCATAAGTTAGATCAAAATTTCAATATACATAGTTAGTTTTTATATTTTTAGAGGAAGAGGAAGGAATTCATAAATCCTCCTTAACTCATTTTCATAGTGTTTGTATAGTGCTAAGGAGTAATGCTAGTGCATTGCTAGAAGATTTCATACAAAGGTTTACAACATTTGTAACTTTTCTCTTGTTGTTCTCTTTTGTGATTTCTATATATATAAACATGGTCTATTCAGTTTATATATATCTTGCAATGTCTCTTGTTAGCTAAACTTTTTTTAGTTGGAATGTTCTAATCATTTAATGAGCTTTTAAGTAAGTATGATGCATGTATGTATGTTTGTACTTTAGTTCTTGCTTGATAATCTTTCCAAACTTATTTTGAACTTGATCACTTAGAATAAGTAAGATTTGTAAATGACCGTAAATGGCTTACAATTAAGAACTCAAGAACTAATATGGGTGAGTGTTTTACATAAAGAAAACTTTGTGAAAACCATGCTAAGTCCTAGAGATAGGATAGTCTAGTCCATAGGATAATTGTGGGTACTTAAAATACAAGAGTGAATTTATTTAAGCAAATTGGATAATTGTTAGGAGGCAAGATTGACACTAACACCCCTTTCTTTCTTGCATAGAACAAGGATCATAAGAGCTGTAATGATACTCAAGAAAGTGACCGAAAGGCACATAGCTAATGCAACAACATTCGGTCTGATTGCATCACATAACGCATCAAACACTTATAAGTAAATTACTTGATGAAAACATTCCAACTAGCTTTTCTCTTTTACACTATCAACATTTTTACTTTGCTTTCTAACTTAGTTGTGATCATCAAACAAAAACAAAAATTATTTTGTTACTTTGTTACTTTACACTTTATTACTTTATATTAATTTTAAAAGTGAGTTTTTCAATCTCTGTGGGTTCGATCTTTTTACTACTTGTTTTTGGACAGTGTATACTTGCACACAAGTGTATGTGATTTCCATGCACCACTAACCCTCACACCCCTCAATCCCTCACTCCTCTCACTTTCCCTCTCACTCTCCCTCTCCCTCTCAACCGAACCCTATCTCTCACTCTCCCTCTCACTTCCCCCCACTAACCCTCACACCTGGGTTATTTTCGCCTCCTCTCACTCTCTCTATTCGTTCCATTTTCATTAAGGTAAGCCTCTCCCCCTTCTACGCATTTGTTTTTTTTTCTTTCTGAGTATCTGCGGCGTTCGCATGACCTCATGCGAACACGTGGAAAAGAAGGTGTTCGAATGAGGTCATGCAAACACAATTCGAATGAGGTCATGCGAACACGTGAAAATGTGTTGTTCGAATGGGGTTGTTCGAACAGATGTGAATGAGCCTGTTCGAATTGGTGTCTGACAGTATTGTTTTTGTTATTTGGCTGGTTATATTGCTGAATTGGTTTAATTTAGGGTTTAGGTTAGTGATTAATTGGTTTAATTGCTGTTGTTTCAGATATGGTGAGGTCTCGTGGCGGTAGTTCGCAACAGCCAGAGCGTAGGCCACCAATGACGGTTTCCGAACGCAAACGGAGGCAAGATGCAGCTGAACCTTTCCGGAGTAGGGGTAGGGGTAGGCGTAGGGACAGGTAGACGGTGTGATTCTGAACATGAGACGGTCTTGCACTGTTTACGAGATTGCACTCACTCTAGACGTATCTGGTTGGCCCTTGGTTTTACGACAACTGAGTTTTACGACGCTAATGTTACAATAGATTGGTTCAAGCATGGCATTCACGCGCGAGAATCCTCATGTGTTCCTCGCGGTGGTTTGGTGTATTTGGTGTGCCAGGAATGCAGTTGTTATCGCTTCAGAACCTGGTACTGACTACTCATTGCGCCTCTCTATTCAGAAATTTGCCTCGTTTATTCTTGATTGTTGCATGGTGTGTGTTCCCCTCGAGGCACACCTCGCTTGG
Organism: Oxytropis ochrocephala; assembly: GCA_020916435.1. Taxonomy (NCBI): domain Eukaryota; kingdom Viridiplantae; phylum Streptophyta; class Magnoliopsida; order Fabales; family Fabaceae; genus Oxytropis; species Oxytropis ochrocephala. Next base: position 12,367,558 of record CM037089.1, on the reverse strand, counting down.
TCACTTGGCATCCATCTAAGGAGGGTGATATCATTCTCAACGTGGATGGTAGTAGTCTTGGAAATCTGGCGCAGTCCGGTTTGGTGGGCTTTTGCGCGTTGTGGTGATGGGACTTGGCTCGGTGGTTTCACAGTTACATTGGCATCTCAAATAACCTCCATGTTGAGCTCTTGGCGCTTTATCACACCCTCTCATTCACGTGGGATAGAGGTCATCGTTCCATTGTGTGTTATTCGACTCCCGAATGTGCTAAGTCTTGTCTCTCGAGCCTACCAAAGATGTGGAGCATGTACGCTAGTATCATCCAAAATATTAAAGATCTTCTACAACGACCTTGGAATGTGCGGTTGACTCACACTCTCCGGAAGGGAATGCTTGCGCGATTTTCTAGCAAAGTCGAGAGCCAAGTGACAGTCCTTGGACCGATCTTGATGATCCCCCTCCGGCTTACCCTACACTTGTTTGGTGGCCGACGCCACACTACCGTGTTACTTTTGCTCGCTCTTAGTTTCCTCTTTCTTGCTTTTTCTTTCCCTTTGTATCAAAAAAATACCTCCACAATTTTATTTTATTTTCATTCTACCCCTTAACAAAAATGCAAAACGTATTTATCATTTTAATTGATAAATCTGCTTGCATTTTTTAAAACTAGATTTATCTATTGAAATGATAAATCTGCTTTGTTAAAAATGTTGAGAAACAGATTTATCATTTCAATAGATAAATCCAATTTTGAAAAATGCAAATCCAATATATCTATTAAAACGATATATCACTTTCTCAACATTTTTTAATAAAACAGATTTATCCCTTTCCATTATTTTATGATAATCCGGTGGGGGTATATACGATTTGTAAAATATACGATTTTGTAAAATTACAAATCGTATACACCCCCACATAAAATGATTGAGAAGTGTTTGGTGTTTTTGGGTGAAACAAATTTATCAAAAAATATATAAATCCGGTTTTGATTGAGAAGTGTTTGGTGTTTTTGGGTTTTTGTCATTGAGAAGGGGGTTTTTATCATGTATGTGGAAAGTATGGTATTTTTTTTGTACCCCCACACAAATCTAATCTACCTCCACATATCCTGCGAAAAGACCACAATACCCTTAACAAAATTTAAAAATGCCAAAATATCCTCAGCTCCAAAAAAAAAATATAAATTGTATACCAAATGTGGAGGTATATACGATTTGTAAAATTACAAATCGTATACACCCCCACATTTGGTATATACGACTATGTATATACGATTTAGGAGAGTATATACAATATATATATATATATATATATTGTAGTCAAATAAAAACTAATTAAATTATTAAAGAAATTAAAATTATATATTTTAAATAAAAATAAATTAGATACAAATAAGTTAGGCTAAAAAATAGGTTTAGTGTGTAGTTCGTTAACACGTGACGATGTTATACGTCAAACGAATAATTTAGGCAAAAAAATCGATTTTCGAAGAACCTACTCGATTGTAATGAAACCATAACCATTAAATCAAAAAAATCATAGACCAAGACTCTGTTGAAGGGACTTAAACGGACAACGGGCTCAAAATCCCAAATTCTATCGTTTACTATTTTTTATTAATTTTTTTAATTTTTCATAGTCCCCAAAAAATAAAAATAAAATGCATAGACTTATTTTGGTTTTGTTAGATTTTTAGTGGTGTTTTTTATAATTTTTGAATTACTTTTGACTCTTTAACGGATTGTTAGTAGCCTTTTTAGTAACCTTTTTAAAAATTAAAACAAATCATACTAACAAATAAAAATAAAAAACAAGTCGTATATACCCCACACCTTGGTATATACGGCTTATTAAAATAGAAATCGTATATACCAAGGTGTGGGGGTATATACGACTTGTTTTAAAAAATCCAATTGTATTCAAGTTTTTTTAAACATATATACGATTTTACAACATAAAAGTCGTATGTATCTAAGTGGGGATTTTTTTTTCACGCCCCCTCCTTCCTCTCTCACACCCCCCTAATTACCAAAACGGACCAAAATACCCCTAAAAAATAACAAAAAGCACATTTCCATCTCACAATTCATATTTCCGGGAAAAGTAACTAAAAAAGGGACAGAAATCCGGATTTATTGGTATTTCCGGAAAGAAATCCGGATTTACCTCACACGTTAGGTAAAGTCAGTTCGCAAATGTGAACCGGATTTACCTAATGTGTGAGGTAAATCCGATTTCTTTCCGAAAATACCAAAAAATCCGAAAATCTGCAAAAAAAATTTAATTTTTTTTAACTTATTTTTTTTAGAGCGAGGAGAGTCTTATTTTTTTACCCCGACGACGACGACAGCATCCTGAGGAGTGGTTCTTCCGCTGGGGGTTGTGGATGGAATGTTTCAGTTGATGTTCCTCCAACATTCCATCCACTACCCCCAGTGGATGAATCACCACCCCCAGCATTCCATCCCCCATCCTCAGTGGACGTGCCACCACCGGCGTCGGCATTCCATCCACCACCATCAGTAGTTTCAGCTGCCGTTCCTCCAACATTCCATCCACCCCTTAGTGGACCATTCACCTAATACTTCACGTCATTTTTTTTAATCGTAAAGCGTTCGTATCGTATTTAAAAAAGTAAAACACGCGTATCATTTTAAAATATCCATTTAGGAAAAAAATAAAAAATACAGCTTTTTAAAAAAAACAAAAAGGGGGTATCCGGATTTACCTCATACGGAGGTAAATCCGATTCACAAATATGTGAACCGGATTTACCTCCGTATGAGGTAAATCCGGAAATCCCCACGGAGCAACCCAAAACCCTATTTTAATGAACCGGATTTACCCCAAATTGAGATAAATCCGGAAAGTTTTTATTTTTATTTTTTTTAATAAAAACGGGGGTATTTCCGGGTTTTGGGACAAAATGGGGTGCGAGGGAGAAGGAGGGGGGTACGGAAAAAAAATCCTCTAAGTGGGGGTATATACGATTGTTGCCAAAAAAAATTTGAGGTATTTTTGTTCAAAAAATTCTTGTCGGAGAAGATAAGGAAGTAGTGAGGGTAAAAAGAAAACCCGAAGAGTATTAGGGCAAAGAGTGGGAGTAACGATCATTTCTCTTTACAATCATTGCGCGTCCGTACATTTCGTATCGTACTAACGATCATTTCTCTTTACAATAACGTTTGTAATATCAAAGCTTAGATTGAAATTCATTAAGGAATCTTTCGCTTATTAAAAAAAATTAAGGAATCATTCATATAAACAAAAGCTACCACAAAATTCTACTTTAACATAATAAACGGTGACGGTGCTGGTGCTGATACTGAGGCATTCTTTTCATCAAATGGTAATCGCTTTTGTGCCATTTGCAATACATTAATTGGGTATCAAGTTGAAGTTGATCCAATAAGAGCTTTACCAGCAATAATTTTGTACACAGCCTGGGTAGGATGGAAGGCATCCCAAAATAGATATTGGTCTCTATCTGGACATGGATTAGACATTGGCATGCATTCTATCTGTCCTTTATTCCTTCCCATTCCACAACAAGCTTCATCACTTACACTAAACCATGCAAAAATAAAATCCATCATGTCACATCTTTAAGTCATACCACAGTTTTATAGATTTTGAATTTTATAGAAATCAAGAAAATTTCTTACCATAACTATTTTTTTTTTTGAAAGGTAAATGACTTCATTCATAAAATAATTGAAACATCATTACAAGCAGGTAGCACAATTGAGTTGAGACATTTCCCATCCACAATCTAAAATACTCACTAAGAGAAAAGACTCTCCAATCCCTAAAGACACAACACATAAATTGTTTAGAAAACATGAGAGCAAATACAAGCCAATTACAATGACCAAACAACCAAATTATAAGCGACTTTCTTTTACACACCTGCACTGCAATCAATATATGAGAATCCGAGTCTTTGTCCCATTCCAAATACTTGATAATTTTTTTGACTTCTGCAGCGCGCCAATCAACTATTGTTGGTCTCAAGATTAACCAATTTTTCCTCATGTTCAGAAGTTGGTTGATAGCTGGGAGGGTCCTTGCAATAGTTGTCAGTCACATGAGTCTCTACAATCACGGAGAAGTGCCAAAGTGCATACAACAAAAGGTTCAACAAAACAGAGTCTTTGTGAGTCATTTTTTCGAACACTTTAAGTGCAATGCCCAAGTTAACCATCAAGAGAGAAACCTGCAGAAACACAAAACCACTAGAGACATGATTAAGGACAGAAATATTGAAACAGAGGCATGGCCATGGTGGCTTAGGAGGTAGACGGGTGGGCAGCGAGTTAGGTAGAGCGAAAACAGCCACGGAGCAGCAGCGAGCAGTCAAGGGGTTGACAAAAGAAACAGATCCCCTAAAGACCTTTCTTGTTGACGGTGACGGTGGTGGCTCTGCCGGGGGACACGCCGCTGGAGGGGATGGCAAGGTGGAGGTTCGCAACTGAGAGAAGAGACCACCCATCAGATCTGAAAAGTGAAGCTCCAAACGAGGGTCTACACGGAGGCAGTGACGAACAACGATGGATAGTGAGGAATGGTTGATGGACTGGCGATGGAGGAAGCGGAGGAGTGAAACAGAACCTCCATGAGGGAGGAGAGAACTTCCATTTCGGAGGAGTAGTGAGCCTTCATGAAGAAGGGAAAAACCTCCATGGTGGAGGAGAAAGGAGCCGCCACTTAACCTAGGGTTGGGCAAAGAGGTGGGATTTCCAGAGAGAAGGCATAACTTCTCTCTCTTCATTCCCTATTGGATTTATATACCATAACTATTTGGATCCTAAATAATATCACCAAAAACTGCATAAGTGTCGCCAAACACAAAAATTGAATCCTTATACTTCACATTGAATTCCTCCCAACAAAAACCTCCTTAGTCCCAAACTATGAAGGGCCTGTAACATAACAATAGTACCATACACATCTTTAGACTTATTTCACTTACATAAACATAAATGTGGGTGTCCCAATGGATATAGATAGCAACCGGTGGTTGATTATTGCAAGCATTATAAAATAAGGTGCAAATAACATTTAATGACCCAATTGCACTATAGTCGATTGTAAAATAGGTCAATAAAATCAGAAATTCTAGTACCACTGCCACATGCAAAGTCAATACAATTTTCAATTAGTTACCTATCTCCAACCATAGGCTGCCAAGTGTCAATAAGCACAACATAAAAGAAAACAACATACTAATTATCAAATTCTCAATGTCTAAAAAGTTGATGTCTTGTTTTCCTATTTCTTTGTGTTTATCTGTTTGTAATATGTCTTTCCAACACCCTCACTATCAGTTACCATTTGAATGTTTCACTGGCTGAGATGGAGAATACTTCTCCATGAGTTTGGTTAGTTCTTCATCAAACTTTTTCTCCATCTCCACCTCTTCCTCCCAGTGCCTACGCCTCATTGCAGCAATGTCATCTTCATGAGCTTGGCACAGCTTCTCCTTTTCCGCAACGAAGTTCTCCATCTCCTTATCTTGGATCTCAACAAATTTCATATATCCATCAGCCCTACATCCAAAGAAATCAAATTCACCATAAGCCATTGAAAAAAAGTTTCTATCCACATAAATGCTTAGTATATTTATGTACATGTGCTCTTACTCTTAAATACTCATTACTTTACTGGCCTAAACAATATTAACTTTCACAAAATGTGTATTAAAATACACTAGTTTCAGATGTGGATAGGTAGGTCATTAGCCTAATGGAATTAAAAAACACAGTCTCAAGGAATTAAAATCGCATACTTGAGTCTCCGATCCTCTGCAATTAAAGGGTAGGTACTTGACTTCTCAACCTTCTCACGCTCCTCCTGTTGAATCCTCTCAAAATCCTCCTCCTTTGCATTCCTAGAGTCATGAATGACTCTGATCTGCTCCTTAAAGAACTCCTCTTGCATGCTCATCTTCCATTGAGTAACCAGGTACAATGGTGAGAAAAAGTAACAATAGGAAAAAATATATAAAAAAAATTAACAAATAAGAAATAGCAAGCTAACAGCATAACAGAAGCACGTCCTAACCTGAACTTGATGGCTCAAGAAATAATCAAATAGAGAGAGAGAGAGTAATTCACAAGTAAAGCAAATATGCACCAAGCAACTGCTTTTTTAATAAATAAATTAAGTAACTGTAAAATTTATGTGTCTGAATTCACTATTACCTGTTCTTTAATCTCTTCATGCTGCATTTTAGTTCTCTTCCTCACAATGCGATTTTCCTCCATTTTCTTTCGCAGCATGTCCGTCACTTTATCCAAAGTCTCTCCAAGAGATGTGTTAATTTTTTTTCCTTTGACAACTTTGTTCTTCAAATAGACAAGTTGCTGGTTATCTTCACTCATTTTCCGAATTTGGCTTACAACCATCTCCTGATATGATCTCATGTCATATTTGAGTTTAGATTTCCCTACAGTGTCCGATGAAAAAAGATAAGATCAAAACAGTATATACTTCCATCAACATGACTTGGTTAACTCACTACTGGTAGACAACAAAAAGCTTGCACAGGTCAAGTCTCAAGAAGAAAAAATAACTGAACAAGACAAGAGTAAATGGAACCTTGGCAGTGCCTATTGAAAACCTCCATGTCTTCTTTAATAGCCATGTATCCAAAGAGTTGTCGTTTCCCACCAGGGTAAAACAAATTAGGGTGACCAAACCAAGCATTTCTATCAGTTCCTTGCTCTACAAAATGTTTGTCCAGACGTTCTGCCTCTAGATAACCAGTCGCTGAGGCTTCAAATATCAAAACACTCATCCCTCTATGACCCTGAGGGCCATACGAGTGACGTGCTCTCACAGCTGCATAAGTGCTAAAATAATCAAGAAGCTCTTGGTTACCCATACCTAGCCACTAAATACAACAAAAAAAAACACCGAAATTTGGAGTTAATACAAAATCCAGCAATGTTCTAGAACAACTTCGAATGTATTTGCTTCATTGATACAAGCTATCAAAATAATAATTATGATGCAAATAAGAAATATCATGATACCTTCTCATTGTCATCTCGTTCAAGCTTTGTGTTCTGAATGATGACCATTGGAGGCCAAACAATTTCATGATCTTTATCTTCAACTTTTAAGCCTTTCCATTTACCGAATGATTCCCCTGCTGGAACTACAGAAGTGCCCCTTCTACGCAATTCCTCATCCAAAAGCTCAGCAAACACCCGGTGAATCTTCACCCTTTTTGAGCCTTTTGTTTTAGCATGATTCAGCAGAGGCTGCAGTCCTCTGAACCAATCAATAGAACCAGGACCATTTTGACAAGCTGGACAGTGCCACTGTCTTTCTGGTTCACTTATCTGTTCAATAGTCAGGCCATCCAAATTCTCAAAGAACTTTCGAAACCACCTGTTCTTCTTACGTGTCTCATGGCTCTTTTGACTAGCATCTGAATCATAGTCATCACTCATCAAATCTTCATCGGTATCCTCCAAATCATCACAATCCTCGTAATCATCATCATCCTCAACATCATCATTCCTTTCAAACTCTTCTGGTGCAATTTCATTGTTTACATTTGACTGCTGTGAACTGGCTCTAGATTGCCAATTCCATCCATGCTCCAGAGGTGGCCGAACTAAAGGAATTGAAGCCACATTGTTGTTTTCATATCCAGTTGTAGCAAACTGGGGCCTCCCATTACCTCTACCAGCTGGCCTCATATAGTTAGCATTTTGTGTCTGCCAAGGGTTTCCAGCAGCTCTTCCAACTCCACCTTGAGTCCGCATGCCTGGCTTTTGAGCCACATCTGTTGTATTCCCCCATGCCCTAGGATTAGAATTATGGGCAGGTGGACCCCACTGTTTTGGAGCACTGCTTCCAGATTTGTTTTTTGTTTTCTTTGCATATACCTCCCATTGCCCATCATCTTGTTCTGAGTTTAGGTTAGTGGCAGCAAAACCATGAGCCAACTGCTCCACATTGGGATTAGATTGGGATGCACTTTTTCCTTTGGAAGAGAAATCATCATTGTTGGCCATAGTAAAAGGTTTCCCACCCCCTCTTCTAGAACCCATCTGTATGTGCTCTGTCATGGATCATATTGCATTTGTCAGTCAAACATTAACACTAGATGGGGGTAAATTGCTTGCTTAAAGAAAGACCTTGACAAAATAACAGTTCAATTGGAATAGAAATAGAAAAAGGGATATCTGTTCATAATATACTTTAATAAAGAGAAATTTTAACCTACAGCAACAGCACAAGCAAATATAAGCACTAGGGGAGCATTAAATCACTATAACAAATTTGAGTTCTCGAATAAAAGGCATAATCAACACTTCATTACGAGAGTAAAATTGTAGTCTGAAATGAGCATAGTATTCTTAGGTCACATAAGGTTCTGGAAAAGCAACAACCGCAAATGCCTTCAGAAAAAAATAGGATTAAAAAAATACAACCTAGAAAAACAACCAATTAAATACAACCAACGCTGGTTGATTTTAAAAATTATAGCGTCAAGGAAAGTTGATCATAAACCTCATAAACACATTGAGACTGAAAAAGAAAAAGCCTGAAACCTAGAATCTTGGTTTTCTTTTTACATCAAAACAAAATGAAACGCTGTTCATGTAAAACACGCAGAAAATCTTCGTTAGAAATAAACCAAAAACATAAACACAATACACCACAAGCGAAAATCTCCATCGTTCTGAAGAAGAAAGCAATAACACTCTCATCCACAATTTCATTTCTTATTTTCCAAATTTTGAGTTTTATTTTTTTAATTTTCTTTGCAGAGAAGAAAAAAGGCATGCAAATGAAATGAAACACCAACTTTTACAACAGAATCATCCATCAAAGAAGTAATGCAGGTAGTAAAAAAAAATCAGTCAAGTAAGCTTTACAAAAAAAGTGAAAATCGGAGAGAGTGGAAGGAATTACCGGTGAACCTAGGCAGATCGCCTGCAAAAAATCGATGGAAGAGGTGGCGGTTGAGAAGCACGCGCTGCCGGAGTAGCGGAGAGTAGAGTGAGAGTGAGGAACAGCAGAAACGGAAAATGCGAGACAAAGAAATCGTGACTAAGGAGGAGACCAGGGTCTTATACCATTGATCGTCGTGTCACGGACTTGAAAATTTATTTAAATCTGATTTATTGGGTACAGCAGAGAATTGAAAAAACAACAAAAATGTGAACTTCAGACGTACGGATAAAACTTAGGGGCTAAGGAGAGTAAACTCCCTTGTAACGATAAAAAAACAAATGCTTAAATTTAAATTTATGCCTCATTTTCGAACAAAAAATATCTTCTATTTACTGCTTAAAGCTTTGTACATCTTTTAAGAAAATGACAAGTATTTAGATTTTTTAAAAAGTATTGTCTAATTACTCTATGTGGTCTCTTTTATAAGCAAAATTAACTAATTTCACGGTGATTAAGAAAGTTAGTTAAGTACTCCCTCTGTATCAAAAAATAGTCGTTTAAGGTTTTGGCACGGAGATTAAAAAAGTAATAAATTGACAAAGTGACATGGTAGTTTTACTATATTATCCCCTGGTTAGTGAAAAGTTACAACAATTAATGAGGGTAAAATTGAAAAGATTTAATAAATGATGCGTTGGAATGATAAAACGAAAATTAATTTGAAAGTTTTTACTTTGCCTAAAAAGACTATTATTTTGATACGAGACAAGATAATTAATTGTCTAGTTTTCATACAAAAAGTTAATCAAATTTACCAAATTAACTTTTTTAATATTTATTGAAAAAAACTTTTTATTTGACTTTATACTCAACCACTCAGTTAAATGATAAGTATATATGGAACAATAACAATAAATATGGTAAAAGTAGTTAAATTTTGCTTTTAAAAGAAACCAAAAATTGAAACATGTTTTTTTGCTTATAAAAGAGATCAGAGGGAGTACTACTTGACCATTTATTTCTCGACATAGATAAATGTGAGTCATTTATTAGATGTAAAAAGTTGTCATAATTAATAGGAGTATAAGTTGCAAAGAGTATTAAAAGTGTCATTTATTAGATGTGAGTCATTTTAATAGATAAATCATGTTTGCATAGTATGCATACACATCTTTAGACTTATTTTACTTATAAAAATATAAATGTGGGTTTCTGGTGTCCCCCGTTGCTGGTTGCCTTGATAATTTCAGCTGTATGGAGATGTTGCTCCCAGATTTGAACTTGGATTTGACCATGTAATAGTGTGTGTGGTGTTTATTTTTAACTTCATCTAAGCCAAGCAAAAAAGGTGTGCGCGCACGTGTGCATGTAAAATTTACCAAAACATGCATTTTGTAAAGCTCTCGAGGACAACAAATGTAGTCTTTTGGGTTGTATTTGTAAATGGAATCATAGAATTCAGGCAAGAGATATTTGTTTAGGTAATCGTTACTTCCATGGTTCGCTAATGTGAGGGAGTTCGCAAGGTGCTGACTTAATTTTTCATCACCCATTATTGTCTTCATCTGACTTAATGTTTTCTCAAAATTTCTCACTGTTCGCCAAAGCTAATGTGTTCTCCCGTGTCACAAAAACAGCTTTTAGTTCCAAAAAGAAGAAGAAACATACATAAAATAAAAAGGCTTAAATGTACTTTTGATCCCCTTATTTTATCAATCTAATTTTGTTTCCTCTATTTTATTTTTCGCATAATTTTGATCCCTAATTTATTAAAACCCGCAAGTTTAGTCCCCTATTTTTCTTTGTAATTTTGATCCTCAATTTTAGTTCCCCGTTAAATTCTTATCTCATTTTTTTGACAATGCTAACATGTCGATAAGGTAAGGTATTAACGTGGCTAACGGTATCGTTCTACGACACCCAATGATTATGCGAACGGAATACGCTTTGCGATGTAAGCATTTCACAAAAAACGGATTGCAAATTAATAGGGATTGAAACTTTAGATTTGATAAAAATTTGACGACCAAATTTGCAAGAAAAAAAATAGGATGCTAAAATTATGGATTTGATAAAATTAAGGGGTCAAAATTGTGAAAAATAAATTAGGAGACTAAAATTATGGATTCTATAAAATAAGGAGACCAAAATTATAGTTAAGCCAAATAAAAAATTGTTTCAATAAACACAAGTTACCAAATTTCTCCCTGACTCATCGAACTGCCAGAAGCATAGTTTACTCCTCTGGAAATGTTGACATATGTGTTATGGTATTAGCATAACTTGGCACATATGGAATACCTACAACTTCCCTGCAAAAATGTAATGTCAGAACAAAATTACTTTATTTTTTTACTATCTCATTTTTTTGTAATTAATATTTTTTTTAATCAATTAGACCGCATTCCCTAAATTTATTAAAAAAGAAAAAAAATAACAGAAAATCAAAATAATCTAAGGGGAATTAGACTAGTACTCTTGACATAAAAGAATATAAAATCAAAATAATAATAGAAAATCGTAATTAAACTCCCTAAAACACTTCATCCTAGAGACTTGCTAATAAAAGAGACAAGAATGCTATGTTACCTAAGAAATCTGTGAGAATTTTGCCATTAGAAAATCTACCAGTTGGACGATTCCCTAAGAATTCAATGCCAAAGGGCTTGTAGGTTGCCTTGGCCAAAGTTTGGAGGACATTGTTGTTTCCAATATCCACCAAGGAATCTCCAAACACAAACATTGCAGAAAAGAATGGCTCACTCAAGACATCATCTTCGGCCACACATATCAAAAGCGTGTTCCATAGTGGTAAAGAAAACACTAGCAAGCATACCATTTTCTTTATTCTATAATTTTGGGGATTATGATACTTTCGGTGCGTATTTTGAGGTTTATAAAGAGCGTTTCCAAGGGGGAACTCATTATTAGAGCGTTTCTAATGTCACATTATTTATAAGCACACCGTACAATTTTTGCTCCAATGATGAATTCTTAACAACCCTAATTAATTGTCAAAAAAAAAAACAAATCGGGTCCCACATCTACTCTTAAATACTTTTTTTTTATCTTTTGTTTATACCAATTTAAATTATTGAATTGTTTTATTACTATATTATTTCAAAAGTTACTAAATGAATTTAGTTATTTTTATTGTCCAATTTATTTTCAATTTTTCTAATTAATTTTCAATAGGTTATATATTTTATTTGTTCTAATAGTTTTTGTTGGTCGAATGTAGTGACTAACCCTCTCGCTGGATTGGAGGCACCTCGAAGGTTGTTCTGGTAGTTTTAGTTGACTTAAATGTTATTATTTGATTTGATTTGATTTTTTTTTTACGAGTGATTATTTGGTATAAACCGAGTATCATCTGTGCGCAACTGCAGAGCCCTCGAGCCGGGTATGAGCACAATGGGCGGCAAAGCTCTCCCTCAAGAGATTTAACATTGCTGCATGTCCAAGGCTGGAAGGGACTCCTACTATCTCATTCAAGTGCTCTTAGGTATTTGACGAGTGATTTGATTAATTATATATATGGTTTTATATATTGTTCTAGAGACTTTTCTTCACGTTTAAATTTTTTGTCTAAGTATTACTTGAAGTGCTAGCTCAAGCAAAGAGCTAGCTTTATATCCTTAAGGTCTTTGAGTTCAAATCCTCTCGAGAGACAAGTTGTAAAATGACCATTAGTGTCACTTTAATTAATAATTTTTTTATCTCCAAATTACTTTTGTTTTTTGAAGGGCAGAAACCTTTCATTCGAGCGACTTTCAAACCCTTTCATTTTCGGACCATCTCATCTCTCGCACTTCATACGTCCAAGTTTTCTTTTCTTCAACAATGGATTGTTGTGACCCTCTCATCTTTCGTCCCCTATATGCATATCATGAAGGCTTAAATATGATTTAGGAACCTACAAATATAGCGTGTTTTGGTTTAAGTCCCTGCAAAAATAAAATTAGTAAAAAAAACCCTTGCAAAATGTAGTGTTTTGATATTAGCCCTTCATTAGTATCACGTTAAAATGCAATTTTTTTAGTAAAAGTCCTTGCAAGATGAAGGATCCGAGTCGATAGCTTGAGGGATTACACTCAAAAGAAGCCAAGGAATTGAATGTTAAGATTCTAGTTCGATTTATGAAACAAAATGAATGAGTAAATATGCATAAAATAAAATAAACAAAATTTATGAAACAAAATGAATGAGTAAATATGCATAAAATAAAATAATTAATTTATGTTTTGTTGAGTGGGTTCGAGGCAGGGACGGGGTGGGTATCGAAATCCCCAAAACCCATGCTTGATTTTACTTAACCAATCCCATGCTTAGTTTGGTCAAAATTTGAAATCCATGCTTGATTTTGATATTCATGATTCATGATTCTCAGTCCACACAAGATGAATTTTCTGTTATGTCTACTTCATTGGCAAATTGTCGTTTTTTATTCCTGATCATTAGTGTTTGTTCTCAAACTTCTCATGATTTTAATACCTTCATGGCCAAGGCAATGTGCTCTAGGTGCAAGTGCTTTGAGCAAGTTCATCCATGAACAAGTAATAGAGAACCAAAAACGAGCCCCCAACTATTGTTTAGATTGGGATTGGCTAATAACAAGTACTCGTTTTATTGTATCTTTCTATTATCTTGACAAATGAGAATACAAATACAAATCAAGTATATATGAAGATGAAATCAATAAAAAGAAGACAAAATAAAATCAAGGAAATTAAGAGGTCACAAGTGAAATATTTAATTATGATCCTTGTCTTGCTGTTCTCTCCCCTGGTGTTAGAGGTAAGAAAGGTTATTACTATACAACCATCAAAGACAATACATCCTGTTGAGTCTCCACGTCAGCTTTGCCATGTCATTCCCGCCAAAAACTCCAGCCACTCACTAGCTGCCATGTGTTCCACGTTGGCTCCACGTCATCCCACCTAGCTCTCCCACTCAACTTCCTAATACACATGTGACTTGTCAGGAAAATAATGGATCAAATCTGGTCTTGACGTCATCCAAGATTCAATAGCAGATCCTTTCGGCCACGTGTGTTCATTTTTCTGCACTCTTTGCGTTTTCAAGTAGCAAACCAGAATTTGGAAATTCAGACACGCAAAACAAACTGTTGCTACATGGTTTGATGGTTTCTACACAGCAAAGAAAACGAGGGACGAAGGAGAGAGGTTAGAGGTTGAGGGATTAAATTCAAGGATGGGGAGAGAGAGAGAGTGGCAAACATGGGTTTTGGTGAGAGAGAGAGCATCATCGCAGTAGCGACCTTCTCGCCGTGGACGCTGAAGCCTTCTCAACGACTATGTGCGCGCCAGCGTCGTCGTCCCTCCCTGCAATGCTCTGCCTTTCGGTGACACCCTACTTTCCTGGCTCCATCTCATCTCTCTGGCTGCAGAATCATTGTTTCACTTCCAAAGGAAGCCTCTATGCGGTGGTCGTGGAGCTTGACGTGTATGCCGCGACTGCCACACCTTCCGCTTGCCACTACTCCCTGATCCAAGAACCGTAATACAAGTTCCTTTCTGTATTTTTATCTTTCCTTGATCATCTTTTGTTTTCCCCTAGCTTTTGTTTTTGAAGTTATTTGTTTCTTTACAGATTGTAGGGGGTGAATGGAGATTGAAGAGAAGATTTTGTACTTAGTGTTGGTTTTCATTGTTTTCTGCTATTATTTCCCCCTCTTTTGTTTATGTTAATGAGGGTAGTTTTTTTTTCCTTACCTCAAGGTGGAAGTTAATTGGGGTTATGATTGGAAATTTGGCATTTTACAAAATGGGTTTGGGGATGCTTATGTATTAAACTGGTTATTATATTGGTAGTTTAAATACTACACATTAATTACTAGAGATTCAATTTTCCGGGAATTTCATTTTGATGCAAATTATGTGTCTTAATTTTGATTAGTGAGTGACTATGTGTGATTATAGATAGATTGTGTATTGAGGTTAAATTTGTATTGAAGATTGCTTACATCTCGGAGGAATTGTGCATTGGATGCAGAGGTATGTTTTTGCCAATCTTCCGTTTGTATTGGTTTTCATAATTGTTTGGTTTCTTATTGTCCCTTCTCTTGATGTAAAGGATTTGTTGTGTTTGTATCTTAGAAGAAATGCTTTAGTTTGGATTCAACTTTATAGGTTCAATTAGTCATTGGTGACAATTTTTGCTTAAGAACCGAATGTTTTTATTTTTCTTGGATGAGGCAACCCTATTGAGATTTAAATAAATATTCATTTGCCATTATTTTATACGTTTTAGGAATTATTGTTAAACCCTTTTCTCTTTAGGATGCAGTGAAGAATCGTTGACTGATAAAGAGAATCAACCTTTCTATTGAAGGAACCCGTGGGGGTGTCCCCAAAGACTTCCCAAAGTGAAGATGTGTTTCTTATGAAAAGAGAGAAGCACCGAGATCGAACTTCAACCAGAAAATAAACTCACTTCTTCTGCAAAGATCAAATTACAACTTTTTCCAGTCAGTGAAGAAACTCAAAAAGGTTGCATGGTGATACATGAAGCAATTGGACAAATTTGTTTACTTTATATCTGTCCTAGACCGCATGTTCTTAAGTCTGGATGCTTAATCAATTTTCTTTTTCAGGATGGGCATAGTCCATACTTAGAACTCAAACTTAGTGGTCGAAAGAAAATCTCTTCAGTTCTAAAACACATTGAAACGAAGTGGGGAAGTTCAAGTACAACCAAAGGAGCCCATGCTTTTTCCATACAAATGTAATGGAGGATCTATCTGGCTGCAAAAGATGGACAATTAATGACAGTGACATAACAGCTACAGCTGTGTATGCTGCTGTTGGAAACCCTGCAGTTTTCCAGTTGAAGTATGTTTGCTGATCATTTTCTATCACGTGTCCTTTTCTATATTTCCTCATTATGATTAATGTATAGTTTCCAACTATTAATGTATTGAACAAAATGCTCTTTAATATGCAGCAATATACCAAGTGCTTCCAAGAGAAAATTGATGCTACTGGTAATACGAAAGAAGAAGCGAATGTGTTGTAAAGCTGGTAAGTATGCAAGAAACCATGTTAAAATGATGGCAAGTGGCTGACACTAAACCAATTGCATGACAGAAATGAACAGATTTAGCATTTCTGCATAAGGTTTAGCAAGCAGTTTTGAATTACACATTTGAACAAAGGGATTCTGTCTATAACATACTCTTTGTTGTTCTTCTGAAATTCATGGTTAGTTTATCATTTCTTTGATGATTAAAATTTCTTTGTGTCGATCTTTAGTATTTTTTATGATCAAGCTTCATCTGATGAAGAAGATGATTGGGGTTGTAGTTTCTATGGAGCCTCTTCAAGATATGTATATGGATCAGAAAACCGGATTGAGACACCAAAGTCTCTTACATGACTATGAAGACCTTCATCACGTAACTATAACCCTTTTCCTCTCTTTTGTCAAAGATTCAATTTTTCTTTCATGGGTCTCTCTGGAACTGGTTTTTTCTTTCTTTCTTTGTGCCTTTTGGTTTTTGATTTATATTTATTAAACCCCCTTTCCATTCTTCTTAACTTCCTTGCTTTTCCCTTTCTAGGTTTTAGGTTTTCTAATTTTTAGTTTTTATTCTAATTAGGGATTTGTGTAGTTTAGGTTGGTATTATTTGAAATTTTTGTTGTTCTTTTGATTTCTATATTAGCTTGGTTTGTTCAAACTTCTAAACAAGTTTGTTTTGTGTTCTGATTTTTGTTTTCATTGCAAATTGATGTTATAAAAGTTATGTAATACAACTTGGACGGATAGGAGAATAGTCATTGATGAAAGGGAAATTAGGGCAATCAAATAAGCAAACAATGACGCAGGGAAAATGAATCTCTACCAACCTCCACCAAGAAGATAACGGAAACGCAAGGTTTCAAATTTCCTCTCTCATTCTTTTTTTTATACGGTTTACATACATTGTTTCCTTTTGATGTGGTATTGGTTTTTAATTAGCTTCTCTAATGAATTTCATTGATGATAGGTGAAGCTAACAATTGTTGGGAAAACAATTGTGAAAAAAGATGATTTTGAGGTGCTTTGCCATCCGAGTCGTCAAAGACTATGAGTATTTAATTTGAATGTCATGTTTCTTTCATTACTCACCATTACTCAAGACTTTCTCATCAAAATTGGAATGGTTATTTTGAGGTTTAATATAAAACACTCTTAAAAAAAGTTGTACAGTTTTAATCATTAGAAATTATAATATGAATCAACCAAGATTTTTCTTTTGTCATTTGTGTTGTTTCTGAACTTTAGTTCCGTAATTCCTTAGCTTTGTAATTTCAATCTCTATGTAGCTACTTAAGAAATTTTAGCTCAATATTGCTAATATGAACTTCCCTCAATATGAACTTCAATAGACTTGAATTTGATTATTAGGTTGTGGTAATTACTTTTATGTTAAAGTTATATTGCATGTTCCACTAATAGTTCTCAAAATGATGATAGTTTTGCAGAGGAGGAAGTAAATAAAAGAGCAAAAAGTAGTAGCTGCTGCTAGAAAATGGAGGCAGTATTTCTGCTCTCCTTCGATGGTCCAAACCTGTAAGTCAATGCTGCTTCATACCAGTTAATGTAGTCTTTTCTGTTTTCTTAGGAATTTGCATCTCTTACACACATGTTGACTAAACTCTATACTCGAAATTTTATGCCCTCTTAGTCAGCCAGATGGTAATTATGAAGTCTCTATGTGTAAGCAATTGAATCTGATTGACCACGTGTCTTTCTTTCCCAGTATGTCTTTCTTTACTTACTTTGATTCTTTACTTTAAGGAATTTCTATTTAAGTTCGCTTTGTGTTCACCTATTTGCATCACTCATCTACAAGTGGATTGAACTTATGCGGTAATGTGTTTCACGACATATTTCGAGACCCACTATGACCTTAAAGCATTGGAACTTAGAAAATTTGGGTTTCTCCATGGAGTTCTTTGAATTAAATCATGTGCCTATAATCCATAATGTGCTTTGCATGTATGGTGTGCTTTCTTTGTGCCTTTTATTGTGTGTTGACTGTGTTTTATATTTGTATTATGTCTATAATGTATAATGTGTTCCGAGACTTTTGATCGTTGGTATTTTTTTCCTTCCATACCTTGGAGATCAAATTGTAGTTTTTAGTTCATTTCTTCAAAGGATTTATGTTTTTACTGGAACCGGGTTTCTCCTTTAAGTTTTGAGTTAAATAATGTGCCTATAATCCATAATGTTCTTTGCAATTTGCATGTGTGGTGTTCTTTGGGTTAAATAATGTGTCTTTAATCCATTATGTGCTTTGAATATGTAGTTTGCTTTATTTGTGTCTTAATCTAGAGATCAGAAGCTTTTCCCCTGAATTCTTATGGGGTGTCTTACTTATATCCTGTCGTGCTCTATCTTTACTAGAAGCATCATCATAATATTATTGTGGATGAAATGAGATCAATATATTAGCATGGTCAGAGACTTTAATTAGATAAAAGGTTGGAAGTAAGAACAAATTCTTAAACTATAGACCAGAATATTTGAGGAAAAATTGATGAGCTAGGACACGTGTCTGTTATTTATAATCTCTTTGGTCTGTATTGTTGCATTTATTAGTGCAGTTGAATATGTGTTATATATTTGTCTTCTTTTTCCTCAAATATACTTATTGTGTAAAATTTGTTACTTATAATTTTACCTTAGATGGATCTTGGGCAAGTTCTTGACAATCATAAGTATATTGAAAGTTGGGTGAATATTTTACAGATTTTCTGTCAAATCTTATTCTATGAACTGTAGGTTTCAAATGAAGAAGTTATAAAGATTTCTAAAGGTTTGCTTTAATGGGATGATAATATCCAGGTATCCTAATTGCATTTTGAAGTAGAGGATTATGACAAAGTAGTTTCTATTTAACAAGATTTTACATTATTCATTGTGCAAAGAACAAAGAATAAAAAAGATAAACAATACCTTTCAAAATCAAGTCTCATACAAAGCATGTCTATAGACATTTGCTATTATCTCATTTCAATATTTGGATTCTGCCTTAGAGATCTCTCTTCTTTATGTAGTAGCATCAATTTTATGCTAAGAAACATCTCATTGGAAATTGCGTATATGAAGGCCATTTAATATTGATTAGTTGTGCAATTAATGTGGTACCATCTTATGATTTTGTTCACGCAACATATAAGAGTCTAAACAAGTTAGTATAACTATTGTTAATTTTAACCTTTAATTGGTTAGTCAAGTATCTAAAGTTAAGATAACTTTATTCTTTAGTATCACACATGGATGGGTCTGATATCATGGTATTATACCTTTTTCAAATGTTGATTGTGTTGTAGGTGTGTTTCTAAAACTTAGTTATGAAAGTTACATAGATTTTCGCCTTGAAATCATTGAGGAGTATGAGATCATGCGTTCATGTTATTCCCTTCATCCGTGCTTTGCTAGAAGAAGAATAAAAACTGGCCAGAGCAAGAAGAATTACACATTAGTTAATATTTGTTTCTTTTACTTATCTCTAACAAATCTCCAATTATTGTGTAATTACTAGGGTTTCTACTATTGTTAATACTTTTTCTTTTGTTTTAGTCCTTTTAAATCTCCTAAACACTTCTTTATTGTTGGAATTTGAGTTGCATTACTATTAACCTAATTTTTGTTTTCTAATGCTTCTGTATGCTATAGTTGTTGTTTAAAATCATGAGTGTTTTTCACATTATTGTGGCATGTATAATTTTATACATGCCACAATATTGTGAAAAGACCCATGATTAACAATTTTGTAACATCATCCTTCCGTAGAACCTGAAGCTTTGGCCCCGTGCATCGCACGGGTCACCGCACTAGTTCTACAGAATGGCTACAACATTGGCGTTCTTAGCACAACTTCAATGATGAGGAAATTTAAGTACAGTTCTTAGAATTTAAAAGCCGAAGATGGTCTAAGGAGAGCGGGGCATTTGTTGATTCTGACAAATGAATGTGTGTATTTATACATTTGAACTAGCATAATTTTTACCAAAAATCTCGACAAGAGCATGATCCCCCGCTAAAATGATGAAATCGATTACGATCTCTAATGATAATATCTATGTAAAATATACCCGAAACATGCTTCATGAAATTATGACAGTCAACGCAAATCCTGAGATTCTTAATGATCCTAATGGTCTTTCTATCCCTATGATAAAGAAGCATATAAGCCACTGCCAATTTCTCACTATGATAACCAAGACAATGCTCTTTCTCTTCCTCTTGAAGATCATGCAGCACTGAAGATGCATTAGGGGTATAACCTCCAAGTTTTACAGTATCTATAATTGAAGCCAAAAACTTTGTAATCTCCTCCCATTGAGGATGAGAATTATCACCAGACACAAACTCATGAACCACTTGATCAATGTGGATAAAACTAAGACCAGGCTCCTTGACAATTCTATTCTCCCTCATAGAATTTCTCACTTCAGCTTTGTCACTCCAGTTACCAACTCCACCATAAGCATTCGATAAAAGCACATAATCACCATCATGATGTGGGTCAAGCTCATTGACCTTCTCCCTGGCTTTCTCAGCCAACACAAGATGATTGTGATTCACACAGGCCCCAAGCAAAGTCCTCCAAATAACAGAGTTTGGCTTAATAGGCATTTCTTCCACAAACTTAAAAGCTTCAAGAAGCAAACCTGCACGGCCAAGAAGGTCAACCATACAACCATAATGCTCAAGCATGGGCTCAATGCCATACTCATTCCACATGCTCTCAAAAACAAACCACCCATCATCCACAAGACCACCATGACTGCAAGCCACTAAGGCACCTATAAACGCCTCACGATCAGGCTCCAAACCATTCTCCTTCATGTCATAAAAGGCTTTTAGAGCTTCCTTACTACGACCATGAACCGCGAGCCCATTGATTAATCCAGTCCAGGTAACTACATTCTGGTGAGGCATTTCATCGAACACCTTGAGGGAACGATCGATGGATCCACATCTTGAATACATGTTGATAAGAGCAGTACCTAGTGGAACAGTGAGGGAAAGTCCGGTTCTTGCGATGAAAGAATGAACCCAGATACCCAATTCCAACGAACCTAAGCTCGAAACTGCGGATATGACACTTAGCATGATGGCTCTATCAGGAGATTTTGCAATGTCGTGGTGAGTAAGCTGCATTTGTTGGAAGAGAGAAAGGGCTTCGGAGGGGAAGCCATTGTTGGAGAAACAAGCAATTAAGGAGGACCAAGAAACTAAGTCCCTGTGGAGCATTTCGTCGAACAGCTTAACGGCGACTTGAAGGGAGCCACGAGAACCGTAGGCATTGATAAGAGCGTTTTGAACGTAGATGTTGGAATGGAAACCGAGTTTTAGAATGAGGGAGTGGAGATGGTGGTGATGGTGGTTGAGTTTTAGGATGAGTGGGAAGGTGAAGTGGTCTAGAGGGACGCCGGTACGGTGCATGTGGGAGAAGAGGGAGAGGGCGAGGGAGGGGGAGTGGAGTGCCACGTGTCTGATGACGGTGTTGTGGGAGACGGGGTCAGCTGTGGGAAAACGGAGCAAGACGGAGGCAGCATAACGTGCGGTGTCGGGGGATGAAGGCTCTGCTGCACAGCGAAGGAAGAAGGAGCGGAGAGAGAGAGGGTTCTCGTGTTGCCCGCTTTTGATCAGCGTAGCGTGTGCCTTGTACACTTTTTTCATTTTTCAATATCGGACGGAGCTCACTTTCATTTTCTCATAAATTATTCCTTTAGGACTTTGGGAAGGATTATTAGTGTCCAGTTTAATTAAAACATTATTGTTGTAATGTCACATTTTTAGTCATCATTATAAAAAAAACATTACATTATATTAAGTCTAATTGCATCAAAAGAAAATTATTTACACCTTAGTATTTACTTTTTTGTCAGACACAATTTAAGAGCTCATATGAATGAAAGAAAGAAGGAATTTTTTTTTGACAGCAAAAGAAAGAAGGAAATAAACTTTATATTTTTTAAGAAATCAAATAAACTAAAAGCAATTCTTATGTTTATTTAAATACTTACATAAATATTTATGTAAAAAAAAAATCTTCGAACTACTAATTCGGAAAATACTAAATTCTACACCTTGACTAGTTCATGCGAAGTGCCCAACTGGAATTCCTTTTGATAAATATTTAACAAAATCCGGTAAAAAAAAAAATATTTAACAAAAGAGATTTTTATATCTGAACTGAATCTTAAAACTACATGCTAGTTTGCCATCCAAGCAATTTAATTGGTAACTGAAACTGCTGACTAAACTAGTCATAATCTGCATGTCACTCCTATGGCTATTCCTGTGAATATATAACAAAATCATATTGAATTTGATGATGTTTGCTTCCAGCTGATCAAAATACAAAAGTAATTTGAGAATAATTACTGCCCTGAAAAGACTATGTATCGAATACAGAATCTGCAAAGCCATACAAATCGGAACCTCCACCGCGATTAGCAACACCAACAGAGAGATGATCCCCCAAACCTGCAATACTTTCTGTAGAAATTTTCCCATACAAATGATCTACTCGTGCTGATGAAGGTTGTCCAACAAAACTCTGCCCCACTGACCTATCGTAAGATAATGCCTCTTCCCCTATTCCATGCCGTCTATACAAGTAGCTGTTGCTATTCAATGTTGCCCCAACATTGTCCATCGCCCTATCCCCCTGATACCCATACAATGAACCAGTTATAGGTCCTCCGAGCATATTACCAGCACCTGACACGGATCCAATTTGTACGGATGCTGCAGTGGGATAATTACTTGTGTAGCCATACGATCTACCTTCCAGCAAATGTGGCGGTAACGAACTTTCGTATGAGTTATTGCCATCCAAATAACTAGCAAACCTTTGCTCTCTCAAGGCAGCCACTGAAGGTGATGCCACAGAATAATCTTTCACAGGAACCTTGTTCGTTTTGCCTCTGGAATTCTAGCTTTCTTTGAGGTAATGCTATTTTCCGATTTTCTCTTGGCTGCTGAATGGTCTTCAAGTTTTTTAGTGAGATCAGAAATATCTTTCTCCAATGTTAGAATCGTATCCTTAAGTTTCCACCCAGGAAGAAGTTTCACCAAATCAACCTTGTGGCCTTCCAAACAGTTGACTACAGATTTCAAAGCAGTTAAGTATTTTTCATTTGCTCTCTTCTGTCAAAGATCAATATACACAAAAAAAATAATTAATATCCTTAATGCAACAGAGCAAATAAACAATGTTTGCTATGCAATTAGAACATACCAGCGAACTGTGAAGAGCAGGTGCTTCTTGTTTGGATTTCTTCCAAGCTTCAGTAGATTTTTGGAGAAATGAAGTCAGCTCAGTCTGGGAAGAAATTTTCTCTTCAAAACCAAAAGTATATGCCAAGTCAACTGCTTCAATGACCATACCCTTTTTCATTATTCCCTCAGCAACATCTGTGGCCAACATAAATAATCAGCGACATTCAGGAAAAAATGCGCTTCAGAATGAGTAACTAACAACATATTCAGACATAATGATTAAGGAGACCCAGAAGAATGAATGGGATAGTTGGCTGCCAGTTCAGTTAGTTTTAGTTAGAATCTATTTAAGGGAGGGGTAGTTAGGCACATGGGTTTTAACAGCAAGAGCAAGGCAGGAGGAAGGCATTCCGAGATTTAGATTTGTGAGCGCAGCAAAGATGTGTGAAGGGGTCCACTAGGAAAATTTTCTCCTTAGGTTCTTTCTTTTAGTTCAATAAACACTACCAAAGATTTCTTTTTCCTTCTTTTCTCTGATTCTCTCTGTCCCTCTGTAAAATCAGAAGTTAGAACCTATTTTATGGGGGCCTAAAAGCATGCCTGCCTGATTGATGAGAGAAAATTGGGAGGGGAAAAATTAGAGTGGGTGCAAAGGCCTTTTGATTATTAATCACTGTTGATGCGTTGAAGGGTGGAGGCCAGTGCTTTTCAATCAATTTCTATGCTACGGGAATGGAAGAAATTCTGAGGGTGGAGTTTCAACGAGAGGCAAATTATTTTCAACCATACTACATTTTGTTATATCAATGAAGTGTGACGTAATTAAATTCTAATGAAGTAACAAGGAAACAGCAAATAGTGGCAAAAACTCTTTGACACGAAAATTAGGTCGTACTTGGCCATAGCCATGTTTGGTAACAATTCAAATGTTCCTAGCTTGATTGACTTTCCTCGTTACAAATATGGGGTGGGTTGCACTAGTGATAGCTTGGGCATTAAGACAGATTAACTAAGAAGAGAACAGTGCAGTGAAGACCAAACTATCATAAGCCGGGCAAGTATCTTAAAAAAATTGAACTACATGGCAAATAGGATAAAATCCAAACTAAAATTTAGGTGAAAGTCTTTTCACCATAGCAAGAAGGAAAAGAAACCGTGACTGAGCAAAGAAAATATTAAATTTTACACCAAAATAAAGGGAAACCACTCGAGTTTGTAGGAGAAAATTTTTATTCATTCATTGGAATTACAAATGGATGCCAAATGCTAACCAAGGAGGCCGCTATTACTCAGCTATAAAAATTTTGCATCTTGAAAATCAAATGTTACTACAACCAAAAAGCATAGAGTGCAAGACATCAATATTAATCTTTCAGTTCCCTAAACTAAGATGGAATATTTCAGTTCAGTCTCACAGTGGTAGAACTATAAATTAAGTAATTGAGTGAACTCTAAACCCACCCTTAACTGCATAAGCAATTAAGCATACAACTGCTTCAGGAGTCAGGACATCAAAATGAAAATGCCTAGGGTATTGTCTGTTCTAATACTAGCCACATCGCTGTCCATAAAAAAAAGGTCAGTTGAAAATTTGAATAGATAGTACGAGAGGATTTAGCATCTTAAAAACTAATTTCGCAACAGCTAGGTCAGCAACTACATATTAATTTTGAAGGGGGGAAATGAGCAGTGAGCAGTCCCTGTTTGTTCATATCAATTATATGTAAGGCATCTACGACAATATAGCAGTAAGCTATAAACAGGGATCTGCAGAAATGGATCTGAAAATAATGGTTGCAAAATTGCATCGACATACGGTTGGTGGGGCGTGTAATCTATAGCTAAAAACTACATTGAATTCAAAAGATAACAGGTGGGCATTCATGAGATATCTGTTTATGTCAAAACATAAGGAAGATTGATATATGTAACGCCTATGAACATCCCAAAAGGACAATAGTTCGTCAGCATCATTAAGAATTGAATAATTATATGCATCACAAAATTCATCTGGGACTTTTTTTCCCAACCAGATGTTAGTAAACTGTCACCAGATAGTCTCTTGTACAATAAAAGATAGATACCTAACAAGGAAGAAAACAATTTGCTTTCAGTGTTCTGAATTATACTTAAATGAAATAATCATGCTCATTTTGCCAGCACAAAGTTTCAAATTATAGAAGTAAAAGTGCATAGTGTAAAATATCACGCATAAGTGCATAATCATCATTGATTCAATGAGTCTCCAGAGGTAAAATATACCTGAAACCTTACTACGAAGAAATGGAGACTTGCGAAGGGCATCGGAGATTTCTCCGGAATTACTCAAACGAACCAAGTTCCCAATATCCTCGTTCCTGAAAACATCAGGAATACCAAAGCACCCAACGAAAAGAATCAATCCCCTGGCATCCGTTTCACAGGCCTTGGCCACACCACCTTCAAAAATGAGTCTCTTCCTCCACGCAATCGCGGCAGATGCAGTTTCTTCCTTCAACGAAGTTTCCATTCGTTCCCCACTTTCAACACAACCAGATAACAGAAAGTATTCCAAAGTGAGAACCGAAGCTTGCCTCGCAGGAATCATCGGCGAGTCTTTTGTGTAAGCTTTGCTACCCTGAAGATAAAACCTCCCTATGCATTCAAATACCAATTTCCACGGATTCGGCGCACTCTTCAGAGCCACGGGTACTTGTTTCTTAAGCGACGTCGTTTCGGATACATGCGACAGTATGAACCTACGTAGATCACGGCTACACATGGTTTTGCAAAGCGATATAAGCTCGTTTTCTTCTTCTCCTCCATCTCCTGCGCCCTCATCGTTGGATTTCGATTTCAATTCCGATTCCGATTCCAACGAAACAATGTCACCGTCGTCGGTGACTTCTTGCGCGGTGCTGATGCCTAGGGATTCGAGTTCTTTGGTCCTCTTATCGATGGCTTGGTCGATGAATTCGAGATGCTTCTGAAGCTCATCGTACCTGCTTTTGAAAGTTTGTATGGCAATTGACAGGTCGTTGAGTTCGTTCACTGATTTCGCTAATTTGGCGCCACCGTCATGTTCGTTTTCCGACGGAATTGGACCGTCTTTTTCTTCCTCAACTGTGTTTGAATTATCCATGAATGACAACGATAAGAATCTGTTGTACCAGTTATTTCTGATGATGACGATAAGAATCAACGATGATATGGAAACTGGAACGAAGTGAAAACCCTAAAAGCTAAGCTGAAGGGGGAAAGGTAGAGCTGTCAATGGGCCGGGTTTGGCGGCCACCTGCGCCCATCGGCCAAACGACGATATATAGGGTCGGCCAAATTTAATATTCGATAATGGCATAAACGTTAGCCTGTTCGCGCCAACACTGTAAATTCCACGGGTCAATAGAAGTGGCCACTCAACGCCACAAATCATCGACTTTTTAAAATTTTGTATAAATCAAAATTAAATTTCCAACCACTATGCCTAACTTCAAACACAAAATCGCCAACTCAGCATATCGTTTTGATTTCATATATATGAAAAAAGGTGGAAAGTTGATATCTTGTGATTAAATTCTCATGATATTATCGACTCAAATTTGAGTTACCAAATCTTATTCGTTTTCTTTTCCAATTTATTTGTTTTTGAGTGTGATTCATTAGGATTAGAATTAGGTTAAGATTAGATTAGGATGTTGGTTGCCTTTATACCGAATTGGTATTTTTTTGAAATAAGACAATTTCAATGAGAGAACAAGACAAAGCATCTCGAGCGATTATGGATCGGTATTTGGTGGTGGTGTTTTTTTTTCGAATCGAATCGCTTGAGATTTATGAATGGAGTTGCGAATCGGATTGAAGAGAAGACGAAGGGCGATCCGTTAAGCTCCAAAATCGGGCGTGGAATAAATAATTGATTTGTCATATTTCAATTGGATAACAAGAAAAAAGCAGATGTATAACACTTGTCATATTTTAAAATTAAAATTTAAAACAAAAAAAAACGGGCGGCCCATGGGCCCATGGGCGCCCGCCCAATAACATCATCGCCAATCGGTAGCCCAAAAACATACCGCTTGATTTTGGGCTACTATTTTTAGAGCCCAAGCCCGCCTGTGGTCGGGCCATTGGGCACGCCATTGGCGTGCCCCCAAATTGACGACTTTCTAGGGAAAGGGAAACCCATGTCGCAGTTGTATAGTCTCTGTGAAGTGAAGAACACGGTCACGTGGATGGCAAGTGGCTCCATCGGAAAGGTGGGTATTAAAACGCCTATTGCTTTTCCCACACCCTCCTACTCAAAACACACCCCACAAGGTGTGAAAAGACCAAAAGCGCCAACAAAATCTCTTTTTTTCACGAAATTTCACCTGTTCGAACGGGTCTTGAACAGTTCGAATAACATCATTCGAGTGTGTTAAATTTTGACTTCACACTCTCTTTGGGCGTTTTTCACCTGTTCGCATGACCTTGTTCGAACCTGTTTGAACGACATCGTTCGAGTGTGTTAAATATTGACTTCACACCCTTTTGTGCGTAATTTCACCGTTCGACGAGGTCATTCGAACGTGTTCGAACAAGTCGTTCAACGATCTTTAAACACGTCCTCACAGCATTTCACGTGAGGTTATTTTTGGAATAAAATTTGTTAACGGGTGTGAAAGAGTAGGAGGGGGTGTGGGAAAAGTAAACGCCTTAAAACGGGCCTATTAGCGTTAAAACAGGCCCATGAGAGGATGGAGCCCATAAAAATTGGGAATCTCTCTCCCAACACCCCATCACTTTCTCCTACACCCCCTAAACTATCATTCTACTATGGGTTTAGAATAATTTAAGCACTATCGCATATTCTCTCTTTATTTTTAAGCAACTATATTGAGAATAATACATAAATAAATAATAATAGTTTTCATAAGTATTTTGGTAAAAAAAAAGTTTTCATAAGTATAACAAATAACAAGTTCACAAATATTTGGTCAAAAAAAAAAACAAGTGCACAAATAGTGAAAGAGTAGTGCAGACAGTTTGCATATTTAATTTAAATGAATAAACTGCATTTATAATTTTCAATTTTTTTTTAGTTTTTCAACTAATTATTAATTATTAAATGATTAAATAAAATCGATAATTTAGAGAAATCATGTTTAGATGTTTTTTTAAACCAGTGTATCCTTCACGGCGACTACGGAGACTAATCTTTCGAGATATCGGAGATCCATTTAAGGGGTTGACATCTCCCATTAAATGTTTTTCCATACACATCGGTTAGAGATCGAACCCAGAACCAAATGGTTAAGATGTTTTTTTGATAAATCAAGGTATCCTCCATGGCGACTGTGAAGATTAATCCTTCGAGATATCGAAGATCCATTTAAATGGTTGACCTCTCCTAACAAATATTTCTCATACACACCGGCCAAAGATCGAATTCAGAATCAAATAATTAAACAACCTAAGTATCTACCACTTGTGTCGGATCATGTCGGTTATCATGTCCGGATTTTAAATTTACTATTTTCTGATTCTAAGAATTTTAAGTGTTTGAATTTCTAGGGAACATAGATATCCGAATGCTTTAACATTATCTGTTTTTTTTTGGTGTTGCTTTAACATTATCTTTGATCGCGAGGATAAAAAAAAAATATAAAAAAGAGTGTAAAAGTAGGGGGGAAAGTTGAAAAAAAATATGTATATTATCCTTTCATCAATGAATTTAATTTGAATACACCTTTCAGTGTAATGGAATTTTACACTGCTATCAAATGTGTAGTCACATTTTGACATCTAACAAGTTGCCAAGCTCGTCATTACATAGGGAATGAAATAGTAAGCTAAACATTTTTCCGTATACGTGTAACTATACCTATCATCCTACTTCTATACAATGGTTAATTACAGGGATTACTTGTATCGGATAAGTTGACGATCTGATCAAGCTGATTTGTAATAAATGGGTTACCATTGGCATCCAAAACAACGAATACGGTGTCACCTTGTTTACATTTTCCAGCCAGGAATGCTTCACTCAATGGGTCTTCTATTAATGATGTAATAGCCCTCCTGAGAGGCCGAGCACCATATGTTGGGTTATATCCTTGCTTGCAGACAAGTTCCTTAACAGATTCAGAAACCTTTAAATCAATTCCTAGGGATAATACCCTTTTCTTTATGTCTTCCAGCAGCACATCCAATATCTCAAGCAACTGTAACAAAACAAAAAAAACAACAAAAATTACATCAACATCTTAGCACACTTTTTTCTTAAACTACTTAAAAACAATTTAGTTTCTGTAAAATTCTAATTGCTCCCGAATGAAAACCACTTAATACGATGAGCTAAATCGTAAGGTAAATTGAAATAAAAAACTCAACGAACCTGTGACTTTTCAAGGGGTTGAAAGACTACTACTTCATCTATCCTGTTGAGCAGTTCGGGACGAAAATATGTCCTCAGTTCTTCAATTACCATCGATTTCAAGCCATTATACGATGTTGATTTGTTATCGGAATAAAGAAACCAATAGAGTTGTGTCGACCCTTAGCAATGGCACTAGATCCCACGTTTGAAGTCATTACCACCAATGCATTTTTAAATGAAACTGTTCGACCCTATCAGAAATTCAACCAGATTTACAAACAATAAGTACAAAATTTAGGGAACAAGTAGGGTAAAGCCCAAATTAATATATTATATTGATATACAAGTGTGGCATAGAAGCAGAAGAGGAAGAAATAGAAATTCCAAGCGAAAGTTTCGTGTCTGAAAGGTTATTGACAATCCAAAAAGTAGTAACTTAAGATTCGCATCAGCATTGACAAACCTGAGAATCAGTAAGCTGGCCATCTTCTAACAATTGAAGAAGAATGTTGAATATGTCTGGATGAGCTTTCTCAATTTCATCAAACAATAACAGTGTAAACGGTTTTCTTCTAATAGCTTCAGTTAAAATGCCCCCCTCTCCATAACCAACATAACCTGGGGGAGATCCTATCAATTTGCTTACTGTATGCCGTTCCATATATTCACTCATGTCTAACCGTATCATAGCCGCCTCCTGCAAGAATAGTATGAAATGCAAAATATAACAAATGACAAATTATGTGACATGTGCTGATAACAAGTTATCACTGCAGAACATAAGAACGAACAAGTCTACCAGAAGTTGTGAAATGTGAAGTCTTACCGATCCGAAGTAGCATGACGCCAAAGATTTTGCAAGTTCAGTTTTCCCAACTCCAGTTGGGCCACAGAATAGCAGGGTAGCTATAGGTCTACCAGGATCTTTAAGGCCAACCCGGGATCTCTTAACAGATCTAGAAATGGCAGAAACAGCCTCCTCTTGTCCAATCACACGTTTTCGAAGTTCATTATCAAGATTTAGCAGAAGAATTCTTTCATCAGCAGTGAGCTGCTGAACAGGAATTCCTGACCAGATGGAAGCAACTGCTGCAATATCATCTGGCCCGACTATTATAGGTCTAAAACACAAACAACATGTCAGTCACTCATAGACCAAATTTAGATATACACAATTGAAAGGGGTCAACTAACATACTCTTTTTCATAGGCTCCAGAAGGCAGATATGAGTCCAGTATGAGTTCATTGGCATCATCAATACTAGATGCGCCATAGTATTTAAGCTTGCTCTCCTGAAACAGCAAGCGGAAAATGTCAACTAAAACTATACGGCTAAGCATCACATACAAATAATAGGGGGATACAGCAAGCAGCGGCATTACGATTCCATGCATGGACTGAACAGTTTTAATTTCTTCCCAATAATCGGCTGGGCCCTTAGAAAGTATGCAAGTTTCTTGCTCTTTTTTCATCTTGAAGGCTTCAATAGAAGCTCTGCTTCCTGCTTCATCAATGAGGTCAATAGCTTTATCAGGTAGATACCTATCAACTATATATCGTGCTGATAAATGAACTGCAGCTTTTATGGCATCTTCTGTATATCTACATTTGTGGTGTCCCTCATATTTTTCACGCAGACCCATAAGTATCTTAATTGCATCATCCTATATACAGTAACACATATTATACAATAAGAAATCAAATTATTATAAAAATGCTTAGAATATTATATAGATGAATAAGGAGTGCTACCTCACTCGGCTCATCAATCCAAACAGGTTGAAACCGTCGTGCCAAAGCCTTATCCTTTTCAAAATGAAGTCTGTATTCATCTATGGTGGTAGACGCAATACACTACAAAGAAGATAACTTGCACACTATGAATAATAGAGTAATAGACAAGTTATGGTTTGCACATATTTAAATACAAAACTTTGCAGAGGAAAAAATCTGACGTCTTATAAAATAAATGATAACTGTAAGAAGCTAAAACAATTTTAATAATGATCCACTCTTAGTTGCTCATTGCCCCCAACTTCTGTGCTACTTTTTGGTACTGTCACATTCTTCAGTACTAATATTATATCTTATCTTGGACATTTTGTTGTTATATGGACAACATTTGGACCTTTATATGGTCGACCTATTTTTTTTTTTTGGTCAACCTATTTTTGAGTTTAGAAATTTGTTAAAGCTGTCTACCTATGTTGGACTTATTCCACAGCCCAGTTAACATTGTTGGGTCCTTATTATATCAAAAACCTTCTGCTTGATTAACTCTAAACTTCAAATTTTCAACAATGTAAAACTAAATATTAATGCAAAACTATTTCTTTTGATAGCCATAATGCATAAGACATACATCACATCAAATTGTAATCAACATCAACTTTGTCCTTCAATATTAATTAATGCCAATAATTTTATCCTGCATTATTCTATGTAAACATTTAATTTATACACAAAACCATCTTAGACATGGGAAAAAACAACTGTGACCTGTGCAAACATACGGGCACTGTACTAATTGAACCATTTGCAATGAAAAACACATTAGAGGGAAGAATTCTTTTATCTTCATAGTTGTATCAGCGAAAGAACGTAAGTTCAGAACACCTCTCCCCAACCCCACGAATAACTCCCGGAGAAAAGGTTAAAAAATGATAAATCCAGCAGCAGAAAAGCACTAACGGAAAAAATATTATTGAATAGAATCACACATCAACCAAGCAGAAGCCCTGTCCATAGCACTCATCATAGCTTTTAAGTTCCTAAACATAACTGATTCCAGTAATCATAGCCTTAAACAACTAGCATATCCATAAACTGGCATTCCTGTTAACTGTCAGTACATTAGGACCTAGTTTATGGAAACTGAAAAGAGAGACTCCGGAACACAAACATACAACTTTGCTCTCATTTCGGTAACAGATTGCCCTGTTCACAGAATAATCATTATGTACCCTTTTGGTTCCATAACTTATTGGAAAGCAAGATAATTACCAATTTACTCGCTCATATCTCTTCCAAATGACCTAGCAGGCCCTTCATAAGAAGTTCTAGCCAAGCTGTGAGCCTAATGATGGGTATGGTATGATAGACTCTCAGCTTTTCATAAAGGCAACTTTTTAACTAATCTCAACCATCCATTTTATTTTCCAGATGTTAATTGCTAACCCTGTTGTTCAATACCACTACTTTGAAAAGAGTGGGGACAAACAACAGAGTAGTAACTAGTAAGTAGTATATCCAATAACCATATATTTCGACATCTATACCCATTTTTAGACACCATAAGCAATTGTTTACTGTTGGCTTCTTATTGAAAATGTTTTCATGTTAACAAGGATCGCTTAGAACGGAGGAAACTAGCACATGCAATTACATGATGAATAATCTACCTGAAACTGACCCCTTCCAAGTGAAGGTTTAAGTAAGTTAGCAATGTCAAGGCCAGAAGCCTTATTTCCTCTTCCAACTGTCCCGGATTGAACAAGTGTATGAACTTCATCAATGAAAAGAATGATGTCACCTGCATTTGAAGAAAATCAATATGAGCTAAAATAAAAAATCCTCTTCTAGTGTGCCACACATGTATTTACATAAGTTTTATTTATTTATTTATTATTTTTGCTAAAATGTATTCACCTGACTTAATTATTTCTTTAATTAATTTTGTAACACGTTCCTCTAACTCTCCTCTCTCTTTTGCCCCAGCCATTAACATAGCTACATCCAAGGACATGACACGTTTTGTCTGCAATGACACAAAGCGGAAAATAAAATTAGAATGCATTTAAACTAGATAGAAATCTATCAATTAAGGCAAATGCAATTACACAAGGGTAGAGAAGAAGAGAAAAACTTCATAAACATAAATCATGCATGGATAAACGCACCAATAAAAAAGGAGCAACATCTGCGCGAGCAATACGAATTGCCAGCCCTTCTGCAATAGCTGTTTTTCCAACACCAGCTGCACCAAGAAGAATGGGATTGCTTTTTGTCTTTCGGCATAGTATTTGAATAATTCTCTGAACTTCAACTTCTCGACCAATAACTGGATCAATTTGTCCTTCACTTGCACGGGCAGTGAGATTCACACAGAATTGTGATAGAGCACTCGTCTCTGACAATTAGACAATGACTATGAAAAATTCTTCTTTGCCTTTCAAACATAAAAGTACAAAACAGCAAACAACTTTTATTTTATTTTCTTACCTGCTGCGGATCTTGCACCCGAACCTTTTCTTGAAATAGACTTGTTGGACCCCATAGTTGGATCTCTACCGTCTTTAGCAAGTTCCTTTTGTAGTCTAGAGAATGCCACAGCTGCCAACTGTTGTGCATTTGCCCCCATTCTGAAAACATTTATCAATCACCAGCCCCAGTAATATATCCAGATTATTATCATCGCCAAATAAAAAACACACAAATAACAGAATTTACTGGCTTGTATTTTTACGGTCTTTATAACCCCAAAGCATTTAGAAAAACTTGTGACAAAAGTGAAATTTCACCAGTAAAAACTAATCCTGATGAATATTTCAAACTATGAACGTGGCTGAAAAAGGACTTGGCATATTAGGTAACACATGAATTTTCAATTTAGCTTTTCAGCACAAAACTCCAAGTGTGTATGGCCTGAACTTTACCATATTTCCCGAACACAATCTAGAATTCAATTTCCAATAACAAAATCCCAGCCATTTGAATTTGGGATTTCATAAAATTGATGGAATTTGCTCTAATAAGTTTATTTTTGAAATACTTAAAAACAATCAATGAAAATGCATCAGATAAAACAAACATATATATATTTACAGTAATGAACCACAAATGATGCCAAACCCGTGACAAAAGTGAACTAAAACTATTGCTTCATTGCTTCTAATAACTTTCTATGTGTAAAACACTTCAATATAATATGCAACAAAAATGCATTACAGGAAACAAACACATACTTATAGTAATAATGAGCCAAAAATGTCAGTTCAAATGTCAAAAGGGAATATTTGGTACCTGTAAAGTATCCTACTAGCACTTCCATCATCTACTTTGATTAAGGCAACGAAAATATGCTCAGGAGCAACAAATTTATGTCCAAGAGACTTGGAATACTCAATAGCAGCTTCAAACACTCGTTTTGTACCAAACGAAAAAGGAATAGCAAGTCTGGAAGAAACATAACTCCCTTCATAATCATCATCAGTGGAATCCTTTAAAGGCCAAATACTAAGAACAGTTTCACGAGCTTTCTCAATAGTAACACCAGAACCAAGAAAACCATCGGAAGAACGATCTTCGGCTATAAGACCCAACAAAATATGCTGTGCAAAAACAAATTCACTTTCAAATGCTTTAGCTTCCTTCTGAGAAAACACTATAGCCTTTATTGATCTTTCGGTGAATCGCTCGAACCCCGCAGTTACCGTGAACGTTCTTCTTCTCCTCGTTTTTACCACCGCTTGGCGCTAGTGCTAACGAAGCAAAAGAAGAACCACTTCTTAGAGACACTAGAAAGGAGAGAGAGTTGTTAATTTTGCTGCGGCGTGATGGATCAGCACGTGAAAATAAAACGTTAGTACACGGTGAGTACACGGTGGTGGTGGTGGTGGTGGCAGTGGAACACGGTTCCGATGGAAGGGAGCACCGTGTTCCGAACCATGAGTTTAGGGATGAAGAAGAAACTTGCATCTTTGAGACAGAGGAGAGAAAGAAGTTTACCGTTCTGGTTTGGTTATTCAGTGTTTGGCCGAATATCACGGGGTTTTGGTTGGCAATTAGTTAGGGAAAGGAAATTTAATTTTCATTTTTTTTTCAAAGTATCGCTTTCAGGGAAATAAGAAGAAGGAAGAAGGAAAGGAAGGGATGGAGTGAGAATAGCATACACGTCACCGGGAGAGAGCAAAAGCCAACTTTTCTACCATTCTTGCTTGCTTGCTTTGAACATTGCCTACTTCTTTCTTGATCAATCACCAAGAAAGCCAAAAGGGTCAGTGTCTCTCAACTCTATTTGCAGCTTTTCTTGTCTTCATAAATTAGTTAATTTTGACCAAAAAATAATAATTAATTAATTAATTAAAACTCTAATATGAATTTCTAGAACATAAATTAATAAATTAGTTAGCAGAATTTATAAGTTTCATTACATGGATCCCAAGTAGGTGCTCGGTTAATGCGGTAAGATTTCTTGAAGGAGTCTTGTGAAATGAGTGTAAGAATGGCGCCCCCGACCACGCCTGCAAACTAACATTTCCACTCTCCTTCACTAACAATTGTCTATCTAAAAAAATTCATTACATTGACAAAAATACGTCAACTTGTATATGTGAATGATTATTGATTACTCTATAGTATTTTAATTTTTTCATAAACTGGATATATTCCGCACGTAATTGCAGAGGCTAACTCATTGAGCTATGTAGGACCACAACATACGGATGCCCAAAGTTGGATTTGAATCTTGCACATTGATTAAGTTGAAAGAGTCTCTTATGATCTCATCCAAGTGCTTTCGAGTATACCAGTATTTTAACTTTAATTCCCAACAAATAAGACATTTATTTTTAGCAAAGTAGTGTTATTATCAATGTTATTAAACCCGGACCGACCCGGTCGGTCGAACCGGTCGGGCCGTGAAATGGTGCCTAGGTCGGTTCGAGTCACCTATTGGATCGTGGTTGTTCCGGACCAAGTCGCGACCGATCGACCGTGAATGGAAGGTCTCAACCGGTGCGACCGGTATTGACCGATCGGTGCGACCGGTGTTGACCCTGCCCGGTTGATGATTTGTGCTTGTTTTTATTTTTAAGTAAAGCAGCCTTTGCGTTTTCTTTTTTTTTTAACAAAAGCTAAATTTGAATTCAATCTTTATTGTTCATTTAAACTTTAAGGTTTTATTTAATTTCGATCATCTTTTATGAGTTTTATCATTGCTTCTAGCTTTCTTCAATCTTTCTTTTTCTAATTCAGTTTTAACTTTAACATTAAGGTTGTTATTCATCTTTCATTTCGGTTTAGAAGCACTGTTTTGATTTATCTTTAAGTTCTTTCATAATTTCAATTTTAAGTTATGTGTAATGTTGAAGTTGTTGAATGTAGATGCTGAATCTTTAATCTTGAAGTTTGTTTTCAATGAAGAATGATATTTAGTTGTTGTAGTTGTTGTTGAGTTGAATATTATTCAATTTTAAGTTATGTGTAATGTTGAAGTTTGTTTTCAATGATGAATGAGTAGTGAGTTTTTGGACAATTTTATTGTATGGTAAAAAAATCCGTAGCTCTGCGATATGTGAATATACAACATGCTTAATTTTAACAGGTTTTAGTAGTGTCACGGGTCATGCGGGTCAACTACTAGCCCCTCGATCCGCCATTGACCCAGTGACCCAGTGACTTGCTCGGGTCGACCTCCAGTTCGATTTTAATAACATTGGTTATTATTATCCACTCTTTATTAATACAATAACTACTTTACTAGGGAATTTGGGGGGGGGGGGGAAATTTGGATGATATAAGTTGTAAATAATGCAAATTTTATGTCCATTATTAATCTAGCAAAAATTAAGGTCTCACTCATTTTTTTTTGTCCAACACTCATTTTTTTTATTACCAAAATGTACCCCTCATTGTTAAGCACATATTATTTTGGATATTTTTGTACCCCCACTATTTACCAATATACCCCACTCTATAGTTTTGGACGGACATACCCTTGACAAAAATTGAACCAATCGGATTTATGTTTGTAATAGGTAAATACGATTTATATTTTTTCAAGTCGTATTTACCTATATACGATTTTCCCGACAAAATCAAATAAATTAAAAAAAAAGGAATCCTATTTATATCAGAATAAGGTAAATACGATGCGACTTTTTAAGAAAAATCGGATTTATGTTTGATGAAGGTAAATACGTATTATTTTTGAAGCTTCTGGGAGAAAATCGTATCTACATAAGATGCAAAAGTTGTTGGAAATTGTATCTATCTCCTGGAAGGTAAATACGATTAGCTCTAAAATATTTCTGGTCAAATCATATGTAAGTGAAAACCCTTTATTTTTATGAGAATGGTTGAGCCCGTATAACTTAACCGTTGGTTAGTTAATATCTACAAGAAAATTTCACAATCATTTTTTAACTAATAATACACACATCCATTTTTTTGTGAACTATCTTGCCCTCATTATTGTTAAAGAGTGTTTTTATCAAAGTTTTTATGCATTAAGTTTCTCACTTTCTAAATCACCACCCTGTATTGGTACATATCTTCGCGAATATATCATATATAAACACAACCCTGTTAACATAAAAACTTCATTCTATGTTTGGCTGTAAATTATCAATTCGTATCAACCACTAACTTTGCAATACATGATTATTTTTAACATTTTTTACAGGTCTCCTTATAAATACGTCATGTGCATCGCACAGGTGTACGTCCTAGTTATTATTGTGACTGTTTTTCTGAATTTTTTTTATTGAGTTTCATTAAGTAAATATCTTAATGCGCTCTATTTACTAATATTGAGTAAATTTTAATATAGATTATTTAATTTTATCAAAAAAGGATCTAATTTAACAAAGAGGAAAACTGTATGTATTTTTTTACAGGATGTGATTTCATAGGTAATAATCACCACGTGATACATGAACAATTTTTTTAAAATATAAGTAAAAGATAATACATAATATAAATAATGAATAATGTGTCGTGTTGTGATTAAAAAATAACATCTACATATGAATCACACTAAGTTTTCTCCTTTAATAAATCAGTAATTATTTAAAAATTAACTTAAATTAAGAGTAAAACATTCCTACAAATGTTACACAAAAAAGTAGCTATATAAGAGAATGCTTTTATACATACTTATAAATAATATCTTTAATTGCCTACTTATATATGGCGCATTATCTACTCTTCTCGGGTGGTTAAATTGGGAGCCATGTGGAAGTTAGGCAATGAGAATTATGTTTCGGTGTGGAATGATTTGTGGCTGAAAGGTAGGAAAGATGTTTTTATTGATCTCCAACAGTGGTGGGAACAAAAAATTATGAAGGTTGGAGAACTTTGGAGAGACACAAAGGATGGGTGGAATGAGGTTCTAGTAGAATCTCTCATTACTAATTATGAAGCGACTCTCGTAAAGAAGTGGCAATTAATCCATAGTTTAAGTGGGGAGGACAAGTTTGTTTGGTGAAGAAGTCAGAACGGGGTGTACTCGGTTCTCTCTGCTTATTTTGGGATCATGGAGGATTTAATTGATAGCTCTCATCTTAGAATTCAATGAAATTTGATGCTGATTTGGAAGCTTCAAATACCACAATGTGCAAAGATCTTACTATGGAGGGTGGTGCGGGGATGTTTACCAATGTGTGGCAATCTTGTGCGGACACATGTTCCTTGTGAAGCCGAATGCCCAATG
Source organism: Oxytropis ochrocephala (assembly GCA_020916435.1). NCBI lineage: Eukaryota > Viridiplantae > Streptophyta > Magnoliopsida > Fabales > Fabaceae > Oxytropis > Oxytropis ochrocephala. The sequence goes on along the minus strand of CM037089.1, from coordinate 12,328,635 downwards.
TGCAACGAAGGGGTAGAAAACAAAATACATTTTTTGTTTACTTATTCGCGGGTGGAGCAAATTTGGAGAGCCACAAGTTTAGTTGTTGTTGTTCAACAATTTATATAGCAAGATCACAATTTTAAGGTCAATTTTTCCAACTTCTAGCAGTGCTCGTGCGAGAACAACTGAAGATGTTGGCAGCGACAATTTGAGCGATATGGACGAAGCGGAACGACAAAGTTTGGGACGAGATAGTGAAACCAGCTTCGGTCTCATTGCAACGACATTAAGGCTCTATTCTAGCTCCCAATTCCATTATATTGCTCCTCTTTGTGTAACAAACATTATTATTAGTGAAATGACAAAAATTTGTTTTGGTCAATTTTTTTTTCTTTAAAAGGTATAATAGGCTAAAAAGTGATACACCGAAAATATATAAGGGAAGGGGTGTGGAAAGTCAAAAAGAGGGTGAAGGTAGAGAGTGATTAGGAGAGTGTTGCATGAGAGAATCCACATCCCAACGTACACACAGAAAAGTTGCGACTAACTCAAAAGTTTGTTCAGTATTTTTCTCTCCAATGCAATTATTATTTATATTTCATGTGACAACAAATTAATTAAAAGGATACTGATCAAAAAAATTAATTAAAAGGATAAATAACCTACTTAAAAGAAAGGATAAATAACAAAAATTTATATATAAGGCTTAAATATCGTTTTGGTTCCTGCAATTACAGCGAATATCTATTTTAATCCCTGAAAAAATATATTTTTCAAAATTATCCCTGCAAAATACTTTTTCAATCCGTTTTGGTCCCTAAATTCATTTTTATACTGATTTGGCATATTTTAGCAGATGTGACAATACTGAGGTGGATTTTTTTCACACATGGATGCCAAAGCACTTAAATGAAATATGTATTTCCTATTATGCTCTCTCTCATCTCACATTCATCTCAACTCCTCTAATTTGAACACAACATTCTTCTCAGCTCCCTCTCATCTCACGTTCATCACATCTCCTCTAATTTGAACACAATATTCTTCATTATTCAACATTCAACTATTCAAGCGCGCGCACACACACATGTTGTTCTCCAACCACGTACATTTTTCATACACTACATTGCTGCAAACTTCCAAATTTGTTTGTCTCAGGTTTATGCATGTTTGATTATTGGTGTTGAGTTACTTCCCGTGTTTCAAATTTAAGTGTCACATTTGTTATTTTATACATATTAAGAAAAAAGTGTAATGAAAGAAAGAGAGAAACAATTTTAAGAAATTTGCCATTTTTTGGTCTAAAGGTTTTCGACCCTGCTCTGGTGTTTAAGAGAAATATGCCCCGACTAATCCATAGTTTAGCCCAAAGGTAAGTAAATCATTGTCCCAATTTTCTCTGTTGTTGGGGATCGAAGTCGAGTACTAATCGAGTCTGCGCTTTAGATGTAGTGCGTTAACCACTCGCATTCAACATTGAGGTTTGAAATTAACCTTGTTGGTAATTAGTGTATTGACCATTATCATAAATGCAAAGTAGATAATAATGATTTAAGAGTAATACACATAGTATTAATTAGAGGATACAATTGATAAAATTGTAGGCTAAAGACACAATGTGACACTTATTTTGAAACAAATATTTTTGACAAGTATGACACTTATTATGAGACAAAGAGTAACTAACTTGTTATCATTTTTTAATTGTTTTCAGGAGTTCGTTCAAAAAAAAATTGTTTTCGGGAGTGTTTTGAAAATCAAATAAATCATTTGATTAGTGAAGAAATTGGTTCAAGGTTAACTGTTTTAATAAATTTGAAAATATAACCTTTTATCAAGTTTTTTTTTTTATATTTTGTAACTTATAACGTATTTATAATTTCATACAAAATTATAACAGATACAGTATCACCCGTGCGTATGCACGAGTAAAATACTAGTGTAAATTTGATTGTAAATCCGTTCATTTTCTTTCCTAATCTTGCTTGGGCATGCCTTCAAGTTATTTATATTTCAACAAAATAAGTTGGTTGCAGCTTGGTATTGTTAGGGTAAATAGTCAATTTGGTCCCTGATAGTGTAACTCGCTGTCAATTTAGTCTCTGAATCGAACAAAAATGCAAAACGGTCACTGAATGTGTATTTCGTTCGTCAAGTTAGTCCCTCTCGTTAACGACATGGTTAACACCGTCAACATGTAATTATGTGGCACGCTTATAGCCACGTATGAGGGACCTAACTGACAGTAAAACATATTTTTTTTAATATTTGTTTTTTATTAAAATAGAACATTTCAGCTTCCTCTTTCAGGGACCACATTTAGTCAAAAAACAGAAAGACCTCTCACCTTCCAACGCTCTGTTCTCTCGCAAACGTCTCACCTCCTTCGTCAACCTCGCACCACCCATCGTCTTCAACCTCGCACCACTTTCATCGTCCATCATCTTCCATCATCATCGCTCATTCATCATCGTTCGTTCTTCCTTCTTCTTCCACCATCGTTCGTTTTCATCGTTTGCTCTTCTTCCATCAAGGCATTTTAGCAAGTTTTCATAGTTTTTAACTTCAATCGTAACATATGTGTTCGTTATTATAATGCTTAGTGTAAACCCTAAATTCTGTTGTATTGTTATTGTGATTCTAGGGTTTATGAAAATCACATTTTAGGGTTTTGTTTGATCTCTCACTAGTGGTGCAATTGTTTCATCTTTTGTTTATTTTCATGTTTCTGAAGTTTCTGAAGTACTGGTGTAGGGTCTTGTTGATGCTTGTTAGCTTCCATGTAGCCTTTTAGTTTTGTTTTGTCCCTGAAGCCTTACCAATACCATGTTACCATGTTAATGGTCTATAATACTAATGATTTACTTCTTAAGTTATGGATTTTTCTGTTAGTTCTTTACTCTTTAGTTTCTGGTTTTTATAATGCTTTTAAGTTTTTGGTTTTTATTGAGCTTTGATGCTTAAGTCTCTATACTATAATGCTTTGAGGTTTTTATATGCTTTGTTTCAAGGGAATTGTATTGCTTGGTTTAATGATTTTTAAGTAATCATTGTATTGTTTAGTAAAGTGTTTGTTAATGTTATTGTAGAATGGTTGATGTGCCAACTGAAATGAATGCTGAAGTTCAAACACAATCACAAGCTGAAGTGATACAAGCTGAAAATGATACACAACCAGAAGCCGATGGTAGTGATGATGATAGTGGGAGTGAGGGTGGTCCCAGCTTCAGGCCTTCATATTTTAGTGACGAAGATGGATACTACTTGGATGATGTTAATCTAGAATCGGTTAGTAAAAATAGAGCACCTTCAAGTGTACAACATCCAAGTGTAGAACTTGAACATGATGCCCATTCAGACAATGATTCATGGCACTCAGAGGAGTTGAAGACTCCAATTAGTACAGATGATGAGGATGATGGGAAGGCAGTTTTCCCAATATTTAATCCAAATTCAAACTTTGGTCAAGTTCACCTAGAGTTGGGGATGGAATTCGAAAACACTGACTTGTTTAAGGAAGCGGTTAGAGACTGCACAATTCACTTAGGAAGGGAAATTGATTGGCTGAAGAATGATAGTGAAAGGTGTAGAGTTAGGTGCAAGATTTTTTTTATCTTGGAGCAATATCTAGGATATCTTTTGAACCACTTATGCAACTATGCAATTATGCATTGTTTTGAACAAATTATGATATGTTTTGAACAATTTATGAAGTTGTAATAGACTATCTAGGATATCTTTTGAACCACTTATGCAACTATGCAATTATGCATTGTTTTGAACAAATTATGATATGTTTTGAACAATTTATGAAGTTGTAATAGACTATCTAGGATATCTTTTGAACCACTTATGCAACTATGCAATTATGCATATGTTTTGGACAAGTTACATATTGAAGTATTCTAGTCTCAACTATGCACACTTGTGATCATTTTTAATGTTTTTCTTTTCCTTCTTTGATAACTTGTTAAAGGATTAAAGGAGTTTAGGTTGTCATGTTCATAAATTGGTTTGAGAGGGCATGAAAAGCCACTAAGTTAGCTACTAAGGAAAAGAATGGTTACGCAGGGACTAAAACGATAGAAACATATATTTTTCAATGACTAAATTAACAGTAAGTGACATCTTTCAGGGACTAAAATGATATAAACTTATATGTATCAGGGACTAAAATGACAGTTACACAGTCATTTTCTAAAACCAATTATGCAGTTATGCAACACTATTTTTTGACAGATTATGCAATTATGCAGCAGTGAATTTTCTGTTTTTTACAACAAAATGAACATACTAAGACAACAAAATAACATTCCATAGATTAACATTACATCACATTGATTAAAAGCATTCAATAGACAACAAGATTAACATACTAAGACTCAAATTACATCAGACCCAATTTATATTCCTAATACTTGTGAATATATTCAAACACCACCATTGAAAACAATTGCATTAAGAACATTCCATAGACAATTGTTCTAAACATCTTCATTTCAATCCCCATACAATCAAGCTTGAGTTAACTTCAGCCTTCCACATTGTCTTCTTTTCCTCTCTTCCATCTTCTCTTCCATATTGTCTTCCTTGTTCCATGAAAAATGTCCCAAGTGAATCATCAGCTGCAAGTGCTTCAAACAATTGATCAACCCAAATAAAGTACCCACAATATCCAAGTTGATCCTAAAAAACCCCAAATAGAAACCCTAAATCAGCAAATCAAAACCCCCAATGGGAAATAAAAACCCTAAATCAACAAATGTGAAATAGAAATACCTTATTAATTGAACAAGTGTAAAACGCCCTTCCTCTGTTAATGTTTGTTCCAGCAACACGCTTAACAGCCCTTCTACCACAACCACAAAAAATGTACAACTTGGGATGAAACTCTTGTTCGAGATGATGATGCATTGCTCCTCTGCGACATTGTTGATAGTAAGAGAGAACAAAATTGTGCGATTTTGGAGGCACAAACGAGATGATTAGAAGTGCAAAGATGGAGGAAGAAGAGAAGAGGGCAAGGGTTCTGTTTGCTTCTGTTTTAGGGTTTTTTTAAAGAAGAAGAAGAAGAAGAGGATATATATGAGAGTGTGTTACTTTCATTTTGGTCCCTCACAACAATAAAAAATTCAATTAACAATAAAACATGCCAAATAATCAGGTTTATGTGGCACTAAACGTGCCACATTAGCGAAAACAAATGGAGTTAACTATGTGAGTAACGAAAAAACTAACGTGACTGACAGTTTATACTTTCAGAGACTATTTTGTAATTTCGCTGTATTCGGGATCAAATCGATCAAATGTGTGATTCTGGCAGGAAAACTAAAATGACTATTTATCCGGTATTGTTAAAGAAAGTTTTGGTCTTGAAATTCTAGGCGCCGGCCAAAATTTGAGTGGCACGTCGTTCCAAACAGCTCATGTTGAATTTCATCAGCGTACACTTTCAGTGCCTTACGTTCAGACACAGAGTAGCCGAGAGTTTCACGCATGAATGGCATGGCATGATACTGATGATAGTATAATGTGTGCCTCCCACCCCATTCAACGCGTTTAACTGATCCTTATATTTTCTGATTTTATATCCTCGGTCTCCTACCAATACCATACTTCATTTGCCTTGCAAAAACAGAGCAGGTCATTGACCAAATCTTATGTTGCTTTTCACTTTTTAAAAAAAAACTAAAGCCTCAACAAATTCCCGCTCTTTCTTTTTCTCGCAAACTCATATTTTTGAAAAATATTTTTACTGGTTTAATAATACCATAAAATTAATGTTCATAAGAGGAAAATCATAAAAGGATACACGTTGATTAGAGCATAATAGAATGCGAAAAAAGCAAGAAAGTTAGGTTGTTAACAATTCAATTAACTTCCCATCATACATTATCATTTCACTTCACACCAAAATTCGGTTGCTAAGAAAAAAATCATCACCGATTAAAGACCGTTGATTGGAACTAACATGATCTGACATAAGTAGTAGATATTTTTTGATTCTTTAACTATTTGGTCTTGGATTCGATCATGACTCATATATATGAAAAAACATTTGTTGGGATAGGTCAATTCCTTAAATAATCCTTAAATTATTATTATTTTTTTTAAATTAAGATTTATTTTTTCGAAAAAAAAAAAACGTTGAACAAAAAAGAAGGGGAAAAAGCAAAACAAAAATGTGGAAAAACCACACCCATAGTAGCTTGCTAGCTAGTAGCTTGCTAGCTACTAACACAAGCAAGATATGGGTATTACTTTTCCCACACCCCCTCTTACTCACCTCACACCCCTTAACTCCAAATATTCTAAAAATAATTTTAAGTAGAGTGCGTGTTTTCACCGATTCGGGGATGGAAAATCGAATATATTCGGTTGAGGGCAACCGAACGGGTATTTTTTGAGACACACCTTTTTTTCCAATTTTAGAGGATTCTGTAAGCTGTCATTTGGTGGGGGTGCCCCAAATAAATTCGGTGGGAGTGCCCCGAATCCCCTAAAATTGGGAAAAAGGATGTGTCTCAATATTTAACACACTCGAACAACTTTGTTCGAACGTGTTTTGAAGCCGTGTTCGAACACGTGAAATTTCTTGAAAAAGAATACGTTTTGACCCGCTTTTTGGTTTTTTCACCCTTATAAGGTGTATTTTGAGTAGGAGGAGAGAGAGAAAAGCAAAACCCAAATATATAGTTTTCACATTTGACTTTCAAAATATTTTGAGATATCCAATCCACCAATCCACCAATCCTTTTTGCACCTCTAGCATGTTAGTATCGTTTGCACAATCATGAATCATCACTTGGGAGGAGGACTTGATGATTCTTTACCACATTCCAATAGCTTGCCTGTTGCCAACAATTGCTACAGTGGTAATTAGAGTTGCATCAGTAATAGACTTTTGGATAAACAGCTTAACTAAACATTTACGATATAAACGTTTATCATAGAAGTGTTTATGTATAAGTTATTTATATAATAATAGATGAAATAATGTTAAAACTATTTTTCTATAAGTCATACGTTGTTTTAATAAGCTATCCTTTAAAACTTATAGAAATTAACTGAAAACAACTTATGAACATGTCTAAGTCCTCTCAAACAGTTTAAGTCCATCCAAACGGGAGTTTCACCCGTTGACCCATCCAAATAACGGATTTCACCCGTGTAAATATCCGGTTCGGACAAATTCACCGACCCGTCACCCTGCCCGTAATTGACGGACCCATCAACTTTCTGAGTCACCAGTACCATTCCACCAATATTAAAAAAAAACAATAGTCTTATGGGTTTTGTTTTGTACCCTCATTCCTTCCCACACCCCAATTTTTCCATAAATTCCAATAATACCCCTATGTTTTTAAAAAAAAAAAAAATTTTAAAATTTTCGGAATTACCTCAAAATAAGGTAATTCCGGTTCAAAAAAAAATTAAAATTTCGGAATTACCTCTAAAAAAGGTAATTCCGGTTCATAAATCATGAAAAATTTCGGAATTACCTCTAAAAAAGGTAATTCCGAAATTTTTAATTTTTTTTATTTTTAAAAGTTTATATTTTGGTCTTAAGATTTAAACGCGTTTTATTGGAAATATGATACAGAACGATTTACCGATTTAATAACAATACGTCAAAATATATTAAATGACCAAAAATAAAATAGAGTACAAATACAATTATGGTCCAAAATGTCTAAAAATGATCTGAAAATAAGCACGTGAAGTAGGTGAGCAGAGCGACATCTAGGCATCCCGGCCAATCCAGATTTCGGCGGTGCGTATATATACGATTTGTTTTAATTTTTATTACTAAAAGGCTATTAAAAATAGTCAAAACTACTCTAAAAAAATATAAAAACACCACTAAAAATCTAACAAAAACCAAAATAAGGCTATACAAATTTTTAAGATTTTTGGAGACTATGAAAAATTAAAAAAATCGTAAAAATAATAAACGATGGAATTTGGGATTTTGAGGTTTGTAGTCCCGTAAGAAGTCCCTTCTAGGGAGTCTTGATTCTTGATTTTTAAACTTCTAATGGCCGTGGTTTCATTACGATCGAGTATGTTGTCCAAAACCGATTTTTAGCCTAAATTATTCGTTCTACGTTGGTCAAAAGACTCGCTTTCAGCTTCTACGTTGTCCGATCGTCTACTCGCCACTTTGTTCAAAAAATAAATGTAATTAGAAAATATTAAAAATTGAAAAAAAAATTAGATTTTCTGAATTACCTAGTAATTAGAAAAATTTTCGAATACCTCAGTGAGGTAATTAGGTTCATATTCTGACCTAATTACCTCCCTTCTCGAGCGTAATCCGAAAATCTTTCTAATTAGAGTGTAATTCAAATTCCAATTTTTTTTTTTTTTTAACAAAACCATGTAATTTTTGAGAAAAAGTAGGGGTATTTTTGTCCAATTGGGAAATTATGGGGGTGTGGTAGGGAATTTGGGGGGTACGAAAAATAATACCCTAGTCTTATTCTCCAACTCCAACAACAACATACATGATTACCTTTCTTAAAGAAAAAAGAACATATCAATCATCAATATTCAATACAGTATTAGTATCTCTCTGAAAAACATCACACGAAAGCAGGTAATGGGAGCAGACGATGTCGAAGGAGTTTCCAAAGACACCCATCATCATCAACATCATCATCATCATCATCATCATGACTCAGATATAGAACTCATTGGTGCTGAAAGGATACCTCACAGTAATCACAGTGGACCTCTAAACAAAAGAATTGGAAGAAGAAGCTCCAAGAAGATAAACTTCTCCGAGTCAACAACCTCTACCATAGATCTCAACCATGGAAAGTCAAAGGAACAAGATGAGGACAAAGACTACGTTGAAATCACTATGGACATTCAAGGTGACACAGTTGCTTTACACAGTGTTAAACCTGTTACACCAAATAATAATAATAATGAAGATGAGAAATTGGGTTTACTTGGTAAAACCATGGAGAAGAAAATATCATTTGGTTCTTCACTTGTGAGAAATGCTTCTATTCGTATTAAGCATGTGTCTCAGGAACTGAAGCGTTTAACTTCTTTTTCAAAACAACAAGGGGCACCTGTTAAAGTATATGATAGAACAAAATCTGCAGCTTCTTATGCTCTTAAAGGTCTCAAGTTTATTACCAAGAGTACTATTACTACTTCTGATGGTGATGGTGGTGCTGGATGGGATGAGGTTGAGAAACAATTTGAGATTCTCACTGCTTCTACTAACGGCCTTCTTCATCGTTCTCTCTTTGCCAAATGCATAGGTATTGAAGATTGATTACAAATCTGTTTTCTAATGTTTGTTCAAGTATAGAATTTCTGAATATATTTTGATGTAGGGATGAACAAGGAGTCTGAGGCTTTTGCAGGCGAACTGTTTGATGCACTTTCTAGGAGAAGAAATATTCATGGAGATTCTATTAATAAGGCACAGTTGAAGGACTTTTGGGACCAGATTTCTGACCCCAGTTTTGATTCTAGGCTCAGAACATTCTTTGACATGTAATAATTCTTTGCTTTTGTTTTTGTATATAAATAAATAAAATAAACAAAAAAAGGCATTTATTGAAGTGTCTTAAATTGGATTGCAGGGTTGATAAAGATGCTGATGGAAGAATCACTGAAGAAGAAATTAAAGAGGTATGCATGGCATCATAAATTCACCACTGAGAAAGTCAACTATATGCTGCTTGCTGCCCAAATTTTACTTTTTAGATTCATCAACTAACAAAATTAATACTTTTTCGAGCATGCATTTTGTCCACATAAAAATAGGATTATCTTTGATCACTTGTGTTCAATTCTGTTTTTCAGATTATCCGCCTTAGCGCCACTACAAACAAACTATCAAACATACAGAAGCAGGCAGAGGAATATGCTGCTTTGATAATGGAAGAATTAGACCCTGATGGCACAGGATTTATCATGGTAATTACTACATAAGATTTGGAGAAAAAATCTATTTACATCTTACTTAGTCACATTTCTTTGGATATTTAGTGATGTTATTGTTTGGAAGACAGGTAAACGAGTTGGAGATGCTCTTATTACATGGACCGAGCCATTCCACAAGAGGGGATAGTAAGTATCTGAGCCAAATGCTAAGCATAAAGCTGAAGACTACATATGAAGAGAATCCTATTAGGAGGTGGTATAGGGAAGCCAAGTACTTTCTGCAGGATAACTGGCAGAGAACTTGGATATTGTTACTATGGATTGGTGTGATGTTAGGTCTATTTGCCTACAAGTTCGTGCAATATAGAAGGAAAGCCGCGTATGAGGTGATGGGGCATTGTGTATGCATGGCTAAAGGTGCAGCTGAGACACTAAAATTGAACATGGCCATTATCTTGTTACCTGTTTGTAGAAACACCATCACTTGGCTCAGGAACAAAACCAAGCTAGGCATTGCAGTTCCTTTTGATGACAACCTCAACTTCCACAAGGTTAATTTGAATGTTTTGTGACCTAAATTAATAATGTTTTGTATAAAATTTTGTAGTAACCAAATGCTGAGTTCTATTATAGGTGATAGCTGTGGCAGTAGCAATTGGAGTTGGTATACATGCTATTTACCATCTTGCTTGTGACTTCCCTCGGCTTCTTCATGCAAATAGTGAAAAGTATAAGCTTATGGAGCCTTTTTTTGGAGATCAACCATCAAATTATTGGTATTTTGTGAAGTCATGGGAAGGGAGTAATCGGGATTATAATGATTATTCTAATGGCAATAGCCTTCACACTAGCTAGCCCTTGGTTCGGAGAGAGGAAGGGTCAAGCTACCAAAAGCACTAGAAAGTCTAAAAGGTTTCAATGCCTTTTGGTACTCCCATCATCTCTTTGTCTTTGTCTATGGTTTGTTGATTGTCCATGGAATCAAACTTTACTTGACTCCAGAATGGTACAAGAAAACGGTTAGTGCCTTCCTTCATTTATGATTTAATCCTTTTCCATTTTTGTTTTTAAATTCATTTTCTCAGCTAATTCATATTGCAAGTAACTTTATTATATGTGTTTTGTATGTAGACTTGGATGTATTTGGCTATTCCCATTACCATTTATGCACTGGAAAGACTGATTAGAACACTCAGATCAAGCATCAAGCCTGTGAGAATATTAAAGGTAAGTCTTGAATAAGGAATTGCTCACTATAGTTCCAAGTTCCAACAATTACTTACCAAAAATTGTGTTCCTATTTGAAGGTGGCTGTTTATCCAGGAAATGTGTTAGCTCTTCATATGTCAAAGCCTCAGGGGTTTAGATACAAGAGTGGACAATACATGTTTATCAATTGTGCTGCTGTCTCTCCATTTGAATGGTATGAATTTCAAGTACTCTTGTCTTCTATTCTATCTATTTTTGATCAGTTCTTAATACCTAGTTTCTACACTGTTATTGTTACAGGCACCCATTTTCCATTACCTCTGCCCCTGGAGATAACTACCTTAGCGTTCATATCAGAACATTGGGTGATTGGACTCGGAGTCTCAGAGTCAAATTCTCACAGGTGTGAGTGAATTCATTCAGGTTAACTTTTGTTGGGTAATGGTATTATTTGGACAATTTTAATAACAAAAGTACATACACAATTACATTTATTCTGACATCTGGGTGCAATAACACATATATTTATTTGTTTGCAAATCCACATGCAGTCCCATTTTATTTGGAATTCTTGCTCTTTGTTTGTTTAGGACTAACTAGCCTATATATTGCTTTGGTTCTTTCAGAGTTGCCTTCCACCAACCAATGGGAAGAGTGGACTATTAAGAGCTGAATGTGTGCAAGGAGATAGCAGCCCAAGGTAACACAACTAATTGCCAATTTGCAATACAATAGCCCACACTTGCATGTAATGGGAGCAATTATGTTTGTTTTGTGTCAACTACTAGTATTTTTATAAAATTAAACATTCTTTGACTTTTCTTTCAAAAAGTGCTACTGATATCTTATGAGAAACTTATTGAACATTTTTTTAAAGGATTTTGGAAAAAAGTTATTTAGTCATTGAATTTTCTTAAATAGAAAACTTAATTTTTTATTTTTACTTATTGCCAAAGTAATAATCTAAAGTAAACTAAAACTATGTTAATCTAAAGTTTTTATTTGGATTTGGTGATATACTCTGTATTTCCTTTAGCTAAATTCATTACTCTAATTAGTGTACATTTTGTGGTACCCAAATATCCAATATTTGAAGCACCGTGTGGATTGGATAGCCCAGACAGAGGCTGCTACACTTTGGTTTGGAAAACTATTCACGAAACTTTAGGCTATGTAATCAAAAACTTGTTTGTCTTTTTTCGTTTGGATGTGAATAAATAATGTTAGTTGTCGACATTACCTAATGTTAGTTGAATTTTGGATTTCGTTGATCAATCTTCATCTTTTCTTAAAAACAAATGCACGATAAGGGACCCTTGTTGAAAATCTTGTTCTTGTCTATAAGCGTGGTAGGTTATTAGCCCACCCCAAGCATTGTAATATACTAGTATACTATTATGTTGCCCCGACACTTTTGATTGAAGACGTGTCTAGTGTTATACATGTATCGTGTTGGACACCGACACTTCAATTACTTGCACTTTTTTAATATTTTTCAAATTAAAACTGTTATCCGTATTGTATTTATATACATGCATATGTTAAATCTAATGATTTTTCACAACGTATTTATGTAATTAATGAGTGAAACTGTATGGTTTATTGCAGTAGTCTCCCCAAGGTTCTGATTGATGGTCCATATGGAGCCCCTGCACAAGATTACAAACAATATGAGGTGGTTTTGCTGGTGGGGCTAGGAATTGGGGCAACACCAATGATCAGTATACTAAAAGACATAGTTAATAATTTCAAGGCCATGGAAGAGCATGAAGAAGGGAGCAGCAGCATAGGCATAGAGGAAGGAAAAAGTGGTAAATCAGCCCAAGCCCAAGCCCAACGCAAGAGAACCAGTTTGAGTAACTTCAAAACTAAGAGGGCTTACTTTTACTGGGTTACTAGGGAACAAGGTTCGTTTGATTGGTTTAAAGGAGTTATGAATGAGGTAGCTGAAGCGGATCACAAGGGAGTGATTGAGCTCCATAACTATTGTACTAGTGTGTATGAAGAGGGTGATGCTCGCTCTGCTCTCATTGCTATGCTCCAATCACTAAACCATGCTAAAAACGGTGTTGATATTGTCTCTGGAACACGTGTTAAGTCTCACTTTGCTAAACCTAGTTGGCGCGGTGTCTATAAGCGCATTGCGCTTAATCATCCACAATCACGCGTTGGTTAGTTCCCATTTTTCCTAGCTAGTTATGGAGACACAATAAATTAAGTTATTACTATATGCTGTGGTTTGTTAATTTGTTAATGTCTAATTTGTGTAATGCAGGGGTATTTTATTGTGGGCCAGCAGCACTTACAAAAGAGCTTCGTCAATTAGCTTCGGATTTCTCTCGTAATACAACCACCAAATATGAGTTTCACAAGGAGAATTTCTAGTAGTAATAATTAAGATGGAGAGAAAATGAGTTGAAGATGATGATGGTCTTCCACCTTTATCCCACTATGCTTTGTTGATAATAATAATAATAATAATTATTATGTCATGTTTGTATAACGTGGGAAGGTTGGTGTAGGTTAAATTAGTGTGTTGGCCACCAAATAGCAAAGGTGTGTGTGATTGAATAGCAAAGGGCATCATCACTGCGTCAGCTCCAAGAGAACGACGACGAGAGAGACGAGAAGTGGCAATGTGTTGAAAAAGTTGAAGGGGATGAGATTTGATTTATCTTTTGGGAGTACTAGTTGTTTTTTTTTTGTTCAGAAGGGAGTACTAGTTGTTACACGTTTCATATAAACTTATGGGCCATTCACATAAGGATATACTCATGTTACCTTATTAAAGGGGCTTGCTTTTCCCACGCCCCCTTCTACTCAAAACACATCCTACAAGGGTGTGAAAAGACCAAAAGGCCAGTTCAAACATTTTTTTTTCCACGAAATTTCACCTGCTCGAACACGGGCCTTCGAACAGGTTCGAATGACATCGTTCGTGTGTGTTAAATCTTTACTTCACACTCTCTTTTGACGTTTTTCACCTGTTCGAGTGAGGTCATGCGAACCTGTTCGCATGACCTTGTTCGAACCCATTCGAACGACATCGTTCGAGTGTGTTAAATACTGACTTCACATCCTCTTGTGCATAATTTCACCTGTTCGAACGAGGTCATTCGAACGCGTTCGAACAGTCTTTAAACACATGAACTCAACGTTTCACGTGAGGTTATTTTTGGAATAAAATTTGTTAAGGGGTGTGAAAGAGTAAGAGGGAATGTGGGAAAAGCAATGGCCTTATTAAATTATACCAATAGCAATATATATATGTGACTCAATTTTGTATGTATTTTTCACTATATTTTGTTGGAAATACTTCCTATGAACTCAATTACAAATAAAAATGCATATTTACTACTAGTAATAGTTAAATGTATTTAATTTTCTTCATTTTCTTGATTTGACGTAGGGATAATGCTTAGTATAGCGAAAGATCGACTTTCCTTAATATCTAGCCAGAAATGACTGATTTCACCACAAAATGTTTTTTTTGACCGGAATAAACTTATATCATTTCAACATCAATAATGTTTGTTACACACGTAGGAGCACTATAATGAATTTCAGAGCTAGCATAGAGTCTTGATGCCCGTGCCATAGAGTGAGCAACATGATTCGCTTGCCTCCTAATATAGTTAATCCTATAGCTAAAATTATGAGAAATAAAATTAATACAACGGAAAATAATAAGACCAAAATCAAAGTTGTTGGACATCGCTTTGTGAACCGCATTGAGCACTGAGAAACAAAATCAGAGTTGTTGGACTCGCTTTGTGAACCGCTTTGTGAATCGCTTTGTGAATGCATTGACCAAAATCAGAGTTCTTATATACCCTATATTACTGCATCTAGCTTTTATGGTGGGGGTTGCCTTTGACTTTTCAAACATGCAGTGATTTGCTTTTCTAAGTTGAAGAAATATTCTATATTTAGGCTTTATTTGGCAAAAAAGAGCGGATAGCGGATAAACTAGCGGATGAGAACATATAATGATAAATTGATAAACGTATAAAATTAGTGATGATGAATGAAGTGTTTGGTAAAATTAGCGATTGAACTAGCTCATCAATGTAAAATGACATAAAAGGACATGTTTAATTAATTGTTAGGTTTATTTAATCAATATTACATTTGACAAAATATGTATAAATTATTATTGCTAGAAACTCATGATAGTTAAACTAACTATTAAGATATTTAAAAATTAAATTTTTAAAATTTATATTTTAATAGCATAATTTATATATATATATTTAAAATTCTAATTTATTTTTATACTTAAATTCATGATAGTCTTATTTATTTAATTATATATTTATTTACTTGATACTCTACTATATTTATCTTGATAACTAAACTAATTTATATATTTATTAACAACCAACTATTTATTTTTATAGTTTAATTTATTTACTGAAAAAAGCAAAAACAAAAACAAAAACAATCCCACTCTTATTCCTAATTCTATTGAATTAGATGGCATTTACAGGGAAAAAAAACGTGAAGTGAAGATTGGAGTAAAACATACAAAAAAGTGAAGAAAAAAAAATAGGTGACGTAAGTATATGAGAAATAGGTATATAATTTTTTTTATTTAATATACTTTAATAAGGATATAGAAGGAATTTTATAATAACAATAAAAGTAAAAAGGGTTAAAAAGATGAAATGCTATAAGCTATAAGCTCAAACGGTACTTGAAGTAGCGTTTCAAAAAACACTACTTGAAATAGAATTTCAAAAAAACGCTATAAGCTACTCCAAAAACGCTATCCGCTACTGCTTGTCAAACAACTCTAAATTTGTCATCCGCTATCCGCCAATCAAAACCGCTATAAGCTAACGGATTTGGTTTGCGAGCCTTAAAAGGTGATGCATGTTATGGTAATAAGTGGTACCTTAGAAAGAGTTGAGTTTGATGATGAAATTCCAGTAAATCACCATCATTCGTGGAAGGTTAGCGAAACATTTTTTTCTTAGCGAAATAAATTTACCAAACCATCTATAGTTATGGTGGTCATCTCCTCACCTCACAGTATTAATAGATAAATTTTTGGCTTGAAATTGTCTTTTACCTAATGGAAAGTCTCACCAACAGAGTTGAGACAACAACCTCATGCAATATTCAAAGTTTCACATGATATTCAAAGGAACAAGATGAGGACAAAGACAAAGACTACATTGAGATCACTATGGACATTCAAAGAGACACAGTTGCTTTACACAGTGTTAAACCTGTTACAACAAATAATGATCACAATGAAAATGAGAAACTGGGCTTGCCTGGTAAAGGTACGGGGAAGAAAAGCTACTTTGATTCTTCACTTTCCATTCGTATTAAGCAGATATCTGAAGAGCTGAAGGGTTTAGCTTCTTTTTCAAAACAAGGGGTGCCTGCAAAAGTGTATGATGGAACGAACTCTGCAGCTTCTCATGGGATTCAAGTTTATCAGCAAGAGTAGTACTACTGATGGAGCTGGTGGTGGATGGTCTAAGGTTGAGAAAGAGTTTGACATGCTCACTGTTCTACTGATGGGCTTCTCCAACGTTCTCACTTTGCCAACTACAAATTCATTGTTAAAGGTGTTAGTGAATTCAGTTTAGCTTTTGTTGGGTAGTGCTATTATTTGGACAATTACATTTATTTCTCACGCCTACTCCGCTACAGAAAAACGTTAGCAACACTTTCTCTTAATACTCTTTTACCAACACTCATTTTATATATAATTGGATGAAATCTATGTGAGTCTCATGAAGTTAGTGGGTCTGGATCCTATTTCCAAAGTGCTAGAGCCCACATGAATTTCATCCGATCATTAAGTGAGTGTTGAAAAGAGAGTGTTAAAGATAATGGTGTTACTATACTTGTTAGTACCGCGTGTAATGTCACATAATTTTTTTATTAATTTGTTTGCAAATCCATGTGCAATCCCGTTTTGTTAGGGACTGTTGCTCTTTGTTTGGGAGTAAAGTAACTCGGCTATGTATTGCTTTTAAGCCCTTCTTAGTGTTCTTGAACTCATTTCGGAGTTGCCTCACCTTAGCTTTGAGATGCGAGAAATAATGTTGCTGGAGTTTCTCCCAAATCTGCCAGGAATGGTGACAACTGAGAACGCGAGGTAGCACCGTCTCAGAGAGAGTTGAAAGAAGCAAGGTGAACAAGGTTTGGTCCTGGACCAACCATTTCTCAAATTCGTCGAAGACGACGTCAGCCTCATGATCTGCTTCTGAGAGAATACTTCGTCGGAATCGTTGGATTTACTAGGAGGCGGTGGAGCTTATGCATCTTGACGACGCCTTCTACTTGTTGGTTCCATAGTAGCAAGTTTTTAGTGTCTAATTTGATGGAAAGCTTCGGGCCGGTGGCGAAGTGAGAGGTGGAAGACAAGTTGGTCGCACCTTGGAACACCGATGCTACACCGTTACTGTTGCCATCGTTGTTTGGTGATTGTTGTGCGGTTGCCATGACGACGGAGACACGGTGGTTGAAGCGGCGGAAGGGGAATTTTAGAGGTCAGGGACGAACGGGGAGAATGATACCATAATAAGCTTCAAAGTGAGGTTTGAGAGAGAATGTAAAAGTGATTCATTAATTTGGTAATCAGTTACAGCTCGATTTACATACACAGTTAGATTTCAACTAATCATCTAGTTGATCTAACAACTTTCCATCCAATGCTAACTGGATCAGTTGCACACTGTACTTTAGTAACCGGACTGAATGACAGCATTACAATACTAACATTATTACATTTCCCAGTTACTCTAATATGGAGTGATTGAGCTCAACAACTATAGTACCAGTATGTATGATGAGGGTGATCCTCGATCTGCTCTTATTGCTATGCTCCAATCACTAAACCATGCAAAATGTGGTGCTGACATCCTCGCTCGAGAGAGTAATTTTTGGGTAGTCACACACTAAAATTATAGAAAGACTACATGGTTCTTGTTTTACAAATTCTCTTTTTGATCGATCTCATTAGAAATTGATCCTTCCTCCTTGACCCTTCCGCCTCACTTTGAATGCCATTGCTACCCATCGTTTTAAATGCCTAACACAAAATATGCGTTTCTTCCAAAACATAACAAGCAGCGACCTTGGCTACCTAAGCCTTCAAACCATGTACCTGTTAATCAAGTATGTGAGATAATTTCACCCAATAATGAACAAAATAAAGAGTATATAAAAGTATAAACTTTTGTATACCCAATAATGAAGTCACAGTCACTCAATATATTAATCAAATACCAGCAACATCCCAAATCTAGCTTATATATTTTGTAAAAAAGAATGGTATTAGGAAAGTTTGTTTTGGGTAAGAACTCAAAAAGGTGTAGAAATTAAGTAGAACAAGGGGTGTATTTAATAAAATGGCCTTACATAAGAAAAAGGAGGTTGTAGCCCATAGTGTGTGGAATGCATCTAGCAAAAAAAAAGGGCCAATACTTCTTACAACCCCCTTCTACTCACTGATCACCCCTCAAAACACGTGAAAAGACAAAAATGCCCTTAATGAACGTGTAATTATTTTTTCGGAGATAACGATAGTTCGGAACTTGCGAACCGAACCGGTTCAGTTGTTAACCACCGAGTGTTGTATCTTCAAAGACACCCCCCACAAATTGTTCTCTTCAAGTTCGAACTTTAATAACCGAACTGGTTTGGTGCGTAAGTTCCGAACCATTGTTAACACTCAAAAAAATTAAGGGTATTTTGAGAATATTGAGGGGTTGGGGTGTCTAGTGAATAGAGAGATGGTTGTAAGAAGTTGGAGGCTAAAAAAAAAGAGGAAAAAATAGAATAGAGAACGCGTGAGTTGGGGAGGATGGATCCTAGAAATAGAAGTGGGGAAGAAAAACGAGACAGGTGGCATTTGAACTTTGAAGAAAGAGACGTGGAAAAGAGAAAATAGAGAGATTGAACTTTGAAGAAAGGGAGAGACGTTGAAGAAGATCAAGAAGAAGATGGTTGCATTGCATGGATGAGGAAGACAGTATATGACACTACCTTTCAATACATAAATAAATTTATATACATAATATGCCTCTGATTAACTAAAACACGGAATTAATTAATTAATTAATGTAAAAAAAACTAAAACACAGAACAAATCAAGAACAACAACAACATCGTTTATAAATCTTAACGTTCCACCACAGACAGCATCATCATCGATCTTTACTTTACAGGAATGATTCAAAAAGAAAACTACACGTACGGTACGATCTTCAAACACGACCAGCGATACAAGAAAACATTCTCTGACTCCGAAACCTGACTAGTTGTTTTGGAGAAGAAGCATAATCATCGCCGGTTCTAGTCTGAGGCGATTGGAAATCTCCAACAGATTTATATCGCCGGTGACCAATTCTATCTGAATGATGAGGATTGTTGGTGAGATCACTTTGAGGTGTCTGATTCAGATTGACATGACGATGTTTTTGAGGGTAGATCTCGACCATGCTGGTTTCCGATGAAAGACACTCGTATTGTCGTCGAGTTCTATTTTTCTTTATTGCTTTGAGTACCAGAGGAAGAAGACCCTCCATCTATATATGTTAATGTTATCGCCACGCCACTAATTAATGCTTATGAGAAAATTAAGATATGATCAATTGGAAACAGAAATATAGAGATGGACTAGTCAGGCAGGAGAAGGAGGAGGCTGCAAGTCGCAGCAGGTAGATTAGGTGGGGGTTACCTTTTCAATAATATATTTTGTTTTCTTTCTCTGTTTTTCTTCTCCGTGTTGTTTGACTTTGGCTACCATACAAGTGGTGGTAGCCTGTGTGATCCAGTTTATTTATTTAATTTAATAATATGTATACAAAAGATGACGTGGCATCTTAATAGTATTACAAAACTTGATGATAGTCTAAGGCAATTTTCTCCTCTGTTTTGAGGATAAATATGTAGCTTTCAATGAAAAATTTCACTCGAAGCCAATTATTTGGTAATGGATTTCTGATTTACTTTTGTATATGTTGATTAAACTGAAAGCTGAAGTTAGCTGTGCACGGACCGTAACCGAAAGAGTCTCCGGTTATGCTGTAGAATTCATTCTTTTAGGAGAAGGTGGCGTGGCGTGGCGGCTAGGAAAACGTTTGAAATTTGTGTCAATTTCCTTTTACCATGATGCTGCCTTCTAATCTTTTCGACAAAAAAATTGTTGACATGAAGGCTACTGAAAGGAGGAAGGATCTCTATTCTTTTGGTGATGTTATTCCACTACTTTTCAAAGATGAGTACTATATATGTTAATATGCTGATCATTCTAACAGGTCGTGTCTGAGATTTTAGATGCTCTTGTATGAAATTTGAATACGGTGTCTTATTTTTTATAATTTCTATATATTAGAATTAATTGTTTTAATACAACTTCAAGTAAGATAAAACGTTATGGAATAAATATCAAAGTTTACAAAGTTCAAACCAAAATTTCAATAGAATTAACTATAACAAAAATAGTTATACGTGTATTTATAAACCCAAACATATACGTGCATTTCATACTATATGTCGGCATTTTTGTGGTCTAGGTTTCTGTTCACTTGGTTATCCCTATGATAACGGCGCTCTTTACTCTCCTCCATGAGTTTGTTGGAACTCGATATTATGAACGCAAGCAAGGCCGAAACGCTCATCAATGAGCCATTTTAACCAGGGGTGGAGCAAAGTGCATCCCTTGTGTTGCACTTGTACACCACAAGAATAATATATATATATATATATATATATATATATATATATATATATATATATATATATATATATATATATATATATTACCACTTAACACATTATATAATTTTTATTTTGACCATTGAGTTTAATATTTTGCACGTAGATCCTTCAGTTCTTTCAATTTTGACGGTAAAATAAAAATTGAACTCTCAATTTAATTTCTAAACCTACACTCAGCCGAACTGGTAGTGATTCCACTCAGCTGCCCACCACCAGGCTAGATTCATCAAATAACTCTTTGGAGGAGGTTCATTCTTCTTCCACTCAATCTCCCACGACTCGGCTAGATGCCTCCTCTATACCTGACATGAGAATTCTAGGGAAGAAGTGGGGGATGTCTCGGGTGAAGATGATGTGTCTGCTATCTCAGATTACGTTGCTACATCGAATCCAGTAATTGAATCTGACATGAATATTTTAATAAAACTCTGGGATGGGTCTTCAGATGATGTTGGTGATCCTGTGACTTCTGATTCACATGGAACTGTTGCGTTTGAACCAGTTGTGTCCAAGTCTCAAAAGAAGAAATTCAGACAGAAAAAACAGTTGGTCGTTGGCTACAATATTCGCTCAAAAGCTAATTATGTCTCTGAATCCTTTTAATCTGGGTTTGTTTGTAGCTTGCTTATCTAGCTTGAGTATCTTCTATCGTTTGTTTGTTAGACTGGTTATTTAGGTTTTTTGTCTAGCCTGTAGGCTGTAGTGTTTTAGGGGCTCTCTATTATTGTTTATTTTTCTCTGATGGCAAGGGTTTTGGTCTAGTTACCACTTCGCTTTTCTCTGTATTTCTTTTTCCTTTTGTTAATAAATTCGGGCACTCTGCCTGTTTGTTTAAAAAAATATATTCTAAACCTATACTCTTCTTCTATTTTTTATAGGCAAATAATAGTGGTCATAATTAGTTAGGGGTGCGAGAAATGTTAGCTTCCAAAATTTGAGCTTCAGACCTCCTTCTTCAAACTCATCTTCTACTTTATCCTTAACATACAATTACAAAGTAATAAATAGTATCTAATGTTTATGAAATATGTCAAATTGGTCTCTACAATTTAAAGAAATTTGTCTCATCAGTCTCTGTGATCACTACAAAAAAAATGTTGATTAGCAACAGACCCATATCAGTCGCTAAAGCCATATTTTCCATGGCTAATGGCCATTTGCGAGGGAGTTAGCCAGTGACTGCTTCCATCACTAAAAACCTCCTCGCTACAAGGTTAGCGAAGGAAATTTGAATTTATTGCTAATTAGCGAGGGACTATTCCCTCGCTAATTAGGGAGGGATTCAAATTTCCCTAGCTAACTCTGGCTGTCACGCGTCAAAATTCTGACTACCGCGTGTTCCCAATTTGAATGGCTTGTATTTAATTTGTACTACTTTAATTTTTTAAACCTGCTTTTTTTATATATTTATTATTATATTATTATCGAGCTTTCCAGAGAGAGAGGCGTGAGAGTGGTGGTGGTGGTGTGGTGGTGAAGGGTGGATTCGGGTAGAGAAAGAAGGAGAAGAGTAAGGGAGAGAGAGTGTGTGTGTGTGTGTGTGTGTGTGTGTGAGGATGAGGGGAGCTATGTGGAGTGGTCGTGGTGGCGAAGGGTGGATTAGGGTAGAGAGAGAGAAGAAGAGTAAGGGAGAAAGAGAGGAGCTATGTGGTGATGGTGGTGATGGTGGTGAAGGGTGGATTAGGGTAGAGAGAGAAGGAAAAGAGTAAGGTAGAAAGAGAGTGAGAGAGAGAGAGAGAGAGAGAGTGAGGATGAGAGGAGCTATGTGGTGGTGGTGGTGTGGTGGTGAATGGCGGATATTAGGGTAGAGAGAAGGAGCAGGGTAAGGGAGAAAGAGAGTGAGAGAGTGAGTGAGGATGAGAGGAGCTATGTGGTGGTGGTGGTGGTGGTGTGGTGGTGAAGGGGTGGATTTGGGTAGAGAGTGGCGAAGAAGAGAAAGGGAGAAAGAGAGTGAAATGTGACAAATGGAGAAGTGTGGTTTTAAAAGCAAATCCACTTTAAAAACTTTTAGCGACAAATTTGAATATTAGATGGTGCGCTCAAGTTCCAAAATAGAGAGACTTTTAACGACGAACTAGGAGGATTTAGCGACAGATTTGAATTGAAGCTGACATACTCAACTTCCAAGAATGTGGTGATGCTTTTAGCAACGAGCTGTGTGGATTTAGTGACAGATTTGGATCAAAAAACAAGGCGCCTTTTATAGTGACAACCCTGTCCGTCGCTAAATCTCTCGCAAACTGTTTTTTATCGACGGTTATTTGTTCCCTCACTTTATTTTGTCGATGTAGTAGCGATGGAAATTTGTTCCCTCGCTACTTCCCGTCGCTAATGAGTGTTTTTCTTGTACTGGATGAACTACTTATAAAATTTTAGGATTTTAATTTGAACGGCATCACCATTTTTATGAACAACTAGAGCTTGAAAAGTAAATTAAAAATTTACCCTTAATTTCATTTGTTAATTTGATTGATTCAAGATATGATATTAAAAAAAAACAAACAATCTTAAGAACGACATTTTTTAACACCCCCTAACATAGAGTGTTAGCTCCATCCACCCCTCATTTTAACACATGCATGGGTTCAAGTATAGAGAACCAAATCTGAAATTTCAAAATGTTGTTCCTTATTACAAGTAACCAATCTACAATCCTAACCGTCCAACTCAACAGATTTAATAATGTGCTGTAACGATGTACAATTAATTAGGTGGTCCATGTAATACGCTCCTTATTTAATTTAATGCCTTCAAAAAAAGGGGGAACAAAAGTATTAATGTTTTAATATATAGGAGAGAGAAATTCCATTCCATTGTAATTACTGAAAAAACTTGTATTGCTTAAACTTTTACACATGCTCTTGAAGTCATCTTCCAGTATAGTAATTTGACTATTTCCAGCACCTCAGGAAATGACAAGTTCAACATGTATAATGAGGACAGACAGACAGACAGATAACTACATAAAGAAACTAAACAACCACAGTGAAGTCTTCTTCTATAGGAGTGTCCTACGCAGCAGGAATAAATTTCAAAAAAAGTTAATATACTTGTTGCAAAAAAAAGAGTTAATATTTTGCAACAAGTACCTTATACAGAAATTCCAATCTCTTTCTGTAATTATTCTATCGCTTTAGAAAAGGATTTTGTGTACTGACTTTTTTCCTAGTTTTATCAACCTGAAAATTTTTCCCCAATACGGTAGCCTTTACACTTTAGTGTTAACTTTAAGTAAAATCAACAAAAGGAATATTCATCCAACGTATCTATATTAAGAACTATATAGACCACCTAAAAAAATATGCTAAAATGCTTCAAATAGTAAAGATAATTGACAATCTTTATAAGATCATGTTATGTAATATTTACAAAGTTATGGCCTTCCTTTTCTGCAGGAGATTTTCTACTAGTTTCCTTTTTAAGCTTCTGCCCAATGATTGCCCCCAAAACGGCGTCTATTAAGAACGGAGTTTTATAGAGTTTCTTGACACAACATTTTTTATAGTATTTAAGGAGTTTTGCATTTTCCGAAACTTATTTTCTGTCTAAATTAATTTTTTTTTTTGAAGCAAAGTATAATTAATTTTAAGAAATGGTAAATGAATAAATAAATATTTCAATTTAAAGTTGAATTTAAGAATTTTATAAATGAATTTTTAAAAACATAATTTTATAGTTTAAAGGTAATTTTATTTTATTATCTTGATCAAATTTACTCTTTTAAATTAACTGTTAAATTACATTCAGAATGACGTTTGATTTGCTACTACAGCATATTAGTTTGGATTTTTTTTGGGTGGTGACATTAGCTTCGATTTACTAAAATTTAGATTTAGATTTTATATTTATACTACAAAATGTTTTATTTAATAAATCAATAAATGCATATATCAATTATCAATTATTATAACCAATATAAGTTGAATTTTTAAAATTTAAAGTAGACCTTGAGTCAAAAAAAATTAAAGTAGACCTGTCATGTTTAGTATTAAATTATATATTTAATACTGAATATAAAAAATTTATTTATATATCTTTATCTTTATTATATTTAAATAAGAGTTGACACATCACTCATCAAAAATCTATGTCGAAGAATAGTAAAAGCCACGCAAGCATGCCAAAAAGCCACACAAGCGTAATAAAAAGCCACGCAAGCATTTTAGCAAGTAATCTAACTACGTTGTTTACCCAAAGGAGTCAACAATCTATCAACGGCTAATAATCCATAAAATTTCAAATGATTAGTTTAAAAACAAAAAAAAGCAGGGTTGTTAATGGACATTAAATGGGAAAATAATCGGCCATTATGATAATAAAAAAATGGATCGCATACGAATGAAGATGAAATACAACAAAGCTTATAATAAAAAAAGTCTCATTTATAATCAGAATCACCCTATTAATATACGCAATAAATGAAATTTCAAACTAACAAAAGGAATGAGAATCTTACAAAAAGTCACGAGCCTTTTTTTGTCCAAACAAATATTCCTTATTTAAATACATTGCCAAAAAATGTAAATAAAAAGCTATCAAAAAATGCTTTGAATTGCGATTTGATTTCTTCCGTAATAGCAGATTTGATTTCTTCCATGTACTTCTTCCTTTCATTGTTTCTTATTTCGTGGCTACTCTCATTCTCTTTCTGTTGCAATTTTTTTCTATTTACATGGTTTAGGGTTTTTAGTTTGATAGTCTTCTACTTTTTTTCTCTCCTCTATTTCTTATGGGATTTTTGTTGTTGTCTTGATTTTCTGTTTGTAGGATTTTGATAACTCGATTGTTGGAGGTCACTTTTTTTATTCTCTCCTCTATTTCTTATGGACATTAAACGATGAAGATGGCAACTGAAATTTGTTAACGACACAATTAACCAATCAAGGACGATATGTTCAAATAAAATGTATTCTCGTCTTTGGCATGAGTGTACATACTAGTATATATATATATATATATATATATATATATATATATAGTAGACTTTTTCTTTTTGATCGATATATATATATATATATATATATATATATATATATATATAGTAGACTTGAGAATTAGTATTAAATGATATACTTAATGCTAAAAAATCTACTATCTATCTATAGCATTCACTTACTACTAAAATAAAATATAAATAAAATACCAATTTATAAATAAATAAATAATAAAATATAAAATATAAAATATAATATAAATAAATTTATTTATTTATAAATTTATACAAACAAACCTCATATGAAAATACTATATTAGACATTCACTAAATTTGCCACATATTCACCTATGAGGTTAAATTTGTAATTGGCTATTAAAAAGTCAAAAATTGTCAACTTTTACATTTTCTCTCTCATACTTTACTTTTTGACTGAAATATATATAGTAGACTTGAGAATTAGTATTAAATGATATACTTAATGCTAAAAAAATCTACTATCTATCTATATCATTCACTCACTACTAAAATAAAATACCAATTTATAAATAATAAAATATAAATTTGTACAAACAAACCTCATATGAAAATACTATATTAGACATTCACTAAATTTGCCACATATTCACCTATAAATAAAATATAAAATATAAATTTATACAAACAAACCTCAAATGAAAATACTATAATAGACATTCACTAAATTTGCCACATATTCACCTATGAGATTAAATTTGTAATTGACTATTAAAAAGTCAAAAATGCCAAATTTTACTTGTATCAAAAAATACTTTACTTTTTCTTACACTCCACTCACCCCCTCTTTCCTCTCTCCTTTCTTACTTATATATTTCATTTCCCACAAAAATTCCAAAATGATTTTTTATTAAAATAATTTAATAATTTTAACTAAAATTATTAAATTAATATTAAATGATCTAAAATAAAAGTATGAGGCTAATCGACAAACGGCGACAATATGGTGCATAATTTTCTAATTAAGTAATTTTTAATTTTTTTGACAAAAGTAATTTTTATTTTAATAAAGACGATTAAAGAATAATAAATGATTTAGAATTTACTATTTTTATAATTTGTTTCTTATTCCAACTATTTATTATCATTTACTAATACTACTAAAACCATCAATTTAGACAGAAAATTTTTAACTTTAACTATTATCAAAAACACCAAAATAACTTTTTGTTTAATATTTAGTAACTTTAATTAAATGTATTAAAGTAATACTAAATGATCTAAAATAAAAAAGATGAGGTCAAGTGAGAGGCAATCGAGAGCAGCAACAAGAACAGCAATGGGAGATGCAACATGGTGCATAATTTACTAATTTATCAATTTAATTAAAATGATTAAATAATATTAAATAATCTAGAATTTACTATTTACTATAATTTACTAAACCTAAAAAAATCAATCAATTTAATCACTAACAATTGGCAAATAAAATTTAACCCGTATCAAAATACCTTTTTTAAAAATTTCTTAATTTTATTTAAAATTATTAAATTGATATTAATTTATTTAAAATAAAAAATTACGCTAAGTGGCAACGAGAGAGGCAACACAGAGCGCCAACATAGATGCATATCTTACATTAGATCTCATTTTCATTTTTCATATTTTTACTCCATTATTAAGATTAGAATAATATACTGATTTTTTTAAAACTTTTTATAACACGAGTTTTTAACCAACTTAAAATATCGCTTTTATCGAGTTTTTTCTTTTTCTTTATAAAATATTAAAATTATCAAAGTATTTATAGGATCATAAAGAAATTATAACAAATACAATGTCCCCAAATGCATGATGGATATGCGAGTAAAGTACTAGTCTAATATAGATTTATACAAAAATAACCCCATATGATAATACTATATTAGACATTCTCTATTAAAACGACAAAAATTCCACCTTTTACTTTCTCTCTCTCATTATTTTACTTTTATTGTACTCCAGTCACATTCTCTCTCCTCTCTCGTTTCTTACTTATTTATTTCATTTTCCTCCCACAAAATACTAAAATGACTTTTTTAAAAACAATGTAATAACTTTAATTAAAATTATTAAACTAATATTAAATAATCTAAAATGAAAATAGGAGGCTAACTGAAAACAAAGCGTCAACCGGTGCATAATTTACTAATTAAGTAATTTTTAATTTAATAAAATTGATTGAATAATATTAAATGATCTAAAATTTACTATTTATTATAATTTGTTTTTGATTCTAAATATTTATTATAATTTACTAAAACCAATCAATTTAACCATTAATATATAGTTGACCAAAAAGATTTAACCAATATTAAAATACCAAAATAACTTTTTGTTTAATATTTAATAACTTCAATTAAATGTATTAAAGTAATACTAAATGATCTAAAATTAAAAATATGAGGCTAAAAGGCAATTAGAGAGGCAACCGATAGCGGCAACAAGAGCGGTAATGGGAGAGGCAACATGATGCATAATTTACTAATTAATTTATTACTTTAATTAAAATGATTAAATAATATTAAATGATCTAAAATTTACTAAAACTAAAAAATCAATCAATTTAACCACTAACAATTGACAAATAAAATTTAACCAATATAAAAAATATTAAAACAATTTTTTAAAAAAAATTAATAACTTTATTTAAAATTATTAAGTTAATATTAAATTATCTAAAATAATGCTAAGTGGCAACGAGAGAAGCAATATAGGGAGCTCCAACAGAGATGCATATCTTATATTAGAACTCATTTTTTCCATGATTTTTACTCAGTTAATAAGATTAGAAGAAGATATTGTGTTTTTTTTTTCACTTTTTGTAACACGAGTTTTTTTAACCAACTTGAAATATCACTATTTTATCGAGGTTTTCCTTTTTCTTTTATAAAATATTACAATTTTGAAAATATTTATAGGATCATAGAAAATTATAACAAATACAGTGTCTCTGTACGAATTCACGGTTAAAGTACTAGTAGCATTTTATATTTGCATACGTTTATTATACAAAAACTATGAAAAGTGTTAAGATATATTATTATTATTATTAAATACAATTAATGATATATATGTGTACAACTCTAAAAAATATTTAACATGGTAACAAAATTTTTAAAAAAAAATCTACTTTTAAAGTATTTAGTGACCTTTTTCAACATAATTTATCTTTTGTTTGATTATAATTTGAGTGGTCAATCCCGTGGCAAACAGTGAATGTTTTTTTTTTTGACTCAAAGAGTGAAAATTATTACCATTGAGTTGTGGTGAAGAAAATAATGTTGACCACTATTGTCGGAACTCTTTTTTTTTGACAATATTAGTATTGTCGGAACTAGTATGTGCATTGTTGTTTCTTCATGGCAACCGCATCTAATGTATGCTTCGTCATTTTCTTCGCCATTTTGAGTCTTTGCCATTTTCTTCAATTACACCTCTCTCCTTTAGTTATAAAAATAGTTGCAATCTTAGAGAATATGCTCCCAATATATCATATAAATTAAGCAATGGTGATCACGTACGTACTATTATTATAAATCAATTCCACATTCCGTACGAGATAATAATAGTGATTCAAAATTTGTCAAATAATTTTAACCTTTATATATAACTTTAAATTTGAATGTAAATTTAAGAATTTGGAGCAACATTAAACCTCATCATGTAGAATCAATTAGTCTCTCTACCTTAGTGAGAGACTTACTATTTCAATGCACAACTTTTTTGATAGATTAATTGAATGTGTAAATATCTCCTACAAAAAATATGTCCCTTTAGTCTATTACAATTGACAAATATTAGACCAAGTCATTGAACTAGCTAGTATCTATTAACAAATTGTGTTGGCTGTGTAACCAAAAAAAATTGTTGGGTGTGTGGATGTCATAAAATAAAGTGTGACTTACTAATTTTTTGCAATTGACCAAAAAAATGTTGGCCCACATTAATACATTATCGGCCCAAATCTAGTGCGGGAGATAACCCTAGATATCTAAATCTCGCTTTGCCTACAAAAGCGGCTACTTGCGGCGTCTTCCTTATTTGTCTTTCTTCTTTTTTTCTTCACTTCTTCTTATTCATTTTTTGACTAATAGGGGAATTTCTCCTCTACCCTCTTCACATTCATTGTTTTACTGCTTTCCTTGACTCTATCACAGTTACCAACAACTCAAAATTTCATCATCATAAGTTTACGGAGAGGTTTTGGAATTTGTCGAGGGATCACAACACTCACTCGTCCCTGTAATTGATTGCAAATTCATTTCGATCTATCCTAGTTCTCGACCAATTTGATGTCATCAACTGTTCAAAGCATTGTCGATCTAACAACGTGGCATCACTAACTATGAGTCCAACGTCCAATCCAATGAGTTTCGCCGATTTGGTTTTTATAACACAAATCACAGGTTTAGATCTCATTACCACAATTGCATTGATTTGGACAAAATCTCATGCCTTGAATATGTATGCACACACACGCGCACACACACGAGTCTTTAATCCTATTCAAAAAAAATTGGATAATAAGTTTTTTTTTTCATATTAAGACAAAATTC
Source organism: Oxytropis ochrocephala (assembly GCA_020916435.1). NCBI lineage: Eukaryota > Viridiplantae > Streptophyta > Magnoliopsida > Fabales > Fabaceae > Oxytropis > Oxytropis ochrocephala. Next base: position 12,298,281 of record CM037089.1, on the reverse strand, counting down.
ATATTCTATCGATTTGAATTTGTGATATCGATAAAATTATTTTGGATAATAAATTGTTTTCAAAATAGATGGTTAAAACAAGGTGGATTCTATCGTGGAGAACTATATTGGTGACATAAGATTAACACGTTTTATTATACCATTGGATCAAGACGGTTCATAGAATCTCATTGTGCTTCTGCAACATTAGACCACTATTGATGGAGGGTGAATTGCCACAAACAATCATTGTCTTTGGCGGTGGCTCTCCTTTTGTTGTTTTTTTTCCTTTTTCTCATTCCTCTTTGCAGTGGATCGCAAATGAGGTAGACAATAAAGAAAGACGAGATATGCAACCCCTGTGAGGAGAGCGATGCAATGAAACATTCAAAATTTCGTGCAAAGGCATTTGATATCAAAGCGTCGAAATTACTTTACGCGAGGTCGTTCGGGAGCATCCAATGGCAGATCACAACATATTCATGTGAACCTACTAAATCCAACGGTAAATAAAGACAGTTTACCATGGACCACCAACGATGCTTGTCCACAATAGAATCCAAGGCTAAAATAACGGAGAATGTTATCTCTAACAGCCGTATCTAGCTAAATGGATTGGATGAGGACGATGTTTTCACATGTATTCTTAGGGGCATTGTTTGTAAATACATAACAAAACAGGGGTACTATTCTCAAGCATCAAACTATTCACCCTATATAAACCCCGGTTTCTTCGTTTCTCTCTCTTCACCCTCCTCCGCCTGAAAGTGAAACACTGCGAACTCTTGTTTCGCCGGTGCTCGTGCTTTCGCTTCCGATCTATCTCACAAAATACAAAAAAATCTTAAAAAAAAATCAAAATCATTCTCTTTCAGTTTTGATATTCAGTTCATCTCTTTTTTATCCGGTAGATCCAAACCGATAACCATTTCAAGGTATCTCTGCCGCACTATCGTGTGTGATTGATGATGTTTTTTTTTATTATTTTCCGATCCGTATTATTCTGATAATTAAATGTGATTATTCTCAATGCGTTGATCCATAATGTTTTCGGTTTTTGGATCTGAGTTTTTATGCATAATTCATAAACATTTTGCACTGTGCTTTGATCTTGATTTCAACTTTTGCATGATGATAGATATGGCGTCATATTCCGGAATTTCAGTTGTTTTTATATATTTGGATTGAATAGCATTGAATGTTGCTGATTTTTTTTTGTTTGTGTTATTGTTTTGACTTGGTTGTAGATCGTACGGTAGCTGTTGAAAGATGGCATCAGCAGCAACTGGAGCCACAGGATGGTACAAGGGAAAGGTGAAAGCTGTTCCTTCAGGGGATTGTTTGGTTGTTGTAGCCGTTGCTAGCGCCAAGCCCGGTCCTCTGCCTGAAAAAACTATCACTTTATCTTCTCTTATTGCTCCTCGACTGGTAATTTTGCTAATTCGACTTTGTTTTTTTGTTTATGTCTATTTCCCCCCTTCACTAAAAAAAATAATTCGTGTTTTGAGGAAAATTTATAAAACTGTTGTAAGATTTAATTAATTAAATTATTGAATAATAATTACTCTGTTTTAATTGTATTGGTTTGTGTTTGAAATTTTGCAAATTTCGTTAGGCACGTCGAGGTGGTGTTGATGAACCATTTGCATGGGATAGTAGAGAGTTTCTGAGGAAGCTCTGCATTGGGAAGGTGCGAAAATTGAGTTGCTACTCCGATCTGATTTAGTTTTCTGGTTTTGTTTTGCTCTGATTGATGACGTATGCAATGTATCTGACATGATATGTTATTTGAACAGGAGGTGACCTTCAGAGTTGATTATAATGTGCCATCAATAAATCGAGATTTTGGAACTGTTTTTCTCGGCGAGAAAAATGTTGCAATGCTGGTTGTTTCTCAAGGATGGGCAAAGGTTGACTATCGTGTGATTTATGTCTAGATGTGCTGCTTTTGGATTGTTTTCCCCATTTTCGAATTGAATTTTTGATTGAGAGTTTGTTCATGCAGGTCAGAGAGCAGGGGCAACAGAAAGGAGAAGTGAGTCCATACCTGGCAGAATTGCTACGGTTAGAAGAACAAGCTAAGCAAGATGGCCTTGGTCGTTGGAGCAAGGTTTGTCTCACTTTTCCTCTTTATTATAAAAATAAATTTGTAGCTAGAAATTAAGGTGTTGTTTTTGCTGCATGGATTGAAAATTAGATGTCCGTTCTTTGACGTCCTTGCAACTTGATTTACTTGAGACTAACGTGCTTTGTGTTTGGCATCCATGTTGATGACAATGTACAGAATGTATTTTGTACTGTCATGTATTCTGGAAATGACCATTTGCATGTTCATATTTTGAATGGATGGTTAAATACAAAATGAACCCTTGCTTTATTATCCAATATATTTTATAGATATCGTCTTCTACTACCATTTAAATTGGCAAGAGATGGTGATGCTAGAATGGAAGAGACATATAGTTGTTATTCCTGTTTGTATAATTGAAATCCCTCATGAGTGTATCATATATGATATGATATGATTTTTATGGTGATTGCAGGTTCCAGGTGCAGCCGAGGCATCCATTAGAAATCTACCACCTTCTGCCCTCGGTGACCCAAGTAACTTTGATGCTATGGGTTTCTTAGCTGCAAACAAGGGATTGCCAATGGAGGCAGTTGTTGAGCAGGTCCGTGACGGCAGTACTATCCGAATCTATTTGCTCCCGGAGTTTCAGTTTGTCCAAGTTTTCATAGCTGGAATTCAGGTATATATCGTAAATGCTGTTTGTATGCCACCATTTTTTCTATACACACCACTTATTGTTTCCCCTTCACACCAGGCCCCACAAATGGGAAGGAAAGCTGCGCCTGAAAGTGTTGTTGAACCAGAGGCGACAGTTGATGACTCTAATGGAGAAGTTTCTGCAGAACCTCGAGCCCCACTTACATCTGCCCAAAGACTTGCCGTTTCAGCATCTGCTGCTGAATCTGCAGCTGATCCTTTTGCACTGGATGCTAAATTTTTCACTGAGATGCGTGTACTGCATCGGGATGTAAGCAACATACTACGATAAGTTATATTGCTTTTCCATTTCTGAAAATTTTCTAAATTCCAAATTGGTATGCAGGTTCGGATTGTCCTGGAAGGTGTGGATAAGTTCAGCAATTTGATTGGGTCGGTGTATTATCCTGATGGTGAATCGGCAAAGGACTTGGCATTGGAGCTTGTAGAAAACGTATGTAATTCACTTGTACAAAGTGACATACTGATATTACTCTGATTCATTTTGTCAAAATCAAATCTTCTAATTTTTTGCGTTTCATATATTATATTATATTACATATTATTTATTATACGTATAAAAGAAAGCATTTTATTTGCTGTCATGCTGGCTTTATCTGTTTGAATGGACTATCTCAAAAAAATTGTGATTCTTTTTCTTTTGACGAAAGAGTACACAAAATGAACTATGAACATTCTATCCATCATCAACTGTTATTTATATTAAGTTTATAATTTTATAATTTTATTATTAATGCAATACCATTACACAATATCTATGGGATGGCATTTTGTTGGTCCTTGATTTCTGAGATTTCTCTTCCAATAGATAGACTATTCAGACAGTGCTTGATAGTTTGCTACAAGGAGGTCTAGAATGTTTCTCCATGTCTGTAATCTGACGAATATCAGTTAACGTGTTATCTTTCTCAATTTGTTTTTCCATCAAATAGGGTCTTGCTAGGTATGTTGAATGGAGTGCAAATATGATGGAAGAAGAGGCAAAGCGGAAGCTGAAGACTGCAGAGCTCACGGCTAAGAAAAACAGGCTAAGAAGTTGGACAAACTATGTGCCACCACCATCAAATTCAAAGGCAATCCATGACCAGAACTTTACTGGAAAGGTACAATATACTCCTCCATCATTTGTTATGCCAACTAGCCATTCTTCAGTGATATAAGTGTGTATTTTAACTTGAAATTTTCAGGTGGTTGAGGTTGTGAGTGGAGATTGCGTTGTTGTTGCTGATGATTCTATTCCATATGGCAGTCCACTAGCCGAGAGACGAGTTAACCTTTCAAGTATTAGATGCCCGAAAATGGGGAATCCTCGTCGAGATGAAAAACCAGCTCCATATGCCCGTGAAGCAAAGGAGTTCTTGAGAACCCGCCTCATTGGTCGTCAAGTATGAAAATATCTTATGGATCTTTTAAATTTAATATCATTGGTGAGTTGTGCTATAATTGCTCACTTCTATTTTTCAGGTGAATGTACAAATGGAATATTCTAGAAAGGTTGCTCCTATGGATGGTTCTGTTGTTCCATCAGGAGCTGCTGATTCCAGAGTAATGGATTTTGGATCAGTCTTCCTATCGTCCTCTGGGAAAGTTGACGGTGATGATGCCCCTCCAGCTGTTCCTGCTGGAAGTCAGCAAACTGGAGTGAATGTTGCCGAATTGATAGTTGGTCGTGGCTTTGGAACTGTCATTAGACATCGTGACTTTGAAGAGAGATCTAACCACTATGAGGCTCTTCTTGCTGCTGAAGCACGTGCCATTTCTGGAAGAAAAGGGATCCATTCTGCCAAGGATCCTCCAGTGATGCATATAACTGACTTGATCACGGTGAGAAATTGTTTACTCATACTAGATTTTGTTTAACTTTGAAGCTTATAAAGTATTACTCGAGTCTGTAACTATTTCCTTTTGATTCATATTATTAGGCATCATCCAAGAAAGCCAGGGACTTCTTGCCTTTCCTGCATCGAAGTAGAAGAATTCCTGCTGTAGTGGAATATGTCTTTAGTGGTCACCGATTCAAATTGTTGATTCCAAAAGAAACTTGCAGTATTGCTTTCGCATTCTCTGGTGTCAGATGTCCTGGTCGTGATGAGCCATATTCTGATGAAGCAATTGCACTGATGAGGCGAAAGATAATGCAGAGAGATGTTGAGGTAATTCAGTTCCTTTCTTAGCTTGAGATTCCAAGTCTCATATGTCACTTATCTAATTTTATTTTATGTAATTAAATGTTTTAATTTTTGCAGATTGAGGTGGAAACTGTTGACAGAACTGGAACATTCTTGGGATCCTTATGGGAATCGAGATCCAATGTGGCAAGTGTACTACTTGAAGCTGGTCTTGCTAAACTTCAAACCTCCTTTGGTAGTGACAGGATTCCTGATTTTTACCAATTAGAACAAGCTGAACAATCCGCTAAGAGTAAAAAGCTGAAAGTAAGAATGGGTCTCAACCAAGTTTGACAGTATCACTTTTTTGCCTTGTTAAGTATTCTGAAAAAGAAAAAAAAATCACTTTTTTTTGCAGATCTGGGAGAATTATGTTGAAGGGGAGGAAGTACCCAATGGTGCAAATGTTGAAAGCAAACAACAAGAAGTACTTAAGGTGCTTAGGATACTATTCCACTAGTAACTGTAACTCTCTTTTTTGTGTTAATGGGGAATGACTTGTTCCATTGTCATGCGTTCACAGGTAATTGTTACTGAAGTATTAGGAGGTGGAAAATTCTATGTCCAGACAGTTGGAGATCAAAAGATAGCATCCATTCAGCAACAGCTTGCTTCTTTGAACCTGAAGGAAGCTCCTGTGCTTGGTACATTTAATCCTAAGAAGGGTGACATAGTCCTATGTTATTTTCACGCTGATAAGTCTTGGTATCGGGCAATGGTAAGTTCCAATATGACATTTTTGTTTTTCTCTTTTCCTTCTCCCATCAAATCCTGTGGCTGTGGCTGAAAACATGTGCCATTAAATAGGAGGCTAATGAAAAGTATATTTCTCTTTTCTGGATCCTTTAGCTGTTTTTTTCTACCCTATCTTGTTTCAATCTTAGGCTGATATTCCATCAATACGGTCTACATTTTATATCATCCTGTTTATGAATATTTTTGTATGAACAAAGCAAACTACTTGAGTTTTAAGCCCAGAATATTAATGCAAAGTGTTTTTGTATACACTCTACTCTAGTATCTACTTAAAAAGAATTCCTGTCTAAATATAATTGAGCTTCTGAGATTATAGCCTGATACACCATTATATGAACCACACACACACACTTGATCCACAAATTTCTTATGACGACCACTTTTTGCTATTTCCTGTAATTTTATGGTTAGAGTTGATGAGATGCTAAATAATCGGTGCATTGTGTGTATCACTTTGTGAAATGGTGTATGGTACCGCATTCTTTTGTTTTCTTTATACGGATTATTCATAATTGAATTGTGTAGGTTGTCAATGGGCCTCGTGGACCAGTTGAATCTCCCAATGACTTGTTTGAAGTATTCTACATTGATTATGGAAATCAAGAACAAGTACCTTACAGTCAAATACGGCCAGTTGAACCTTCTGTGTCTGCTGCACCTGGTCTTGCTCAATTGTGTAGCCTTGCATACATTAAGGTTCCAAACTTGGAAGAGGACTTTGGTCAAGAAGCTGCAGAATATTTGAGTGAACTCACTTTAAGTAGTGGGAAAGAGTTTAGGGCCAAGGTTGAGGAGAGAGATACTACGGGAGGAAAAGTGAAAGGACAGGGAACTGGGACAGTTCTTGCTGTAACTCTTGTTGCTGTGGATGCTGAGATCAGCGTTAATGCTGCCATGCTTCAGGTTCTTGTTACCACAGACTCTTATTCAAAATGCTTTAAAAGTCTTGTGTATTGCTTCCCTATGCAAATACAGGAACAATACTCACAAGACACACACACACCCCTCTGAACATTTTATTTTTTTGTGGAATTTTCAGGAAGGTGTTGCTAGATTAGAAAAGAAGAATAGGCGGGACAGAAAAGAAAGACAGGTAGCCCTTGACAACTTGGAGATTTTCCAGGGAGAAGCGCGGACCGCCAGGCGTGGAATGTGGCAGTATGGAGATATTCAGTCAGATGATGAGGATACTGCTCCTCCTCTGAGAAAAGCCACTGGTGGCCGCAAATAAGCGATAAGCGGATAAGCGGATAAATTATACAATACAGACATCGTGCGAGAAAGTCATTCAAGTTATAGGCATGAGTTAGAGAGGGAAAAAAATGCCGTGCGTATTCCTTTTTGAGTTTTGTTTAACTTTTCTGGTTTTGACTTTGTTGTTAGATTTGGCAAGACAATTTTTTCTATAGATCTCATAATAAGACATGCGGCAGGGTTCATTAGGACAACATACAGCTGAGGCGTTTTGGTCATTTAACAAATTATATTGCCCTTTTTCCCTATGCTGTGGTTTGGTTTTTAGTTAAATTTCGTTTTTGATGATTTCTATCGTATAGAAAGAAACTAGGCCACAGAACTTGAGCTGCTGACAGTGAATACTTATCAAAGAAGGGTTTTTCTTTTGACACTTCTCATTCCCTTTTTGCACTTCTCTCCTATACTCTCTATCTAGATTAGATACCGAGTGACAGATTTTGTCACTCACTATCTATTAAGATACCTGGTATCCGAGGAAAGTGCAAAAATAGAAAAGTGGAGTGTCAAAAGAATTTCCCAGATAGTGGCATAACAAGTGCACCACCCTTTCTTCCATGCCTCCCCCCTGTTTCTGTTATTCTCTGCCAAATTTGTACTAAATTCATCCATTACCCCCATCCTCTTTGGCCCTTATCAAAAACGTAACAGATAGAATTTGGGGAAATTAAATTTCCATTTTTGTTATCTGAATGTAACATGTACAACTAGCCCTACGACCGTCCAGATGGACGGCAGGTTATTAACACTGTTGTTAAAGAAAGAAACCCGCAGGAAAAGAAGCGTAAGAACAACGAAAAAATAACAACATCAAACAAAATCTAAGTATTTTTTTGACTAAACAAATTCTAAGTATTAGAAAGACATCACATTTAAAGACAAAAGTCACACATATTAGATCAGTCATAACACAAACGAATTTAAAGTTGGAGCATAAACAACGGCGTAATCACACATATTAGATGAAGTTATAACACAATCAGTTTAAAGTTGTAAAATAAACAACAACCGATAATAACATTATCCATATTCATCTAATGTAACCATAAAAACTTAACCCATAATAGCGTCTTACCGGTTCGAGGGATTAGTCTCTAGAGTTGGGCGTAGAGGATACCCAGTTTATACCAAAAAAATGTACACATGAAAACTTAACTTATAATTAAAGAGAAAAGAAGACAACATAATTAAAAAGTGAAACACGTACGTAGGTTTCATACAGAGATTGATTTAAAAGTAAATATCAATTTAATTATGCTTCTAATACTTCTTGATGCGAAATTATCTAAATAAAGAAGAAAATACCAATTTGGACATGTAATTTTTTTTAAGATTTTAAAGTACACCAAAACACACTGCCTAGAATCATACTTTATGTATTTTGGCACCAAATAGTTTTTCCATCAAATAGATTACTGACGAACGACGTATTTGAATAGATAAAAAAAATTGTAATACTAAAGTAACCCAAAATATACTATCTAACATTTCACGTTACACATTTTGTTACAAAATAATTTAGTCCCCATCAAGTACACTAAAGCACACTATTTAGCATCCAACTTTAAAATATAAAAATATAAAAAAAAATGTAGATTAGTCATCGGTAAAACTCTGTTGGGAGGATATAACCACACACGCCAACAAAACCGAGTACTCGTGGGCAGCCAACTTCCCCGATGTACATTAGTCATCGATAAAGCCGATGAAAACGGCACACTAATAAGATGGTAACAAAAAACAGTAAAAGAAAGAAAGAAAAAAAAAAAAAAACTTAAAAAACAAATGGACAAAAATAAAATGAAACCCAATTTCTTGATGCGAAATTATCTAAATAAAGAAGAAATACCAATTTGGACATGTAATTTTTTTTAACATACTAAAGTACCCCAAAACACACTGCCTAGAATCACACTTTATGTATTTTGGTACCAAATTGGTTTTCCATTAAATAGATTATTGACGAACGTAATATTTGAATAGTTAAAAAAAATTTCTGAATACTAAAATAACCCAAAACACATTGTCTAACATTTCACGTTACGCGTTTTGGTACAAAATAATTTAGTCTCCATCAAGTACACTAAAACACACTATTTAGCATCCAACTTTAAAATATAAAAGTATAAAAAAAAATGTAGATTAGTCATCGGTAAAACTTTGTTGGGAGGATAAAACCACACACGCCGACAAAACCGAGTACTCGTGGCCAGCCAACTTCCCCGGTGTACATTAGTCATCGATAACGCCGATGAAAACTACACACTAATAAGATGGTAACAATTGGAATAATTGGTTGGTGATTGTTTTATTGAGTTTTCATGTGGGAAACGTATTGAAGAATCAATTGGTGATAATTGTTTTGAATTGTAATGTGCGAAAATAATAGGCAAAATGACGTACGCAAGCAATCCAATTGAAAGACAAAAAATTGAGATGTAGACTAAAAAATTATTCCCGCCTGACATTAAAAATGCATGTCAAGTATGTGTGTGTATATATATATATATACACACATTGGAATAAAAGCACGTTGAAATAACAGTTTGTGAAGATTAAATGTTAATATTTGTTGAAGACATGCATATGTGATACACAACAGAATCAAAGAATAGCTTAGGCCAAGTAAAAATTCTTTCAGGCTAAACTTAGATATGAAACAAATAGGAAGAAGGAATAATAATAAGAAGTATGTTTAAAATAGTTCAAAAGCATAGAGATTTGTTAATGAATACCCGGCAGTTTGAATATTTAAAAGCCAAGGGCTATTATTTCAGTAGAAATGTAAGTACTACCGTTAATTATTTCTACCAGATTTTCTAATGATATCAACAAAAACAGTCAAAGAGAGTCACCAATTTCTAATTTCAAAGAAATCTCCTACTCATGATTTTTCCCCTTAACAAAGGACACAATGTGGTTCCTGTTATGTATTTTTCATCTGTTGAATGTTTGGCAAAACGTAATGTGCACACATCAAACAAAATCTAAGTATTTTTTTTGACTAAACAAATTCTAAATATTAGAAGGACGTCACATTTAAAGACAAAAGTCACACATATTAGATCAAGTCATAACACAAATAATTTAAAATTGCAACATAAACAACGACCTAAATCACACAGTTAGATGAAATTAGTAAAATAACATTGTTTACAACGTATTTGATGAATAATAGCCTTTTAAGTATACTACATAAAGCAATATGTATGCAGCTGAGAGAAACTTCAATTTGAAAACAACGATTGGTCATAGTTTTCAAACATTTTCAGATGGCAAACATAACTAAATTAACGCAACAAATACACGCAATCAAAAAGTGATCAATCAAAAAAAACTCATGCGACACACAAAAAAAAAATTCCGCGGCAAAATCACAATCAATTTGCAACCCATGCCAAGCCGATTACAATTTAAAGATGAGTATTCGCATTACCCCCAATCTAGTCTAGAGCCATGGCCGGCCCTTAAGGCGTGCAGGGCGTGCTACCGCACAGGGCCTCGGCTTAAAATCAATTTTTTAGGGCCCCTTAAAAAAGTACTTTAGATTACGAAAAAAGTTAGATGTTCAAATACACGAAGTTTGTTTCTTAATAATTGGGTTGGTGAAAAAAGAATTTATTTTCGTGGCAAAATATGTAACGTCTGATGTTAAGCGGTGTGTTTAGGATTATTTTAGAGTTAAGAATTTTTTTAAGTGTTCAAATGCGCAAAGTTTCTTCGTCAATAACCGATTTGGTGAAAAAAGAATTTAATTTCGTGACAAAATATGTAAAGTGTGAGACTGAGCAGTGTCTTTCGTGACAAATACTGTAAAGAATTTAATTTCATGAAAAAATTAGTATGAGTCATGGAAAAAAAATAGTATATGAAAAAATGTATAATCAGTACATTTTTAATATCTGTGACGCTCTAAATTGTTTAGGACAGTACTATCTAGAGCATCCTTTTGTTCTTTGTCTTTTTAAGGCAGTTCTCTCATCCTACAATGCCACTTCCTTCATTCCCCACACCACCTTATTCATTTCTCTCTCTCCCAACATCTTTATGCAAGAAGTCCATCTTCTCTCTACTGTCATTAATTTCCGCAATCAGGTTCTCCCTGATACTTTTCGCGTTTTTCTTTTTGAGATTGATTTTATACAAATGGAGTGGTTTTTCAAACATGTTAGGAATATAGTTAGTCGGTTATCAATTAGTTTATTGTTAATCTGATAGGTTGTGGTTGCATTACTATATAGTACATGTTGAAATGTGGCATACACTAATTGCTGATGTGGACAATTTCAGTGATGTGGCAAATCGTTATTGGCTCCCTCCGGTTTCTGTTTGAAAGTTAGTTCGGTTAGTTTCTTTTCCCGCGTTTACTATTGCATTTGTTTCCTTCGCATTGTAGCTTGATCTTGTTCAATATATAAGGACATTATCGACGTAGAATCAGTTAACGAATCATTAGGTATTGAGTGAGAGATTAAACACGGGAACAAAGGGAATTGGGAAGTGAGGGGGATTCAAAAATTGGGTTTTCCACATTGTAATTCGGTGTTCAAGTTTATCAGATTCAATACAAGAATGGACTCAAGCAATTGCTTGATCCCGCAGACGTAGGTTACCATCTTGGTGCTGAATTGCGTAACTAGATCGTGTGTGCAATTCTTTTAATTCTGTTAATTTTACGTTTCACAATTTAGGATTTTCAATTTGGGGCAAATCTTCAATTTGGGGAAAATCGATTCAATTAGGTTTTGCTTTGTTGATTCTGGTTTCAAGTGTGAATTTAGTCAATTCATTGTGTCTTGATTCTCAACAGTACATGATACTTCAACTTGATGTGTTAGGGGAATAGATAAATCTAATTTTGATTTTTACACTCAATTGCGAAATTTGTGGGAAGAATTAGAGGCATTGAGGGTAATACCTGATATTGGTCTTGCGATTTGGTAAATACAGTAATGCAATGTCACGATTAAGAGAACTTGACGTGTTTTCTCAATCTTCTAAACAATGCATTTTTTGCAATATGATGATGGGACGTGAGATTAAACGATGTTATTTGAAACATGGTTTTTCCTTTGGAATTGTTCTTGGACTCTAGGACATAAACAACCACAATGTTTATAGTTATGTGATTGACAAGGGTTCAGATTCACATGCAATTGAGAAGAACTTACCCAAAGGCAATCAAGCAAATACCACAGGATCAAGTGCTATTGTGCAACTCAACGATGAACAAAATCAGCAAATGTTGTTGGCTTTACTGCGGTAATGATCAAACTCATTTTGCAAACCAAGCAGTCTCCTTAACTATTAGTGAGTCATTCATTTATAAAAATCTGATTAGATTTATGGATGTATGAACAAATTCAGCAAATGTTGTTGTTGGCTTTACTAAGGTAAATCCAATCTGATTAGATGTATGGATTTTTGATATTGGTGTAACAAATCATAGTCATTTCATGCGGAATGATTAGATGAAAGTATGTGAATTAGCAAGAAGAAAGCGCCACGCATAGACGTTACGTCGCTTTTTTTTAGTGGAGCTTCAAAAATTGCGCAAAATTGGCGGAGAGATCTTGACAAGCCGCATTAGAGTGTTAGATTAGATTAGATTAGATAAAAATAAGGCTTAAATATGTTTTACCCCTTGCAAAATATTTTTTTTTAAAAAAACCTCTTGCAAATATTTTTGTTTGGTATTAATCCTTCATTAAGTCTCTGTTTACAAGTTGTTGAAATTGCCTAAACAACTTTAATTGTTAGGCTTTGCCAAATCATTTTCTTTTATTTTTAAAATGATGACTTGGATAAAATTATAAAACAAATTCATTTTCTTTTATTTTTCACATATCATATCTTCATCATCAACAACAACACACCCACTACCCAAAACACAACCACTACTACCCTTATTTTCTTCATCTTCAACAACAACACAACCACCCAGCAGAAGACATTCACAACAAAGACTAATGTTCTTGCACATTACAATCTACATGTCTTGTCCTTCAAAATAAATTTTAAAAATTAATTTAATTAAAGAAAATAAAACCCACAGGCAGAGAGGTCAAGAATTAGGAAATTGGAATTCCATGGAAGATTGTAATTACATGGCAGAGGTGAGGTCGCAAGGGATTTGGCGGTGGAGGAACTTTGTGTTTCTTCTGTAAGGGATTTCAATCCCAATTTGTTTGTCTTTTTTGTTTGTTTAGAGAAAGATCTAAAGAGAGAAGATGGAAACCTTCAAGCACCATCTATCAGCCAAATGGAGATCACGTGACCCATTGCAGCGCCGGCGTGACCTTCGACAGCGGCGACAGAACACGCAAGCGCATGAATAAGTTTGGCTTCCCATCCATGGTGGTGACGGCAAAGTAGCTAGCTTATGGAGGAGAAAATGAGTTTGGTGAAGATGAGTTTGTGGCTTTGTGTTTGGTGAAGATGAAGAAGAGATGAATTAAGGTGAAGATGAAGAGAATAGAATAATTTCTGGGTAAGGAGGTGAAGAGGAAGAGAAAATGAATCTGAAAATGGGGAAGAAGAAGTGGAAGCCTAATTAATTAAAGACTTAAATACATTTTTACCCCCTGCAAATAGGGGGTGTTTTGATTTTACCCCTGCAAATATGTTGTATTTTGGTTTTACACCCTGCACCAGAAAAAGCTCTGATTCTTCGTCTTTGTTGTTGCTTTCTCTCGTGTTTTTCTTCTCTGTTCCTTCGTTTCTCTTCTTCTCACCAGAAACCATTCGTTCCTCTCACTCTCTCTACTCTAACTTTCTATTTCTCTAATTTTCTATTTTCTATTTCTGTTAATTTAATTTATTTTATCATTAATATATCTAAACAGCAATTAAAATAAAAGAAAATGAAATATAAATGTCAAATCAGACATTTGTGTGACACGTAGGCTTTTATTGTAACACCTAAGTAACAGAACGATCAACGACAAAAAATTGGAATTTGCAAGAGGTTTTTTACCAAAAAAAAAATTACATGGGTAAAATCAAAAACGTATTTAAGCCTAAAAATAAAAAGTTGATAAATGTTCATACCTTCAAATCTTTTGTTGTAGCAACACGTGTGTTGCACGGGTTCGAACATCAGCAGCAGCACTATATAACAAGTCTAAACGACTCGTTTGGTGGGAAATAATTTTGTTGCATTTCAATTTTATACAACACCTCCTCCTGGTTCTCAGTTCTCACATTTCCCTCCAAAAATCTCCTTTGAGAGCTGTCATCGATCCAAGAAGCAAAGCATGGCATCAACTTCACACGCCGCCGTTGTTGGTCGAATAAAGAACGTAGCTTCCACCTTCGGCTCCGATATTCAGCCACTCATTTCGGTAACTCTCAATCCCCCTTTTTCTTTTCCTTCTTTTTTAGGGCACCCTTTCAATTTAACCTTTTTGTTTATTTCCCTCGTCGCTTTTAACTTACTAGGTTACGTTTTTTTTTTTTTTGGATTTGTGATAGGATATCCGGGCAACAGTGAATATGATGAAGGAAATTGCAGTTCAATTGGAAAAGGACAAACTTTCTGATAAGGTTTTTCTTTTTATCACTAAATAGATATCTTTGTGATTAATGTATTCAAGTTGGATTTTCGTTGCATTATTGATCATATGATGAGTGAAAATTAAAAACCATTTAGGTGAAGGAGCTGGAAAATGCGGTTGTTGAGTTAGTGAGTTTGTCTGAATACAGTGTACAGTTTTCATCTGCAGTTCAAGCTTTTGGGAATAGATACCAGCCTGGAGAACAGGTTATAGAAGTGTGATTCACTTATAAAGTTATCATTTACTAACACTGGCCTTTATTTATTTTAATTGTAACGTGCCTTTTGATGTTTAAAAATGCAGTTGACTGATTTCACTAAGTTGTTTGAGGAAGAAATTTCCCAGTTTAAGGCCAGTTCAACTTCAGATATTAGTAGAAATCATATAGTACGCCAATTTAAGGAAGCTGTATGGGTATGTTTTTTGTAGAAACGATTATTACTCCTCTTATTCTTCTCCCCATTTCCCTTGTGTTATACTATTACTATAGGTGAAGATATTATTTTCTTATTTGTCTTTTTGTCAGTACTCAGTGGAGATCCCTATTTTCTTTGTTTTAAAATTGTTTGCTGGCCTGTCATTACTTTTCAAATATATTATTGTTCATGCTATGAGTAATGGTAATTGACTTTGAAGATTGTGAAACCCACCACTCATTAAGAGTGTTCTTTTTTACTGCTAGGCATTGGCAATGATTTTAAATTCTGACAAACATAAAGATGTATCCCCTTTCTCTGGTTAGATCATTTTCTTGCAATGATAAGTTCTTATAACTGTTTACATCACATTTGTGCTTCCAACTGTGCCAACTTTCTTGAGTGCGTGGTCTTGTAATTTCTCTTTCCCACCAACACACATGTATGTGCACATATTTACTGAGAGGGTGAGAGATTAGTTGAACACTGGTTTCTGACTTTTTAATGTTCTGTTTCCATGACCCCGTTATTAAAGAATAAAAGCTGTTTATGTAACATATGCAATAATATCTTCCAAGTGGTGACTACTGACATTTTTCCAAGTTTCTTCTGTAACATTGTTGTTATTGAGTTCATATAACAATCTGACGTGCTTGCTGTTTATCTCTGTCTTTAGAATGTGCACCATCAGGGGCAGCCAATGCCGGGTGAAGAGCAGGAGGATATTGTAATGACCAGTACTCAAGTGAATATATTGAATTTTAAATGTCCATTGACTGGGAAGCCTATTACCGAGCTTGAAGAGCCAGTTCGCAGGTACCATATGAATCATTCAAAATATGCTGTTTCTGTTTGTATTTGTAATGCTTTTTTATACTAGTAGTTAGAGTTACACTTGCACCTTTTTTTTACGTTTTTTTAAAAGTTTGCATAATTTTATTGAATAAACTCATTTTATTCACAATGTTTTTTTCTTGATATATATGTAAATTTGCAAAATATGCATATGTAACCGTTACTCATTCCCTTGCTAGGCTGAATGATTGTAAAATTACACATACAATGTTTTTCATGTAATTATAGGTTTATCTGCATTTGTTTACCACCAATTTCTCAGAAAAGGATTGTTGGAATGGTCATTGAAGCATATTGAGCATGTTAAGCCAAGTTTACGGCGGAGTGGACTATGGGGGTGTTATTAGAATCAATGTGGTTGATATCTAGGAGATTTGATACAGCTTGTCTATACTTTTTAAGATACGTCATCTCTCCTCTATGATAGTAGTAGGGGTTTAAGTGGTTGGTTTTGAGTTGAAGGCAGATGAATTCACATGTGAACCCAATAAAAAAGACATGTCAGAATCTGTCTTCATATCATTTCGCTCTGCTATTTCTCATCCATTCCTGAACCCAAACAATTAATTTTCTTGTTAGGAAAAGAAATAAATGTTTATAATTTTTCCTTTTGTATTTGCATGTATATTTGCAACATATAGATCTATACCCTGCTTAGATAAAAAGCCTTCCTCCGTACCTATATCTATGTGCAACTTTTCTCACCAATCCCAGTACTTGGAAGTCTGAACACAAGTCACTATGTTGTGTAAACAGGTAACGCATTTGCATTTATATTTACACATTTTGGTGTAGATGAGTGTAAGTTATTTGTTAGCTATTCTTGTTGAATTGTTAAGTGCTTGATCAAACTTGTTTGTTTAAGTAAACAATAAGGCTCAAGCTTGAGTTCAGATTCAATTACTGAGTTACATAAATGAACTAAGTTCAAGTTTATAGGCTCAACATTTAAAGCTTATATATAGCCCTCTTTGTGTGTGTGTGTGTGTGTGTGTGTGTGTGTGTGTTTGTCTTCAAAATTTGTAGTTTGAAATATATAAGGTATATTTAGTAATAATCTATTTATTGCTGTCAGTAAATTGTATTTCTGTCTAGAGAATTGTAATTTTAATTGTTACTAATTTACTATCTAATATCTACTATTCCTTTTACTATTGTCTAGTTTTATTTCATCTTCTTGCATGAAGATGTTGACTAAATTTTAAATTAAACAAAAAAAATACTTCAAGAGAGACAAGATAAAGGGAAAGAAAACAAACAGGTCCTAATGAGCTAAGCAACTCAAACTCAAATTTTCAAACAAGCCAAGTCCACACTATATAGAATCAAGCTATAGTTTCATCTTTTTTGTTCTTTTTTTTTTCCTTCATGAAACAAGGTTGAGCTTTTACTGCTCAGTTTGGACTGATTTGTTTATACCCCTAATGAAGGTATTACCAACATCTTGAGGTGGTAGATGCACATCTTCCCCGTAATGCTACCCCACAATTCCTACTTATTACTCTTTAGTTGCATACAAACGAAGGTATTATCAACATGGGTTGGGTTTAGCTGCAAAGAGTTAGTCTTTCATAATGTGGCGAACCATGGTTCTAATCCTCACCGGGAGAGGTGCCTTTATTTATTGCCTAACTACTCCTCAAACAGGATTGCCTTTGGTAGGAGGAGGCATTTGGATTCACCAACAAAAAAATTAACAAACGTATTAGACAAATATATTTTATGTCGATAGGATTTCAGTACAACTCCTGGATTTCAGGAAACATGAATATAAAATTTCAACATTTAGCTGGCAGAAGTTTTCTCATTATATTTGATAGCAACGTGGCCGATCAACTGCACCTTAGATACTCTTTAATTTAGGACCTAGATAATCTTGAGAGACAACCCAACGATAGATACCCCTAGACTATAAGAAATTAACTCTGAACATGGATTATTTTGCTCTAGAACAAACATTATGATGCATAAATATCGGTATAGATTTAGGAACTAATTGGAATGATTAGACAAGTGGAGACTTGACTCCTTATGAGAAATGACTGGTGGAATTTCTCGGAGTACAAAAACAGAAATGAAAGAGGACCACTCCACTCAGAACAACTAGTTCTACTCAATTTTCCTTTTCATCTGTTCATGCCTTTTGAATCTCGTTAAACCATTCAGAACTAAGTCCTTGCAGTCGGATATAGAATTTTGCAGAACAAAAAATCGCGATACAAAAAATGTGAATCTTGAAATCTGCAGATACACAAAACCTCTAGGTTAAACCCACCCGGTTTCAATTCATGCCCCCCCCCCCCCTCTCATTACCTGCCCCTGCTTTTTCATTTTTCCTTGCCGCCCACAATGTGTGTACTTACTAGGTAATTGGTAGATTCGGTATTGTATATAAGAGAAAGAAAAGGGGGTGTAGGGGAAGTAAGGTGAGTCATGTTGTAGGGGATCAAAACCCCACTAACTAACTAATGATTAGCTAGTCTTGGGAGTGAGGGCCTTGCTGATGTGGCAGTTGCTGTGTGGTGTGAGGATGGAGAATTGGAGGGAATCAAATAGGGGATTCGATTGCTGATGAACGCAGACTGGAATTTGGTTACAAACCACTTGGGAGAGACTAGGCCTCTCGAAGAGCCTACTATCAGTTGTTATACTTTTCTGCAGTTTTCCTTTCCATTTAACACTGTAGTTACAGTAGAATCTCCTTGATTCTACTAAATTTTACTATACTAAATCAATACACAGTGTTCAGTTGATCTTTGCTGCTGATTTAGTTCACTTTTCTCCGTTTATACTGAATTGATTCTATAAGTAATTTTCAATCACATTATTCACCTTGCACCCCTTGCCTACACAAGTGATTAATTCCCTGTTACTCCATATACACCCTTGATAGGGATTGGTGTGTATCATAGAGATTGTAGACCAATTATGACAGGACATTAGGATTGGGCCTTAGCCCAATAGAGGGGCTGGATAGGGAATTAATGGAGATGTGGCAGTATGGGTTATTCTGTTTGGATGTAGAAAGCATGTCGTGGCTCACGGGCTTACTACCTTCCAATTCTTGATCCAACGATCTTTTTCACCTGGTAAAGGCAACATGCCCCCACTAGAGCTAGGATTCTCCATGGGAACCTCCAACAGTTTTTCCATCTCTGCCCTTATTCTTCGAATCTTCCAATTCTTGTTTCCAACGCTTCCATCCTCTCAACCGTTCTTGCGTCCAATTCTTCATCTTTCTTGGTCATCTTGAATGATGCAGATGTTGTCTCTTCCTCGATATTCCGGCAAGTCGGACCAAGGATAGAACCTGTGAATTCAAGAAGAAGAAAACACTTGTATTATGGTATTGAAAAGGAGCAGAATGCTCAATTACAGTAGAGAATGAAAACAATCCAGAGCCTGTGGCTCCTACCAGAGAGAAACTCTCCTAACAAACTTCCTGACAAACATCAATGACCCCTACTCCTCTCTTTTCCCTCCTATACTCATTCCCTCCAAACAGAATAACCCATACTGCCACATCTCTATTAATTCCCTGTCCAACCCCTTATTGGGCTAAGGCCCAATCCTAGTGTCCTATCAAACTATTTATGGAATATTTGAACATTCGTTTTTAAAATTATTTTATGGGCAGTTACAAAGATCGAAGAGTCATTGTGCTCACAAACTAAATATGTTATGGCCCGTTTCTTTTAGAGGCATTCGCTTGTAGATGGAACCTTCATGTTGAGGGAGAGTTGTATTTAACTGCCACTAGGAAATATTTGTTAGTGTCAATTGTGTTTGACTCGTTTTAGTATAAGCATTGGGTAAAAGATTACTGCAAGTTTATGTGTTTGTACTGAAATGCATATTATGGTTGATCATGTAAATTTATTCGGATTTGATGTATATTATCATGCATGTCATTCATTTTCTCTTTCATTGGTGCAGTACTGTATGTAGGCACATTTATGAAAAGAGAGCGATAATGCAATATATAAGGTCAACTGAACACCGTGGTCAATGCCCAATGTCAGGTATATCATTGTTGTCTGATAACCTTCACATTAATCTTGTGCCAACATTGCATTGCCTTTCAACCAAATCTTTGTGTGTCAGGTTGCCCAAAGATGTTGAATGCAAATGTACTGGTACAGGATCCTTCTTTGCTTCTGGACATTGATGAATTTCGCCAAATGAATTGCAAAGAAACTAATGTAGAAGATTTTACCATGCTTGATGAGGATTAGTGATTGATATAAGCCACTGATGATAAGATTTTGCTTGTGAGTTCTGATAGTTTTGGACGTCAGTAGATGTACTAGGTGCTAATCACTCGTGTTAATATTTTGGGATGTGTTAATTGAAATGGTTTCAACTTGCAAACTTGCATGCATCAGTGAAGTTTATATGACTACTTTGGATTTTAATTTCTGCTTTGAAATCAAGTTGTCTAATTATCAAATTGTTATAACATGCACTTTGTGTCATTTATATAAACAATTCACACAATTCAGATAAACAATATGCATTGCACAAACATAATTTACAAAACAATGCATATGCATGTAATATAATCACCTGGCTCCTCTGTAACTTTCTTTCCACATCTTTGTAATTGATTTATTTAAAAGTTAAATATGTTTTTGGTCCTTATAAAATTTGGATTTTTTGTTTTAGTCTCTCAAAAATGTTTCACCTACTTTTAGTTCTTATAAAATTTTGGTGTTTTAATCTTAGTTCCTCATGACTTTTAATAGCGCTTAAAAAAGATAAAAAAAAACACTATTAAAAGTCATGAGTGATTAAAACTGATAAAAAAATAAAATGTAGTGACCAAAGTAGGTAAATTTTACTCATAAGACCTAGCTCAACTGACAAATGTTGAAATTGTTAGGCTGGATATCATGTATTGAGTTCGAACCTGAGATCTCATAGTTGTGTGTTTGAGTTTCTAGTGGTAATTGTCACTCTGTTTACAAACAAAAATAAAAGTTGGTAATTTTTTTTTAGGGACAACGGACAAAAAAAAGTCAAATATTATAGGAAGCACAAACATATTTAACCATTTATTTAGAAAGTTGATCAATTTAGTTAATAGCGCTAAATTTATCATTGGTTTATATTATTTTCTTTGAAGTTACTCTTAAAATCATTGGGATTCATTATCTTATATTAGGAATCATTATCGCCAGCCTATCACTTCTTTCTCTAAAAGACCCCAATAGGAACTGGGAGCAGGAGGGATTAAGGTTGGAATCTCCGCTCACATTTTGGTAAAAAGAGTGGATAGCAGATAAGTTTTATACTGGATAAGTTGATAATGGATAGCGAATAACAGATACGCTAGTGGATTGAATTTAAAGTGTTCGGTAGAATTAGCGGTTGAATTAGCTTACAAATATAATATTACATAAATGGGCATTTGCAGTTAATGCTTAAAAATGAGAGAGAATATTCATTTAATGAAGGGCAAATGAGAAATTTAATTAAAAAAATTTGAGTAAAAATGAGAGAAAAAATGAAAAACTATAATCGATAAGCTCAAACGTTACTTTAATTAGCGTTTTTACATACGCTACAAGTTAGCCATCTCAAACACATACAATGAATCTATCCGTTATATTTTGTTTTCATCAATATCGTTATTTTTTATGAATGATTATTTTTTTACTTTTTTTTCAAGATTGATTATTTTACTCTTGAATCTTGATGGAAAAACACTAAATGTTTTTAGAATAACTATTTTCGTATCTTTCCCTTATAGATATTTTTCTTTTATAGATAAATATTTTATTTTTTTATCAATCATTATTTTGCTTTTGAGTACTAATGAGAATATAGTACATATTTTTATATTTAACTTTATAAATGTTTATTTTCATTTTGGTTGCGAAAAGGAAAATATTGCATGTTGCTAGTTTAATTTCATTTCATTTTATTTTTGACGGAAAATATCACATTTTCAAAATATCTGTTTTTAATTTTTTTATGTATGAAAGTGAGGAAACTTTACTCGTCATCAATCTTTTTTTATTTAGCTTATGAATTGAGGCAAGGAAGCTTTATATAAAATTTTTAATATCTTTTATTTTTATAAACTAATATTCCGCTTTTGAGTCCTGGCTTCAAACAGAAAACATTACATGTTGTCAATACAATTATTTTTTATAGATGATTATATTTCTTGTGTCCCAATGGGAAAATATTGTTATTTTGTAAGTATTTGTCTCTATAAAATTATATTTTTTCGCCAATCAGGAAATATTGCATGTCCTTAGTATAATTTCATTACTTTTTATTTTTGATGGAAAATATTATATATTACCAGAACGGAAAACAATACATGGTATAATTATTTTTGTATTTTATCTTTATGAATATTGTTATTTTGTAAGTATTTGTCTCTATTGGTGTATTAATTACAAATTTTTTCTTTTGCGCACTTATTACAAATTTGAATGAGCATGAAAGAGATTTCTTCTACTATACAATAGGCCGGTAAAAGTCCAAGAGAAAGAAACATCCTATATGGGTGACGACTTGTTGGAGCATATGGATCGCAAGGAACGAAACTATTTTCAAGAACGAAGAACCAATTGTTGATTCGGTTGTGGCTCGCGTCAAAAGCTATGTTTGGAGTTGGTGCATTTATATACTGAATTGTAATTTCTCTATTTCTATTTCTATGTGGTGGACTAACCCACTCCAATACCTAAACAATATGTAATCTAGATGGGGGAGAAACAGTGGGTTAGGTTGATTATCATCACTATAGTGCAGTTTGTGCGAGTACTTTTTTTTTTGCCCGAGTCTTTTTCCTCACTGGGTTTTGGCTCAGAGATGTTTTGAGGAGGCTCTCCCCCTTCCTGCTTTCCATTGTAAGGATTGGGCACCCTTGTGCTCCCTTCAATGAAATTATTATTTATCTAAAACAACAAGCCGGTAAAATTACAATTCTATAGTATGATAAACTGCCACATATTTATTTTGAAGACAAAAATGTCGATTCCTTCCATGTAATAAGTGCGCAATCTGTGTGCTGCACAGTATATTGTTTTTCTCTATCCCTTTTTTTATTTTCTCCGTTATCCCTCATCCTGTTTTTTTAATTTTGAATTTCAAATGCTCTTTCTACATTTTTCTCTCTCTTTTTCACTTTTTCTCTCAACTTTTTCCTTCCTCTATTTATTTTATGATTTTGTAACTCTTATGTGCTACTCCAATACTTTCAACAGCAAGAGTCGTTTGTGCTATTTGGATTTTAATTATTTTTAAATCACATTTGTTCCCCTCTCATTCGTATTTCTCTCTTTCTCATCCCTCCTTCCTCATATTCTTTTTTTTGGTATAAATCGGATATCTTACATGCAAGAATTCTAAAGACTAATCCTCAAAATGGGTAAGTAAGCACGACAATTAGCGTGAAAACTCTCCTCAAGAAATTTAACATTCTGCACGCCCAAAAGTTGGATTCGATCGGGGCTGCGACTTAAAGCTAAAGAAAGACTCTTATCATCTCATCCAAGTGCTTTTGGATTTCCTCATATTCTTTAAATACATTTGTACATAGTATAACATTTAAGTCTGAAAAAGAAAAACCATCCTTCCATTGCATTGCACTAGTATTGATGAAACGGGATTTGCGCTTAATTATTGGAACAAAATACATTGCGATCTATTCTAAGCTGTGTGAAAAACAGAATCCATCATTACTACCAATTACTAGAAAATGCAAAGACAAAAAATAATTGTACAACTTTCAATTAAGTCAAACACTCAGTTCTCCCAAAAGGAGAAGATACATACTCTTCAAGTATATAATCTTTCAAAAAGTAAAAGAAACAAAAAAGAAGAATGAAAAACAAAGGCACCTAAAATCCAACTAAGCTTAAAACTAATCTCTGATGATGATCCTTAATAGGCCGCTCCGTTTAAGTTTCAACCATTTCAATTGTCTCTCCTTGTCCTCCGACGCGGAGCATTAGATGTTTCCTCCTTCTCTTTGTTTTCATCGCTCTCTCCACCAGCTTGGTTTTTGGAGGTTTCTGTGGTTTCTGTCTTAGCCTTCTCAACCTTAGCCGCCTGCAGAAGAAAATTGGTTTTGAGATTAACATATTAATCTTAAGTTAAATTAAAACACCTCCAGACAGAAAGAAATATGAATGAGCATGAAAGAGATTCACTACTCACAGGCACAGCCACAGGTTTCTTCTTCCCACCAAATAAGATCCTGAAGAAAATTGACACGAAGACAACTACAATGGCTACAATAATTCCAATAGTGAGATTTGGTTGCTTCTCCCCCTTTCCAATGAGATCCTGCAAAGAAGCGTGAAGTATAGGTTATACTCCAATAAGTGGAACAGAGGAGGAGAAAGATGCAAGTTTTATTATTTGAAGCTTTGGTACTCACATGAATCTTATCTTTGTGGTCACTCAGGAAGGGAATGTCTGCGATCTTGTACAAAACGTCGAATACCTTCTTCTGCAAGGTCAGAAATTAACAGAGCATACATTAGAAAGATAGTTAAAAGGAAGGGAGTGAGAGTGAAAGCAGAGAGAAAAACTGAAAAATTGTTTATTACCTGGAAGCCTGCGATAGCATCTGAACCAGTTGCTGACTCTTCTTCAACCTTCTGTTTCTCTTTCTCAATGTTAAACTTGGGTTTCCATGTAGTTTCACGATAGGACTCTGCAATCTTATCATCTTTAGCTATCAGAACATTATCAAATAGTATGCCATCTTGCATTGTCCAGATCTCAATGCCAATAGCAGCAATAGGCTCAAAATCAGGTTTCTCAAGTTCAAAGTACTCGGGGTTTGGAATCTCCTGAGGCTTCCAGATACCCTTGTAATTGGGGTTGTCAATTAGTGGGGCACTCCATTTTCCCTTATAAGCTGGATTCCTCTTTGTTGGCCTCTTCCACTCACCACAACCAGGGGCTTCTTCACATTTTGGGTTTTCAATCTTAGGGGCTTCCCATTCACCATCTTCCTCCTCATCCCAATCTTCTGGTTTTGTTGCCTCTGGGTCATCTACTTCCTCTGGCTCGTCATCTAACCATCCCTCGGGTTTCTCAGCTTCTTCATCTTCAATTTCCATGGGTGCTTCCTCATCCCAGTCATCTGGCTTTGTTGCATCTGGTTCGGGAATTTTGGCTCTCTCATCCCAGTCCTCGGGTTTCTTATCTTCAGGATCTGGGATTGTCTTGGAAGGGATAAGTGAAGGTTCAAAATCCTCAGAAGATAAGAAATTTGCGGTTTTCTTCTCCTCCCCGTCAATTAGAATTCTCAACTCATTATCAGGTTTCAGAATAGCAGTGTACACATGAGATAGTTTGTCAGATGGGACAGAAGGGGGATACTTGAGATGGTGTTCAACAAGCTTCCCAGTCTTGGGATTTTTATGCTTGAAGATGAAGTGCACCTTGTTTGTTGCCCCACACTTATCAGGACCGAACATGACAGAATATGGAGATTCATTGTCAAACTCCTTTGGTTTCCAACCGCTCTCCTGAGGTTGGAGATATTTTATATATGCTCCACCACATTCTAGGCCATTCTGAAGGCGGGTCTCGAACTGAAGAACAACTGTTCCATCCTTTAGGCTGACAGGCTCATCAAGTTCTTTGACTATAGCATACTTTCTTGCTGGTTCACTAACGAGAAGTCCATAATCATCATGCCCCTCACTCTTTGCATGCTTCCAGACACCTGAAACCCAAATTACAAATTACAAATCAGAAAATACATCAAAATTTGTTGAATCAAATATATATGAACCACTATGAAGGGAAGAGGATTTAGATTCGGGTAATTTGGGGTTTAAACCTTCAAGCTTTATTGTACTGGCAAAAGAGAAAATAAATAAGCAAAACATGTTTCACATTTGATCATATCAAGGTACAAGCTATCAGATTTATACACTCCTCTACTCTAAAATATGGTTTGACACCATCACACTACAATAAGCAGTGTGGACTCATTGCAAATTAAATATTAGCAAACGAGTGCTGAAACATTCCTGTTGGAAATATAATCCTTATCCAAATGTACCACTACTGTTGGAACACAGGAGTCAGTCGTTTTATTTTGGCTAAGAAAGTGCCTTCAATCTGGATAATAGATCTACATACAATATATACAGCCTTGGTTTCTATTAACTTCCATTAAAACATATTTGATTACTGATTTTCAATACTTCCATCCTCAAACTTTATGTGTACAATAATTGATGTACTGGTCATTCATTATTACGCTATGTTGTCAACAAATCCACAAAATTGCATATCACAATCTCTTATTATTTAAAAAGTTTCCAAAAAGATCCCTCTAGTTAAAAAAAAATTAAAATTGGGTGGAGTCTCACTAATTTATAAAGATTTCAAATGGGTCCCAAATCTAGCCTCTTATTTTATATACATGTATGAATATGATGATCACTTTTTTTATGGAATGTAGGATCACTTATAGTTTAAGAATTGCAAGCGTACACCAAAATTTGGATAGCTTAGTCGAATAAATATACGTTTATACGTATATTATCTAATTAGGCATAAAATATAAAATAGTGCATTGATTATCAATTAGTTAATGAAATATATATATATATATATATATATATATATATATATATATATATATATATATATATATATATATATATATATATATATATATATTCTATAGAAGTAGATCTAACTAATGATCACTTTCAATCTAGAATGCGCATCAACCATGAATGAAAAATCCAGAATAAGTTGTACTTGATTCTAACTCCTGTGACAAAGTTCTCAAGAACCCTAAAAAATCCACACTCATTGTAGCAGCAGAAAGCGATTTGTTTCAAACCTTACTTGGATTGGGCGAATAGAAACCTAAAACACAATTGGCAAGAAACTAGAAACAAACAACGATCTTTGTAGTGATAGAATAGGATCTATTTACCATTGTAATCACTCTTGTCGGATACAATCCAACGGCCATCAAAATCCTCATCAAACGACTCGTAGAAGATCTAAACAACAACAAAATTCGCGAATCAGAGATCCATCAAACAAACAAAATAAAAAAAAAAATGAAAATATAATTAATGAATGAGAAAATGAAATATGAGATTTCTCTGAATTACCGCATCGTCTGCCTCATCGGAAGCTCGAAGAAGCTGTAAGGAAGAAGAAGCAATGAAGAAAAGAAGCACAGCTATAGCCACAGGGATTCCTTTTCGTTCTCCCATTGCTATTGCTTTCTCTCTATCTAGATCTCTCTGTGTGTCTTCTTCGGTCAACAAACCCTAACCCTGAAATGAAAATGGCTTGTGTTTTGAGATCTAAATAGAAAATAGAAATAGATAGTGAGTCGCGCTTCAAAGAGGAAATGAGAATCTGATACACACTTGCGTTTGTTCCACCTGTTTCAACCAATGGTATTACGTGCCACGTAAAATCAGCCAATCATTTAGCGCCACGTAGAAATCTTGCATCACTTCCTTTTTCTGTAGCATATCAAGTCCAACTTTCTGCAATAGACTACTATTAATTAATTTCCTAGTCCGATAATTTTTTACAGTAAATTAATCTTTACTTTTTTAGGTAAATGTTTGATTTGATTTTCTACCCCCTTTAATTTTAACAAATATTTCAGAACTCATTCTTCTTTTTTTTTTTAGATTAATTTCAGAACTCATTCTAATACGCTTTCGAGAATTATCTATAACAGATAATTGCGAAAACGAAAATAATTCCAGAATTATTTATTATACATAAATTTAGAAGTGTTTTTTTAAAATAGTGTTTTATAAAAATGTGTTCCAGAATTATGTATTATACATAATTTCGGAAATCGGCTTTTTGCATTATGGGTTTATGTATAATACATAGTTTCGGAAGTCAACTTTAAAAAATTTAAAAAACATAATTTAAGTGTTAATGAATGATTTAATAAAAATATATATTATATTATAAACTAAAATTATAGCGTTTAATAATTACATCAATCAGCATCTATGTTTTTTGATTCTAAATCTACGATTTCAATAGGACAGGTGTATGCACTGAGAACGGGAGCTAAAGTAGTTCATAGTTGAAAACTTCCAACATATGGACTAATCTATGATCTAGCCTTGTCTGATACATAATGATCTCAAGAGTAAGCAACAGGAGGTAATGGACTTGCGGTATTCAATTTAACTTGTATGTAAAAAAATGTTAGAACATATTATAACACCCTCTTAATTAAAATATAATACTCAAAATAGAAAATAACGTAATTGCATGCACCTAGTGATTCTCCTTCACAAGCCCAATATCGATCAAGCGGGTAATGTTGTCATCAATGTCATGCACTAAATATTAGTTTCTCAACCGTAAAAAAGTGAATGAGCCTTCGTTCCCCAATGATAACACAACTAGGGCGACGTTATATCTGGTCGCTATAACGCACCACATATTAGGCATCGACATCCACTTCTCTACCAAATACTCCCTGAAAGTACTAACATATAATGAATCCTTGATAGTTTGCAACGAGTTACCTAACAAGTCAACATATAGCAGAAGATGTATATTTATCTCATGAATTAGTTTTTGCCTGATTAAAGTCCAACTATCCTCTCCACGATTAACTGCAGTAGCAACATATCGGTAACCATAATTCCCATTCCCGACTGCAATAATAGTGTCATCACTGTAGAGGTGAATATATGAAGGAAACCACCCAATAAAATGCATGTCATGCTACAATTGTTGTTTTGGTGACTGTTGTGAGGAACTTTGCTGTGAGGATGCTCGTTGTGAGGATGACCATTGGGAGGGTTGTTGTGTTGAATGTCTTACAGAGTCCTAGGTGTCCTTCTTCATTATCTCGTCCATGTAGGGGGTGTTCAAAACCGAACTAACCCAAGAGAAAACCGCAAACCGAACCAACCCAAATCGAAAACTGCAAAAATCGCAAACCGCAAAATCTATTCGTGTTTTTTCAATCAATCGCATTTCGCTTTGTTTGGCCCATAGTTTTTGTTCCCCAACTGAATCAAACCAAATCAAACCGCAAGTAACATTAAGGCTTATTGACTTACAACCTTCCTTACTAACTTATTGGACCAAATCCAAGAAAAACTCAACTCTCACCCACTTACTAGCTCAAATCCAATGATTCATTGACTCACTTACAAACAATCAATATTGTTATGATATATTTAAAAATTACAGTAAAACATTTAATTCAAATTCTTTTAAACATTGTTGTAGCTATCTTAAAAGAATTAAAATAGAGTAATATATATATGTTACCTCAAAATTCCGACAAGGGCATTAAATTAAGCTTTAAATGGTATTGACTGCACATTTAATAGTATTCTGTGGGCCACAGGTCAATGTTCAAGTCAATGCACCATAAATTCGACAGTAAAGGTGTACAAGTGCTGACAACGCAAGCAAACTTCGACAGACTTGGTTCTTCGAGCTACGAAACAATGCCAGAAACCTTCGGCGGAGAGGCCCAATTGTTCGACAAAGCCGGGTCCAATACTTCGCGCGATCCTTCGCAACACGGTCGGCGCGCGCAAGGAGCAGCAGCTTAGTGGGCGGTTATTTCCGGTTTTTAGGAAGTAGTTATCGTGCTTGCCCACGATTGTATCCGAGAGTATAAATACTCCTTGTAATAGGAAAACGGGTCACCACATTTTACAAAAACTCGAGAAACTCAACTTCCAAGTCAAAGCGAAACAAGAGTGAATCGATCATATTGTACGTGTCGGTGGACCACCTTCTTCTTTCTATCATTTTAATGCAATTTTTACTTGCTTTTACGCTTTGTTGCACTTCTTACTTTTATTCTCGCTTTCAAACTATCTCTTCCTACTATTTTCTTGTTCTTACGCACGCTAAAAGACACAAAACTTAAAGGCAATTGTCAAAGAGATTTTCTAGTTTGATCTCACAGTCTTAATATTGAAAACTAGTGATTGTTTGCTAAAAACACCAAATAACAAATTGGCACGCCCAAAGGGACCTTTGCGCTTATTTTGTGTCGTTTCGTAAGTGTATAAACCTCGTATGCACTTGAGGAGTGGTAGGATGGTACGCACCAATTCTAACAACGCCTCAAATTCCGACCAATGATATCACAAGTGCAAGGAACAACGGTAGATTCTCGCCAATGTCGTGGTGGGAATGTTGCGGGGACTACGACCCCGTGACATCAATAACCGCTCCCACGATGTCAATGACCAATGTTGGTTCGACATCGCCTATGGCCTTGCCACAAAGCGTAGGACTTCCTTCTAGTCCTTATGTGGCAACAGGGGAATAGTTTGGAAACACGCTTTCCAAAACACGAGTCTACCACCATACCTCGGGGTATATGGCATGCCTCATCGGAATGCCACATGTGTCGACCTTTCCCCTTCGCACGTATCTTCCGAGGGTATACTTGGTCGAAATCCTACCGCATTAACCAATGCGTCCTTGTTGGCGTTAAGACAACAAGTGGACGAAAAGCAATCATGATATGGTTAATGTCTTGACTCAACAAATTGGTACCGTGTTCAACTTTTGATTCGAACACAAATACCGCTTTATCGGATGTTAGCGGACCAAATGGGTAGGATTGCGCATTTCTTTGGGGCTCCTACGGAAACAATAGGCGCTACCAAATCATGGGAACAACATGCCTAACACCCCACGAGATCGATGGATCGCCGAAGCCAGGCGGTTATGGGCGAACAACAAATGGGAAATCACATCCCCGAGGTAGTTATGGTAAATCGAAACCAAAACGCCGATGAAGTTGTTCGACAAGTGCAACGAAATAACGTTGGTGCTCAAGACAACATAGCCACTTTGGTCGAAACCATAATGGCGCAAAATGGCCTTAACATAGGCTTGCATAGGCCTAATTTCATATCACCACCGTGAATACGTGTTGCGCATGCACTTGCCAAGAGGCGGAAAATCCCTAAATTCACTAAGTTTGGGGTGATACCAATGAGTCCACCGTCCGAACACATTGCCCGTTACATGATCGAGGCGGGGACATAGCCCAAAATGAGAATTTGAAGATGAAATATTTTCCAAATTCTCTAACTAAGAATGTCTTTACGTGGTTTACCACACTACCCCCCTGGTTCCATGTACACATGGGGGCAATTAGAAAAGGCTTTTCATGAGCAATTCTACATGGGCGATCGAAAATTAGTCTCAAAGAATCGGCTAGTGTTCGACGCAAAGTGCTGAGGCCATTGATGATTATTTGAATAGATTTAGGCTCTCAAGGCAAGGTGTTTTACGCAAGTGCACGAACATGAGCTTGTCGAAATGGTCGCAGTGGCCTTGACTATTCAATTCGAAAGAAATTGGATACGCCTCATTTGAGACATGGCCCAACTAGTGATAGAGTTCGACAAGTCGAAAGGCTTAGAGAGGAAAAGGCTAGAGTGAATAAGTACAATAAAAAGAAAACTCGGTGGGTTTTCACAAAAAGAAAAGATAGCCTATGTAGATGAACAATTCGACTTTGCATTTAGCGATGTCGAATCGGAGAAATAGACGTGGTGAACTTAAGCCCGGTCCTCCCTATGCTTGTAAATTATTAAGGCCCGCAAATGGGAATAATCTGTAGAGCCTAAGAATGATAGATTTGTGTCTAAAACGTACACCTTTGATGTTACTAAATGTGACGAGATCTTTGATTTGCTAGTGGATCGATGGCCAAATAATAGTGCCAAATGGCACGAAAGTTCCTCCTCTCGAGCGGAGGAAGAAAAAGGGTTATTGTAAGTTTCATAATTTTTTGGGACATACAACTGACCGTTGTGTACTTTTCAGGGACATGGTTCAGAAAGCGATCGAAGAAGGAAGGCTCAAATTTGGAGATAAAAAGAATAAAGCACCGATGCAAATTGATGCTGACCCACTCCATCAAGTGGAGGCGATGTATGCAGAACCAATTGAGATGAGTATCAATATGGTAGACGCAAAAATGGTGGATTCTCCAAAGTCTACCAAACCTCCTGCTGAAAAAATCAAAAGTGTTGTGCAAAAGAGTAATGCTGTGCAACACGTTACTCAAGAAGAATATGAGGAGAAGGTACAGTCTGTGTACCCCAAGGCTGAGGAAGATTTGATAGACTTCCTGAACCGGTGCAAATTGAGCTCACGAGGTCATGTTATGTCCAAGGTGCGATCTTGTGTTTGATAAAGAAGCGCTAAAAGTGTCGAATCTGTGAAGTTCGACAACCCCTAAAGAGGAAATGGCCAGATAAGAGGCCAAATTTCAGTTTCAAGAGAGGGGACCTTCCTTACAAGGTAAAGAATTCGAGCAAGGCTTCGACAAGCAAGCCGCAGTTTGCTGGTAAGGGTGTAGCCAAGAAGGAGTTTGCGCTTATCTCGCCTCTGCCAAACCATTTTTTCCAAGAGCGAGATCCATCCAATGAGAAGTGGATACATCTTTGGATGCACACACTATAAGAGTCTTTGCTCGCCAACAGCCGGAACGCCAAGCCAATCACAGTGAGGCCTCAAAATATAATTATAAAAACAATTATAAAGGGAAGAATCCCATGACGAAGACCCAATGGCGTCGTTACGGTAGCTCGAAAAGAAGGCAACACTGGTTGCTAACGAGCAACGCCAAAAACGGTTAAGGGTGTGACTCCTAAAACCGTGGGGAACACAAAGATAAGTATAGTCTTTGCCAATCAAGTGAGGGTTGGAAATAAGGCTAAAGGGAAATCTATTGTGATAGAGGAACCAAGAAGGCTCGCTATGGAGAGGATCTTCCTCCATTAACATCTATAAAAAGAAAAGTGCTTCATTCGACATGGATGAAGATGTTACTCAGATTTCGACGACTCGAGGGCTAGCTTCGGCGTCATCCGCAACGTGGTGTCCATTCTCGCCGAGTGAGTACGATCTTTATTCTGATCCCCCAAACGACGTCGAAGAAGACTTCATTGGGGATATGGCTAACCACAAGCCGGTATGCTACTATGTCATGAACAATGGTCGCGTGGAAGAACAGATGGCCACTTTCGAGAGGCCGACGAGGGCATGCAACACCATCCGCCGCCAGACGCCCAAGCAAAAGTTAATGGCGTAGGTATTAATAAGATCTTGAGTCGATGGAGGGGTCATTGTTAACTTAATGCCTCGTGCCATGCCAAGACAATAGGGCTGTTTGATACAGACCTTTAGACCTCATAATATTATGTTAACCAATTATGAGGGAAATCGCCTGGGCGTTGGGAAATTTGTCGAAGTGGAAGTGGTGGTAGGAATCTGCCGGAAGAACCACCACGTTCTTTGTCATAGCTTCAAAAGCAAGCTACAATCTACTCCTTGGGAGGAGTGGATACATGGCGTAGAGCTGCTCCTCAAGCTTACACCGAAATTGGTAATGTGGAGGATGATGGTCCGTGGAGTACGTCGAAGCGGACCA
The DNA here is from genome assembly GCA_020916435.1 of Oxytropis ochrocephala. Lineage (NCBI taxonomy): Eukaryota > Viridiplantae > Streptophyta > Magnoliopsida > Fabales > Fabaceae > Oxytropis > Oxytropis ochrocephala. The sequence goes on along the minus strand of CM037089.1, from coordinate 12,265,084 downwards.
AAGTTATTTCCTTCGACGTAAATAATGTCACCAGGGAGAATTTTGAGAAGCAAATGGCGAATATTGCGCCATGTTCATCTTCTAGCCAAGCATATATCTCTTCAGACAATGTGCTTTCCTCCATTCACCTATACCCAACACATGGTTTTGTGTGGGAAAGAGAGAAATAGAAGGTGCAAATGTCTATCCCGATGGTGTGCTACCTCCAACAGATGGGACACCGACTCTTAGAAGGTTTAGATGTCGCATCAAAGGTTGCTTGGGATAGAATTACGACTTACATGGCCGAAAAATAAAATAAAACGGCTTTGGGCCGAGTTAAATCAACAAACAATGTTTGCGAAGCCATAACTTCATCTCAAGAAAATGGTGAAGTCATAAATGACAAGTTTGGATTGCATTTATGATGACGAACCATTGGGTTTTGAAAAAGACCCTAGAGATTCTACAAAGTGCATGCAAGCTCAAGATCCAATCGAAGAGGTGGATTTGGGAAATGGCTTGATCAAAAGGCCAACATATATTAGTGCACATCTTGATGCTACCTTCGAACCCAAGTTATTTCACTTCATGAGAGTTCAAAGATTGCTTTGCTTGGGAGTACAAAAAATGCCCTGATTGAGTCGAGAGTGGTGGAATTACAAATACCCATTCGACCGGGGAAGAAACCAAAGAAGCAAACGCCAAGAAGATTTGCTCCTCGGATATTGGCTAAGATCAAGGAAGAAATAGAAAGGTCGTTTCAAAAGCAAATTCATCGAAATCGCGAGTGCGTTGATTGGTTAGCTAATATAGTTCCAGTAATGAAGAAAAATGGAAAACTTAGAGTTTGCGTAGACTTTAGGGATCTAAATAATGCAACACCTAAAGATGAATACGCTATGCCCGTAGCGAGAATGCTAATAGATTCGGCAGCAGGATTTGATTATCTCAGTTTGCTAGATGGCTACTCAGGGTATAATCAAATCTTTATTGCCAAAGAGGATGTGTCGAAAACAGCTTTTCGATGTCCAGGGGCACTAGGTGTTTATGAATGGGTGGTCATGCCTTTTGGTTTAAAAAATGCTGGTGCCACTTATCAAAGGGCAATGAATTCTATGTTTCACGATTTTATTGATGATTTTATGCAAGTATACATAGATGATGTGGTGGTTAAGTCATCCTCAGAAAGTGGTCATTTAGACCATCTTCGACGTTCTTTTGAACGAATGAGGAAATATGGATTGAAAATGAATCCAACCAAATGTGCTTTCTGTGTACGTGCAGGTGAATTCTTGGGTTTTGTAGTACACAAGAAAGGCATAGAGATCAACGAAAATAAGACTAAAGCAATTATGGAAACGAAGGCTCCTTCGACCAAGAAAGAACTTCAGTCACTACTAGGGAAAATTAATTTCCTTCGAAGATTCATCTCAAATCTAAGTGGCAAAACACAAGTTTTTTCGCCATTACTGAGATTGAAGAAAGAAGATGAATTCAAGTGGGAGCAGGTTCACCAAGACGCTTTCGACGCGATCAAGTCTTATTTGGTCAAGCCACCAATTTTATTGCCTGTTATTGGAAACAAATTGCTAAAATTGTATATAGCAGCTTCCGATAACACAATAGGTAGCATGTTAGCGCAAGAGGATGATAGTGGTGTTGAAAACCACGTGGCAAATGAACTGGCACAAATTGCCTCCGGTTACAAAGTATCGAAGCACAGCCTAGAAGAGTTAATTGAGATAAAAGATAAACTAATCTCAGAAGACTCTCTCTATAATACTCCTTCGACGGCATTGTCAACACCAAAAATTGGGGGGGCAATAAATACAAATGAAGTACGCGTCGAAAAACGTCACATTTTTGACGATATTGACTTGGCAGAAATTTTTGCTATTGACAATATGGTTGATGATGATTGGCGAAAACCCATTGTAGAGTATTTACAAAATCCTACAGGGAACACTAATAAAAAAGTAAAATACAGAGCTCTAAGCTATGTGTTAATTGGAAACGAATTGTACAAACAAACTCCTGAAGGGGTACTACTAAAATGTCTTAGTGAAAACGAGGCATATTTGGCAGTTTCTGATACACATAGTGGAGCATGTGGCTCACATCAAGTAGGCCACAAAATGAAATGGTTGTTATTTCGACAAGGAATGTATTGGCCAACTATGCTAAAAGATCAGTATAGAATTTGCCAAAGGTTGCCAAGAATGCCAAAACATGCCGGAATACAACATGTGCCTCGCAAATGAGTTGCATTCTATAGTGAAACCTTGCCGTTCAGGGGTTGGGCTTTAGATGTGATTGGAGAAATAAAACCAACCTCGTCGAAAGGCCACAGATACATTCTAGTAGGGATTGATTACTTTACTAAATGGGTAGAGGCAATACCTTTAGCCAATGTAGATCGAGAAGCGATGATAAGGTTTATTCAAAATCATATCATTTATAGATATGGAATTCCGAAACCATTACTACGGACTGCTGCAATTTTTTTTCACCGTCGAAAAATGGTAGATTTCATTCACTGAAATTGGTTTCAAGTTATTGACTTCGACACCGTACTACGCACAAGCCAATGGTCAAGTAGAGGCTGCCAATAAAATCATTATTAACTTGATTAAAAAGCACGTTGGACGTAAGCCTGAAGTTGTACGCCTCTCTTGACCAAGTGTTATGGGCTTGTCGAACTTCACCTAAAGAGTCTATAAACACCACTCCCTACAGTTAACATTTGGGCATGATGCGGTGTTACTCGTCGAGATTTGTTTACAATCAACAAGGATTCAGAAACAATGTGAAATTCCTTTTGATCATTATTGGAATATGATGATTGATGAATTAGTTGATTTGGACGAAGAGATGCTTATTCGACAGAAAGAAAGAGTAGCTAAAGCCTACAATAAAAAGGTTAAGTTAAAAACCTTTGAGGAAGGGGAGTTAGTGTGGAAAGTCCTATTACCTATGGATAAAAAAGATAGAGTTTTAGGCAAATGGTCACTGTGGTGGGAAGGCCCATTTCGCGTGTTGCGATGCTTTTCGAATGGCGCTTATGAAGTCGAAGAGCTAGGTGACGAAAATAGAATCTTTAGAATAAATGGCAAGTATTTAAAACGATACAAGCCAACGTTAACTGAGATAAAGATTGAGCAATTATAAGTAAACGAAAGTTGTTCATAAATGGCAATGTATAAAGAAATTGTTAAAGTTACACGACCATTTTTAGAATGCTAAACTATTCTGATCTCGGAAGTTCGACAAGGTAGCCTTATGCCTCTCCATAATGCTAACACCGAGAGAAATAGAGGTGTCGAGAAGGTACTGACTCTTTGTCGAGGTCGACGAGAATAGCTTGATGCTTGTCAATCTTCTCCAAGTGCTCTATAGTTGCGCAATGCTTTGGTGGTTTTGGTGGACGGCGACGGCTCATGCGTTCGACGATCGAGCCCTTCCGATGCTCTGCGTTTGGCGATTTGAGTTGGAGTGTCTTTATCTCTTCATCAATGCGCGCAATCTCGCATCCCATTCAATTTGCTTTCTCATCTTTAGTCGCTTGGGTTTGAGAGCCTCGATGTCGCCTTGATCGACCTTTAAGAGAGCGAGTTCTACCTCGCAGAGTTGAGTCTCTTGAACCTTGCGCTTGGAGGTGGTCGGCCGTTGGTTGATTAGAAGGAAAGTTGCTCAAAAATAGGGCCAAATTCCATGAAGAACGAAAGGATGTTTTGAGGAGGGTCCAATTTGGTGATCTTGTGAATGAGGGTTTTACCTCAAGATACACAGATGAGTCATTTTCAATGGTCGCCACCAAGTCCCCTTCTAACACCTTCGCCTTCAATCGCAAAGCAAAGCTTTCGGCCGCCTCTCGATTGATAGAACTTAGAGAGTTGTTCGAGGAATCGCAAATCAAGCGGCTCGACGAGCTCTTAAGACTCAACATGATCTTCAAGGTCGCCAAAGGATTCGCCTTCTTTAGCTCACCAATTCTTGATCGCTAACAAATATTTGTTGGATGACTCTTTGCGTAAGCACTTTGATCTGCAGGGTCCCCACTCTAGGTGCCTCTTGTTCTTGATCGATCATATTCTCTTGTATATTTCGGCGAGAGATACCCACTACTTCGTCCTTCATTGTTGGAATGTTAAGTTACGGAACTTGGCGGTTTCTCCAACAACGAGTCTCGGTCGACTCTACCAAAGAATTGGGATAGCCTCCTCCATAGCGAGGAGCATTCTCTTCGACGCATCGCCTCTTGTTCGACATTTCCAAATTTGGAGCAAACTCCTCAGCGAGGGATTTCGGGGTTATCCAACGCTTGGAAAATTTCTTCAAAGATTACACCCTAAGGAGATGAAGGAAAAGGGAGCACGGACCGATGAATCTAGATCAGCACCTCAACCATAGATCGAACTCGTGTTTGTCTACGAGCATCCACCCACCTACACACAACAAGGTATATCATTTAAGTTAAGAATTAGAAAGGTGAGAGCCGAATAAGTCTAAACTAATGTCTAAAGGAATTTACCTCTCTGTACCTTAAGCCTCTTGATTGGAGGAGAAGAGGGTGATTCAGAGCCTCATCAATAATGATGCCTTGAGTGCCTTTGAATCTCGGAAGGTTTCTCTTCTTCGACCTCCGAGTGAGGGGATGTTATCATCACTTTCGTTGTCCCGCAAAAAGAATTTGGGTTATGACAAGAAAGTGAATGACAAAGGGAAGAGAAATTTCGACGGATTAACAAGGCAAGAGTATAGTACCTCATCTTCGTGAAGGGACCATTCTCTTTTTAGCTTTGGTCCACTGAGGGGATTTGCTTGGGTTGTTTTCTAAAAAGAAGGTTTTCGACATAAGTAAAAGTCGTAATCAAAAATAACTTGAAGTGAATAAATGGCAACATACCTTCTTTAGGACAATGTCCGGAGTAGATCTCACGACCACCGCCTTCTTGGTCACTTTGGAGGAGATTTTCTTTGTGGTAGCCTTGCTTACTTTGATCTTCACTTGGGTGCGAGTTGATCCGACGTCGAAAAACATTGATAAGCAAACAGAATAAAACTAAGTTCTGAGATGTTTAAGACTCGTAAGGATTTGGGTATCGAGAAGTAAATACCTGGGTTGTTTGAAGGGAAGGCTACCACCAATTTCTTCATAATATTTTCTGGCAAAGGTGTCACTAGCCTCTCCAGCAGAAGTGGTGTAGTAATCAGCCCACCATTCATGAAATTTCTTGGTGCATGAGAATCGGGGTTGAATTTGAGAGGTTCGAAATTCAAGGCCCTATAGTGGAATTTCTTGAAGGCTTGTTTGTAGGCTGCCACTGTTTCTGGATTCGAAAATTCTCGCCTATGAAAACACACTCTGGCGCAGGTCGAATCTGACAAAGGCCAAACTGTCTGGCAGAATAACTTGGGAAGTATTTCTTAATTCCGAAGCTATTTTTAGTTTTGCCAGGGGTAAGTCTGGTAGAAAGAATAGCAGGAGAGAGGTAGGTTTGCGATTTGGGTAATCTCCTCGACTTGTTCGGCTGAAGAAGAAGGAAATGGTTGCCAAACCAAGTTGGACCGAAAGGCCTTTGCACAAAGGAGCCATGGAGTCTACGAAACTTGTGCACTTCAGGGAACATGTCGAAGTGAATTTCGAAAGACTCTTCTGGAGGAATATTTATCTGCTTGGGTTTCAACTGGGCTAGTCGAATCCCTTCAGTCCTCCTAGACTTTAAGGTTGGTTGAGCAGACTTAGGGATATACAAACCTAGTCGAGACTCAAAAGTGGCTAGCGACCACAATTGCAATAACCACAATGGGCGAGAGGCCAAGAACTTGTTGGTGGGTTCGCCTTACATCGGTTCTAGAACGGCATTATCAAGCTCCCGATAGAGAGAACCCAACAACAGTTTTACAAGACTAATGTTTTCTTTCTCGTGGAGTTGGGTTGCCAAATGGAATATAGGTTTTAGAAACACAGGTGAACGAGTGCACGAGAAAACAAAAAGGGATAACCAAAGGGTTAAGAAGGCTACGTGTTCTTTAGCGGACAATCGTGTCAATGTCACGATTGTGGTGTTCTGCGTGATGTAAGGAGCAAAAGTGGCATTGTTGAAAGTGAACGGGTATTCATAATCGGGATTAGCGGGTCAAAAGTCTCACCTGGGGTTTTAGACTGTGATGGCAAAGACATCTAGTAAAGTGGGAGTCGGCATGCCACATCTCAAGTGGAGGCTATGAGTGGCACAGCCCCAAAATCGCATAGCGACCAATATCAAGGTCTTTGTCATACTTAGGCCCATACCTGACAAGCGGATAAGGTCAAAAATACCTTGTTTTTTCCGGATGTCGGCCTTTTTAGCCTCTACCTTGTCGAGCCAGTCTATGTAAATCATTGGTCGAGCCTGGGAGCGGACCTAAAACCCCGGGAAGGACTATTCGAAATTCTAAATGAAAAGGGGTCTTAGTGAAAATTCTGGGTTGAAGACAGGCGTGACTGGGGAAAATTTCAGAAACTTCAGTGTTTTCTAACAGGATATCAGGTAGAGGACCTAGATATGCATGAGTATAAACCACTAGTAGAGGAATCAATACAGGTTTGCCATTGAAGCCGCTTTCGATTGTCGCGTGAATGTCGGGCTCATCAACGAAGCCATCGGGGGTTTTAGGTCCGTTGGGTTCGCTGCGTTCTTCGCTGAACATTCAAAGTTGGATGAGGAAGCCATGAGAGATAAAAAGCAAATGCGAGACGAAATTCAAGCGTAGATTGAAGGAAAGGAATGAAGGTTTGAAACTTTAGTGATTTTGGGGATTTTTGCAAAACGCAGAGAATGAAGAATGCAGAGAGCCTTCACAAAAGTTCAAACCGAGTAAAGAGGAATATGAAGGGTTGTCAGCCGCTTATATATGTTGGGAAGCTACAGTTATTGGCACGTTCGCCATAACTCGCACGTTCGCGACGTTTGAGAGACGTGATGGCCCACCAACTATGCAACGTGTGCCAATAAGACGGTTCGTTTTACCTGTGCAAGTAATGATGGTTGTCCTTTCGACCACTGTTGAAATGCAAAAGCGCGTAGAAATGACCATTGCACGATATTCAAAAATGCCTTTTCTTCCTCCATTCCTTATTCCGTCGAAAAAGCATTTTTGAAGGGCAACTGTTACCTCAAAATTCCGACAAGGGCATTAAATTAAGCTTTAAATGGTATTGACTGCACATTTAATAGTATTCTGTGGGCCACAGGTCAATGTTCAAGTCAATGCACCATAAATTCGACAGTAAAGGTGTACAAGTGCTGACAACGCAAGCAAACTTCGGCAGACTTGGTTCTTCGAGCTACGAAACAATGCCGAAACCTTCGGCGGAGAGGGCCCAATTGTTCGACAAAGTCGGGTCCAATACTTCGCGGATCCTTCTAACACGTGGTCGAAGCGCAAGGAGCAAAGCGAGCAGTGGGCGGTTATTTCCACGTTTTTAGGAAGTAGTTATCGTGCTTGCCCACGATTGTATCCGAGAGTATAAATACTCCTCAGTAATAGGAAAACGGGGTCACCACATTTTACAAAAACTCGAGAAACTCAACTTCCAAGTCAAAGCGAAACAAGAGTGAATCGGATCATATTATGCGTGTCGGTGGACCACCTTCTTCTTTATCATTTTAATGCAATTTTTACTTGCTTTTTCACGTTTGTTGCACTTCTTACTTTTATTCTCGCTTTCAAACTATCTCTTCCTACTATTTTCTTGTTTCTTACGCACGCTAAAAGACACAAAACTTAAAGGCAATTGTCAAAGAGATTTTCTAGTTTGATCTCACGATCTTAATATTGAAAACTAGTGATTGTTTGCTAAAAACACCAGCGAACAATATACTACATATATTTGAGCTGATTTTTTCTTAAAGAGTTATGTTAGCCGTTTTTATTTTAGTTAATTTTAATTTTGTTTTAAATTATGTTTTGTCTCGGAAAAATTGAACCAACCGAACCAACATTGTCGCCAATCGTGATCCTACTTAGCTTTCGAGAGATCGGTTTTCTGCAATCGCACGTAGAGAATCACCCGATTTACATAAACACCGGACATAATATCCAACCTAATAATTTTGATATTTGTAAGTTGAATTAGGCCTCACGAATTCTTTTATTTTTGACAAAAGGCCTCACGAATTCTAAACCCATATTTTTGTTGCAAAAATATAAACATTACCCCTCATTTAAAAGAAAAAATAATTTGAGTGTGACAAGTGACAACTATTTTTTTATGAGAAAACGACTAAAGAGAAAAGACGGAAATTTTTGTTGTAGCTCAAAATGCGTGGTATTATTAGACAACAGAGAGTGACACTAATACAAAAAAAAAACATACTGAAGTTCAAAATCGTGGACGGCAGGATTCGAACCTGCGCGGGCAAAGCCCACATGATTTCTAGTCATGCCCGATAACCACTCCGGCACGTCCACAGATGTGTGTCATAATTCCGCTTACGTTTTATATATTTATTTAATAACGTATGAATGGTATTGAATAAATCAGGTGAAATTACACCTAGCTCCATTCGGTTTTAGTTAAATTATTACTCACACACACCCTTTATTTTATAAATATTTATGGGTACTTATAGAGGAGAGAGCAAAAATCAAATTCTCACCATGAATCACTAAATTTGACTATAGGATATTGTATAAAATACGATGAGTGGTTAACATTAAATCAACCCAAATATTAAATTTCAATCGTTGATGAGTTTTTATACTATATCCTACGATCATATTTAATAGTTCACTAGTGAGAAATTGATTTCTTTCCTCACCCTAAAAACACCCAATATTTATTTTATAGGCAAAATGGTTAATAGTTAATATATAGTTGTCGAGGAGGAGAGAGCGATAATGGTTATAAGAGAAGTGAATGTAATTTTCCCAATGACATCTTATAAGAATATTCAAAAATAAAAATTAAATTACATAAAAAAATACACATATTTGATATTTAAACAAATAGCATAAAAACATAATTCATTCTTTCAACATTTAAATAGGATGGAGTTAATATGTCGAAATGATATATTCAAAACTTACACACTTAATTTTTTTCACTTTCATAATCACATTGCATTTCCTCACAATTGCAAGTTATTTTAAAAATATATTAATTTTGCACTGCTTAATTCAAAGGGAGTAAAAATAATTTTAATATAGATGGACAACTGGAAAAGTATAAACTAGTCATTTTCAAATAGAACCTTCTCAACCGATGGAATTGTATTACTTGAGGAGGTCATTTGGGCTTATTATTCATTCACATTGTTTGTAAGCTCACTCCCACATGGTGTTTACAAAGATTTGAGACTAGAAAGGCTCTCACTTGCAAGTTTGTTTAATGTCAACCGTAGTGTAAATTATCCTTTACTGTATGGAATCAAATATGGCACCGACGCGTGTTGTGGTGGGGTCTTGCGATGGGCAACTGGTGTTTGGATTTGGGGCTTTGCTCGTGTGCTGAGTTTTACTTCAACTTATGTACCAGAGTTGTGGATCACTAGTGCAGAAAAGGCTTTTTGTATCGGTTGTTTTGCACTTTTAGTATCGGTTATCTGTCGATACTAATTTGACCGATACTAAATGTATGACATTTAGTATCGGTTAAATAACCGATACTAAATGTGACTTTTAGTATCGGATTTTCAAAAACCGATACTAAATGACGTTTTTTGGTGATTTTTATGTCTTGAAAACGTCACATAGTATCGGTTATTTAAATAACCGATACTAAATAGACATTTAAATATCGGTGATTTAAATAACCGATACTAATAGTCTTTTCAACATTGTGTTTCTTTGTCTAAAAATGACATTTAGTATCGGTCCATTTAAATAACCGATACTAAAAGTGACATTTAGTATCGGTGATTTAAATAACCGATACTAATAGTCTTTTCAACATTGTGTTTGCTTGTCTAAAAAATGACATTTAGTATCGGTCATTTAAATAACCGATATCTTAAAAGTGACATTTAGTATCGGTTAATTTAAATAACCGATACTAAATGTCATTTTTTGGTGTTTTTAGGTGACTTTTAGCAACTCTAGTTATTCTTAAAGCAACTTAAACATGATTCTCGTAAAGTATCAAGGTATTGGAAACACCTAAATAATTTCATTGCATAGTGGAAATTTTATACAATATGTGTCAAATAGTTGTTTGTTTCCTAACAAAAAGTATAACAAATGCTAACTGAACTAATTGTTACAAAATGAAATAAGGCAAAACTAACAAACAAAAGTCCTACAAATTGCCTTATAACAACAGTGAGCTTCGATTGTGAATAGGGCCCAAAACTATAATCCTACTAACAAATTTCTCCCATAAACCAAAATGCTATCAAAGAATTGGCTTACTACTCTCCAAACCTTTCCTATTCAAAGCTCTGCTCACGGACTTTGGAATGCCTCAATCTTCAATGGCTTTAAGAGAAGAATAAACACCTTAGCAAGCTCATCCTCAACAGTACTCTGCACAATCTCGTAACCATAGCTGGACATCGCCTAAAGCATTAAAGTTTAATTTACTTGTTAATGGGAAAATTAGAACCTTAATTATCTACTGAGAAAAAAACTTGATATAAAGATAGAAAAAAGAAAAACAAAAGTGTGATTTAAGAGAAGAATAAACACCTTAGCAAGCTCATCCTCAACAGCCCTCGCGATATCATTCTTCTGTTCAAAGACAGAATCGAGCTCCAGTTTCGGCACACTGGCTCTGATGACTGAATAAGTGCAAAATATAAGCAATTTTTAAACAAATGATTCATGAAAAATAACCATGAATTAATCAAAAGAATTATTCCGTGCAAAAGCGATAATAGCAGTAGCTGGTATGTAATGAAGAACATAAAAATGACTCTACATACATACCGTCAAAAACATATGACTGCATCTGCTCCTTTGTGTTAGTGAGCCTATAGAAGGCATCCGACGCTTTATCAGCGACAGCACGATATTGTATAGAAGCAACAACGTTGACGAACACATTGTCCTAACAAGGTAATACAGTCCAGACTATTAACAAACAGCTCATAATAAATAACAAAGGAATAGCTTATACATAAACACTTAAATAATAAACGCTTATGCTATAAGTACTTAATTAAGATATTTATCCAAACAAGACCTATGAACAAAAACAGTTTCAAGATTTTAAGCAAAATAACAATTGAACCAGAAAACTTTCTTATCACACAAGTTATTATTTCAGGTCAGAGGCAGACAATCTAAATAACAGCATCATGAAACATAGTAGACAGAGGAAAGGAAGAAGCAAAAGACCTTTGTTTTCGTTTCGCACTTCACGTCGAGTTGCTGCACACGAAGCGAGAGGCTGCCAGCAATCTTGTAACCGAGATACCAAGGCAAACAATGGCATCCAGGTTCAAGAACATCAACAAATTTCCCAAAATGTTCCTTGATAGCAACATTTGACTGTTCCACTTGATAACAACCTAGTCTTTGACCCATAATTCTGCAACAGAATATCACCAATTCAAAAAACAAAATCACTAAAACTAAGCAATATTATATATATGAATCTAAAACTACAAAAGTTTGTACAATTGAGTTTATAAAAAAGCTTATTTTGTAACCCTAACAAAACCAGTTTTCAAAATACAAAATCAAGTTGAAATTTCACAAATCATACACCAAACAGTATATAAAGCTAACAGTATACAAATTCATGTTGAAATTTCTCAATTTGATATTCTAATACAGTTTCTCTGAGAATTATGAAGAACAAAGTATCCAGAAAGAGAAAAACAAAACCCTTAATCTTAGAAACAGAACAACAAGAATTACAAATCAGTTCTTCAACAGATCCACAAAACCATAAAATTCATCAAATATAATCAAACAAATAAGCAATTTTGAGTTTAAACCAGAAATCAAACGCAATCAACACAAAAATTAACATACAATTCAAGAAGAAAAAAATGATTTTTGTTTTCTCAACAACCAAACAAGATAAAAAGAAGAATAAAAAAGAAGAGAAATTTACCTTGTGTAGAGATACTCAAAGATTGAAACTTTTTTCTTAAACACAGTACACTGATGCAAATTGATAAGTATACTAATACTTAGTACTTAAAAAAAGTATAACAACCCGATTGTAACAGAAACTGTTGAAAATTCTTTAGCAAGGCAAGCTTTGCTAAAAGCAAGCATAAATGGCTCACAAACCAGATTCTGAGACGGGTTTCTGTAGGTAAGGACATCAACAAAAGCATAATAACTATCATATGAAATCATTAACCAGAAAGACAAAGTTACTTTATACAGTGTCTTTAATTTCAAGAGTGGAACATGACATCTTCACATTTTCATGAAACTAGACAGCATGCAAGAGTAAATTAATGACATCTTCTTTTTTATACTAGCTCTATTATAATAAGTCTATTTACAACGAAGATGCAGATGCAGGTAATCAGATTCAAAAAGAGATATATCATTTCAGAGGATTTGTTAACAACTGATTAAAATATCAACGAAGCGTCGACCTAGAAATTAATATGCATAATCATGAATCATAAAATTGCATAAATACCTGCCCAAAAAGAATTTCATTCAATTCACTCATGGAAGGGGTTCTCTCAACAGCATTAACCTAAAATCAGATCCAGAAAAAAAAATAAAGATGTAAAAAGCTTAACAGATGATAGTAGTAATACTAATACTAATACTAATGATATAAAAAGGATAAGAATAGGATCATATGAGTAGAGAGATAAAAAGTCCATCCGAGGTGCAGTATAGTTTTCCTGATGTTTCATAAAATTTGAAGTCTCATAAGAAAGATAAAGACCATTAAAAAGTATTTCAAAATTTTGGAGAGACAACTAAATTTATATTATGCATAAACATCAAATTTGAAAACTTACAGCAACAAACTCCTTCAGAAGTGTACCATTCAGTCTATTTAGTGCTGATTCTGAAGCTAAAAGAGGATTAGCCAAGGCACCAGAGAAACCAACAGAATGAATTGCTTCCAAAAGCAAGTCTTGAGGGTTTTTGGAAGCTTCACCAATCTCAGCCTTCACTCTCAAAAGCTGCATATAATTGTGGTATTAATAAAAGCAGAAAATTCAAATGGTCGAGAGTCTCGAGACATATGTCGATTGATATACAACACTACTTATGTAAACCTTGAATATGATTGCTCACTTTTTTTCTACAGACGCAAGTAGCAAGACCACCCATAACTAACACACAAAGTGGATATCCCAAGTTCGAACCCGACTAACCAAGGAAGATGTCCAGCCTAACAACGGCGGCTTTACCGGTTGTGCTAGGCCTTACAAACATATGATTGCTCACTCTGAAACACATCCTAATAAACTAACATCGACAGCAACTTTTACTATTCTAAAAAGCGGTTAAAGTTGAAATGTAAAAATCCTATGAGAATATAGAGGTCCTAAGTTAATTACCTTACTACACTACAGTCAACTTATAAGCTATTTATAATTTATGAATCCGACCACACAGTAGAGAAGACATGGCAGAAAATGCTGACTGAGTAAATTTCATCTTGACTGAAACAACTGAATAGCATTTTTAAAAAGAAAAACGTAGCACGCTGGTCTCATTTACAAGTATTAACAACTTAAACACACTGCTGAACTTTATTTTCAAAAATAACCAGCATAGCAGGGCACTAGTTTTGTTTATAATTATATTATTAGCACATATGAAGACATCTAGACATCTAGTTTCTTTCAAGGACTCCTATAGCTCACTACCACCAGTACTGCTTTCTGATTATGTTGATGCTGACTTACACCAAGGACTATAAGAATTGCTTATTTATGCATCACTTTTGATAGTTTCTGATTTCTATCCTCGCATTATTGTCTTATTGGTGTGATGACTATTAATTACACAATTTTTTCCTGAAGAGAGTAGTTTTTCCTAATGCCTTGGCATTTGGGGGGTTTGGCACTTCAAGCTGACTTATACTTTCAAGTTCCAACAACACTACTTTGAGCTTTGAACGCAGAAAACAATCAGTAAAAGTATTCTACAAGTCCTCATTAGGATTCAGGGAATGTACCTGCTCATTGACCTCCCAATCAAGAAACGCAGGGTTCCTCACACAATCAACGAGCAACTCCACCCTTTCTGGAACATAGGTCTTCAAAGCATCAAAAGTGTAGCCCATCTGCTCTCTAGAAGCCGAAGCCTGCACGTTGCCACCAATTGCCTCTACCTCACGAACCACTCAAAGTAACTCCTGTTTGTAGTGGTCTTGAAGGCCATTCGTTCAAGCAAGTGTGTAGCCCCAAAAGTTAATGGTGTCTCATAGATTGAACCAGAATTTACATATAAACCTATCGAGGCAGCAGGACTCTGAAGAACAAGAAAAACATAATCAGTATGTTTAAATCCTACAATTTTCACAAACACAAAAAAATCAAAGATCAAATAATACATAGCAAAATCCAACAATTCATCCATACCGCTGATGTCTCAGAGGCCACTTTGACTCCATTTGAAGAATCAGAAATACAAATCTGCAAGAATCAGAAATACACAATTTAGGGTTTCCCATTGATTCATGAATCAGAAATACACAGTTTGGCTGTCGGAATCAGAAATACACAGTTTAGGGTTTCAAGAATCAGAAATACATAGGGTTTCAAGAATCAGAAATCAAACAAACCTGCAAATAGAACACAGTTTAGGGTTTCAAATCAGAGAAGAATACATACCAGAAACGACGAAGAGAAGAAGGGAAGGGAAGATTCGCGCAAGCTTGCTTAAACGTTCTGAAAACTTGAGAACACAGTTTAGGGTTTCAAATCAGTGTTTCGTGAGAGATGGTGAGAGAGATCAGTCGTGAGTAGAGAACGGAGTGAGAGAGAATCATGAGTGAGAGAATGAGTTTAGAGAGTGAGAGGTTGAGTTCAGAGAGTGAGAGGTTCAGAGAGTGAGAGAGTGAGAGAACGAGAGTTGACGAGAGAGGAGAACGACGAAGAAGAGAGAGGAGAACAGCGAGGAAGAGAGGGGAAGGGGATGGCGATGGAGATGGTGATGGTGAAGTGAACGAGTGAGAGAACGAGAGAACGAGTGAGAGTGAGAGTTGAGAGTTGAGAGTTGAGAGTGAGAGAACGAGCGAGAGAGAACGAGAGTTGAGAGTGAGAGAACGAAATTAGAAAGGGGCTTTGGTATCGGTGGACTAAAAACCCGATACTAAATGTGTTAGAGACACACATTTAGTATCGGTTGTTTAAACAACCGATACTAAATGTAAGCGTGAAAATTGAAAACTTCCATTTAATTTCAAAATTGCCACCGCACCTACATTTAGTATCAGCTGTTTATATAACCGATACTAAATGGTGCTTCCTAAAGCCAATTTTGCACTAGTGGGAGCGTGTATGATTGTCTGAGCTTGCTTTTGAGAAAGGCTTTTGGTGTGTGGAGCCCCAACTGGACTCTGAGGTTGTTGTCAAGTGTATTATGGGACCCTCTTCTGACAGTTCTGATGGTAGGCACTTGGTGCATCGTATTAGCCAATTACTAGCATTAGATTGGAATGTGAATATCATGCATGTTTACAGAGAAGCAAACAAAGTTGTAGATGACCTAACAAATATGGGATATGGTCTGAATGAGGCTACCCTCCTGATTGTATTAAGTGTTTAGTTGATGCTGATGCTATTGGAGTTTTTACTCCCCATTTAATTCTCGTGTAATCATCTCTTGGGTTTTTACCCCATTTTATATCAAAAAATGGCACCGAGGGCATAACGACTGATCTTTGCTCCGAAAAAACTGACTAGGGTTAGAGAAAGCCTCAAGACTCTTACAACGCTTACAGACAATGACGTATCTAGGATCTTAGGTTAGAGTGTGCAAAAGTTTTTAGACACACTAGCACCGTAAATATAAGAAAAATAAATAACCTTTAAAATATTTAAATAAATTACACAACTCATAATTGGTCGCTTAAAGGAGGAAGAGAAAAAAAACATGCTCGAGAGTGAGAAAACGCTCGAGTGAAAATTAGAAATGTGTAAGAGTGTGAGCATGGTGCATTAAATTGGTGTAAAACTATGAGTTTCGGTGGAAAAAATATTTTTAGAGTGTACAAATTTTTTTAGTAACATATTGGTGCTAATATTTTTTTTATAGGACTATCGATACTGATATTATTTTTTCAGCATGTGCGGTTGACCACCCTGGACATCAAGTAGATCTGCCCCTGCTTACAGAAGTACTTACATGTTACCCATCAACGAATTTCTCACATCAGTAATGAGATTCGAACTCACGAGCCACGACCTTGTGGATATGAGCTGAATCATTATCAACTGGACCAATCTTCGTTAGCGTAATATTTACTCTAATATTTAATAACAATAGGATTCTCTTTTGTGGGATTTTCATCAAACACTTTCCACGGGGTTAAATCTCAACCACTAAACACCTCTTCCTCCACTTTTTCCACGTGCTCTCTCTCTCTCTCTCTCATTTTACTAATGATTGAGATCTCACAAAACAATAATGTCACAGGAGAGGATCCTAACCCCTCCCAACATCGCGTAGGAATTGGACGGCACCAAATTATTATTTATTTTTATATAAAAAAAATGTAAGTGCTTATCCACCCCATGTTCTGTCTTTACACTTGTGGTTCTTGGTTGCTATAACTTAGTTGACTCTCTTTTCATTATTAAAAAACTAATTATGAAACTAATATTTACAGCCTTAATTTTTTTTTTATCCAAAGTCCAACAACACTTTCTCACTCCTTATTCCTTTATCCATTTCACATTGCTCTTTTTACCACATGGGGTGAGTGAGGTGAGGCTCCTTGTCTCTTACCTTTCCTTTCTAAGAATATTTTTTTACTATAATTTAGTCTAAAGCAAAAGAATAAAAATATTTTAAGCAATGATGGGATAAGCATATGTCCTTAAGTAACATTAATTACTCAAAAGGGAAGGGGACCATTTGAAAGTTAAGGTGTGAAATGTTTCTAATCTTTGCTGATCTGTTTATCTTTGGTATTATCCTCCCATCATCATGTTAAAAATTTAAAGTATCTTTTGCTTTGGATATTTATTAATTATTAATTGGATAATGCTTGAATCGTAACGGAAAACCCACCTCTATAAATTTCACTTCCACCCTAAGCCAAGTAACAAATTAATCATGGATATGGAGAAAGAAGAAAATGAAGATGATGATGATTTGAATTTGAATTTGAATTTGACCAAATCCATTTTTGTCAAATTATGCAACTCTCTTCTTCCCTGAATAGAAAAGAGATGCAAATTAAAAAAGGCAAGTCATAACGGCAAAGGGAAGGCAACGCCTTTCTTCCAGATTCAATTAGGTACTTGTTGTGTATTGTTTTGTTCTGTTTTGAAACAGAGTACTCTGTTTTAAAACAGAGTATAGTGCTTGTGTAGATTGCTATCAAAGTTGATATCAATCATGTTATGTTTATTTTTTCACTCAGGCTTTCGTGTAATTTTGCTTTTTGTTGAAAGTTTCTTCTTGTAATTTTGAATGTTTGACAGCAAATTGAGGTGGCAGGTTGTTGTGTACTTATTGTATTGAAGAGTTAGTGAATAATTTCCTTATGATAAGCTAACTAACAGTTGAAATGGTGTGAAAAGTTTGTGAATTATATTTGAATCATTTCTTAATATTAGTTGTTAACTCATAAATATAAAACAAATACGGGAAATCAGAATAAAACGTTTGTATACCCGAGAGCACTTGATGAGATGATATGGGTCTCTTCCAAACTTAACCAGCCGCTTACAGTATGAAATTCAACTTTTTGGGCGACGCAGCGGTGTTAAAAATCTTGAGGAGAGTTTTGCTGCGCCAATCGTGGTCTCACTACCCACTGAGGATTAGTCTCTGCGATTCTGCGCAGAGAATCCCGCTTTATACCAAAAAAAGAATAAAATGTTTGTATAGCTTCTATGTGTTGGGGAGTCTAAGGAGCTAATGATCAGGATTACCAAGAGATTACAAGAGATTTGAACGTCACATTTTCACTTAAAATCTTAACTTGTATTTGGAAGGGAGGAGAATTTAAAAAAGATTAGTCTATATTTTAATATATAATAGAAATTTCAAAAATTAAAAGAACAATTTGATAGAAAAAAATATAACATTTTCATTAACAATTTTTTTTCCCGATAATTAGAAGATTTCGTTAATATATCCTAGTACTAGCAAAATGCAAGGCTAGGAAGAAAAGGCCAATATGCCAATATACACACCAAACAAACAAGAAACACCCGAAGCCAGAGCACACGTGTAAACAAAACAACACCCACTAAACCACCATAAAAGATAAAAACACCTCTAGTAAGAAGCATAATTATCCCTAGACTTGCCCCAAAAAAATCTCCACAAAAACAAAGGTTTTTTTTTTACCCCCACCATCTTCCCCCATACCCCCACATAATAGTGAAACCCCAAAATACTCTTGACTAAACGTATTTTTTTTAAAAATTTTTTGTCCAATCGTATATATGTTCAAATGCACATATGTACGACCCCATTGTTTTCTGTATTTAATTTTTTTAGTCAAATAAAAATTAATTAAGGCGTGAAAATAGGTTTAGTGTGTAGTTTGTGATGAATAGGTTAAATTAGTTAAAACGTGACGATGTTATACGTCGAACGAATATTTTAGACTTAAAAATCGGTTTTCGGGCAAAGCTAGCACCAGAAAGATCACAAAGAACACTTAAAGTTAACCAACCCAACAACATCGGTAGCCAACACCACACTAGAGAAGAAAAAAGACACCCTTCTAGAGAAAAAATAGAAATACCAAGAACCACCCCACAGCCTTTGCTCAGCCCACGGTCGTTGTGTTTTTTACAAACATTACAACATTTTGTACACTTTTTTTAAAATTTTTTTTAATGTGCATATGAAAGTCCTTTTTTACAAAACCTCGACCCGTGGGATTTGAACCCAGCAACAACAACTAGAGAGTCGCCCCACTTTATCACTATCACTGTGACAAATTTATTTTTTTTGGTAAATCAAGGTATCCTCCACGGCAATTGTGGAGAGTAATCCTTCGAGGTATCAGAGATCCATTTAAGGGGTTGATCTATCCCAACAAATGTTTTTTCCGCACCGACCAGGGATCAAACCCAAGACCAAATGGTTAAGGGACCCAAATATCTACTACTTGCACCACATCATATTGGTCACTGCGACAACTTTATGTTTTGTTGATTATCTTACAAATATAATACATATAGCTAACGTGAAATACCTCTAATTAGGTGCTGATTATGAATTTGGATATTTTGTGACCATTGTTATTCAATGGTTGTTTATTTAATTAAGTGGTTATGAACTTATGGTCCTTATGGATTTGAATTTAAACAATTAAATTTGAGGAATTATGTTTTTTTTTTTCGATAAGCAATTTCATTGAAAGGAGCACAAGGGGTGTCCAACCCTTACAATGAGAGAGAAAAAAAGGGAGAGGGCCTCCTCAAAACCTCCCTGAACCAAAATATATTGGGAAAAAGACTCAGGAAGGAAAAATAGTACCCTGTGAGTGCACTACAGTGGGAAAGTCTAACCCACTGTTTCTCCCCCTACTACCCAACAAACTGATTAATACAATGGTAAGCGTTATTCCACCAAGAATCTAAAACATAACCGGAATGACACCCCATCCCATAAATAAACCACGACCAAGACATAGTTTTAATATGATAAACAATTTGAGGAATTATGTTAATTTTGTGTTGAGGTTTTTTTTAGATTTCTAAGATATAATATAAAATTTGTTGACTTTGTAATATACAAATATACAAATTTACACATATCAAATCTATTTGCAGTGTTCCCAAGTCATGCGATCCAACTAAAGATCCGATGACCTAGTACATTGGAAGAAAAAAAAAATACTAGAGTAACATGAAATCATGTAATAATAGATTTCATCATTTGGACAGCTTAAGATACAAAATTAATTAAATGTGTTCCAATCATTGTAGTTTTTAAGTCAGAAGTTAGTAACGAGGATCAACAACCATTTTGGGTCAAAAAAAAAAAAAGGCTTAAATACGTTTTTACCCCCTGTAAATAGGGGGTGTTTTGTTTTTACCCCTTGCAATTTATTTTTTTTTAAAAAACCCCTTGTAAAATCAACTTTTTTGGTTTTAGTCTTTCTGTTAGATGGACATTAAAAAAATGTTTATGTAGCATTTTTAAATACGTTTTTACCCCCTGCAAATATGAGGTGTTTTGCTTTTACCCCCTGCAAAAAAAATCTAAATCCCATTCTTCTTCCTCAGCACTCACCCAACCTCATATCAACTTTTCCATCTCCAACACAACGCTTCCATATCAAATCAGAGATGCTGCATTGTAAATCAAGTACTAGCTTGATTTGTGACTCATTTTTTAAACCACACATATTTATTAAATCCATAAAACCTTGATTTTGAGATGAAGAACAATCCATAAACAACAATCCATAAACTTGAAACAAACCCGAAAATCGAAATCGCAATAAAAGTTAATTACATTTGTCTTTCATGGTTTGCTTTCAGTTCGTGAGAGAGAGAGAGACGAAGAAGATGAGTTCTAGTTTGATATGGAAGCGTTGGTTTGTGTTGGAGATGGAAAAGTTGATATGAGATTGGGTGAGTGCTGAGGAAGAAGAAGGGGATTTAGATTTTTTTTACAGGGGGTAAAAGCAAAACACCTCCTATTTGCAGGGGTTAAAAACGTAATTTAAAATGCTTTACATAAACGTTTTTTTAACGTCCATCTAACAGAAGGACTAAAACAAAAAAAGTTGATTTTGCAAGAGGTTTTTTAAAAAAAAAAAATTGCAAGGGGTAAAAGCAAAACACCCCCTAATTGCAGGGGGTAAAAACGTATTTAAGCCAAAAAAAACACAACCATTTTGATGTGGGGTCATGCTTTCCCCACTTCCTCCTTACTCACCAGACACCCCCAAATCATACAAAATGTCCAAAATACCCTTAATGAATAAATCTTTCAAGCGCGTCATTTTTTTCTTTTGGGATTTCACGAGTTCGATAACCTCATACCGAACCTGGTTCTAGGATTTCATGGACATTTCATCTTCATACCGCAACTAATTGAATATTCATTTATAGAAGATAAATAAGGAATTTAATTAAAATAACAAGAGTATAAATGGGAGAAAAAGTGAAACGCTATAAACTATAAGTTCAAACTCTACTTCAAGTAGCATTTCAAAAAACGCTAGGTTAGTGAAAAAACACTATAAACTAGTTGTGTCAAACACCTACAAGTAGTTTATCTACTATAAGCTAACGGTTTGGCTTTGCCAAACAAAGCCTACTTCATGCATGGGAAGGAACCATTCTACCCTATTTCGCAACAACACTTTAAATCCACGTTCTCATCTCCAAGTTGCGCACAGCTTAGGAGACTATACATAAGAATAATTTAACCTGTTTTTTTTATCGTCACCATCAACAATTCAAGACTTACTAAAGTATTTGCATAAGCTCAACCATGAGGTTATAGTCTCCTAAGCTCCAGAACAATTTACCTACAATGTATCTATAGGTAGATATTCAAAACTCATTGGAAGTACCCTGTGTTCAGGGCTAAGCCAACAGATAAATGGGTATGGGCATGGTATGTGAAAACACCTCGTGATATTACTTACTTACCCTTAGATATACTCATATACAAACTCTACTCTAGACTTAGATTTTTCTTCATATTTTCATAGACCATATAAGTAATGCTGGCAGCTGGTACAACTTTGAGTAGATTTGGAAATAGTCCCTTGTAGAAACCTCTAAACCCTTCTCGCTGAAATGTTCTCCAAAATGCATCAAACATTCCAGTATAAGCACTGGAAGCATTCAAAGGTTGTGCCTGCAGTCTGAAAAGGATCGAACTATAATGTCAGCAAGGAACATTACAAATAGAAAACCAGCTCTGAAGAAGAGTGGAGAAACAACTGTAATACCGACATCGTACCTAGTACGAATGACCTGCAGTGGATAGACGCAAGTAGCTCCAAGGGCTCCGGAAATCGTCCCACATCCTAGTTGTACTAGAGGACCAGGTTCTATGAAGGTGGAAAGGAAATAAGATAAGGTTTCACTCTTTTAGAATGAGAAATTTAATGAGTACTACCCCTCCGGTCCCATTTCTAACAGAACAATACAGTTTTTAAGCTCATTGAGTAGAATCGATGTATCTATCTGGTCTATAACACAAACAAGATACATTAGTTATTCAATGAACCTAAAACTGCATTTTTCTCTTAATAAATGGGACCAGAGGTAGTATTTGATTAGAACACGTAAAATCGGTAAGTTTAGTGAATGCAATAACATTATAAGAACATACCATTATCGTGAATAATATATCTCCTCGACATATCTTTCAAGGTATCGTAAGCAGCGAGATCAATGCCTGCATAAGGAATCATACCAAGCATAGAAGGAAGAAGCCCTCTGTAGAAAGCTCTAGGTCCTTCTTGAACCCATATATTCTTCGTAAGTGTTACGAGTTTAGGAGCCTTTCCACCTACAGAGGCACAAGTCTGTAACCTAGTTTTGATAAGATCCAACGGATAGATTGTCGCTTGTGCGATTCCGCCAGCCATGCCACCCGCAAGAAGCCTCCCAGCAGCACCAATATCTGACTTGTTTCCTTGAGCATCTCCAATTACATTTTTCAGCATTTCAAAAGCATAGAATTTGATGGCACTTTCTGGTGCTACCTTCACAACATTCAATCCATTACCTCGGAAAAACCCTAACAAACCATCTTGCTGCATTATCTTCATTACTGCTGGCTTAATAGAAGCGCGTGTAGTTTGAACTGCTAAGACCACCTTCAGACGATCAAGAGGAGCGGTTGCTGTGCGGGAAGTAGCTCCTGCTATTGCCCCAGCAAGAAAATATCCGCTTCGGTGCACATGCTTGCTAATGTCTTCAGGAATGACAGCCTGATCTCCAATGTCTACATGATACACCCTTTCCCAGTGCTGATATATATTTTCAATGGTTGCTTCGTGCGGGTAAAGTAGAAGAAAATCTCTCCATTCTTCAAAAGTGATTGTTCCATTATTATCCTTGTCGACATGCTCAACGAAGCGAGCAAGCTCCTCCTCGTTCATTTCAATCCCTGCAGCATTGAAACTGCACAGGCTTATGATGAATACTATCAGGTAAAAACAAAAACAGTAAAGTGAAAAACTTCCACAAAAAGTAATACCCTCTTCAAAATCCACTGTAAGTGCAAGGGCCAGAGAAGATTATTGCACACAAGAAGTGAAGACAACAAACTAAGCAAGCAAAGAAGCAACAAACACATCAAGCACAAGAGGAACATATCAAGAAGATTTCACCAAATTGTGAAGGAATCCGATACGATACGAGTATCAGATTTGATACGGCGATACAAACTTTCTTGAAAAACATAAGATACAATACGTCTAGGATTCGTTTAAAAAAACAATATATTCACAAAATAATAGAAAACACATACACACAGATTCAAAGAAACATAAGCTAGCACAATAAAACAAAGAGGCACATAGAAGAAACTAGCGAGTTGCACTTGTAAAACAAAGACTGGGGATAGTTATTTTCTTTCTTGTGTTTATATGATTCAGGTTACCTTTGCTCTCGTGCTTATAAGGCATACTAAATGTGTCCTTACGACGTATAGCAACTTTTATTTTTATTTTTTTTAAAGTAAGAAAAACATTTTAATAGTAATCTGACATATACTCACGACGTATCGGGGAAGTATCGAGAAGTATTGGATACAATACATGGATACGACAACAAAACTTAAGTATCCGTGCATCATAGGCAAATGTCCCCTTAAAAAAACACATCATGTTTTTTTGCAATCATAAAATCCACAAACCTACTAGAGATAGATGTGTTTGATTAGACACTTAGTACATTTCATTACATACTGTTAGTAACTTTACTTCTAAAAAAACATATAGAATGCTGGTTTTGATCTTCTTAATATACTAAATAATTTTTTATTAAATATTTTCTACTTTCGTTATTTTAACCAGTGCCTAAACACTTTAAATTGGACTTTACCGAAACAGCATTCTACTTTTATATACTAGAACTAGAATTATCCTAATAAAAAACTTAACTTACATAAAGAAGTAATAATTTCCTTACTAAAACTAACCAAAAAAGTAATCAAACAACAAAAAGCGAATACCAGCTTTTTCAAGTGCATCCCAAAGCTCTTCAGGGAGAATGCTACCATTATGTTCAACATCAATGGCTTGAAAAATTCGATAAAGTTCCAATTCCTTATCATCCATATACCTACGGAACTCATTGTAATCCACCCTTCCATCGCTATTAGCATCACACACTTTGAAAAGTTCCCTTGCATACTTGTATTGTGCTGGAATTTGCAGTGCTGATAACCCATTTTCTATCTGACCATAATCTAAGTACCCATCGTTTCCCGCATCGAAGAAATTGAATAGACTACGAATACGTACATCTCTCTCTTCTTTTGTTTCCCCAAAGCTATAAGCACGTGATCCATTGAAACATTTGTGAGGTTCTTCTTTTTTCCACCCATCGTTTTATTCACCTTCGAATTTGATTTTTGATGGTTTTAATGGATTCTGGAATGCTCCCTTGGAGCATTTGAATTTGAAGGTTCGAAAGTTTCTAACTTTGTCTTCAGATCTGAAGGTTAACGTTTTGGGGTTACATGGGTTGAAAATTGAAATCTGGATAAATTAGTAAACACATGGTTCTTTCTTCTTGTAAGATGCAGTGAAGGGTAATTGAAGATGGAAATTAGTTACTATTTTGTAGTAATTGCGACGGTTTTAACATTTTTGTTTCTATTTGTGGTTATGTATAACGGGAATGTGTTTTTGGTGAAGAAGGGTGAAGAATAAGATGGACGTGGAGGAAGCGAGGTGAAGTGAAAGCGAGGTGAAGTGAGTGGAAAAGAGGAATTTTATTGGATATCCCTCTCTCTACAACAGTCTTTCATCCGGGCGTTTACTTTTCCCACGCTTCTTTCAACTCTTTCACACCCCTTAATAAATTTTATTCCAAAAATAACCTCGCGCGTGAACGCCGCTGTGAGATGATGTTTAAAAGATCGTTCGAACGACTGTTCAACACGCGTTGAACGACTTCGTTCGAACGGTGAAATTACTCACAAAAGGGTGTGAAGTCAATATTTAACACACTCGAACGATGTCGTTCGAACGAGTTCGAACAATGTCATGCGAACCTGTTCGCATGACCTCATCCGAACAGGTGAAAAATGCCCAAAGAGAGTGTGAAGTCAAAATTTAACACACTCGAACGATGTCATTTAAACCTGTTCGAAGGCCCGTGTTCGAACAAGTGAAATTTCGTGAAAAAAATATGTTTTGACTGGCCTTTTGGCCTTTTCACACCCTTATGGGGTGTGTTTTGAGTAGGAGGGGGTGTGGGAAAAGCAATAGCCTTCATCCGCTCACAAATGTTTTGCTTTTCTTTCCTCTTCTTCCCACAAAATTTGGGTCGTTCGCGGTGCGGGTTTGTTTGGTTTTGAGCAAAAAAAGTGGACTGAACGACAATATTAAATAGATGTGATTTGGTTTGATTCGGTTGATTTTAAAAAAAAATCAAACCAATGTGGTTTAGATTGGTTCGGTTGGTTTGGATTTTGACAAGACAAAACACAAATATAAATCTTTCAAATTAAAAATTTGCCAATCTATTTATGATTCCTTTAATTTGAGGCTTTTTGTTTTCGTACCCCCCTCATTCCCTATCACACCCCCATAAACCCAAAAATGCCAATAATACCCCTGCCTTTTTTTTTAAAAAAAAAATTTAAATTTTTCGGAATTACCTCAAAATAAGGTAATTCCGGTTAAAATAAAATTAAAATTTGAATTACCTCTAAAAAGGTAATTCCTAGGTTCATAATCATGAAAAATTTGAATTACCTCTAAAAAGGTAATTCCAAATTTTAATTTTTTTTTCTTAAAAGTTTATATTTTGGTCTTAAGATTTAAACGCGTTTTATTGGAAATATGATACGAACGATTTACGATTTAATAACAATACGTCAAAATATATAAAAATGACCAACATAAAATAGGAGTACAAATACAATTATGGGTCCAAAATGTCTAAAAATGATGAAAATAAGCACGTGAAGTAGGTGAACAGGCGACATCTAAGGCATCCCGCCAATCCAGACGGGGCGGTGTGTATATATATACGATTTGTTTTAATTTTTATTACTAAAAGGCTACTAAAAATAGTCAAAACTACTCTAAAAAATATAAAAACACCACTAAAAATCTAACAAAACCAAAATAAGGCTATACAAATTTTTTAGATTTTTGGAGACTATGAAAAAATTAAAAAAATCGTAAAAATAGTAAACGATGGAATTTGGGATTTTGAGTAGTAGTCCCGTAAGAAGTCCCTTCTAGAGAGTCTTGATTCTTGATTTTTTTCGCTTCTAATGGTACGTGGTTTCATTACGATCGAGTATGTTGTCCAAAACCGATTTTTTAGCCTAAATTATTCGTTCAAATAAAAAAATTGTAATTTTGAATTACCTCGAAATATAGGTATTCCGGTTCACAAAATGTGAACCGGAATTACCTCATTCTGAGTAATTCAAATATTTTCGAATTAGAGGTAATTTCCAATTCCAATTTTTTTAACAAACCATGTAATTTTTGGGAAAAAGTAGGGGTATTTTTGTCCATTTGGGATATTATGGGGGTGTGGTTGATGTTGAGGGGGTACCGAAAATAAAGGCCTTAATTTGATTGAAAGAAAATAAAATGAGCAAACGCTTACTAGCTAGCTGATTAATATTTTGGCAAATGAAGGTATTGTGGTATTAGAGATTCATTCATCAAAGGAGGGAGGAGAGTTGGTCGCCGATCTCATAGGATGTGGCCTTCAAATTAAGGGTTGTGCAGTTTAGTACAATTATTACGAAATTTGGCACATGTAATGGTTGCTATATATCTGTATTGTATTTGAAGGATGAGAATTTTTTGAACGTATCCTTTTATGTTGTTGAACACTTTCTTGATTGAATATTATTTTAGAAGAGAGATAGGGTTTCTAATTCTGAATTTCTATTGTAACCTAAGTGAGTGTTTGTGGGTCGGTTCGAGGCTTTGGGCTGTAATCACAAGCACTACTGCGCGAGCCCAATAATTAAATAGACATAACTGGATGGAACAAAAAAGCTATATTGTATATAGGATTTTGCAGTTTGATTTAGTTCTGTTTCAGTAATTAAAATCGCCAACCGAATCAAAACCATGTGGTTCACTAATAAAAACTGAATAGAACCAATAAAAGGGAATGATTAGTGGGGTTGTGCGATGAAATGATACAACCTAAAATTTCATAAAAAATTCATCAATTCAAACTTCATTACATCCATCAATTTACATGTTAAAAAACACACTAGAAATCTATACATAAATATTGAATAGCAGTGGTGAACAAAACCAAGTCCAGCCCACCAACTCGTCACAACCCAATCATATAGGGTCGGGTCTAACCCGAACGAAAAATAACAAAAGGACATTTGAGAACCCAAAATTGGATTAGGATGGGTTTGGTCACCCGCCTATCCCCATACTAATTACTGTTTAGTTTTTTTTGACCAAACTAATTACTGTTTTGTTTTATTATGTCTATTTGGGCATGTGAGAGGAAAAAAGTATTTCCCTGTGTTGTCAGGTTATGGTGCAAGCT
The DNA here is from genome assembly GCA_020916435.1 of Oxytropis ochrocephala. Classification (NCBI taxonomy): domain Eukaryota; kingdom Viridiplantae; phylum Streptophyta; class Magnoliopsida; order Fabales; family Fabaceae; genus Oxytropis; species Oxytropis ochrocephala. Next base: position 12,237,293 of record CM037089.1, on the reverse strand, counting down.
TAAGCGAAGTTTGTCTTATTAAATTTTAATAGAAAACGATACTATAACAAGTACGATGAAGTTAGTTTCTAAAATTAATAAATATTTTGATAATTGTTGTTAAATTTTTAGCTATTTGATGATCGTTCGGTGAAGTTGAACATAAAATATCAAAATATTTATAGATTGCTCAACATTGTACACTTAACATAAGAATGCTCACAAGTTTTTATTGTCTATTTGATCAAACTAGTCTTGTCCTCGTTTTGCCTATCATTATTCGATCTGCATATCATCAGGTTTGGTCAGATTAAAGGAAGAGTTAGGGTTTCATAATTGGCCGGATCAAAAGACTCAAATATGTAAAAGAAGAAAAACACATGCACTAATAGACATAGCAACACATGTCAAAAAGATCATTTTGACATAGCAACATTTTGATAAAATTGACCAATAACTAAATGAAAAATGACAAGAAAGGGCCACTAATTATGCGGGGAAAAATTAGTTGATATTCTCTTACCTAAAGTCTAGTTCCATGCATTGACCAAAGACCAACAAGAACATAGGTGCTCTTATGACCAACAACGTGGCATGCGATGGCAATAATTTGTTCCTTTGCATGCGGACAACGTTTGTGCATACAACAACATACATCTCTTCCACTATCCCAAACTCCAAGCCATGTTGCTTTCAATTCACATTCATTGTTTCTAATTCCACAAGACTATAGATCAGAGATGGGGCACAAAGACAAATCAAAGAAAAATCAAAGATTGCAAGAGATCTCTCTCTTGAGAACCATTCCTTATTCTGATCACCAAAGGTTTCATTTCCTATATAATCATATCTTTATATTTATTCTTCAATTGCATCACTAAATCGTCTTTCAATCTTGTTTTTTCATCATTATAAGCTTATGATTGTTAAACTCCATGGCTATGTATATTGAATTAGATGGCAACAAGGCATGCCCAAGTCATTATATATATATATATATATATATATGTGCATGTGTATTATCACAAATTAAGATCTTATCATGACTTAACCCATATAACTCGCATGCAATGGTAGTTGAACCGCTGAAATAACCAAAAATGTCGATTCATGACTTAACTGGTTGAATGTCTTACCATTGGTTTGATTTTTAAAACACTAATGAAAGTGTTAAAGTTTGACACCTGATGTCAATTGATATTGTCATTCATACATAGGTGGTGGTCGAAGGAAACTATAGCGGTGGTTACGGGTGGAAACAGAGGAATTGGGTTTGAGATTTCGAGACAGCTTGCAGATCATGGAGTCACTGTCGTGCTAACTTCAAGAGATGCTAGTGTTGGTGAAGAATCAATTAAGGTGTTGCAAGAAGGAGGTCTAGACGTGGATTGTCATCAACTTGATATATTAGATTCTTCATCGGTCAATGAATTTGCTCAATGGTTGAAGGAAAAATATGGAGGATTAGATATTCTAGTTAGTTTTCCAAAATCTGATTAGTAATTACTTCATTCTATATTATGTTAATCATGCTTTTGTCACTTGTTTCTAAGCAATGGTATCATTATATATTTTGTAGGTAAATAATGCTGGTGTTAATTCCAATCAAGGGTCTGATAACTCAGTTGAAAATGCTCGTAAGGTTATTGAAACAAATTATTATGGTACCAAGAGAATGATTGAAGCTATGATTCCATTGATGAAGCCATCTGATGCTGGTGCTCGTATTGTAAACGTGAGCTCCCGTTTAGGTCGAGTAGGTGGCAAACGAAATGTAAGTCAAAAATCTACCTTCTTTCATTTCATATATCGGATCGACCGGTTCAACCAGTTGAATAGGAAATAAACCATGCCTCGATTTAGTTTTTTGTCAATTCGAACCATTTAAAGCAATTGAATCACGATCTAGACATCTACGTGAATTACCTGCTGCGCACATCACATGTTACGCCAGCGTGAACCGTCCGATTTAGAGAGTCTCTAGATCGGATGGTCCATCATGGCAGTAACGTGTCTTCTACGCAGCAGAGGATCGTTAATTATTATATATTGACTATAACTGTATTGAATAACAGAGAATAGAAAATGAGGAATTGAGGAGGAAACTAAGTGATGAGGAAAATCTATCAGAGGAACTAATTGATGAAACAATAAATACATTTCTACAACAAGTAGAAGATGGAAGTTGGACAACAGGAGGGTGGCCACAAACATTTACTGATTATTCAGTGTCAAAACTTGCAGTGAATACTTATACAAGGTTTTTAGCAAGGAAACTTTCTGAGAGACCAGAAGGTGAAAAGATATATATAAATTGTTACTGTCCTGGTTGGGTAAAAACTGCTCTAACAGGTTATGCTGGACATGTTACTGTTGAAGAAGGTGCTGATACTGGAGTTTGGATTGCTTTGCTTCCTGAACATGCAATTACAGGGAAGTTTTTTGCTGAAAGAAGGAGATTAAATATTAAGCAACAAGGATTTGTTGTAGGATATTTAATTGCTACCAACAAATTGCAAATGAAATGAAACTAAACTTTGATTCCTTGTTGTCTGTCTATATAGTAAAGGGCTACCAAGTATCAACATATTTTGAGATAGAGACATTATGATATATGGCCAAATAGTCCATTAATTAATGTGACATTGATGATTAGAATTTTGAAGTGTGACAAAATGTTTGATGTCATCAGGAGGAGTTCACAAGCAATTTGAAGATTTTTTTCCTATCACTAGAACTCAAGATAATAAAGTTTATCATTGCTTTTTCCTTTTTATTTTATTTTATTTTATTTTATTTCTTTTCACTATTTTTGTTGACATTTGACAATGTTGTAGCACATTTGCTAAAACCTTAATATCTTCTTGCCTTTCCTCGCATCTTAAATTCTTATCATTGGCTATTGCTTTTCCCACACCCCTCCTACTTCTAAACACACCCCACAGGGGTGAAAAAGACCAAAAGCGCCCAAAACAAAACCTCTTTTTTTTCACGAAATTTCACTGCTTCGAACACGGGCGCTTCGAACAGGTTCGAATGACATCGTTCGTGTGTGTTAAATCTTGACTTCACACTCTCTTTGAGTGTTTTTCACTGTTCGACGAGCGTCATTCGAACGTGTTCGCATGACCGCTTCGAACTCGTTCGAACGACATCGTTCGAGTGTGTTAAATATTGACTTCACACCTCTCTGCGCGTAATTTCACCTGCTCAACGAGTCGTTCGAACTTTTGAACAAGTCGTTGAGCGATCTTTTAAACACGTGAACTCAGCGTTTCACGCGAGGTTATTTTTGGAATAAAATTTGTTAAGGGGTGTGAAAGAGTAGGAGGGGGTGTGGGAAAAGCAATAGCCTATATTTTTTACTTTATTTTTGGGCTTTTGCATAATGTTGGATAGGGTACTTGGTCGGTTTACAATGGCCAACCATTAAATTCAGGGTTGGCAAATAATAAACGTGACTCTAAGTTAAATCCTGTATATTTTTTTTCAAATAAATAATATTTTGTGGAAGATTCACCATAAACGTGGACTTTGAGAAAGTTCAAATAAAACTATTGGAAAGGACAGAAAGGGAATGCCTCGAGAAAAAGAGACTTTGGTGTAGTAAGTTCAAGTTAAACAAATTATTGACTAGGTAAGATTATTAATTTTTTTAGATGAAGTAATGTCAGTCTTTTTGAAACTCCTACACATAACTTCAGTGTTTTTAGTTCGAACCCGAGTGATGATGTACAACCTAAAATTTTGATATTTATCAATTGAACTAGATCGTATATATTAGTATTTAACTAGCTTTCAACATTCTCTTTGAGAGGAGAATTCTTGAGGCTCATCAATGGAGCATAGAGTTCACTTATGGCATAATTGTCTTTTGGCCATTCCTATATTTCTTCTCGTAGATGCTATAGAAATTGCTAGATTAAGACATTAGTTGAGTTGTTTGTTGTCTTTTTGTTTTCTTACTAATAATAAAAAAACTATCACTCGCCTTATTTTTGTTTTTGTTTTTTTTGACAAAATCACTCGCCTTGTTCATACAAAATCGTCTTGTAAGATGCGGGTTCATTATAAACTCTCTAAAGACCTTATCACTAGTCAATGTGTGACTTGAGATTTTCCCTAATACTCTTCGCCTTACATCATTTATCTTACTTTCCCTTATTATCTGATCAAGTTGAAAACGAGCGATGGCCTCTGCAATAGAACGCAAAAGTTGGGTTTCAGTTTTGGTAACCGTGATTCTCCTCTCAGCTTCAAATTCCACAGCAGAACCAATCCCAGCGAATTGGCCGGAACAGTTCCACTCAATCCTCTTTATGAACAGAAGCGGAAGCCTCCAGAAAGTGGATTTATGGTACGACTGGCCTAACGGCCGCAACTTCAACATCATCCAATATCAGCTCAATGACGTCATCACTTACGATCTCGAATGGAACAACGGCACCTCCTTCTTCTACACTATCCACCCTTCCGATCGTCACTGCGAGGTTGCTCACGTTGAGGTTGGGATTCTCCGACCTAATTGGCTCGACGGTGCTACCTATTTAGGTCAACAACGAGTTGATAATTTTCTTTGCAATGTTTGGGAGAAAGTTGAGTTCATTGTCTATTATGAAGATGTTCTCACTCGAAGACCTGTTAAATGGATTTTTTACACTGGTGAGTGTTGTTAAATGTTAATGGTATTGCTAACGCTGTTTTTGTGTTTTGTTTTTGGAGTTTTGAGTGATTTTTGTGAGTGTAGGATATACTGCTCATGTGATGACATTTGAGGTTGGAGCAGTTCTTGAGGATGCGAATTGGCAGGCTCCTGTTTACTGTTTCAATGAGACTGAGACTGAGAAGGAAATGATGAGTGTCTCCTTGTTAGAATCTGAATCTGCTGTTTTTCGTAGCAATTCTTTCAGGAGGTTGATGATATGATATGAGAGGGTAATGCGAGGCACCTACGGTACCCCTAATGCAAAATTGAAAATAACATCCTTCAATGTTCATTTTTTTTTTTCTAGAGGTTTTTGACATCGCTCCCATGTGTCATGAGAAAAGTGGTCCCGAATAATTCGGAGTTCACTGATAGGTAAGTAAAATTTGACTCGATTTGAACTCTGAGTGACTAATGAGTCAGTCTGCTATTGGGAGATGAAGTCATCAACCATCCGCACTCAACCTTGTAGTTATCCTTGAATGTTCATTTGTTAATCGATTTGGTAGGTGAATCTTCATGTATTTTATTAGTTAAGTTGGTTCTAAAACTGTTTTGATAGACAATTAATTCCTGAAATTACTCACAAAAGGCCTATTAAGGATGTTTTTTTGTAATCACAACATATTTAGATATTTAGAGATCATTAGTGACAATGTCTCAATGTCTTAGGACTAAAATAACTATTTACTCTTGACAAGAGGTATGATAAATGTTGCCGGAGGAGATTCTTTCTATTGGGAGTTTTACATGAGACTCTTTAATGTTAGATCTTAACCATTCAATACCACTTATCTGTTTTCTTCATGTGCTAACTTTTTTATTCTAATTAATGATTCAAATCTAACGATAATAATGTTATTTGGAGGATAAGTAAGTATGAAATGCCTCATCAAATTTTATATGTCTCATCTACGTTCATGGGCGGATCTTCTTAGGAGTCGGAGTATGCCACGGTACCTATGAGATTTTTCTAAAATTGATTCATATACATAGTATAGACTTATAGTTAGATGATATGTATATTAATTATGTCGCTAATAGTACATGGAGTTGTGGCACCGCAGTGGATAAGTGTGCCTTTAGTAGGCTGAACCTTCTTGGTTCGAGTCTCTTTGAAAGCAATTTTGTGTTGTTTTTGTTATTTTGCAATATTTAAGTGTATTTTTTCCAAAAAGTGCTAAAATCAATTTTAGAGCCTTGTACATTTATACAGCGGTAAATTGTACATTTATACAACGGTAAATGATAGAAACTAGTTCAATTCAATAAATGATCAATAAATTGATAGTGAAATATTTTATATATATATTAGTTAGTGATTTGGCCCCATTAATTCCTACTTTTGAGGGAGGGGTTGAGTGTCTTTAAGTAGAGTCGTCAATTTGACCCACGTGGGCCAACCCACCTCATGGGCCATGTTGCCCTGGAGACAAAATCCCCATGGGCCCAAAGCCTACTGTACAAGGCCCTAAAGCCCACAAAGCCCCTATGGGCCAGAGCCGGTCCATGGCCCCATTAATTCCTACTTTTGTTGAAAATGAAAAAATGTCTCACCCATTTTTGTGGGCCTAGGCCCACCCAACTTTGGTGGTTGTGGTGGTGGTGGTGGCGGTGAGAGGAAGAAGGTGGTGGTGATAGTGAGAGAGAAGAGGAAGGGGAGGTGAAAGAATGGAAGTGGGGATGGGAAAATAATGAACCAAAAAAACTAGTTGGTGGTGGTGAAAGGGAGAAAGAGGTGGTGGTGATAGTGAGGGAGAAGAGGAAGGGGAGGTGAAAAAATGGAAGTAGAGGTGCGAAAAGTCCTTATTTTTGGCTGACAGTTGGTGCGTGATTCTTTACCAACTCGAGCTCTACTACTACACTCCCGATTTGCTTAGATCATATAGAAGACACGTTTCATTTGCTTTTCAAGTGCCCTTTTCCTGCTAATATTTGGTCTCGGGTACTCTCTAGGATGAATATGCAAGCAATTGATTTTTACAACATCGTAGAACACTTCACGTGGTTTGACTCTGTTTGTAAGGGGAAGAAATCCAAAAGGACTAAACTCATCGTTTGACTGATTACTTGCTGGTGCATTTGGTTGTCTCGGAACTACATTTTTTTTTATGAATGAGAGTGTCAATGTTGATGTTGTTGTTAATTACATTTGGTTGTCTCGGAACTACATTTTATTTTTTTTTGCGTAAAAAAAAGTGTTTATCGTGGAGCTGGTTTGTTTATAAAGCGGGTAGCCTCTCTAATTTTCCTTTCTCTTTGTGCCTAAACAAAGTATAATCACTCTCGGTTTTTGGGTTTGAGTACACCTAGTACTCCTTCAATATATCATTACTTTACTTATCTAAAAAAAAAGAACACCTAGTATATCTGCAAAATTTATTACCATTCCAATAATATATCTCAATTTATTTTAATTTTACAAGAACTAAAATCGATGGCAAAAAATATTGTAGAATTCTTTTTTTTGACAAAAAAATATATTGTTGAAATTAAAAATTAAGAAATTTTTTATTATTATAATGACTAAAATAAAATTGAAGTTGTGAAATTTACCGTGAGTGAAAACTGAAAAGATATTAAACCTTTTATTATTTGGATGCTGGCATCACGAGTCTCAAACAACCACTGCAAAGCAGGTTTTTAACTTATAATAATAATAATCAATCATTTTGGGGTTGAAGAGAAATTAGAACTACTGGGTTCTCCCCCTGGCTCTGGTGGTGAGGACGGAGCGATTCACATACCAGTCCCAGAGACCAATTAGAGAGAGGAACAACGAACCCCAACCTTCTCCACTTCTTATGCTTATTGGCTGCTTCTACTGAGGTTGTTGCCCCACAAATCAATCAACTCCATGATTGATTATAATTATTCACCATTTCTATAATCAAAATTCAAAAATTATTATGGGCACGGAGTCTGAGTCTAATGGTTGGAGTCGTGTTCGAGGGTTAGCAGTGAAGGCTCTACTACTCATCGGTGGCGCTCTTATCGTTAAACGATTTCGTAAGTCCACCACTCGTTGGGACCATGCTCGTCTTGTTGCTCACTCTCTCTCCGGCGAAAAGGTTTCTACATATTCTTCTCACTCACTTCTTTTCTTTTTCTTTTTTCAAAGGATTTCGTTAAACGATTTCTTGGTCTTTGTAGTATTCAAAGGAACAAGCTTCCAGAGACCCCGATAACTATTTCAATATTAGGTATCTTTGTCAAATTTGTGGTTTAATTTTTTTTTTCTGTGTGTGTGTGTGGAAAAGAGAATCTTTTAGGAATTTAAATACTGAAATTATATATTTACAGAATGCCTACATGCCCAGCAGCTGAGCTAGTAGATGGTTCAAAGGTTCTGTATTTTGAGCAGGTGAGCACTACTACTATCTTTGTTTCTTCTTTGTGAGTGATTTTGTTCAAATCTTTTAAAATTAGCTGACTCCAGATTTTCTTTATGTTGCTAGGCTTTTTGGAGGAGTCCACAAAAACCTTTTCGGCAGGTAGATTATAGATCTTGCCAGAATTTTCGTTGAATTCTGTTTTGTTCTATTCTTCTTGCTTGAAATGTGAGTGAGTGGGAGCAATTGATAGGAACTGTGCCAAAATACAGAAGAAAGCGGTTTTTATTGATGGAAACTTTTTACATTACTGATTCCAGTTTTCCCTATGATTCAAAAGTATATGTATCTTAGTTGTCATCGTTCTTCTTTTTGCAGAGGTTTTTAATGGCAAAACCTTGTCCAAAAGAGTTGAAATGTGATGTTGAGGTATGTATTTAGTCACTTTAAAGATGATGATGTTGTTTAAGATTTTGCTAATCTTCTAATACTGATTTGTGTGAAACTTGGTCTAATGATTTTCATAGGTTTTTTGTATTAAGAATGTCTGCTTTAGGCCCCTTAGCTAACAACCCTTGCTCGAGGGAATAGATCCTCTCGTGTTAAAGTTTTAGAGGATCTTGTCATGCAGAAATTGTCTTATCTCTTTCATTATAAACTGTCACAAATTTTAATAGGGCCCTACTCATTTACTACCTATGAAGAGAGAGTTTTACATGACAAGGTAATTTGAAACATTAACACGAGAGGATCCATTCCGAAAAATAATATTGAGATTTTCCGTAAAGTGAATATACCATTACTTTTCTTTATGAAAGCAACTTTTTTCCAGAACTGCTTTCCTGAATTTTTTCTGTTTCTATGCATTCATAGTGATTTGGGATATAGGAGGTCTATTTGGGCTTTGGTACATGAGTACTCACACTACATACTCTTCTATAGTATTCCAAACATTACCTAACATATAATTATTATTGATCCAACCATTGTCGTACATTATATGGATAGTTGTCAGCTTTTTTAGTAGAATGTCATGTTTTTCTTTTTCTTGTTTCAACTTGAACTGGAAGCAATATTTTGTTTTAACTTAGAGCATGAATACTAAGTTCTTTCTGATGGCAGTTAAGTACATATGCCATTAGAGACATGGAGGAATACAAAAATTTCTGTGATCGACCAAAGGATCAGCGTCCACAACCAGAAGAAGTCATTGGGGTAAGCATTTAGTCACTTTTATAGTTCATACTGTGATCTTAGCTCAAGGCATCACATCTGTTTAGACATTTTGAATTTTTTTGTAAGGGAGAAGTGACTTAGAAAATAGTTTGATTTAAAAAAGAAGTCGTAGGATCTTAAAAAAAATTATGTAGAGGAAGAGCGAAGAAAATATGGAAAAACATGAGAGTAAGTAAAAGAATAAAAAATAAAATACTTTTTAGGATGTAAAGAAGTATGGTGATTTTGTCAAAAAGAAAAATGGCGATAAAAAGAAAGAAAAACAAGGGAGAAAAGAGATACAGAAAAGAATTAAAATCTTGGGATGTTTTGAAAATGAGTCTATAACAGTGGTGGGTGGATTGATGGATACTCAAGAAAAGGCTAGATTTTACGTCTAGCAAACAATTAAAAAACCACAGCTGAACTGCTGAAGTCTAGTTTTGGTATTCTGAAGAGGAGGTGCCCAAGTTTTTTTTTTAATTGTGATACCGTAGAAGGGTGTCCGGCGCGTTGGACATACGACACAACATTTTGAAGAGGTATTTGTGCTTCAATGCATCTTTGTACCAATTATCACTCTTAGGTGATGATTGGCCAAATGAATGAAGAAACATTAGTTTTTGTTAGGAGGTTCAGCTGTTATCCCCCCTTAATTGTTTATAAGTGATACTATGATAACTCCATGACTCACTAAAGTACGATATAAAAGCTTGGCTGCCTTCTTTGATATTTTGCCTGGACAAAAAAGGGTATTGATTAAATTTCTTTCATGAAATGCTAATTATTTAATTTGTAGAGACTAGAGACAATGAAATACCCTCCGTGGATTAAATTGTCACTTTTAGAGGGTTAGTTACAGAGTGTGAGATGATTTGCTATAAATAAGGAAAGGATGAATAATGAGAATATTTTTGGTTTTCGAGATGATTTTTCAGTGGAAGAGAACCACGTCTAAAGAATGTTCAGAATGTACTGTAGTAGTGGATAGGGGTGGGAATAGGCTGGGCCGAGCTAGGCTTTGCTTGGCCTGAGCCTGGCCTTGTGGCCTGTGATAGGCCAACTTTTGAGGCCTGACTTGGCCTTTTCGAAAGTCTGACAAGGCCTGAAAGCCTGTTTAAAAGTCTATTTCACCAAGATTTTTGGAGAAAACCAACAATCTTTGAGTGGTGAAGACTTTGTAAATAGACGAATAAACTATTAGATCAATGAGATTGAGATCTAACAAAATCTTTTAGAGACTTATCTTTATAGGACATTCTATTTAAATTTTATTTTATAATAATACCTTTAAATATGTCAAAAATTGATATAGGTCAACATTTTAAGTAAATAAAAAATGTAAGCAAATTTAAAAAATAACACTTATATTTACTTAAGTAGGCCAGCCTGATAGGGCCTAGAAGGCCTTTTTGTTGGCTTGTAGTCGGGCATTTTTACCTAAATAGGCTTTTGAAAAAGCCTTGGCCTTATCTATTTAGTTAAAAGTCTGGCCTGACCTGAGCTTTACATGGTGGGAACAAGAATGAGGGGAGACATGCATTGAGGTCGTGGAAAGTTGGAAGAAGATTCAGATTCCTCATTCCATAGGGAAGATGTGTATGTGTGTGGATCGACAAGTTGGAGTGTTATTTTCAATTGATGGGGGTGCTGGAAGGAGGGATACTATTAGCTACCAAGGTAGCCCTGGAAGGCCATGTTATTCTGTTGTTTTCAATGGTGGGTGTTGTACTCCAAAGTCCAAACCCAACTTTGGTGATGTTTTGCAATGCTGTTATTAGGCGGTTCCAGCCATCCATGATTCAAAACCCATATGAGATTTTGATGGATCTGAAGCGAGAAGGTATGGCACATGAATACAAGGAATAATTTGAGATACGTGTTGGATCGCTGTGTATGCTGGAGCAAGAATATCTAAAAGGGGTTTTCTCGAAAGGACTCCATAAGAAGTGAGTGGGACTTAAAGCTGTGCTCGGATGGGTCACTATCAAAGGTGATAAACTTCGCAACTTGTAGATGAGAAGAAATAGGCTGGTGTCGGTTTGGAAATGGGGCAAAGAGAGAATTCAAGAACAGAAAACAAAGAAGCAAGGAAGAAGCGGGTATCAGTCATGGAAGTCAGGGTCTCGACCAACACTATCATCACAACACCGGCAAAAATCAAAGCTTGTTCAGTAGCAGAGGTTATGCTTGTGAAAAAGACGAATGTGGAGACAGTTGCAATCTTGCAACTCTAGAGTATCAGTGTAGTTAATGTAAGGAAGAGAGAAAGGGCAGAATTGGATAGGGTTGATGGTGTGGATGGTGATGACAATGAGTAGTGCAAGAGATGAAATTGTCAAAATAGGGTGGCAGATTGTGGATGGCAAGATCAGGACCTTTTGAAGCACAACGTAGGTGAGGGAACTAGCAGCATAGCTTGTGGTATAGAAAAGGAGAATGTTTTCGGTATCTCAAATTTAGTTTGAGGCAGTGAACATGCATCAATACAGATGTTTTGGAAAAGAGATTGTACGGGAGTCCATCAGTGGTATGAGTGGTTCAGCCAATTTCAAATATTTGCTAGTTGTGAGCCCCAAACTTTGGGGCATATGCAAAATTTTGAAAGCTATCACGGATTGGAACAAGGTATTTACAGAGGGTTTTTCAGTGGACATTCTAATGGGACCTAGTGGGAATTTGTTCGCTGCTCCAACAAGTTGTTCACGAGGACACAATGAAGATTTAGGGTAAGGAGTATTACTATTAAGTAACCCCCCTTAATCAATTAGCTATAGTTAGTCATAGAGTGTGGAGTTGATAGATAGGCTATAAATTAGAGGCAAGGAAGATTGGCGAGGGTTATCTTTGGGTTTGGAGAGGATTTTTCAATTGGAGACAACCAAGTTCTTCAATATCTGGAATAAACTAGAATAGTTTTCTATGAAGAAACTCTATTCTGCATTTTGAATACGTCTTGAATGACTTAAGTACATCAACGTAATAATTTATTTTGGAATTTCTAGTTAAAACTTATTTGTATACCTTGAAATCTCAAATGCTTGAACAACTGCAATACTTCTTATCATTAAGTAGTTTACCTTCCTTAATACATACTGTGATTTGCAGGATATTGCAGAACATTTGACAACGATACATCTTAAGCGTTGTCCACGTGGAAAGCGTTGCTTATATGAAGGTTCAACCCCACCTGGTGGATTTCCTAATTCATGGGTAATTTTTCAGTTCTAACTACTATCAAATCCTTCTCTCGTCCTTTATACCAGTACCAATGTCTCAATATCTGCACTTTTTCTGAGAGCAGAATGGAGCAACCTATTGTACTTCAGAACTTGCAATTATGAAGAACAATGAGATACATACCTGGGATAGGGGTTATGATGACGATGGAAATCAAGTTAGTTTTCTCCATCTCATATTATTAGCTGGACTAATTTGTTGGACTGCTTTGCCCTCATAATTTGCAAATCTAAAGAAAAGCATAAACATGGATTATGTCCTATTTGATTGCAGGTTTGGGGACAAAAAGTAGGCCCGTACGAGTTCAAGCCTGCACCAACCTCCTGTTTTAATGATACGTTTTCGCCCTTGAATTTCCCCCCTCCACCATCCATGGAGAGAAGAATAGAGGGTTCATTTATTTTACAAGAATGAAATGTGTAATTCTGCCACTTAGCTATCTGTCAATATAAATTTTTGTCTTTCTCATAAGTTAGTCATTACTATCTTGTCAATATTTTGATCTCAGTCTTAAAATATCAAAAGCAATAGCCAAGTAAAGAGCCCGATTCTTATGTTTTCTTAGATCAACTTTGATTCATACTCCTAGCATAGATAGGAAAAAGGCAGAGCTTAGTTATGCTTAAGCCTAATAAGCTTCATTTTGATAAGTAGAAATGGCCAGGAGATGCATAATTTGCGCCTACACAGTGCCATCCAAAGAATTGTCTTGCTGGCAATGTAATACTATAATCGTCATCTGAAAGAAATTCTTGACCTGTATGTCCTTCTGACGTGAAGGGTAATGCAAGGGAGCAATTCTCACGGCAACTACGTTAGGAAGTGCTTCTCCGGAATGAGATCTTTCCAAATCTGACTCCAAGATTGATCCTCAGCTGTTGAATTCCCTACAACCTGATTGGTCAGCCGCCACTTGTAACCAGAATTGGCTGTATAGACCCCATCCAATTGTGACTTCCAAGTTAGACAATCCTTGATGTTCGGATTGAGACCGGTATCCAAGTTTCCAAGTTTTCATTGTGAATGATGTCTTTGATACAAAGATCTCTGTCATGAATATCACCAACATAGTTAACATGCTTACTGAGGCAACCAAAAGGTGTCCATGACTCAAACCAAAGGGAGGTATTGCCATCATCGACCCTAGAATCATAGCCATCCCTTAGGGTCATTTTGGCTTTAGAAATTGAATTCCACGCACGAGAACCATAAGTAGTACCAGAATCTAAGAAATACCTTGAATTTCCCCCCTTCTCATTATTGATCTTCAAAATGAAATCTCTAGTTACTGATCCCAAATGGACCGAGGAAGCCAGAAAATATAGTAGGTAGAACTAGAATTTGTAATAGATTTGGCTAGAGTGATACGACCTGCCTTGTTTTCAAAGAAGAGAGTCATTGATTTAACTTACCAACGATGAAACCAAAATCAGAACGTTTAATTCTCCCTATAAACACCAGAATAGTAGGAAGTTATTGAGTTATTCAAATTACCATGGATGCCTGATTATTGAGCAAAGTTCTTGAACACATTTGCTATTACCTTACTTGAGAGGCAAAAACTTTAGAAATTAACAAAATGTCATCAACAAAAAAAAGAGGTGAGACAGAGATATCCCATTTCTAACAATTTGGACAGGTTTTCACTTGTTTTCCTCCACTGCAAGAAGGATGGCATGAGACAATTACTCCATGTATGTTTTAAAATAAATATAAAATATCATTGTCGTTTTTTCAAGGACTAATTTGAGCCTTTAGTCAAAAACTTAAGGCTCTTGCTTTTCCCACACCCCTCCTACTCTAAACACACCCCATAAGGGTGTGAAAAGACCAAAAAAGACCTATTTTTTTGAGATTTTTCACTGTTCGAACACGGGGCTTGAGCGAGTTCGAACGAGGACGTTCGAGTGTTTAAATATGGACGAGACACCCGCGGGCGTTTTTCACTGTTCGAATAGAGGTCATACGAACGAGGTTCGATGGTGGTCATGCGAACATGTTCGAATTATGTCGTTCGAACAAGTGCTCTTGCATAATTCTTTGCAAAGATAGCGGTATTGGGCGCCTCGGATGCCACCGACGCTTTTTTAATCAACGGTTTACAATCATCAAATGTGTCGATAAATGAGTGGATGTAAATCCTTTGGAAATTGTGCCCGAACGGATAGAATTTAAACGGCTCGATTTGTGATCTAAAAATGAAATCAACGGTGACATTTCACCACGCCTATTATAAAAGGGGTTCACATCCTCGAGCTTCTTCACCAAACCCTAATCGCTTCTTTCCCAACCCACCGCTTCTTCACCAAAACCTTCTCTCTCTTCTTCCCAACCAAATTGAAATGGAATGGCAATTGTGCTCGACCCAAGACTCAAACGACAAATTCCTAACAACCGCTTCACCACATAGGGACTCTGCCACCGCGAACATGGTGTCTTGTGTTTCGTTGTCCTAACCATGTCTTCTGCGGGATGAGTAAGGACATCACCTTCGCCCAACCAAGGAAAAAAGCCGAGAGGAAGATTCGTCCCGAGGAGCGTGGCGTAAAGACGTGGAGCGTATACGTTTCAAAAAGTTCAATTGTAGAGATGATGGGGTATCCCAAAGATTCGATCATGGAGATCCGAAATGACGACGACGTCCGCGCAATGATGGAACATCTAGCTAACGTTCAGATGGGGCGACGAGATCTTAGAGTTGTGCGTGGACACAATACTGACTCGCGAAGAGGTGATGCATCTTCTTCAACCACCACCACCCGCACCACAACAACCCATACTTACGCACTCGTAAAGTTGAGTATGAGATGACTAATGTCTTGGGGCGACCATTCGGGTCCGTTGATTCATAGTCGTGAATCAAGAACTAAAACTTTCATGCTTAAGAACAACATCACATTCGCGAATTGAAAGAAAAAGCGATAAAAATGTGAAACTAGATGGTGTTCAAAGAAGAAATTAAAAAAATCGAATGTGAATCCCCTACGTCGTAATTGGAACCCACGTGTCGTATTCGGAAGTGCCTTAAGCCTATCAAGAATGACGAAGACGTTAAATCAAATGTTTGAGAAACATGAAGAATTCCAAGGTTTCATTGAACCTTATCTCGAATTGTTCATTGAAACACGAAATCAATCTAAGAAATCCGTAGTAGAATTAGATTGTATTTTGTTTTCCCCGTCGTTTCGTTTTAAATTTCCTATCCTTGTATTTTTGCAATTTGTGTTTTTAATTTACATTCTTATCCAATATTAAATCTGTTCAACTTTTTTATTTTACCGTAATTATTACCGTAATGACAATAAATTTGCGCCAACGTAAAAGGAATTTCAAATTAAAAACCAAATGAAACAAAGTTGTTAAATTATACAAAAAAAGTAAACAAATATCCTCCTAAGACATATCCTACTTTGGGTGTTGCGCCTCTCCTCCTCTCATACACATTCCCAAACCTCCTCCTAAACCCACGGAAGGGGTTGAGCGACCTCTTGATCTTATTTGAAACATGGTCCTGGACCGCTCGGGACATGATCATCGATGGCCCCATCAATGTCATCAACCAAATCAATCACTTTCTGTAGCATCTCATCAACCAAATAACATAACATTATTACTTAAATAAATAGAATATTAAGAAACATTATCATGCAATTAACATAAAAGACACGTACCACGCCGACATCGTGCTCATCTCGCAAGCCGCGATAATGCTCGGGAAGAGAAAGGGATGTGAGACCACAGAGTACCATGGAAAGTAGCCCGACACCGTGTTTGGACGAGTACGGCACACACGTGGAGGCCCCGCGCCACCAAGTGGTCCTCAAATCGAGTCCACCTCTCATCACACTCGGTGAGAATCTGAGACGGCCACCGGTAGGAGGTCCAGGATCCTCCGGAATGTCTTTGGACTCGCCAAACCGCTCGAGCACTCGATCGGCAAGTGACGCATCATGCGACCACCACTCCGAATGAACCTCTCGAACTCGCCGACTCCTCAAAGGGTCTCACCGCTGCATGGGGCCGTGTAGGGTCCCAGTCACTCACTCACGGTGTAGCCGCCTAGGCATAATCGATGGTATGTGACTTGATGCCCCAAGGACATCATCGCACAACCATTTCTTCGTCCGTGGGGTACTCTCATCATACTCTGGGTGCTCCACCCAAGAGGAAAAGTTCGCACTCTGGAAGTGCTCAAAGATCCAAGCCTTGTAATCAACATATCATTGGTTGATTATTAATCTGAAAGTAACACTAAAGCAAACTTAAAAGTAAAGAATATGTTTCATACACAAGTAAAGGAAGATGACCAAAGAATCTTCTTGGTCTTCTTCCTTGTAGCATCCTTCACCGATCATAGAGATGGGCGGGGCCATGGCCCCAAAGAATAGTCTCCAATCGCTTCCAAATCAATCAAGATACCAAGGTAGCCAAGCTTAACCTTGTTGCACGACTTGTCGGCAAACAAGGTGCAACCCAAAAGATCTGACATGTAGGCCCTAGCGGCATGGTCCCACCGCCTCGGCTATGGTGGGTGGTGACCCATCCTCGACCATACAAGCCCAACAGATGACCCACGGCCCAAGTGCGGGCGTTGCATCCTCCGGTGTGGCACCACCAAAGTCAACCGGCAATGAATGCTCCCCCTCCCATGAAGTCGATCGGCATGTCATAGAACCGCCGATGTGGGGATGTCGCGGCACCGGGATACATCATCAAGGGTGATGCTCATCTCACCCACGGGAAGGTGGAATGATGATGTATCCGGCCCGCTAACGCCTATGAATGCGTTCAAGACCACTTGTGGAGAATGGGAAGCCAAGCCCAACCAAGGAACCAACCACGAAGGCTGTCAGTGTCCTAATCGCACATGAAACGCTGTCGTAACAGTCCATGTGGGATTGGGTCAGAATCGGCCGCGCTTTGCATTCGGAAAAAGACACAATAAGCCAAAACATTCAACAACTTAATAAACAAATTTACAACACTCAACTATAAAATAATAACTTACACGCCGAATAAAAATCGGTGAGGATATGTGCCCCGTATGTGGGCAAGACAGAACCATCTTACGGTCCACCAGAAATGGGAATGTCGCCTCAATGCAGCAGCGGCACCTCCCGAGGCTCAAAGAACCTCCTCCTCACGAGGCTCGGCACCTCCTCCTCATGATGCCTAGAAGATGAAGGCCTAGAAGATGAAGGCCTAGCGCCGGATGAAGGCCTGCGACGAAGGCTAGCGGATGAAGGGTCGGCGACTCATAGGCCTGGAAATTGAGCATCACGCTCAATATCCCGCCCATATCCTCTGGAAGTGGGGGAGGAGGAACATCAACCCTACCCCTGCCCCCACGCACGACCTAGCTCGGGAGGGTTCACCGCTTCTTCCTCCTTTGCGGTTTGAAACCGTAGGAGGTGGCCGACCGGCTTCGCTCGTAAGGTTCAAGAAGATGACCACCTCTACTCTCTCACCATATCTCAAACAACAATCAACGAACCGATTCAATCAAATTAACATAACCAAACGAGAATCAGTGAGAAAGTTCATCGTCAAACGATCGCTCGAAGGGTCGCGTCGCGAACTCGTTTCGCACAACCACACTCGAACAAGTCGGTTTGGTTTACAAAATACAACGGTTCGAATGAGGTTGCTCGAACGGTGTTCGCACAACCTCATTCGAACACCTTCGTTTTCACGTGTTCGATGGACCTCACTCGAACAATTCTGCGTTTCGGAAAAAAAAAAAACCAGAATGGAGCGTAGGGGGAGAGGCATACCTTGAAGAAAATGGAACGATTAGAGACTGTGAGGGGAGTAGAAAATAACCCAGCAACTCTTGAGAGTGTTGGTGGAGAAGATTGAGTGAGAGATTGGGTGAGATTGAGTGAGTTGAGAGAAGGTGAGTGAGAGAGAAAGATGGTTTAGGGTTCGAAGGGAGGGGAGGGGAATGAGAGACGAGGAGAGTGAGAGAAGGGGAGGGTGTGGTTATTTTGTTTTTTTTAAAGGGGGGTAATTTTGGAAATAAAATTATTATGGGGTGTGAATAAGTAGGGGGGGTGTGGGGAAAGCACTCCCCAAACTTAATTACTGAAATTGTAATCATTCGTACGTCTAATCTCTACTACTCTGGACCTATTTATAAGCAAAAAAATACTTTTTAGGTTCATTGAATAACTAATGTAGTTCAATAAACCTAAAAAATGATTTTTTTGCTTATAAATAGATCCCGAGGGAGTATTGTATAAAATTGGACCACAATCGCAACCAACCAACCAATAAACACACAACAATGTTACAATCACCGACCGAACAAGAATGTCGGCTAGACACATTTTTTAAGAACAGATAGAAAAAGAAGTATTATTCCTAAATTACCCCTATTTATTCTTGCATTGGTCAAAGTAAAGGTAGTGTAATAAAAAGTTTTTTGCATTGGTAAAAGCAAAAGTAGTGTAATAAAAAGGGGTAAAGTTGACATATTAAATGAAAAAAGTTTTGACTTGTTTATATTTAATAACAAAAAAAGTGGGTATATTTGCTTATATTTGAAAACGGATAGAGTAAGTGACTAGGAGAACAAAAACGATTTTTACCAAAACTGCAAACCTCATTATTGTTATAGTCGCATGGAAGACACACAGATTATTAATCCAACAAGATTCAGTCGTCATTCTAGAGTTAACTACTTAAACAGAACATGCAGACCAAAAACATTCAGTTACCAAAGATAAAGACTCCTAAACCATAAGAAAAAAAAAAAGCAATGCACGAGAGTTTCATAAGTAATCAAGCTGCAAAATAGATTCAATGATCTAATGAATAGCCTGAGTAAGATAAAAAAAAAACCATAAAAATTTACAATGTCAACAAAAACCACCATCTCAATTACCAACCCATATTAACACTTGATACTATTGACCAAGGTATGTAAAGAATCCTAATTGCCTCAACAAAAAAAAACAGTTACAACTATTACCAAGGTTTAAGGTCACCTACAGGGCCAGCAGTCCAATTCAAGATTTTCTCCCCGGGTTTCAAGAACACACTCTGGTCATGCGGCAATTTACGCACAAGCCCATTCAGAACTTGATGAAAAGCATCTCCTGGCTGTGCAGGTTGTGGGAATAACATAGCTTGTTTCATGGAAGGGTTGGCAAGCAATCTTTGTTTCCTTAAGATGACTTCAGGTGGGATAGATGTGAGTATGGTATCTAATTGAGGGACATCTTTCTCATCAACAAACACACCTATGTCTTCCCATGGGATTGCATCGGCGAACGGAAGCACAATATCGTCTGCAATAATAACAGGGATGCAACCGAATACCACGGCTTCAACTAATCTTGGACTCCATGGGGCCCATCCAAGTGGACACAAACAAAACACGGCTCGTTGCATGTCTTCGTAGTATGTCGTTGGATGCTCTGTGGATATGTCAAATAGTGGATTGTCCTTGAAGTTCTCCCACACTGCTGCTCTTGCACCCCTGCGATATAGCAAAGTCCCGGTTAGTTTGAGCTTTTATTGCTTGATTTAGGGTCAGAATACTGGAAAGAACCAATTGGATTTACTAAAGCAGCTAATCCAAATATGCTGAAGTCATTTCATTTTTCAACAACTGCTAAATACAATAATTATATGAATCAAAGTCTGTGTGCTCTTTGTATTTTTACAAAAGGGTGTCAGTTAGTGACTTTGTAGTACCGGCACTTCCGGTTGAAGACGTGACCGGTGTCTGACACGTGTCATGTCGAACACCGACACTTCAATTACTTGCATTTTTCAAATTAAAACCGGTGTCTACGTGTCTCTGTCTGTGTCGTGTCCAATGTCCGTATCTCTGTTGGTGCTTCATATAGTTCCTATGCAGATATGCTACAAATATACATGAAAAACTAACATAGTCAAATTCTCTACTTTAAATTCACTGAGTTGTGATAAGACCTACCTTGCGTAGTAACCGCCTTCAGGGTCATTTCCAACATCATAAAACAGTCCCCGGAAGTAAACAAAAATGGACCTAGGAGTCTTTTCAGGAATTTGGTGAGTGTGCATTTTCTGTGGTGGAGCATATGGAGGAATTGTGATTGAGCCCTCTTTCAAACACACATGATTCCTCTGTCCAAATGTTTGAACCAAGGTTGCGCGCTGTAGCATCGGAAGAATTCCCCTTTCAATTGCCTTCTCTTCCTGGGAAAATATAATATTATAAAATTGCGTGTTAAAATATCCGAGGTGCTTCAACTCACAAGACACTACATAATCAGTTCGAAACTTCAAATGCTTAAACTAACAGCGAAATAATTTTAAAAATTAGAGTAATATAAATAAGTTTCTTACTTGATAATGGAAGCATGCTCCAAAGTCATGAGGGGTCACAAAGAAGTGATCTGCCCCTTCTGTCTTGTTCCAGTAAGGCCAGTTTGAAGAAATAAGCTGTATAGCGCTTCTCATCATTCGAGGTGACTTGAAAGGTAAAGGGAGGCCACTTGGTGTCAAGTCACATGTGGTGTATACAGGGGTGTAAAACCAATCAGCTTCTTCGGGATTAAGGGTTCGGACAGGGCTAGATAAGAGAAATCGATGCATGAAGATCTCAGCAGCGAACATGTGAGTAAGGCATCTGGGATCCTTTTGCAGAATTTTCTTATTATATTTGCTTGGAAGTTCATAAACAAAAACCTTCAACCTTCCCACCGGATCATCTTCCAACACATCACCAGCGCTACCTATTTCAACCATAACATGCTTATCAGTCTTATTTTTATCTATATACAGAAACACTGATTTCCAAATGAATATAAATCAAACAAGAGAGTTGTAATTCGATTCCAATTTATGTTGTGAATCAGAATTGTTATTAAATCGAAGTCACTGGGAATGTGAGTAAATGACTTTGTATGTTGCGTATAACTAATTAGAGTAGGAATGTTGTTAAAGATAAATGAAAAGAAACTTAACCAGGGAGTAGAAATCTTGAGAATTTGCTTTCGCGCCAAAAAGATAAAAGTTAAAGAAGTTGAAATGGATCCTCAATAACTCGCGTTTCGAAAATGGTCAGACTTAAATGATAGTTTAAAACTGAAAATAGCTCACTTATATTTTTCCATATCAAGTAATAGAGAGAACACACCAAAGATTAGAGGCACAAAAATCTATTTGTGTTCTTGTGTGAGTTTAAATATTGGGGGAGCATGGACGAACTAACCAGTATGTTTCGCAAATAAATACTTGAAATATATTTTCATATGTTCATTAGAAACCTATCTTTTGCATGCATTATCTTTGAAAGGTCTTCTACCTACACATCTATGCTTCTTCCAAATTCTGAAGCTAATTGATAGCATTGGTCCAAGGTTCAAATGAAGTTTGTTATGAATGAAGAGGCCGACAACATAAAATATCAAGAGAGATACATCAGTTATTCAATGAATCTAAAAAATATAATTTTTTTTGCTTATAAATGAGACCAGATGAAGTAAACAACACGAGTCCCTAAAATGGACTATGCTACAAGGTATTAACATACAGTATCTATATACCAGGTTTGACAGTTGGAAGTTTGTTACATGTAATGCTCAATAACCAAAGTTCTATACTTCAAAAGCTGAACAATGTCAAGCATAAAAAACCAGTCCACACAACTTATGCAACATATATTTTCCTAATAAACCTCAGACCAAAGTAGATCCTAATCAAAATCATGATTTACAAAAAAACACACCAATTAAAACCATAACATGGAATAATAATCAAACCAATGTTCAAGGTAACCGGAATTAAATTAATCACAATTCAAATCTGAAACCCAAAATCAACATAATAGAATCAAACCAATCAAATCAAATCAAGTAGACTTGGAATATAGCAAACTCAGAAGTAATCTAATTGATTGCAAAGAAAAGCAATAATCTCACCTGAAATTCTCTCTCTTGGATGATTCTGATTTCGACGCAGTTCAACAGCACCAACAGTAAAAACAAAAGCAGCCCAAAGAAAAAAAGCAAAGAAACACCACTTCCAAAAATTCATTTTTACTCAACCCACAGAAACCCTTTGATCCAAAGAAGAAGAAACAGAGCTGAGATTATAATGAAGTAGGAAGTCAATTGAAGTCAGCAGAAGAAGGTGGTGGCGGTGATTTAATTGTTAACACGTCACAAGGGAAAGTAGTTGAGAGAGATTTCTTAGCAGTGAAACTTGAGAAGCTGTTTATCTGGAAGAAAGGGACATGGGTTCTTCCTCCTCATCAGCAATGAGAATGACAGATGTGAAGAAGAAAATGGATTTGCTTTGAAGGAAAAGGGTTTTTCTTCTTTTCAACAACTATGAAGAATAAAATTAAAAAAAAATTAAAAACAATGGAAGATTTTTAATTGTTGAAGATTTTTAATTGTTGAAGATTGGAGCTGGTTTTTAGTTTATGGAGGATTTGATTTGATGAGAAGTCGATCTCACTCAGAGTTGCCAAAACACAATACGTCACGCTGTTAAGTTCAATTTCAATTTTCAACCCATGTTCTTTTCCTTTTCCTTTTCCACTCTCTCACTGTTTATTTGAACTTGTACCGTCTAAGCGGCATTATTATTTTATTTTTTACTCCATAAAATTACTATTACTATTTTTTTTTGACAAGAAAATTACTATTATTATTATTATTATTATTAATAATATCAACTTTATTGATATAATCCCAAGAGGTAAATTAGGTTAGGTTAGCGAGTGATACCATCTGAAAGACACCAAAAAATGAGTGTCGGGTTAGTTTCATGAAACTAACATTTCCACTGACAACGGTCTATCTAAAAAAAAACTTTATTGATATAAAATATTACTAGTATTATGGAGTTTTTTTTGGTCAACCAGTATTATGTAGTTTAAAAATTTAAATATGCTAAATTTAAAGGGTTTTAATTTACGTACCCCCCTCATTCCCTCCCACACCCCCATAATCCAAAAAATTCCAAGAATACCCTGCCTTTTTAAAAAAAAAAAAAAAAATTCAAATTTTTGAATTACCTCAAAATAAGGTAATTCGGTTCAAAAATAATTGATAATTTCGAATTACCTTTAAAACAGTGTATTTCTGGTTCATAAAATATAAAATTTGAATTACTTCTAAAAAGGTAATTCAAATTTTTATTTTTATTAATTTTTTAAACTTTTATATTGAATTAATATTTAAACGCGTTATATTTTGGAACTATGATCTGAATCTTTCGATTTAAATAACAATACGTCAAAATATATAAAATGAAAGAACATAAAAAAATAATATAATGTACAAATACAACTACTATGGGGTCCAAAATGTTTAACAATGATCAAAAATAAGCACGTGAAGTGGGTGAGCGTCATGACATCTAAGGCATCCCGGTCAATCTGCAAATGCTCTCTGCACCTCTCTCTCATATGTCTCTCAGGACAAGCAGGCTCTGATGATATGGTGGATCTGAGTGGGCCGTGGCTCGCTCTCTGCACAATGGAGTGCAGCACCGGAGTAAGACGCACTCTGGTTACCTGACTGTACCAAGGAAGGTAATCAGGATCGCACTCGCCGTGGTAGCCCGCCAATCTACTAGCCCGCCAAAATGTCCGCGCCGAATCGATACATCGGTAACCCCAGTATGATCTGTCGCGAGAGGAGCATTACGAAAATGGGTGCTCTGTGGGATCCTCTGTGAGCCGCCCGAATCGCCAACGCACCACTGCTGCGGCATGTAGGGAACACCGTCATCGACCCAAAGCAACCAGCCTCTGGCAACAGATATGTTCGACAAAGGAACATACTGTCTGTGGTCATCATAAGGGGTGAGGATGACATCCCCACCGCAGAGCATCTATCCGCGCCACTAAAGTCCACCAACTTGACATTATCCGACTTCTTGTTCCCCACCGGTGGCACGTGGTCGATGCGTCCTAGCTAACACTTTCCCACCAACGGCCAGTGGGAAAGTGCTCGTGAGATCGACCTTCAAATAGTTAAATTAAAAAGAATCGATTATTAATATATGTTAAATTTAATTAAAAGTTTTAAATTAAAAAAATAAATAAATGATTACCGGAGGAGTGTCGAGTATCCGCCGAATCGCTGTGTCGTATAAAAGACCGCTTTAACATCGGTGGGTGTAGAGGTAAGTAAGAGCGGCTATACCCCAAGACCATCAGCCACACTGCTTTGAAGATCTCGAGCGGATACATCCACCTCACCGCACTAATGTGTGACTCTTGTCGGCCCGAGAATGGTGGTGCTATCGAGAAGAGCATGTAGCACCGCGGCGGCTGCTTTCATAAGCACCCGCCCATGTTCGCCTTGTGGCGTCCTCTACACAGAGATCCTCGAATCGCGCTCGTTATCCCTAAGCTCCTGGATGACGATGCTGATCCATGCCCAAACGATCCACGGCCATGTGAAGAGCCTCAGCAGAATTAAAATCGGCTGTGGGTCGATGGGGTGCCATCCGGTGGCAAGTGGAGCAAAGACGGCCACATCATCCAAGGTGACTGTCATCTCCCAAAGGGCATGTGGAATGAACAGTCTCGGGATGCCACCTCTCCACAAAAGCGATATCAACTCATGGTTGATTCCGCCGCCAGTGTGATGTCCAACTCGAAAAGCTTAGCCACACGCAACCGAAGGTTTCTACCGTGGGTGGTGCTCAGTAGGTCTAATCTAGAAAACTTACGCCGTGAGATACAACCTTGATTTAGAAATTTGAAAAATTAAAATTAAACCATACGTTATTAAAAATAAGTAATTAATTGTTGTTAAGTAAAATTAAAAAAATTAAAATTAAACCATACGTTATCTATCCGGGGCGCCGCAGCGCGTATCCCATGTATAATCAATGGTGGGTGATCCACACCGGGCGGTGAACCTCCTCCTCCTCAACCTCCTCCCGAACCTCCTCCTCCTCCTCCTCCTCCTCCTCCCGATCTTGACCTCATCCTCCTGCTCCTCCCAAGCCTCCCAACCGTCATGATACATCTCTGGGTGCTCTGTTGGTGCCGCATATGGTACTCATGTCGTGGTGGTCTGTGTCCATTGCTCATACACGGGCCGAGGGTCGCTGCTGAGGTGAGGCTCGTGCTCAACCATCTCTACCACTCGCACGGGCTCTCGCGCGCTCGACGCTCGAGCGTGCCCAGCACTCTGAGCCTCTGTAAAGTGTCCGGAGAAGAGAGTATCGCTACTACTCGCCTCCCCGAATCTTTGTGCTCGCCGCCGTTTGCGCGCGGTCTTTGCTCGGAAGACTCTGCTCGCTCTACGTTGTCCGATCGTCTACTACGCCCTTTATTAAAAAAATAAATGTAATTAGAAAATATTAAAAATTGAAAAAAACAAAAAAAAAAAAAAAAAAAAGCTGGGATTTTGATTACTAGGTAATTAGAAAAGAATTTCGAAATACCTCGGAGGAGGTAATTCCGTTAATTTTCGAGGAGGATTCCCTCATAGGTATTTCCGAATTCTTCGGAATACCTAGTAATCCAAAATCCTCTCTAATTTACTTACTTATTTCAAATTATGTTTTGTGAAATGTGAAATGTGATTTTGTAAATTTCCAGGGGTATTTTTGTCCATTTGGGACATTATGGGGGTGTGGGAGGGAATGAGGGGGGTACCAAAATTAAGACCCAAATTTAAATTATGCTGCAACTAGCATACTAACCATTAAATTTGTGAAAATGATTTATAATATTTTAGCAAAATTATTCCCAAACTAAATATTACGATAATTGGGAACATAATTTTTCCAATAGTGTTTTTTGGTCAACATAACATGGTTTTCATTTTTGAAACTGGGCGAGGCCCAACCACATACAAACACAATGTAAACAAACTGGCCAACGACACTCCGGCCCACTACCCAAATAGCGTCAACCCGATACAAGTGAAACATTAACAAAACGCGTACCGCAAATAAAATCTTAACATAGAAAAGGAAACAAACAAAAAAACGAAGCAGAAAAGAGAGGAACGCAAAGAAACCCTAATTTGGTAATGTAGCTCAACCACCCCAATCACCTCCATTAAACACCACCAACAACTGAATCGACAATCAAAATCTCTCGAAGAGGAATTGGAGGACACAAAATTGAGTTGCAAGGAAGAGATCTCAAGGCAGCATGATTCGCAACATAGTCAGCCACACGATTACCACGCCGATCAATCCAAAGAAACTCGCACCCGGTGAAACATTTCTTCATTTCGATTATATCATTGACAATAACTTCAATTTCCTTTCTAATCACTCTTCCTCTACACGTGTCCATCAAAATGAGGCAATTGGACTCAAGGAGAATTATCGGCATGCATAGCCCAAAGAAATAATCGCCTCAAACCGTGCTAATCTCGTAACTACAGAATATAAACAAAAATTGGTCAACAAAAGTTGATGTATCTGGTTCAATTTGAGGACTAGATACATCAACAAAGTGGGTGAGCACATGGCCATGGCGTTAATAATGTGGCTTTGTTTCCTTGCTTTACGAGGCAAATAATAAGTGCAACTAATTAATAATAATATGACCACCAAATCAAAACTTCATTGATTATACGGCAGAAAGTTTTTTGACGGGGGATACTACGGCAATTTCTAACAACGATAATACGTAGGTCCAATTACTTAAATAAAGTCCGTCATGTTCCTAGTTAAAAAGATACAAACCCTAACAATAGAAAAAAGTAATTAGTGACCATTTTAACCTATTTTTAGTGAGCAACATGATCGACTTTACCTAAGGTTTATCACTTTAACAATAAAGGTTAGTACTTAACACTATGATGACAATATTTGAACTCTATTTGGATTTTGGACTTTGTAGCATCCTATCCCCTAACGATAGCAAATGAGTAGGGACGGAGCGAGAAATGAATGTTTGGGGCGGTGAGGATTTTTCTTAGGACACAATTTATAAACAGTAATATTATACAACCTGTAGGTATTGTTGTCCAATAAAAACATAACACATCACAATTTTTATGGGATTCATATTATTAGTAATGTGATGTGTTATGTTCTTATCGGACAATAGTACCAACAGGTTGTATGATACTGTTTGTAAGTTTTGTCCTTTTTCTTATGTAGTAAATTAAGTTTAGTAAAGAATACTACTAACGAATAGGTTAAATTGTATCTTTGGTCATTTACATATAACTTTAGTTTCAGTTGGTCCTTTTTTTTTACCCATTTTAATCTTTTATGTTTCAAATTTGTGTCAAAGTAGTCATTTATGTTTATGTGTGATATGTTTCAGTTTGGTCCTTCAAGTTTATTTTTTGGTTTATGGTATCAAGGATCAAAGTGAAACATATCATACCACTTGAAGGACTAAACTGAAATATATTAAACATAAAGGAGTACTTTGACACCAATTTGAAACATAAGCTAGGGACTAAAGTGGGGAAAAAAGATGATGAACCAAACTGAAATCAAACTCAAAGATAAAGTATCGAAAATGCAATTTAACCTAAAAAATATTACTAGTATATATATATATATATATATATATATATATATATATATATATATATATATATAACTTAATACTACTAGTGTGGATCAAAAACATGTAAAATAGTAGTGGGGTTCAAGCCATGGGAGGCTACAATGTAGCTCCGTCCCTGCGAATTAGACTAGTGTACTTGAATAACAATTGATGAGTATATGTGTTTGACAAGCACTGACGTTTAGCATTTTTGGGTAGCGTTAAACGTTTTTGAAACCCTATTTTAAATAGTGTATAACGTCTCACTTTTTTTTATATTTTTATCCTTAATAATTTTCTTATCCCTATATATTAATACACTAACGCATCTTTTCACCATGGGGGGGGGGAATTTTTTTCCCACCATTTACCAATATACCCCTCATTTTGTACCCCACTGTTTACCAATATACCCCCACTCTATATTTTTGGACTGACATTGTTGCCTCATCCCACCAAGGGCTATTGTTGACTCTTCGTCTTATATATATGTGTTGCGTATTTTTATACTCCCCTTATAAAATGTTGATGTTTTTTTTCGAAACTACATCTGTAGGCCTGTTA
The DNA here is from genome assembly GCA_020916435.1 of Oxytropis ochrocephala. Classification (NCBI taxonomy): domain Eukaryota; kingdom Viridiplantae; phylum Streptophyta; class Magnoliopsida; order Fabales; family Fabaceae; genus Oxytropis; species Oxytropis ochrocephala. The sequence continues at coordinate 12,208,771 of CM037089.1, read as the reverse complement.
ATTCGTATCAACCACTAAGTTTGTAATACATAATTTTTAATTTTTTTTTCACAACTTATAACCATGTCCTGTGCATCGCACAGGTGTGGAATGAGTCCTCTATATAATGAGCTTTTGGACACGCCTAGACTTCATCCCACCAAGGGCTATTGTTGCCTCTTCGTCTTATATAATGTGTTGCGTATTTTTATGCCCCCTTATAAAATGTTGATGTTTTTTCGAAACTACATCTGTAGGCCTGTTAATCACCTCCCCGTGTATAGCACAGACGTGTGTCCTAGTACTTCTTTAATGTCATTTTACATTATTATTATTTTACATTTTACATTTATTATGAGTTTTTTTTACCAAAACATTTATCAGGAGTCAGATATGTCATTTTATGTCACTTTCATTTATCGGCTAGTTTAGCCTTTACTCATCAAGGAGTCTGTTAAAGTCCAAGACAAACCACCAGGTGACGTGGCCAAGTCAGCTAGTGAAGCGGTCAACAAGTCAGCTAGTGAAGCGGTCAACACCTCCGTTTGACTCCTCTGCCACATAAGCATGATACATGATATTTCCTTTAGTTCTTGTTGGTTCCCTTTTAATGAACTCTTAGTTTTCTTTTCTTCTTTTAATAGTTTTTAGCTTTCGGATAGTTTGTTAAAAAATTAGTTGAAGAATTAGTTAGATGGTTAGCTTCTCAACTGATTCGTAGTATTTTTCCTTCTCTGTATAAATAGTTGTATCAGTTCTCCTTTTAATTTGAATGAAGAGTTTTTCAGTTTAATCTTTCTTCCTCTTGTCATGCATGAAGCTTTGAATCACCTTCAAGCTTTCATATCTTCTCCAATGGAGTTTCTTTTTCAAATTTCACATGGTATCAGAGCCCCTTTATAGGGGCTCTGCCACCAACCGCTGCAATTTCTCATTCCCTCGTCAATATCGTTTTTCCCCAAATTCAGTTTCTAGGTCAAACTCACGATTTGCCCTCTTTCATCAAATTCGTTTGTTTCTTGATTGATTGAATCTCACGATTCAATCGTTTCCTTCTTTCTTTGATTGCCGTATCCGTTTTTCCCCTTCCTTCTTTTCTGGTTAAAATTTCCTGATTCAAGTTCTCTCATGGCTGAAGAAGATTTGATTCCTAGCGTCACCAATGGCGATCCGCCAAAAGATAGTAAAGATAAGGGCTATCAAACTGATATGTTGAGCCCTTACTTCATGCATCCCAGTGACAACCCCGGTATTGCTCTCGTAACTCCTATTCTCAACGGGAACAATTATCACACTTGGTCAAGATCGATGACGATGGCACTGAAATCCAAGAACAAAATTCATTTTATTGATGGATCGATGCCAAGGCCTACAGATGATGACAGGAACTCGGTGGCATGGGATAGGTGCAACACCATGGTGATGTCGTGGCTTAACAATTCGATTATTCCGGAAATTACGCAGAGCATCCTATGGATGGACACTGCTGCTGAAGTTTGGAGTGATTTGAAGGACCGGTTTTACCAAGGAGACATGTTCAGGATCTCCGATCTGCAAGAAGAAATTTACACCAGTAAACAAGGTGATAATACTATCTCTAACTACTATACCAAGTTAAAGAAACTATGGCAAGAACTTGAAAATTTTCTCCTGCTCAGAAATGTAATTGTAACATTGATAATTGCAAGTGCAATCTTTGTAGTTAAGTTCAAGGAATATAGAGAAACCGAAAATGTGCTAAGATTTTTAAAGGGTCTTAATGAACAATATTCATCCAGTAAGATCACAAATTATGTTGATGGAACCTCTTCCCATATTGGAAAGGTTTACTCCCTCTTGATTCAGCAAGAAAGACAGTCTGTTAGTACTATGGAGGAATCCAAGATTCTTGCCACCATAAATCAACAAGGTAGAGGAGGATATAGCAATAGAGGCAAGTATGATCGTGGTGGTAGGTTTATCTTTGGTAGAGGAAGAGGCAAGGTTGTTTGCTCTCCTTTGTGGAAAGAATGGGCATATGGTTGATAGTTGTTACAAAAAGTATGGATATCCCCCAATCTTTGGAAGTATTAATAATTGCAATGGTGAGCATGAGGAAGAAGAAAATACAGATCCTCGGCTATGAGGAGGAACAACAAGATGGAGGAAAAACCAACTCGGTTCTTTGAGCTTTACCCGAACAACATAAGGCCCCCACTGTGCCCTATTACAGTGCGGGACGATGCTGAAACATCAATCATTTCACCACCATCAAGACATGTATTATCCTCCTAATCCCCAACTCAAATAGATCAAAACTTTGGATAATTGACACTGGTGCTCTGAGATCATGTTTGTTTTATTATAGATTACTTTCAATGTTTGAAAAGAATAAAACCAATTACATTAAGACTGCCAAATGGTAGTTTAGTCACCACTGAATATGCTGGAACTATATGTTTTGATAATGGCCTGTGTATACATGATGTTTTATATATTCCAAATTTCTCATTCAATCTCATATCAATTCCTAAATTGGTTGTTGATATTGACTGTGATGTGCATTTTAACAGAAGGGGATGTTTAATACAGGACGACCCCTGCCAGAGGATGATTGGGAAAGCTGAGTTGAGGAACAACTTGTTTACCCTTATTTCCCCTTCTGTTATAGTGTCTAATAGGGTTTCTTTTCCAGTTATAAATCACATTAGTTCTTTGAATGTAATTGACAAATGTAATCTTTGGCATTTGAGATTTGGCCATCCATCATATGACAAACTTGTTGAAATAAATAAAGTTTTCCCCTTCATTAAATATGATAAATCTGATATGCCTTGTGATATTTGCCAATTTGCTAAACAGAGAAGGCTTCCCTTTCCTCATAGTACCAACATTGCTGAAAAATGCTTTGACTTAGTGCATATGGACATTTGGGGACCCCTCTCTGTTTCATCTATGTTTGGACATAGATATTTTCTAACTGTTATGGATGACAAAAGTAGATACACATGGATTTTTCTTATGAAAACAAAACATGAGGCATCCCAATTAGTAAGGTCTTTTGTCACACTAGTGCACACACAATTTGAAACGAAGATCAAAAGTATTAGATCTGATAATGGTCCTGAATTCATGCTTAAGGAATTTTATAATGAGAAAGGTATCTTGCACCAAACTTCATGTGTTGGGACCCCTCAACAAAATGGAATTGTTGAGAGGAAACACCAACACATCTTGAATGTGACTAGGGCTCTTCTTTTTCAATCTAATCTCCCCAAATATTTCTGGGGTCATGCTGTAAATCATGCTGTTCACATAATAAATAGGTTACCTACTAAATTTTTGTCACAAAAATCACCTTATGAATGCTTGCATAATGTTTTGCCTGACATGCACACTTTAAAGGTTTTTGGTTCTATCTGTTTTGCATCTACTTTAAAATCAAATAGAAAGAAACTTGATTCCCGATCTAGGAAATGTATTTATCTAGGTTTTAAGACTGGGGTTAAAGGTCATGTGTTATTTGATCTTAAGAATAGAGAAGTTTTCATTTCTAGAGATGTTGAGTTTTTTGAGCATATCTTTCCTTACAAGTCTGCTGCTCTTGAGGAACCAGAATCTCAAAACACTCAATCTCCCAATGAAGCCACATCCCACTTTGATGACCTATTTAAAGAAAGCCAAGAGAACATAGACAACCCAACAAGTCAGACCACCACAGATAGTCATGCCACTGAACCTGCAGAAACTGTACACACAGAAAATCAAGACCATGTTTCTGATCCTGATTCCAACCCCACGGTAGAAACTACACAAACTGAAGTTCAAGGCTCACCTAATGACCTTACCTCACCTCAAGACACTCACGACCCACCCTAGTGAAACCGAGGTTAGAAGATCCACAAGAGAGAAAAGCTCCGTGTTATTTAGCGAGTACCATTGTGCCTCTTGAAAAACACATCCCACCAATTAGAGCACAACTCATCCAAAGGACCAAGGTAACTCGGTAGGTATCCCATCTCCAATTATGTGTCATATCACAATCTATCTCCCACACATAGACATTACATCCTCAACATATCTTCCAATATTGAACCTACATCATATAAGGAAGCTATTTGTAACAAAGATTGGAGGGATGCCATTCAAAATGAGTTGAGTGCTCTTGAAAGAACAAATACCTGGAAACTAGTTCCTTTACCTACGGGTAAGAAAGCTGTGGGATGTAAGTGGGTGTTTAAACTTAAACTTCATGCAGATGGGACCATTGAGAGACACAAAGCTAGGTTAGTGGCAAAGGGGTTCACACAGACTGCTGGTATTGACTATACTGAGACTTTTAGCCCTGTGGTAAAGATGACGAATGTGAGGTTATTGATGGCCATAGCAGCCACTCAAGGTTGGCACCTTTATCAACTTGATATCAATACAGCTTTTCTTCATGGAGACTTACTAGAAGAAGTCTACATGAAGCCACCTGAAGGGCTCATGATTAAGATTTCCAACCTTGTCTCGCAAGTGCAAAGGTCACCTGTATGGCTCAAGCAAGCAAGCGCACAATGGAATGCCAAATTGACTGACACTCTTATCTCAATAGGATATAAACAATCCAAGGCTGACTATTCTCTATTTATTAAACATTGTACTAACGGTTTCACAGCTATTTTAGTGTATGTAGACGATCTGGTTCTTGCAGGTACTGACATTGATGAAATTGATAAAGTCAAAGCTCTATTGGACCAGAAGTTCAGCATAAAAGATCTAGGAGCTCTCAAATTCTTCCTGGGATTTGAAGTTGCAAGGAGCAAAGCTGGCATATCTCTATGCCAATGCAAATATGCCTTGGAATTGCTTCAAGAAAGTGGTCTTCTTGCTGCCAAACCTTGCTCCACACCCATGGAACCTGGCTCTCAACTTAGCAGAAACACTGGACAAGCCATCTCTGATGCTTCCATCTATAGACGCCTTGTGGGGAAACTCTTATACCTCACTCATACTCGGCCTGATATCTGTTATGCAGTTGGGAAACTTAGTCAATTTCTGGATTCACCTACTGATGTTCACCTTCAAGCTGCATTGCGTGTTCTGAAGTTTGTAAAAAGGGACCCTGGCCAAGGATTGTTCTTCAGTTCTAAATCATCCTTGACTTTGAAAGGTTTTGTGACTCGAGTTGGGGTGCTTGCCACGACACGAGAGATCTACCACCGGTTTACTTCTTCATGGAACATCCCTAATCTCATGGAAGAGCGCGAGCAATCAATCAACGCTTTCACGATCATCCTCCGGCGAGAATATAGGGCTCTTGCACAGTCCACATGTGAGGCACAATGGTTGCTGTTTCTAACAAGAGATCTGCAAATTCAACATTCTGAACCAGTGGTTATATACTGTGACAACCGGTCTGCACTCCACATTGCTTCCAATCCTGTTTTCCACGAACGAACAAAGCACATTGAATTGGATTGTCACACTGTGAGAGACAAAGTTCAAGCTGGGGTGATCCATCTTCTTCCCATTGCTTCCAAAGAGCAGGTTGCTGACATTTTAACCAAATCATTGCAACCTGGTCCTTTCATATATCTGCAACACAAGCTTGGAATGATTAACATCCATTCCAGCTTGAGTGGGCGTGTTAAAGTCCAAGACAAACCACCAGGTGACGTGGCCAAGTCAGCTAGTGAAGCGATCAACAAGTCAGCTAGTGAAGCGGTCAACACCTCCGTTTGACTCCTCTGCCACATAAGCATGATACATGATATTTCCTTTAGTTCTTGTTGGTTCCCCTTTAACTGAACTCTTAGTTTTCTTTTCTTCTTTTAATAGTTTTTAGCTTTCAGATAGTTTGTTAAAAAATTAGTTGAAGAATTAGTTAGATGGTTAGCTTCTCAACTGATTCGTAGTATTTTTCCTTCTCTGTATAAATAGTTGTATCAGTTCTCCTTTTAATTTGAATGAAGAGTTTTTCAGTTTAATCTTTCTTCCTCTTGTCATGCATGAAGCTTTGAATCACCTTCAAGCTTTCATATCTTCTCCAATGGAGTTTCTTTTTCAAATTTCACAGAGTCGATATCCACACTATCCACTCATTTGTTATCTGCTAACTTATCCACTATCTACTAATTTATTCACTATTAGCTACTTTTTTATCGAAGAGAGTCTTACATAATAGTAAATGGCTCAAGAGTTATTATGACCAATAATATGTTAGGATTTACGGAAGCATCATAAAATTTGGGGCAAACCAAAAACCTTCAAGTGGAAGCTTCCACGTCTTCGTCTAACTCACCGTGGAAATGAGAGGTTCTTGAATTAAGACCCAAACAAAAACCGAGTTTGTAGTCCAACCAAAAAGTGCAGTAATGTCACAAATCTTATGGCCCAAATCCATTAATTTCCGTAGTACAGAAGGGCAAGAATTAATTATTGCGACATCGCGTGGACCTAACCAATTGGGTAGTTGTTGTTGAACACATAATACTACAGGACAAAAAATAAATTGCCTTCTGCACAATAATATTTTTATTTTTATTTTATTTTATGTGATATCGAGAAAGAGAATTGAATTGAAGGTAATGGAGGCAATGAGTCCTGAGCCTGGGATTTCAGCATTGGATAATTCCAATGAAGAAGAAGCAAAAGTGCTTATTGATGAAAGCGCTTTGAAAGATAGCACAGAAGCCGAACTCACCAAAATTCGACTTATGAGAGCTTCTGTTGAAAGCCGTGATCCCTCTTCTAAGGTTCAAAACAGCTCAACTTTAATTTGACTTTATTGGATTTGATTTTATTGGATTTGACACTTGGTGTTTTTTGCAGGAAGTAGATGATTTGATGATTAGAAGATTCTTACGAGCACGTGATTTAGATGTAGAAAAGGCTTCTGCAATGTTCCTTAAGTACTTGAAATGGAAGCATTCATTTCTTCCAAATGGTTCTATATCTCTTTCAGAGATCTCTTATGATATTGCACAGGAAAAGATGTATGTTCAAGGTGTAGATAAGAAAGGTCGACCTATAACTGTTGCCTTTGCTGCTAAACATTTTCAAAACAAAAATGGCTTCGATTCTTTCAAACGTATGTAGTATGTTTTTCTTTCTTCATTTCAATTATAACAGATTCACACTCTTTATTTTGAATATTCCTCTTACTTTTTTTTTTTTATGTATATATACAGGGTATGTAGTCTTTGCTCTTGAGAAACTATGTTCAAGGTAAATAATGTTTTTCCTTCTATTAATCAATTCATGTATATCCTTCCTTTAGTTAGAACTGTGAATTATACGTAAGATCTAATTCAACGGGCAAATGTCGAAATTGTTAAATTTGGATATCGTGTCCCCCGTTTGAAACCAGAGGACCTCACAGGTTGTGTGCGTGAGTTTCTAGTGGTAGTGACCACTCCCTCTATGTACCAAAAAAAAAGAACAGTGAATTCAGTTACTGTAACATACCTTATTACAACTAACTAACAAGTAGTTAGTTAGTTAGTTAAGTTAAAACAGTTAGATTGTTAGAACTGTTATAGATTAGTTAGACTGTTAGAATTTAGAACTGTTACTAGTTAAACCGTTAGGAGATTAGTACTGATAGAGGAAGTTAGGTCAATCCTTGTATATAATTAGTCTTCTACTTTGCAATTTGTCCATTAAATTCAATGAATTGATAACAGAATTCAACAATTTTCTCTGCAACTATATGGGATTTCATTAGAATTTAATGTGTCAGGATGCCACCAGGGCAAGAAAAGTTTCTTGCTATTGCAGATATAAAGGGATGGTCATATGCAAACAGTGATCTTCGTGGATACCTTAATGCTCTAACCATTTTACAGGTTCATTTTTTTTTTCCATTCTTTTACACATTTCTTATCTTTCTTGTTTCTTCTCAAATAGTCATCTCCAACCTTTTGTACAAGAAGGTTCTAAAGAAAATGTCTACGACCGCAATCTGAGCCACAACATCATGGTTTTTACATTTTAGTGTTTCGACGAACACAATGAAATTGCATTTGAGACCCTATGGCTCATGAAAATTGAATGTGGATGCAGGATTACCACCCAGAGAGATTGGGGAAATTATTTATAGTCCATGCACCTTACATGTTTATGAAAGTGTGGAAAGTTGTTTACCCTTTCATTGATGACAATACCAAGAAAAAGGTGACACTTCTAAATTGTACTAACTTGATAGATGTATATACTACATGTGTTTGAGAATGTTGTAGAAGCATGTGTTGAATCTTGTACTTGGTTGCAGTCTTGCAGATAGTATTTGTGGAGAACAAAAAGCTGAAATCAACACTACTTGAAGAGATAGATGAGAGTCAACTACCAGATATATATGGAGGTCAACTTCCACTAGTCCCAATTCAGGATTGCTGATTAATTAAATTATCACAACATTTAAATAAGGAGAGGCTAATATAGCATAAATAAAAAATGCACCACTTTATATTATGTGTTTCTTTGTTTATTGAACTAGTAGTGAATGAAATGTACAACAACAGATAAAAGATCTAAGTTCTGCCATGGATGGTCCATGGAGCTTAGAATCAAGAAGAAGAATGATTCAATTAATCTGTTGAAGTGAGTACAATCTCAGTGCTGAGCACCTATATACAAGTATCAATCTAACTAACTATTCAACTGTAACCTAATTTACATTATCCATCTAACAACCTCTAAAACCGAAAAGAGTAAAGGTAAAGCTAGTTAACTAAGTGGTCAACATAACCAATGTAGTCAGCAAGTCAACACAAACAAAGTCAATTACAATATATTTCAATAGTCCCCCTCAAGTTGGAAGGAAAGGATTCTTCATTCCTAACTTGCTGACCAACTCAGAGAATTTGCTCTTTGGAAGAGCCTTTGTCAATACATCAGCTAGTTGCTTCCCAGTAGACACGTGCACCAAGTTGAGGAAGCCACTTTGAACATGCTCTCTTATAAAATGGCAGTCAATATCAATGTGTTTTGTTCTCTCATGTGTAGTGGGATTGCTAGCCAATTGTATAGCTGATTTACCATCACTCAATACCATAGTTGATTGTATTTCTACCTCAAAGGCCACGAGAAGTTCTTTGCACCCATAGTAACTTTCGATTGCAGTGATAGCTAAGGCTCTATATTCGCCTCTGCAGAAGACCTAGCTACTGATGGCTTGCTTTTTAGATTTCCATGTAATTAGGGATTGCCCAAGGTAAATGCACACTCAGTGGTTGATTTTTTGTGACTTCACACGGTGCCCAATCAAAGATCAACATATGTTGTGAGATTTAGAGAAGAGTCGTGCAGGAAACAAAATTCCAAGACCTGCAGTGGTCTTCAGATACTGCAACAGATAGTGTGTTGCCTGCAGATGTGTGGTGCGAGGTTTGGACATGAATTGGCTCAACCTATTCACTGCATATGTTATGTCTGGTCTTGAAATTGTCAAGTAAATTAGCCTCCCAACTAATCTTCTATATTGTGCAGCATCCTCGAGAGGTTCCCCATCAATCTCATTTAGTTTAACACCTAGATCCATGGGTAGTGTCACTGGTTTTGCTGAGGTGAAACCAGTATCAAGCAATAACTGCAGGGTATATTTTCTTTGACAGAGATGGATTCCTCTCTTTGATCGTGCTATTTCAAGCCCTAGAAAATACTTCAAATCACCAATTATTTTCAGTTTGAAATGGCTTTGTAGCATGGATTTCACTTCATGAATGAGATGCTTGTTTGGCCCTGCCACAATGATGTCATCTACATATACCAATAAGGCTACAAAGGTTGATCCAGAACCCTTTGTAAACATAGAATGGTCAGCTGAACTTTTGTGGAAACCTAGTTTGATGATGGTAGAGCTCAATTTGGCAAACCATTGCCTAGAGACTTGTCTAAGCCCATACAAGGATTTATTCAATTTACACACTGTATGTGAGTCCCCCTGGCTTGGATAGCCGAGAGGTAATTGCATGTATACCTCCTCTTGGAGTTCTCCATTAAGGAATGCATTATTGATGTCTAGTTGTAATAAGTGCCAATCAAATTGTGCAGCTAAGGAGAGAAGAATTCTTACAGATGTAACCTTAGCTACTGGAGAAAATGTGTCAATGAAGTCAATTCCCGCTTGCTGTGTGAATCCTTGAGCTACCAAGCAAGCTTTGCACTTGTCAAGTGAGCCATCAGCATGATATTTTACCTTGTAGATCCACTTACAACCAACTGCCTTCTTGCCTTGAGGTAGATGTACAAGACTCCAAGTATTGTTTGCCTCTAATGCTGCCAATTCTTCTGCCATTGCTCTTTGCCACTCAGGGATTTTTATGGCTTGATTGAAGTGTTGGGGTTCATAAATGGAGGAAACATTGTGTACATAGGCACTGTAGGCAGGTGAAAGATTGTTGTAGGTCAAGAAGTGATGTATGGGATACTGTACCGAGCCACATTCATAGTTTTGGAGGTGAGAGGGAGGTCTATGAGGCCTGGTGGATCTCCTAACTGGTGTGACAGTATTAGGAGCGACAGATTGGGCTTCTATGTTTAGAGTATTTTCTGAAGGAATGGAAACAGGGGAGGATATAGTATCTAGGACTGGTAAAGGAATAACAGGCACAACTTGAGTGTGCAATGTGTCTTGAGTGGGAATAGAAGGTAGCAAGGTGTCTGGGAATATTGTAGGAGGGGAATCCCTTGTATGGATAGTGTGATAAGGGAAAGTTGTTTCACAAAAAGAGACATCTCTTGATACAATGAACTTGTTGGTTTGAGGATCATATAACTTGTAGCCCTTTACACCTGGGGGTAATCAATGAAGTCACAAGGTGTAGCTCTAGGAGAACTTATGCCTCTGCAGTAGGGTGTTCAAAACCGAACCAAACCAATAGGAAAACCGCAAACCGAACCAAACTAAACCGAAAACCGCAAAAACCGCTTTTGATCGGTTTTGTTCGGTTCTTTTTCATTGCATCAAGACAGTTTGGTTCGGTTCGCGGTTTTGTTTTCCAAAACCAACCAAACCAAACCAAACCGCAAGTAACACTAAGGTTTGTTGAATTACAACCTTCCTTACTAACTTACTAATCCAATTGCAACTACAACCCAACTCTCACTCACTTACTAGCCCAAATCCAATTAATTCTTTGACTCACTTACAAATAATCCATATTGTTATGCTATATTTAAAAATTACAACAAAATATTTCATTCAAATTCTTTTAAACATTGTCTTAGCTATTTGAAAAAAATTAAAAGAGAGTGATTTATATACTACATATATTTGAGTAGATTTTTCTTAAATGATTTATGTTGGTTATTTTTACCTCGGTTTTAAATTAATTTTGTCTTGGAAAAAACCGAATCAACCAAACCGCATTGGTTTGGTTCGGTTTTATTTTAGGAAACCAACCGAACCAAACCAAACCACATGTAATTTTACCTTGCGGTTCAGTTCACTTTTTATCTCAAAACCGAACCAAACCGCACCGCGAACACCCTGTGATGAGATGGTTGAAGCAAATGCCAAGCAGCCAAAAACCCTAAGAGTGGAATAGTCTGGTGGAGTCTTGTAAAGGAGTTCAAAAGGAGATAAATTCTTCAAGGAAGGAGAGGAGCCAGGTTAATCAAGTGAGTGGCAGTGGTCACACAATCACCCCAGAACTTGAGAGGTACCTTGGACTGAAAAAATAATGCTCGAGCCACATTCAACAAGTGTTGATGCTTTCTTTCCACAACTGAGTTTTGTTGTGGTCTGTGAGGGCATGACAGCTGATGAATTGTCCCTTGTTCTTGCAGAAATGAAGTGAGCTCTTTTGCATTGTCCGTTCGAATGCCTTTGATAGACTTATCAAATTGAGTCTTCACATATCTAAATAATTGTTGAATCAAGATAGGTGCCTCTGCTTTTGACTTCATTAGGTGAACCCAAGTGAACCGGGTGCAATCATCAACAATTGTTTAGGGGGTGGTCACTAATTAAAAGGCACAACAAGGGAGTAATGAGAAGATGGGAGAAGAAGTGAACATCCACCAATAATAATAATATTCATAACACTCCCTTTTGGATGTCCACCTAGGATATGTCTCATTAAAACCTTACTAGAAAAAACTCGAAGTGGGAAAAAACTAGTGAAGGAAAAAGAGCACAATATTCTTTTGTGAGAATTACAAAATTTATTTATTTCTCCCCCTCAACCAGACAATCATCTTTGAGACGGCGAATTAATACCAATCTTTTGTACCAGTTGTTCAAAAGTTCTACTTGGGAGTGACTTTGTGAAAATGTCTGCAAGATCATCACATGAACAAATTTGTTGAATGCTTATATCACCACTCTTCTGAAGATCGTGAGTGTAAAAGAATTTTGGAGAAATACGTTTTGTTCGAGATCCTTTAATGTAATCCTCTTTCAACTGAGCAATGCATGCAGTATTATCTTCATAGATGGTTGTTACATTTATTCATCTGGAAGACAAACCACAAGTCTCTTGTATGTGTTGAATTAGAGACCTTAACCAAACACATTCTTGACTTGTTTCATGTAGTGCAAAAATTAGTTTTGCATGATTTGATGATGTTGTCGTTATGGTCTATTTCACGGATCTCCATGAAATTGTTGTCACACCACAAGTAACCTCTTTGCGATCTACCATTGTGAGGATCTGACAAATAACATGCATCTCATAACCTGTTAATTTTAATTTGGGTACTTTGGAATAACACAAACTCATATTCATTGTACCTCTAAGGTAACAAAGTATATGCTAGACTCCGTTCAATGCCTCTGTGTGGGTGAAAAACTAGATCTTGCTAATAGATTGACAGAAAATGATATACCAGGACGTGTATAATTAGCAATGTACACCAAGGTTTCCTAATTGAACTGAGATATGGTACTTCTAGACCAAGTGGTTCTTCACTCTCTTCTCGAGGTCTACAAGGATCTTCCTCTACATCTAGTGATCTAACAACCATTAGAGTAGACAATAGATGAGATTTGTCTATGTAGGAGTCTTTTTATACTTTTGCTATATAAGCATCTTGATGCACAAAAATTCCATTATTCAAATGTCCAATTTGTAATCATAGACAAAGCTTTGTTTTTCCCAAATCATTCATCTCAAATTATTTTTTTAAGCAATCTATAACTTTTGCAAGTTTTTTAAGAGTTTCAATAATATTTATGTCATCAACATAGACAACAATTATAGTAAATTATTTTCCAAATTTTTTTATAAAAATACATGGACAAATAGGATCATTTATATATCTCTCATGTAACAAATATTCACTGAGGCAATTATACCACATGCATTCAGATTGTTTTAACGTATAGAGAGACTTGAGAGACTTATTCAATTTAATGGATTAGTCCTCTCGAGATCATGACTACATGGTTCAGCCAAGTTAAATCCTTAACGAGCTTCATGTAAATGTCAGTCACATGATATTTAAGATGAAATGTATCGTGGGTAACTCAATTTCTTGACTTTGGGAGTCGGCAAGCACTGCATTTGAATAAAGACAGGACTAAGAATCCGGTGAGTGATGATATTATGAGATGAGTGACACCGTAAGGACCTCCCTCCCCCTCTATTGATATTTACGGTAGTTGTGTCTTGTTTATTGGTATGGGTTGGTGTTGGATTATTGGAATGGTCTCTTGAGAAGTACACACATATCACCAGCCTTTTCTACTTTACAGTTTACAGTGCTATGCTATCTTTAAGACCAACTGGAACAATCTGACCCTTTCCCAGTACTTTCCCTGCATCACTGTTTCACATCGTCATGGCATGGCAACAGCATAGTAATAAGTATTAATAATAATCTCATTTAGTACTTCTTTACTACGTATCATTGGAGTAATTGTTTCCCATTAATTACTTTACTGTTTTTACGTCCTTTTTTCTTCTCTGTTGCCTTAACCAGTCTTCCTTGCTTTGTATAAAAGCTAAAAACCTCAGTGAGATTTTCTCTGATTCCCGTAACACTACCACAGTAACAGAATCCCTCGTGAATGCTCTAATTTAATGAATGCAACCGACCTTTCTTCCATACTCTACAAGTCTATCTATGTCTTATATACTCTATACATACATACAAATACAATTCATTGCCTTTGTCACACCGACAGTTCTCGGCTGTTTTTTTTTCTTCGATAGGTAAAAGTTACGCCCTTCAAGTTGAGCTTATTGGACTCATGTTGACTATTGAGATTGCATTTGATAAATGTTGGATGTCTTTGTGGTTAGAATGTGACTCTCAATTAGTTGTTACTTGTTTCAGCCTTTAAGAATCATAACGTTGTTCCTTGGAAACTCTGTAACAGATGGAACAATTGTTTATCTTGACTAGACAGATGATTTTCGTTTGCACCCACATTTACAAAGAAAGTAATGTTTGTGCTGATAAGCTTGCAGGTCATGGTACTAACTCAATTGGATTCACTTGGTGGAACCTCATCCCGAGCTTCATTGCGAAGGACTTTTTCAAGAATATGTTAGGCTTGCCTAACTACAGGTTTTGTTAGTCCCTCAATGGGCTGCGTTTGCTTTATGCCTCCTATTTTAGGTGTGCTGCAGATGATTGTTAGCGGCTCTGGTGCCAAACTGGTTGAGATGAGAGTCAATATAGTGATGCTTTTGCACATCTGGATACGATGACTTTTGGTTTTTACAATTTTCGTGTTGTGTATGCTCATGGGTTTTGGTCTAGTCCTAATGTTTTATGTACTTTTTCTCTTTTTTATCAATAAAATTTAGGGGGAGTACTCTTTCCTTCCTGGTGCTTTTCCCTAATGAGAGTTTTGCATCAGAAGATTTTAACGAGACTCTATAACCCTTTCTTTTGTCAAAAAAAAAAAAAAAACGTATACTATTTAATAGTATTAGATTACATCGCACCCAAATTAAAAAGCTTAATTACATATGTACATCAAAAAACTTTCAATGATGGTACAGATTCGGCTCAATTTCACAACAACATCTATTTGAATCCCATCGCCGATTCGTTGGTATAGGTAATATATAATTAGGTTTTTTTATGGTCTCATATATAAGCAACAAATAAATTTTTATATTCATTGAAAAAAAGACGTATTTGGATTATATATAGTTCAGATACAACAATTTTTCAAAAAATTGAAAAAGTTATTTGTCGCTAATATACGAGTTCGGAGGGAGCTCTATAAGCGCGAGGCTTTCCATGACTTAATAAGTTTTCATTACCTAACACAGCTAAACTTTTTATAAAAAAAACTTTTAATCTGGGCAAAAAGACAATAATGAATGTAATGATGTTGAATTTATTACCTTTGAGGAAAAGACAATGCTGGATCTGAACCCAAAATCTTAGTTATGCTGGAAGAGACCCCTCTCATCTCATCCAAGTGCTCTTAAGTTTTTAAATACTGAGATTATTATTTTTTTGACGCAAATACTGAGATTATTGGTTCACATAAAAAAATTCATTTCAAATACCCTCATTGAATTCACTAAAATTAAATTAGTGTGTGCTTGGTTCTGCAACTGCGATGACAAGAATTAATGAGCTCACATGTGCTGATGAGGGTAGAATATAATAAATAACTGACTTGACAAATGATGTGTCTCATTAACTGACGTGGCAGCCACGTGTGCTGCCTACATCAAGTGTCACATCAATTAATGAGCTCCACATCACTTTAATTGTAAGCAAAACCCCCATTTGGAATAAATCCCGAATTTTTAAAAATAGGTGAACTAAATATCTGAATTTATGAAAATAAGACGACTAAAACTATAATTAAGCTTCGCATTTTTATAACTCAAAATGTCTTGCGATCAATTACATTTTTCCCAAATCCAAACTTTCTAATAAGGTGCCTCAAAAAAAAAACTTTCTAATAAGGTTAGCATAGTATTGTTAAGCTGAATATTTTTTTTTGATTACTCGAATGCAAATTACTGATTTCCACTTTATTTGCAAATGAAGAGAAAAAAAAAAGATTATTTGGATTGTTAAGAGTTTTGGTTCTGTTATTAGTCTATCAAAAGATCTTTTTGCACCAATACAAACACAAATACCTGACACAACACTGATACGAGCACATATATACCGATTTTAAATTGAAAAATATTGAAACATACTAGTAATTGAATTTTCTATCTCATTAGGTGTCGGTATCTTATACAGTACGTGATGGACACCAAACACATCTTCAATCAAAAATGTTGATATTACATAAAAAGAAACACATGTATTCGTTGGAGTGACTATACTATTTATTTAGAACTACGATTTAGATATTTACCGTAATGTATGGCAGATAAATCTGAGAATATTTTACGTATATGAAAAGGTGAATCCTAATTTCCATGCATGACAATGCCTCATTGCCTTATGGGAGTTCATAATCAATCACTGAACTAAAAGATCTCACTTTGCTGTTTAAGCAAGCTGTAATACCCAGTTAAGTAATAAGCATCACATACATACAGCAGGGGAACAGCAATAGAAAGATATATTTGAAAGAGGAAACACAAAAGTTAAGAACAGTCAAATCATAAGTCAAACACAACTGAGCCACCCATCTGGTCGGTTAATATGGGTAACCACATCAACCCAGTTAGTTCAGTTTGTTTTGGAGCAGTCTAGTTTCAAACCAAGGAAAATCTCACTCACATACTATAACAGAAGTAACCCCCAACCCCAACTAGTTTCGGGAGAATCAAATCATAAGACAAAAAGGGTAGTTTCGTAAATCCAACTCTCTCTGCACAGGAAATTAACCCCCCCACCCTTCTCTCACTCTCTCTCTCACTACTATCGCCACCTTTACGCTTTCTATATCTCCACCTAAACAGTACCACACACCTCACACTTCTCACTTCATTTCCAAATCAATGGACCCCGACGCTTTCACCGCCAGCCTCTTCAAGTGGGACCCACGCACCGTTCTCCCACCCGCCGCACCTCCTCGTCCTCCACTTCTTGAATACACTCTTCCTCCGGCAACAGCTCCGGTGGCATATCATCCTGTGCGAGCACCAAGAGAGCTTGGAGGACTGGAAGAACTGTTCCAAGCTTACGGTATCAGATACTACACGGCGGCGAAGATAGCTGAGCTAGGTTTCACGGTGAGCACGCTGGTGGACATGAGGGATGAGGAGTTGGATGATATGATGAACAGCCTCTCCCAGATTTTTCGCTGGGACCTCCTCGTCGGTGAACGTTACGGCATCAAAGCCGCCATCAGAGCCGAGCGAAGACGCGTTGATGACGAGGACATCAAGCGCCGTAACCTTCTCTCTAACGACACCACCACCAACGCACTCGATGCTCTCTCTCAAGAAGGTTCGCACATGCACCACCATATATATTCTAACTACAAATTAAACCCTAGCTTTTGTCATTTATTTACTTGTAAGTTGTGATAGTAATATATAGTTTTACTAATTTATGCACTGTTATATTAAACTACTGTACTCATATAAAGTCAACTACTGTATCGGATTAATATAGAATTGACTGGTAAAGGAATGATACGAATACGATATCATTTTGATCATGTGAAAATTAACGATGAAGTGAAGCTATATAATTATATATAGGTTTGTCAGAGGAGCCGGTGGTGCAAAGAGAGAAGGAAGTGGTGGGAAGCGGAGGAGGAAGCACATGGGAAATTGTTGCAGCTGAGGAGAGGAGGAAGATGAGGAGGAGGAGGTCGAAGATGAAGGCGAATAATGTTCATTGTGATGAGAATGAGGAAGCGGAAGATGAAGAAGGAGAAGATAACAACAACAGTGGTGGTGGTGGTGGAAATGGAGTTTGTGAGAGGCAAAGAGAGCATCCATTCATTGTTACTGAACCTGGTGAAGTTGCACGTGGCAAGAAAAACGGTCTTGACTATCTGTTTCATCTATACGAACAATGCCGTGAGTTCTTGATTCAAGTTCAGACCATCGCTAAGGACCGCGGTGAAAAATGCCCCACCAAGGTATTATTATTTTCTTTTTTAAATTAATTTTGTACTTCCCAGTCATATCTATCTATCTATCTGACTCCAACCCTGTCAGAGTTGTGTAGTGTAGTGTATACTGTTTAGTTCCTTCATTCATTTCACGAACCGTTTGAACACGTGACGAGTCAGGGAGTCTCGTAAAAGGACCCACCTTCCTGTAAAACTGGGAATTTTGAGTCCGTACAGTTTACTTTATTATCCGGTTACAACGCCACAACCATAACATTACCTCTTTTCTCCTTACACCCGCTGGATACTTGCATTCCCTCATAGGAATCTCACTCATTCAAAGCGTATATATAGTGGGGTCCATTGATTATATTATATTAATATTACTAACTACTAATTACAAATTTAATCAACGATGGATGGATTGTATTTGTAGGTGACAAATCAGGTATTTAGGTATGCGAAGAAAGCTGGAGCTAGCTACATAAACAAGCCAAAAATGCGACACTATGTGCACTGCTATGCATTGCATTGTTTGGACGAGGAGGTATCGAATGAGCTGAGAAGAGCTTTCAAAGAGAGAGGAGAGAATGTTGGGGCGTGGAGGCAAGCGTGTTACAAGCCACTTGTGGCAATAGCTGCACGTCAAGGTTGGGATATTGATGCCATTTTCAATGCGCATCCTCGTCTTTCTATATGGTATGTGCCTACCAAGCTCCGTCAGCTTTGTCACGCTGAGAGGAACAGTGCTGCTGCTTCTAGCTCCGTTTCTGTTGGAAGTGGCCACCTTCCTTTCTAAATAACTAACATCTACTACTACTTCAGTAATAATAGATCGATCGTGTAGAATTATTTATGTATCAGTAGACAACTTCCCTCTCCCACTAGGCTTGTAGCAATGGAGAGGGACTTTTTTAAGTTATGGAAAAATAGCATGCATGCCTTGTTGCGTATCTTTATGCGCATGCATCATAAATTACTTGCTTTGTTCAATGTGTCATTCTAAATTCTAAATCAAATATATATGTTTGAATGTTTAAATTCAATGATTTTTGCTGGTCTCCGATTGGATGCTTAAATTCCTGCTAGTGACCAATGGATGGAGGCATGCATGACTGGAAATCTGTGTTTGGTGCATGCGGCATTCTGTTTTCTTGTACAGCAATGCTGTCTTATATTTGGGTGCCTTAAGCCAAGGCAAAATTCATTAAGTTGGGAGTAGATAGTAAAAAAAAACTAGTTTATAGCTAATAAACTAATCACGATAAAGTAACAAATTGAATTTAATTTATCGATTGATCTAGCTTATAAATATTCGTCGTTTGGATATTAATAAGGGCATAAAGCCTAAAAATGAAGAACGCAAATTACACATGAATCAAGCAGGGAGTAGAAATTCAAATCATGCAAATGATGTAAAATATGCTCATGTGGATAATCTAAATGACACAAGCCATCCCTAGACTCACCTAGCTTATAAATTTAAAATAACATTAATAGGTCTTTGTAATTAATGAATAAATATGAGAAAGAAAATTCATTTAAAAGAAGATAAAAGAGTAATTTAACTAAAGTAACACGGATAAAATTGAGAAAATGAAATGTTGCTTTAAGTAGGGTTTTAGAAAAACACTATAAGCTACTAAAAATGTTATAAACTACTTATGTCAAGACTCTTTTTGGCAAAAAATAGCGGATATAAGCAAATAAGATAATTTAGAGCGAATGAGCTCATAGTGGATAAGGTAACAAATCGAATTTAAAGTTTTGATAAAATTGGCAGTTGAACTAATTATAAATATAAAACGACAAAATAGACATTTGTAATTAATGCTAAAAAAAATGAGGGAGAAGATTCATATAATGGAGGATAAATAAAGAACTTAATTAAAATATTAAAGGTAAAAGTGGAAGGAAAAAATGAAATGATATAAGCTATAAACTCAAAAGCTACTTCAAGTAGCGTTTAAAAAATGCTATAAGCTAGTTAAAAAGCGCTATAACCTACTCATGACAAACACCTACAAGAAGCTTATCTGCTATAAGCTAGCAGAATGACTTTGTCAAACAAGACCTTTTAAAAGATTTATCTGCTATAAGATATTCGCTATAAGTTAGCATTTTGGCCTTGCAAAAAAGAGTCTAAATAAGGGAGGAGATTGATAGATAGATAGAGAGAGAGAGGGGGAGTATTGAGTTGTTAAACTAGCCTCATCGCTCGTGCGATGCACGGGGAACGCTAGTGTTAATGAATATAAATAAACAAAATTGATATTTAATAAGAGTTATAGAAATTATCCCTAATACTTGTACGATGTGCGAAGTTAGCTAAATCTGGTTTGTGTAAATAACCAAAATAAAGGTCATAAAAGAAGGAAGATTGACATGAGTACTCATTAGAGAAAAAAAAAGGGGGTGGACGCAAGTAATCACAAATTAAATATAAAAAGTAATATAAAGAAAAGAAGTATAAAAATAAATTAAGTTTTTTAAAGTGGTGAGTTACATTTTACATAAATTAATTTTTTAACTGTTAAATTTTTTCTAGACATTCTAATAATTCAGAACACATTGTTTAGCATCACAGTTTATGTATTTTGTTATGAGATTAATTTTTTTCACTAAATCGTGTTATCGAGGAGCAAACTTTACGTATTTGAACATTTATAAAAAAACTTTCGGACTCTAAAGTACCTCAAAACACACCACTTAACATAACTTTTTTCCACCAAATCGGTTATAGAGGAACGAACTTCACGTATTTGTACATCCAAATTTACTAAATCGGTTAATTAACCAAATCAGATTGATTTCTTTTGTTCTGTTTATTAACCAAATCGGTTAATAAACAGAACAAAAGAAATCAATGTTTGTCATCTTCTATATATTCATTAAATACTATTTGCAATCAAATACTAAAAAGCAGGACTAAAATAAAAACATAAACAACAATTTAGGTATGTTTTTAACACCCGTTGGTGCAAAATGACCAAATTAAATTTTCAAAGATTATAGAAAGTATGGTTCTAAAAAACTTCACTAATTTGAACATCGAATTTTTTTTCCGAACACTAAGATACTTCACAACACACTACTTAGCATCATGCTTTACTTATTTTGTCATGAAATTAATTTTTTTCCCACAAAATCGTTTATTGAGAACGAGCTTCGGGTATTTGAACATCTAAAATTTTTTCCGGACTCTAAAGTAGCTCAAAACACACTGCTTAGCATCACACTTTACGTATTTTTTTATGAAATTATTATTTTTCCACAAAATCGTTTATTAAGGAACGAACTTCGTGTATTTGTACATCCAAATTTTTTTCCGAACTCTAAAGTAACTCAAAACACACTGCTTAACATCGCACTTTACGTATTTT
This sequence comes from Oxytropis ochrocephala, assembly GCA_020916435.1. Taxonomy (NCBI): domain Eukaryota; kingdom Viridiplantae; phylum Streptophyta; class Magnoliopsida; order Fabales; family Fabaceae; genus Oxytropis; species Oxytropis ochrocephala. The sequence continues at coordinate 12,187,498 of CM037089.1, read as the reverse complement.
GTCACAAAATTAATTTTTTTCTACTAACCCGATTATTGAGAAACAAACTTCACGTATTTAAACATCTAATTTTTTTTCCAAACTCTAAAATACCAAAAATACACTACTTAAAATATAAAAATAAAAAATGTAAAACCAAAATTGCTTAAAGTAAAAAAAAAAAAAAATGGGAAAGTTTCCTGCAAATGTGGCCACAGGGATGCATACGCTTAAAACATCGGATAAGAGGGTCAACATGTATGGAAGGAGGTGTAAACATTTTAAAATAAGTGCGAATAACATTCCCTTAATTATAGAAATGCAATAACCCAAAGAAAACGAAAGGTAACCCAACAGGCCGGTGCCAAACTTAGGGATATTGCTTTCCCCACTACCCCTCCTACTCTTTCACATCCCATAACAAATTTTATTTCAAAAATAACCTCGCGTGAAACGCTGTGGAGGACGTGTTCAATGACAGTTCGAATGACCTTGTTCGAACACGTTCGAACAACAGCATACGAACACAATAAAGTTGGTAAATGTGGTGTGAGGGTCTATTATTGTTGTCTCGGTTAACAGCATACGAACGAAATAAAATAGGGTGTTCGAACAAGGTTATGCGAACATGTTCAAGTGACCCCATTCGAACAGGTGAAATTACGTAGAAGAGGGTGTGAAGTAAATATTTAACTCACGCGAACGATGTCGTTCGAACGGGTTCGAAAGCCCGTGTTTAAACACGTAAAAATTTCTTGAAAAAATACGCTTTGGTAGTCTTTTGGTCATTTCACACCCTTATGGGGTGTATTTTGAGTAGGAGGGAGAGTGGAAAAAGCAAAACCCAAACTTAGAGTCTCAAACCTTGCGGTTCGTCTTATTATATTCAATAATGAAAAAGTTGATCTCTTGACAAAAAAAAAAAGTTGATCACTGCCTTATTATTTTTCTAGATTATATTATAGCTTTCAAAAGGAGAGCTCATTGTAATTTTGTGAGAATAAAATTTCACCCAAACTTTAACATATAAGCTTTATTAATAGTTTTTTTTTGACAACAGCTTTATTAATAGTTTTGATAGACCAAATTACCTTCCTGAAACAACTTGCACTACTTTCCCCAAGCAACAATTACAATTTTCTTGGTAGGCTTAAATATGATATAGGCCCTAAATATAAGCGTGTTTTGGTTTAAGTCCCCAAAAAAAATTAGTAAAAAACCCTTGCAAAATGTAGTGTTTTGATATTAGCTCTGCTGTTAAAGTTCTGTTAGGTCACATTAAAATGCAAATTTTTTTTAGTAAAAAACCCTTGCAAAATGCACTTTTGTTAGAGTTCTAGTTATTTTTTAATTCTTCAATTATGAGTTTCTTCATCTCTCTTTCAACTTCATCTCTCTCAGTCTTCTCTCTCTCTCTCATTGATACCTTCAACTTTTTCTCCTTCCTTTCCATATTTCTATTCACAAACTTTATCTTTGTTGTTGTAGCTCCAATTTGTTGCATAATCTGAATTCTAATGTTCCTCACAACCATGTTGTTCACTTTAACAAAAACCCATACCAAATCATGTCTTTTTCCTAAACCAACTTTAATTCACAATCAAGTTTTTAGCACAAACCCATATTAAAACCATTCCTCCAAATCTCCAATGAAAAAACTAACTTTGACTAAAATTAAATTAATTTTTTTAAAGTGGTGTGTTGCACTTTGTATAAAATAATTTTTTAATAGTTAAAACTTTTCAAAACACTATAATAATTCTAAACACAATGCTTAGCATCGCATCTTATATATTTTGTTACAATTTTTTCTCACTAAACCGTGTTATTGAGGATCAAACTTTACGTATTTGAAAAAAAATTGGACTCTAAAGTACCTCTAATCACACCACTTAGTATAATTTTTTTCCACCAAATCAGTTATTGAGGAACGAACTTCACGTATTTGAACATCTAATTTTTTTTCCCGAACTTTTAGTTAATTCACAACACTGCTTAGCATCACACTTTATTGGACTTTAATAAACAGAACAAAAGCAATCAATGTTTGTCATCTTCTATATATTCATTAAATATTATTTACAATCAACTACTAAAAATCATCACTAAAATAAAAACATAAACACCAATTTAGATATGTTTTTAACATACCAGCTTATTATTAATGACAAAATTTGTACATGGAGAATGCACTGTAATTAATGACAAAATTTGTACCATTAAAATAAAAACGTTATGGGTATATGTTTGGGAGGGGTTTTTGGGAGGGGAGGACTTATTTTTCAAATCTAAATTGAGTAAGCTATAAAACATCAATAAGCATAAATGAAGTGTGACTAAAATTGTTGTATTGTTATTTATCATGTTAAACTTTTACTTTTTTAAAATCTCAAATCTATATTAAAATATAGACTAATCTTTTCTAAACCTCCCCCTCCCCTCCCATCCCCTCCCAAAACCCCCTCCCAAACATACCCTATAGCTTTCAAATGAATCACTAAAATAAAAACATAAACATCGACAAATTAAAATTAATGGTACAAAATTTGTCATTAATTACAGGGCATTCTTCATGCCAAAGTTGATCACCGACTTATTATTTTTCTACACTATAGTTTTCAAAAGAAGAGCTCATTGCAATTTTGTGGAAATGAAATTCCACCCAAACTTTAACATACCAGCTTTATTAACAACTTTGATAGACCGCATACACAAACTACCTTGTTGAAACAACTTGCACACCTTATCCCAAGCAACAGTTACAATTTTTCTGTTATTATTATCAACAGTATTAAGAAGATTAGCAGACCAAACTTAAATGCGAAAGCTGCAAACCAACATGATAAGAATGATAGAATTTACAAGTTGGACTCTACCCATTATAGATAATAACTTTTCAAGTGGATAATGTATCCTAGATTCATCTGCAACTAGTAATAAATGATTTTTTTGAGGCTTTCGTTTGAATAACAGGACACTAAGATAATTAAAAAAAAAGGATGGTACCCTTAAAAAATCGTAGGGAATCTTTGATGGGAGTGATACGAGAAATGGATATGTGACCGGTGTAGAATTTATCATTAAAACCAAAAACAATCAGAATTTAAAGTAAAAAGTTTCAATCTATAGTATCAAAAGCTTTTTTGATGTCAATTTTCAAGGCTAATTGACTGCCAAAAGTCTTTTTTTTGAAGTAAGTTAATAAATTCAGAGACAATGCAAATATAGTCAAAAATACTTCTACCTTTTACAAATCCGCTCAAGTTCTCAAATAATATTAGGACAACTAAAGCATGTCTGTCAACTATAACTCGAGTAATAATTTTTAAAATCTATAAAAGTCTATAATACTCAATTCTATTACCTTCATCAACTTTTATAATCAATGCTACAATATTAGAGTTAAAATTAGGGAGATCCAACCAACTGGTTTATTTTGGCATTACTTATTATGACATTCCTATTTGTTTATTTTGGCGGGGAATGGAATTTGTTTTATCATTTCTGTGTTAAAACAGAACTACTTCAAAAGCACTTGATGCCTTTTGTCTAAAAAAAAAAAGAAAAAGCACTTCATGCCTGATGGTATCATTATTATTTAGAAGAGCTGAATCAATCCATATTCAAGAGAGCCGCGTTTCCTCCATATATATCAGACCACAAATGTTCCTTCCACATATATTTTTCATCAACACTATTATCACGAATTATGTTAGGAGTCTCATCTCGAGTAAATGGCGAGACTGATGTAGATTTAAGTTCATGAGGATCTCCCATTTAATGGGCTAGTCTTCCGCAATCAATTCTTAATGAAAACACCAATTTTTAGGGGATATTGTTTTTCCCACTCCCCCTCCTACTGACCGCACACCCTTAACAATTTTTTTTTTCCAAAAATAACCTCGCGAGGGACGCTTGTGCATGACGTGTTAAGTGTCTGTTCGAATGACATCGTTCGAACATGTTCACACGCATTCATTCGTGTTAAGGAAAAATGGTACTTGTGGTGTGAGAGTGCATTTTTGTTGCCTCAATTGTGGTTATTCGAACACGTTCGAAGGGCGTTGTTCGAACGAGCGTTCGAATGGTAGCATTCGAACCTGCGTTATGCAGAACAGAAGCTTAAATAAACAGATGCAGAAGTAATTCAAGCAACTGTTTTTTTTATTGTTTAAGTGGACTTTATAAATGTTCCACCATCATTCGATGCGTAACGTAGAGAGAAAACAAATCTGACTAAGTCTTGAATCCCGCGTGGTCTAAAGTCTAAAGTATAAAATAAAAATGAACATTTCCTAACTCTCTTGAATTGAAATCTTTATTGTTCTTCAGTGGACGAAATTAAAGGCTAAAGTTATCAGACAGAAATTGGGGTTGGCAGAACTCAGCATGCATGAACTTATAATTTATTTATTTTATAGAAAATGAAAACTAGGAATAATTAAGAGTGGTAAATTTTAATAGTCATGCCACAAAATTAGTTGGTGACCCATATATCAACCGGTACTGATTAAGTCTGTTGTATACTTGATTGAAGAAGAAATTCTGGTCAATGGGTCCCATTTGGTGTACCTAGGCCCACAGGAAATAAGACATTTTATTAAGGTTTAAAGCAAAACTTGAGTTATATCATTTTAATGCTAACAAAATTATTTTATAAAATATACCATATTTTTATTTAAAATTTATCATTCTTTGATATAGAAATATTTTGGTAAAAATGCACTAGAGGTCTTTTAAATTATTTAATTGTAACAAATTAGTCATTTAATTTTTTTATTAACTTGCTAGACAGACTTCAACTTACGTAACGTGTATACCAATACCATTAATCCTTTTTTCATTTTTTGTTTCAAAAAAGTCCACATGACAGTAGCGACGGTGACATGTCAATTAACGGAGGTAACGTGACATCTTCATCTTCAAGCTCAAACTCATCTTCAACCTCGGCCCAAACCCAAAAATAACATCTTCAACTCCAACCCAAAACTCATCTTCAACCCCCAAACCCCAAACTCATCTTGAATCAATCTTTATCGTCTTTCTCTTCTCATGAACTCTAAACCTAGAAATTAATAACCCATCTGTTCCAAACCCCAAACTCATCTTCCCCAACTTCATCCTCTTCTCATGAACCCTAAAAGCATTTTAGTGATTTTATTATATTTTTGAATTTCAACTTTAAAACCTCAAGATTGGTTTAGAACTTGATGGATACTCGTTTTTTAATTTTATTTTGATCAAGAACGTGCTTTGTTTAGAACTTGTTGGTTTAATTTGCGCTTGTGTTTATGGGTTGGGTTTAATTTCTGACTGGGTTTAATTTCTTGTGTAGGGATGAAAGTGAAACATTTGGTATACCAAATGGGAATGGTGCTAAGAGCATCTCCCATGAAAAAAAGCAACACACTTTGAGTTGCATACAATGCCACATCATACTTAAGACTCCATTAAAATTTTACCCCATTGGAAGTTTCTAACTAATGAATTTTTTAAACTCTCAAATATTGTTTCCTCTTCAACACTCTAATTCTCTCTCCTAAATTTACTCTCTCAAAGGCAAAAGTAATAATATTTTAATGCGACGAAACTCTCTCTCAAAGTTGCTTAGATATGAAACTCTCTCAAAATATATTATAAGCCTCTCTTTCATACATGGCACACAAATATAATATTTTATTGTTAAGCAATCAATAAGAAACTTGCGCTAAAGTTGCTCTAAGGTTGTGGTGGATTTCTAGATTTCCATTCGGGTTGATTGATAGAACACCAAAGGTGTCTTTGATGGGATTATCTATATTTCTCAAACTCAAAAACTCAAAATTATTGTACCAATTGTCATGATATTTCTCTAACTTTTGGGCTTCAATTTTTATACAGACTTTTGGCTTTTTGGGTTGGTGTTTTTGAGTTTGAGAAGAAGATGCGGAGGAAGAAGATGAAGAGTTTTTTTAGAAGAAATAATTCAGTGTATTATTTAATAAAAAAAATTATGACTAAGATTATGAATTGGTAGCCACGTAAGCATAAGTAACAAACATATAAGTTCCGTAACAGCCACGTCACCCACGTAATAGACATGTCACCATTTTTGTAACGGAGTATGAAAAAAGAAAAAGGTTGTAAACCTTTAAAGAGTTAAGGGGCCTAATGCTACAAAAATAATTAAAGGATTAATTTATTGCAATTAAATAACTTAAAGGACTCCTGATACACTTTTGCCAAATATTTTTAAAGTGTGATTACTAAGATTGATATAGTTTTTATTGTGTGATTATTTATCATTTTAAGGTTTCAATTGTTAAGGTTAAATAAAAAATTGGAGGCATTAATCCTTCAGAACTAGGATGAGCACAGGTTCCACCCCCAAGCTGTTATCCTCCTCCGACAGATGTTTGATTCTCAATAATCCGCTTGCGGGCATTGGGACTTTGCTGCTCAAGGATTCCCTAGGGAATGGTTAGACTTGTGTTAGCCTTTTTTCCTTTTCGTTTTCAATTGTAATACACCAAAAAAATTGAGGCATTAAGCTAGCTTTAGTGGCTTTTGCGTTGGGTTTTCAATGGGATAATCAATTAAAAAGTAAAATTAGAGCGAAAAAGTTAGGAACAGAAAATGTGAAGTTTATCTCTAATTTTGTTAGACCCAAATTAGCGACATATTTCAATTTTTGGTCACTAAAACTTTTTCTGTAAGTAAATAAAATAAGTTTAACTTAAATATCTTTTTCCTTAAAAAAAACACAAAACAATATGTATATGGCTTTTATTTTTGGTACCCCCCTCAACATCAACCACACCCCCATATTTCAAAAAATGCCAATAATACCCTTGCGTTTTAAAAAAAAAATATTTTGGGAATTACCTCAAAATAAGGTAATTCCGGTTCAAAAAAAAATTAAAATTTCGGAATTACCTCTAAAAAAGGTAATTCCGGTTCATAAATCATGAAAAATTTCGGAATTACCTCTTTTATATTTTGGTCTTAAGATTTAAACGCGTTTTATTGGAAATATGATACGAACGATTTACGATTTAATAACAATACGTCAAAATATATAAAATGACCAACATAAAATAGGAGTACAAATACAATTATGGGTCCAAAATGTCTAAAAATGACTGAAAATAAGCACGTGAAGTAGGTGAGCAGGCGACATCTAGAGCATCCTGCCAATCCAGATCAGGGGCAGGCGATCGCGTATATATACGATTTGTTTTAATTTTTATTACTAAAAGGCTACTAAAAATAGTCAAAACTACTCAAAAAAATATAAAAACACCACTAAAAATCTAACAAAACCAAAATAAGGCTATACAAATTTTTTTAGATTTTTGGAGACTATGAAAAATTTAAAAAATCGTAAAAATAGTAAACGATGGAATTTGGGATTTTGAGGCCGTAGTCCCGTAAGAAGTCCCTTCCAGGAGTCTTGATTCTTGATTTTTTCGCTTCTAATGGCCGTGGTTTCATTACGATCGTAGTATGTTGTCCAAAAACCGATTTTTAGCCTAAATTATTCGTTCGAAATAAAAAAAATTGTAATTTTGAATTACCTCATTTCGAGGTAATTCGAAAATCTTTCTAATTAGAGGTAATTCAAAAATTCCAAAATTAATTTTTTTTTAACAAACCATGTAATTTTTGGGAAAAAGTAGGGGTATTTTTGTCCATTTGGGATATTATGGGGGTGTGGTTGATGTTGAGGGGGGTACCAAAAATAAAATCCTATGTATATATGTTCCAATATTAGAGTGTGCATCAACTCATTACATAGTATTCAAGTGCTAATTGTGCCTTTTATATAGTAGAAATTAAGATGCTCTCCAACTCGTTATTCAAAAGCTAAGAATTAACCTCTCGTACGAGTTATACCTAGACAAACAACCAATGTTTTGAAAACTAGGCTGATCATTGAAAATGTTGGTTCAAGGTTAATGGTTCAACTATGGTTGAATCATGATTGGACGAATAATTATTAAATTTATATTTTTGGTATCATATGATATAGTAAGTGGTAAGTTTAAGAAAAGTAATATTTTTCATAAAAAAAAAGCTAATAAAAAAATTATATATATATATAACAAAAAGTTAATGAAAAATATAAATAATAAAATAACTATGTTTATGTATTTTTATAACTTAACCTAGGCCGCCTCCCTGTCGGGCCAGTTTAAGTTTCTTAGACCATCCCCAATGGAGAGTACTAAACTTTTTTTTTCCTTATTAGCACTCTCCTTAATAAGTAATAACCATTGTAGAGAAAAATGGTTTGGTTCCTTATAAAGAGAAGTCCTTCTACAAGGACTTTCTCTCTCTTACCTTAAGTGGGTCCCATTTAAAAATTTGTGAGTTATTTGTTGATAAAGTGATAATGTGTAGTTATTTGTGGGACCCAATTAAGGAATTTTTTTGATTGTGTTGCATTGGGGGGTTTGAGTGCTTATTAGGTATTAGTATTAAAAATATATGGCTTGTTTTTTTTCATATCCCCACCCTTTCCCCTCATACCCCTACACAATTTGATAACCCCAAAATACCCCTTTGAAAACTAATTTTTTTTAAAAAAATAAATAAAGCGTATATACGTGTTGAGGACGTATATACGATGGCTATTTTATGTCCAATCATATATACGTACTCAAAACGTATATACGATGGCTATTTTATTTTTTAAAATAATTTGTTTTAATTTTTTTTACTAAAAGGCTACTAAAAATTCGTTAAAGGGTCAAAACTAATCAAAAAAAATTTAAAAACACCACTAAAAATCTAACAAAACTAAAATAAGTCTATGCAATTTTTTTTAGATTTTTTGGAGACTATGAAAATTAAAAAAATTAATTAAAAATAGTAAACGATGAAATTTGGGATTTTGAGGTCGTAGTCCTGTAAGAAGTTCCTTCTAAGGGAGTCATGATTCTTGATTTTTTTCGGATTTAATGGTTGTGGTTTCATTACGATCGGAGTAGGTTGCCCGAAAACCGATTTTTTAGCCTAAATTATTCGATCGACGTATAATATCGTCATGTGTTAACAAACTACACATTAAACTTATTTTCAGGCCTTAATTATTTTTTACTTGACTTAAAAAAAATACGTATTTTTTTTTTAAATTAAGACCAATCGTATATACACCTGGAGGGTGTATATACGACCATATGGTATATATATGTCATCGTATATACACCCCCCAGGCGTATATACGATTGGCCAACCCCACATCAATCGTATATACGCCTTGGGGGTGTATATACGATGACATATACCATAGGGTCGTATATACAGCCCCCAGGTGTATATACGATTGGTCTTAATTTTTAAAAAAAAAAAAATGTTTTGTCAAGGGTATTTTGGGGTTTCACTATTATGTGGGGGTATGGGGGAAGTTGGTGGGGGTACAAAAAAAATCCAAAATATATAAAAGTTACATGTGGGGTCCATTTAAGGACTCAAATGTGAGTCTCTCCATTGTGGATGCTCTTATATGGATCATGCTTTTCTCAACCCCCACCTACTTACCACACACTCCCAAACTTTGTAAAATCTCAAAACACCTTTAATGAATAAAAATGTTTCCAGTGCGTCCCTATTTTTTTCCCTGAGACTTCACGGGTTTGACACCATGCTGCAGAATCGGTATGGTTGTCTGGTGTCATGTCTTATATCTTGTGGTACCCACCTATGTGTTGAAATTGTAATAGATTCGACAAACACAATGATTCGTTCGACCCTTCCCTCTGTACCTATTCGATGCGTTCCTACACTGCACCTGTCCACAAAACACTGCGGTATTAGAGAGGTTTGGGAGTGTGTTCCACGTAAGGATAAAATTGGAATATTTGTGGTTTGAGGGTGTGTGGTAAGTAGGAGAAGGGTTAGAAAAAGCATGAGCCATCTTATATTGTTTTAAACAACTTTTTAAATGTTTTTTGGGCGGACCAACCGACAAATCCATTTCTTTTTAGCCAAAAATTATTGCTAATTACTTTTTACATTTATTTATATTATGGGTGGTTTTTTTCAACCCCCACAATTATTTCCGTACCCCCACACCTATGAAAGGTCCATATTACCTCTAAAATTTAGCAAATCAGATTTATCTATAACTGCAGATTTATCTATTGTACATCGTCTTTTTTATCTATTGTATATCGGATTTATATCGTCAGATTTATCTATGTACATCGGATTTATCTATTGTATATCAGATTTATATCGTCGGATTTATTTATTGTACATCAAATTTATCTATTGTAAGAAGTGTGAGGGGTATTGTGGAAATATTGAAAAATGGTGAGGGTATGGGGGTGATTGCGGGGTTAAAAAAACCTTTATTTTATTGGATGTTAGCACATAGATCCTCCAACTCGCGGCAGGGCAGAACAGTCTCAACATCTCATCCACCATTCTTTGGTGATCAGCAACCCGTTTTGCCTTCCCTAAAGTCCATAGCATAGAAAACAAAGTTCTAGATAATTGGATAATCATGGCAGAGCAATTTAAAAAAAAAAAGAAATGATTTGATTCATGTGTGGACTGATTCAAAGTCAGAGCTGATCAGTATCTGATTCCGAAATTAGTGAGGTTTCACACAATCGCTATCCCAAGTCTTCTTGGCAGAGTGATAGTACACTTGTTCAAGCTGGACTTTCTGGTTATCGGTTGCCGAATTTAGCGACCCAGCAGCACTACATTACAATTTATTTATATTCTTAAAGTTTACTTTGACCGACCATTGTTATCACAATGAGATAGTTGGAGTCTTTTTTGACTTCACCAAAGTCTTCAATTCGAATCCAATTTTGGATATGCAGTAGTGTTAAATCGTTTGAGAGATAGTTTTGTTGTCCTTATAGTCTTATTCGGTTTGAGAGATTAGTCTCTGTAGTTGCACATAGAAGAGACTCAATTTTATACCAAAAATTTCAACTGGATTGATTGTCTTGATATATATCATTTTCTTCTTTGAATCTGCGCGGTAGGCGTGCTAGCCTTAACAAGCTTTTGTTCGAAGTAGCCTAATTAATTCTGCATGACGATGATGATCGAGCTAATTAATAATTATGATAATAACCTTTTTGGTTGAAGGCAGAACAGAACAGAACAGAACGTGTTGAGAGCACTTTGTGAACAATTATGGATCGGACAGTGAAAGTAGTATGGACGGTTTGGTTTGTGATCCACGTGCAGAACAACTGAACAGGGGCGGTGGAGATTCTAACTTGTCTTTCTCTTTCCTTTCCGCATTGCAAATACCCAATAAAGAGCATTTCACACACACATGCATGGATAACACACTTAAGTTTTAGTAACACTTTTCTTTGGGTTTGGGAACCCAAATTTCCAAAATGGTGCATGAGAAAAAAAATGCTTGGGACAAGTTAATCCTTGAGAATTTTTAACCCCATTTAGCCCTTTATAATTTCAAAAAAGGAATATGTTGGTCGAGTACATCACCATTAGAAAAGATCGGTGATCTACCAACATGATATAACACAAGTGGTAGATATTTGAGTTTTTTAACCATCTGGTCAAGGGTTCGGTCCCTAGCCGGTACGTATGAAATAATGCATGGTGGGAGAGGTCAACTCCTTAAGCAGATCTTAATACCTCAAATGATTAGTCTCTGCAGTTGCGCGCAGACGATACCTTGATTTATGAAAAGAAAAAAAAACATCGAGGATCTTGATGACCTGTGTTTACACTCAAAAAGTTACCAAATAGCTCAGTTGAGTTGAAGGACTAGCTAAAACGGGATCAATCGAAGCTTATGGTGAGCCGATTAATACATTAGCTGAAGGGGAGCTAGCAACATTCTCCATTTCCTTTTCTTTGGTAAGCTACTAGTCTTAAGGAAATATTAACTTCATCCCCATGAAAAATTGTGTTGAATATGCACCATTTCTTTGAGTACCTTTTTGGGAAATTTGTAGAAAGAGAAATAGCATAATGGAAGGCTAGCTAAGACTGAATTGATCAACGTGATCTGACCCCTATAGATAGTTGCCTACTCCTCCATAACAATAACCTCCCACTCATTATCTTGATTACCAGATTCCATGTTGAAACTAATTTTGGATTTTCTGCTACCGATATGCCAAGGAAATTAAAAAGGGATCCCACCAACAAGGTAAAAGAGAAATTGTGCAACTTGAGGTAGGGATTCCTCCTATACATTCAACCCCATCATGCAACTTTTCTGAAATTTGATTTTTAGGCCCAAAACCATCTCAAACACCCTAAAGACAGATTTGAGACACCACTAGTTATCCCAGGAGTTTTTGCAAATAATAATTGTATCATCGCGAATTGAAGCACTAGGAAAGATAGTCATTCCTTTAGGGGAAAGCATTCAGAAAAGCCATACTTGTTTATCAACCCCATGAGACCTTCTACCACTATGAGAAAAAGAAGAGCACGGATGGATCGCCCTTCCTTAGTCCTCTCTCCATTGAAAACTCTTTGGTAGGACTACCGTTCACTAGCACTGAAATTGAACCAGTGAAGATTGCAAGCCTTCATCCAACCCCTCTATTTGTCACTAAACCCCATCCTTTCGAGTATGTAATCTAGGAAATTCCAGCTTACCGAATCGTATGCATTTACAAAATCGACCTATAGCATAAGGCATGGACCCTTCTTCCTCTTGGCCAAATTGATGATCTCATTTACCACAAGCACACCATCTAGAATTTGCCTTCATATTGATTGAAGAAAATTAAAAGTGTTAAATAAAAATGGCTACTATAACCATTTAGACCCCTGTACGGAATAAAAGAATTCTGACTCAGAGTACTAAGGAATTCCTTAGTAATTATTACTAAATGGGTATATTGGATATAATTACCGAAAAAGTTAGTAATTGTTACTAAGGGATTCCTTAGTATCATAAGTCTTTGCTGAATAAAAGTATGTACGCCTATGAAAAGACATCCAGCTTCATCGAGGGAAATCGTATTTCTCCAAAATCAAATTAGTAGATACACCAAACACAGAGCTCCTAAACACTTGAAAGACACCGGTAGATTTACACACAATTAATTGAAGAGGTTGTGCCCCGATTTTATGGTTTAACTACATGATATTAGGGTTATATATATGTAATATGAAACGGAAACTTAATTATGCTTAATCAAGTGAAGTATGAATTGGAAATTAATGCATGTAAAGTAAATTTGGATAAATTTATAATAGTAATAGTTTTTTTGACACACAAAACTTAGACCTACATCCTATCGTATCTCATTTGCATACAATTTTATTTTTTAATTAGTTTTTTTGTCTCTCATTCGAATTCCACATGCACTAAATTAGATTGTATTTGTCATCCAAGTTTCCCAGCATTTGTTAAACGTACACCAACAAAGTTAGTGAGTACTGTACACCAATAACACGGTAACAAAAAAAAATTGATTGTATTTTATACTGTGCAAGATACTAGATATAAAATTGAGTTGTCTAAAAAAACAGCACTCATTTATAATATTGATATTTCAAACCGATCATACGTGAAAACTCAAATTTTTTACTCCTTTCAGACAAACATTTGATGAATAACAGAAATAGCAAATTCAAACATTGTAACTAAGGACGATATTATCATGAAAAAAACAGCATGGGAATGCCGTGACTAACAAGAAAGTAAGAAACCTTTAGTAGCAGCAAACATATATATATTTATATCATATCATATTCATTATTGTCCACCATCCATGTCGTCTCTCCAATTCTGAGGAGGCTTAGAAGCAGAAGAAGAGGAGGAAGAACCTCCAAATTGCATGGAAAATCTCAAAAGCTCTTGTTGCTGCTGAGATAGTACTCCAGAAGTTGAGGATGAAGACGAAGAAGAAGATGCAGCTGTCCCATAGAAACCAAGCATTTCTTGTTGATTATTGAAGTTGTTGCTTCCACTTCCACTAGCCATAAGTTGTGAATATTGAAAGGGATTTGAATAATATTCTTGTGTTTCTTGAGAAAAGTAAGGAAGAGCACCAGGAGGATTAGATGGTTGTTGCTGGTGATGATGATGAAATTGATCTTGATTATTATTATTATTATTATTCATGAGGCTGTATGATCCAAATAATTCAGGTGTAATTTGAACCCTTTCAGGAAAATTGAGCTTTGCTTTGCTTCCTTTGAATCTGAGAGCAGCTTCATCATAAGCAAGAGCAGCAGCTTCAGCAGTTTCAAAGGTTCCAAGCCATACTCTTGCTGCTTTCTTTGGATCACGAATCTCTGCAGCCCATTTCCCCCATGGCCTCTGCCTCACACCTCTATAGTGTCTTCTTCTTACGTTTCCTTCATATATATATAATTAAGCACGTGTAAATCAATATACATATTTGTTTTTCAATCAATATACATATATTTAACACATGTATGTTTCGATTATATATATATATATATATATATATATATATATATATATATATATATATATATATATATATATATATATATATATATATATATATGCCTTATACATATGGTTCTAACTATAAGAGAGAAACTAAAATTTAAAACTTTATGTTTGAATGAAGTGTTTTGAAGAAAAAAAATTGTAAATTGTAATTAATTAGGTAGAAAACTAAAAAAAATAAAAAAAAATCAATTAATCTGTTAGTTCAAGTGATAAAAGTTTGATTTTTCATATAAAGCCTCATCATGTTTACCAAAAAAATAATAATATTTGTTTATGGAGAAAAGAATAACCTAAAAGTTATTGGTAATGCCGGTAAGATTGATTCTGAGTTCAAAGTAGTTAAATTTAAAGTTTGATCAGAAGTATAATCCGAGAAAAATTAAAAACTCTAACTTAAAATTTACTTAACGTTTTTGTACGAATTTTGGTTCTTGTCCCCCCATAATTTTGTGTTCAATGTTTTTTCTAAGAGTATCTATAGTAAAAACTTTATATCCTCATTCTATTCATATTAAATTCTTCTAGAACTCTCTAAGCAAACATTGTCAAAAAAAAAACATATAAACTATATATGCTAGGGCACGGAACATATAAAATAATAAAACTAATATATATATCAGGTTTTAGCATATTTGCATGTGAACGCTTTGACTCACGAAAAGATAGAGTTGTGATACCATTACCACCAGCATCTGAAAAGGAGAGAGAAAACAAATATCTTTGCACCGCAAACAAGGAATGAACTAACTATTTTAGTCTAATTCAAATCCAATTTGATATATAATTGCAACTAATTAAAAAATAATCGTGTGAAGCACCTTGATCTTGGTGTGGTAGTTGTGATTGTTGATGAGTAGTATTAGTATTTTGGATGGAGTCTTGATGGAGGTGAAGTGGGTCATTATTGTTGTTGGTGCCGCCAATGACTTGCGTAAGAGCAGAAACCATAGCCGACATATCTTGCTGGGACCTTTCCGAATATATTGGAAACAAATTCTCCTCTTCTTTCTCCATTTCTTAATTAGCCTCGATCCACTTTAACTTGCAACTGATAGATAGATATTAATGAGTAGTAGTATTGATATCAGAGAGAGGAGGGAGAGGGAGAAGTTAGGGTTTTGGTTTATTCATATTTATAAGCCTCGATGCCCCTCCCTTGTGTGAAAACAATGAATGAAGCGCCGAAAATCAAAACTCTTTTTTTCTTTTGAGGATTCTTTGGTGCTACTCCAAGTAAGAAAATAATAAAGTTTTTTTTTTTTTTGATAAGTAGTAAGAAAATAAAGTTGTTTTATTTACGTGGTTCATATAGAGGTTAATTGTTATTCACTGTTTGTTTCATTTGTTTACTATTTTTTTTTTTACACTTACAACAACAAATCACAATTAAAGGACATGAAGGAGTTACAAAATTGCAAAAATGAGATTTTGGGTTCAGATCACGGAAACTAACATTCCCTCACCCCCACTAATATTTGTCTATCAAAAAAAAATGTGACATATTATATAGGATAGTTATAAGTTTTGTAAAATAGGCGGTTTTGTCAAAAAAAAAAGGTAGTTATATCGGTAGATTCAATTCTTTTAAAGACGTGATAATTTGTAATTTGTCGATGATGTAAAACATTTATACATCGACAATGCTTACAAATTAATAGTTTTTTTGTGAATAAATTAATAGTTGTTTGTTATACATTGTTGGTGCAAAGTTTACATTGACATTAAATCAAAAAGCGCGATTTTAATGATTTTTTATATAGTTGGGAGAAGACTCGGTCATTTTAAAAAGCGTGTCAAATTATGATTAGTTGATGGTCTATAAAATTGTTACCCCCAATAATGTATATAAATTAAATCCTCATATGTATAGTGGAGTTATAGTCAGGAGTAATTCTTCGATAAATTACTCTGCTTGTGTAACTCAATGTTGAATATACAAACTCATTAATCCAACTGCTAAATTAATAGAGTTATTATTGTGTAGATTAACTCCACAAATTTTCAAAAAAAAAAACTATTTAATATTTCATCAAATTAATAACTTGATTTGAATTTATAATTGGTTTCCTAAACATATAAATAAATGGCTACTATAAGATTACATAGCTTTTGTTGACAAAAATAAGATTAAATGGCTACTAATATATATTTTATCTTAATTTTGGATTGCATGATCATTGATGAAATAAAATGATATTTAATGGTTGGATATATGAATGAGGTTTAGAAGGTGAATAGTACACATAATTACTTATAGTTCCCCTTATTATTATATTGAGGTTGATGTTCTAGCTCTATGCAACCCTTTGAATTTGATGGGTTTATGTCTACCATTAGGTTTTGATCACGCCTCAAACGCCTCCCATGTCAAGTAGAGGGTGCACCTTATATAGCGTCCCGAGTTCATAGCGACACGATCTTATATGTCTTGTAGTTTGGACGCTTATAATGCAATGACAGGTCACCATCGATCGTACCCTCGACACGCCTAGGGTTGTTGCTTAAGTAGATGCGACGAGGCATACCGCATGCAAACTATGCTTACGTGGGTTGTCTTGTAGCGGTCGATCTCAACTCGAATGGTGATTGGTGTGTGTGGTTGGGTTGTATCCCAAATTATTTATTAATTTAAATATCAACATATCATTAGATGTGTTTTATAACACAGTATTGACAACTGTAATCTTCGTAAAATTTAAATTTTTCGAATTTGGTTTGTTATTTTTTTTAATTGTACTTTTGGTCTCCAAAAACGTGATATTTTTTTGCATTTGCATTTTCGATCTCAAAAAACACAAATTCTAGAAAATGAAGGGACCAAAAGTGCAATCTCTGAGGGAGCAAAAGTGCAATTTAAAAACTATGAAGACCTAATTCATCATATTTGGATTTTGGGATGACTAAATTTACATGACTAAAAAAAACAAAGTTTGGGGACCATTATCTTTCAATTGAAGAATTTGAGACACGAAAAATTTAATTTAGCTTAGGGTTTATTTCAACTTTATGACTTATTGACTAATTTACACACACATATGTGTTTTTGAAATTATAAGTTGTATTAATAATGGTACTTATATGAGCTAAAACACAAAAATGATTTTTTTTATGAAAGCAATTTTTCATGTAATTTTGAGCAAAGTATAAGTTGTATCAACAATCGTACTTTGTGTAATTTTGTGCAACAGTTTTTCACAAGGTTCGGTGTAATTTTTTTGACGCATTGTGTAATATATATATATATATATTTGTCCTTTAAAGATGCTTCAAATGCATTTTTCATTAATTATTGAAAATAAGTTTAATTTATATTTTTCTCCGTCATCAACTTACATTTCGATTGTGGTCTTTCAATGAGTGTCTTATTCTTGACTTTTTTTGTTTCGATCACATGACCTGATATATGAAATGTCATTTTCTATTGAGACGAAAATTTAGAACAAATGTTATTATTATATTTACAAAAGCTTGTATGTATACCATTTTTCAATTCAAAAGCAGACAACTACACCAACATGCTCCAAATATAATAATTTCCTAGCATATCTCTATATTTTATCGACACGTTATTAGTTATTTAATGACAAATAGAGTTAGTAATTTCTTCACAGTTCACATCTTTTACACTAGTGTAAAACAAGAATTGAGGTTCCCAAACTGCAATGCCGGAAAATTGTATACCAGTCAATGATATCAGACTCCACTACTTAAAATTCACCTGAATACAAGTTTTCTGGTATATCAAACAGAGAAGGCCACTAATATCCTCTAACTACTAGTAACTAGTGACAAATTTCTACCAAGGTAAGAAAAATATTACTAAACAAATCCCCCTGTATATGTGCATATGGCAGCAAATGGAACATGTCAAAGTAGCATACCAAGATCCCAATATTAGAACATGTGGTTCAACACTGAATATCAATTTGCTTGATGGAGGTTGCTGACAACATTCTCGGCTGTCGAAGCATTCTGTGTCTGCATAGATGGCTGATAATTCTCACTTCCCATTCCACTTTGTTGACCACTGTATATCACCTCTTGTATGGCTCCGGACCTGGGGAATAACAGCCGATATTAGTTATTAACAAAATTCATTTCGCATCGGCAATGGCAAAATGCCTTAAGTCCGTAGTTAAGTATGTCTGTTCTCCATCGGAATCTTAAACATCATCGTTTCACTGAATAAACATTTTCGAGTTTAGAGAGTTATATAAAGCCCTACATTAGACAAAGGTTACAGATACAAATTATTAAAGGAGTTAAAACAAATGTTAATACCCTTGATCTGAATATGTGGCAGATGTAACTTGTTGAGGAACATATGGATAATACAATGATGGCTGAGCATGTGACTGCAATGCAACATTGACATGGTTCATATTCACCACTGAGGAACTTGAATGAGGTTGTAGATTTTGGGCAATCTGATGTGCGTGCTGAGGATCTGGAAATGATTCAGCAATGCTGCTGCCAATAGTTGCCGTGTTGGAATAGGCGTCAGGTTGCGGGTATGGGATATTCTGGTTTGTACCGTGAGGATCCCACAACATTTGGGTATGACTGCTGCCCACATTCTCCACTTGGGGATGAAAACCAGGTTGTGAATTTGGGATACTCTGATGTGGTTGTTGAGGCTTTTGCAGTGGTTGAACATAAATGTTACCCATATTCGTCACGGAAGAATGAAATTGAGGTTGTGGATGTGGCTGTAAGACATTAAGATGTGCATGTTGAGAATGTTGCAGTGGTTGAGCATAACCGCCACTCATATTCCACGCGGACGGATGAGATCCAGGTTGTTGATGGAAGACATTATGATGTGCATGTTGAGGATCTTGCGTTGACTGAGCATAGCCGTTACCCACAAGTTGTGGATGTAAGACATTGAGATGTGCATGTTGAGGATCTTGCATAGATTGAGCATAATGGTTACCTTTACCTATAGTCCTCATGGAAGAATGAAATTCAGGTTGTGGATGTAAGACGTTAAGATGTGCACGCTGAGAATCTTGCCATGACTGAGCATAACCACGATGAGGATCTTGCATCAAGGATGAATGAAACTCAGATTGCGGATTTGGTAGTGCTGGAGTATAATTGCTCGCCATCCTAGCTGCATAAGTTCCCTCTGGAGCTTGGGATGCCACAAACTGTGCAGCAACTGAATGTTGATAGTTCAACTGCCTTGGAGCTTGATTAGGTGACATCCTAGTCAAAATTGAATCCTCGGTAAGAGATGTCCTCGATGTCTGTTGAAAAACACCATTTACTGGTGGAAATGGCAACGTCGGAGGAGAGTACGTCTCGTTTACCTCTAATGGGCGAAACAATTCTAATAGACTTCTTACCTGCAACATGACAACAAATCCCAACAAAAAAAGACATAGTAGTCATAAGAAAAGTTCCCTTGCTAAAAGAAAAGGCAGAGGAAAGAAAAGAAAAGCGGACTGTAGTGAATGCAATCAAAATCAATTTGCAAGAGATCATAGTGAAGTTTACCTGTTCCATATTGAGTTCAGGATCAAATTTGCTAGAGTGTTTCTGATAGTTATCTTTAATGGCATGTTTAAACTGATTCTCTGGCAAAGGTAAACAGTCTTTGTGTATTTTGAATTTCACCTGAACAGAATCAAAAACATGAAAGTAGGCAATGGAAAAGGAAAAACTGGAGCAATAATAGATATGGTGCACTTGTCAGTTGACATTGTCATTACGCAATTTTCAGTATGCGTTATCAGAAGCACTTGCAGGTTAGGTGCTAAAAACTAAAATGTCTTGATTGACTTCTGAAGATAAATGACCAAAACAAGGAAAAACAAGAAAGCCAGCCATAGTGTTATGTTACAACCAAATAAAACAATAATGGTGACAACTTCAATTTAAAAATTAGACAGACATTATGGTTCACTGGTTTGCTGCTAAGACTACAACAAAGTCAATGGTAGTCAGGAAGATTTCTACAAGAACCAGAACAACCTGCCACAGCCAATCATATTCATTCATATGTACCCAGAAGTGAATCAACAAATTAACGCCCAACAGGCAAGTTATAGTTTTAAAGCATCGATGATCTAATTCGCTAATTTAAGAACTAGCCATGTTATGTTAAATAAGTTTGAAAGAGCGTTTTATTATACCAGGCAAGGGTAGAAACTGTTAAAGATTGGCTAGCAGAGGCATAAAGTTACTATTTAGTTAGTTGGGCTTATGATAGATGCATTCAAAATGAATTGCTTCTTTTTGCCTGTTGCCACTAACTGGAAACATGATTGATGCCACAAACAAACCCTGGGTGATGCTATACTACTAACACCACTTCTATAAACTACCACTCAAGCCAGAGGGTGCCAGTTCTGTAGAGAGGTCAGAATGTCACGAGTCAGCATGCTGAGGTGGAGGGCGAGCTAGAAAATGAAGCAATTGGAGAGAGAGAGAGAGAGAGAGAGAGAACAAGTGGTCTCTAGGCATAGCACAAGGGCAAGGAGACTCCATGTGGGGTGAGTTTGTTAGCAGGTATAAAGAATGAATGAGAGAGAGGGAATGATGAAGTCATGCAATTGGTGTGATGTCACAGCCTCTGCTCCTTCTATTTTCTGTTTCTGCATTTTACTATTTTCCCTTTTCATTAAAGTGTACACTCTTGTTCCATTTTGACTTCCAATAATAGCAATTACTTGCTTCTGTTGCATTCATTTTGATCAGTCATTTGAGTATCATAAGACAGAAGTCTATTTAAGATTACCATTTGTATCATCAATGATTTAAAATCTCACCTGAGCAGGGAATCTGCCACCAAAAGCTAACGGTTCTATATTTAGCATCCCGGATGATGTTGCTAAATATATGCCATAGAGAAGCTTGACATCAGTGTCAAACAGAAAAAGGTATGCACCAGGGTTGATCTTCTTAACAATCTCCTTTCTCCCTGCAGGTAGCGCAAAGACTCGGTATCTATAGCACTCGGGTTTTGTCATTCTATTACACATGAAAATAAAGCCAGCAACTTTATCCTGAATGTCCATGCCCACTTCTTCTGCTTCCATTGAATCACTGCATAAGTTAGCCACAGATCAATTCAATGATTTGATGGTTCAAATCACTAAACAATGTCAAGCAAAACTAGAAGAAATTGGCACAAATCCTGATTAAAGAAACCAAGGTCGTGACGTGAATGTATATAAATATGTTTTGTTTCCCCAATTAAATCAACACTATTATCTTTTCTTTTTGCTACCTCAAACAATTAAAGGTTACATTTTTATATGGAACAACGATGACATAATCAGGCACAGAAACATGATAAAGTATTTGCACACTTATCTTGGTTCTTAAGAAATTTCAAACTAACAAGACATGGAATTTAAGATAAAATGATAATAACAGACAAAGAATCAAGTAGAAACGTTCATTATAGTTGCTATATATTGTCTTTCTAGGTTAACATAAAATAAAACATAAGAGGATGATATTGATAACAAATCTTAATGTCTTGTTAATTTCAAAAAACAACCCCACATTCCATCGAACTTTAAATCATCAAAATAAATATGTAAATAAAAAAAGTAAGAAAGCGCAACAAAAGTGAACAACAAACCCCGAAAAATATTAAACCATGTTGAAAATGGAAGAAAAAAAAATGCATTTTAGTAGCGCCTCAAAAAAAATGCAACCTTTAAATTTGAATAGAAGAAAAAGAAAGAGAGGGTGAGGCGGTTTACCTTGAAAGAATTTGAAGGCAAAAGAGAAGGAGTAGAGAGTAGTAGCAGGGAGGGAAGGAAGGAGAGAGGTAAAGAGTGACGCTGTGAATGAAAGCCCTCAATCATCTCTGAAAAAAGGACTCTATTCGGCGCTAAGAATTTGTGATGCCACGAAAGCCTTGTAATAAACCTTCAATTTTTTATGTCTAAATGACAATCTCTTGATTACGCTATTCGGCGAAACAAATCTGATAGCTTATAGCTGATCTCGTCATCTCGCCCAAGATGATCTATTGATCTCGCCTTTCTTTTCAACCTCTCATGTAATAAACCTTCAAATTTTGATGTCTAAATCTCTTGATTACGCTCTTTGCCGAGATATATCTCCTAGCTTATAGTTGATAAATTACTTGTAAGTGTTTGAAGCAATATGCTTATAGTGTTTTTTATTAGCTTTTAGCTTTTTTTAAACGCTATTTGGACTAGTGTTTGAGCTTGTATTTTCTCTCATTTTATTCTTATTTTTTAATTAAATTCATTATTTATCTTTCTATTAAATCAATATTCTCTCTCTTTTCAAAGATTAATTACAAATATCTTATTTATGTCATTTTATATCTATAAACTAGTTCAACCGCTAATTTTAACAAACACTTTAAATTTAATCCCCTAGTTTATCCACTATTTGTTAGTTAATTCGCTATTTGCTATTTTTTGCCAAACAAAACATTAGTCTTTAAATTAAAGTTGACCCGTGTAGAGCTGTCCAATGGGTCGAGATTGAGGCAAATCCACCTGTGCCCATCGGGCCAAACAGTGTATATATAGCGGGATCGGGCCCGCCCAACACTAGCCCATGGGCCAATGGGCCAGCCCAACGGGCCACAAATTATTGGCTTTTTAGAATTTTGTATAAATCAAAATTAGAATTTCCAACCACTATGTATAAATCAGAATCAAAACTAGGACTTCAAACACAAATGCTTGAACTTGCATATCAAGTTGATTTCATATATATGAAAAAAAGATGGAAAGTTGGTATACTGTGATTAAATTCTCATGATATTACCGACTCCAAAATTTGAGTTACCAAATCTTATTCGCTTTGCCTCTAATTTATTTGTTTCTTGAGTGTGATTCATTAGGATTAGATTAGGATGTTGGTTGCCTTTATACCGAATTGGTATTTTTTTTAAAATTAAGACAATTTCAATAGAGAAGAAGACAAAGACATCTTGAACAGTTATGGATCGGTATTTGGTGGTGGTGTTTTTTTTTTGAGTCGAATCGCTTCAAGAATTTATGAATGGAGTTGCAGAACAGTTTGAAGAGAAAACAAAGGACGATCCGTTAAGCTCCAAAATCGAAGATGTGGAATAAATAATTGACTTGTAATATTTTGATTGGATAACAGTAAAAAAAGTATCTATATCACTCGTCATATTTTAAAATTTAAAATCAAAAACAAAAAACAAACGGGCTGGCCCAATAACATCATCGGGTCAATCGGGTCGGGCCATAAAACATACCGTTGATTTTGAGCTACTATTTTAAGAGCCCATACCCGCCCAAAAAATTGGGTCATTGGGCCGGCCCACTGGCCAGGCCCAAATTGACAGCTCTAGACCCGTGTGATGCACGATTAAATTGAAATATACATAGTATTATACATACATATAGTTGATTAAATTGTCTAGAATAATGATTTTGTTCAATATAATTATGTTGGTCAATTTTTTTTGACCGAATGTTGGTCAATTACTTATTCAATTATTTTATCTTAATACGAAACAATGAAAAAAATCCTTAAAAAAACAAATAAGAGTAATAATCATTGAATATAAACAATTAAAAAATACAAATGATCAAATGGTAGTGCATGTTATACTAAAAAAAGTTAGCGCTTGTTAAAAATCATCTTGCAAAATTGATGGATATATATTATATCCACATACCATATTTTATTACATTCATTGTAAATTAGTTATTTTGGTGAAACAATATTAACATTGCAGAAATAGTTTAGTGACATACTAACAGTATACACGTGCCTACTCACGAGTCCAACCATTTTATTTTTATGTATGAACTCAGATAAATTTAATTAATCCGAACATTACCCCGTTAAAATGTTGACAAATTTAAAATAAACAAATTTAAATTAGTCACAAGCATTACCCTAACGTAAAAAAACAAAATATTAAATATTCAAAATTTCAAGAAAAAATTAAAATAGTAAAATTGAAAAATGAAAGTGACATATATTTTGGTAGTATGTGATTTGTATAGATTATAAATGTATGAACTCAAACAAAATTCAACTAGCCCAAACTTTATTCCGTGAAAAGCTTGACAACTTTTTTTGGCGCCAAAATCAAGACAAAATTTATTAGTCCAAACATTTCCCCACGTAAAAAAGACGGATAATAAAAATAGAGAAATAAGAGAATCCAAAGAAATTAAAGTATTAGTAAATGGCTAACTTGTATATACTTAAAATACACAAAAAGACCAAAATGAAACTTCAAAAAGATAAAGTATCAAAATGATTCATCAAAGGGTTAAAAATACCAAAACGATCATTGGTTAAAAGATAACAGACCAAAAGAATTTTTCAAAAGTCATCCATAATTTTCTCACAAGTCGGATTAGTAATCATCCTTAATTTTCTCATAAGTCGGATTAGTCATTTTACTCTACTTACTGATTCAATAGCAGGTCCGATTATCAAAATAGCTAACATTTGAAGGAAAAAAAGAATGATTTCACTACTTGAACTGTAAGCCCCAAAAATCTAGACACAAGATATCAGCTCTAACAAAATTCGTTCATTCTTTCTATAATGTTTTCTTCGTAAAAAAGGGAACGTACGTAACCCCCAAATACACTTTGCCAACATTTGAGCAGGCCCTTCCCGACCAAAATTTCCGCAATATTTCGTTCCAAATAAATTCTTCCCGTTACTCGGTAGCAGCTTGCATCCCACAAAATTTCACAGGTCTGAAATAAAATTAACAGTCCTCCCTGAAATTTTCCAAGTAAAATGAAAAACTCAACATTCCGCGCCTACAAAAGTATGAACACAGCAGTTTACTTCATGAGTAGGGGTGATGAGTACACAGCCAGTGGCAAAATGAGTTCTAGGAAACCTTGTGCAAGCCAATGTTGAGGTCAGATGATATGGAAATGAGAAGTGGAATAGACTGAAGCCACATGGCTTTGAAAACTCGTTTCTGGTGAGCTCTTATAGATTGGGTAGGTCTACTAGCATTATATCTTATATCAAAGATGTGAATCACTGGATCCGCTGAACCAGATGTTATATAAAGTCCATCAGGAGACCAAGCCTGATTTATCAAAGCTGATTGAGATTCACTGCTTTCTTGCTTCCATCCAAAAACATGAAGTTCTGTCTGTCTCAATCTAATATCAAATAGTCGAAGCTGCTTCTCATGAGTCCTGATAGAAAGAAAATCAATCAATATACTACTAAGTACAAACTCCAAAAGCAGCCAAAAAAATACCAAGGAATAGCATAGAATAAAAATCTGTCTCAAATGGGAATAGGATACACATTCTATTACGTTCCTATTTTGAAGGCAGACTATGTACTGAATCAGATATAGAAGATACCAAATAATTTATTTATTTTGTCAACTAGACGACTTTAAATTATCATTCCAAGCAAAAATGAGTTACAAAAGGGAATTTTGAGCTCTTAAGAGTTTACTAGAACAGTTAAACACACTCATCCCTACATTCAACTTCATGTGGATTTATTTTTCTCCTGAATAGTCTGAGAATTGCACCTGCTCAATTATGAGCCAACTACCACATTCGTTAAATCCTTGTTCATAAGGCAGAAGGAAGGCCCAAATATCATTGCGTAAAAAAGACAACTAAATCCTAATATCTATTTCAAGCATATTTTCAAATCTGTGGAACAGGGATAAACACAACAAACCACAATAACTTTCTTCAAGATTATGCTGATTTTTCCCAATTAAAAGACACATAGACATAAGATAATATACTCATAATAAAATGGTGGGTTGTACACAACATCCAGTAGAGTGGAGTTTAAAGTTCAGGTAATCAAACAAAATCCTTTGGTCCCATTTTCCTGAAGTTCACCGTTAACTTCAGCAAAGAGAATAGTATATCTCCACTTTAGCAAACCAAGAGTAATAATGCAAGAAATCTCATCTGGGTTTCAAACTTGTGGATCAAATCTTATATTACTGTTTTCAAGTGAACACACTTAACTTTTCCTAAAACCAAAAATTCAAGACAGATAAATTAAATTCAAGACATACAAATTTCAAGCATGTTAAAATTTCTGGATAGCAGAAACTATTCAAAGGCAGTTGCAGTTTACCCTGTTTGAACCATAAATAAGTTGAAGTCACACGGATTGGGCACGACACTCATGCATTTACTATCAATCTGATGCTTAAAATCTGCTCTTCCTACACCAACATCAAACCCATATATTCTCCTATCTGCACCAGCAGACAGCACAATCTGCTTCTGTTGCATACCAGCAACACCCATGACAGCAGAAGAATGAAGATTCCTGTGCAATGCTTTCGGCTTCCATTTGTTCTCACCATCCTGCTCACTCCAAAGTACAACAGCATGGTCACTTCCACCAGTTACGAAACATGTATTTTCCCAGGGCATAAAAACAATGCCATTGATAATTCCCTTGACATGAGGCTTGTCTTCCAAGTATTTCACACGTTCTCCCTGTCAAACACAGAGATCTTGCATGTGTTAGAAGAAACACAAATAAGTTTTGACTTAAATGTATGTGTTAACAGCCATACCCCCTGAAATTTGTTCAGATTTGTAATTGATACTTGAGAATCCCCACCATCAGCACTATATACTGAAAATAGCTTGTTTCCTTCTGGGTGCCAAGCGACATCTTCTGGCCATCTCCTCTGTTTTTGGGATGAACAATCAGTAGAGCTAAGCAAAGAGGCTCCTGATCTACAAATATATATGAAGGGAGAAAGAAAATACGAATTAGATTGATGGGCGGGTCAACTCTACAATATTAAGTTCAGTTATAATGCTTTACACTCCAAAACTTACACACTTAAGAAACTGTCAATGGTAGTGGAAAGAACCATCATATAGTCAAATTACAATTAAATGTGATGAAATAAATGTATGAGATAACGCAAAGACGATGAAAGTTGAAAACAAAAGAGATAATAAATTGTCAGCAGAAGTGGAAGGAGCAGTACAGACTACAGACAGATTTGTGTTTGTTCTATAAACCTGATAAGTATTAAGCAGACTAAATTATATTTAGTAAGCTCTAACCAGAAGTGCCTCTAAACCACCAGAAAGATAAATTAGGGCATACCCCTTTGCTTGAACTTGCCACATGTTGACCACTCCATCCAAAGCACTGCAAGAATTCCCAAAAAAAGGAAATAATCAGAAACAAACACAATTGAGGCGTTCAAATAGAGGATGGAAAAAGTGGCACAAGTTACACTGTCATTATGTCAGATATCTGATGATTAACACATCTCTCAAACAGCTAAAGATCATGTCAGAAAAAGACATGAACCGCCTTTTACGGAATAATAATAATAATAATAATAATAATAAAAATTACAAGATTCCATACTTCTGTATCACTCCAGTTCAAGCAAATTTTTTTAGAAATTGGTTCCAACAAAAAAAGCAGATTCAAGAAAGATAGTAACACACCAGGGGCCTAGCTTGCTTTGGCAGTCAATGTCATGCAGATGTTCTATCTTACTCAAGTATAAGTTTGAAGACCAACCAAGCACAGACTTAAATCTCATAATTTAGACCTCTCATCCTATTTTGGTCAGCAAACCTACTCACATTTTAAGTTGGCCCATTCCCTAAAATTATAAGCTATTCATAGATCCATAATATTGCAAATTGTAATTTAACTTATATTGTTACCTATGGATAACATTAACAATTGACCTCATACTTCCCGTGGACAAAAGTTGGGAGATGAAAAGGGCCACTGAACAGGTAACTAAAGAGAGAATTAAAAAGGGACAGTTTTTTAGAAATGAAAATGATTCTATTACCTTGTCACAAACATCTGATCATTAACAGGACACAAAGCAATACTCCGCAATTTCCTCTTGTGCTGACTTGAGATGTGGGTGCTTGTTTGACAGTGTACCAAACTTGGTGTAGAACTCTTACGTATTAAGGGAATCAATTCATTGTGTTCTTTCTCTTCTGAGAAGCAAAAAGAAAAAATCTTATGAATCTCAATTACAATCAAATGCAACCCTAAGACTAAAAGGGCAGGCAGCAATAAGCCAACAACAGACCAAATTCAGATAGAAGCACACCACCTTAAATACAGTCAATATATACTAACCAAGTACATCCAGCCGGTTTAGACAAGCTTTAGCATATGAAAAATAACTTATGGAGATATAACTTTTGTTAATAAGAACTTATGAATTAACATAAAAACTTAATTATCTCCATAAGTTGTTTTTCATAAGCTCATACAAACGAGCCATGAGTCTTTATAAGTTGAAATTAGCTTCTACATTTCAATTTTCTGATAAGCTCTCTCATTTAACTTTTCCATAAGGAGGCACTTATTAACTTTTCCTCCATAGATATCTATAAGCTTATAACAACTTTTTCACAGGCAAAAAACTAGAAACGCATTTTAATTGAGAACTTTTACAAGCTAGAAAGTAATCAAAATTGGTATATCTTACCAAATTTCCTTTTTGTCCCTTTATCCTTTACTTCAACAATGCTTTGCTGCTCTCTTTCTCTACGAGACTTATCAGATTTTCCTACAGTAACTGGTGGACTGGCTTCAGCTTTTGAAGAAGATTTTATTGGTGGTTGCGAAACTTTTGGAGTGACAGCAGGAATAATAAGTTCAGGTTTAGATTGATAGCGGTTTTTAACAGGACTATTTGATCTGCGTTCTGTTTTCACAGCTTTAATTGCATTAGATTGACCTCGAAGACGAGCCAATTGAGACTCTGAATCTTGCAATCTCTTTTCCGCTTCATTGAGCTGTTAGCAAAGGATATAATAGTTTAGGTTATAGAAGCATGAATAATGATGATGGAAATGGAAGAGAGGTGACCTGAGATTTGTAATAGGAAACGCGGTGACGGAGGTTATTGACTTCGTGGGTACGGTGTTCGATTAAAGCTACCAAAGCTTCTTCTTGTTCTTCCCTGCTGGTGCTTCCGTTTTCTTCTTCCATTGATTAATTTTGATCGATCATTACCTCACCTTATAAGTTATAACAGGGTCGAGTGTTCTTCGTGGGTGGGTTCGTCAGAAACTAAAACCCTTTCTTCGTTTTCTTGTCCGAATCCGTAGACGCACACGCACACGCACACGCACACTAATGGGAAGTAGTATGTTCTTTCATATTCATATTCATTCTTTTTTTTTTTTTATAAACATATTCATTCATAGGTTGGTAGAATGTAAATAATGTTTTGGTCAAAAAAAAGAATGTAAATAATGTGTAATGATTTTCTTTTACTCGATGTATGTGATAATGCTCACATTGCTAAAATATATTTTTCTCCTTTAAATTATTTTAAAAGTTCACATTGCTACTTTAAACTTTTTCTTCTTAGATAGTTTCTATGTGTCAAATTTGTAATACAAAAATATTTTTTTTTGACATTTTGTGTGTTTCTTTTAACGGAGAATGACGTAGTCATTAACTGCTTACATGGTGTTATACCTCAATTTTGTATGCACTCCTTTTAATTGTCTAACGCTTCATTTTTACTAATTCACGCGTTATGAGCTTTGGGTCTGATTAAACGAGAGATGAATTTTCAGGCACGTAAATTTTATTTCCTCTAATTGGGTCGTCGTTTAATGATTTATTTGGACAGGCCGAGACGCTATTTTGGCCTGATTGGATCGATGCTTAGGAATTTGTTCGAGTCCGATTTTAGTGATTGGGTCTCGCCCAACTTAGCTTTTGTCCATTTGACTCAAAAACCATAAAAAATAAAATTACAAAAACATTATAAAAAGTATAAAAAATAATAAAGCATAGAGCTACAAAAGTTATAAAATAGAAAAACAAAAATGCAAAGAATAGCAAATTTGGCTCGCGAGCGGCTGCTTGGTGAATACAAGTGCATCTTTTAACCTAGCCTTATACAAATTTAAAGGAATTTTTCGAATTTGCTTTTAAACAAAAATTTGGTGGTGGCATCATTTCGAACTACGAAGAATCCATTCTCGGATTTTTCGGTCGCTACACATGACACATTTAATTGACTTATATGTATTGCAAATGTTAATGTTTCGATTTTTTTTTGGTCAAAGTTTGTTTGATATAATTAGATCTTTTATGTATATCTTTGGGTTTCAATAAGGTCCTTTTTACTTTCTAACCCATAAATCAGATAATCTTGATCATCATCTTCCTTAAACCAGAAAAACTAGAATGATGAGGAAGACTAAGTGGTCATGGTTCAGTTTTTCGGTGCGGTGAAGTAACTTTTGGTGCAGTGGTCGCTAAAACAAGGTGTTTATGATGCCAAATTTCTTAATGGCTAATGTAAGGCATGTGCGGATTTTGAATCTAACGTTAGTTTTTCGGTTAGAGGTTTATATTCATCCAAAAAAGAGGAGAGACGTTTCAAAATAGGAGTTATAGATCTTATTTCATTTTTGCTCCGTTTTTGTCAAAACATGGGTTATTCTTGTAGAGGAGAAGGACAAGAATACAATAGTGGTCTTGATTTGGAGTGGGTGGCCAAAATTGACTGGAAAAGCTCAAAATGTGGTGGTTATGGCGGTTTTGGCCGAGTTAGAGTGAGAGACAAAAGAAATAAGTGAGAGAAATGAAGAGGAAGAAGAGTAGAGCTCGAAATTACATTGGCGATGAGGATGAGATGCTGATTCCGAGTTTTATGGGTTGAGGTTGGGGGAAATGATGACAAAATTGAGTTTAATTTTGGTGAAGATGAAGAGGAAGTAAATGAGATCTATTTGAAGCCGAAATGATATATACATAAATGACCTAATTGAAACCGAAACATTAACATTTGTCACACATACAAACCAATTTTTTTTTTGAGATTCATACAAACCAATTTTAAGTAATCTAAAAAAGTATTATCATATTCAATTAGAGCAATCTGAGATTTTTCAAAGGGTGAATCCAAATCATGTGGTATTTAAGCAAAACATTTTCCAAGTTGCAAAAAAAAATCTTGTAGTATTAAAAAAATTGAATTTCGATTGATTGCGTTCTAAACAATATTGCTTCTATGTATATAGCAGGAATTGCCATATCCAGTATTTTATTTTATTAAACAATAATGCTTCTATGTATATATAATAAATAAATATAATATTATTTAAAGGAATATTATAATCTTATAATGTATTATAAGGGGATGTTTATTCTACTTAAGATATTCCATGTGTTATCAGAAGTTATTAAGTTTGTAACCAATATAAATATTTTATTTAATTTTTATTAATTATTTTTTTGTAACAGTCATCAAATGAGTTTATATACTAGTCAAAAAGTTGGTGAGATATAATATTAAAGCTTAAATGTTATTTTGGTTCCAACAAATATAGCAAATATTCCTTGTAGTCCCTACAAACTTTTTTAAAATATCAATTGCAAATTTAAAAGTATTCATTTTGGTTCTTGAGATTATTTTAAAGTTGATGTGTCATTTGGACCAAAATGAATAATTTAAATTTTGAAATGGTTATTTTTTTAAAAAAAATGCTTTTTACAGCGGACCACAATGACTAACTTTAAATTTTACTAGGGCAATTTTTTTAAAAAAACTTTTTCAATGACCAAAATGGAAAATTATTCGTAAGGGCTATTTTAATAAACCTTTTGCAATGACTAAAATGGATATTTTTGTATTTGGAATGACCAAAATGATAATTAAGGCTTATATTTAAAATTTAATATTATACTTCGATTGATATATATTTATTGGTGAGATAATTTGCCCGCATCCAAGCTTTATTTAGTAGAGACAAGCAATGTGTTGTTTCCCACAACTTTCGGGAAGCGAATCACTGTGCAGATATGTTGGCTAAGATGGGAGCTCATGCTTCTCAAGATTTTATTTGTATATTTGTATATACAAATCAAATATGCGTCTCAATATGAAAAGTAAATTCCACCAAGCCACATATTTGATTTGTATGTTTGTATATTTAGACCAAATTTATATTAAATTAGTAGAATACATGTATCAAATTTTGAGGAATACAAGTGAAATTGGGTAAATTACCACATTTTTTCAAAGGCAACCTAGGCCTCACCAACCAAGAACAGGTTCGACACAGGGTCGACACAAGGTGTTGTATAAGAGACGCGCTAGGAGCCATAGTGAAATCTAAATCAATGTGGTTTTAATGGCAACATATCCAAAAGTTGCATAAGTTATCACTTTTTGGAAAATACTAAAATTAATGGCTTCTAGAGGAAGTACAAGACAATATGCACATATAACTGGATTACAAATTTCAAACAAGTTGTAGACACTCTTCATGGAGATAAAGATTCGCTTTTGGATTGAGTATTCTCATATCTAGGTGTAAGAATATTGTTAGCTCAAATACAAACTATAAGATTAATTTTGTTAAGTGACAAACCGATCAAGTAGTTCATTGTGTAGCAAGGGCTTCTAAGTTGTTTGATAACTCTAAGTTTTTTAACTTTATTCTAAGGTGTATCCTGATACCTTATTTGAATAAATTTATTTAAGTAGGTTTTTATATATAAAAAAGAAAGAAGTTATCTACAACCAAGATAACGGTTTCAATGCTGACTAGAGGTGTAATTTAGGTCTAGCCCAATTGGCCGGCCCGATGGTATATCATTTTGGGTTGGGCTAAGTTTGCTAAATAGAGACTCAAAAAAGAAGGATATTGCTTTTCCAACACCCCCTCCTACTCAAAACACACCCCATAAGGGTGTGAAAAGACCAAAAGGCCAGCCAAAACCTCTTTTTTTCACGAAATTTCAACTGTTCGAACACGGGCCTTCGAACAGGTTCGAATGACATCGTTCGTGTGTGTTAAATCTTGACTTAACACTCTCTTATACGTAATTTCACCAGTTGTGTATTTATTTTGTTGAGTCTGATTGTCTTGAAGTGGTGGAAACTTGTAGGGGAAACATCACAGAGAGACATCAGTTAATAAATGTTGTATCAGATATTCTAGATCTCAAAAGGAAAATTCGAAAGGGTGGTATTATTTGGACTCGTCGTGATGGCAACAAAGTGGCCCATGAGGTCGCTGATTTGGCCTCCATGAACATGTTGCACTCGAACTGGATGCATCACTTCCTTGCGTCGTGTAATTGGTGAGGATTGGAGGGTGGCTCTTGATTTTTTGTCGTTAAGGTGAATTTTGGTGCAAGCGAGTTTTTAGGATTTTTGGCTAAATTACTGTTTTGGTCCTTTATCTTTGGCCTTGATTTCATTTTGGTCCTTTATCTTTTTTTTCTCATTTTGGTCCTTCATGTTTCATTTTTGTGTCAATTTGGTCCTTTTTTGTAATTTTCTATCCATCACCTTAACGGACGCCACGCTGGCAGTTAACTGCTGACGTGGCGTCCATCTGACATGTAACCATTAAATGACATGGCCAATGAATGACCAAATTGAAACAAAAAAGAAAGATAGGGGACCGTAGTTAAACAAACACAAAACATCAATTACTCTCCATCTTCTTCCTCCTTCTTCATCTTCTTCTCTTCCGGCAGCCATCATTACCTCCGGCGAGCCACCACCATCCACCGCCACCCTCCCTCCACCACCACACCACCACCACAACAGCAAAACAGAACCCCAAATCCCAATCCCAAATTCTAAATCCCTAAATCCCAAATTCCATTCCCAAATCCTAAATCCCCCAACAGATTCTGAGTCCATACGCCATTCTGAGTCCACCCACCACCCCACGAAGATCACAGAGACCCCTTCTCCTCCAACACAACCACATCACCCCAATCCCCAAATCCAAATCCACCCCTTCTCCTTCAATTGTATCAACGAACTGCACTGTCCAGTTAAGGAGATCTACCAGGTTGAACGATGAGGTTAATTCTCTCAGACGATCTCCTAGGTTTTCCAATCACAAATCCCCAATTAAAGAGCAGAAAAGCGATGGAAAATTGAGCAAGATTTCTTCTCGTGATTCGGCTAGATCAAACGGCCGTGAAGGAAAAATGAAGGAAATTAGTGTGGTTATGGATCAGAGAATTGCGGTTGAAGGTGGAAGAAATGGGAAGCCGAGAAACGAGGAGAGGATTGAGGTGGGAGAAAAACGAAAGCGTGGTGAGGGAAAAATTGCAATTTGTTGTTCAGATGGTGTTGGGGGATTTAGGATTTGGGATTGGAATTTGGGATTTAGGGATTTAGAATTTGGGATTGGGATTTGGGGTTCTGTTTTGCTGTTGTGGTGGTGGTGTGGTGGTGGAGGGAGGGTGGCGGTGGATGGTGGTGGCTCACGGAGGTAATTGGTTCTTAGAGAAGAGAAGAAGAAGAAGAAGGAGGAAGAAGATGGAGAGTAATTGATGATTTGTGTTTGTTTATATTTGGTCCCCTATCTTTCTTTTTTGTTTCAATTTGGTCATTCATTGGCCATGTCATTTAATGGTTACATGTCAGATGGACGCCACGTCAGTAGTTAACTGCCAGTGTGGCGTCCGTTAAGGTGATGGATGGAAAATTACAAAAAAAGACCAAATTGACACAAAAATGAAACATGAAGGACCAAAATGAGAAAAAAAAAAGATAAAGGACCAAAATGAAATCAAGGCCAAAGATAAAAGACCAAAACAGTAATTTAGCCTAGGATTTTTTTACTTAATTTGGTACTTGGTGTTGGAGGGTAGGTGATGACAATTATGACTTACCTACTTTGACTGGTTGTCCAAATCTCAGTTTTTATTTTGACTTGTTTTTTTTAACCTCCACCACTTCCCCATATACCCCCACCCAAAAGTGAAACTCTAAAATGCCCTTTGCAATCTATTTTTTTTAAAAAAAGGCCAATCGTGTATATATATATATATTATATATATATATATCATTTTAGACATATATACGATGTCTACTTTTAACCCATCGTATATATGTCCTTAAGACGTATATACGATTGGTCGTGTAAGATGCAATCGTATATACGTCTGAAGGACATATATACGATGTGTTAAAAGTAGACATCGTATATATGTCCAAAATGACATATATACGATTTGTTTTAATTTTTATTACTAAAAAGCTACTAAAACTTCGTTAAATAGTCAAAACTACTCTAAAAAAAACACCACTAAAAATCTAACAAAACCAAAATAAGGCTATACAATTTTTTTTAGATTTTTTGAAGAGTATGAAAAATTTAAAAAAATCGTAAAAAATAGTAAACGATGGAATTTGGGATTTTGAGGCCGTTGTCCTGTAAGAAGTCCCTTCTAGGGGAGTCTTGATTCTTGATTTTTTCCGGATTTAATGGTTGTGGTTTCATTACGATCGAAGTAGGTTGCCCGAAAACCGATTTTTTAGCCTAAGTTATTCGTTCGATGTATAACATCGTCACGTTTTAACGAACTTAAAATAAACCTATTTTCAGGGCTTAATTAATTTTTATTGGACTTAAAATAAAATACAAATCGTATATACACCTGGGGGGTGTATATACGACCCTATGTTATAAGGCATCGTATATACACACCCCAAGGCGTATATACGATTATGATGGGGGTGTGCCAATCGTATATACGCCTTGGGGGGTGTATCTACGATGCCCAGGTGTATATACGATTGGCCAAAAATTTAAAAAAAAATACGTTTTCAGGAGGGCATTTTGGGATTTTACATTTGGGTGGGGGTATATGGGGAAGGGGTGGGGTTAAAAAAAAAAACCCTTTTATTTTCTTCGCTTGTTTCCTGAACTTGGGCTTATTTTTCACTATGGGTGTAGTTTAGTTGTTGGACTTTGCTTTTCCCACACCCCCTCCTATTCAAAACACACCCCATAAAGGTGTGAAAAGACCAAAAGGCCAGCCAAAACCTCTTTTTTTCACGAAATTTCACATGTTCGAACACGAGCCTTTGAACTGGTTCGAATAAGGCCGTTCGAGTGTGCTAAAATCTGTGTCACACCTCCTGGGCGTTTTTCACCTGTTCGAATGGGGTCATGCGAACTGGTTCGCATGAGGGTGTTCGAACCAGCGTTGCAGATTGACAGATATTAGACGTCTCAGATTCCACCGACAGTTTTAATCAACGGCTTACAATCAGTCAAATGTGTCAGATAAAGGAGTGGATGTCATTCCCTTTGGAAAACGTGTCTGAATGGATAGAATTTAAACGGCTTAGATTTGTGATCTAAAAATGAAATCAACGGCTGACATTTCACCACGCCTATTATAAAAGGGAGTTCAGTTTCTTCACCACATCCTCACACCTTCTTCACCAAACCCTACTCTCCTTCTTCTCAGATTACTCTCCCTCTTGACAAATACAACCAACCTGAAATGGAATGACAATTGTGCCCAACCCAGTACTCAACGAAAAATTCCTAACGGCTCTTCATCACCACGGGATTTGTCCACCACCGATTTAACATGGTGTTGTGTTTCGTTGTCCTAACCATATCTTCTGCAGGATGAGTAAGGACATCACCTTCGCCCAACTGAAGGAAAAGACTGAGAGGAAGATTCGTCCAGAGGGAGCGTGGCGTAAAGACGTCCGCGCAATGATGGAACATCTAGCAAACGTTCCAATGGGACGTAGTATTTTGGAGCTTACGTGGACACAAGACGCACTCGCTCGAGAGGTCATTTATCTTCCGAATGCAGGGGACTCACCAAAACACTAGTTTCTTAGTTAGTTGTTTGCTTATGTTGCTTTTAAGTCTTTCGTATTTGTTGTCTTTCGTTTTTCATGCGTACCTGTTCGCATGAGGCTGTTCGAACATGGTTCACATGGTGTTGTTCGAACCATTGTTTGACAGCACAGTTTCTGTGTTTTGTTGGGAGTTTAATTGGTTGGTTGATTTTATTAAATTGGTTTAGTCTAATTGAGTATATACTTGTACTTGTTTCAAATATGCCTCGGACTCGTGGTAGGGGTAGGGGTATGGGTAGGGGCAGGGGTAGGGGCAGGTTTGAGGCCCTGCCCCAGCAGTTGAGCATCAGGAGGAGGCGGAGGCTGCTCAGGAGGAGGTGGAGGTTGCTCCTCAGGAGGACGATGATGCTCCCCAGGAGGAGGATGAGGTTGCTCCTGAAGATGACGCTAGTTCTAGTAAATATTCTACTGATGGGACTGATACTGGTGGGAGTGATGCTGATTCTGCTGTGACCAGTCTTTAGTTTATATTGTTATATTTTACATTCAATAATTTTGCAAACTGGTGTATGAATATTTATGACTTATTTAGTACTTACTAATCTATGTTACAGTGGTATTTAAGTTAGACAAATAGTTTATTATTAAAAAGCATAACCGTACATCAAATACAAAAACATGAAATACGGAAGACAACAATATGAAAGACACAAAAGCAACATAAGCAAACAACTAACTAAGAAAATAGTTATACAGACAGCAGCAATCCCATAATGACGGCAACGCCCGGGAATGTAAGGAAACAAAATTACATATGAACACAAAACGAGCAAAGCATCCTTGAAACACACAATGATGCTGTGCCAAAATGTAGCCAAAATTTTTAACCTTAGTTAAGCACGTCTCTCTAAACTTGTAAGATGTCCACGCAAAAATGTAGGAAAACAAAGAAAATACTAGAATCATTGACTTCATTCTAGTTATGTACCTCAACCTTCAAAAACTCATGCAAGGCTCCTCTATAGGCCAAAATTGTGAGCCTTCTATAGGCAAAATTTGAGCCCCCTTTCCTACCGGCTCCACCTCTTCTCCCTCTTTCTGTCTCACACGCGCGCAAAAAGTAAATGTAAATGTAAATGTACAACAATCTTGGAGTTGACATGGCATGCAGCATTGAATTGTTAGTGCTCGAGGCTAAATCAGTCAGAGTTCAGAAAAGCATCTATTCCACTAGCAGACTCCTCTCCACTTGCCACCAAAGTTGAAGAAGTGCCTTGACTGCGATTCTCCTCGTTGCCGTTGCCATTACTGCGAGATTTACCAGGCCTCACCCTAATATTGGCTCCCAAGGGGAATGGCTCCTGCAAGATATTATGACCATAAGAACCAGTCAAGAAAGGTACACTCATTGGTTCCAAGCATAGGCTTTTAATGGAAAAGCTAAGTATGTTAAATGCACATTTGGCCAAAGAACAAGATGATTTACCGGATCACCAGCATTTGGGCCATTTGTATGGAATAGAATAGGGCGGCAACGTTTGTCTTCGTTCATCAGACTAGAATTCTGGAAATGAGCAATAAGAGCAGATTTCCCTTGAATTCTGGCATATGCAAGCACGGCCACCTTTTCGCTGTTAAACTTCTCCCATTTTTTCCCATTAAAAGCCTGCAGAAACATTTTTTTCCCATCAAACTTCTATTAGTTTTATCTACTCGTGCAGAAACAAGAGAAACAGATGAACTCAAAATTCATATTGCATAGATAAATAAATCAAAATCGTAGTTACGTAAGAATTCTCAAACAACCTGGTAGAACGGAATTATTTGATGAGGATCAATCATATTGATGAACGCATAGCCAACGTTACATTTGTTCTGCAACATTTGTAAAACCGACTTAGAAAAACATTTATGATTTCTCCCCTTGTCAAAAGAGTCGAGCAATACCAAATAAATACTTACCTTGAAATCAATTGGCAAATACAGAAAATCATATGTTCCCCGACATTGCTCATCTATGGCCAAAAGAAGCATCTTTGAAGTATACCTGCCAAGATATTTATACAAACATAAATAGAAAATATTGGATCAATAGATCAGTGCTAATGAATTTGCATGCTTAACTCCCAGTAAAATCCGTTATGGTAAACCAATTGATCACACCACTAAAACAAAACCAATTGATCAAAACAAATAGTGAAAGTAAACAGACATATAAAGGTGCATTCTCGTAAGAGTTACCGAGCCAAAGAGTGTGATAACATTGGCATGGCTAATACGTGTAATTGCTATGGGCACGAATCAAAAAAGAAATTTCAGCTGCAATATTATTTTGTAAAATGAAGATGAAAAGGTAACAGCATAAGCAGCAAGAATGTACAAATAGATAGAGAGACAATCAGCATACTTGTTGGGAATGTTTTTGATCATAAGCGTTGTTCGGTTGTCCTCCCCAAGCATTATTCGGCCTAAGTCAAGTTCAAATTGCTTTTTATCAGCATTGTTATTGCTTGCTTCACTTCTACGATGATAGAGGTTTTTCATTCGTTCATTGGTAGAGTCAAGCTTTGACAATGAACTCATCGGAAGTCTCCCAGGGAAGACATGTGACAACTGCTTAGGAGAGCCCTGCCCAACACTGGATGCCAATTCGGAACCATTCCCACCAACATGAGAAAACATGTTGGTAGAAAGATCTGGAGAATGCAACTGCCAGCTACCATGAAAACCTGCATTTCCCAGAGAACCTAGCCTAAAACCAGAAGCATCAGGAGACTCTCCCAAGTAAGAATGTTGTCTTTCCCAGGGAGAGCCAGTAATGACTGGTGCCGATCCAACATGATGGTCAATATGTGATGCTCTCAGCACATTAGGCGGTGTCCTGGGAAAGCCGGGCATCTGTGGAAGACATGGAGCACCAGCGCCATTAACAAAGGATGGTGTTTTCTGCCAAAGCACAGCATTTGATGGAGATTGCTGACGCAAGTTTGAGCCGTTCCACATATGATAAAGTTGTTGATGGGAAAGGCTCCCATTTCCTGATGGTAACAAAATCCAAAATTAACGGAGATTTTACACACCAGCATTCAAGTATAGAATTATTATTGTAAAAAAAGCATAGAAATATTAAATCCAGATTATATATCATTTCAGCATCAAGCTTCTACTACTTCCGGATAGAAAGGCTATATGTATGAAGATTGAAATCAGAATGCTTAATCTCCACTACTTAGACAGGCAAGTCTAAATTTATATAAATCAATAATTAGCCTTTTCAATAAGAATTAATTGTGTTATTGAAAAAGCAAAATCATTTAAAATCAAACTGTGTCATTAACTATAACAGTCAAGCCCTTTATTGCAAGGTTTTGAATTCCTAGGATGCCATTTAAAGCAAACAATAGTAAGTTTAACCTTTG
The DNA here is from genome assembly GCA_020916435.1 of Oxytropis ochrocephala. NCBI lineage: Eukaryota > Viridiplantae > Streptophyta > Magnoliopsida > Fabales > Fabaceae > Oxytropis > Oxytropis ochrocephala. Next base: position 12,147,105 of record CM037089.1, on the reverse strand, counting down.
CAATAAAATCACCCTTTCCTATCCTAATTTATTATAGACAAGGAGCCATTTTGTAAATGTTGCAAACAAAGTAGTAATATAAGTGAAGCTTTTTCAGCACATTAAACTTACCTCCTGCATTAAATTCTGGTAGATTCCCAATTGATCCCATTCGCTGGATGTGCCTGCTGTCAGATGCTTCTGTCGATCCAGTTCCAATACTGGCAGCCATGTTAATGGTGTTTGAAAAATTGTAAGGACTACCATTAGCTAAACCATCACGATACTCTGGTAAAGAATGAGGATGGAATCTCGGAATGGATGCAAATTTCATAGCATCAATATCAATGGACTCACTAACACCAGATACTTTTCCAGCAGATGCCCCTCTTGCAGTCTTGGAAATGCTAGAATTCACATGAAAAAGTGTGTTATCAATGAAAGGTAGCTGCGACGCAGATTGAAATCTTTGACCGTATCCATTTTCCAGGCCGCCACCGGATGCAATAACTCCAGAAGACACTCCTGTAAATTATGTATAGTGAGACCAAGTAAATCTTAGCTTCCTACAAGTCAAAGAAGACAAAATCATACCCTTCTGTTTTAATAAGATGTCATTGAGATTATGACCAACATCAGGTTCATCTTGACCCTTTTGAGACGGCTGCATCATACTACAAAAGCAAGGTTTCCATGATTGTTATGATTAGAAACTTTTTAATAGAAGAAAAATGTAATATTTTACGCATCAAGAATAATAGTACAGGTTCTAAATTAAGACTTATCAACAAAAATATAATTAAGATACGCAAATTTATTTAAAAAGCAGTTGCTAAAGTTACTTAAAAGTAAAGAAAAAAATATAATTCAAACGTAAATAAGAAGTAGTAATAGCCACCATGTTGCAATCCTAGGATGGCCAGGTTCAAGCTTGATGTGTTTCCCAGCAATGCAGATCCCATTCAAAGCACGAAGAGAAGCTTCTGCAGGTCGAACGTCATAAAATTCAATATATTTGATATTATTCATCTCTGGATATTCATAGATCTGCAATTTCAGACACAACATTGAAGAAGTTAGTGTCGCCTTTTTGCCTTTTAATTTACAAGCACCAAAAGTGGATGAAAACAAACAATGGATAACTTACTTCTTTAATTTCTCCATAAAACCCAAAAATATGTTTAAGTTGATCATTCGAAACAAATGAATCAAGACCAGATATCATCAGGGTACCATGCCCAATGTCCTTCTCTGAAGAATTGCCCTAACATATCACCAAGTTGAGATATATCAATAATCAATAAGGAAAAATAAAAATAGGAAAACGGAGCAATTGAACAAGCAAAGCACATATCATAAATATTAAAAACGATAAAATGAACAAATATACCGACTTCGACCACGTGATAATACATGGAAAAGGAATTATGCATACATGGGAAGTTACTAAGACGATACCTTTGGAATTGAATAATGTATGTCCAGTTTCCTAGATCTCAATGACCTATTTTGGAGAGCTTTCATTGCACTCTGTGCTGCCCTTAGGTCATAATAAGAAACCATGACAAACCCACGATGCTTGGAGGCAGTATAAATAGTCCGGACATCTCCATATTGCTGCAAAAACAAACAAATATTTCAAACATGTCATTGTTAGTGGCATGAGATGCTTCCTTTAAATTCTAAGATAGCATCTATCAACATAAAACAATAAAGTTTACCTCAAAGAGAGCCTTTAGCTCGGAGTCTTCTACACTGCTATTAATGTTTCTAACGAACAGTGTTCTTGAAGAAAGTTCACCAAAAGGACTTTTTCCTTTATAAACCCCAAAGTAACCAGCATCTCCATCCACGCAACTGGTTCTATTTCCTGAAACTAGAGATCCATCTCCTTCCAATTCCATGCCTCCACCACTGCTGAACAAATCAAAATCTTCAAAATCGTCACTTGTTCTAGCATGAGCACCGCTTCCTAAATCATCAGTGACACCAGAAAACAGATCATCTTCGTCGGGAAGGAGATCCCCAATAGTGTCGGCCTCAATTTCTTCAAGAGATTTGTAGGGTTCGTCCTCAGGAAGGGAACCAGCAGTAATGTTCTGATCAGACAGAGGAACATCTCTCAACAACCTCACTGCACCAAGGTATGCATAAACACTCAGTGACATATGAGGTATCAAATGAACTAAAGTACTCACAAAGAATAAAGGGAATTGAAAATTTTTTTTTTAGTTTCTTCTTTATGGTGGGGTTTGGGAGGGCGTGAAGGTGCCTACTTTGTCCTGATGCATTAGGGAAGACAACAAGAACACATCCTGATATGTTAATAATGATACACTAGCAAATGAACACACAGATCCATGCATCTAAAGTATTAGAAAGATGAAAAGGCATGATACGTGTACAATTATCTTAGCAAGAATCAACAAATTCTTACACTTTTGGCTAAATACATCAGACAGTGAGCTCGAGAACAGACTACTTTCACGCGAGCCAGCATTGGTGATAATTTTGTTCCCAATCAAACCATATGAGCTAGATGCTGGCTGCCTATGCATACCAGACCATGATCTCGGATGATAATTCAAAGACTCCTTGGAATCCTTCAGCAAATCTACAATGCCAGACTCTCCACCAAAATGTAGGTTTTCAGAATTTTTCCCAGATAGACTAGTTTGCGGCATTGGCAAGCCTGGTTTTCCATTTCTTTCGAGAGTTGATGAAGCATTCAAAATGCTGCCTGGGGATGCAGCCAGTTCACTCTTTCCTGGAAATTTGAATACAGAAATTAATTACATGTCCAGTATTTGAACAGCTTATTTATGGAACACAAGTAAACAAACACCAATACACCAATACAGATAAACACGGATATATTAGATTATTCTTACATCCAATATCAGCGTGATTAAAAACGTTATGACAACATCTATAGAAAAAAAAAGCATACAGAAGCTTCAATCTAGCAGAGCACGGCTTCTAAATTCATAAAATAACCTTTAATTACCACAACTATACCACAAAAGTAAATTGCAAGATATAGTGTTGAATTAGACTAGCACTAATTTATTGAAGCGTGCATCAATTAGTTTTTAACCACAAACGTAATAATTTCAGACAAAGTCAATTACTCCCATTAAAAATAATAGCAGCACTGATCAGTAATATTCATTGTTCAAGGGTTAAATTAAAAAGTTATATCCTGTTTTAAAAAGATGACTAGAGGTGTCTCAGATGAGTTATACAGAAAGATATGGAGAATCTCTCCAATAAATTAACACATCCAAACTCAAATTGAGAGCAACTTAGGTTATAATAATATAGGACTTTCTTGAACAGATAATAAGTTGATTGACCTCACCTTGTGGATGATCGCCGTGAATGGACTTTGGTTTCCGTAATCCAACATTCCTCTGCCCATGAAAATTTCAAGACATGTTTAGGAAACCGACAGGTCAGAAAGGCAATAGCATTAAGACTATTTGTTCAATCCAACTGATGATCATTAACATCTTGCAGCCAAATAAAAAAACTGATACAATCAAAATGAGACAATTGGGACTTGGGATAATAATTACCTCAGAAGCATAGGAAATATCATCATAAAGATGGGATGAAGCAGTAACACCCCTTTGGTTCACTATTTGAAATGGCATCCTGTAGCTTGTCCACAATATATATAAAGAGATATATCAAAGAAAAAGCTCCTCACTTGCTACCTTTGTTAGGCTCTACTCCTCAGTCCTCACCATCTGTTGGAAATTCAAGGTCATTAGCTTCACAAACTAAAGAACACATAACAATTAACATGGCAATCCATATGTCAGAAAGTATCATCTATCTTAATTAGATTCAATTGTGAAACTGAAAGAGAATTGAGCAAAATTAGGCCAAATATAGTTGAATCTTCAACTAAACACTACCAGAAGGAAGGACAGCACATGAGGAGGATATTGAGAAGAGAGGAAAGCTCGTTGCTTACCTACCAACTACCTAATACTGTTTGGCAATTTGATAGCCAAGAAAATGTAGTAAAATTGAAACTAAATCATCCAAAGAAAGTAATCAATTCCCATTCTACCCTTCTTCTATATCATGAAATTGGATAGAGGGAACGGGAATTCCACATGGAAAGCCTTAAACATGAGCAGATCAAGAGGAGAAAAAATACAGAAAGAATCTAATCTGAAATTGAATGTTAACGGATCAGAAAAATGAACATGGAAAGCTCTTAATATTACCATAAACCCATACTTCAAACAAAAAAAATAACATAATTTATTTCTGAAGCTAATAAAATTCTCACCTTTGAGCACAATCAAGCTGCACAAAAACTCCAAAAAAATCTTTCTTATCTCGGTTTCTCCACAAAATTCAGCAAAATCTTCATCTAGAAACTCGAGAAGAAAGATAATAGAAAAAACAAAAACGAATCTCGTAAACTTCTACAACATAAGAAATTCAAAAACGAGAGATCCCAGGATATTTTGCAGCAACAAAAATCTCCTTCCTTCTATTTTTCCCTCCACATTGTTATCTCATAGAAGAAAAAGAAAACAACAATAATTCTCAGATAACGGGTTGCTTCTTCAAAAATAATTAGAATTCAGAATTTTGAAAAGAAAAAAACTAAGCTTCTTTCACCGGAAAAAGTAGAGCGAATCTCCGGCGAGTTATGCTCGCCGGTCGCTCTGTGATAAGTTTGGAGGAAAATTCAGACAAGTTTTTTTAGTCTTTCTGACAGAGAGAGAATAGAAAAGAGAAAGAGGTGTTGTTAGTTGGCTTTGAAATGCAATGACAAGAAATGAAAAGAAAAAGAAAAAAGAGAAAATATTTATAATTTATAAGTTAATTAATAATATTAATTAAAAAATCTAGAAATGAAAAGAGAATATATAGGCACGTATCTTGTAAACTTGTAATTATAAATTAAAGCTTTTTCAAAAGAGAAAGAAATAATACCGAATTTAAACCTTTTTAAATAGGCGCGTGTATTTTACCAAAAAAAAATAGGCGTGTTTTCGTTGAATCAAATCAACGTGTAACTTGTCCTTATTTTTTTTAATTAATTAAAATAATAATTTTGATAAATAAAAGTAATAACTACAAAATTAAATAATTCTGGTCAAAAAAATGAATGAATAATAAATGAGTCAAAAAAATTTAAATGACAAATTACTTTTTTCTTATTAAAGAAAAGGAGATAAATTTACCAGGAAAATAAAAAAGAGAAGGAGATAAGAACAAATGAAAAATACTACAAGAAATGTTTATTATTATATTTGAACATACCTTTCTATATTTTCGAAAACAATAGTAAAAAAAATAGTTTTTTATTAAAGAAAAGAAGATAAGAACAAATGAGAAATACTAAATGAAAGGTTTATTTATTATTATAAAAAATGTTTATTATTATATTTAAAGATAGCTTTCTCTTTTTTACACAAACAATTGCAGTTGTTGTTCCCTTCACGAAAGAATTATTAATCTATAAAAAATAAGCATGTGTATAAGATAAGTATTTTTTGGATAAAGACAAGACAGAGAAAAAAGTTGTCAACAATTGTCCTAATATGTGATAGAAATTACATCATTAAATCGATGGTTTTTTTTTTCACCCCATCCTTCTCTCCATATCTCCATAAATCCCTAAAACCCAAAAATACCTCTGAAATTTAAAAAAATAAATTAAGATTCCCGGATTTACCTCAATTTATGGTAAATCCGGTTCATAAAATGGGGGTTTTGATTTTAAGTTTGGGATTTCCGGATTTATCTCATACTCAGGTAAATCTGATTCATAAATTGTGTATTAAATTGTGATTTAAGCGCGTTTTATTTTTAAAATACGATACGAACGCTTTACGATCTAAAATACATCAAAATATATAAAAAACCGAATACGAAATACGAGTACAAATACAAATAAGTTAAATACAACTACAAGGCCAAAATGTCTAAAACAACCTCAAAATAACGACGTGAAGTATCAGGTGAACGGTCGACACGTAGCGCATCCCGGACCAATTCAGCTGCTCTCTGCATCCATGGCGCGCGCCAAAGCTCATCATACTGCAGGTGGTCACGGTATGGCTGCTCATACCGGGTTTACCTACCTATGAGGTAAATCCGGGAAACCCCTTTTTAAAAATTGGTGAATTGGTAACCACCAATTAGTCAATTAGTAACCACTCACTCTATGAATTGTGATTGGTAGTGGTTGTAAAAACCCATACACCTATTGTGTAGGCAAATTAAACTCTATTATTTAATATTGTATCCAAATTAAACTCTATTATTTAATATTGTATCCAAATTTTTTATATTGTATTGAAAATAATTTATTGATTTTAAATTTATTACTAATTGCATTTCTTTTGACTGGTGTGCTTTTTTACTAATCTTTCACTGGTGTTACTAAATAAAAAAAATTAGTGCATATATTATTAAATACAAAATTGAATATAAATTTTTAAACTATATTAAATTAAAATATTATTTAATATTGTATGCAAATTAAATTCAACTAAAAAGTATATTGGTAACTCAAATTTTTATATTGACTTAAAAATAATTTATTATTTTTAAAACTGATTACTAATTGCATTTCCTTTGACTGGTTTTCTTAATATACTTGAGAATATTCCTAAATAAATATACTTTGGGATAATATTATTACCTTAAGAAAGAAAAATGCACTAAATTCCTTTTAAAACTTAATGGGTAAGAAAATAATTTTACTCAATAAACTGTACTTAAATTTTTTAATCAATATAACTTCTTTGGGAACTATTTATACATATTTTTTTTGACCAACTTTTTATACATATTAAATAGGGTAAAATGTGTTCTTGATCTCTATAAAATTTCAAAAAATTGTTTTTAGTCTATATAAAAGCTTCACTCACTTTTAGTCCTATATTTTCCTCAGTCAATACTTTTAGTCCCTCATGAATTTTAATAGCGCTTTTTTGGGACTTTTAATAGCGCTTCTAAGTGCTATAAAAAATTATAAGGGACTAAAAACGTTGACGGAGAAAATGTATGGATTAAAAGTGAGTGAAATTTTTTATAAGGACTAAAAAACAAAAAATTTAAATTTTATAGGAACCAAATATATATTTAATCCTATTAATTTTTTTTTTGACAAACTATTAAATTTTTTAATGAGTGGATATATTAAATTAATTTTAGTTAGGTACTAATTTTTTAATTAAATGTGATTTGTCTCTCTATTCAAAGATTCGGTTACAAATTGTCCACAAGTTTAACAACTCAATTACAAATTATTTGAAAATTAACATACTCAATTAAAATACAAAGACTTAATTACAATTTTTTAAAAGTATCAGGACTCTGATCAATTATAAACTTTTTTAGTTTAAACACCTATACAAACTAATTAAACCTAAGAGCTTATAAAATAGAAACCAGTGAAACCTAAAAATGTTATCATAACTTGAAATATTTAATATCTCTAAAAAACTATTGTTAAACTCGATAGTCTATGTAAATTCATAGAACATAGGTTGACTCGACTGGTAAACTCGCAAGAGCCTATCTACTATCAAAGAAACATATATATATATATATATATATATAAATGACATATATGCATGATATAATATAGGTTAATACAACAATAATTCAACATTCTAACTCTACAATAAAACAAAGTAGCAAAGCACAATAATATATATCATATATTTTTTGACAAAATTAAATGTCATACATAAACTCATAAAAACACAAGTTATTAAAATGAAAAAAGTTCAAAAACAAGAGCTAATCTATCCTAGCGCTCATAATTTTAATTTAGTTATTATTTAGTTTTATGTACGAGCTTACGAAGAAAAATAATTTACATGCTAGTTGACTCATTTTTATGATGTAGAATTTTAAACTCGTAAGAGTTTAAGAGTTAACTCAAGAGTTTAACAATCATGATTATATGTGAAGTGTATTAGACTATTAGTTAAATATGTAAATTTCTATTTTATGAGTAATTTCTCAATAATTTTGCATTAGTTGCAAACTTTTCTAAAGATAAAAAACTTCCTAGCATCTTTTTCAGATAAATACAAAGAGCATAATTGATGATGATAATTAAGTAAACCCACTTCATTAGGTCTCAGCGATGTGTGAGTAGTGGTGGGGTAAGGATCCTCTCCATTTAATGGAGGGTTCCATTTGAAGAGAGAGTGACACAATAAATATTATTAGGAACCCTCCATCTCCATTAAATGGAGAGGATTCTAATCCGTAGTGGTGTAAGGATTAAATGCGAGTGTTAAATAACCTTTAATTGGCACAAATAAGTTTCATTCATCCAACAATTAATTTTACTTTTAAAAAAAAATCTATAAACAAGCAAAATCATAAATGCTCCCTACGTTGAATTTGGGTAGAGATCCTCTCAAGTTTTTCTTAGGGTCCTTTACTAAAAATTTTGGTGTATTAATGCATATAAATTTAAAATATATGTCACATATTTAAAGGACGTGTATTTTTATACACTCAACACTTTAGTAATTGGAACTCAATTTCTTTTAGAACATTGAGAGGATCTTACTCGTTGAATTTCCCCCTTTGTAAAAAGTATCGCCAGGTCTTTATTACTCTTTATGTTCCCTATTGCTTGCTCTTTAGAAAAAAATTGATTCTATTTACTTGTAATTTCCAAAGTCCAATGCAACATTTAATATTATTTGGTCAATAATGCCTCTTATGTATTTATTGCAGAGAGGTAAATATATGACATGAGCTAATAAATTATTAAAGGTATTATAGGTAAAAAAAATTATCAAAAATAATAAAATGTATTAACCTCATTGGTATGTATAAAAAGTCAAAAAACGACAAGCAAAAATGAATGTGTAGTATCTATTGAGAAATAGAGAGGATATTTATTCGTATCAAATGGGTTAAAATCCTCTCCATTTCTCAAAAGAAATGGAGATTTCTATTTGGAGAGAGAAAGACACACCAATGGTAATGGGTCATTCAATTAATTATTATTATAATAAATTTAATTGTAAGATCCACCATCATTATTGTATCTTTCTCTCTAGTCTCTCTAAATGAAACCCTAAATTTCCATTGAGAAATAGAGAGGGTCATTATCCGTACCAAACGCTACATCATTAACAGCTGAATTTATTATTTTTGACAAAATCAATAACAGCTGAATTTAACACTATTTATAAATTCCAAGAATTGTCTTTAGTCAGCCTAATAGGAATTGTATCTGACAGCTAAGGGTTCAAGTCTCTATTAATTCTCTGAGTAGGAGAGAAACACTGCCACAAAACGCATATAGGTTTGGGAACGAATTCACAAATACACATACATAAACAAGTATAGTATCCATCTAAATAAGTGTTTAAATTAAATAACTTCCTCATCAATCCCAATATATAGACAACAACAATCCCATAAAGACACCAACATCCGAGGATGTTAGGAAACAAAATTACATATGAACATCAGAAGATAATAATGAAAACAAAATGAGCAAAGCACCCTTGAAACACACAATGATGCTGTGCCAAAATGTAGCCAAAACTCAAAAAATTTAAAGCTTAATTAGTTAAGCCCGTCTTTCTAAACTTGTAAGATGTCCACGCAAAAAAGTAGGAAAATAAAGAAAATATACTAGAATCATTGACTTCATTCTGGTTATGTACCTCAACCTCCAAAATCTCTTGCTAGGCTCCTCTATAGGCAAAAATTGTGAGCCCCAGTCCTACCCCGGCTTCAGTTCTTCTCTCTCTCTCACAGGCAAAACGAAAATGTAAATGTACAACAATCTTGGAGTTGACATGGATGGCATGAAGCATTGAACTGTTAGTGCTTTAGGTTAAATCAGTCAGAAAACAGTGAAGAATCTATTCCACTACCAGACTCCTCTCCATTTGCCACCAAAGTTGAAGACGTGCCTTGAATGCGGTTCTCCTCGTTGCCGTTGCCGTTGCCATTAATGCGAGATTTTCCAGGCCGCACTCTAATATTGGCTCCCAAGGGGAATGGCTCCTACAAGATATAATAACCACAAGAACCAGTCAACAAAGGTACACTCATTGGGTTGCAAGCATAGGCTTTCAATGGAAAAGCTAGGTATGTTAAATGCACATTTGGGCCAAAGAACAAGCTGATTTACCGGATCACCAGCATTTGGGCCATCTGTATGGAATAGAATAGGTCGGCAACGTTTATCTTCGTTCATCAGGCTTGAATTCTGAAAATGAGCAATAAGAGCAGACTTTCCTTGAATTCGGGCATATGCAAGCACGGCTACCTTTTCGCTGTTAAATTTCTCCCATTTTTTCCCATTAAAAGCCTGTAGAAACATTTTTTCCCCATTAAACTTCTATTAGTTTTATCAACCATCGCAGAAACAAGAGAAACCCCTGAACAGAACTCATATTGCATAAAAAAATAAATCAAAATTGTAATTACGTAAGAAGTTTCAAAAACCTGGTGGAATGGAATTATTTGATGAGGATCAATCATATTGATGAATGCATAGCCAACATTACATTTGTTCTGCAGCCATTTGTAGAACCGACTTAGAAAAACATTTATGATTTCTTTACTTGTCAAAAGGGATGACTAATATGAAATAAGTACTTGCCTTGAAATCAATTGGCAAATACAGAAAATCATAAGTTCCCCGACATTGCTCATCTATGGCAGTAAGAAGCATCTTTGAAGTATACCTGCCCAGATATTTATACAAATATAGAAAAGAAAATAACAAATCAATAGATCAAATCCAAAAATATTGGATGCTTTACCCCCAGTAAAAAATGTTATGGTAAGTCAATTAATATAAAAAGTGCACGTAAAATATGCACAGGCAAGTGAAGGTGTATGAGTGTATCCTCATAAGAGTTACCGAGCAAAAGAGTGAGATAATATTGGCATGGATAATACGTGAAAATAATAAGGGAAAGAACCAAATAAGCAAATTTCACTGCAATGTTCTTTCGCAAAATGAACATGAAAAGGTAACAAAGTATGCAGCAAAAATGTACAAAAAGATAGGGAGACGATCGGCATACTTGTTGGGAATATTTTTGATCATAAGCGTTGTTCGATTGTCTTCCCCATGCAGTATTCGGCCTAGGTCGAGTTCATAATGTTTTTTATCAGCATTGTTATTGTTCGCTTCACTTCTACGATGATAGGGGTTTCTCATTCGTTCATTGGTAGTCATGGAAAGTCTCCCAGGGAAGACATGTGACAACTGCTTAGGAGAGCACTCTCCAGCACTAGATGCCAACTCAGTACCATTCCCCCCAACATGAGAAAACAGGTTGCAAGAAAGATCTGGGGGATGCAACTGCCAGCTACCATGAAAGCCTGCACTTCCCAGAGAACCCAGCCTAAAACCAGAAGCATCAGGAGACTCTCCCAAGTAAGAATGTTGTCTTTCCCAGGGAGAGGCAGTAATGACTGGTGCTGATCCAACATGATGATCTATATGTGATGCTCTCAGCACATGAGGCGGTGTCCTGGGAAAGCCGGGCATCTGTGGAAGACATGGAGCACCAGCACCATTGACAAAGGATGGTGTTTTCTGCCAAAGCACAGCATTTGATGGAGATTGCTGACGCAAGTTTGAGCCGTTCCAAATATGATAAAGTTGATGATGGGGAAGGCTCCCATTTCCTGATGGTCCAAATTCCATAATAAATCAATGATTTCATATATCAGCAGCATTCAAGTATAGAATTATTTAGTCCTGATTAGATATCATTTCAGCCTATAACTACCCAGCTTCTATTACTTACTAAAGAAAGGCTGACTACAAGACAGATTGAAATTGGAATGCTTATTCTACCATACTCTAACAGACAAGCCTAAATTTATTTAAAAATAAGAATTAAATTTTTGGTGTTATTTAAAAAACTGAAATTTATTAAACCCAAAACTTTGTCATTAATTGTAACAGTTAAGCCCATTATTGGAAGGTTTTTGAATTCCTAGGATGTCATTTAGAAACATTTGCAACCAAAATATATTATCCACAAAGCCTTTACGGCACATAAAATGGCACATAAAACCTACCTCTTGCATTAAATTCTGCTAGGTTCCCAGGTGAGCCCATTCCCTGGATGTGCCGGCTGTCAGATGCTTCTGCCAATCCAGTTCTAACATTGGTAGCAATGTTAATGGTGTTTGAAAATTTGTAAGGACTACCGTTAGCTAAACTATCACGATACTCAGGTAGAGAGTGAGGATGGAATCTTGGAATGGATGCAAATTTCATTGCATCAACGTTACTGGACTCAAAAACACCAGATACTTTTCCAGCAGATGCGGTCTTAGAAATGCTAGAATTCCCATGAAAAAGTGTGTTATCAATGAAAGCATTCAAAGGTAGCTGTGATGCAGGTTGGAATCTTTGATTGTATCCATTTTCCAAGCAGCCACCAGATCCAATAACTCCAGAAGACACTCCTGTAAGTTATGTCTAGTGAGACCAAGTAAATCTTAGCTTCCTAAAGAAAAAGGACAAGTGAAAGAAGACAAAATCATACCCTTCTGTTTTAATAAGACGTCGTTGAGATTATGATCAAGATCAGGTTCATCTTGTCCCTTTTGAGATGGCTGCATCATACTACAAGAGCAAGGTTTCCAAGGTTTTTATGATTAGTAACTTTTTAATAGAAGAAAAACGTAACATTTTATACATCAAGGTGATTGATGACAACTTCACACTCTATTAACCAGTAACCACTAAAAAGTGAGAATAGTACCTAAGGTGATACTGATAAGAATAAATATACAGATTTTAAACAAACACTTCATCAATAAAACAAATAGCTAAGATAGGCAAATTTGAAAAGCAGTTGCTAAAGTTATGATAGGAACCAACTGGTAATACGAAGGAAACTAGAGGGAAATGGGATCAAAGAGGTAGAAAGATTACTCTAACTACTATACAGACCTATCAAGTTACTTAAAATTAGAGAAGAAAATGTAATCCAAATATAAATAAAAAGCGGTAATAGACACCATGTTGCAATCCTAGGATGGCCAGGTTCAAGCTTGATGTGCTTCCCAGCAATGCAGATCCCATTCAAAGCACGAAGAGAAGCTTCTGCACCTCGAGCATCATAAAATTCAATATATTTGATATGATTCATTTCTGGATATTCATAGATCTGCAATTACAGAGACAATATTGAAAAAATTGGTATCGCCTTTTGATATACAAGCACCAAAAGTGGATGAAAACCAACAATGAACAACTTACTTCTTTAATTTCACCATAAAACCCAAAAATACGTTTAAGTTCATCATTCAAAACAGATGAATCAAGACAAGATATCATCAATGTACCATGCCCAATATCCTTCTCTGAAGCATTGCCCTAACATGTCACCAAGTCGAGATATATTGATAAGAAAAATAAAAATAGGAAAACAAAGCAATTGAACAAGCAAAGCACATATAATAAATATTAAAAGATGATAAGATGAACAAAGATACCAACTTTAACCAAATGATAATAATGGAAAAGGAATTATGCATATATGAGAAGTTACTAAGTAAGATGATACCTTTGGAATTGAATAATGTATATCAAGTTTCCTCGATCTCAATGACCTATTTTGAAGTGCTTTCAATGCATTTTGTGCTGCTCTTAAGTCATAATAAGAAATTATAACAAACCCACGATGCTTGCAGGCAGTATAAATGGTTCGGATATCTCCATATTGCTGCAAAATCAAATAAAATATTTCACAAATATATCATTATTAATGGTATGAACCATGACGTGCTTCCTTTAAATTTTAAGATAGCATTGACCAGCATAAAAGAGTGAAGGTGCACCTCAAAGAGAGCCTTTAGCTCAGAGTCTTCTACACTGTTACTAATGTTTCTAACAAAAAGTGTTCTAGAAGATTGTTCCCCAATCAGAATTTTTCCTTTAGAACCTCCAAAATAATCAGGATCTCCATCCACGCAATTGGCTCTTTTTCCTGAAACTAAATGTTCATCTCCTTCCAACTCCATGCCTCCACCACTGCTGAACAAATCAAAATCTTCAAAATCATCACCTGTTCTAGCATGAACACTGCTTCCTAAATCATCAGTGACACCAGAAAACAGATCATCTTCATCGGGAAGGAGATCCCCTATAGTGTCGGCCTCAATTTCTTCAAGAGACTTGTATGGCTCTTCCTCAGGAAGAGAACCAACAGCAATGTTCTGATCAGACAGAGCATCATTTCCCAGCAACCTCACTGCACCAAGATATGCATACAAACATTCAGTGACATATGAGGTACCAATGAACTAAAGTAAACTCACAAAGCATAAAACGAATAGAAACTTTTTCTTAGTTTCTTCTTTTAGGTGGGGATCGGGAGAAGGTGCCTTCTTTTTCCTTCTACATCAGGAAAGATAACAAGCACACATTCTGCTATGCTAATGATGTTACACCAGCAAATTAACACACCAGAAACATGCATCTAAAGTATTAGAGAGATTAAAAGGCATGATACATGGGCCCAATTATATTAGTATGCATGAAATAAAATCTTACACTTTTGGCTAAATACATCAGACAGTGAACTTGAGAATAGACTACTTTCACGTGAGGCAGCATTGGTGACAATCTTGTTACCAATTAAACCATATGAGCTAGATGCTGGCTTCCTATGCATATCAGACCATGATCTCGGATGATAATTCAATGACCCCTTAGAATCCTTCAGCAAATCTACAATGCCAGCTTCTCCACCAAAATGAAGGCTTTCTGAAACTTCCCCAGATAGACTAGTCTGCGACATTGGCAAGCCTGATTTTGTATTACTTTCAAGAGTTGATGGAGAATACAAAATGCTTCCGGGGGATGCTGTCACTTCACTCTTTCCTGAAAATTTGAATGCAGAAATTTATTATGTGTTCGGCAAATAAACAGCTTATTTATGGAACACAAGTAAACAAAACACTAATATGGATACATACAGATATTAAATTATTCTTACATCCAATATCAGTTAAAAACAGAAAAATCATGACAACATACCATAGAAAAAACATACATAAGCTCCAATCCAGCAGAGCACGGCTTCTAAATACATAAAATATCTATTAACTACCTCAACTATGCCACAACTAAAAATCAAACGATATTGTGTCAAATTATACATGCATTAATTTATTGAAGCATGCAACAATTTGGTTTTACCCACTAACGCGCGAATTTTGGATAAAGTCAATCGCTCGCATTAAAAACAAAAGCAACATTGATAAGGGCGGTAACTGCCACCCCTATTAGCAAGCAGATTGTCAAAGGGATTAGAGTAGCTAATGATGGGTTGAGAGATGGAGATACTCAACAATGATGCGAACAAGCTGGAGGTACAACCTTCTTCAAAGAAGACCTTGTTACAACAACAAAATAATATTTCTGAAGAAGGCAACCACCAAGAATCTTGTTCTTGGTCAAGAAAGTAATACGATGAATACTGTTAGGATATAGAATAAAGGGTAATTAGAGTAGTTAAGAGGTGTTAGAGCAGTTAGTTAGTTAGTTAGATAGTTTGGGGGGTTATTAGTTTATTGGTGGTTAGAGGAATATCTTGTATAAATAGAAGTGTGTAGTGTTCTATGAGGGTATTCATTGTATTACTTTCTTTGTAGAACTGGTCTAACACCTCTTAACTACTCTAATTACCCTTTATTCTATATTCTAACAATAAGTAATATTCATCATTCCAGGGGTAAAATAAAAAATTATATACTGTTTAGAGCAGGAGGTGAGTGCAATAAAATGTTTATCAGATATGGGGAAAGAAAGTGAGAGAATTATCGCATCAAAAGTCCAAAAATGGAAATGTGCAACTGATAACAATTAAGACAAGATAGATACTTATCACATAAGTTATAAAGAAAGATATGGAAAATCTCTCCAATAAATTAACACATCCAAACTCAAACTGAGTGCAATTGAATTATAACGTATGAATATGATATAGGACTTTCCCTAACAAAAAATGAGTTGATCGACCTCACCTTGTGGATAATCGCCATGAATGGACCTCGGTTTCCGTAATCCAACATTCCTCTGTCCATGAAAAGTTCAAGACATGTTTAGAAAACCACCAGATTAGAAAGGCAGTAGCATTGAGGCTATGAAACATAGGAGAAATCAGTTGACATTTTTTTAGAGAGACAATGGAATCTTAGACTGTAAGATGTTCAATCCAACTAACTGATGGTCATTAACATCTTGCAGTCAACTGAATACAAACTGATACAACCAAAATGAGACGATTAGGATAATAATTACCTCAGAAGCATAGGAAATATCATCAAAAATGTGGGATGAAGCAGTAACACCCCTCTGGTCCATTATTTGAAAAGGCATCCTGTAGCTTGTCCAGAATATATTTTACAGAAAGTATCATGTACTCCCCGCCATCTGTCGTAAATTCAAGGTCATTTGCTTTACAAACTAAACAACAGATAACCTCAGGCAAATTCAGACCTGGAAAGTATCATCTATCTTAATTAGACCGCTAACATCAACCCATCATCCCCTAAACATAAAAGGACTAATGAAACTCTGCTAGAGAATCGAGAATCCTCCTAGATTCAATTGTGAAATTGAAAGAGAATTGAACAAAATTAGGCCAAATATAGTTGCATCTTCAACTAAACTCTACCAGAAGGAAAGACAGAACAAGAGGATATTGAGAAGAGATGAAAGCTCGTTGCTTACCTACCAACTACCTAATACTGTTTGGCAATTTAATTGCCAAGAAAATGTAGGAAAACTGAAACTGAATAAATTCCCATTTTACTGTGACAACCCCCTCCCCCTTCTCTATCATGAAATTGGAGAGATAGAGAGGGAATTCTACATGGAAAGCCTTAAACATCAACAGATCAATAAGAGAAACAATACAGAAAGAATCTAATCTGAAATTGAATGTTAACGGATCAGAAAAATAAAAAAGGAAAGCTCTTAATATTACCATAAACCCATACTTAAAAGAAAGAAAAAAACATAAACACAGCATAATTAATGTTTCAAGCTAATAAATTCTCACCTTTGAGCACTAGCACAAAAGCTCCAAAATCTTTCTTATCTCGGTTTCTCCACAAAATTCAGCAAAATCATCATCTAGAAACTCGAGAAGAAAGACAATAGAAAAAACAAAAACGAATCTCGTAAACTTCTACAACATAAGAAATTCAGAAACGAGAGATCCAAGAATGTTTTGCTGCAACAAAAATCTCCTTCCTTTCTAATTATTTCTCCACATTGTTAACTCAAGTATTTTTTATCACGAAGAAAAGAAATATGTCAATTTATTCATCTAGATGATAACAGGCTCGTTCCGATGATGCAACTCAAAAAAAAAATTAGAATTGAGAATTTGGAAAAGAGAAGAAGTAAGGTTGGTTCACCGGAAAAAGTAGAGCGAATCTCCGGCGAGTTATGGTGGCTCGCCGGTCGCTCTTTGGTATGGTTTGGAAAGAAATTCAGACAAGTTATTGTTAGTGTTCTGACAGAGAAAGAGAAAGAGAAAGAGAATAGAAAAGAGGTGTTAGTTGGCGAAATGACAAGAAAAGAAAAGAAAAGAAAAATAAATTGTCAATAATAATAATAAAAATATTTTTGACGTGATATTAAAAACACTAGAAATGAGAGCGAATATATAGGCACATAGATTGTATGTTTGTAAAAAATATAATAATAATAATAATAAAAAGAAAATTGTGAAAAAATTAAATAATAGATTTTTTTGTAAAGGTTTAGATGGTTCTAGTAATCAGAGTGCATTCTTTTTTTTGACGAAAGAGTAAATTCTTTTTTTTTATGACAACAAAAGAGTAAATTTGACTAAAAATTTTTACAACAAATTTGAATAAAATCTTAATACACAGATAACGTTTAAATTTTTTTTGTTGAAAAAATACCGTTTAATGAACTAAATTAAGTAATATTAAATTTTTATTAATAAGCTAATAAAGGAATTAATTATTTTTGACAAGAACAAATAAATTAATTATTAGAAATAATATTTTTTGACAAAACTATTAGAGATAATACATTACCATTTATCCAATAACTTGAATAATATGGTAGGGGTCTCTTTCAGCTTAACTAAGGTCCTCGGTTCGAATTCAGCTTTATGCATGCAGCAGTGTTAAATCTCTTGAGGGAGAGAGAGCTTTGTCATTTCATTGTGGCCTTATCCGACTTGAGGATTAAATCGTCTGCGATTCTTGCATGAAAATATCCAATTTATACCAAAATAAAAAATACATTAATTTTTAACCAATTAAGGGAGATGATTAGAAATAAAAAATACGTAAACCAATTGTATTTTCTTATATTTGTGACTAGCATTTTATCTTTTACACAAACAATTTTTTTCTTTACCAAATTTACACAAACAACAATCTCAAAAAAAAAAATTTACACAAACAATTGTAATTGTTGTTCCACTCACGAAAGGTTTGTTGATCTATAATTGTCGGGATAAAAAGATTTATTGATCTACAGAAAAAACGCATTTGTGTAATGGAAGAAAAAGTGTGTACTAGAAATTACATCATTAAAGATGTTTATATTTTAATTTATATTTGAGATTTTAAAAAAATGAATAATAACTTGATTGATTATAATATAACAATTTTAATAATACTTCATTTATGTTTAGAGACATTGTATTGCTTTCTCTATTTAGAATTGAAAAATATGTCATCCCTTCCCAAAATCCCTCCCAAACATATCCTAAGGGAATAATGATGTTTTATTGTACGATTTCATACAAATTGGTACGAATTGCACGAGCTTGTACAATAGGGATCAATCCGTTCGAACTTGTATGATTTCGTACAAATTGGCGCTTATTGTATGAATTGGTCTCTTTGGTTCGAATTGGTCCCTAAAAATACAAAGAAAAGAAATGTGCATAAAAATACAATTTTGTACATTAATTCCAAAAATTTCTTTTATATCTCTATTTAATGAGAGATATAGGTTTACAAGAAAATCACATTTAATAAAAATTGTATCACATTTAATAATCTTTTTGAGGGAGAACTCTACCGCCTATTTTGAGTGATTATTCATGTAGGTTGTATCACATTTAAAAATTGTATCGCATTTAATATTTTATGAGTGATTAAGGAGTTACATAATATTATAAATGTGATACAATTTTTATCACGAATACCAAGAAAATTGTATCACATTTAATAATATTATGAGTGATATAGGTTTACAAGAAAATTGTATCACATTTAATAATCTTCCAGCTCAATTAAGGTTTTGGTCGAATCTAGGTTTGAAAATGCTGTAATGTTAAAACTCATGAGGGAGAACTCTACCGCCTATTTTGGTCCCACTAGGCTCGAGGGATTAGTCTCTGTAATTGCTAATATTATTTTTTTGTATTAAATAATATTATTATTTTCACAAAAATGCGTAAACTCTTTTTAAAATATTTAATGCATAAATAATTAGTATTTTAAATTTTTCTTTTGGACAATTACAATAAAATTGTTATTGTTGTTTATAATATTGCTTCAACCTACATGAATGATTTATACAATCTTAAGGAGTTACATAATATTTTTAGTCAAAAAACAAGGAGTTACATAATTGAATAAATAATATTTAATATTTTTTAAGCTTTAATAGCATTCTTGTCTTTCATATTATTATTTTTGAGGGGTTGTCTTTAATATTTATAAACTATATTCCTGCTCAAATGGCATCGTCACCGTTTGTTTGTTTGTTTGTTTGAGTGTTTAAAAATAATTATAATTAGCCAGTTAAATCATGAATAGATACCGTCCATAGTTTGTTTATTTAAGTGGTTCAACCACAATTTCTTTTTGATTCAAATGATTCAAAGCGATTGAATCATAAGTCATAACCCAAAAATCTTAATGGTTTGATGTCTAGTCCAATTTTTAAGACATTAGTTTCATATAGTTAGGAAAATTCAAACAAACTTTGGCTAAATTCTCTTTAATTATTGGCTCCTTTTGTCATTAATAATTTACAAACTTTCATGGAGTATTTATTAGTTAGTCATACATCTATTAAATGTCGATTTGATGAGGTTTTATTTTTAATTTAAATTTCACAACAGCAATTTAATAAATATAAAAAATAATTAATGTGTATTTTTAATTAATTTAGGGGTATATTGAGAAATAAAAAACTCAATTATACACTGATTTTTTAAAACAATCAAAGTTTTAGAACAAAAATCAAATGTTAAAACACCAAAAAATTTGAAATGAAGAGAGAGGGTGATAATTTATCACTATACCATTATTATATTAGATATATTGAATCAGAATGAGTGTCTGGCACGATGTTTTGGATCAATTAAACAATGTTTTTTTTTCTGACAAGTAATAAAATAATATTCTTTAATTAGCATATAATGTCAATTAAAGAAGTACTACTAGTACTAAAACTTAGCTATTCCATTTAATAGATATATCTTGAACTATAATTGATTGAAGTATTTGCCACAGCCAGCAAGACTAGACTCCATAATGTTTATGAAGTCTACAGATGTTGCAATGAGTGTATTCCTATCACCTCACGTCCATTTAGAAGTGAAAATAGGTTGGGTCGAGTTAAACTTTAAAAGTTTACCGTTTTGCAAGGACATTTTAAAGCTTTTTTCACAAGGACTTAAATGGATTATGACCATATTTGTAGGGGCCGAACATATATTTAAGCCTATTTATTTAAGTAGGTCGGTCTAGTAGGCCTACAATTTCTCTCCAACTTTTATTAAATTTAGTGTAGGACCACGATCTCTTGCGGTTGAAATAAACTTTATGATCATACATTTAGTGCAGATAGAGATACGATAGAGAGAAAAAACAGATATATTTAAGGAGATGAAAATACCAAAAGCCTTTAAATAATACAAACAAATGCAGTGACTGCAGGATAATTTGAATGTAGTGACATTCTTTAAATAGAGTTTGAATCATAAGTACTTGTGGGACGAGTTATGAGCGAAAATGAGAAAAATTATATATATAAACATTTATTATAGTATTTATTATTATACTGTATGTGTCATTCTTTCTTATAACATAGTAGTTGTGAGTATTCAAACTCATCTATGTGACCTCTTAAATTTAAAATAAAAAATAAAAATAATCTGTAAGGTCTAGCTCAACTGGTAAATGTCGAAATTATTAGACTGGATATCTTGTCTTCAGTTTGAATCCGGGACATCACAATTATATGTGTGAGTTTTTAGTGATAGTGATCACTATGCGTCTATGCACCCAAAAAAAGTTAATTAAAAAAATGAACCTTAATATGCGGATGTAGCCATTCGGGTGGAGACTAGTCTTCTACTAATTAAGCTCATGTACAGTACGTACCTGCCATTTTCCCCTATCAGTTGCATTTGCGACTTTTTGTTTGTATGCCCAACCACATGCCCAATCATTTACTATGGACCTCTCATTGATCATTTCTTTATTATTTGCTGGGCACATGGTATCATTTTATATTGATAATAACTGTAATTATTATATATGGGGGACAACAATGTTTTTTTACAATTTTATATATGGTCTGTTTCGGATATTAAAAAGATAAATGATTTTTGCACATTTTATGCTTTTGCTATCTAAAGTTTAATGACACTATTAATAATTTCTTAATGATACTATTACTAATATTGTCATTTACAAAATCATCTCCAATGTGCTGACTAATAGCTTGAAAGTAGTGTTCCACAAATGTATCTCAGTAGAGCAGTCATCGTTTGTGGCAAATAGATCCATCCTAGACAATGTCATGGTGACTATTGAGGTCATTCATCATCTGAAGTGTGAGGTGAAGGGTAAGGTGGGGGAGTGGCGTTGAAGATTGACTCCAGAAAGCTTATGATAAGGTGGACTGGGGATGGGGATACTTGTGAAGTGTTATGCTGAAGGTGGGTTTTCATGAGAAATGGGTTAATTAGATGGTTATCTGTGTGCAAACGGTGCATTACTCAGTGCTTCTGAATGAAGAGCGAGTTGGTTTCGTCTCACCACGAAGAGGTCGACTCAGGCAAGCTGATTCACTGTCGCCTTATCTTTTTATAATGTATGCATAGGGATTGACTTCACTTATCAAAATAATATGAAGCTAGAGGAGACCTTCACGGTGTCAAAGTGTTTTGAGAGGCCCCCTATCCTCACACACTTGTTATTCACAGATGACTATTTTTTGTTTTGCAGGGTTGATGGTAGGCCCCCTATCCTATGCATGATGAATAAATTAAAAAAAATGTTTATTTCAAAGGTGCGAACTAATTTTTGCATGCAAAAAGGTACAAATTTTAAAAGGTTAAATATGTTTCTCGTCTATACAAATAGAGGGTTAATTTTTTTAAGTAGCAGAAAATCTATCATTTATTTATTCTATTTACTATTGTTGGAGCTCATCACCCCTACCTTCTCTATCTAATTAATATGTTTTAATAACAAAGGTAATGTCAATGAGTTCTCTAATAACATTCACAATGAAGCTCCTATCATTGGGGTACGTACTTAAATAGGTCTCACATATAGACATTTTTCATTTGTTATTTTTTAATGTTCAACCCTTTCAACTTAGGAGTTGATACTGGTGAGGGACGTACACAATGAAGTTTTTGTGTACTTAAAGCTCAACCAATGGGTTCAAATCCTTGTAGGAGGCGAAAGAAATGCCACATGAGATGGTGAATATTCCTATGAGTAAAAGATTGGTAGCACAAGAGAATGATTGCAGTGGCGGATTCAGAAATATTGTATTGTGCGAGCGAAAATTAGGCAGATATTTTCTTTGGAATTTTTTTTACTGGATTAGGAAAAATATTATAAGCATTTACAAAATATATAAGCTCATAATAAAAGAGTAAATATCAAAAAAATTGACAAAAGTAAATATCCAAATTTTGTATGTTCATTTATTAAGGATCTTTACAAAAATAAAGTTTACTAAGGATACTTTACAAAAATATTAATATCTTATGTAGACATTTCCCCACCTCCATCCATGTGTATATCCACCACTGGATGTTTGCTCTGTTACATTAAAATGAGCTTTTTCTAACAAATCGATCACTCAATCGTTATATCTTTCGCCTCCCACAAGGATTTGAACCTATGACTTGGCTTGTACACACAATTATCCTTGTGTCTCACTAGTTTAGCGAAAGAAATGTTATATGAGCGTGGTAGACATTCTTATGAGTAATAGGTTTGGTAGCACGAAGGAGTGACTAGACTATCACAAAAACCACAACAACAAATTATTAAAGGGGTCCACTAATAAATCTATATCATTATATTTCAGAAATATGAATATTTTTAATGAAAAATAATAGTGAATATCTACAAAGAAAAAATTTAAAGTTTGTGTACATCGGCGTACCGTTGACAGGTGTCGCTTTTTAGCATAAGAAAATGGTAGATCCCACAAAGAGAAAGGTATTCACAGAAGTTCCTCCATAGAACAAATTGAAGGTCGTTTTACATGGTATTATTTTTGTTTGCCAGTCGGCATTTTTGTTGGGTAGACATACCCAATACGGGGTGTTGGTGGTAAACAAGCTTGTCGATCTGGCTAAAAGAAGAAAGGAAGCTTTGTATGTTGTTCAATGTTGACTTTGAAAAGGCTAGCTTATGATTCAATTTCGTAGGGCTTTTTTGAGTACATGATGATCCGGATGGGTTTCGACACAATTTGTATTCGCTAGATCCAATCTTCTTTGCATGGTTCTTTGATGAGAGTTCTTGTTAACAGGAGTCCAATAGGGGATTTTGTGATGCACAAGGGCCTTAAGCAATTGGATCCATTATCTCCTTTTATCTTTCTCATGGTGCCTGAGGTTCTTGCAGGTATGATTCAGAAGGCAGTTCGGGCAAGCATTTTCACCAGTTTTTAGGTAAATCATAATCTTAGCTTCTCTTTACTTCAATTTACGGATGACAAATTCTCGTAGGCAATGGATTGTGGGATAACTTGTGGTGCCTCGAGTCCATTTTTAGAATCTTTCAACTTGTGTCAGGTTTGAAGGTGAATTTTCATAGGAGTAGTTTGTAAGGGGTTTGTAATTCTTCTCTTTTTGTATCTGATTGGTTGACTAATCCTCTTAAGGACTCAAATTTAATCTGGTGTAACCATATATGTATTTTTAAGGTTTTGTATTTTTTCCTCATTGTGTCTTTTCTGCATTGGGTTTTGGTCCGATAATATTTTATTAAGACTTCTTATATGTGTTAGGGTTGGAGTATCTCTTGTACTCCCATTAATATAATTTTGCTTATAAAAAAAGGGAGAGAAAAAACTAATGCGACAAAATTTAAATGTTTATTGATTATATAGTAAAAGATTAGTTGGAGATATTTAGTCAATTGTTTTTAATGCAACAGATAACTTAGAAAATGTCCAAAAGTAAGACATAAAGAAGTACTACGCGATATGAAACGTAGGTATTACTTTCTCAAGATTTGGGTCTAATTTTTCTAAAAATAATTATAGCCTCAATTTTTAAATATTAAAAATTGACCACCAAAACATGTGTGAAAGTTCTATTTCTCTTTTTTAATTTGGTTGAATGTAAAATTAAAGTAAAGTAAAATGAAATGAAATATATTCATATTAATTGAGTATGGTAAATATGAATCTTTTTTTTTTTTTTTTTGCAAAAGAAGGTTTATATGGGCTCATAAAACCTTCGATCATGGAAAACCTCCTGCAGGAAAAAACCATCAAGGAAAGAGTGACTTCTCTGAATTTATTAATAAAAAGTGGAAAATATACAAGAGACATGGGGACTGCGCCAAAAAACCATGAGTAAATTAACAATACAACCAAGAGAAAAGAGTAACACTCCTATAACAAGGAAACTTGACTAGGAGACATGGTAAATATGAATCATTTCAACAAAACTTTATTTTCATCTGAGAAGAAAAAAAATGCTTCGTTTGTAATTAAATTATTTCTAATAACATCGTACATTTGTACTCTCTCCGGTCTTTATTATAAGAATAAAATACAAAAATCACCACTAACAATGAGCTTATTTAATTTTTGTCTTTTTTAAGATAATTGTCCAAAATACACTCCACTCAACTCAATACAGTAGATTTTTGTGCACTACTCCCACTTAGGGATGGCAATGGGGCGGGCGGGCGGGAGTACTCCCGCCTCCCGTCCCCGCCTCCCAAATTATCCCCCGTCCCCATCCCCATGGTCCCCGCGGGGACCCCAAAAGCTTATTAAAAGTTAACAAAAATATAAATTAAACTATAATAAAATTAGAAAAATATATAAAAAGTAAGACTAAAATTCAAAAGTTTAACATTTTAATATAAAAAATATAAATATTAGTCTTACTTTTATATTTTAATATTTAGAAAGTATAAAAATTAGAACAATTTAATATTTTGTTAATATTTTAAATTAAAAACACGTATAAAAAGACTAAAAAAATTAATTACCTATAACATAATATATACCAATAATAAGAATATTTATGTAATATATTCGGGGCGGGGGTATGATCCCCATCCCCACTTTGATCATGAGGATTTTCTCCCCGTCCCATCCCCACTGAAAAATCGCCGCTTTTGAGAGGCTCATTCGAAGCGATCCCACACTGAGATCCCCACTTGCGGGTAGAAATTGCCACCCCTACTCCCACTCACATTGAAAATTGAAAATACAAAGCATTCAATGAGATTAAAATTGGTATTTAAATAATAAATATACACTAAAATCTAGAATAGTTTCTTCTATTTGGGACCAAAATTAACTCCAAAAATCTTCTTATAATAGAGACCTGGAGGAGTACTCATTAGAGTATCTTGCAAATCGACACTTGATTATCAAATTTATATATATAATATCTTAAAATTGTGTCATAAGTTTTTTTTTGCATAAATTAAATATCATCTGTGATCTGACAAATTTCTCGAGCCTAGTAGAACCACAATGAATAACAAAACTTTTCCTCAAAAGATTTAACACTATTGTATGGCCAAAACTGGATTTGAATCAAAACCTTAATTAAGTTGAAAGCGACTTCTATCATCATCTCATCTAAATACTCTGCAATTTTCATAAAATAAAAAATGGTGTTCGATTCGAATGAGTGAAACCGGAGAGAGATGATATGATGATTTCGTCACATTGGGTTGATTTTTGGCTAAGAAACACAATATTGGAAATGGTGTAATCATAATTCAATTATGAGTTATACCGACAACGAGGGAGAGAGGTAGTGGGATGGATCAAAGCTCTAGGCAAGCAAGCAAAGGAAGGAAGGAAGGAAGGGGAGGGAGACACAATTCACAACATTACGTCAACAACACAAGTGAACAGCTTCATCAACTAGGTGATAAGTTTTCAATTGGGCCAAGTATTTGAAATGAATTGCCTCGATTTGAAAAATTATGAAACTTCAATTCCAATTTTTGAATAAGAAGATAGAATATGATAAGTGTATCATATCTTGTGTCAATTCATTGTTTGTAGTTCTAGCAATATATGATAACTTAATCATGGAGTATTTATCATATTTTGTTTCTCTAATTAAAATGTGATCATCAATTTGAGGTGAGTTAAAAGTCAACAAGATGTGATAAGTGAATAATTTATTCATATATCTTTCTAAAGTATATTTTAAAATATGAAACCTACTAAAAAGTAAATATACATTAAAAAAACAAAAATAAAATTTGATGTTAAATTAAAAATATTGTATGCTATTATGATAAAGCTAATTTTGTTATTTTATTTAATCTTATAAATAAAACTAAACTAAAGTTAAAAATAAAATAAAATAAGTATAAAAAATAATAATAAAATAATAATATTATTAAAAAATATAAAAATAGAAAATGAATTTAATAATATAGTTATCATAAGGGTAGTTTTGTCATTAACATATAATATATATCATATCATTATTTATTAGTTTATCTAAGATATATAATAGAATAACATTTGTTATCTTTGTACGTAAAAAAATAATAATATATATTATTTTATCTCTTATTAGGCGTTGCGTATCGAAACACATGATATGATATGATAATAATTATCTAATCTCTATCATATCTTAGTTATCTCTATCATGACCATCAAACAGGGTCTTGGTCTCCTAATTAAAATCACTCATCCTTGATTTAATTAGTTTCCCAATTTTGGTTTTGTGAAACTCAAGAACTCGCATTACCTGTCAACGCCACAAGCATTACAGTCACGTGAGAAGCACATGAACATGGTAGGCCATTGGTGAGAGGAACGCGACACAACCTATGAGCTATGAATACATTGTCTAGAATCGACGAGTTAGCCTCAATCACATTGTCGTTCCCGTCGATTTCTCTGACCATTCTTCCCTTGAATATGACAAGTTTGTTCTTACAGCAATTTCAATCACTTTTTTAGTCTTTGTCGATCCCCTTTAAACCCCAATAACATAGTTTCACTACAAGAAAAATGAGATTTTTCGACGGCCAAAATCCACCGAAAAAGACGAAAATCCGCTGTTTCCGACTGATTTATGGCGCCGGTACCCGGCTCGTACCAAACGGTTTCCGACGGATTTTCCGTTGGTAACTGGCATTACCGGCGTTTTTTTCAAGAAAAATTTCCCGTGATTTTTCCGCGAGTAAATTCGGCGAAATCCGCCAAAGATTTTTTCAAAAAAATGCCGGCGGTGGATTTTTCCACGAATTTTTAACGTTTCCGGCGGAGTTTTTTACTGCCGAAAACATTTCCGACGGATTTTTAAAGTTTCCGGTGGATTTTTTTAAAAAATCCGTTGGAAAATCCTCCAGTAAAATTTCTCGACGGATTTTTTAAACTTTCCGCGGATTAATTTTATTTTATTTTTCTAAAATAATTCTTTTTTCAAAATTCGCCTGTAAATTACCTTGAATCTGCCAAAAACTTATCGGCCGATTAAAATCCGCTGGAAAAACCAAAAATTCCGCCGGAAACTTTACGACGGATTAAATCCGCGGAAATTTTTCGAGGGATTAAAATCCGCCTGAAATTTTTGGCACGTAAATCCACTTATTCTTGTAGTGTTTAAGTTGGATTTGTATAGGGCTCCTAAAATAGATTGAACCGACTAGGACGAGAGCGAAAAAACACGAAAAATATAGAGTTTGAGCATTTAGTTTTGAGTGTGGTCATCGAAAAATTAATTTATTATTTGTTACTAAAAATTCCTTATAAGTACCATAAGTCTTTGCCTGATTCAAGTTACGTGGATGAACGATTGCCTAGTGGTTTGTATGAAGAGAGAATGAGAGATTTATTCAATTACATCGACAATGAGGCCATTATTCAATAATTTCAAAAACATGAGATCGTATAGAGGAAAATCAAGATGTGTGTAATATATTTAATTAATATATTAAAATCTTAGTTTTAGTTTACTACTCCCTACAATTCTCATTACTACGTTTTTGCCAAAAAAAATTGTCACATATTACTTGATGTTTTACAGTACCAATGAAACATTGGCAATATTTTCCCTATT
This sequence comes from Oxytropis ochrocephala, assembly GCA_020916435.1. Taxonomy (NCBI): domain Eukaryota; kingdom Viridiplantae; phylum Streptophyta; class Magnoliopsida; order Fabales; family Fabaceae; genus Oxytropis; species Oxytropis ochrocephala. The sequence goes on along the minus strand of CM037089.1, from coordinate 12,118,564 downwards.
ATACTCTTGAAATATTAATATAGTTTTATTTTTCCAATACTTTATTATTAAGAGAGAGAAGAATTAACAAGGGACATATTAGGAAACAGTGATATAATCATCACGAATTCTAAACTACTCCCTCTGTCTATATTATAAGATGAAAATACAAAAATCATCACTACGAAGGATCTCATTTAACTATTGTCTTTTTTAAGTTAAGTCTCCAAAATATCCTCCACTCAACTCAAAAGATTTATGTGCATGGCTCCCACTAACATTAAAAACTGAAAAGACAAAACATTCAATGACGGTAAAATTAATATTTAAGTAATAAGTATACGCTAAAAACTAGAATAACTTCATATATTTGGGACCAAAATTAACTTCAAAAATCTTCTTATAATAAAGACCGGAGAGAGTATTAAATATTTATCATAATTTGTGTGTCACAACCTTAAACGTCAAATTAAATGAGACTAAGCTAGTACGTTTTTAACAATGTATGTATGATTCTAAAATAAAATTGCACCTTTGACCGATGGTTCCAAGTCCTTCACCGATTAAACCAACATTGCTACTCTCGTAGTGACAAACTCGGTGTTGAAAGCGTTGAAGCACTCCACTTCTAATTCTTTTTACCGCGGCTCATACATATGACATATGCCATAATTCAAGTGTCTTGTATTCATTCATCCAAAAAAGAAGGCAATTAATTTTCATACTTCTAATTATCGACCACACCCCCATAAGTATCAAAATGCCTAAAATGCCCCCGGCATTTAAAAAAAAACGAATGGCCCTACATAAAAAAAATATTTCCGGAATTACCAAAAAAAAGAGGTATTTCCAAATATTGTAGGTGATTTTTCCTAATTAGCGCAGAAAATTGGTATTTCCTGTTCATTATTTTGAACCTAATTATCTCCGTAAAAGGTAATTCCAATTTTTGTGTTTTTAAATTAGATTTTTGAAATACCTTTTTAATAGGTATTTCCTGTTCACAATTTAGGAACCTAAATACCTATTAAAAAGGTATTTCAAAATTTTTTTTTTTTTTTTTTAACATTTTAATTTTTTTAAATAGATGGTTATTACGGATTTAACCTGGTGCCTTTACTACATCCGAGATATTTCCCACTCGTGATGCAATGACACGTTGGGTTAGAGATAATTGGGAAAGCGAACGAGTCATTGTGGTTATTGTTCGATCGAGACGAGCGACGAGAATGGGAAAGGGAAAAAGAACAAGGTTCTTTATGGTTTTGAGAGAGACAGGGCACATACAATGAGTAGATGTTGGGTGTTCTCGCGGTAGACACAAGAGTTCGAAAAGATGTGGTTGTAGGTTTCGATTGAAAGCTAAACCAATGTTGCCTCCTAGTTCTAATTGGATGGTGAGAGTGGTGGATGGGATTCACAATCACGAGCCTCATAAGACTTTGTTTGGAGCGGCTATATTTGGTAAGTTTAGCAAGGAGGAGCGGTCAATTGTTGGGAGCATCTGTCCTGGGAGTGAAAGCATCCAAAAGTCTTGAAGCATTAAAGAACAAATTTAAGAACAACTTGAGCAACATTAGTCGGTTGTATAGAACCCGCGCCAATATTCGGAAGGAAAGAGAGGTAATATGACCGAGATGCAGCACTTATGACACCGATTCAGCGAACCATTACTTGTGTTGGGCGAGACGACTTAAAGGTAGTGATATTGTTGAGGAGATCATGTGGTCACATCCTCGATAGTATTAAGTTATTGAGGATGTTTCCCATCGCTTTTGATTATGGATCGCACTTTAAGACCAACAAGTATGCATTGCCTCTGCTGGAGATTGTTGGTGTCACTTCCACCGAGTTGACATTTCTGCTGCGTTTGCATATCCGTCTCATGAGCGTTATGATGACTACACGGGTGCCGCAGAGCCTACGAGATTTGATCTTCGTGTGATATTGTACTTCCTCAAGTAAGTCAATGCTAACTGACTTTAGTTTTTGCCATTACATAACTGTTTTTTTATTTTTTCCATTTCTAATAGAACGTGTGAATTGTGTTTCTCAGGTTATCCTCACTGATTGTGAGGAGGCTTTGATGACTGCTATCAAGGTTGTGTTTCCGGAGGCCGTGAATTTGCTTTGTCGATATCATATCAACAAAAATGTTCATGCTCAAATTAAGAAGCTGGTGAAGGGAGAAAGAGTGGAGTCACTGATGACACTTTGGCATCATGTAGTTGATGCTACATTTGATGATGAGTTTAGTGAGGCTTTGCATGATTTGGAGCAATCGTCTACTGACATACCCCAGCTTATTGCATATGTCAAGAAGCAATGGTTGTATCCTCACAAGGAAAGATTTTGTGGCCCGTGGACGGATAAAGTAAGACACTATGGAAATACCACGACTAATAGGTACGCAAATTGTTTTCTTATGTGCTTTAAGTATATGATTGTGGTTTCTTTGTTTTAATTTTTCCTTACGTGCCATAGGGTTGATTTAATTAGTGAGATGGATGACAACTGGTTTCAGTACACACAGTTGATGGGTGACAATGTTCAGAACATTAGAGATTCATTAGTTGCTATCCCAAATGCATGAACAACCTATTGAGAAGTGGATGACCATGCCGCATACGTGACATGTCATAGCTACTAGATATCGAGAGACCCGTGGTTATGTTGTCGCCTCATGAGAATCTGGACATTCTTCCCTTTGGGGGAGATTGTATTTCCAATGTAGTCGGTTGGTTTGTGTTGGGTTCATCCATAGGAATCATTGGATTCTTGTCAAGTTGAACCACACTAGCCCTATCCTCCCGCACATCCTTCTTGGGGTCGATCGTCTCGGATGAAGCTAGATCGTGGCAATATCCATACGTTGGACGCATGCGATTATGGTCTTCTTTTGTTCCCCGATTATGTTCCGATTATGTTCAAATGACACCATATGATTATGTAGATATCACATCTTGATTGTTTATATAATTTCACATTATTATTTGTTGGTTTTTTTGTACACGTTAACGATCGTAGAATATTTAAATATGTCCACGTGTCAAAAAAATCGAGTAACGGATAGAAATAATCCACAAGTGTCAAAGAAATTTAATCGACGAAAACAATTATGTCCCACGTGTCAAAAAAATCGAGTAACGGATAGAAATAATAAAAACAAGTGTCAAAAAAGTCATTTTTAACACTAAAAACATGTTTTTAGGCCACTTTGGTGTACAATTACAGTCGTAAATAATTTTGTATCTCGCTTTTTTAACCTCAATATCGTAGTATTATACTTTTTCTACAAGTTTGTAATTTTTTAAAAAATTTAAAAAAATTACGCATGGTAAAAATTGACCGTAACATAGGTAAAAAGTCATTTTCTTCAAGTAATAAAACATTTTTTTATTTCATTACTAATTAACGGCCTAGATCTTGCCGACAACTTTTAACGATCTAGATTTTCCCAACACTTTAAAGGGTCCAGATTTTTTGCCGACCACTTTTCATCAATCTGGTGGAAATTCATTCAAGGGTTTCATTTTTCCTATAAATACACCCTTCCATTTCACTTATTTCACACACACACAACACTCTCTGCTGGATACTCTCGAATACACAATATTCTCGTGATTCTCACTCTCACCGCCTTCACCATCGTGGCACAATCACAAACAGAGAAAATGGTGTCTCACTTCGAGTCCAAACCCCATTTTATGCAGCGCTTAGGACGACATCACCTTTGAAGCTCGAAAGAAAAAATAACAACGAAGGTGCAAATTGGAGGGTGACGAGCGAGAAGTCACCCCGATCATTTATCGCTACCCGACTATGGGGCGATAATAATCGTGTTCGATGGTCCACCATGGATGTGAAGAACAACGATGACGCGTCGAGTGATGATGGACACTTTTGACATATTTCGATCGCGCGAGTCCTATTCACCAGTATGTCGAAACCGTAAGACCGCTTCTTTGAGATCCTTCGACGTCTCCAACCACCATCTCACTAGTTTGTACCGTGTTTTTATTTCGTTTGTTGTTGCGTTATGTTATTTTTTTCATCAATTTCATGTATTTGTATCGTTTCGTGATCGAAAACGCGTCTTTAATTAATTTTAATTGATTTTTAATTAAATAATTTTTTTTTTCTAAATACCTTCAAAACTAGGTAATTCGGAAGGAGATATAAAGATTTCGAATTATTAAAATTGAGGTAATTCCGTTCATAATTTTTGAACCGGAATTACCTCAATTTTTAAGTGATTCCAAATTCTTTTATCTTCTTCCCAATTACCAATTCACCTCAGTAATTCAAATTTTATATATTCCTAGGGGCATTTTTGTCCAAAACGTATAATATGGGGGTGTGGGAGGGAATGAGGGGGGTACCGAAATTAACTGCCAAAAAAGAATTGATAAATCACAATCATTTTATGAAGAAGTCAAGGCAATGGGTAATGGCACCTCCATTAATATTGGCCCATGCAGGTGTCACAATCTAGAATACAACCAATTATGAATCGAACGGCAACGATGTCATCAAAGCCACGTGAATAATTTTCCCTTATCCTCTTTCATTATGCAACCGTTTCCCAATCACTATCATAACTACTACCTTTGCGCCAAAGCCAAACTAGTTAGGACTAAAAAAAAAAAAAACTGCATTTATATTTGTTTCTGCTTCCCATACCCAACCTCTATACTACTATTTCTATGCTCAATAATTCTCCATCTATATCATGTGGCTTTCTTCAAATCCACAACGTAACGTAATGCAAACCCTCAAATTAACTTAGTCCTTTACGTTAAGCTACTTATATGGAATGGACAATGACCAACCATTGTTTACATAAATCCATCACATTTGTGTATGCTCAATTCTTAAGCTTTCCCTATTTTTTTTATATGCCTAGACAAATCCATGTGGTTTTGGAACGTCTATACACATGATTTGTTTGGTTAAAAATTGGATGAGATATATAGCTAATGGAGGTGCCATTACCATTGCCCATTAGTCAGAAGCAAAAATTAAGAAATTTTAAGAAACCACAAATATATTGACCTCAAATTAAAAATAAAGTGGCCAATTAATTGTGGATGATGATTGAAAGTTGAGAAGTGGTAAACCCTTTAAAAATTTGAAACTAAGACATGTCCAACCCTTTTAGCTCATTGCCATTCTACCTAGTTTGGGAGAGACTACAAACTCACTTTATAGCCTCTTTTCTTTACCTTTTTCTTTTGAAAAAAAAAATCCATATTGACCTGGTTCTTTTATTTTTGGTCTTGTTAACAAGTTTAAAAATAATAACAATAAAAAAGTTTTATATTAGAAAGAGACACACAACTCCAAACACAATTTAAGAATCAAACATTATTACAAATTTTTTTTATGTTTATTTACTAATAAAATTGGTCTGAACGGTAACTGTACTCAAATCTCAACCTAAAATATTGAGTGTAAATCTTAAGCGTGATAAAAACTCTGTTGAGAGAAGAAACCTTCAAATATTACGATTATCACCAACTAGTGCGGTGATCCGTCCGATGGACGCCAATACTTCATGTTCTATGGAGAGAGGGGGCAATGGTTTAGGTTATATTAAAGACGAAACTTAAATTATGTGGCATGATTATTATGAAACTAAAATTAAATTAAATTTTCAAATGGCATACATGTAAAAATAGTTATAAACTATAAAGATTGTAATAGTTTTGTTATTTTATGGAAAATTTTAGAACGGGGATAGGAGTTATTGAGATGTTGGACAAAAAAATATGAGCATATATTTGCAAAGATGAAAGTGTTTCGTAGTAGGACAATGGACAACAAATTGTCGAACAAAAAATAATTTGTGTTAAAGTTAGAGTAAATGGTTAGCCCATATTAAACAATATTTCCGAACGCCAAAGTAACTCAAGCACACTACTTAATATATCGTCATTTTTACGTTTTTGTGATAAGAAATTATTTTTTGGTCCGACCAAACCAATTACTTAGAAACAAACTCTATATATTTGTACAATCTAAATTTATTTCTGAATCCTAAGTCAACCCAAAAAACACTACTTAGCGTCACACTATACATATTTTGGCACAAAATTAATTTTATATTTTGTTACAAAATTAACTTTTTAAAAATAAAATTCGTTATTAAGGAATAAACTTCGTATATTTAAACAATTAAATTTTCTCAGACACTAAAGTACCTAAAAAGTATACTACATAGTGTTACACTTTATATAATTTCTTACAAAATTAATGTTCGATTCCGTTACTAAGGAATAAACTTCGTGCATATTTAAACAATCAAATTTATTTAGACACTAAAGTACCCAAAATGTACACTGTATAACGTTACACTTTATATAACTTGTTACGAAATTAATGTTCGATTCCAAAAATTTGATTATGGAGGTGCGAATTTTGCCTATCTAAATAATTAAATTTTTTATTTAATCGTAAAATATCACTAAAATATAAAACATGAAAGAAGAGAGAGAGAGGAAAAAAGAGGAATAAAAATATGAAGGGAAAAAAAGGGGAGAGAAAGTAAAAGGGGGGTGGGGGAAGCGGGTAAAGAGTTTGGAGCCAAAAGAAAGGGGAGGGGAAAATTTTGGAGGGAATTCTCGATGTAAGTTGCACATGCAGACTACATCAATATGTATATATAAAGATAATATATTTTTTTCCTACCCCTCTCTTCCATTTTATAGTACGATCAGCAGCATCCAAAAGTACAGAGTTCCACTATCCTCAACAGTATTGTTCAGTCTGCAGGGTTGAAGCAGCCCAACATGCCTTTTCCATGTGTCTGTCTTTCTGTTTCTTCTGCGGTTGAGTTATGAGTATGCGTATCATCACTGCAGTATTGTTTCAAATTTCAAGATTCTTAAAACACCTCGATCTACGTGCGCGTAATGCCACGACAAAATATCCAAATTTTCCCGCCCCACCCTACCCTAGGTTCATTGGAGTCAGAGAAACTTTCACAACGTGTCAAAGAAGTTCAACTACTCCCATTAACTGTTGAGAAACGTTAAAAAGTTATATTATGGCACTTCTTCTTTTAAGCACGAGATGTAATTTAGTACTACTATTAGAAATTAGAAATATACATTCTTTTACAATTCTATCTCGTGTTCTTGCTTATCAAAAAATAAAATTAACAAATAGAAACTGAATTCTATTTGAAACTGAATAGTAGGTCTTTTGTGATTAAGGCCCAGTTTGGTAAAATTAAACTAGTAGGTAGTAGATGAGCTAATGGATAATGAATAATCTTTTTTTTTTTATCAAATACTTGTGTATATAGTGGATAAACTAACTGATAACAAATTATGTCTTTGATAAAAGTAGTGGCTAAATTAATGAGTAAATATTAAATGGCATAAAATGACATATTTGATAAATTATTTAATAATGACAAAATCCTTAATGTCGATAGATAATAAATTTAAAAAAATAATAAGGATAAAAATAACAAAAAATTGAAACGCTATACACTATAAATAGTGTTTGAGAAATTGGATGCAATGTTTCAAAACAGCTATAAAATGTTCCAAAACAAATGAAATGTGGTTAACAATGCTTTATAATTATTTATTATATTATTCTTTCAATTTGTTAAAATCTCAAATAGATATTAAAATATCAACCAAACCCGCTAATTTTGTAGAGATTTTTATGCATAACATTAACTAATTTTAATTTGTTTACAAATCTACGGGCCATTCGGCTAAACTAAACTGAGTCGTTTGTTTGATCCCCACCATCTTCACCTATACCCCCACTCATCCGTTGTTTTTCAATTTTACCCCTGAAAAATATCCAAACCGGGTTTATCTTTCAAATAGATAAATCTGTTGTGAAAAAATTAGACAACAAATTTATTTATTTGTTAGATAAATCTGTAGTTAAATACTCAAAACGGATCTATCTATAAAATAGATAAATATGTTGTCTAATTATTTCATAACAGATTTATCTATTTGAAAGATAAATCCATTTTGTATTTTACATTGCGAAATTATCTAACAAACAGACAAATCTGATTTGTTAACTTTAGACAACAGATTTATCTATTTGTTAGTTGAATCTGTATTGATAAAAATTAGTAAAAAATATCAAACATATAATCTATACTATTAGCAATTACAAATAATCTCATTAATTTTTTTGACACATGTCATCTCAAGACAAATTTCACAATGAATGTTATTTTTATATAGCTTCTCTTATACACTTTGCATACACCCTTTTATATTGTAAAAAGTACATTATAAGACAAACCTCACTTCCAAATATTAGGCACCCCTTTCATATTTTTTCTTCTCCTAAGAGATCAAGGAACCATCATGATATTTAAACTTTCCTATCTCAATTATGCTTGGTATCCAAAAGCTTCCTCTCATATACCTCTTTTCTTATGTTATAGTTCCCATATTTGTTTTCTCTACAATTGATTTTTCCTTCTTCCATTCATCCTTCAATTTTGTTTAGGTTTTCTATAGTTGATTTCCGGATGATTTTTATGTTAAGATAAATTGATTTATTTAGGGTTTTTAAAATTGAATTAAACTGGTATATAATTAGCTCGATTTTCGGCATTTTGCATTCTTTCTGTCTAATTTCACTGTGTCACTACCTCTTTGTATCCAATACATTCCTTTTGTTTGCTGATGACAAGGAATTCAATGGTGTGGGCTTGAGAATCTTTCTTTTCATATGTGTCAGCACAAACTCAAAAATCCCAAATGTTAGTGCAAAAGGCATGTAATTTTACAATTGCTGTCAAAAAAAATTATGGCTTTCAGTGTTAGTTCATGACATAACAAATTGGGATGAAATTGAATCGTGAAATTTAAACTTCATTTCTTATTGTTGACCTATATGTTTCATATTTGTTTTTATCCTTTTATCCCTTTAACTTTATTTATGTAGTAAACCAATGTGGTATTGATATAACAAAGTAAATTGTTGAAATTAATTTTATATTTATTTTAAAGTCGCAAAAAAATTCTTTATTACCTAATATTTTATTTAATATTGATATATTTATCCTTATTTTAAAATGGTTTTAAAATTTTTTGTTACCACCATTTATTCTCATAAATTTGTAATTGTATTATCATTTATTTTCTATTATGATTTGTTTAAATTACTAATTAATTCTTTTATTTTTATAAAATGGTTGTGCCGTTTTGTTTCCTTTAAACCAATTGTTATATTATTCTTTTTAATTCTTAAACATGAATTTATTTGAGAGTTACAATTCTTCATTAGATTTTCATCCATTCACCATTTTAATTTAATTTAGATAATTATGAGTTGAAACCCTTCTTTATCCATTCATCATTGTAATTTGACTTGATCCATAGAGCTGAGTGTTCTTTGTGGTTGGGTATGATTTATCATGCCGTTTAAACTTTCAATCAACTAGCTTATTTTATTGTTAAAAAATGACATTAGCTATATGTTTAGACAATAAAAAGGAAATAAGGATTTAATATACCCAAAAAAAGAATAATACTAATCGACCAAAATTTTGCGGAATGCATTACGCTATATCTATAACCATATTATTGTGAGAGTTGATTATTTTCAATTCATATTCCACCATTTTTTTATTATTTACATATAAAAAAACCCACTAAAATAATTAACCATATTATTGTGAGACTTGATTATTATCAATTCATATACCATGGGTTTTTTATTATTTACATATAAGTACTTAAAAAGCAACTAAAATATTAAATCTTACTTAATATTAAATTGTACATTAAAAATTATGTATCATTTTGAAAAAATTAAAAACAAAAGTTAAAATCCCATTTTTATATAAATAAATAATTATCTTCAATTTGATGTTGTTCATTGTTTATGGTTCATTTTATTTATTAGATAAATAAAAGGATAGGTGAAGTTTCTTCATATATTAGAAAAAGTTAATCAATTATATTATATTGATAGTGATAACTAATATTTCTTCCTATTCCTATTAATAATTGACATAACTATAATAATGATTTCAATCGTTGAGAAAGTTATGGTCTATAACTTTTCGTTTGACTAATTTATATAAACACAATTTTAATTCTAAATAAAAATAAAAATCTTATGAAATATATAATGATTAATATTATATCACCATTATTAGTTAGCATAAATATTTTAATGATTTTACAATACACCATGCGTAGCACAGGCCTACATATATGTACATAGCAAAGATATAAAAAATAAACTTAATTGCACATAGGTTTAAAAAAAAAAAATTAATTGCACATAAAGAGGTTTAGAGCTAAACATTGCCCAAAAAAAAAGATTAAACGATCAATAGAGGGATAATGTTAAATGGGTTTTTAATATGAGTTTTCAATATGTAGCATATCCATTATCAATTATAAAATCAATTACTATGAAAATTTCAACTTTTTCTTTTAAAAAAAAAACACATATTGATCAATACCTTGATTTTTTTATTATTAAAATTCTCTGGAAAAATAACCAATCAATTTGACAAATGTTAGAACAATTTCTTAATAATTTTTATTACAAATGATTATTTTTGAAAACTCCCTCGTGCATCGCACGGCTAAGAATACTAGTTATAAAATTAAAGACATATTAAAAAAGATATATCGTATTACCCACAATATCGTATGATACAAAAAGTGAACCGTGGAATATTACAAAAAACATATCGTAACAACAAATTTACCTAAAATTTACATAATTCTGTTGAAATTTTATGTAACAACAAATTTATCAATAATTCAACATAATTATGTTTAGAAGTCAAAACTTTCAAAACAGATTTACCTCATTTGAAAGGTGATTCTGACGAGTGGATAATTGCGCAAGTAAACGGTGGTTGTGGAGTAAACGTGGAGTAAATGTTGGACGCAATAAATTAGAGGGGTATTATGGGGTTTATGGGATATGGTGGGGGTATAGTGAGTGTTGGTGGGGGTTTAAAAAAAACCACCCAACTAAACATGCTAGCCAAAATCTACGGGCCTGCATATAAACTCGACCCATGTTATAAAACATGGTGCAACACGACTCCTTACACCTCCCTGATTATTTCGACAAAAAAAGTCACTGATGATGGCTACTCTATTTATGGATAAAATATGGTGTATAACACTGGACACGAGCGAAAATAATTTTCTCAAAATCATAGCCATCCAACGCAGTAAAAAAATGATAAAGAGCACTCCTCATTGTAACAAGTGAGAATTTAAATTCAACCATTCATATAAGATGTCTTGAAGGCACCACAGTGTTTTTTTTTAAGTAATCAGGGACTTTGGTAGCGGTATCTCAAAATATGAGACTATCGTCGATTCAATTATGGACAGTAGAATTAATCATTAATTACTTAGCCTCCCAAATTGGTCACTCCAAAAATTCAAACCATGTTTCCCTCAATAAGGGTCGAGCCCACTGACCATCTCAACAATTTTTTTGCGATTGCAGTCAGAATCGACATTTTATAGAGATAATCTCCACCATTCAAGATAACACCACCTATTTGGTCAAAAAAAGATAAGACCACCTATGATTTGATGATAATATGAAATATTTCTAGCAATTTAAAAAGTTAGTATTTGAGAAGTTCTAAAATTTTATAATGTGCAGGATCTTCATAAAATTTAATAAAGTGCAGTCACTTCAATGAGTTTGATATCTCACTTAATCTTTTCTTTGATCACGTAATCTATTATCATAGTCAAACACTCAAAAACTTATTAATTAATATGTAAATACAATGTTATATGAGGGTGAGTAAACATCAACAAAATTATGAATGTGTCGCAAACTAAAGTTAAAGCAACATCTACAGAAATCATGATGAAGTCAACTAGCTTGGTTTACTACAGAAAAACTTGAACCAATAATAGAAAACTTAAGTAGAGTATTTACTTTACATGATTTTACTAGTCACACAGTATGTCCAGTTTGGTGTAAAATACTTAACACACGCTTTGGACGCCACAACTTGCAATTGTGACCACCAATGCCATTCTGTATGTTTGGATGCCAAAGCCAAACCAAACACGCATTTAGTTATATGAAATTTAAAAGTATCAATCATCTATATAGCTAATCATTGCAGAGTTTAATTTGTCAAAAAAAAATCATTGCAGAGTTTAATTACTGCTGTATATCACACAATAAGTTTTATAATTAAACCCAATAATGTAACACCCTAACTTGGGCAAGTCCTTGTCTGAGAATGTCACTTTGCTCTCTTGTTCGCAGCTTGCATCTGTGATCTGATCTCACTGATCTGTCATCCAAAGACGATTTTTGCGCGCACTACTCGCTCAAGATTATCCATATCCCAAAATATTGCAATGATACTAGACTTAAAATTAAAAGCACCAAAATTGTAGGCATTGCAAGTTTGCAAAAAGTTTTTTGTTTGAACTCAATATTGTACAACTATATGCCTCATCTAGCATAGGCTTCACCCTCTAGCAATGATTGATATTAAGTTCCAAGGTACACATAAAATGCTAAGATGGACTACTAGATTCCAAAACTAGCAAACAAGTCCAAGAAACTGGCCAATTCATAAGCATAGAAAGATATGTTCAGAGGACCTTATATATAACAAATGTACCTGCCTAGGCATGTGCATCAAACAGTTGTTTTGTCGTTCTTTTTGGATTCTTTCTTTCGCTTCCTCTCAGATGGAGGATCTTTTGCTTTTAAATCATTGGAGAATGTCCTCAACAATCCAGATAGTTGCTCATTTCGATGCGCTGAACCAGAATTAAATTACAGAAGATTATAAAACATAACCAACACCAAAATGTTAAAACAAAAAAGCAGGGAAAGAGGACGAAACGTAACTAACCGCAGAGTATTACGTCTTCCGTGTTCACAGATTTACGATTCGCATGCTGCGAAAATAGCTGAAGATCCTTAGCCAACCGCTCTGTTCATATAACACTTGCTTTAATCTCATTTTTACTTAATAATAATTCGCAAATATTCAGCATTATAAACTCAACAAATATATTTCATTTCTCAAAGGAAATCATACAAACCGAAACTAAACCTAATTCATCGCCTTGTGAAAATACGCTATAGATATGAGAATGTTATTCTATTGAAGAAGAATTTCTCCTAAGCGATATTCTGTCAAACGCGTTGCAATCATACTGATCATAATTCAAAGGTAACAGCGGCAAAAAGATTATGCGGTATTGTAAAACGATAGGTAGATTACCAGTATACTTGAAGGCCAAATCGGCAATGCAAGCGACTACGACTTTTGATATTTCCATGCCATTTTCGTTTGCTGTGTGGATCGGACAACAGAATTAGGAACTCGAAATTCGCACGGTTGAAAATTGAAGAAAAGTGAGTGAGAAGAATTGAACCTTGAGATTCAGCGATAGAGATTGCGGAAAGTCTGAATCTGTCTCTGAGGATCTTCAATTCGGAGTCGTTTTCCACTTCGCTGCTCCCACTCCCACCCACTCCTTCCATCGCTTTTCCTTTTTCTGCTTCTAATGGAGGGAAATCAAATCTCACTATGAAATGGGGTATTACTTTCCCACTCCCCCTCCTACTCTTTTCACACCCCTTAACAAATTTTATTCCAAAAATAACCTCGCGTGAAATGCTGTTAAGACGTGTTTAACGACGGTTCGAACGACCTTGTTCGAACAGATTCGAATGACCTCGTTCGAACAGGTGAAATTACGCACAAGAGGGTGTGAAGTCAATATTTAACTCACGCGAACGATGTCGTTCGAACAGGTGAAATTACGCACAAGAGAGTGTGAAGTCAAAAATTAACACACTCGAACGATGTCATTCGAACCTGTTCGAAGCCCCGTGTTCGAACACGTGAAATTTCTTGAAAAAAAGACGTTTTGGCTGGTCTTTTGGTCATTTCACACCCTTATGGGGTGTGTTTTGAGTAGGAGGGGGAGTGAGAAAAGTAATACCCATGAAATGTTGCCGCCATAGGCCCAATCTGTTGTTACATAGCCAGTCCAACACAACTTGATAGCCCGGTCCAGTTACGAGTTTTTCTCATTGATTAATAGATGCATTTGGATTATGACAAAAAAAATGCATTTGGATAATCTTTTGTATTTTTGATTTTTTTTTGTCTATTTAGATGAAATCACAAATAAACTCCACTCACACACTACAACTACTCACACCCAGGTTCGAACCGGGAGTTGACGTCCCCATGTCACTGAAATTTTCAAGGCAACCAACTTATTAATTAATTTAAGGCTAAACTATATTTTTTATTCTTTATCTTTTATATTTTTTTTTGTTTTCGTCATTTATCTTTTTAAAATTTCTATTTATATCATTTATGTTTTCATATTGAATTAAAATAATCGGTCCATAAGTGTATTCTTGATTATGGATTACATGATAGTGACATAGATAATTTTTTTTTGACAAAAATAGTGACATAGATAATTGAAAAATATTCCATTTCGCTACTATAGAAATTGAAAAAGATAATTGAATATTAAAATTTTAAAAACCAATAATTAAATAGAATAAAAAAATAACAAAATTTAAATTTGCATTAATGATCACCGTTAATACATGATGAGTTAGCTAAATCAGACATTAAAAGACAAAAAAAAATCTGATTCTTCTGCATTATATCAAATTTAACTTTTGTCACTTTTAGCTTGTTCAATTCTCAATTTTTTAAAATTGTTATTCAATTACCATTTTTTAATTTCTATATTAATGGAATAGAATATTTTTCAATTATCATTTTTATAATGACACAATAAGCATGCTTACATGGACAATCACTCATGTAAGCCATAATTAAGAATACACTTACTAAAATGACGGTTTTAATTAACTATGAAAAAATAAATCACGTCTACGAACATTTTAAAAAATAAAAGGCGAAAACAAATATTTTGAAAAAGATAAAACATAAATAAATATTTTTAAAAATATAAGAACAAAAATATAAATATTTAATTATCTGATAACACAATCGGCTCGCTTACGTGAAAAGTTATTCAGTACATACTACTCAAATAAGTCATAATTATTTTGTAAAAGAAAAATAAATCATAATTATTATTTTGAAAACGAATATTTTATTTGACTATAAAAAAATAAATTACATAAAGAAAAAAACATTTTAGCACTTTTGCTATATCCAATTTATATCGAAAAAAATATTTTTAGGGAGTGAATATGGCACGCTGCATAAAGAGCCAAAACAAGCGCCTTTTCATCTCTGTTCGGTCATGTTCATCCTACTCGACCAGGACCCAAACCTTGTCAATAACCTTTTTAAAGCTTAGCAATCTCATTGAAAACGTAAACTGACACTGACTTGTGGTCACTCTATCTACTAATAAACGACAATCAACACCGATTATAATTGCAGAGAATCATCCGTTCCGATTATAAAAACGGCATTTCTCGTTCTTAACAGTTACTAACAGTAGGACGTTTCTTGCTCAGTCACTTCAATGGAGAGTAGTGGTGTGTATCTACTACCAGTACTCTTGTTGTTTGCGTGTCTCATAATTTCCTCGGAATCAAAATTCATAAGGTACAATACTACCTCAAACATTGTTCATGGGAAGCTCAATGTTCACTTGGTCCCTCATACTCACGACGATGTTGGTTGGTTGAAGACCGTTGATCAGTACTATGTCGGTTCCAATAACTCAATTCAGGGAGCGTGCGTTCAAAATGTGCTTGATTCCCTTGTACCGGCTTTGTTGGCTGACAAGAATCGCAAGTTCATTTATGTTGAACAGGCAAGTCTAGATATATATATATATATATGCATGAAATGTTTTTCTACTTTCCCTTTGTTTTGAACACTATTCACTATAAAGCACCACCGGATACGACACAGTTACGGACACATTTGAGTAAAAAGAAGTGATTGAATTATTGGTGACACAATACATGTAGGACACCAGATACGTCTTCGATCTGAATTATTGGATGTGTTTCGCTTGTAATGCAGGCATTTTTCCAGCGTTGGTGGAGAGAACAGAGTGAGGATGTCCAGGAAACAGTCAAGCAGCTGGTCAACTCTGGTCAATTGGAGTTCATGTATTCATCTATCTATCTATCTGGTTTTCACATTATTTCATGTCATAGAAAATTGATCGAGTATCATTTATCCATCATATCATAGTAGTATAATAATAACATTCAGTTACAATGACATATAGTTGTTTTTATTATCTGCATTCTGCAACAAATAATTACTAAGATTTTCTATTGCAGAAATGGTGGTATGTGTATGCATGATGAAGCTACTACACATTACATTGACATGATTGATCAGACAACACTTGGTCATCGATTTATCAAAGAAGAATTTGGTTTGACTCCAAGAATAGGATGGCAAATCGATCCATTTGGACATTCTGCAGTGCAGGCTTACTTGTTGGGAGCTGAGGTACCATTTTGCTAAATTATATACAATACATATCCATTTGGTGATGATAAAATCAAAATAAATGTTATTGAAATTGATTTACCAATAGGGTTTCTTTAATTTTTCTTCATGCATATTTTTTTTTCATTTGTTTCTTAAACACAGCCTTTGTTGGCATAGGTTGGATTTGACTCTCTATTCTTTGCACGGATTGACTACCAAGACAGAGCCAAGAGAAAAGATGAGAAAAGTCTTGAAGTTGTGTGGCAGGGTTCTAAGAGCCTAGGTTCATCTGCACAGGTGAGTTACATTACATGTAATGATAACAGATTAACTGACTAGCTAATAGATTAACTAAGAAGCTAACAGATCCGTAAGACCGTAACTGTAGTTAGTTGCTAGAGTTAGTTAGTCAATTACTACTTGTAACAAGGTGAGTGATCCAAAGTGGTTTATGCAAATTATGTTCAGGTTGATACTGCATATAAACAATGTCACTTTTGTTTTTGGTTTTTGCTTCTGTTTGTTTCATTTCCTCTTCCTGGTATACTTACCGATCCTTAAAACTGTTCATTAATATAGATATTTTCTGGTGCGTTCCCTGAGAATTATGAACCTCCCAGCAATTTCTACTATGAAGTAAATGGCGATGAGGATTCTCCAATTGTTCAGGTAAAATCTAAGCCTATATTGCTGTATGGCTAATTGGCTTTTGTTTGAAAATATGTGTGTTAAGTCTACTTGTGTTTTTTACTTGAAGGATGATATCAATTTGTTTGATTACAATGTCCCTCAACGAGTAAATGAGTTTGTCTCAGCCGCAATATCACAGGTATGTAACTTATTGTAAGTTATGTTGTTGGTTCTTCTATAGACTGCAATTTGCTTTATTCAAATTGCATTTGTCAAATAAATATTCAAGGATTTCTAAGCAATATTACCATATAGAATTGCTGTGTTTGAGGTTCTGAGAAGCGAAAATAATAGTACTCAAAAAGAAATGCTACTTCTTAGTCATGTTTAGTGTCATTCAAATTGGAAAATGATTTGAGTCAATAACTTCATTGGCTGTCCTGTTTCAGGCGAATATAACGCGCACAAATCACATAATGTGGACAATGGGGACAGATTTCAAGTACCAATATGCACATACCTGGTTTCGGCAAATGGACAAGTTTATTCACTATGTTAATCAGGTTACTTGTCTTAATTTGAAAGTTACTTTACTTGATTATTGCATTTTAGCCATCTAATATTTTTCTGCTTGACTAGCCAAGCTAATCTATAAGTTAATAGTTACTTCTTAGATAAATGACATTCTTATGGAATAGCCTGCTAATGCTTCTGTAGGATGGACGGGTTCATGCCCTATACTCGACCCCATCAATATATACTGATGCAAAACATGCTGCAAATGAAGCCTGGCCGATCAAGACCAATGATTACTTTCCGTGAGTTCCAAATGCAACGTGCAGTATATTAGCTACCAACTCAAAACCACGTTCATGAAGAAGCTACAGATTGTAGCTTATGCCTGCAACGTGTGATTTTGATTCATCTAACTTGTAATTTCATGTTTGGACCTCATATTTATTAGGTATGCTGACCGCGTAAATGCCTACTGGACGGGGTATTTTACAAGTAGGCCAGCCCTCAAAGGTTATGTCAGATTGATGAGTGGCTACTACTTGGTAAGCCTTCTGATTATTGTTAATTGAAGTAATTAAGTAGTTAGTTAGGTTTGAGAAACTTTAAGAGGCTTAAGGAGTATCCTGAGCTCCTCTTTTTATCTGAAAGCTATTCATTCAAAGAACACAACGGTCTCGTGCGTATGCATAGGTATACTGCTAGTGTTATCATAATTCCATGACTTGCCTCTTACTAACCCTTCAATCTTGAAACAGGCAGCAAGGCAGTTGGAGTATTTTAAGGGGAAGAGTGCCTTAGGTCCTAAAACTGACTCTTTGGCTGATGCTTTAGCTATTGCTCAACACCATGATGCAGTAACCGGTACAGAAAAGCAGCATGTGGCTAATGATTATGCAAAACGGCTTTCAATAGGTTACACAGAGGTGATTTCTTATGACTTACACATATATGTTCTCTTTCGAATTTACTGTCCTGCTTGCATATAACCTCAAAAAATGTTTTATTTTGATCTCTTATTCAGGCTGAGAAAGTTGTTGCAGCATCACTTACTCGTTTGACAGAGGCCACAACCAAATCCGGTTGTAGGTCTCCACAGGTTAAATTTCAACAGTGTCCACTCCTTAACATAAGTTACTGTCCTGCATCAGAAGTTGACTTCTCAGATGGGAAAGATCTGGTGAGTAGCTATAACATCTAGTATGTTGCTTATTAGAATGCAACATTTTCATATGTAAAAACTCTCCGGATATACATTGCTTCTTGTAGGTTGTTGTCGTTTACAATCCTCTCGGATGGAAAAGAGAAGATGTTATAAGGATTCCTGTGAGTTCCTTTCTTCAATCCCCCTTTAGTATTGCCATTCTTATATTTTCTGGTCAAAATTATCAAACATCCTGTGAGCTATAATGCTATATAAATAACTATTATCTGCTACATGCACAAGTTTTTATTCAACACTTCACTTCTATATGCCATCAAGGTGAATCTTTGAGATGCATTTTTTTTGTTGCGGAATCACCACATGTATCAGCATGAACTATGTTTCAAACTTATTATGGAAAATCACATTGCAATTTGCTAGGACAAAACACTGCCATCATCAAGTACTGTTTTTGCTTGACATAGCTTGTCTATCAAATTTGTCATAGGTTATGAATGAAAATGTTGTTGTTCGGGATTCGAGTGGAAAGGAAATTCAATCCCAGCTGCTGCCAATACTTGATGCTTATATTGGTTTAAGAAACTACCACACTGCAGCATACCTAGGAGTGTCTTCAACTGTAAACCCAAAATATTGGCTTGCTTTTTCTGCCACTGTTCCCCCACTTGGTTTTAGCACTTACTATGTGTCTAAGGCCAAACAAGCAGGTTTGTTCTGATCAATGATTCCCTTCCTGAAATTTGTGTTATCACTCATTCAAATACTTGCATTTGCAGCTACTATTTCAGATACACATATAGAATACAGCTCAGAGAATCAGAGGCATACATTTAAAGTAGGCATTGGTAACTTGAAACTAATTTATTCTGGGAAGGAAGGGAAACTAACTCAATACATCAACAGCAAAAGCAAGGTATATGATTTGGATCACACATTACTACTTACCTTGTTAGTGCTGCTAAATATGTATGCTAGGTTTATATATATGATATGAATTCTAAATTTCTATTCAAAATAAAAGGTCAAAGAATCTATAGAGCAGAAATACAAAGTTTATCCCGGCTATGGAGATGATGGAATACCAGTTGCTCAGGTGATAATGTTTCTTCTATCCTTAAAATTTTGAATAGATTGGTTATATCAAGCTATTAACTTATATGTTCAAAATTTATAAAGGCGTCTGGAGCATATATTTTTCGCCCCAATGGTTCATCAGTGCCCATCAAACCCCAAAAGAAGGTGAAATCATCTGTGAACCACTTGTGTTCAATTACCAATGTTCATGTTAGCAGAGATTAATGGTTTTTTTATTTATTTTAAAAAAAATTCAGTCTCCTCTCACAATTTTGCGGGGACCAATTGTGCATGAAGTGCATCAGAAGATCAATTCATGGATATATCAGGTAGTATTTAACAAATTTTTTTGGTGAAAATATATTTTGATTCCTATATATGCATTGTTTTTATTTTCAACTTAGTTCCTCAAAAACCAACCTGTTGTGCATGAAGTTCATGGTAGCTCAATTTGTGACTTTTGGTTCAATTGAACAGACCACTAGACTGTATAAGGGAAAAGAACATGCTGAAGTTGAGTTTATTGTAAGTCTTTTTGTTTTATTTTCTTTTCAATTTGATTCCTGTTTTTATTCTCTATTTTATAAGAGCTAATAATCATGAAAAAGCTGTTGACATCAGGTTGGACCTATACCAACTGATGATGGAGTTGGCAAAGAAATTGCAACTGAACTTAAAACAAACCTAGCAAGCAACAAAACCTTCTATACTGATTCTAATGGGCGCGATTTCATCGAACGGGTATGTCAAACATGTTGTTGAACAACTATTTTCTAGTTAAGGTTTTCCATATGAATGCTTAATGTGATAACTTGTTATAATAAATGCATAACTTTACAGATTCGCGACTACAGAAAAGACTGGGACTTGGACGTAAATCAACCTGTTGCTGGAAATTATTATCCTGTATGTCTTGTTGGACCATGTGTATTACAAGATGCTACATTTTTACACATTATGAGAAAGTCCTTGAAGTTGTAGATTAATGTAATCTATATTCTTGTTTCAGATCAACCTTGGGATTTACCTGAAAGATAAAACCAGAGAGTTTTCTGTATTGGTTGATAGGTCTGTTGGGGGTTCCAGCATCCTAGATGGAGAACTGGAGCTAATGGTTCATAGGTTTGTTACGTGCATGTGCTCATTATGTATATTTCCATATTCTACCAATCAAACTCTACTATTTCCATTCCTTTATGTAGGAGGTTACTTCAGGATGATTCCAGAGGAGTTGGAGAAGCACTTAACGAAACAGTTTGCGTATCTAATAACTGCAAAGGATTAACAGTAAGAAAATATAATTAGCCTGTGAATTTTGGTGAGCAAGGATCTATAGTTTTCATCATATGCAATAAATTATGCAGGTTTTAGGCAAGTACTATTTCAGAATTGACCCTATAGGAGAGGGTGCTAGATGGCGTCGAACATTTGGTCAGGAGATATACTCGCCATTTCTTTTAGCCTTCACTGAGGTGAATGAGGAGTGTTTGTTAGAAGTGTCTGCATATCTAGTGAGCTGAAGTTGAAGTTGTAACTTACTTTTGTTCATTTTTATCTTTTAGAGTGAAGGTAACTGGGGAGATTCTCATGCGACGACGTTCTCGGGAATAGAGTCCTCGTACAGCTTACCAGATAATGTTGCAATAATAACCCTTCAGGTACTACTGATTTATACCTTTCCCCCTTGTTTTTAGTGAAGAGACATACTATACCGTTGAAGAATTACATGATTTTTTATCACTGCTAATGTTAAGCCATATCTTATTGAACTCTCTAGGATCTGGGTGATGGAAAAGTTCTCCTCCGATTGGCACACTTATATGAGGTATATTCTCTTTAGCTTCTATCTACTTGTTAATATTGCATTTTTTCCATTTACCTGTTCAACTTTAATTCTTGTTTGGTTTGAATTATATGCAATCAATCATACAAGATTGGGGAGGACAAGGATCTTTCAGTTAAGGCAAATGTAGAACTCAAAAAGGTGTTCCCCAATAAACAGGTAGAACAACTTGACAACTGATAATCCTTTTATAACTTGATTATTTCATATAAACCTTGTCTTTTGTCTAAGGCATTTGGTATATAAATTCCATTGTGTTCAGGTAAACAAAATAACTGAGGTGAGTTTATCAGCTAACCAAGAAAGAGCAGAAATGGAGAGGAAGAGATTAGTGTGGCGTGTTAAAGGATCGACTACAGAACCTCAGGTGTCAAGGGGAGGAGCAATTGATCCAGAAAAGCTAGTCATAGAACTTGCTCCCATGGAAATACGAACCTTTATTATCAAATTTAAGCACTGAAGGTACAAAGGGAGGAAAGGAAATGGATTTATTGACATGGAATTTTATGGTGAAAATTTTGTGTTTATCTCTCTTTTTCAAAAACCAATAAAATATGTAAAAGGTTTTAACTTGTCCAATAATTATGAAAGAGTGACATTGGGCACAAATTTTCATATCAATTCCTTGACATATTTTCTACTGAAAAATAAGCAATGTTGTTAGAAATATACATTGTGTGAGGCATTCCAGATTTCCTTTTCTTAGTAGATAAGCCGCGAGTATTAGCTATTTAAATTTAAGTTGCTTACCGGACAAGTCTATCAAATGTGATTATGGAGCTAGGGAAATGTTAGCAACTTAGCATCCCAAAAATAATTATTTGGTAGCCGAAAACAAAATTCGAGTGGTTTTCAAGGTGACGAATAATCGATTAGAGGGTAAGTAGATTAATGCAAGGTTTCATAAGTATGAGTAACTAATTAATCAACTTGATCATGCTATTGCCTTATGGATTTATGGGATAAAGCATGCCTTGGAGAAATTTTAAACAGAAATATATATATAACGTTAGAGTTTGTCTCCAAGCCCTTCAAAATAAGAAAATTCATTTTCTATGGAAAAAAAACCAAGAGAGAAGAGATCCTCACAATTTCCAAAAAGAAATTGAAGGACAATAATCAAAGTTTTTGGTATGTTAATGTACATAAAATGTAAAATATATATCACATATATTTTTTTTAGATAGACAATTGTTAGTGGGGGTGGGGGAAATATTAGTTTTTAGACTTTCGAATCAGAGGCACTTTTTCTTGACTCATTTGGTGACTCTTTCGATATCCCTGCACCACCAACCGAAAATTTCTTCTCTTGGGATATATATCACATATAAGTGATCTATATTTTTATACACCCAAAACTTTGGTAATTAAATCTCAATTTCTTATGTTTGTCCAACATGGAGCACTTGCCTAAATTTTGAGAGAGTATCGTGGTTTGTTAATTAAAGTTAGTTGGATACTATTGTATTAGTCAACTAATGTAATTTTAGTCATTACAAACGTTAGATACTTTGTAAAAATTGTTATTGTAGTAGAAAAGTGGAAGGTAAGGTAAGGGTAACTTATGATTTATCAAATTATCACTATAAACAAGGCTCATAATTGCATGGCCCGCGTCTAATCTACGTTGAAAATATTAGGCCTGACCTGTGACCTAGTCATAGATCGACTTTTAGACCTAACCTGACCTTTTTGAATGATTGACAAGACCTGTAAGCCTATTTAAAAGCCCATTTCACCTTTTTTTTACCAAAGCTACGACCTTTAAGTGATTTAGACTTTGTAAATAGACTAAGGCTTTGTTTGGATGAGCTTACTTTTGAGCTTATGAAAAACAACTTATGGAAATAAATAAGTTTTTACGTTAATTCATAAGTTCTTACTAACAAAAGTTATATCTCTTTGGTAAAAAAACAAAATTTACATCTCATAAGTTGTTTTTCTATAAACTTCATTGACAAACTTATGAATAATGCATAAAAACTTATTTATTTGCGTAAGTTGTTTTTTATAAGCTCAAAATAAGTTCTATCCAAACAGACCCTAACAAGCTAATAAATTAATGAGACTAAGTTCTAATTCAAGATCTAACAAAATATTTTAGAGAATTATCTTTATAAGACAACTATATAGATTTTATTTTATAATAATACTTTTAAATATGTCAAAAGTTGATGTGAGCCAACATTTTAAATAAACAGAAAATGTAAGCAAATTTATGATTTAACACAAAAAAGAGAGTTTAATATAATAATAGTAGTATTTTTTTTTGACAAAATAAAAATAGTAGTATTAAAAAGTGTTTTTTATACAACCCTAATTGAACATATAGCAAGATAAATTATAATTAATCTCAATAAAGAGAAATCTTATGCCATTTTAGAACTAAATCTCAAATCTCTCATTTATAATAAATATGATTTTACATTTTAAAATATATAAAAAATATATGACACGAGGAAAGAGTTCTTTAGACAGAATAATTTCTAGTCCGCAATGTACCAAAAAGCATATTCCTTTCCTTCTATGTTACGAATATTCCTGATCACTTCACTAAAATTACTAAATTGTCCTCGCATTTTTTATCTCGCCTCTACATTATTTAATCCCTTACTAGGGTTCCACTCTTCTCAAATCTTTCACATTGCATGTTCATGCGCCGTCACATCCACTCCACAGAGCTCTCATTCAGCTTTCATCCACCCTCAACCCACTAATCATGTCCTATACCAACCATATTATTTGTAAACGTGAAAATAAAAGATTTTACATTACAGTTTAGATCACAGTCGCCCACGACTCGACAATGATTGCAAAAAGCTAGACAAAGGTAAATCATACAATTTTGAAATATTTCCCAATATTTGTTACATTATTCTTTTTGGATTATTATCCTTTTTTTTTTTTTGTTTTGGGCTTATTTTTTCTTCTAATATGCAGGTGAATTATTTGTATCTATGAAAAAACAAGAAGATGGCAGTAAAGCGGTCATAAAAACAATGAAAATATGATGTCCAGGGAAATTGAACATTTACCGTCATAGTTTGATTCAATTCCATCGGAAGACACATTTTGAGCTTACAAAGGGAAATCTCCAGAAGCTTTTAAGCCCCGACGGATTGGTTTGATCGATTTTGGGCCACAAGCTAACAGAGTTCAATGATGGGCAAGAACTAGGGGTGTCAAAGTAATGATATGCCGGCCCCATGTGAATACGATAGTGGAGGCCGAACTCCGAGCAAGCTATCTCTGTTCGTGGCGATCACATTTGTGATTGATGTAAGAAGAGTATGATGGTAGAAGATCTAGAGTTGGATTGACACGACCAAATCATAAACTACGATGAGGAACATAACCATTTTCCCAACAATATATATACATTAGACCTACTACCATGTTTGGGAGTAGTGTTGGTATATATGTTCTTCTTCGTAGATTATGATGTGGCCGTGTCATTCCCACACCAGATACTCCCCATTATCCTCCCCCGACATCCACACAGATGTGGTGGTAACTAACAGAGATGACCTGCCCGAAATTCGACCTCCACTACCGTCTTCACACGGGACCAACGTATCAATGCTTTGACATCCCTGGTTGTTGCTCATCATTGAAGTCTTTTAGCTCGTGGTCCACAGTCAAGCAGATCACCAATCAGTCGTGACTTAAAGGGTTTCAGAGCTTCCGTTTGAGAACATTTAATCATACAATTGATGGCTTTACCCCCGTCAGATATTTATTCTAGTATCTGGAACACGGAATATGGAAAATAGATTTTGAAGTATTAGAACTATGATTCATACTTAATATTTCTATTTAAACCTCGCAACCGGACTAAAAAAATTTAAAGTAAAGAGCTTGCCCATCTTTGAAGTTTTTTGCTTCGGACATGAAGATTACACTAGCTAGTAGTACATGTGCGCGTCTTTTCTAATATAACATCAAATTGTAATCTGATTTTCTAATTTATATGTCTTAATTATTCTTTAGTAAAGGTTTATGATTCGTTCACATACACACACATGAGTGTGTTTAAATAGCATATCCAACATTTATTGTTGTTTTATTTATTGTATATTCTTTGACTTTGCGAGATCTAACAAGAAAATATCATTTACATGTTCTTATCTCAATGTTGAGATGTATCATAAATTTTTCAATTGAAGAAAATTTTAAAATGTGAAATGTGTTTGTTACATTGCATTTTTATTCTCAGCTTTCCAATTTATTTCCATAATCCTAAATTCCTAATACGACAGACCTTGTAATATCTCTTATCGCAATTTTAAACTTGCGCTACTCAAAAGAAGATGAAAAAGAACAAGAACAAAAACAAAAACAAAAATAAAACGTGTCGTCATAAGTAGAATAATTGAATAAGCGTTATAAATGGTTTTTACTTCTGCAAATTGAGTGTTTTTTTAGAACTCATGAGATATTATGGCTTGTCTAACACACAATCTTTGAGTAGTCTACAAATATATTTGGATTTTTTTTTGATAAAAATAAGAAAGAGTCGGAGTGTGTCTCAATCAATTATGTTGTAATAATTATAATAGTGACTAGGTTTGGGTTAGGATCCTCTTCATTTATCAAAACAAATGAAGTGTTCCATTTGGAGAGATATAGATACAATAGTTGGTGGTGGTCATAAAACTAATTATTATAATAAAATTTAATTCTATGGCTCACCAGGTCCACCACCAATCATGTGTATATCTCTCTCCAAATGTTATTTTGAGAAACGTAGAGGATCCTAACTCGTTTGAATTTATGCCTTCATACAAACTATATAAGTTCCTCATATTAGTCAAATCTCTTCTTATTAAGGCTAGGACAAATTCGGTCATTTTGACTCCAAAATACAATATATTTGGTTGAACATAGATACATATTATACGTATCCATATAATACGCCTAAATAAAGACAAAAAGTTGGGGACAGTTTCACAATTATGATAAAAGTTTGAGAGAAGATCTCGCCCAAATAAAAATAAAAAATTGGTGGCAGTTTTGCAATTATGATAAAAGTCTGAGGGCAGAACTTGCCCAAATAAATACAAAAAAGTTGATGACAGTTTTGCAATTATGATAAAAGCATAAGGGAAGATCTCGCCTAAATAAAAACAAAAAGTTGGCGGTAGTCTTTCAATTTTGATAAAAGCATGAAGACAGATCCCACCAAAATAATGACAAAAACATTGGTGGCAGTTTTGCAATTTTAATCAAAACACGAGGGCGAATATTTTATGTACACTACAAAGCCAAAACTCGCTAAAGATTAGTGTAAGTTCAAGAATTAAATTTAGAATTCAATCTCTGTTGGATCAATTAAGTTGAAAGAACTGAAGTCTTAAACTCAAAGAGTCAAAATAAAAATTATATAACATATTAAGTGATAATTAGTCTCTACCGTGGCAATACCCAATTTATAAAATAAATAAAAAAACCACTCAAAAACTCGGAATGGGATGCCCCCTCCGGTCAATTTTTTTTATCTCTTAGACATTTTTAAAATAAAATAATTCAATGGTTGAGATTGAATATAACGATGATTCAATGAAGAGTTTGTGGTGAATGGAGTGACATGAGACGATCTGACTGGAGATGATTGGGATCCAAAAAACTCGCACGAATATATCGCACATTTTTACTCAATAGGACAGATCAAGAACATCCGTGCCCGCACGTCTCAATCGTTGACATCCCTATTTGGCGCCAGAATCCATAAAGTGCAGTTAAATCTGGACTGACGATTAATTAAATTAGGAAAAATGCCGGTTGGATGTTCAGTTAGTCTTCAAGTTCAAACTCATCACAAATCACATTCGGTTCTCTCTTCACAAATCCTAACCCCTAATCAATCAATGATGTGGCCGCGACGGAGGTTGGCCGGCGAACGGAGCTGGAGGTAATAAAACTAACACACGTTCGTTAGTTAGTTGACTTGTGTTGTGACACGGTGTGGAGAGAGAGAGAGAGAGAGAGAGAGAGAGAATGAAAGTGCGACAGACATGAAATCTCGCAACCACTGCTTCAAATGCGCTCTAAATAACATTTACTTCTGACCGAAAGAAAATAAAACTAACAAATCAACCAAATACCTCTCTTTTTTTCATCTTCTTTTCTCACCTTACAACAATTAGACTTTCTCAGCAAACAACAAAAACGTGAAAGAATATTCATCAACATTGTTTTCCGTTGATGTATTTCGCGAAACTCAACGACACACCAATGTTCCGGCAACAGGTTCTCTTCTCTCTATCATCTTTTTTCCTCTTCGTTTAAACATTGAATCTTTTTTGGATTATCATTTAAACGGAACAATTACAGAGGAACAAAAAAAGTGCATTGAAGATGTTTGTGTTTATGTTACTGTTAATTACGTGGAGAGGTCACGCGTCTCGTGATTTATGTTGTTTATTTGCGTGGTTTCATTCAATTTTTGTGATTATGTCATGTGTTTTATATGGTTGGTTGGTGTTGTGATGCACAAGAATTGGTAGCTTAATTATGTATCGTGAATTGCTATGGATTCAGCTTCAGTACTTGGAAGAAAATTCAGAATCGTTACGCTCCAGATGTTGGAAGTTCTACAAAGGATGTCGAAAGTACACGTGAGTTTTCCATGCCATTTTGCTTTCTGAACGTTGCACTTTCTACACTGTTTTCTCAAAGGTCTCTTGTATTGTATGTAGTGGACCAAAACCTTTAGCTACTCTACCACTTCTTTCATTGAACTCATTCACCTTTGGGGCGTGTTGAACCTTGATATCTGGAAGGACTTAGCTCTAACCATTAGTCTTAATAACTCAACAATTTTAAACAATTCATTATACACTTAGTGTACACAATTTGTGTAAGTTAAGTCCACCAAGGTGACCATTGTGGCTGATTAAATTGAACTATTATCCACGATTCTAACGCTCTTAAAGTTATAATGCCCTAATATGTTTAACCTTTTTTTAGGGAAGGGCTTGGAGAGGCATATGATGGAGACGTTGCATTTGCCAGTGCCCTTGAAAATTTTGGAGGAGGGCATAGTGATCCTCTATTTGTAACTTTGGGAGGTAAGTCTTATTAGGCTCTTCCCTGCTCTTGCCTTTTCATATAAAATAAACCTAAATAATTTCTCTGTTTTATGCTTGTTGCTTAATAAGAGGCATTGTCTGGAGCTATGTGTACTTTGGAGGTATTACCTTGGTAATATTTTGACCCTAACCCACCATGAAAATTCAGGTTGAGCATAAAAACTTAACAAGTCATATGTTACTAGATGCATACTCCAGTACTGTGCATGATATGTTAGGCCAATAAAGGAGCTTCCACAATTCCTTGGAAAATATGGCTATTGACGCTTCAGATATTTTAGCCTAGTTCGTAGTTCGTACTATGTCTATTTCGTTCTGTCTATGATTAGGGTGGAGCAATTTTAATTTTGCTGTTGAAGAAGGAAGAAGTTTCTGATTTTGGTCATATTGTCTTGGTGCTGGCTATTTGTAACCCTCATTTAAGTCTTAATTTTGGAGGTTAGCTCAACTGGTTTGAGGTAAGGGTTGAAAGAGTTAAAGGACCAAGGTTCAAACTCTGGTGAAGGAGAAAATACTAACATAACACCTAATATACTAACATTTGCCTATAAAAAAAAGTCTTACTTGTGGGTGTTTTATATGTACATTATTCTGCAGTTTCTGTTTTGGACCTCCGTGTTTGTATTACAAACTCACTACTTGTGCTCTTGTTCTTTTCTAAGCTTCATCAATATTTATTCCATAAAAAAATTATCCTCTTTTTAACCATGAATTTTGATAAATTTTGTCTTGGTATTACTAGGACCTGTGATGAGCAAATTCGCTATTGCTTTGAGGGAAATCAGTACTCACAAGGAGCTTCTTCGGTCGCAGGTAAATGGTCTGAAAAACGTAGTCATCGTGTTATTTTTCAGCAATTTATGCTTTTAGTAAGACTAAACCACTGATGAAATTTGTGACATTCTAGTCAGTAAAATTGTAAGACATGAGCTTTAGCTGGGAATTTAATTCATCACCCGACTCCTGCTCAGATCTAACAATGTGCCCGGCCCTCGAGTCCTGTTGTTTATTTATGATCCTTCTAAATTGAATTAAACTACAAGATAATATTGTTGAAAATTCTTTGTTAATATTGCTAAGCTAATATACTTGATGTGGTTTCTTAGGTGGAGCATATGCTGAATGACCGGTTACTAAACATCCTAAATGTCGAAATCCTTGATGTCAAGGTACATAGTGAGTAGCATAATTATTTTAATTGTTTATACATAATTAATAGTGTTGATAATTATATAAATTATAAACCGGTGGTATGTTAAGCCACTGTACCTGATGATATGGCTTATATCTCCAGTAGTTTCTTCTGTAAAGGACCTATATAAGTCGTAGTGTGATGCTGCTCTTCCTCTCTCAAGATGCTAATGTGCAGCTCTTTGTATGTGACAGGACTTTAATTTGAATTCTACAATGTTTGGTACATATCACCTGAAATTGAAATAATATGTCAAAAAAACAAGGAATAAATAACCACTATGAGAGTATAGGAAGGGGCTCCTTAAATAATTGATGAAATTAGAGTATGGAAGCACGAGGTAAAGAGTTTTTAAAAGGGCAGAGCATATGGGAAGTTGAGAATTAGAAAATCACCACGTTTTTAGAAAGTTATAATTTGAAGTTTGAAATCATGAGTCGTGACTACTTTAAAAATTGTGAAGAAATAACTTCATTACAAGACTATCAGTAGTAGTGAAAGCTATTACCAATGGATTTCAGTTTTAAAAGTGACAACTTCCAACAATATTAATGCTCCCGAGAGCAGATTTTCATATACAACAAAATACTCATAATTCCTTATTTAATATGACTTGTAAACTCTTTTAATGCCTCGAGTGATGCTTGCAGGAAGCTCGAAGGCGTTTTGATAAAGCTTCCGTTGTATACGATCAGGTGCTTATGAGAATTGCATAATATAATGATCTCTGATTATATTTGTTTGGGTATTCAGTATGAATCGTATGATCCTTTAGTCTTTCTACAGTTATGATGAGAACAAGGGCAATAAGGGAATTAAGGAATTATTTGGCAAAGTTTACACTAGGAAGGGCAAGAAAGGAAATGTTGCAAGTAGTGGAGAGAATTTCATAACCAACTCTGCTGAGTTGGCATGAGAGAGGATTTTCAGGTGCTGTGCGTGTGTGCTAGCACGAGGAGAGTGTGAATAAAAGTAGAGGGATGATTTCAGTGTGGGGTAGGCTTGGATTACCTCATTGGTGAGGTTGGGAATTGGAGGTCAGACACTACTCTGGTGATCTGAACCTTTTGTACTCTCCTTTCCTACTCGTATTCTCCTCATTTTCACTAAATACAAGTACTGATTATCCATTTCCAGCCTACGTTTACTGTTCCATTGCTTTCTGTGTGCTCTGTTTTACTTTTTGATACTTGATTCTCATCAATTGGTATCAAAGCTCTTGATCCCGGAGCTTGAGCCATGTCGAAGAAGAACGCAGCTGAAGAGAGGTTCGAGAAATTGGAACAAGACATTCAGGCCATGAAGTTATGCACCGAGGAGCTCCAACGGAGCTCAGATGCGAAGTTTGACGAGATTAAGCAATTGCTTGTCGCGCAACCACGACGACGACGTGGTAGACCCCGGAAACCGGGTCGACGCTCACCGGAGAAGGAAGGTAGTGGAGTAACGGGTGAGGAAGAAGACGAGAACGAAGGAACAGAGAGTCCTACTGATGACGATAGAACAGAGGACTCGAACTTATTACGACGACGTCATCGCGTAAGGGGAAGGAAATTGGAGATTCCCGTGTTCGAAGGAGAGGAAGCATACAGTTGGTTGGTGAAAGTGGAGCGATACTTCAAGATCAATGGCGTGGAGGAAGACAAGATGCTTGAAGCTGTGATCATCGCTCTCGATGGGAAGGCACTTAACTGGTATCAATGGTGGGAGGAACATAACCTTGATCCAACGTGGGAGGAATTTAAGCAAGCAGTTATCAGGCGATTCCAACCATCCATGGTGAGGAACCCTCTCGGTCCGATTCTGAGTGTGAAACAGACAAGCTCAGTAATGGAATACCGAGAGCAGTTTGAAATGCTCATGGCTCCTTTGAAGAAGAATGAACGAGTGATGTTGGAGAGTATATTTTAAATGGGCTGAGTGAGGAAATTCAAGCTGAATTGAAACTTCACCTAACGCGTGGACTCAGCGCTTTGATGGACAGGGCTCTCCTCATTGAAGAACGAAATCTGGCAATGCGTAAGGAGAAAGAACCGGGGAAGGAGAAGAGTGACAGTGGCAAATGGAAGAATAGTGGTGGTGAAGCTGGTTGGGAGGCAGGACGTAACAGAACCTTCACTCCAAAGCCGAAATGGAGTTCTGGTCCAGGTGCAGGGGGGTCAACTGAGAGTAAATTGGCATCTGGTGGAAGTACAGAGAAGAAGACAGAGGTGGTTGGCAAGAAATTGACCCAAGAGGAGTTGAGAGACCTTAGTAGAAAGGGGTTGTGCTTCAAGTGTGGGGAGAAATGGGGGAAGGAACACATGTGTAAGCTGAAACATTATCATTTGGAGATCATGGAGGAAGGAGAAAGTGAGGAAGAGGTTTTTGAAGTGCCAGCTGAAGAGTTTGAGATGAAATCCTTATTGCTTTCACTCAGAAGCAAAGAAGGTGTTAAGAGTCCCACATCGGATGAGATATGACCTGAAAAAGAGTTTATAAGTGGGTGGCATCCCTCACTTTACAAGCCGGTTTTGTGGGGTTGAGTTAGGCCTAAACCATATTCTAAGATGGTATCAGAGTCAACCCAAGATCCGTTGGGCCACCCGCTATCGGGCCACTCGGGTCACGCTCCAGTTGTCCAGTCCTGGGCGTGAGGGGGGTGTGTTAAGAGTCCCACATCGGATGAGATATGACCTGAAAAAGAGTTTATAAGTGGGTGGCATCCCTCATCTTACAAGCCGGTTTTGTGGGGTTGAGTTAGGCCTAAACCATATTCTAAGAGAAGGGTTAACATCTAATCAGTCATTCAAGGTGTGGGGGAGAATTGGAGATAGGGTGGTGTTGGTGTTGATAGACTCGGGTGCATCTTCCAATTTCATTTCTTATAAGCTGGTGGAGGAGTTGAAATTGAATTTGGATGACACGGCTAAGTATGTGATAGAGGTGGGGAATGGAGAGAAATTGAGCCACAAAGGAGTGTGTAAAGGATTGTCAATAATACATGTGCAGGGCATTGAAATAACACAGAACTTCTTTTTGATGACTTTAGGTGGCACTGAGGTGGTTTTGGGCATGGATTGGCTTGCAAGTTTGGGTGATGTGAAGGCAAACTTCAAGAATTTGATCCTTAAGTGGAGGGTGAGTGGCCAGAAACTGAGGATCAGTGGTGAGCCATCTCTGAGTAGACATCAGGTTTCATTCAAAACCATTGTGAAGTCTCTGCAGAATGCTGAGGAATGTTTCATGGTGCAGTGCTGTAGCTCTGAACTGCTAGAGCAGCAGGTGGGTGTGGAGAACAAAGCTGGAGTGTTGCAGCTGTTATCCGAGTTTGAGGATGTGTTTCAGGAACCAAGTGGTTTGCCTCCCAATAGAGAACAGGATCATGCTATTACTCTCAAAGAAGGAGCTCCAATACCAAATATACGTCCTTACAGGTATCCTCACTACCAGAAGGATGAAATAGAGAAATTTGTTAATGATATGTTAGCTGCTGGCATAATTAGACCTAGCATAAGTCCTTTTTCTAGTCCTGTTTTGTTAGTAAAGAAAAAGGATGGTGGATGGAGGTTTTGTATTGACCATAGAGCTCTGAATAAGCATACTATCCCTGACAAATTTCCCATTCCTATCATTGATGAACTACTTGACGAGATAGGGGCTGCCATGGTTTTTTCTAAGCTAGATTTGAAGTCAGGATACCACCAGATTAGAATGAAGGAGGAAGACATCTATAAGACTGCTTTTAGAACTCATGAGGGACATTATGAGTATCTAGTGATGCCTATTGGACTCACTAATGCTCCCTCTACTTTCCAGGCTCTCGTGAACAAAATTCTGAAACCGATTCTAAGGAAGTTTGCTCAGCTACAAATTGAATATCTTGGCCATTTGATATCTGGTCAAGGGGTGGCTGCTGATCCCTCTAAGATTGAGGCAATGGTTAATTGGCCAAAACCGAAAGATGTGAAGGGGCTCAGAGGATTTTTGGGGCTCACTGGTTACTACAGGAGGTTTGTAAGGAATTATGGAAGAATTGCATGGCCTCTTACACAACAATTGAAGAAAGACAATTTCAATTGGAATGAAGAAGCTCAAGTAGCATTTGAATTACTGAAGCAAGCTATGACCACCCTACCTGTTTGGGCAGTTCCAGATTTTGAGAAATCTTTTGTTGTTGAAACTGATGCGTCAGGCAAGGGGTTAGGGGCTGTTTTGATGCAAGAGGGGAGACCAATTGCATTCATGAGTCAAACATTATCCAACAGGGCTCAATCCAAGTCAGTCTATGAAAGAGATCTGATGGCAATAGTCATTGCAGTGCAGAAATGGCGTCACTATTTATTGGGGAGGCATTTCACAGTACATACAGATCAGAGGAGTTTGAGGTTTTTGACTGATCAAAGGCTGATGGTTGAAGAACAACAGAAGTGGGTGACTAAGTTACTTGGATATGATTTTGATATCAAGTATAAACCTAGCACTAATAATAGAGTGGCTGATGCTCTATCATGACAACTACAATATTCTGCCATCTCCAATGTTCAGTTACTGGAGTGGGAGGGCCTAGAGGAGGAAGTGAGTGTTGATGCTAAGTTAAGTGCAATTGTACAAGACCTGGCAGCTAGAGTGAAGAATCATGAAGGATATACACTGAAGCAGGGCAGGTTATATTATCGGGACAAAATTGTGATTCCTAAGTCTTCACCAAGAATTCCCAAGATCATTGAAGAGTTCCATGATACTGCCATAGGAGGACATTCAGGTGCTTTGAGAACATACAAAAGAGTTTCTGCAGTAGTACATTGGGAGGGAATGAAAGGAAGAATTCAGAAGTATGTGCAGGCCTGTGAAGTGTGCCAGAAGAACAAATATCAAGCTTTGAGCCCGGGTGGACTACTCCAACCACTTCCAATTCCAAAACAAGTGTGGAGTGATGTATCTATGGATTTCATAGGAGGATTGCCTAAGGCTATGGGGGTGGATACTATACTCGTAGTGGTTGATAGACTCGCAAAATATGCTCACTTCTTAACCTTGAGTCACCCTTACAATGCTAAGGATGTAGCTGCCCTGTTCATGAAAGAAATTGTGAGACTCCATGGATTCCCCACTTCCATAGTTTCTGACAGAGATCGTGTTTTCACTAGCTCATTTTGGAGTGAATTATTTAGATTGGCTGGCACCAAATTGAAGATGAGTTCTGCTTATCACCCCCAAACGAAGTGATGAATAGGTGTGTTGAGACATACCTAAGGTGCATAACTGGTGGTAAACCGAAACAGTGGCCGAAATGGTTAGCTTGGGCTGAGTATTGGTATAATACCAATTACCACTCAGCTATTAAAATGACTCCTTTTGAAGCTCTCTATGGGAGAGCACCACCAGTGCTAGCTAAAGGAGATGAATACCGTACTACTGTAGATGAGATCCAGCTGATGACTAAAGAAAGGAATGAAATGCTGAGAGAATTGAGAGATCAGCTCAGTAAAGCACAGAATTTGATGAAGCAGCATGCTGATAAGCATAGGAGAGCTGTTGAATTTGAGGTAGGAGAGCTGGTATAATTGAAAATACAACCTTACAAGTTGAAGCAATTAGCTAAACGGGTGAATCAGAAGCTGAGTCCCAAGTTTTATGGCCCCTATGAGATCCTGGAGAAGATTGGACCTGCTGCTTACAAGCTTAAGCTTCCACCAGACTCTAGAGTGCACCCTGTGTTTCACACTTCTCTATTGAAGAAGGCAGTAGCTGCTGAAGTCAATGTCCAACCATTGCCTGCTTGTCTTGCAGAGGATTGGGAGTTACAGGTGGTTCCCGAGGATGTGCTTGCTATAAGGAAGAAAGAAGATGGTGCAGCAGAAGTTCTCATCAAGTGGCAGCAACTTCCTGACTTTGAGAACTCGTGGGAGGACTGGAATGCAATGTTAGAACAATTCCCGGATTATCACCTTGAGGACAAGGTGAATTTCGAAGGGGGAGTGTTGATGAGAACAAGGGCAATAAGGGAATTAAGGAATTATTTGGCAAAGTTTACACTAGGAAGGGCAAGAAAGGAAATGTTGCAAGTAGTGGAGAGAATTTCATAACCAACTCTGCTGAGTTGGCATGAGAGAGGATTTTCAGGTGCTGTGCGTGTGTGCTAGCACGAGAAGAGTGTGAATAAAAGTAGAGGGATGATTTCAGTGTGGGGTAGGCTTGGATTACCTCATTGGTGAGGTTGGGAATTGGAGGTCAGACACTACTCTGGTGATCTGAACCTTTTGTACTCTCCTTTCCTACTTGTATTCTCCTCATTTTCACTAAATACAAGTACTGATTATCCATTTCCAGCCTACGTTTACTGTTCCATTGCTTTCTGTGTGCTCTGTTTTACTTTTTGATACTTGATTCTCATCAAGTTATCTTTATTTTATTGGGTTGATTGAAACTTTCTCTTTAATAAATGTTACCCAGGGTCAATTTCCTCAATGTCAACTAGTTTTCCAAATTCGTCGTTCACTCAATTGCTGCATTGGCAAAAGTTCAATGTATGAACTGCCTACATTAATTTATGTTATAACATCTTCAACACACTTGTTGAATTTCTTATATTGATCTCTCAAGTTTGATTACTGAGAGGAAGAAATTGATTTTTTACATATATAATTAAGTATAATATAATCTTTTAATGAAGTTTGATCTTTCAATCCTTCTCACTTTATATGGAGTTCCAAAGCACTTTCGTATTGTATTGTTTTACTTACATCACAAAATTGAATTTGAGTTTGCACTTTCAGCGACTCTCTTGAAGAAGTTTAAAATAAGTACAATGCATGTGTCAATTCAATGCTGCCAAACCTAGGAACAAAATTTAGGGCATTGTAAAAATAAATTAGATAAATTGGGAGTTTGTTGGCCTATCTTTTGATCGTAACACAAATATAACATGGATTTTATGCTACAGGCACGTGAGAAGTTTATGTCATTGAGAAAAAGCACCAAGTTGGATGTTGCCTCTGTCATAGAAGAGGTACGTTCAGCAGCTCATCTTCTGCATTTCCATTCACAAATATTTTAGTGTCTTGTCATGGGTTCCCACCCATGATCTTTTTCAATCTAACTTGGTAGAGACATTCCAGGATCTACACAATGCTAGAACTACGTTTGAGGAAGCTCGTTTCAATCTGGTATGATTAGTGGAACAAGATATGCTGCTTTGGGTAGGAATAACAGTATGAAATGCTTGTGTGGCTCTTAACAAAAGAATATATTTCATCTTCTATTCTAGGTTGGTGCTCTTCATAATATTGAGGCCAAGAAGAGATTTGAGTTTTTGGAGGCTGTCACTGGAGTTATGGACGCACATCATCGTTACTTTCAACAGGTATATGGCAAAATCATATATGTCAATTTCCATATGCAATTTTTCACTTATGCTGATTTTAAAAATTCTTTCTCCTAGGGATATCAGCTATTACACGATCTGGAACCTTTTATTATTGAGGTAATTCGCTGTCAAGTCCTTCTTTTGCTTTTAGCTTGACTGAAGATAGGAAACTTCCTTCATCTCCCCAGATACTTATCTAGTTTTCTTTTGATTATATGTCTAAGTTTAGGATATTAAATGCTCAGTATAGTGTACTTCCTCAAAACTCAATCTCTAATAATTTGAGATGTAAAACCCTTACAAAACCAAAATGGAATGTTTCATGTATCGAGCAAAATTGTTAGTTTGAAAATATTGTTAATATTGATTGAATGGAAAATTTCCTTTCTTGTATCTATGTTGTAGGTTTTGTCTTACGCACAAAAGGCAAGAGAAAGTTACAATGAGGAGCAGATTTCTCTTTGTGAAAGAATGGTAGAGTACAAAAAACTAGTTCATCAAGAAAGTAGGCTGTCCTTGAATGGCCCTTATGGTTCTCCCATTGGGGAAGGTGTGCATGCGCAACCTTTTTCTAGGATATCAAGTACAGTTGCAGATGTAGTAACAGAATCAGCTGCAGATGGAAAGGTATTTCATGATATGATGTTTCCACATATTTCATTTCATTTGAGTCCCATGCATCGGCATTTCTATATTTCTTATGAGGTGGGCACTTTCTATTTTTAGATTCGAATCATTCGACAAGGGTATCTTTCAAAACGTTCCTCCAATTTGAGGGGTGACTGGAAGAGAAGGTTTTTTGTTCTTGATAGCCATGGAATGCTTTATTACTATCGTAAACCATGGACTGCGTCACATGTAAATGTAAGTATGCATGTCCAACAAAAAGTGTATTATAGTATTGTAAGTTAGGTAATTCTCATTATACCAACCATTTCAGAGTGGTAATCTGCCATCTTCACAAAGGAATTGCAACAATGAAAATAGTGCCGGGATTCTCAGTCGGTTGCTTTCTTCACATTACCATGGAGTTGTACCCGATGAAAAATGTGTAGCACGTCACACCGTGAACCTGCTGACATCAACAATCAAGGTTGATGCTGAACAATCAGATTTAAGGTTCTGCTTCAGGATTATTTCACCAGTAAAGATTTATACGTTACAGGTATTACTCACTCCATGAATTTATTTACATGTACTTTGGTATTATTACTACTCTTTACTAAACCTTGGACAAAAAATGCAGGCAGAAAATGCCCTTGACCAGATGGATTGGATGGAAAAGATAAATGGAGTAATTGCCTCCTTGTTGAGTGTACAGACACTAGGAAGGGTACGTAATGAATTTATTTTTTGCTTTTGTTAACCTGCACTTAACATAAATAGTAAGACTCCTTATGATTATATGGCTCTAATATATAACTGAGTTTGATTTTAATTTATTGTGTGAAATTGAAAAACGTTTTTGTATTATCGTCCAGTATTTGATCTCCTGTATTCAATGAATTTACCTTCGATAAAATGAGAGCTTAACTGTTCAAGGAGGGGCAACACATGATTGAATGATTGTGCAAAAAGCTTTTACATTAAAAATGAATCAATATTTGACTTTAAATAACATAAATAGGAACAAAAGTATAGTGATATGAGTAAAAACTAAATTTTAGAATTTTTTTTAAAATTAAGAAGCTTGCCAGCAAGTGTCTTAAAATATTTACTAAGAAATTAAAAAACTAACTTAATGAAAAGGGCAATATTCAATACATCCTTTCAAACATGATAGTTATCTGCATTGTTGGATTTTATACTTCTGAGGATTCCATAAATGAATACTATTGGACTGAAAGATTCAAATGTCATTAAACACTCGTTATCTAATTGCATAGTATAAACTATAAAGGATTCTCTTCTTTCAAACACATCCTTTGACACCTGTATTGATTATGACTACTTTAATTATAAAACAATTATGTGACAGTCTCTCTCAGCTGATTCAGAAAGCCATGACCGTGTACCACATTCTCAAGATTATAATCGAGCAGTGAGTGGGGATTTTACGTTCAAGAACTTGACCACTAATAGATCATCTGAAGACTTGCGGAAGAATAAGCAGAGTACAAAAGCTGAAAACCAAAAGCCAATTGATGTTCTTAGAAAGATTAGCGGGAACGATAAATGTGCTGATTGTGGTAAACCTGAACCAGATTGGGCATCCTTAAACCTTGGCATCCTTGTATGCATTGAATGTTCCGGTGTTCACCGAAATCTTGGTGTACATATATCAAAAGTAAGTAGTTCATGTTTCATATTTTGAATTTTCTTAAACTGGTGAAAATGTTTCATGTCTTATCCATTTGATATTGTTCATACTTTTTGTTTAGGTTTTCTATTAGTTTTTTTCATTTGAACACAACAATATTCTTTGTTAATTAATTTGCAGTGCTTATTTTAATAGTAAGAGTGAAAACAAATTTTAAAGGCTTTCTGTTTTCAGTCCTTACTTTCGCAACTAAGGTGGAGTGACATTTTTTGCAGGTAAGATCACTGACACTTGATGTGAAAGTGTGGGATTCCTCCGTCTTAACCATGTTTCAATCCCTGGGAAATCTCTTTGCAAACTCAGTTTGGGAGGAGCTGTTGCATTCAACAAGTACTTCATTAACTGATGACACTCTTCATCGGTATGTATTGCAAAGATTGATAGGATTAATTTGTCTTAACTTTTGCTAACATACACCCTACAATGCAGTTCATCCAAGGCTGATACAAATAAGGTATTTCATGCAAGAAAACCAAAACATGATGATCCTATTCCACTAAAGGAGAGATTCATTCATGCAAAGGTAATCTAATGATTATTTTAAGTTATTTCCTACCTATGATTGCATCAGTCCTAAAAATATTAGTCATCATAGTTTCTCTTGTTGCAGTATGCTGAGAAAGTATTCGTTCGACTGGTGACGAAAAACCACCATCTCCTTCCAGTGTCACAACAAGTATGGGAAAGTATATGTGCCAATGACAAGAAAGCAGTGTACCGGCATATTGTCAAATCAAATGCAGATGTCAAAGCTATTAGTGGGGAAGCACTATCTGGTATGTCTTCTAATCCCAAGAGTCTAAACATGTGGAAAGTTTTTGCTGTTGAAAAGTCGGCTAATGGACGTCAATAATTGCGGTGCAGGCTTTTTTTCCAGTATCCCTTCTTCAAGTGATACAAACACATCTTCTAAAAGTAAAATTCAGCTAATGGAAGACATACAAGACGGTTTTAGTGTGCTTCATTTGGCATGCTTAACTAGTGATGCTGGAATGATAGAGCTGCTCCTACAATATGGAGCAGATGTAAATGCTATTGATTCAAGAGGTCGGACACCGCTGCATTATTGCATTCTGAGAGGGAAATCTGCAGCTGCAAAATTGCTTATTACAAGGTAATTATTTTTGAAGATTTCTTAGATAATACTCTTTTCTTTCCTTCCATCCCTTTTGGATTCTATATTCAAATTCACCTAAAGGTCATCAAACTATTTTATTAATTTTAGTAACTAACTTTATAATACTAGGTATTATATAGTATGGTTTTCTATGAAAATTTAATGAAACAAATTTGGAATTGTTTTGCAGGGGGGCCAACCCATTAGCTGTAGATAAAGAAGGCAAAACTCCTCTTAAGCTTGCACCAGAAAGTGACATAGTTGGCAAAGACATTCTTAATCTCTTGACAAGCAGATGACATGCCCAAAAAAAGGTGATAAAAAAATCCTGCCTCATTTGTAGATAAAATTGAGGAGCAACTTTCTAAAATTTTTTGGTCGAAAAATTGAGGATCAGCTAGTCATTCAGAGAGGAGCAACTAGCTCAAGGGGTCTGGAGCTGGTAGATTGGTTGTGCTGGGCCACATTTCTAGTTAAAAGATGGGATGGGCTGTTTAATTTGGCTTAACGCCCATTTCAATTTTCAACTAGAGTCAGAGTTTTGTAACATTCATCCTTTTCAAATTTTTGGGAGTTTATCATATGATCAAAGGTATACTTATACAGGGAATTGTATATAAGTTACTCGAGTGATTATACTTATACAGGGAATTGTATATAAGTTCCTTGTACGGAAAAGAAAAAAAAATCGAGGTTTAAGGCTATGCTTGACAATGTCAAACAAACAGTTATAGCTTATAAGCTCTTGCACCGGATCCGGATATTAGGGATGGCAAAAAAAACCGCATCCGTGGGTACCCGCAGGTATTACCCGTGACGGGTGCGGGGCTGATAGCTTAACGGGTACCTGCGGGTTTCATAAATGGATAATTAAACTACTCGTTAATAAATAGGGCGGGGGTGGGTATTGAGGTACCCGTGGGTACTCATACCCGTAATAAATATACTTATTTGGAAATTTTTCTATTATTATTAATTTTAGTGTTATTTATCTTCTTTCATTAACTATTATAAGCTAACAAATAAATGATAAAATAAATATATAATGAAATGCCTCATCTTTTTATATGAATGAAGATAAAAAAAATTGTGTTCAAAAGGTTAGTTTTGTTTGGTATTTTGAATTTTATTTTTATAAAAAATATTTCAATTAATATTGTATGTATCTATAATGAAAAGCCTAATTTTTTTTATATGAATGAAGAGAAAATAGTGTTCAAAAGGTTAATTTGTTTGGTATTTCAAATTTTATTTTCAAAAAATATATATTTTAATTAATACTAAAAGTATCTGTGGGTACCCGCGGGTACCTGTGAGGAGATAATACCCGTGAAAAACCCGTTACGCGGGTACCCGCGCGGGTATTGGGCGGGTACGGGTAGCGTTTATATTAAACGGGACTGGTAGCGGGTAGCTAGTATTTGTGCCCGCCTCGCCTCGCCCCATTTACATCCCTTCCGGATATGGTGCAGTCAAATACAAATGTAGTCATGCATTTAGTGTGTTGGAAAAATATTTTTTAACTAAAAAAAGAAAAAAAATTGACAAAACAATTTGGTTACTTTATTCTAACAGCTGATCTGATCTGCCCTTGACTGGACCAACTGCACCATTCATTGACTGCACTGAATCCATATCC
This sequence comes from Oxytropis ochrocephala, assembly GCA_020916435.1. Taxonomy (NCBI): domain Eukaryota; kingdom Viridiplantae; phylum Streptophyta; class Magnoliopsida; order Fabales; family Fabaceae; genus Oxytropis; species Oxytropis ochrocephala. The sequence goes on along the minus strand of CM037089.1, from coordinate 12,076,227 downwards.
GCTTGCACTTGGTGTTTCATCTTTACTAACGGTTATAGGTAGAGTTTGAACTTATAGCTTATAACATTTATTTTATTTTTCATTTTTACTCTTATTACTGTGATTAAATTCTCTGTTTATTATTTATTAAATGAATATTTTCTCATTTTTAAGCATTGATTAAAAATGTCATTTATGACACTGTATATTTAGAATTTAACGGTTAATTTTACTAAACGGTTAAAATATAATCTTAGTTTGTTGGCTATCAATTAGCTTATTTGTTATCCACAAATATTTACCAAATAGAGCCTTAGACTTAAAGTTTCATATGGTATTCATGTGACTAAGTTGTAGTAGTGTGAGGATCAATTATTCATGTGCTATCTATACCCTTTTTATACTCTTACACTTCTCCACTAGCGGTGGCAGAATCAATTGGGCTTGACTGGTCAGCCTGCCAGCCCGCTAAATAAGGGCAATTGGGTTGGTGCCCATCAGCCTGCCACCTTTTATAACTCGGCCTATCAACCCGCTCGGCCATATATGGGGTGAGCCAGCCTATCGAGCATTTATCTTCTTATAAAACGATGTTTTAAACTTTGTTTCAATTTTTTATGTATTTTTAATGGGTTGTGCCGATCAACCCACCAACTCGTGAATCTTGCCCATTTGGAGCGGGCCAAATAAGGGGAGGTGAGAGATTTCAATGGAGGAAAATTTAATTTTTTTTTTTGGTAGAGTACAGCTTGAAAGGGAGCAAAAAAAAACAAGAAAAAAATTACATCCTCACAAACTCCACACCGGATGCATCAACAAGGAGGTGGGGAGTGAGACCAGCAGGGGGAACATCTAAAACTGAGTAGAAGGTCGTGCCAACAATATTAGATCCAACCTTGATATTGTGTTTGATTTGGGAGGAGGGTTTTAAAAAAATTAATGGTTAAGACAACAACAATATTAACATATTATTTTCTCTTATTTTTAATTAATATTAAATTTACTTAATGACTAGTTTTTTTGATAACTTTGTTTCTTTATTCCTTAACCAAGACAATGTTGAATAAATAAAGATAGATCTTTTCTTTCTGTGCACCATTTTCCATTCTTTGCATGTCCCTAACACACACTCGAGAAGGGGGTGTCCAAAAAGAAACGACCATAAAGATATGCATGTTTTTTTGCAAGCATACTCTCGAAAAAAGGATCTCAAACATTAGGTTTCGTAAACCCAAATAATACTTTTATGAAATGGGCAAAATATAGTTAAGAGTGCTACCTACACCCCTTATATTGTACTCTCATCGCACCCCTCTCTTATAATTCATATTACTATCTCTCTACCCTTGGGCTCAAATCTAGCCTTGGACATACAGTAGTGTTAATCTTTCGAGTAAGAAAGTTGTCACTCGTTGTGCTCCTACTCTGCAATTACGCGCAGAAGATACTCAGTTTATACCCAAAAAATCTTCACTTTTATTTATCTCTTCACTCAACATAAGGAGTCAAATTCAGCTATACAGTATAAAGTATAATATAAAATATGTAAGTATAATAAAGATGATACAAATATGGGGAAAATGGGAACTGATTTTTTTTCTTCCTTTTTACATGTTTACAAAAGATAATGTTCAACTTGTCCTACTTACAAGTTACATCACAACCCTACAATATCAAAACTAGTAAGTCAAGGAGAAGTATGTGGATAGCTTATTCAAAAACTCTACTAGAAACTAACAATAATTAAAAGAATGGACACCAACGAAGTGCTTTTGAAAAAGGAGGAGAGATGGGGATGATTTTTGACGCATTCGGGGTTTTTTGTTTTTAATAATTAAGAAATAAAAATTTTAATTTAAAAGTCGATTTGGACTTAACATGTCAGTATAGTTATAGCCACATCATGTATTATAGTAGGTTTTTTTTTTAATAGAGTTAAACAAAAACTCAAAAAAATGATAATGTGGTACACGTTCTAAGACTCAAAAGACCTAATTGGTAAAAAAAAACTTTAACTAACTCAGTATAATAATAAAAAGTTAAAAAATTGAAGGAACAACTTTACCTAAATGAAACGACAACTAAATTTAAAGTATAGTGTTCTGGACTGGGCCAAGAGCCCACTCCACTTGGTGGGTCAGGGCCGGCCAAAACAGGCTTTCGGAAGCGCCTAGTTACAAGAAGCGCACTGCGACACGCAATCAACGGCCAGAGTCGACCCTGCCAATCTGAGGGCCATGAAGCGCCTCCAACCCCTTTAAATAGAGGTCAAGCCTCGTGAAAATGTACACTTTCCATACCCAGGGCCGACCCAAACTATTTGGAGGCCCTGTTCAAATCCTAAAAACGGGGCCCTAATCATAATTTTATCAAAAACTCAAACTTAATTATTTAAATTGTAAATACCATCTCAATACAAATTTAAACTAATATCAATTTTCTAACTACTTAAAAAGAACTAAAATATTGAGGGAAACGATCTGGACTAAATATATCAACCTTTGTTGACCGCCTTTTGCTTATAAAAGAACCGGATGGAGTAAAAATTGGGGCCCTAAAAAAATTTGTTGGGGTGAGGCCCTGTGCACTAGCACAGGCCAACACACCCATAAGACCGGCCCTGTCCATACCCTACTTACTTTTCTCTCTTTTGACTCATTCCACTCTGACTTGGGCGTTAGAGTGTCTTTGCGTGGACAACCCGTTCGAGCTTCGCTCCCGACTAATCCATCAACAACACGACTTTACACCTTGATCGCTCTGTCCTTGGGTGCTCAGGTACGGATCATATAGTAAGATTATTGAAAAATAAAATATGTAATATTGAATAAGAGTATTTGTTTATTTATATTTTTCTGTTGATGGAGCACTAGTACAACAATTTCCTAGTTCAAAAGTTCTGCTTTTGCAGATAACGCAGCTTGTCCATGTGGATTAATGGAGAGGATCTCAACCCGAGTAATGTGGAGCATGAGTTGTTGTAACTTGTAAGGTAACCACTGGCCAAAGGCCATACTTATGATATGGTCCCTTCCATCTTCCCACAGCAAAAGACAAGCAAAAGACAATTGACCCATTCAGGTTCAGTTCATGAGTCATGTGAAACTTGCCATCCTATTTTCAGTGTTCACAATAAGCATATAGTTGGTTTCTCTACCATATATATAATTTTAATATGGGTCCAATCTGAAAATGACTTCATCATCTTTAAGCTTTTCAACCTTATCCGCCATGACTAAAGAGATGAGGAAAACAAATATATTTTGTTCATCTACTCAAAACCTCTTTCAAGCTAGCCACTTAAAAAAATGATCAAGACAGAAAGATATTGAGATGGCATTGGCATCCATATGATTTTTTAAATTAATGCCAAATGAATTTATGTGAACATCTAAACTTTTATTTTACACCTAAAAAATGATCAAGACAGAAAGATATTATGTGAATATCTAAACTTTTTTTTTACACCTGAAGTACCTCAAAACACGTTGTCTTCTTACTGCTCAGTAGGCGAGTTGTTTATAACTAAACCACTCCAATAGTAAACATAGATAAATATCCCACAAACTAAATCAAACATAAGATTATATATTATCTAAAATAAATCAGCAAGTTGAACCAATTTTTGTCAAAAAAAAAAAGTTGAACCAAATGTACTAGGCACTTGTAAAAAAAATATCAATTACGAGTAAGATACTTTTTAATTTAGAAACCAACACCAAGCTAGAGTCTTAAAATTTAAATGTAAACAGTTTGATAAAAATTCATTATATTATTGACTCATTCAAAATGGTTGGATGTGAACTAGACAACATTTATTTAATTTGAAGAATTGTTTTTTTTTTACGTTATTCTTGCCTAGGGATAGAGGATATGGTTGGTTGCATAAAGTGACATATATATATCCCACAAAATGCCAAACACGTGGAATGATGTTTTAGGTTTGTTTATCTTAGAAAATTGTTTGAGTAAAAGGAATAAAAAAGTAAAAGAATTATCCTCTTCACTTAAAATAATAACAATAGCCCCCCATGGTTCGCGCTGAATGAGCTGTTGGACTTGGTCCTGTCTGCGGAATACTCCCTCCGTCTCATATTACATATAGGTTGTGGCACATGAATTAAGAAAAGTAGTTAATTTTGTATGGGAAAGAGAGATTGTGAGTTAGTTTACCAAATTGTCCTTCATTAATGACATTCGAAACATAAAAGTAAAATTGTAGGAAGAGATATATTAAATAATGAATGGTATGAATGGAAAAGAAAATTGATGTTGCATTGATATTCTAAAAAGTCATGTATTATGAGACAATTTTTTTTGCCTAAAAATCATATAATATGGGACAGGTGGACTACAAGGGAAGCATGGCCTTGGCAATTTTCTTGTTGCCTTTCTTTTGTCGTACAATTTTGCCTTTAAATAATTACTTTAGGCAATGTATAAGATGGACCAGCAAAAAAGCATCCACAGGTACACAACTGATCGTACCTTAGACCAATGAAGAGTCGTTGTTGTTCGCTAATTTGGCCGGTTGTTGAGTGGGGGAAAGGACCGGTCTTGGCTGCACGCGGGTGGTACCTGCAATGACACTCTGACGCTCAAGTCAGTGTTCGCTCGGGCAGGGTATCACGAGGTAAAGATAACGTACCTGATAATGAGAATGCATGCGGCATTTATACTCATCGAGGTTGCTGGCCGATTGCGCGAGATTTTTCGGCCGATTTCTGCGAAGTGCGCTCCCAAGCAATCGAGCTTGGGCGGTTCTTTGGTGTGGGCGATGGCCCAATGCTATGGAACCTCTCTTGGTTTCTTTGATACACCGGAATAGTTTGCCCCCGCTTCAGGCGCCGCGAAGGCGGGTTGAGGCTTGAATCGTTGCCCCCCGGTGGTCATGGTTTTTCGACGATATTTCACGGATAGTAGGACGGTCACGGCCGCCAGCTTTTGATGGGGCGGTCTCTGCCGCGAGTGATTATCGGGACGGTCCACGGTTTGCTCGCTATTGATGGAGCGGTCGGCCGCCGTTAAATCGCCGTTGGTCGCATCTTGTGCGACGGTTGGATTGTTGTCATTTATGATGTGATGCTTGGTGATCTCGAGGCCATTCAATGGCTGAATGCGAAGGTGAAACGTTGCAACGTTTCGTCTCCCGGTCCTTCTGGCGCTTCAGATCTGCGCTATAACTACACCCTCGAGAAATCATTTCTCACATTCCTCTACAATGCTCTGCTGCTGACCGACCTGTCTGCAACCGACTTACTTTCGAAGCAAATCCTTGTGTCCGAGCATCCTAGCTTCCACGGTCGATATCCAACATTCTTACAGGTATGAGTCGACCTTTCTCTCAGCTTTAGTTTCTCTAATTTTTCTTTAATTGTAGTTTCGCGCCTTGTGATAGGGGGTGTCAGGTCCGGGGACGACCAAGTCTCCCCCTCTCACGAGTGCATTGCTCGACCGACCTGACCCGATCCCCCTTTCACAGGTACTTACATGCCACGGTTGAAACAAACTGTACGTCTTCCCGGGGGGCCATCTCAGTCTTTGGCTCAAAACATGACGCGGCCAGCCCAGGTCGTAACGCTCGAGGAAAGTTCTACGTCGTCATCGAGCGACTCGAGCTCCAGTTCTCCCAGCAAGAGGTCGATCAACCTAGGTAGCTCTGACTCCAGTTCTGCTAGTTCTAAGACCAAATCGTGGCTTCCTACACCACCATCACCTTCCCCGGCCTGCGACGCAGGAGAAGACGAGGAGGTAGACATTGAGGGTGGAGCGCAGGATGTTGCCCAGGCCGTTGAAGGGCAAATATCGGCCAATGCCGAGGAAGGCCGAGCCGAAATTGCTGCTGAAGAGGTTGTCGACCGTCCTGTCGAAAGCTCCTCTAATCGGGATGCGAACGCTGACGGAGAGTCGGTCGAGGGTGAGGACGACGTTCTGTCGGACGTAGCTCGAGATCCGGCTGATATGTCCTGGGTATCAGAGACCCTTCGGTCCAATAGGAGCGTGATCACGGTCGGCCACTGGGCGCTGCCAGAATTACAATGTCATTTCAGAAATTTACCGGGCTGGAGGGTGAGGGGAATGAAAGAAGACGAAGACATAGTGACCTACTCGGACAACCTCAAGTTCACGATGCATCAGATCGTGCTCGAGAAGATGGGGATCGTTCCTCCCTTCACCGAGTTTCAGCGCGATGTCTTGCGCTACATTGGGGTCGCCCCATCTCAACTGCACCCCAACGTGTGGCATTCCTGAAGACGTTTGAGGTGTTGTTGGGCCGGCTCAATAGGCCGGTGTCGATCCAATTGTTTTTTTTACAATCTTTGAGCTGAGTTGGCTTAGGGAGAAGGCCAACAAAGAGAAGAGGGAGCAGGTGTCCTTCAAGACCCAAAAGACTCAACAGAGATATTTCAAGGCGTTCCAAGAATCGCTGGGCGCAGCATGGAAGATTCATTACTTCTGGATCGTTCCCACAAAGGAGGTCGGCCAAGCGATTGCCGAGACGTTGCCTGATGGATCGATCGGTGATCCATACTTTCCGATTATGTGGAACGAAGCTCACTTTTTCAGACGCGCGGGTGACTACATCTACGCCACCAAGGATTTGAGTGCAGTCGACCTGGAGTCTCTGCAGATTATCAAAGCATTGTCGAGCTCTATGCCCCCTGACCCCAAAGGCAACATGCCTTGCCGACCGTTCACGCTTTTGGTCGGCCGTGCCCTTGAGTCTGCACTTGGTTCGATTTTTCCCTTGTCTTTCTATTTCGATTATCGACCGTTTCGTTTAACCTTTGAATCGTTCTATTTTGTAGGAAAAATGGCAGGAACAGCTTGGGCTTCTCTGGAAAAGATGGCCTTGAAATATTCATCAAAGCCTTCCTCCTCTAGGCCGGTCAAGCAGGTGGTCGACCTGGACGGCTCTTCCCAACAAACTCCTCGTAGCCAGGGCAAAAGTGGTGGTCGCAAGGGTCGCTCCCCTCAGGACCAGGACGGTCGGAGCCCTAAACGGATCAAAACAAATCCGCTCGTGCAGATTCTCGAGATTCCTGATGATGAGATTCCCGAGGTGCAGATCGAAAGTTTGGGAGAGACCGACTTCGAGCGGTTCAAGCGTGAGCCCATGGTAGTCTGTGCTTCCTTGTGCATGGCGGTTGGTAAGGTCATGAAGCAGCTGACAGATGATGGGGAGAAAAAAGCTAAAGGTATTTTAACTCTCTAGTCCGCCTTCGCTTTAACTAAAGATCGGTCGATTGTACGATCTTATCTATTTTTATTTCAGAGGCCCGATTGTGGTCGCCAATTGATCGTACCTTAGACCAATGAAGAGTCGTTGTTGTTCGCTGATTTGGCCGGTCGTTGAGTGAGGGAAAGGACTGGTCTTGGCTGCACGCAGATGGTACCTGCAATGACACTCCGACGCTCAAGTCAGTGTTCGCTCGGGCAGGGTATCACGAGGTAAAGATAACGTACTTGATAATGAGAATGCATGCGGCATTTATACTACTGAGGTTACCGACCGTTGCGAGATTTTCGGCCGGTTACCGCGAAGTGCGCTCCAAGCAATCGAGCTTGGGCCGGTTTGCTGGTGTGGGCCGATGGCCCAATGCTGATGGAACCTCTCGGTTTTGCTGATACACCCTGGAACAACAACTAAGTTAGCATCGTTAGATTCGATTTCTGTTTTGAATTTTTTATTATTAATGATCTAAGTTGGAATTTTGGCCTTGAGGTATATATATGATAGTCACATTGCCTCTTTCTTCTTTTCCCTCCTTATATCTTTCTTCTTCATCATCATACCTCCCCTACACTTCTGTCCACAATTAGGAAATAAGATTTTTGAGTAAAGAATGCGGGGAATACAATTAGGAAAAAAAGAGAGGATAAATCACAATAAATGTCTCGAGGAGTAGAGAAGATTTTGCTATGCATGTAGATGCTTCTCTCGTTGTGTTCCCTAATCACATCGCGTTAAAGAGAAATGTCGCTCTATGACAGTGTGATGGTTAGGAAGTGTTAGTTTGTGGGTTTCAGGACCCGGGTAATAGGGTGGAGATCCTCCATTTCTCAAAAGAAATATGGATGCTCCATTGCCTAAATTTTGGGTGGATATAAGGGTGGAGTTCTGGCTATGCATTAACCTTTGAAGTTCCCCACGTGGGGGTGATTGAATGGGAAACACGTTCGGCGCGAAGCAATGGTTAATGTAGCAATTAAAAAAGAAAAGTTACCAAAATCTCCATCACTTTCCGTTTGAACTGCGTCAGAAAGGGAGTGAACGTAAGTTTCGTAAGACGCTACTAGTTGTAGCGTATACTCTGATGTGAGTTTTAAAGGTTATGGACGTGGTTCCAAACACATTGTTTGGTTCATGGCTTCAAGACTTCAAGGTTGCCCCAAAAGACCCATTTAGTATGTTTCATGATTGAAGTAAGAACTTGTTAAAAGTTTTAAGTATAAAGTGTCAAAGGAGGCTACACAAATTTAGAATAGAAGAGTCTAATCGAACCAAAACTCCAAATCAGTGTGTCAAAAAAATAGTTTATCTAAAAAGGGGGCCAAATTGGTGCTTCCTTCTTTCCAAATAAATTTTGCTTTTACTCGCATTTCTATTTTTCTTTTTCCCGTATACCAATATAAGGAAGAGTGTGATGAAATGTTGTGAAGTGAAGTTTAAAGAATTCAAGCTTAAAACTTTCAAGTGGAGACGTCGTGATTCAATAATAATTAATCTTTGTTGACTTTAATTATCACTTTTAAATATAAATAAATATCATAAAATTTCTCCAAAACTTATAGTTGTAGAAAAGACGTATTATTAATTCCTCATTAAGAATTTAAGTATGTTATGTGACAAAACACTAATATTTTTAATCAAAAGGATCGACATTGTGGAACAAGAGAGGAACTCATATCCGATAAATTATGAGTTCATATTTTTACTAGTCTCTTAAAGATGAGGTGAATGTGTTTCTCTTCATAAACTTTAATCAAAGATTTTCCGAAAATCTTGAAAAAACTTGGGATCGATGATATAAATTTTATCTTCTTGTAAGTTCTCAATGAACTCGTAGATTTTCTCTACTTTTGAAACTTTAAAATAAATGCAAGTGAAAATAAAATTAAAAATAATGTGTGTTATGAAAATAACCAAAACTTGAGTAAGAACAAATACTAGACATCATATAAGAGAATAGAGATGAATAAGGGAGAAGAAGAGAATGAGATAGTCTTTGCATTATGCTCTTCAAAGTGTAAGTCTCTACATATGAGGGTGATCCCTATTTATAGGATAGAGATTGGCAAATGAGTAGTCACTCATAAAATACCACTTACACAAGATAATGGTGGGAGGTGAAAGGCAATGGACATCCAATAATAATATTTCATAACACTCCCCTGGATGTCTATTGAGGATATCTTCATTAAAACCTTACTAGAAAAAGCCAGGTGGGATAAAAATCTAGTGAAGGAAAAGAGTACAATATCCTGTCGGTGGAATCTATTCGTTAAAAACCTTTCTGGAAAACCCGGTGGGGAAAAAACCATGGCAAAGGAAAAAGAGTGCGATTTTTCTCCCCGATTGAATCATCACTAAAGAATAATGAATTTCAATATTTGGAGTTTCTCCTTGAGTGCATATGGAACAATCTACTCCATTGTCACTTGTGATTGTATCCTCTTTTAATGGAACTTTGCAATCGTGTATTATCTTCAAAACATCTTCCTTGAACTGTTGGCATTTGGACATGAAATGAAGAAACAAGAACCATAGATTGTTTTATAGATCAAAAAGATATTTCAGTGACACCATATGTAGATAATAACTGACTTGTAATCTGACTTGATCTAGATCAGAAAAATACTGTATATCTACATGGTTAATTTGTGTAACATACATAATATGATTTATTCATTAGGATAGTTAAAAATGAAATATGCATCCCACTTTGTTCTAAGGCATTTGTCTTTGTAATGAACTATATTACTACTAACTATCACATAATATTGCCATATCAAGGGATATAAAATTTTGTAATATCCATGCATGCTTTCATAGTCTTCGGGATTAAGTTATTTTATATATTCTTACAACTCATGTACTCAATATAAATAATTTCTGCAAATCAATATGAGACTTTATTTTTCAAAATAATTTATTTAAAGATATTTCCTATTAACCATCATATATAATTTGATGTCATTCACATAGAGCTTTTTCTTTGAGTAATCATCTCGCGAATCCAAAAAGTTTGCATTGCAATATTAAATCCTTCAGGGATCTTTAATAATTATGACTATCAAATGAGTCATACAAATAAGTTGAAGCAATATTCATCTGGTAAAATTTGAGTTCTTCATGCACTACAAGGCTAATTAAGTACTGAAAAGTACTCGCATCCACCCTTGAGCAACATGTCGAGCTTTGTGTCTCACAATTTCACCATTCTCATTCTGCTTCAATTTCATCTTTCAATTTTGGCCAATTCACATTGTCTACAATCTTTAGTAGACTTTGATTCATGATCCTCACTAATATTTATCACATTTAGCGCTATATTATATGCAAAAATATCGTCAACGTTGACTTTGTTTCGGTTCCATTGTATTTCATTCGTGACATAATTCATTGAGTTCTCTTTAATTTCATAACTTTTCAGTGCACGATCGGTTCTTCCGAACTAGAATGTCAATTATGTCGATACTCTTTTAGAGTTTCTATATCCTCGCTTGGACCATTTTAGCTCCTTTTGTTGTTCGAGGATTTTTATCTTTGGAACCGATTGGTCTACCACGCTCAAGCGTGGTTGAGACTCATTTGCAATATTAGATTGTCCAACAGGGACATCCATTCTTGGAGCATTAGCAGCTGATATATATATATGATTTGGTCACATCTTTTAGATCAGTAATGCATTTGGTAGATAACTTGCTAAGCTTTGCAAATGAATTATCTTTTGAACTTCTAGTTCACATAGTTTAGTTTGAGGATCAATATGAGATAATGATAATTCATTCCAACCGATCTCATTTTTTCAACCGCTTATTCTCTCCCCTAATGTTGGGAAATCTAATTCTTCAAATGATAATCATCAGACTGGACTATAAACAAGTCTCCAATTGTTGGCTCAAGATACTATATTATACATGGAGATTTATATCCAATATATATTTCCAAAATTCTTTTAGAACCCATCATAGTGCATTGCACATCCAAAAATATTAAGATGGGAAATATTAAGTTCGTGACCAAAATCCAAATGTAAAGGGGAAGAGTTGTGATAACTTGTTGGCTTGATGCGAATCAATATTAAAACGTGCAAAAGTGCATGTTCCCAAGTAAAAATTGGAAGTTCTTATCTCATAAGTATTAGTCATAGAATTAACTTTAGACGTCTAAAGAATGGTTCTTCAAGACCATTTTATGAATGAACGTATGACATGTGGTATCCAATATCAATTCTAATAGACATACAATACTTATCATATGCTTTCAAGGTAATTCACAAAATGACCTTTTACTCAAATTAGTTGAGCAAACAATCTCACAAACTTCCGGTTGTGAGACGAGGACAAATATATATAATATATATGTGGTCATCTAGTTGATGCATCATTTAAAACCACAAATATCTTAATGGTCTACGTATACAAATATCACATATTCTCAAACTGCCAATTTCCTTTGAGAATTAGTGAACACAAAAATTAGTAGTTTGAAGAAACTACGGGCTCTTCAATACAAGTTCACATATAAATTTTACCATTATTCGCATCATAATATACTCGGGATGACCCAACCGATCTTGCCAACAACTAAATTATTATGATATGTAAACTTCTGGTTTACAATAACATGTGCTTCAATTGCACATATATAAGTGTAGTACAAATCAGAGGAAAAAGTAGACAATTTTTCCACTACACTTATTTTATCAAAGTATGTCTCGTTATATACAAATATTCAATATCTCCTTCATCTCTCGTTTCAATATGATATCCATTTATATGCATATACTTGAAACTTCATAAATTTTTACGAGACTTAGGGGAATATAATGTATTCTCAATCTGTAATTTTGTTCCCCCAGATAACAGTATATTAGTTCCTCTGGAGCCTTCAATTATATTTTTTCACGCAACATTTTAATTTGGAATTCCAAGCAAAAGAAAGAATAAAAATTACATTTTCCATAAGATACTAAACCACTATCAAGAATAACAAAGGTCACAATCACAAATGATACAAATGACACTTAAATAAAATAATGATAACATATACAACATCAATGGTCATCACCACAACTTTTCTTGTACCAAAATTATAATGTGATTCATTCACTTCTAGGAATGAACTTCAATTCATTGAGTGGTTTGTGAGTATTTTTTACAATCACCATATCACAAAATCTTGATTCATTATGTGATTCATTCACTTCTGGGAATGAACTTCAATTCATTGAGTGGTTTGTGAGTATTCTTTACAATCACCATATAAGATAATCTTGATTCATAATATCTTTCTAAAAATAGTTTCTCATTTTGCTAATTCATGAAAATATTTGAGAGATAAATTACACGTCTTTTCCTTTACTTCAAAATATACTAAGATCAAGTAGATCTTATAGATTTTAATCATAGTCCAAATGTATAGTTCTTGAAAACTTGACCACAAATCTCCATAATAGATGGCAAAAAAATGTATTTTATGCAATCCACCAAGAATGCTTAAATTACCAATTCATTAGTTCTTCAAGAACTATACCACAAAATTTCTTCAATGATAATCAAGAAAACCATACTATGAGTCATCCTTCAAGAATGCTTGAATATTTTCTTTTGTTGAGTTCTTCAAGAACTATCACAAATCTTCACAAACAATGATAAAGAAAATTATTCTTTGTGCAATCCTACAAAGATACTTGATTTCCAAATCATTAGTTCTTGGGAACTATACCATAATCCTTCAGGGATGTTTGGATATTAAATTTTTTTTAAGTTCTTCAAGATCTATATCATAAACAATAATACATAGCTCTTCAGGAATTATACTACAATCCTTCTTTGTGCAATCCTTCAGGGATGCATGGATAATGAATTTATCGTTCATCAGAAGTTATATAACAAATATTCATCAACAATGATAAATAAATTGAAAAGGAGATAAAACATAGAATGAGATAAAACATAAAACAAGATCACAAATAAATAATAGTGAGAAGAAGAAGATGAAAAATTATTCTTGTATAGAACCTGAAGATGATTATACCATCAATCATACGGTAGAGCTTCGTGCTGATAACGTGTTATGAAAATAACCAAAACTTGAGTAAGAACAAATACTAGACATCATATAAGAGAATAGAGATGAATAAGGGAGAAGAAGAGAATGAGATAGTCTTTGCATTATGCTCTTCAAAGTGTAAGTCTCTACATATGAGGGTGATCCCTATTTATAGGATAGGGATTGGCAAATGAGTAGTCACTCATAAAATACCACTTACACAAGATAATGGTGGGAGGTGAAAGGCAATGGACATCCAATAATAATATTTCATAACAATGTGATTCTTTTATTATGAATTTAGTTATGCATTAACAAACCCGATTTAAACAAAACTAATATTATATATAAAATAAATTTTGGTCAAAAGTAAGTTGAATATGGTGTAATTTATGTTTTTGGGTTACTATGTTTTTGGTGCGCAGTTTTCACCGGCTTTGCCGATGACTAATCTACGCCGAGGAACCTGGCTGGCCACGAGTACCGGCTTTGCCGGCATGTGTGGTTCTCCCTCCCAACTGAGTTTTTGCCACACCCAAGATTGGTGTAATTTATGTTGATAGTTTATGAGAAAAATAGTGTTTTTTAAATCATTTTGGTAGGATAGTTTGGAACAAAATTGTTTTTGTATACGATCACCATACCTACCACTTACAATGAATTTCACTTTTTGCAAGGGGAGAGAAGTTTCAACTGAAAATCGTCAAATTTTGTTTCGCTTTTTGAAAAATATTGATAGCCTTGATTGAATACATCAAGACTTTTTTTTATATATTTAAAAGTCTTAATTAATGAATACCTTAAAACTTTTTCACTCAAAAACTCTATGATCCAATGAGAGATGAAATATTAGTTTTGTAATTACAATTTTATTTACTTCAAGAATTTTAATTAGAAATTCTGAGTAATAAAACCTAAAAATTTTGGTTTAAAGGTTTTCGACGTCATCCAGTGTAGTCTAGTGGAAATGGGCCCTAACTAATTTAGAGCTCAGTCAGAAGGTAAATAAAGTCTGGCTCCAAGTTATTTCATCGTCTAGAATCAAACTCGACTACTAGTTGAAGTCGTCCCTAAATTTTTTTGATAAGAAACGGGTGCTACAACCCCAAAAGCAAAACTACTAACAAGAGATACAATGGAAAATGGAAATTCCCAAACTATAACCAAGTAAATTAGGTTCCACAGATGGCGGACATTGCTCAAACGAAATCAAGGACTCTTAGAAACTACAACCGAAAGAAGCTAACTCGTCAGCACAACAGTTTGCCTCACGGTAGATAGACACAAACTTCAGCACCCACTCCAAATTCATCATATTTGGATTGCTCTAACAAGACTCCACCACAAAACACAACCCGTCAAATCACCCTGAATGATAGAGCAAACAACAACAAAATCTACCTGAACAATTAATGACTGATTTGCAATCCTTAGCCCAACACAAGTTCAACCCTTCCAAAATGCCCCAAAGCTCAACCTCCAAAGTAGAACATAAGCTAAGGAATTTGGCAAATCCACCAATCCACTCTCTCGTATTCTTCCGAATAATTCCCACACAATCAGCAACTCAAACTCCATGTTTAACGACACCATAAGTGTTGAGACACCACCAACCAACCGGAGGGCGCTCCCAACAAACCTTAATCCATCTTTTGTCACAAACCAGTCCCACGTCATTTGAAGAAACAACAGAGGAGTACACCAGAACCAATCTATAAATGAGATTTCAAGGGCGTGTTGGTCTATTGAAGCTCACTTCGTGATTTTCTTATTCCTCCAACTCCACTGTGTTAACCACTCGGATCTAACCTTGAAGTTAATTAAACCTAAAACAATTACTTATATAGCATACTGAATTTAGTAAATATATGCTTTACAATATTAAGTCAAATTTCACTAAATGGGCAGTAAATAATATATATTTGTAGATGAATGTTTGTGGTTAATAGTTAGTTAGTGAGAGGGAAAATGTTAGTTTTAAGGATTTGAACTTAATTTATACATTTTCTTTCAAACTTCTTAATATTTTTAGTTTGCCAACTAAACTACACTGTTAAAATCCTACATAAAAACACATTGGGAAATAAAAAGTTTTATTTATGGTACAATACGCAACAAAAGTACATAACTAAGCAACAAATCAAATTTGAATGTCTGCTACCCACACTTTGTTTAAACCTTAGTGGTTAGTAATTGTTCTTGTATGTTGGTCCAAAAATATAGTTTTATTTTTTATTTTGATCATTGTTGACTACTTACAGAGTGTTCCAACGTTTTCAACAAAAGACTAATATCTATTCGTATATGAACAAATTTCGAACTAACAAACACTGAATTTTTTCATTCCAGAAATCAAATGTGAAGGCACCGAGTCAATCCCTTGAGTATCAGTACCACAGTAACTTATATGTCATATGTCATTGGGCCGATGATATCAGCTTTATTATTTCTTAGCTTTATTATTTCTTATAAAAAATATAGCTTTATTGTTTTTCCTCCATTTTTACTAGACACCTGTTTTATAGATGGATGCGACTTGCAAGGGTGTCCAGATGACATGGAAAACAAAAACTCACATTTCAGTTAGTTTTTCATTGCTTTCACATTTTCAACTTGTCCTTTAAACATTTCAAATAAGTAGTTCAAACATTTCAAATAAATAGTTCAATTGGTGAGCTAAAAAATATCAAAATATCGCACTAATCTTAAAATATAAAAGGGAGTGAGTGGCTGAAATACCATTTTGGCGCAATTGTTGAGTTTTGGCGGACTCCAACATTTTTCATTTAGGCGCCATCCTGTTTTCAATTATTGTCAAAATTTTCGGCTACTGTTTATGAACAGTAGTTCTGCTTATGAATAGTGTTCGGCTACTGTTTATGAACAGTAGCTCTGTTTGCAGCAGAGGTGGGGACCCTTATGAATAGTGTTTTGAGTAGGGAATAGTGTCGCTATTTATGTTGAAACAGTGTTACTGTTCATAAATAGTGTTCTGCGAAGTCACATGATAGGATACTGTTTAGTAGAGACACACTGTGACATTAGAGTCTCACACAACCACTCCTCCTTTAATTTTTTTCCTTGCTGTCGCCTCCTCCTTCTTCTTCCAATGAAGACATCAAATTCAAACCGATTTTTGTAGCAAAAAACACAAAACTTACAACTTTCTCCATATCCCATCAAATCCAAAAAAGATATAAAACAAGATGATAGAGATGCAGATGTTTAGAGATAAATGAATGGGAGTGACGTAAAGGAGCAGCAGTGGTTGGTAATATCTTTCATTATGTTCATAGTGTGTTGTCATTGAGATGACTTTTACAATTTGTATCTTAAAGTAGGTTCAGTTTTAGTGGAAGATTTTTGTCGGTGTTTTTATATATGGTATTCAAAGATTATAAAGTGAAAGTGTAGAAAGTGATTAACGGTAATAAATGACACACTTCACAAAAGTTGTCTTTATAAAATCACATTTTAATCTCAAGTTTAAACATCCTTCACTTTAACAGTTTTAATATTTATTCTAACACGATGAACCACAAGTTTCTTTTTATTTTGACCATTTTCACAATTGTTTACATATTTTTTTCTATCTTAGATGGACAGTTAATCACTTTTATTATAATGTTAGTCATTGTTCCAATTTTAGCTTTGGCTTGGGTTGTAGAATTAGTTTTATGAAATATTATAAGTGTTTGAACCAGTAAGATTTTATGATTTTTTCTCATTAAGATGACTATCTTTACTCTCAGTAATTGGAGTTATGCATTTTATGATTTCAATTTTTTTTCCATCAGATGTTGGCCTCTATTATTGGGCTCACTCGAAGACAATATTGTTATCCTTTAAATATTATGTTTGAGCAGTTTGAGATGGAGTTTCTTCCGCGTAAGGTATGATTGTATTTATCAAGTATGATTGTATATTTTTTTTCTCTGGAACCTTAATTTTCGTATTTATGTAAATGCTTGATTATGATGAATTTATTGCAAAGCATCTTCAACCGATTATGACATTTGTCAAAAAAACTATATTGGGCCTATGTTTCTGTCTCGACTCCTCTTTTGGTAATCGTTTATAATTTTTACTTATTAAAATTTTGTTAATTTTTTCCCAAGAAAACCCTATTAAAAATTGTTAATTTTTTCAGTAACTACCTTTGGATTATTATGAGGTTGTGTTCCCAGAAAAATGTGGCATGGGAGTTATTTTCACTGATGTATTTGTCAAGATTGGGATTGTGTTTTGCTCCTCCGAAAGTCCTTTGTGAGCGTTAATGGTGAGCTCTTTTGGGTGTGAGACTACCTACTGAAGAAACTCTATTTAAATGCGAGTCATTTGTATTTCAATACTAGCAAATTAGTTAAATGTTTAGTTTGTTTTAATTTATATTGAACAATATGTAACGAAATTATGTTTTTTTTCGTTTCTCACTGAATAGCTATGGGTATTAAGGCATCAGGTATTTTACTTTCAAGTAGTTTTTTGGAATGTTTTCATTGTGTATATATCCAATTTGATATAATTAAAATCAATATAGCATCCCAAATAAAGTTCCGGGAAAATAGTTAAATTATTTAGTAGTCAAATAAGATGGTTTTCACTCTGATACGTGGTACGGGTTCCGGAATTGCTGAATGAAACATTGAAATTAGGAGTTAAAAAAATTGTAAGACTATTTTATTAATTAGTTACATATATAGTGCCATTTTTTTAAGCACAAAAGTAGCATCAAATATCAATGTTAGGTGTTAAATCATGTGTATTGTCATCATTAATTAAATCATTTTCTAATTTGTTAAACCACAAATTGAAAAAATTAAGAAATTAAAAAATGGAAAATTAGATAATAATAAGATAGTTGTGATATTGGTAGCAATTTGGGCGCATTTTTTGCGTTTTGGCGGACTCCAAAATTTTTCATTTCGGTGCCATTCTGTTTTCAAATATGGTCACAAGTTTCGGCTATTGTTTATGAACAGTAGTTCTCTTTGTTAACAGTATTCGGCTACTGTTTAGGAACAGTAGCTCTGTTTGCAGCAGAGGTGGTGACTTCATGAATAGTGTTTTGAATAGGGAATAGTGTTTGCAGCAGAGGTGGGGACATTATGAACAGTACCCCAAAATTGTTTGTCATTTTTAAGAGTGAAAGTGCTACTTTTGAGCTTAAAAACAATTTAGTGTTGTATAAGTAATTAAGATATATATTCAATCAGTAGATCATCGCTATGATTATTTACACCCACTTGCGATTGTTGCATTTATTTTTGTAATTGTGATAATGTTCCCGTACATTTGATTTGTTGGCGTAATTAAAATTTTTATCTTTGCATCAAAATTTATGTATTGAATTAAAAAATATTATACTTTTATTAGAAAATGTTAGTGTTGTCATTTCATACATATACACTTTTCTTTCCTCTAATTTTGTTTCCAATCAAATAAGGGAAGAGAAAATCAATATTAAATAAATAAGTAAAGAGAAATGTCTTATGATCTACAAATTTTTTTTTTTCCTTTCCTATTCTTTATTTCGTCCCATTTTTTCCCTAATAAGAGGCTAAGGTTTTGTTATTCTTGGATGAAGACAAGGACAAATGGGATAGGGTATTGATGTCTTGCATGGGGAAGGTCAAAGAATTGTGAATAGTGTATGTATTGTGTGAATAATAAAGTAGGCACATGGTGTCTGAATGCATACCTTCAACAACGTGAGGCATCATTAGTGGATAGTGTGTGTTTGTGTGTGTCTATATATATATATATATATATATATATATATATATATATATATATATATATATATATATATATATATATATAAAAGTAATAGTAGTGTATATGATTGTGTTTCATTTTGTGAGTTCCCATGTATCACTTTGGGTATTGAATAATTGATGCAATAATGTTGATCAGTCAACGAGTCGGTGAATTTATGGTTTTAGAGTATTAGAATATGTGTAGTTCTGTGTGGCTTGGAATTCAGGTCAAATAGTTAATTGGAGGTGCATTATTTACTTATTGAATTGGTACATCAATATTTATTATCTCATATCAAATCATGTGAACAAGTTAAATAGAAGAACCGAAAGAATGTCTTTGGTGTTTTGTGTGGCAGGACATTGAACATGAAATATGTCTATATGTCTATTTTGGCTTGGAGTGGTGAGGGGAATAGTGACACACATAGTGTGTTTTGTAAGTCTTCATTATTTTCGGTTAAGGTGTGTACATGTTGGTGATTGGTTTTTTAACTTATTACAGAAAACAAAATCTTACTGATAATTATAATTTTTGAAGACTAATATGTTCAATTTACATGTTGCATCTATACATGGTGAGTTTATCTAAGTATTGACAACACACTAAGACCAACTTTAATATAGATTTCTGAACATAATATTCATTTCCTACTTTGTTAGCGTTCTTTCCCATCAAGCATAGTACTAGGGGAGACAAGTATTAGGAGAGCATAGATAGCATGTTGGTTGATCGATGATAACATTGAAATATTGGTAATGGAAACTTTGGATTTTTCTGGTTTATTGGTAATGGAAACTTTGGATTTTTCTGGATTAAATATGCACAATGAAGTGATGCGATTTGGCTCTTTTTACATTTAGACAAGATGCACAATGAAATGACATGTGTAGGTTGTGTTTTTTGTAGTGTTGTGATTGACTAGAATATAGTGATTCTGAAGAATAGTAAAATTTAGATTCAAACAGTGCATTGATGTGGTGACTGTTTACAGTTATACTGTTCATCCATATTACACTTTGTAGTGTTCATCTACGATTACTCGATTCATCGTTGATCTACAATATTTGGTGTTATGGAAACTAGACCTACCTAACTTTTGTGGGATCCAGCGAATAGTAAGGAGATTATTTTTCCTGTACACTTTGGCCGACTTTATTTTGCTGCACATGGTTTGTGTTCCTCCCTTTAATGTTCCATAAAAGAACACGATTAATCGAATGTATATATCTTCAATTATTCATACCTCCATTCGATGCATAGTTCCAATTTTGCATTTCAATGATGTACAGTTAGTTTGAATGGATGAACAGTACACGGTTTAACTTTTATGCAAATATCACATGTTCATGTAGGGTACACTCAACAATAGTTGAATCAGGTCATTTTTCTTCTTTCTCCCTCATAGTCTTTCATTTCACATAAATTTCCATCTAGCTCTTTATCTTCTTCTTTACTTGCCTAAATTTTTTTCTTCTTCTTCTTCTTCTTCTTCTTCTTCTTCTTCTTCTTCTTCTTCTTCTTCTTCTTCTTCTTCTTCTTCTTCTTCTTCTTCTTCTTCTTCTTCTTCTTCTTCTTCTTCTTCTTCTTCTTCTTCTTCTTCTTCTTCTTCTTCTTCTTCTTCTTCTTCTTCTTCTTCTTCTTTCTTCTTTCTTCTTCTTCTTCTTCTTTTCTTCTTCTTCTTCTTCTTCTTCTTCTTCTTCTTCTTCTCTTCTTCTTCTTCTTCTTCTTCTTCTTCTTCTTCTTCTTCTTCTTCTTCTTCTTCTTCTTCTTCTTCTTCTCTTCTTCTTCTCTTCTCTTTCTTCTTCTTCTTCTTTCTTCTTCTTTTCTTCTTCTTCTTCTTCTTCTTCTTCTTCTTCTTCTTCTTCTTTCTTCTTCTTCTTCTTCTTCTTCTTCTTCTTCTTTCTTCTTCTTCTTCTTCTTCTTCTTCTTCTTCTTCTTCTTCTTCTTCTTTCTTCTTCTTCTTCTTCTTCTCTTCTTCTCTCTTCTTCTTCTTCTTCTTCTTCTTCTTCTTCTTCTTCTTCTTTCTTCTTCTTCTTCTTCTTCTTCTTCTTCTCTTCTTCTTCTTCTTCTTCTTCTTCTTCTTTCTTCTTCTTCTTCTTCTTCTTCTTCTTCTTCTTCTTCTTCTTCTTCTTCTTCTTCTTCTTCTTCTTCTTCTTCTTCTTCTTCTTCTTCTTCTTCTTCTTCTTCTTCTTCTTCTTCTTCTTAAGTTCAAATGTCAAGTTGTTGCACGTAATCCACCGGAATAAACGAGAGTATTGGTCTGGACGATTATTTCCATAAATGTAAGTGTTTTTGTTTTCATTAATTTTTGTATCTTTATTTCGTTTGGATATGTTGCATTTTGAGTTTCATTTTTAATAACAGGTTTAATGTCCTTTTATTTTAGTTGATGTGGTTTGTATTGTTTTGCTTCATCAACCAACATCAATTTTATTTCTTTGGTTTATGTGTTGTAAATAAAATTTGATTTTTTCTACTCTCCACAGAGATAGAGTTGTTGATACTATGAACAACTTTATACTTCTCCATTTATGGTATATTTCAAATATTTTCTACTCTTCTATAATTTTTATTTCAAATTGATTGGTTGAAATATTTTCTTAGATGATTCGTTCTACACCCGGGTACAATGGACGAGATTATCGTTATTCTTTAAAGATTAAGTTTGAACAACATCAGGTTGAATATATTCCAGATGTGGTTTGTAGCAAATTTTCCTTTTCGTTGTACTTTTTTAGTTTCTCTTTACATTTTCCATATGGTTGATTGTTTTTAATATGGTTCTATTTTAGGATGAAGTTAAGCTTCCATATTTTCTTGCCACCAATACAGAGAGATTACATTCGCTTTGATTGTTGTTCTTTTTGACACTTATGGTAATGAAATAGAAGTGAAAGTTGCCAGGAGAGGAGATGACCTTTACTTCGTCGAAGGATGGCGAAGTTTAGGTAGTTTTTATCGTCTTTATGCAGGTGGTTGGATAAAAATGGTGTATGTCCAATTTGCCTGTTTTTTCATTGAGGTTAAGGATAGATTCCTTAACACCCCTTTTTGGTCTGGCACTGCAAATAGATTAAACCTTGGCCAACGACCCGTACCCATTGAAGATAATCATTCTATGGCAAAATTATTAGCACCAACAATGCACTTTGCAAAGAAACCTACTTACAGATTGGCGCGCTGTCTGCAAGTCTCATCTACGCTGATATTTCAAGTTCTTATTTGGTAATTATTATGCTCAAGTTACTAACTTTTTCTATGATCTACGAAACTTATTTCTAAGTTAATTAGTTTAGTCTTTCTGTTTTGCAGCATATTCCGTTGGACTATTGTGATGTTCTATTTCCAAATAGAGTTGATACTGATATCACTTTGATCGATGATTGTGGGAACACATGGGAATGTACATTGTTATTATCCGAACGTATTATTGATGGCAATGTTCAACTTTGTGGTTGGCGTCCTCTTTTGGAAAAAGAGGAATTCCCTGAAAATATCCCTATAATGCTAGAAATACCTGTGGAAAATCCTAGCTTTATCTTCTTTACGAGTGCTTAGATAGTTATTGTGTCCATAAGTGTTTTGTAAAATTTTGTTATGAAAATTTTATGTGTTTCTATTTATATATTTTTGTCAAATTTACGTAACCGTAGATAAATTTTGGTTTAATTTGAATTGTAACAAGTTGTGTGTTACTTGGTGCGTTAAGTGAGGCAAAGTGGACGTGATGGGCTTAGTTTTAAAGGGTAAATTGTTACTTGACGTGTTCGACGTGTTCAACAGTATCCCATGAACATTAAACTGAATTAGAGTGTTTAGAAGTAACATTATTATTAGTGCCCTATTTTACTATTGCCGGTTGTTTTTTAACATAATGGAACAATGTATGAAACACTTTTATATATAATTTACATTGTATGGTAAATCTTTGTCACCCGTGCATTGCACGGGTGCATGGTCTAGTTAAAGAAGTGAAAGCAGGAGGTTCCAGACTTAAATCCGAGAAATCAACATTCTTCCCTCACACTTACATTGCCTATAAAATAAAAATCTTCCTTTAAATTATCTCCCCTACCATGTCCTAGTCTTTACTCAATCCATGGAAAACAACTGTTGAAACATGGCCACGTTCATGTGGTACGGTTCTCAAGTAAGTCACATGCATGGTAGTACCATTCCTTAATTACATTTTTGTTTTTTTATGTCTGCATACGCACATATATTGTTGTGTTATTTTTATTAATAGACTTTGACATAATTTAATTAGTCTTAATATTACTCCGTAAAAATTAAGACTAATTTAAAGTAGATAAACAAAAGTTTCAAATAATAATCGAGTTATTCGAACATTACCCCGTAAATATTTACCAGCAATATGTAATATTTTCCGTAGATATTAGAAAACAAAATTGTATTAAAGTTTCAAATTTTTCAAATTGTAATATTCCCAGAGACTAAATAAAACTTATCGATAGAGAAAATGGAATATTAAAAAAGAAGACATATAGATGAAATTAAAGTAGATGTATTGTGAAGTTTCATAACTTTAGAACATTTTCTTCAATTAACATTTTTAAACGTTAAGTAATTATCAGTCATGTAGTAATAATGCAATCCAATGGCGAATAACACGATATTTATTTTATCAGTAATAAAATTATACCAACATGTAACATTTTCCCGTTGTAACTCAAAAGTAGAATAATATAATTAGTAATTTGAAGAGAGTGAGAGGGGGAATAGAGGGGAGAGAGATAGAGAGAAAATTGAGAAAGATGAGAGTGAGAGAGGAAATAGAAAAACGTGTTTTAAATGTGAGATAAAAAATTAAGAGATGATGCGAGAAAATGAGACCCACAAAATTTAAAAAGTGAGATTAAATAATTGGAAATTGACATTTTTGTTCTGAAAAAATTGGTTTTAGATAAGAGTAATTTGGTATTTTTTGTAATGGTTGTTTTAATTAAAGATATAGTTGATAGTTGATTAAAGATATAATTGATGATAGTTGATTGATTAATAAGGTTAAATAGGAGAAAGAAAAATAGAGATATTAGTAGTGGATATTTTGATTAAAAGATTATAAATTGATTAAAATTATAGTTCATAGTTGATAGTTGAAGAGGAAATAGAAAAGTGAGTTATAAATATGAGATTAAAAAATTAAGAAATGATGTGAGAAAGTGAGACCCACAAAAAATAAAAAGTGGAATAGAGTAATTAGAAATGACAAATTTGTCCTCAAAAAGTGAGTTTGAAAGAATGATAAATTGGTAATTTTGGTAGTGGTTATTTTGTATAAAGTTATAATTGATGATTACATTTCAAATAGTATGTGTTAAAAATGTTGTTGAGTTATATGATCAGCAAAATTACCAATTTATCATTCTTGATCTATTAATCCGAACGGAACAAACACAATAACAAGATGGAAAAATCAAACTACATTGCATAAACAATCAATAAAACAATGATAATATAAGAACAATTCTATTAGTTCGTTCAAAATACCCAAAATCTCAAAAACGCCCTAATCTAACTTCACTGGAGGAAGTGTGTAATAGTTTTAAGTTAAAAAAAAATAGTACTAGACAAGTGAAAAAATTAATTCGGGACCAATTGTTTTGTGAAGATAATATTTTTACGGTTGGAATAAGAATCAATTAAAGAAGGATAAAACGGCAAGTGATTTGTTGAATGCGAAACGGTGTCGCATGACTTGGAGACTGTCTCTTGTGCGCGCAGTGGCACGTAATAAACGGAAGAAACGCAACACACATTTTTTTTTGACCAAACGCAACACATCTAAATTATTAATTAATTTTTTTCATAGACAAAATGGTTAATAGTTAGTGTATTACTCTCTCTGTCCCAAATTGTTTGTTGTTTTAACAAAATCACTTTGTCCCAAATTGATTGTTGTTTTAGATTTCCAATAAAACTTTTAAAGTTTTTTTTACACTTATACCCCTATTAATTATGACAACTTTTTACTTCCAATAAAAGATTCACGTTTATCTAAGTAGAGAGATAAATGGTTAAATGGTAAATTATACAACACTTTTTAAAAAATCTAGACTTCCAATCATTTTTCTTAAAGAGTGTGTCAAAACCTTAAACTGCAAACAAAGTGGGACGGAGGGAGTAGTTGGTAGAGACGAGCGGGTTCGAACTTGTATGCCAACATTTTGTCACCAATAATATTTTTTTTATTCAACCAACTGAGTTACCCTTCTGAGATAAATTATTACTAATTACTCCATTCGTCTCACTTTGTTTGCAGTTTAAAGTTTTGACACATCTTTTAAGAAAAATGATTGGAGTCTAGATTCTTTAAAAAGTGTTGTCTAATTTACAATTTAACCATTTATCTCTCTACCTAGATAAATGTGAATCTTTTATTGTTGATAAAAAGTTGTCATAATTAATGAGGGTATAAGTGTAAAATAACCTTAAAAGTTTCATTGGAAATCTAAAACAATAATTAATTTGGAACAAATTATTTTTGTTAAAACAACAAACAATTTGGGACGGAAGGAGTACCTAAGTAGGTGCATATATTTTGTTGATTTAAATTAATTAATTAAGTAGATGGTATTTTAGAGAGTTAAATATTTGTGCGGGGACAAAGATTCATGTGGTTGTTGCTTTGGGTTGGACCATCATCACACACCTGTTTATTAGACAAGAGGAATGGGTCCACTCGCTTTCCTCTTCTTCTCTTTTCAGTTCTCTCGTCTCCGTCTGCACCCCCACCTTATGCGTAAAGCCTCCACGTGGCTTCCCCACTTTCTATTTTTTCCCGTTTTCTCCTCTCCTTTACACTTTCACGCACACATCAAAGATATTTATTTTTTTTTCGATAAGCTTGATCGTACCTTGACCAATGAAGAGTTGAAGTGTTGATTGATTCGTCTATGGGCCGGTCGTTGAATGAGTGAAAGGACCGGTCCCGCTTCACGCGTCCGAGCACCTCGGGTGGTACTCGCAAAGACACTCCGACGATCTAGTGAGAGGTCGCCGCGGATAGCACAAGGTTAGAGAACGTGCACCAAGCCATATGCGAATGGCGATATATACCGTGTGGTCCGACCGCTTTGCGAAGATTTCGGCGGCGAGAATGCGCTCCAGCAGCGTATTTGGGCCGATCGAGATGGGCCGGGCCGCAGTCCAATTGCCGCTGGCGATCCTCGTATTTGCTAATACACCCGTGAACAGCTTGCCCCCAAGCCTAGGTCGCTTAAGAGCGGGCCGAGGCTTGAATCGATGCCCCGGGAGTGAAGTTATCTTGACGAAACGGACGCGCGCTCGCTTTCTCTGTAGGCGGTGTCGACCGCTTGTCAACCGTCGGCGGGTACAGTAGTGATTGGTTTCTTTACCGACATTTAAGACGTGACGTTTGGTGTTTCCGAGGCTGTCTGGAGACAACCATTGGCGAGAAGCGCGGCGTTGTGACTCTTCGTATCCCGGTCCCTTCGCGCCAGAATTTACACTATAAATAGCCCTTCCGCAGTAATTCATTTCTCACACTTCCAAGAATTGCTCGCTAACGACCGACTCGTCTCGCCGACTTGCATCCGGTCGTTTTTGTCTACTAGCGACCGATCCACCACATCTGTTTAAGGTATGAATCGATCTTTCTCTTTACTTTTTTAAGCTTGAGTTTTTCTTGAAAGTACTTCGTGCTTTCCCACGCCTCGTGATAGGGGTGTCGGTCGAGGATGGCCACCGCCTCTCTCATGAGTGCTTTGCTCGATCGACCGACTCGATCCCTTTATCACAGTGTTTGTGTATGCCACGGACGGTTAATCGCGCCGTATTCCCTAAAACCGTCCCATCTTTTCGCCACATACATGTCGAGGCGGGGCGAGCCCAATCTCCACGAGGAAGAGCCCAAGTCGTCTTGAGCGACAATGGTTCTTGCTCTTCGAGTGGTTCCTCGAGCAAGACGAGCTCGACTTCCCATTCCTTCCTGCCGCCGGGTCGACTCCGACAAAGGGCTGCGGGTCAAGGTCCGTTCATTCGAAGGCGATCAGTCTGACACCACCCGGAAGCGGAGAGAGGAAGACGTGGAGGTGGTGATCATTGATGATGAAGAGCCTAGCGCCGCCCCGATCGCGGACGAGGAGATGGTAGAGGCCGAGGGCGGCCGAGATGAAGCGCCCAAGAGGAAGAAGTGATTCACCCCAAGTCAATATTTCTCGTCCGAAGCCAACATCGGAGAGGTCGAACGGGCGGTCGGCGAAGTCCAAGCCGATGTAGCTCGAGAAATATCCGACATGTCTTGGGTGTTGGAAACTCTTCGCTCTAACAGAGCATTATTACGATCGGCCACGATGCTTTGCCCGATCTACGGAGCGCTTTGAAGACTCACCGGCCGGAGGGTGAGAGGCATGAAGGAGGCGAAGATATCGCGACTTATTCTCGCCAACTTCAAGTTCACGATGTATCGGCTCGTGTTCGAGAAGATGAAGATTACCCTCCTTTTACCGAATTCCAACGCGACGTCTGCGCCATATTGGGGTCGCCTTCTCCGAACCATCCAAACGCATGGGCGTTTTAAAGACTTTTGAGGTGTTGACCCACTGCCGGGTCGGCCGGTGTCGATGATGCTTTTCTTTGCCATCTTTGAGTGAAATGGCTCGAGAAAAGGCCAACAAGGAGAAGAGGGAGCAAGTCTCCTTCAAGATGCAGAAGACTCACCACCGGTTTTTCAAAGCGTTAGAGTCGTTGGGAGCGGCCTGGAAAAGCCAATATTTTTGGATCGTTCCCACCGAGGAGGCTGGCAAGGCCGTTTGTGAGGTTCAACCGGACGGGATGCTGGGTCCCCCTTACTTCCCTATTATGTGGAATGAGGCTCATTTCTGCGCAGCGGCCGCGCGTTACATATACACAGATGAAAGACTTGGCGAGGCCGATCCGAGACTTTGGAGATGATAAAGTCGTTGGCGAGTATGATGCGTCCGGATCCTAAAGGCGACATACCTTGCCGACCCTTGTCTTCAGACGGGCCCAAGACACGGAGGCCGAGATTGGTTCGCTTTTGAACCTTGTCTTAATATTTTCTTTGTCGATCCTTGTTAATCTTTTATGCTAACTCATAGCTCGTTATTTTGCGTAAAGAATGGCCGCAAAAATCGGGACTCGCTTCGCTTCCGCCCCAAGCCCGGCGAGGGGCTAAGAGATTTGACGCTTCGGTCGGGGATAACCTCGAATCTTCCTCAAAAGTCCCCAAACTCCTAAGAGCGAGGGAAGAAGCGGTCGGCCGGTCAGCCTCCTCCCGCCTCTCCCGCGCCGATCGCTCACCCAAGCGGGCTAAGCGTGATGGTCGGGTCCCGCCCCAACGGAGGAGATTCCCATCATCTCGCTCGAAAGTTTGGGTGCGGCCGATCCGGAATAAAGACAAAGGAAACCCATGGCGCTCTGCGCTTCTCTCTGCATGGGGTTCGAGAAATTCATGGCGGAGTCGGTGGCCGAATCGATCGCGGTAATTTTACTTCCTTAGTCTTGTACCGCTTCATCTTACCTTTGTTCGACCGACTAACCACCCTTCGACTGAATTTTGCGGGGAAGGACAAGGCCTTAGCCGAGGCGCAGCAGAAATATGACAAGCTCGCCTCGTCGAAGAAGGAGGCCCTCAAACGGGGAGGACGACCGGCCAAGCCGGCAAAAAGGAACAAGGAGCTTCTTTGCTCAGGTGTCACAACTCAAAACCGATCTCGAGGCCATGGGAAGCGAGAGGCCAATTGGGCGCGAGAGAAGGCCGAGCCGGAGGAAAAGATCGGGAAGGTGGCCCGTGCCGGCCGTCGAGGCGGCTATTGAGCAATTTTACAATGCTCTTGGCGGTAGCGCGGCATTGAACCCGCACTTGAGGATCAATTTTGATGACAACATGATAAAGCCTTCGCACTATGTTGAAAACAACAAGATCATGTTGCTGCGCAGGTTGACGATCAAGGCAATGTCGTTCGCCTACACCATTCTCTTTTTAAAGCCCGCTGCGAGCGGTGTAATTTTTGTAATCGTTTAACTTGCCTTCGGGCACAACAATTTTTCTCGCCTTCGTGGCTTTTCAATTCGTGGGCGCTCGGCCGTAAGGCGTCCGTATTTGTAATGACAATTTTTGCTTGCCTTTAGTTACGCCTGTCAAATTTATATTGCTATGTCTGCGTGCACTCTTGCATTTATTCGCCTTATTCATTTTGAACTTGTGGGCGCTCGGCGGCCGCTTTCGTCTACTGATAAGCGCTTTCGTTTATGGTCGCTTTTCTTTGCGCGCCTTGTATGTTTATTTTTCTCTAAGTCTTGAGTTTTAAGACCGCTTCGGTCGTCGTTAGCGCTTATTTCGAAAGCATCCATTCTTTGATAAGTTTTAATATCCCAACGGGGCCTTGATCGCTCGGCGACCTTCAATCGAGCCCCTTCGATGGCATTTGAGGTAGGTCGTTTCGACGGCCATCGCGATGGGTTATCACTTAACCGCGGGCCATTTTCGATGGCACTCGATGTAGATCGTTTCGACGACCTAAGCGTTGTTGGGCCATTTTCGATGGCGCTCGTTTGGGACCATTTCGATGGTCGCCGATTTGGATCGCTTCGACGATCTAAGGTTTCGCGAGTTTTAACCGCCGGGCCATTTCGATGGCACTCGATCGGGACCATTTCGATGGTCGCTCGGTTTAGATCGTATCGACGATCTAATCAACTTTGATAAATCTTCGATCGCTCCTTTGCCACGGGCAATCTTGAGCGACGGTCCATACATCCTTGCGAGAAAGTAAATAACACATCATATTTCTAAAGGTCGCCTCGTAAAAACCCGATTGGGAAAAAGAGCGCTGCACTGCTTTTTCATTAATAGGTCGGTCGTTATTACATTCAAATCTTTGTTACATTCAAACGTAATATTTTCTGAGTTTTTCTGCATTCCATGTTCTTGGGATAGTCGCCCCATCCATGGTTTCCACTGTAAGCCCCCTTTCCAGCCTTGTTGATGACCTGTATGGACCTTCCCACCCGCGGTGCGAGCTTCCTCTTGGCGTGCATTCTTGTTTCCCACGTCGGCCGTCTTAGAACGAAGTGACCGACCGTGAAGTCTCTCTTTTTGCACGCGAGTGTTGTACCCGGCCGCGACCTTCTTGCTTGATCAATTGCTCTCTTAGCGAAGCTTGGGTGCAGCTTCTTCAATTAGGTCCAATTCTTCTCGAATAGCTCGGCCGTTGTCAACTACTGTAGGGGGTTTGAAGTCCTCCACCACTTCGCCCATTTCTATGGGTATCACAAAGATCGATTCGTATACCAATCGAAGGGCGACTCCCGGCCGATGAATGAGGGGTCGTCCCGTAGGCCCACGTAAGCGATCGCAGCTTCTTCGACCCGATTCCTCTTTGCTTCATCCGGTCTTCGCCTAAACCACGCAGAATTACCTGCTGCCGCCTCACTTGGCGTTAGTCTGAGTGTTAAACCACCGAGGTGTGAAACGCTGCTTCACCCTAAGTCGCCAACATTTCTCTGAATCTCTTGTCTGTGGAACCGGGTGCCGCTGTGCATTTATCGATTCTTTGAGGATCCCAAAACGCCAACACACACCGTCCGTCAGAAGAACTTGCGACTTTGGCCGATGTGATTGTTGCAAGCGGCTCGGCCTCGATCCACTTAGTAAAGTAATCTCGCCACGATCAAGAACTTGAACCGCCTCGGAGCGGGTGGAAACGGGCCTAGAAGATCCATGCCCCACCAAAGCGAGCGGCCAAGGTGAGACAAGACTTTGTAATTCGAGGAAGGTGCAATGTGGACATCGGCGTGTACTTGCATTTCTTGCATTTACGAACGAGCTTCTTGGCATCCTCGTCCATGGTCGGCCAATAGTAGTCGGCCCTGAGAGCCTTCTTAGCTATGGAACGAGCGCCCTGGTGACTCCCACAAACACCTTCGTGAATATCTCGTAGCACATGGTCGGCTTCGACCGACGTAAGACACCTCAATAATGGGGACGAGAACCCCCTTCTATATAACCTTCCTTCAATCACGGAGTATTTGGTCGCCCTGAGCCTGACCAATTTCGCCTACTTGGTCGCTCGGTTCTTCGCCTTCAACGATGTATCGTAGGATAGGGGCGATCCAATCTGAATCAGAATTGACACAAAGAACGGCCAGTGACTGAGTTGGCTTGGTCGATACACTCGGCCGATTTAACGTCTCCTGAATCAAACTCCTGTGATTTCCCGGAGTCTTGGTACTTGCAAGCTTTGATAATATATCCGCTCGAACATTTTCGGTCCGAGGCACATGTACCACTTCACTTTCGGTCGAATCGCTGAGCGATTCTTCACTCTTGCTAGATAACTTTTCAAAGACGCTGCGTCTTTAGCGTCATATAATTCTTTGATCTGCGAGACCACGAGTAAGGAATCTGATCTGAGTTCAACCCGGTTAACATTGAAGTCTCTGGCGAGCTGCAGGCCGGCTATACACGCCTCATATTCGGCCTGATTATTTGACGTATGGAAAGCGAAGGTTAGAGACACCTCCACAGCCAGGCCCTCAGAATTTTCTAGCATTAGGCCGGCTCCACTCCCTTTGCTATTAGACGACCCATCTACGTGCAAGATCCAGGTCGTTCCAGCTTGATCTTCTGGAGTAGGAGTCATTTCTGCTATAAAGTCGGCCAACACCTGCGCTTTGGCGGCCGATCTGGATTCGAATTTGATGCCAAATTCACTAAGCTCAACCGCCCACTTTATCATTCGTCCCGCCAGGTCTGGCCGATGAAGGACTTGCCTGATCGGCTGATCGGTCCTTACCACGACACGGTGGGCCACAAAGTAGGGTCTCAACCTTGAGCGAAGAATTAGGAGTGCAAGGGCAAACTTCTATCTTCTCGGTATCTCACCGGGCCGCGAGTACTTTACTTATGAAATAGATCGGATTCTCGCTTGGATCGTTTTCTCGACTAACACCGCACTTTCGGCACCTCTTCTCGTTATGGCCAAGTATAAATACAAAGTCTCGCCTTGGTGGCTTAGTCATAATCGGCGAAAATGATCAATGCTTGTTGACTCGTCCAACGCTTCACGGGCATTGGTCTGCATCCACTCAAAATCCACCTCTTTCTTCAACAGTCTAAAGAGGGGAGCGACTTCTTGCAGCCGCTTTGGGAATGAACTCGACAGGCAGCTACCATGCCGCTTAGTTTAGTATTGTATTTCTTTTTTTAGTTGTGGCGGCCTCATATCGGCGACCGCCCAGCTTCTTCTCGTGGTTTGCTTATCCTCTTTCAATCGGTGAAAGCCCAAGAATCTGCCCGGCTCTCACCCCAAAGGTACACTTCTCGAGATTCGGTCTAAGGGAGTTCCTCCTAGCTTCTTCAAATATTTCCCACGAGGTCGTTCACATGATCCGGGTCGATTACGCTTTTAATGATCATGTCGTCCAAATACACCTCGAGATCGACCGATCGCCTCTTGAAAATTTCTGTTCATCATTCGGCCGGTAGGTCGCTCCGCCGTTCTTGAGGCCGAAAAGGCATCACCTTGTATCTTGAAAATTTCCCGATCGGTCATGAAGGTTTGTCTTGTGCCGATCGGGCGGATACATCGTGATCTCGATTGTATCCGAGTAAGCGTCGAAAAAGACGATGGTTTGTAGCGAGGGCCCCATCGACCACTTGTCGATGTTGGAGTGAGGAAGGCATCCTTCGGGCATGCCTTATTTAGATCGGTATAGTCCACACACATCCTCCATTTTCCATTCTTCTTCTTAACCAGCACGACATTGGATAGCCAGGTCGTGTATTTGATCTCTTCTATGAAATTGGCCTTTATGAGGTCCTCAACGGCCTTTGCGGCGCTTGAGATTTTTCCTCGCTTACGAGTCGTCTTCTTTGAGCGACCGCCGACCCCCTTCATCGATCGAAAGTTGATGGCGGGCTACTTCGATAGGAATGTCGGGCATGTCGATGCCCGCCATGCGAAACAGTCAAAGATAGTCTCTCAAGCATTGCACTAGATCTTGCTTCACTTGCTCTGGTAGGTCGCTACCGAGCTTTACCGCTTTGGATGGGTCGTCACCCAATTGAACATCTACCAACTCTCCATGAGGCTCGGGTCTTTTCACTGTTTTTTCACTCTCTCGAGCCAAATCATCATCATTGTCCTCTGGGTCATTGTGCGGATCATACCGAGCGTCCCAAATCGGCGACATTGACTTGATGGCCTTCACTAGTGCTCGAGCGTTCGGGCCACGATCTACCTCGTCACATATTTCTTGGTAGAGCGTGGCTTCTTCTTCTTTGATTCTAGGTCGGCGCGTGGTGACCACTTGGTCGTCTTTCTTCAGAGAATTTCATTTTTAGATGCACCGTCGATGTAACGACCTCTAGCTTACCCAAAGTCGGCTACCAATAATACATTGATAGCGAGGATTTGAGGGGAGTACAAGGAACGCCGTCCCCGACCGGCCCGCATGCAGTACTATCCCCGAGTGTCGCCACCAAACGTGACTAGCGGCTCGATCGTTCCCGAATGGGTAGGTGGTCGCCCCATTGAAACTGTTAGAGGGGTAGGCTCGGCACGGGGAATTATCTCGCTCCGATCAACCTTTATTTTGTCGATCAAGTCTTCAAACATGATATCGGCCGAGCTACCTTGATCGACTGTGATTCTCTGCACTCTGTGTTTGCCATGACACTCGATTACCAATGGAACATAACTATTAGGCTTCTTGCAGTAAATGCAGTCGTCGCCACCGAACGAGATGGGGGTCCGCTCGAGGCGGTGGTGGTCTTGAAAGTGGATGCGACCATTAACAACTCGTCCCACTTTCTCTTGGTGGCTTTGTTAGATTCCCTGCGATCCAGGGGGTTTCCACCATGAATAACCATCGCAACATTACGGCCTTTGGACTGCCGAGTGTCACGATCCTCAGATCGATCCTTGTTTTGGGTGCTCTCTATGGCCAGAGGCCCCTTTCCTCTGTCTGGATCAGCTTCTTTCTGCTTCTCTTGAGGTCGGTCGCCTTCCTCTAACCTCACATACTTTCCCAACTTGCCTTTCTGAATAAGTTCTTCTATATCATCTTTGAGGGCCATACAGTCGTTAGTATCGTGCCCCTTACTCTTGTGGTAGCGGCAGTATCTTTTAGTCGGTCGTGCCCCCTTCTTGAGCACGAGTGGTTCAGGCCGCTTAACTCCCACAAACTCATTATTCTGACACTCGCTGTAGATCTGCGCAATAGAGGTGTTGAGTCGAGTGCGATGATCAAACTTTTTATCACGAAAGTCAGACCGATTGTCGCGGCGACCTTCATGTCCTTTGGCCGGCCTGCTGCTTTCCTCTTTAGGTCGTGAACGGACGGCCTTTCTTGCTGCCAAGGTTTCTTCATACGCCATGTGGACGTTAGCCCTCGTTAAGAAGTAGCTGAGATATTGGTAATGGTTAAGAGTGAATTCTTCTACGAACCGGTGGTCCGGTCGAATACCACGCTTGAATATTTTAGCTTGTCCTTGTCGACAAGTCACGAACGGACTCGGCCTCGGTTAAAAGCGGTCGATATCTTGCCTCGCTCTCATTATCTCCTTGAACAACAGAGTCCAAGTATTCTTCATACCGATATTGG
This sequence comes from Oxytropis ochrocephala, assembly GCA_020916435.1. NCBI lineage: Eukaryota > Viridiplantae > Streptophyta > Magnoliopsida > Fabales > Fabaceae > Oxytropis > Oxytropis ochrocephala. Next base: position 12,041,588 of record CM037089.1, on the reverse strand, counting down.
CGGTTTGCGGTGTAGTGAGACAAGAATATTACGATCAGTCGTCCCACGAGGAGATGGAATTGGGTCGCAGAGACTCCCACCATTCCAATGCTCGGCCGTCCAGGGGACCGGGAAAAAGCTCGCATTTCATGGTCGGTCCCAATTCCCTATAGCGGCGATAATTATTGAAGTAACGGAGATGCTTGTCGGGATCTCCTCGGCCGTCCAAACTTGTTGAGATCGGGCGGCTGCGGAGTCTCTCGGAATTTTGTAACGCCCGATCTCCCGGAGAACGGGCGTGTTCATTCTCGAATGCCGCTTCGACCCAAAGGGTTGCATCGCGAGGCACGCCCGTCGTTGCGATTCCATAGAATCCTCCGGATGGGCCACCGGTGGAAGCCGAGGAGGCCTTCGGGTCGCCGCTTTGGCCTCTCCCTGGCCGACGCGCAAACGCCCCTAATTCTTCCATTTCTGTAATCTTCCACTCTTCACGAGAATCCCAAGATCTGCTTCTCGACCGACGTGACCGGACGACTCATTGGAGGAGTATCTGGTAGGCGAGCGACCGGTGTCAGGACGGTAGCTAGAGTCTTCATAGTCATAGGACATCGAACGGCGTCTACGCTGTTCTCGCAGAAGCGATCAGGCGCCTCGCTTCTTCTTGCCGGAGAGCGATGAGTAGTGCTCTCTCGGCGGAGATGCTCCTTCGAGGAGGAGAGCGGTGTCTTCGCGCGGGCCGGCGACGAGCGTATGTTCTCCGTCTTCGCCGTGGCGCCCGGAATCGAACCCCTCTCGCATCGGAGAGATGAGCGCATCTCGATGCGATCACTTGATTTTTGTTTTGCGTGATCTCGCAAAACGGCTGAGTGACATGATCGGGTAGAGGTTCTCGAATGCTCGCTTCAACCACTTCGGGCGGTAGTCTCGAGAACGGCCGGGTTGAACTCGTTGGAGGATAGGTCCACGGCCGCCGTGCACCGACTCTTGTTGCTGTGGAAGTCCTCGAGACTCGTGGATCGTGGCGGCCACGCCCTCGGTCTGCTGCTGATTCTCGCCGAGGGATTGAGTCGAGTGGGCCGTGCGTCGGGGCGGTCGCGCGTGGAGCCATGAAAGAGGTAGGATAGCGCTCGGGCCTCCCATCGTGGTCGCCATTGATCGTACCTTGACCAATGAAGAGTTGAAGTGTTGATTGATTCGCCTATGGGCCGGTCGTTGAATGAGTGAAAGGACCAGGTCCCGCTTCACGCGTCGAGCACCTCGGGTGGTACTGCAAAGACACTCTCGACGATCTAGTGAGAGGTCGCTCGCAGCGGATAACCAAGTTAGAGAACGTGCACGAAGCCATATGCGAATGGCGTATATATACTTGTGGTCCGACCGCTTTGCGAAAATTTCGGCGGCGAGTTGCGCTCCAGCGGCGTATTTGGGCCGATCGAGATGGGTCGGGCCGCAGTCCAATTCTTTGCTGGCGATCCTCGTATTTGCTAATACACCCAGGAACAAAGCTCACCAAAGATATTTATTTTGTTAAGAAATTAAAAAATACCGTAGTAGTAGTATTTCTTAAGAATAAAATGAGCATTCAAAAATAACATTTAATATAAATTAAATTTTATTTGGAGAATACTATCTTTAAATAAAATTAAATTAGTAAAATTTATCTCAAACAAAAAATAATAATTTAATTTATATATACAATTAATCAGTGTATAAATATTTTACCCTATCTACCAATTATAAATTGACACGTCATTAAAAAATGTAGTCAATTAATAACCGCATGTCAATCATTCTATGAATTGTTATTAGTTGTGATTGTAAAAATGTTTACGGCGAATGTGTAACCAATTAAACCTAAAAAAATTGTTTTACTTACATTTGAGTCTTAAAGAAGTACTACCTTGTAGGAAATGGAAATACAACGATTTAATCTCAACCAAATTTGATGTCACTAGTTTTTCTTAAGGCAAGAGTAATGTAAGATTAAATTAAGAAATGTAGAACTGGTACTACTTCAATCGGAATGCAAGAGATGGCTTTCCAAAATCAATAACCAAAATTAGGATATACCAAAACTAGAATAGACAACCCAAAGACTACAAACAACTATAAATAACTAAACAAGATAGATGTAGTCCATTGAGTCAATACACCATGAGGAGCTTCTTTGAGATGCGCGCGCATGGATCTTGTAGTTAAATAATTGTGTTCCATTATGGAATTTTTGGAGATACCTCGGTTGAGCAATGATGGACATGATTCAGCCGATCAGAGGTGAAGTGTCGTTGGAGTGTATTTGCAAAGCCACTTTGACGCCTAAGTTAGATATCTCTTTAGTATTTTTTATAAGGTTTTAGGCATATCTGAAGAGTGTGAGTGTGAGTGAGACCCCCTATATAGGTGTTATTTGAGATTTGTGATACTGGACATTTTATTGAGTTGAGTTGATCAGTCGGTTCAACCCAAAATATCTGGTTAGGAACATAGTCCTTCGAGCAGTGAGCGTAGTGCGAAGACGTTCAAATGTTGAGTTCTTCGGCCTATAGACTCTTTGTGTTACTCTAGTCCTAGAGTTAAGCCTATAAGACAAAAGTGGTTAATAATTATAAAAATATTAAAAATTAGTTTGACGAGTCCTTCGAGTGTTTGTTTTGAACTGTCCTTGGGTCTTTTTCATTTGACGACCAATTAAGTTCTCCTCCTTCGTGCAAGGTGATCCTATGGAGGCTTTTCCGAGTGCAAAGCATGATCGATTGGAGCCTTTGGGGTTTGTTTGATTTACAAAAAGGTAAGTACTGGACTGGACAGACAAGACTGTACTGGTCAACATTTAGTCTCATGCACTATTTGGTGAACAACGATAGCACAAAAAAAATATAAAATTTACTATAGTTTTCTTTATAGTGTTTATAATGATTTTATATAACATATATTATAATATAATTAAAAAAATTATAAAGAAATAATGTGAGAGGGAGATAGAGAGGGGGGAGAGAGGGTATGAGATGAGAGAGAGAGAGAGAGAGAATTATTGAGTAGGAAACAAATTGACTAAAATTATTGAGTAAGAAATAAAAATAGTATTTTGATATTTTTCTGTGGGTACAAAAAGTTGTATTATGGTTTTGTCCAGACTCTTGCCTCACTTTCTGTCTAGTATTATGGGCAGTTCTCAAATCAAACTGAGTATAAATGGATTTGTCCTGTCCAGTCCATTACTTTTCAACAAATCAAACACACCCTTTTTTTATGCTTCTATTTGTTTGAGATTTTTCCTTGTAAAATGTTAAATATGTATACAAACATATCTAATGAATATTTTTCTTTTTACCTTAAGTGTTTGTCGCACCGTTCTACTCTGTTGTCTTTTTTTTTACAGAGCCTTATTTTTTTAGATAAGCAAATGTGTTATTAAGAGCCTTATTTATTTTGTTTGTCTAATGGTGGATAGTATCTCGTTCATCCTTTCTTTGATCTATCAGACCTTTGGTGTCTTTTCGGCCTGGCTAATGACTACTTTTTTTGCTTTGCTCATTTTTATTTAACGTAAGTTTTCGACAAGCGCATTCGCTTTGTCCTACCAACCAGGTTTGTTTTGCCCAAGGGTGTATGTCAGTTTTCCCTCGGTCTTCACATGTTGAGTCTTTATTTATTTTGTGCCCAAGGGTATATGTCAGTGCAACCACGATCTATACTTGCAGAACTTAGTTTATTTGCCGAAAAGGACCCTCATGGTGCGACAAATGTGTTAATTTGTGTTTTCTCGCGATTCCCTAAGGGTGGTGCATGAACTCGTCAGTTCCGCTCTTGCATGTTAGTACTTTTGGTCTTCGTTGCCCAAGGGTAACGTCGAGACGTTTATCTGTTTTTACCTGTCGGGATTTTAGTTTTCACTTTTTATTGCCCGGTCATGGCATTTTTTATTTGGTTGAAAGGTCTTACGTTGCCCGTAGGACTTACGTTGTCTTTTGTTGTTTGGTCCATCAGTCGATTTTATTTTCACAGACATCTGCAATACTTAAAGCGCAATACAAGTAGTTTCAGAAAGAGTTAATTATAAAATTTGACCGCTTTATCCTTATGTTTGTTCGATCATCCTTTAATGGTCAATTCGTTGTTTTCCGTTTTTGTTCTTGCTTGGCCGATCTTTTTTCTTTATACTCGACTGGTCTTTGTTGCTTTTTTTATTGCTTATACGTCTGCCATCACTTTTAGTGACTATGTACTCCTCGTAAGTAGGTACATACACCAATGATAATCAGAACCAGGTGTGCCTGATTTTTTTGAACTATCGGTGTAGACAATGAAAGTTGAGGATGTCTCGGGTATCAATTACAATCAAATTGGAGATTGCTGAGTTGATAAGAATTGAATATATTGAAGAAGTTATGTCGATGACTTTCGGTATGAATAAATTCTTAGAGTGATTTAGCTTTAAGTGAAGTATGATTGAAGATGACAGTTCTTTTGAACTATGATTGTCGGTGTAGACAATGAAGATGACTTGTGGATCAATTACAATCAAGGTGAAAATTGTTGGAGTTGATTGGAATTAAGTATTTTGGAAAAAATTAAATTATTTAAATTTATGTGTTTATTTTTGTACAAGGTGGAATTATGGGTTTCATATTTCCATTTTTATTTATACGAAATGGCGCCGACATATTCATATTTCGCGGCGATAACGTGCGCAATAAAGCAAAGGCATGGTAAAATCTCGTGAGGTCGAGATAGAGGAAGAAGGAGATATTATGGGACGACAATCGCAGTTCACACTCACAGTCGCGTGGTGCCCACTGCCCTACAAAGGAAAAAGGGAAAGCGTGGTTAAGTTAAGATGCGCCGAGGGGTGTTAAATGCGCACTGTGTGGAAAGGAATTACTACACCCCATCCTATCCATCAAGCGCTGCCCGTTAATAGCACGACAGTGCCATTTCCCAATAAAAACAGAACAACTTTCCCGCGAACGTCACGACACACGCCGTTACATGCCAATCCAATTACTCTTCGACACCACGTTAACGCCGTCTGTACCCTTCTCTGTCCCCAGCCGCCTTTATTTATGGAAAAACTTACCCTGCGTTGTTATAACCGGCTCTTTCCGGTCAGAAAGGGAAGTGTAACCGCCAAATGCCAGTTCCCACTCATCGGTTAAGGGATTGACCGTGGTTGAAATCATTGCACTTTGTTTTGACCACTGGTTAACTCTCTCTTCTCTCTCTCTCAGAAAAAAATCACACACCACACGCTTTCTGGTTTTGGTTTTGCTGCAACAAATTCTCACAGTTGAGAGACACAAACTGTGAAAATTGTATTGAACGGAGAGAGATTGTTGAATTGTGTCCTTGTAAAAGGATTGAATTGGTGTTTAAGCTTTGTTTCGAGTTCTGAGCTTTGAGATAAGGTAGTAATTCCAGCGAGATAGTGTGAATTTTCGAGAGTTTCTTCGTCTCTTTCGGTGACTTGTTGAGAAGAAGTGAAGATGTTAAGGTAGGAGAAGCGAGGGTTTCAATATTGCAGAATTTCGTCAAGAGTGTTTCAGATGAGAGATCTGTGGTACTAGGCCTGTTGAAATGGCATCATCAGAGGCAACTATGAAGGGGAATTGTATGAACGCTACGGCTGAGGGTCAGAACTCTCAGTCGCCGTCAACAGCGAGAGGTAGGTAACTAATTCAGAGTGTAGATATTAGCTACTAGTGGCTAATTTGATTTTGTGGTATATTTTGTAACGGTTTTTTTGTGTGGCTCAACCGTGCTTTTTTGTAGAAGCGGAAGTAGCGCTTTTCAGGGAGCTATGGCATGCCTGTGCCGGACCGCTTGTAACGGTTCCCCGGGAGGGAGAACGCGTATTTTATTTTCCTCAGGGACATATTGAGCAGGTAAATCAACACTTTCCGTCAAACCGCGGTTACTAATCTTTATTCATATGCGTTTTTCTTTTCTATGTGAAAATAACTGTCTGTGTAATGGAGTCAGAGCTGAGATTTGTAACAAGTTTCAGTCCTTGTTTTCTTCTTTAAAACGGGTTAGAGTTGGCTTGGTTCAAAATTTTGCTGTTTCGGGGTGTTATGTTTTACATGAATTTTCTTTTCTTATGTTTCTTTTTTGGAATGTTTTTCAGGTGGAGGCGTCGACGAATCAGGTGGCAGACCAGCATATGCCGGTGTATGATCTCCCAGCCAAGATCCTTTGTCGGGTTATCAACGTGCAGCTGAAGGTAGTGTTGTTCGATCCATGTCACTTTTTTGTTATTAAATTGTTTTTGAACCAAACAATCATGGCGTAGTGGAGTTTCATAAAGAGTGTTTGTTTCAGGCGGAGCCGGATACAGATGAAGTGTTTGCACAGGTGACCTTACTTCCGGAGCCAAATGTAAGTTCAGTTTTCACTTTTTTTATTGGGAGGGGGTGGGGTTATTGAATGAGAGCAATGGTGCAAAAACATGATCCTTATGATTTTTCTGTTTTTAATTGTGGGTGGTGATGGCAGCAAGATGAGAATGCTGTGGAGAAAGAGCCTCCACCACCTCCGCCACCGCGATTTCACGTGCATTCTTTCTGTAAAACTCTGACGGCCTCTGATACCAGTACCCATGGCGGATTTTCTGTGCTGAGACGGCACGCGGATGAGTGCCTTCCACCGCTGGTTTGGTTCTTTACTTTTCCATTTCTCATGCTTTGTTGCTGTGTCTCATTATAGCTGACGTTGGATGATTCGGTTGTTTGTTGGCAGGACATGTCAAAGCAGCCACCTACCCAAGAATTGGTGGCTAAGGATTTACATGGGAATGAGTGGCGATTTAGGCATATCTTTCGGGGTAATTGTTTAGTTTCTTTGTCATACTCTATAGCAGATTCCTTTTTGTCTTATCTATTGGTTGGATTACTTATAACTAGAGTAAATTTCAGGTCAACCCCGTAGACACTTACTTCAGAGTGGTTGGAGTGTTTTCGTAAGCTCCAAAAGGCTTGTTGCTGGGGATGCTTTTATCTTTCTAAGGTTTATTCTACTTCCTTCCATGGATGAGAACTTGGATTGCACTGGTTTGTTACTTTTGGCTTTTCTGTTTGTCATTGGACTAATTTAGGGACTTTGGCAGGGGTGAGAATGGGGAACTTCGAGTTGGTGTCAGGCGAGCAATGAGACAGCAGGGTAATGTTCCGTCCTCAGTTATCTCTAGCCACAGCATGCATCTTGGGGTCCTGGCAACTGCTTGGCATGCTATCTTGACGGGAACCATATTCACCGTTTATTACAAGCCTAGGTTTGTAACTAATTTCAAGATATCTTGATAGTTTCAGCCTGCTCTTGAGGTTTATTTTGATAATTCATTTTCCAGAGCAGGACTAAGTTACTTGTTATATTATTTTTGCAGGACCAGTCCTGCTGAATTTATTGTTCCATATGATCAATATATGGAGTCTCTGAAAAATAACTACACCATAGGGATGCGATTTAAAATGAGGTTTGAAGGTGAAGAGGCTCCGGAACAGCGGTATGTATGGTTGATGTTACCTTCATCTCTGAATGACTTTTCATTGTGTATGCTATTTTTAGTTTTTCCCTGTCCTACTTTCAATATAATTGTTCCTAACTATTTCCAAGAACACAATGAACAATCTCTACAACCCTTTCATTAGCCTCTCTGGGCAAATTATATAGTAATACAGTCATTCATGGCCAATAATTAGCGGCCGTTACATAATAAAGGTAGCCGTTATATTATAGGTAGGTCGAGCACCGAGGCGAGAACCGATAAAGGCCGATACTATTTCGGCCTTGCTTTGATCATGGCAATGTTCGATGCGTTGAACAATAATGTAATCTTACAACGTTATATTATTGCTAAAGATACTATTTGGCCCTTATCATGGCTTGTTAAATTGTTAGGTTTACGGGCACCATTGTTGGAATAGAAGATGTTGATTCTAAAAGATGGAGAGAATCCAGATGGAGATGCCTCAAGGTTGTATCTCTAGTCTTTGTGCCACTATTAATGACTTCTTAAATAAGACAAGCAATAACAGTGTTTACTTTTGTCGTTCAGGTGAGATGGGACGAAACATCTAATACCCCTCGTCCTGAGAGAGTTTCCCCCTGGAAAATAGAGCCTGCTCTTGCTCCTCCAGCTCTGAATCCACTTTCAATTCCCAGGCCTAAAAGGCCTCGATCTAATGCTGTTCCTTCATCCCCAGATTCTTCCGTTCTTACACGAGAAGGTATAGTTATTGGTATTTTGAATTTGAAGGATGCTCTCTTTGCAAAAATATTTGTGTTTAAGTCATACCTAATATGTTTTGGGTGATTAGCAGCATCATCTAAAGTTTGTGCAGACCCTTTACCAGCAAATGGTTTTCCAAGGGTCTTGCAAGGTCAAGAATTCTCGACCTTGAGAGGCAATTTTGCAGAGAGTAACGACTCGGATACTGTTGACAAGTCCATTGTTTGGCCACCTGTCCCAGATGATGAAAAAGCTGATGTGTCAACTTCAAGGAGGTACGGGTCAGAGAGCTGGATGTCAGTGGGGAGGAACGAACCTACATACTCGGATCTTCTTTCAGGCTTTGGGGTCACTGGACATTCTTCTCATCCATCCTTGGTTGATCAAATGATCCCGTTAGTTTATCCTGCTAGAAAGCATTCAGCTGATCACGAAGGCAAATTTAATGCACATCATCCCTGGCATGTAATGCCTTCTAGTCTATCACTAAACCTCATGGACAATAATACAAAAGGTGCTGCTCATGGTGGTGATAAAACTTATCAAGCTCGTGGAAATTATAGATACTCTACATTTGGGGAATACCCAGTGCTCCAAGGTCATAAAGTTGAGCATCCACATGGAAACTTGATGCCACCCCCACTCCCATCTCAATATCAGAGCCCTTGTTCAAGAGAGCTAATGTCAAAACCAATGTCAGTGAAAGACTTTGAGGCTATGAAACCAAAAGATGGTGACTGTAAGCTATTTGGGATCTCACTTATCAATAGCCCCACGGCACCAGATCCCTCTGTATCACAAAAAAATGTGACGATTGAGCCAGCTGGTTTGGTGCATCCTTCATCACACCAACAACAAACTTCTGAAAATGAACAGAAGTCAGATAACTCAAAGGCCTCAAAACCGGCTGATGCTCTAGTTGTCATTGATGATCATGAAAAGCCATCACAAACTTCTCAGCTGCATCTGAAAGATGTTCAATCCAAATCACTCAGTTCTGGAAGGAGTTGCACTAAAGTAAGGTTCTTTTAATGTTGATTGTTTATTGATAAAATAAGTTAAAGATATGGGAGGCAAATTAATCATATGCTGTTTATTTTAGGTTCACAAGAAGGGTATTGCACTCGGTCGGTCAGTGGACCTTACAAAGTATAGTGACTATGGTGAATTAGTTGCTGAGTTGGATCGGCTGTTTGAATTCGAGGGCGAACTAATGTCAACAAAAAAAGATTGGCTTATTGTCTACACTGATAATGAGGGTGACATGATGCTTGTAGGCGACGATCCTTGGAAGTAAGGATCCGTATTTATGTATTTTTCCTTGATTGGTCGATTGTTTTGAAGTTTTATTTTTCTCTAAGAATTGGACTAATTCACATAATTCTCTCTATTAAATTTAGGGAATTCTGTTCTATGGTTCGTAAAATTTATATCTACCCCAAAGAGGAGATTCAGAAAATGAACCCGGGTACTTTGAGTTCAAAAAATGAAGAAAGTCTGTCAGCCAGTGAGGATACAGATGCAAAGGAAGTCAATGGTCAGCTGCATAAGTTAAATTCAGACAAAGGTCAACTGCATAAGTTAAATTCAGACAATGATGTCGATGCCTGATGATCAGCCGATTGATCTTTATAGATTTCAGGTAACTTACTTCCCCCATTCCAGTTATAACAATGGATTCAATGATTTTTGCTTTCTAGATGAATTTACCCCATGTTGTTGCCACATGTGAATGATGAATATAGTCTAGTAGAAGTATCTTCTGGTGTAACGTTTTGTTAATTCATCCACAGATTCTTGGTTGGGAGGTAGGGAACTGTCATCCAGTTGCAGAACATGACTTGGAAAAGAACTGTAGTAAGAAGTCTGAATGCCTATCAAGTGACTGTTTTGAATCAGAATATAGATGCCATGAATCAGGGTCCATTCAATCTTGGACGTATCCTGGAATCTAATATATGAACCTACACTAGTAGTGTGTGATCTGTGTTTCGAGCGAGGTGATATGCGGGTCATATCAGCCTCGCGTTTTACAAAATCCCTACCTTCTTGTACATAGTTGTTTCTCTCCCTCCGAACACCAACCCATTACTGTAATGAAGTTCATATACAAGGGCAGCCTTATGGTTGGTATCCAGTTAATTTGATTTTAATTTTGATTCTCTTAGTAACCATAATTTGTGACATGGGAATTGTGGACTAATTGTTTAGATCGTGCAAAATTTTGTATAGTTAAGTTTTGCTCAGTTTCTTCGTTTGACTGTACAAGGGTTACATGTGATCTCTGCTGGTTCACAGGGATTCCATTAGAATGGCTAACCTGGAATGGTAATGTTAGATTAAGGATAATCAAATGATGTTGGTGTAATATTGAAGCTCTGATGTATAAGCAGTAATTTTATATATAATGTATGTTTTGTAGCTTCAAAGATTACAAAAATCATTTATTTTATATATGTTATTTTTTAAGTTTGAATGATATTTCCTCAAAAAAAGAGTTCACATGACATTAAATTTGATGCAAGTGACATTTTACATGATGATAAAAAAAAAGTAACATTACATGATTTTATGTTAGTATAAAATCCTGTTTAGGATTTACTCAAAATCTCATAAAGATAAAGTAGTTTTTAAATCACTTGATTGATTCAACATGTTGAACTAGAAGCTAGTCATGTGTGTAGTCAATTTTATCAAAAAACTTGTTAATCTTGCTCTTCTTTACTCTAATAGCCAGTATGCGCGGCACATTGCCTCTAATCCTTGTTTTATGTTTATTTGAAATTTGACATCTTGATATCATTATGTAATTTATGTTACTTTATATATATACAATATTTTTGAGTATGTAGTTTTGATGACATTTCAACCATAGTTGAATTATTGAACTTTAAAGGTTAAACATTGCATTTGTTGTTCAGTAACTGATTAGATTTTTTAAGAAATATGCTATATATATTGAAACAAGTGTACCCATGAATAATCCTTCAGACAGCGACCATATGCGGGGAGTATCTTGGAAAAAAGATATTATAACTTAGTATTATTTTAGATAAATCTAAATGTTATTTTTAACAAACTTTTAAACTGAAAGGAGTAGAATGATAAATTATCATCTAACTTAGTATTTTATTTATCTTGAGTGATATTAATTTGTAAAAAGAAACTTAAGTACGAATTTTAGTAATACAAAAGAAACTAAGGTAGTGTGTTATTCTTCATGACAGCTTACGTAAATAGCTTTTTCAATTAAGCTCATAATCATTTTCTTTTATGGTTACAAGTCTTTTTATTTTTATTTTTTTTGAAATATCTATTGTTACAAGTCTTACATATCTTTTTCAACTAGAAAATTTAAAAAATGTTTATGTAATTCTCGAAAATATTTGCATTCAGAACATGTGTTAATGGAAATGTGGTCCTAGCCTCCTTGGATATTTATGGAAATTACGTGATAGGGAAGGAAGGAACATCATCGTTGAAGGTCAAAAATACGGTTGGATAATCTCAACAAAAAAAAAAAACTACGGTTGGTGCGTTACTATTACTAACCTTGAAATCAAAGTTTATCACAATTTTTAATTTAGATCAAAAGGAGGCTTTACTAGGAATTGTGTTAACCAATATCTTTCAAAATTGCTAATTTTGCCTCCTTTTTCATCTACGTTTTTTTATGGTTCAAAAGGGAAGATAATAAATATGTGATAGCGATGTTTAAATCAGGGAGAATTTAAAGCTATGTCCTTTCTGAAAGCAGTATAAAAATGAGGACAATAAATTATACAAGGTTCACATCAAAACACAATCTTAAAAATGTCCCTATACTAATTGAAACTTAGATACCAACCATAAACTTTTGGTTCAACATGAACAAGTGAAAGGTGAAATTCATGTGAAAGTTTCTTCTAATTCAACTTAAACGGAAGTTGCCAGAACCAGTATGAATTGTGAGTAAAAACTGGTTGATTAAACTTGCTAAATTGATAGTTTGAAATGGAATCTACTAGTTTAGATCATGGCAGGGAAGCCAGCTGAATCCAAGAGTACTGCTTTGATTTGCTCCGGATGGACATCTTGGCCTTCTTTGCATTGCTGAAATATAGAGAAAGTTTGCCTTTACACAACAATCACATAGACAAACAACTTCAAAATATAGAATGTTTTTATGTTTCCAAGATATTAAATTAAGGCTCTGTTTGACAAAGTCAAACCGCTAGCTTATAGCGGATAAGCTCGTAGTAGCTGTTTGGCAAGACAAGCTTAAGCAGCACTAAAAGTGCTAAATAAATAGTTCACACTTTTATTCAACCACAACATTACGATGGATTGAGTGATTGGAACTGAGTCTAGATATCTTAAGCAAGGTTTTGGTTCGAGTCTTGTAAATCAAAAAAAGTGGTTGCGAGAGAAGACTCCACTAAAGGTGGTCAGCTAAGTTCTCCAGCAAAAAATAGTCGTTAGTGAAACTGCTGGATACTTCACATACATGGTAACAATAAAAATGGTGCATGCCTTAACTCTTGTTTCAATTTTTATCTACTTCACCAACTTAAACGACTACTACATAGCAAAGGGTGTTAAAATCATACAAGTAGGAGGTTCTGAGTTCAAACCCCGGAAACTAACATTTCCCCACCCCCACTAACATTGCCTATCAAAATAAAAAATAAAGATGGGATACAAATTTCGATTATGATTAACATGCTGGAACTGGTGTGTGGACCAGGAAAACTATCAAGCAAGCTTACTTAAGTTATAATCTAGACTAGATGCAACATGTTTAATTTCCAAGTGAGGTGTAGATGTTAATAACAGAATATTAAAATTTTACCTCAGCTCTAAAAATATCCATAGCAAAGCCATTGAAACAGCTTATAACAGCTTGCTGAATGTCTAGTCCAAGATTATCCAAAGCCCTCATTGTTGACAGCAACAGACCAGGTTTGCGGCTGCAAAACATGTGGATATTTACAGCCCTTCCTTCGCGCAACCGAACCTCAACCTATACAAAGTGAAACGAGAGAGACTTGGTACATAAGATACACCACGGTTCATTCCACCAGCGAGCGCGTCACACATTTATTTAGGAATAGAAGAAAGTAAGGAAACAAATGGACAAGTTTGAGCATTACCCTAGCAGGTTGGCCATTGGGACTTGGCAATGAGCTGGGACATAGTTCTTCTTTAATGCGGCTGGGGAGTGTAGGTGGAGTAGGTGTCAAAGGATGGAAACTTGAAGCAGGTGTCATTGAAGATCCACCAGGTGTTGACTCCAACTCGTTATGAAGGTCATTTATCCTTTGCAGTAGTTCTTTCAGATACTCTATTGCATCTCCAAGTATTGAAGCCCTGTCCATCTAACAAAACAAACCATATCCATCACAATTAAACCACCTTTGGAGGCATGTAAATTTCATCTTAATTAGCCAATTACCTAATAGGACTAAATTGGTGATTCATCTTGAAATTGAAAATCCTCAATCAAAATTAGTACTCATGAGTGTGGGGAGTGAGGGAGAGCAACAACAAGAGACTTAGACGCCACATGATGGTATGACTCATTAGCTCGTTGTTGCTCCTCCAGGTAATCTTTGAACTCCCCAACAATGAGTTGGTCAATTTAGTCTCAGAAATTGTCTATTTAGAACTAATGTGATCGAGAATTTTCAATTTGAATCATCTTGAAATTTCGCTAATTTTAGAGACTAATAAATAGACCAACCAACCTCTATGTAGTTAGTTAGATTATTATTATATAACATAAGCATAAACCAACAAGTTAAATCAAACAAATTGAAATGTGAACACTCTAAGAACTTGAATTTAAAAAAGTTGAGGATGAAGAAATGTCTTCTTACTTTGCTAATCTTTGGAACAACAGACCTAAGCATATAGAGTCTATCATTGAGCTTCTTCCTACGATGTCGTTCAGCCATCAAATTCTTAGCAGGCATTCCCTTCTTCTTCTTCTTCTTCCCCTTTCAGATCAGTAACTGTACTATTCCCATTAGACAACGCATTTCCACAATTCTTCTGATCTTCAATTTTACCATTGTAGTTACTCTCAGTCAAGTAATCATCAGAATCATAGTTCAAACCAGACCCATCATCAAAACCACTCATTTTCCTTTTCTTCTCACTCCCTTCACCACCACTTTCTGATCCATTGTTTTTTCTAAGTGCAGCTCTCTTCTGAAACAAAGTGGGTTTTTGTGATCCAGAATTAGGTAACGATTCAAGTGGTCTTAAAATCTTTGACCTGTTTAAAAACAATGACTTTTCAGAACCCTCTTCTGAGTTCTGAAACCCACCAGTAAAATGGGTAGGGTTGGAAGTCAAGTCAATGAAGTTACCAAGAAGTGAAGAAGAAAAAGAAGAAGCTTGAGGATCAAGAAAGGGAATATCAGAAGGTATGTCAAAAGGGTTGAGAAGAGAAGAGAAAGTAGTGGGTTTTGGATTTGGAGGAAGGAAATACTGAAGGTGAGATGGTGAAGGGTGGAGGAGAGTATTGAAAAGGGAAGAAGAAGAAGAAGAAGGAGAACATGAAGAGGAAGAAACAGAGTCGACAACAGTTTGTTTGATTAAAAGGTTGTCTAAGTTAGGTGAAAAAGTCATGTCTTTCATGTACCAATCTTCTTCCATTTCAAACATGGGTTTTAGAGAACTTAAGTCTTGTTTGTTTTCAATGAATCCAGAAGAAGGAAGAGGAGTGTTTGGATTTGAGTTTGTTGTAGGCCATGAAGGTGAAGGTGAAGGTGAAGCAGAAGCAGAAGCAGTGTTTTCGTCTTGTTTTTCTTCCATCCAAACACTGCTATTGCTGTTCATTCTAGACATCATGGTTTGACAGAAGTAACAGTGTTACGGTTTTGGTTTAAATTAGGAGAGGTTGGGTAAGAAAGGGAAGGAAAAAAGGACGTTGCAGAAGGAAAAGGGGCATTTGCTTTTTTATTTTTAATATTTTTGGGGAGAGAGAGAGAGAGAGAGGCTTGGAACGTTATAATATAACGAACCACCGCTTCCCGATATAGCGCTGCAAAATCATGATTGAGAAACGCAGACACTTTCTGTTTGTGTTTTATCTGTTTTTGTTTCTACTCTGCACTCACAAAATATCACACCTTCCATAAAATCATGACGGTTATATCTTTGGGATCACGTGGAAAATCAGAAGCAACAAATTGGAGCTTCTCATTATATTCAGGGTCGGTCCTTGTTGTAATTGATTAATTCAATAGGACCAAATTGTAATAAGTAGTAGTAGTATTGTTGACTGGTTTAGCAAGTAGCAAGTTTAAAAGTTAGTTAGAAAACTACTGTGTATAAATACTATTCATATCAGAAAATGAAAGTTTAATCTTTCACCAAATTTAGTGTGTGTATGTGCACTGCTATCTCTCTCTCTCGACCTCAAGCTTCTTCATTGGTGAAGCACATTACTGTGCTAACAATTGGTATCTTAGAGCTTTGTTTTAGAGTCTGAAAACACGAGAGAATAGTGAGGTGTGTGTAAATTGATCTCGCTTACAGAAAATCACATCGATTTGCGAATCGTAGATCGTGGAAATTGCATTCGATTTCGAGGATAGAGAAACACGAGTGTGTGTGAGAAATTGGTTGAGGAGGTCAGCCGTGTTCGACGGCAAGAATTGGAGCGGTGGTCGACGCAAATGCATGTTCCGTTTTGGTGCTCGGGGCGTGCTTGACTATGTGAATGACGGTTACCACTGCGTTGGCGGAAAATCCAACGGAGGCTCAAATAAATGCTCATCGCGAAGCGAAGAAGGATCGGCGCGCTTTCTACATTCATCAATGCGTGGATGCAAAGGTGTTTGAGAAGATCGCGAGGCAACAAATCTGCGAAAAGTGCAGGATACGTTGGTGAGGTGCTACGGTGGTGATGCTAGTGTGAAGAAAGTGAAGCTTGATCACCAAGTAGCGGTATGAATTGTTGCGGATGAAGAACGATGAGAAGATTGCCGACTACGCCACACAAGTCATTACTATTTACAAACCCGGATGAAGAATTGTGAGAAACGCTTCTGAGCAAGCGATTGTAGAAAAGGTACTTCGATCCTTGAATTCTCATTTTGATTATGTTGTCACCGCGATAGAACAATCTAAAGACCTTAGTGCAATCAAAATTGAGGAATTACAAGGAAAATTTAGAGGCACGTGAGATGAGAATTAAAGATAGATTGACTGAGAAAGAAAGTGAACAAGCCTTAAAGGCTCAAACCAAGAACAAAGGAGAAAACAATAAGAAGAAATGGTGGAATAAGAAAGGGAAAGGAAAGCTGGAATAATAATAATAAGAAGAATAATGAAATCGGAGAATCCTCTAAACCTAAGGAAGGTCCTCGGTGAAAGAACAATTATAATAAGAAGAAAGGAGGATTCGATAAGAGGAAAATACAATTACTATAATTGTGATAAATATGGCCATTTCGCATTATAGTCAGGGTCGGTTCTATGATTTTTGGGGTGATAGGCGAAATCAAAAATGATGTCTTTATAATAATAATAATAATAATAATATTATTCTTGTTGTTATGATATTTTCAAAGCCTTGTATGTTAAGAAAATCATTGATAAATCATTTATAATTAAAACCGGTTATTTTAAAAACATTTTAACAAAATCAAAAAGATTCAAGATTGTTCAATCTATCTTTATTCATATCACTCGTAAATATAAATTCAATATTAAAGAGATTTTATCTTTTGAATGCAGTTAATCACATTGGAAGGGTATTCGGATAGTGATTGGTGCGGTGACAAAGTTGGAAGGAGGAGTACTTTTATGTCAAGTTTCAAGGAGCATCAATTTTCTTTTTTCATCGAAAGTATGAAAGAATCCTATTTCACATGGGAGGAGCAAGCATTTTTCACTTCTTAGTCTCCTAACTAAATGTGAAGACGCATTTCAAAATTTTATTCATATTTTGAAAGTTTAATCTTTCACCAAATTTAGTTTGTGCTAACCAAAAATTTTCACAAAAATCAAAAATAATAATAATGACGATTGTTCAATCTATCTTACATAGCTCCAAAGTCTCTTTATTTCAAAATTTTGGTTTTGGTCCCCAAATTTCTAAAAGTGTGTGTTTTAAAAGTGGCATCCAAAGTGATAACTTTGCATTTTCTTTTAAGCTTTGAAATTAGAGCCAAAAATTACTACTTTTGAGCCTAAAAATAACCACCTTTAGACCCAACAATCTGAGTTAGAACGAAAATAGCAGTATTGTATGAAACTGAAAGAACAAGAACACAGATTTGGAATTCTAAGACTAAAATTCTATCTCAAATAAATAAGGGAGACCAAAAATGTAATAAAACAATTTTTTATAAACTGCGTATGTATTAGGAAAATAATTAGATATTTTCAAAAAACTTAATACGACACAACTTGATTTTAACCAATATGTTAACACCTCTAAAACTTTAATTAGAAAATTATTATTTACTATTAAATTTATATTATTTTTTATTCCAATATCTATATATAGTAGTAAAAAATCAAAATTTGGTGCCCCTCAAAATTTGGTGCCCCTCAAAAAATGGGTCCCTGGGCGGTTGCGCCCTCTCGCCATGCTCTGGGCCACCACTAATTATAGTGTGTAAGGCGTGTTACGGCATAGGGTCTTAGCTTAAATCAGTTTTTTAAGATTACGAAAAAAATTAGATGTAGCTTCCCCAATAATTGGTTTGGTAAAAAATGAATTTAATTTCGTGATAATATATGTAAAGTCTGATGTTGAGCAGTGTGTTTTGAAGTAAAAAAGAAAAAAACTTAAGTGTTCAAACACTCAAAGTTTCTTACTCAATAACCGGTTTGCTGAAAAAAGAATTTAATTTTGTGACAAAATATGTAAAGTATTATGCAGAGCAGTGTGTTTTAGATACTTTAGAGTTCAGAAATTTTTCTAAGCCTTCAAATACACAAAGTTTCTTCCTTAACAACAGGTTTGGTGAAAAATAATAATTTAATTTCATGACAATATATGTAAAGTGTGATGCTAATCAGTATAGTTTTTTGGGTACTTTAGACTTCATAAAAAATTCAAATTGTTCAAATACGCAAAGTTCTTTCCTCAATATTTGGTTTGGTGAATAAAATAATAATTTCGTGACAAAATACTTAAAGTGCGCTCGTTAAACATTGTGTTTTTGAGGTACTTTAGCGTTAAAAAAAACATTACATATGATTCATGAAAATTAAAAAATGATTCATGAAAAAGCTAAAAGTATAATTGGGGCCAAATTTTTAAGATTTTGAATAGGGGCTGCAAATTGTTTGAGACTACTTTATTTTACGGTACATTGAAAAAAATGCTGTGAGTTTAGCGGGATGTGGGTACCTTACCACTAGTCCAAACTATTTTTTCTTAATTGGAAGAGTTTTTTTGGTCAATTTGACAAAATAACAAATAAACATCACACACACTCACCTCACACACGCATACTCGAGTTCAAACCTAAAAGTTGACGTCTCTATATTAATGAAGTTGTCAATACAATCAAAAGTGGGACTCCGTATAAAAAGAGATTGGCATACAATAATTATAATTAAGTATATAAAAAGAAATGGCAAAAAATAGAAACATGGCTAAAAGGTACTTTTAGTCCCTGCAAATGTCAAGAAAATCCAGTTTAGTCCCTGAAATTCCAAAATTTTTAAAATAGTCTCTGCAATTAGTAAACGTTACTACTTTAGTCCCTGCTGTTACTTTACTCTTAACAAAGGAGGGACTAAACTAAATTTTCTTGACATTTGCAGGGACTAAAAGTGTCTTTTAAATGGAATTTTAGGGACTAAAGTAGTAACAGCAGGGACTAAAGTAGTAACGTTTACTAATTGCAGGGACTATTTTAAAAATTTTGGAATTGCATAAACTGGATTTTCTTGACATTTATAGGGACTAAAAGTACCTTTTAACCTAGAAACATCAATAAACTTTTTAAATTAAGTCAAAAAAAAAGAGAAACTTTTCAAATGAAATAAAATTGAATTTTTATCTTAAATATATTCTTTGTATCAAATGTTTTATACATATTCTATGAGTTTTTAGTAAATATTCATTTGCCTAAAAAAAGTAAATAATCATCTTCTTGATAAAAAAAAAAAGTAAATATTCATCTTCAATTAAATAATACTATAAAAGGACTTTAACAATTAATATACATCGAAATGAATTTTTCTCTTTCATAAAAAAAGTACTGTGTATTAAAGTTTTCTTGCAATAGAGATAGATGAAATAGTAGTAGATGGTAGTAGTAGAAAACAAAAAGTGAAGTAGTGAGAATTAAGCTAGGGATGCTGGATATAGTGCAGTCTCAAGTATCTCGTGAACCTTTCTCTAGCGTTTGCTTTTTTCACGCTCCCTCCTACTCTTTCATACCCATTAACTCAAAATATTTCAAAAATACTCTCAAGTAGAGTGCGTGTTTTCACCGATTCGGGGATGCGCAACCGAATATATTTGGTTGAGGTCAACCGAACAGGTAAAAAAGGTGAATGTGGTGTGAGAGTCTATTTTTTGTAATAAAATAGGGTGTTTGAACACCATCATGCGAACCTGTTCGCATGACCTCGTTGGAACAGGTGAAATTACGCACAAGAGGGTGTGAAGTCAAGATTTAACACACACGAACGATGTCATTCGAACCTGTTCGAAGTCCCGTGTTCGAATAGGTGAAATTTCGTGAAAAAAGAGATTTTGGCTGGCCTTTTAGTCTTTTCACACCCTTATAGGGTGTGCTTTTAATAAGATGGGGTGTGGGAAAAGCAAGCACCTTCTCTAGTCACCACAGTTACTGCCCAATCCAAACCATAACACCCCACCTCCTCTCTCTCTCTACGGTACAGTGTGGTAGTCAGTAGATGTTAAAAATCTGGTGTCTCAAACTTTTTTTTTAATAAGCAATGTTAGTAGGGGAGAATGTTAGTTTCTCACAGGACCTCCTACTTCCACTCATTTAGTGTATTCCTTCGATATTTTTAACTCATCAACTGAGGTATGTTGTCTCAAACTTGATGTCACACACCCGGTTCCACCAATAAAAGCCAGTAACTATTTTTCTTCTTTTAAACCTTATTGAGATTGATATATGCTTTTATGTAGAAACCATATATATTATTGTAAAGATCGAGGTTACATAAAAAAGTAAAAATACTCTTCTAATTTACAACAAGTTAATAAAAACATCTACATGTAACACTATCGAGACAACTTTTGTTGCTGCTGCACAACTAATAAGGATGCTTTACAACCAAGATCAGAAGAAGCCAAATAATCTCCTATCAAACCCAATTCTGGAAACTCACTCCATCCTTGAAGTCCATTTGTCTGAGGAGAATTAATACCATTACGTCTCCCAACTATGATAAAATCATGTATATTTACTATTTGACGAAGAACATCAACAGTTTGAGATCCACCTTCAACTTGTATTTCTCTATAACTTACATTCCCAAAACCATTAGCATATTTTA
The DNA here is from genome assembly GCA_020916435.1 of Oxytropis ochrocephala. NCBI lineage: Eukaryota > Viridiplantae > Streptophyta > Magnoliopsida > Fabales > Fabaceae > Oxytropis > Oxytropis ochrocephala. The sequence goes on along the minus strand of CM037089.1, from coordinate 12,020,893 downwards.
ACATTGCCTTATCAAGCATAGCATCCATATTATTATTTTCATCTTCATCAATCTTGTTCTTGTATACAATGTGATATATCACAACATCAATCATAGCAGCATTTCTAGCTGCTCTATTACCCAAACATAAAGCCTCCCTATCATCTTTTCCACCCAAAAATATTATAGCTAACCGAATCGTTGAATCAACTTGCGGAACAACTCGAGTTACTAAGATTCCAACTGAGCATGGTGATCTATCCAAGACCATACAATTTAATGACATTATATTCTTATCATCAAACTCAACTTTTCCATCACTTGACCATCTTAGATGAAAAGGAAGTATTATGATTGATGAGGTTTTGTCTAATGCAAGATTACACACATCTTCATACATTAAGTTAAGTGGAGATATAGCTGTATAAGGGTTCACTACAGCTGCACCTTGTTTTTCATCTTCATAGAGTTTGAAACTGAGAACCATACTATCAGAGTAAGAGTCATGTAAGTTTAGAGAAACTGCATCTCTCTTCTTGTGAGAAATGAAAATTGGTGATGATCTTCCAACTAGTTCAATTAAATGTAAGGCATCTACAGTGATAGGATCTTTATCTGTAGGGTAAAATATGTCTAGAAGTGTGGTGATAGGAGTTATGTGGTGTTGTCTATGAATGCAAACTACTATCTTTAGATTTGCATTTGGCTTCAAACTAATCATGTTCCTTTCTTCGTAACCAGCATATTTTCTTGAAGGGTCATACAAATGTCTTATCAATAAGTGTGAAATGCATATTGAAAATATCATTAACATAAATACCACTGCATATGGTATAACTTTGATATCCTGCATGCACAAGTATATATTTAATCAAGAACAATAATTAAGATAATTAGAAGCTTGCTAATTGTATTACTCTGTTTTCTTTTAGTAGCAAAAGTTGGTCAACGGAAGTTGATGTATTTGGACTAAATACATCAAATTTAAAACTGGATTTGATAAAATAGGGGGACTAAAACTGCACTTAAGCGTTAAAGAATTTGTAAAGGCGTATAAAATGTGTACTTACATTTCTATCCATTGCAGAGGAGTAGGTGACAACTTCCACAACACCTTTGGAGTTCAAAATGAGGGAAAGAGATAGAGCATCATTGAAGGGCATGGTGAAAAGTAGTGATGATATAAAGCATGCTCCAACTTTGAATAGATAACCCAAAATAACAACATTGGCAGCAATTTTAAGTGAATTTCCTCCTGAATCTAAGAAACTAGGTTGTACCTTCAATGCAGCAGTAGTTACATAAATAGGCAAAAGAAATTTTGTGCCCAACAAATGAATCCTTTTAACCAATGTAGCTCCTAATGGAGCACCTTCTGGTGTAGCCAAACCAAAAAGGAAAGGTACGAAAATTGGTCCAATTTCTAAGTATCCTGAAAACCAACACAAAGAAAAGAGAAAGCCAAGGATAATACTGAGGTAAATATCCTTGACTTCTTTTCCTTCTGGTGTGCGCTCGATGACCCAAAACATTGCAGAACGATAGAAGAGAAAAAAGAAGATCAACACGAGGACTATAGATCCCAACTTCATAGCAGAAAAAAGTCTAAGCCGATAATGACCAGGTTGCATTATTAACACAAAAACTACAACAATGTTACCTAGTAAGTCACTCACCAATGAACTTGATAATGCTAATCTTCCAAGTTCAGAGTTAAGGAGTTGAAGATCATTAAGGACAGAAGAAATGACTGCAAATGAAGTTGTATTATGTAAAACCATTATTAAACGTGGATCAAAACCCCTTCAACTGCAATCAAATTAATGTTATTGAGATATGCCATAACAATGGCAATGATCAAAGGTGTTATACAACCCAAAAGAGCAATGGCCCAACCTTTTTTACCTATTCCCATTATAATTTGAATGTCCATTTTTACACCAGTCTCAAATAGAAGCAACATATACCCAAATGCTGTTATTGTTGCAAGAGTATCTTGACTTCCATTAGGAAATAACATCATCTTGTAATTCTCAAATATCGGCAACATTGGTCCTATTATTAACCCTGTCTTTAAACAACAAAATTAACATACAATATTTATCAGACAAACTAGCTCATTACAAGATACTTAATTATACATATATATATATATAAGCAATTACCATAAGTTGTGAAATGATGGAAGGTAAGCCCAACTTCTTGACAGGAAACTGTAAGGTTCGTGTAATAGTATAAATTACAATGATTTGAAGAAGGAAAACGGGGAAAGCTGACTTTGATGGTTCCTTTTGTGTCTTGTGTTCACCCCATACACCATCTGAGAGAATATGAGGTGGAGCAGAAATACAAACGTTATATAGATGCATGTTGATTGATGATTCATTCAATAAAGCCACTGATTCAAACAACGTCTGGTTTAGATTTATCTCCATTGTTTAAACCCCTTCCCTCAATCAACTCTCTCTCTCTCTCTCTCTCTCTCTCTCTCTCTCTCTCTCTATATATATATATATATATATATAATAGCTAAAGAGAAAGATGAATAAATAAAAACAGAAGGTAGTTTTGTTTGTTAGCAACATGTTGCGCTTCCCTGTCAAAACTGAGAAGGTAGTTTTGTGATTAATTGTTAGGCTAATTTGGCTATATATGACAAATAAATAAAAAACAGAAACCCAAGTTAAGAAATGACGACAGCAAATATGTAATAGGATTTGTTGGAATATATAATAGGAGAGGGAGAAGCTGTTTTTATAATTTAAATAAACTAGTAGAATTCTAATATAGGATTATTTTTCATGCCAGCCAACAAAAAATATTGGATTATTTTATTTTTAAATAAAAATGAATAATATTATGCGACTCTATATATATGAAATTTTAAAAATTTATTTTCACATTAGTATAATAGCCACTAACTGTCATTCTATAAAAAAAACTAGTAGTATACCCGTGCATGCGCACGGGTCGTATTGTATTGTATTGTATTGCTTGTTATGAATGATTCTAAAATTAAATTTGCATACTAAAAATAAAGATTTACATAAAATGTTTTTTCCATCTTAAGTTAAAACAAAATATTTATCTAAAAATAGGTATTTATACAAAGGAGAAATATAAAGTTACATATACTAATAACATGTAATTTTTCCCATTGAGACTCAAAAGTAAAATAATTATTTACAAAATATAAATATATTCATGAAGGCAAAATAAAAAAATTAGTTATACTGCAAATAGGTTATATTTTTCCATGAAACTTCAAAGAAAAACAATTATTAAAAAAAATAAGAAATTATTTTTTGACAAACAAATTAAGATCGATGTTTCTAAAGGAAAAATATATATAATAGGAAAAATAAGACATTTGTCACGGATCGTATTGTATTGTATTGTATTGTATTGCTTGTTATGAATGATTCTAAAATTAAATTTGCATACTAAAAATAGTTATACCTACAACATAAAACATTTTCTGGTTGGGACTGTTAAAAATAATGAAACTATATTGATATCGTGCAATATTTGAAATTACACTCATAAGTCATAACGCGTAATATTTTCTTAGAATCAAAATAGTCACTTGTATATAATAAAGAGATTTACGAAATTGATATATGCTCAAAGAGTACTATGATCTCAACATGTAATTTTTCTCCTAGGGATACAAAAGTAAAATAATTATTTATAGATACTAAAAGGATTTTTAAAAATTTGTGAGTACTTAAGAATGTTCTTAAAAATTGTTATACAGACAACATAAAATATTTTCTGGTCGGACTCTTAAAAATAACGAAACTGTATTAACACCGTGTATGTAAAGTCAAGGTTACCATATGTTAAAGGTAATATCGTATGTTGCACCACTACCAGAAAAGCGTATTTTAGCCACGGTGGATTAGCCACGGTTAATTTTACCGTGGTCAACGCAATAAGAGGTCGACTTATTAGCTACCCTTGAACCGTGGCAAACAAACTAGAAAATTTCCAATTAAAAAAATTCACTGTTAGCTACCCTTCAACCGTGGCAAAAAACCGGAAAATTCATAAATAAAAATTTACACGGTTAGCTACCCTTTAACCGTGGCAAACCAACCGGGAAATTCTGAAGTGAAAAAGTTCAGTCTCCCTAGAAAATTTTATTGTTTCCCACGTTTTCCCCCTTTGTTTCTTTACGCCTCTAACCTAGGTTTCAGATTCTTCAATCAATTCTTTCACCTCTTTCATTCCAACACTTCTAAGGCAACAAAGGGGTATAATTTTTCTGCAGCTTAACACGTCAACAATTGGAAGCTCCAAACGAAAATTTCTTTGCGAGAAACAAAGGGGTAAATTTCAGCCTCCTTTGATTTTCACATTTACACTTCACTTCCTTCCTTCTTTCTTTCTTTCTTTTACCCTATTTGATTTGTTTCTGTCTCGTAAGAAAGAGGAAAAATCGTTCACATTTCATGGCTTGCAATCCCTCTCATCAGTTCTTCAGGTTGAGGTTTGGTATTCTCAGTTTTTGTCTTCCATCTTTTCTTCTTCCAGCACTCCATTTTCGTTTTCTGTTTTTTCTCTTCACAAGTTGAGGTCACAATTTCTTTCTCAAAATCCTAATATTGTTTCGTTATTTCTTATGATAATTAGTTGTTGTTTTTGTTTAATTTCTCATCCAACAGCTTCATAAAAGAATTTGAGGATTTCGATTTATCCATATAGTTTATCATGATATTAGGTTTTTGAAATCCTACTCAGGTTTTAGTGTTATTTTGGAACTCTTATTCATAGGTTTTTGTGAATCTTGTTTAAGTTTTTTTAGGTTTTTGAACTCTTATTCACAGGAAGGCAGGAATATATTTTTGAACTTGACTTTTCCAGTTAATATAGTTTTGTTGTGTTACTTTTCCTGTGAGCTATTTATAGACTTGGTTTTTGTTTTGTTGTTTGAGACTTTGGCATCCATGCTCTGAGCAAAGAAATATAGTGAATAGGCTACTTCATGATCCTTTAGTATATATGTTTTTAGTATCTATTAATGTTAGAGGTATCAAAACTAGATGTGAAAGAAGATACAATAAGAGAATAATTTTGAAAGTGAATTTGGGAATATATTAGATCTGTTAATGTTAGAGGTGAGATGGAATTTCATGGTTATGGTTTTCTCCTTTCTCCATTGCTTCCTCTAACCTAGAGTTTTATCTGTCATTGATTCTCCCTTTTCTCTACGGTGAGAGCTCAATGGAGAGAAGAGGCCATCGATCCGGTTGAGGAGCATCACTTTTACAGTACATGTATGTCGTTGAACTTGATTGAGGTTCATTAATCGTTTTCTCGCAATTGATTTCTTTGCTTCTATCAAACAAAGTCTGAGTTTAACAAATATATAGGAGTATAAAAACACAGTTATTTATGTGCTACACACTTTCCATTGTCAAAATCAATTACAGAGTATAAACAAAGATTAATGAGTTGATGAATTACTTAGGTGTCCTAATTTAAATGCACATGTGAGTTGCAAAATGGTCTGTCAAACAAATCTATATCTGCTAAACCAGAGTTGTTTCTATAACCTTGGTTATTAGCTTTTAAGAAGAAAAAAGGAAGTGAAACAAGATGACAGTAAAAAAAAATAGATTTGAAGCAAGCTGACTTCATTAATATCATATTCTATTTGGAACAGTTTTACAACCAACTATTTGAGCCTTTTACAATCCCATTTTACACAATTTTACAACAAAGAAATCAAATGTATTTATGCTTGAGCCTTGAGTCTTCTTCCTTTTCTTCTTTGGTGATTTGGGATCCATTTACATCGATAATTCTTGAATTGAAAGCAAGAGTGCAAGCCATTAAGAAATCATAATCTTTTCTTTCTTGATTTTGTGTTCTGCATAAAAGCAAATCACAAACAAGATACAGAATAAAGCATAATGTAGAGTAATTTTGCTGCATAATGTAATTAGAAGAAATTGGGAAGACCATGGATAAGAACCTAACACAAAGAAGCCATCATCAAAACCAACCACAAAAGCAACCAGCAAGTTCAAAAGCTTCAATTTAGCATTCAATTTCACTTCTAGCAGTAGCAGGTGCATAACAGAGTCTGTGAAAGATAGTAATAATCGTGCTTAACGACAAAGAAACCATGAAAGTGGCGCCACTTACACCCATGGAAGCGGGGAACCTCGAAATAGCATCCCGAAAGCAATACATAACCTATAATTCAACAAATAAATTCAAGTGATTAGATTAGAGATAATCAACAACATCTACTTTGTCATAACTATAGAGTAGAGAAATGCATAAATCAATTACAGTATAAACAAAGATTTCTTGCCTTTTGGATTTATGCTTTGGTTATTCTACTAAACCTTCTCATCATACTTGTTATTTTTTGAGTCGACTCTCGAGACATCATTGACCTCGCACCTATTGGTAGATACGTCTTTCTTTGTCTCGGATTATCTACTCATTCTTCAACTCTATACATTTTTTTATGAAACTTAAAGTAACTAGTTGTTCATCTTGTTTAATTATGTTTAATGAGTAAGACTATATATTACAAACCCATATAAATTGTTATGCAATGGAGCTTTTAGTCAAATATATTAATCTGTTATTTTATTTTTGTTGCTAATATATAGGATAAGATTTGAGAGAACTTATCTCAAGACCAAGAATGTGTAGCAACAAAAGGTGTCCCATCAAAGATTAATGCTTATCCCGATGATGCCATTGGGAAACTATGTGATCTGAACACGCAGCCGAGGAGTGCGTGTTTTAGGTCTAGTGTCTCTTCAACTTATGTCTTTAACAACCGTATGCATTTCACCGAATTTATCCAAACCGTAGCTCAAGCCAAATGAATGTCGAGAACTTACGAGAACAAAGTAGTAGATTTGGAAGAAAAACTAGAAGGATATGAAGAAACAAAGCAACAACTTACACAAACTACTCGAGGAGATTATACAAATCAAAGAGAAGCTTGGACAAACAACAACTAAGTTGACAAAAGTTGAGAGGTTCTTGCAACATAAATTTGGAGATGAGTTATCTATGTTTGACTTATAGGTTTATCTTAGTTATTGTTATATAGAGTATGTATGAGAACATTTAGTTACTTCTTTGTTGGCTTTCATTGTTGTTGGCCTATTTTGGTTTCATATTTCATGTTAGGTTTTATTACTTTTGAAGTGGATGCTAGATAGCTTACTTTTATCATTAGTAATCAATATTTGGACTGTTTATATTCTAATTGTGTATTGGTATCATGAAATTTGAATGCTATTTACAAATGACTATTAGGTAACTATTATGCAGTAATGAATTTCTAAAAAAAAAAAATTAAGTTAGCTACGGTTATGACCGTAGCTAAAATACGCGCCAAATTCTCGCGCCTAGTTAGACACGGCTATGACCGTAGCTAAAATACGCGTGTGCAAAACCAAGTGGATGATTTGGCTACTGGAGAACCGTAGCTAAATTTCTGCATAACCGTAGGTAACTAAATGTCTCCACGGTTTCCGTAAGCGTGGCTACCGAGAAAAAAGACCGTGGCTAACATTTGGCGACGCCAGGTCCTTTCACGGTTACAAAAACCGTGGCCAAGTTTGTTTGCCACGGTGTTTCGGCCTCTTAGCTACGGTTTTAACCGTGGCTAATCACCGAGTTTTTTGTATGCTTAAAAATAAAACATTTATTGTTTCAAAAAAAAACATTTATCACAAACTAATATTTTTCAATTTAAGATTATAATGCAGTATAAAACTTTGTTAATTTCAAAATATAATCAAATAAATAAAAGTAATTATAGTACATCGGTTATTTAATTAATGATTCTTACTCATGTATGCGACTATACATGAGTCATGAAATTGAAGGAGGGAAACATTTTTTGTTATCTCTCCAATTTTTTGGCCAATTGACCATTTTTTTTTTGACTTTGTTTTTTTTTTTTTTTTACTTTTTTTTGTTACCATTTTATTGGTGTGTAATTTTCATTGGCTTTATCGATGACTAATTTTCACCGAGGAAACTGGCTGGCCACGAGTACTCAATTTTGTCGGCGTGTGCGCGATTATATCCTTCCAACAGAGTTTTACTGATGACTAATCTACATTTTTTTAAATATTTTTATATTTTAAAGTGGGATGCTAAAAAGTGTGCTTTAGTGTACTTGATTGAGACAAAATTATTTTGTAGCAAAACACGTAACGTGAAATGTTAGACAGTGTGTTTTGGGTTACTTTAGGATTCAAAATTTTTTTAACTACTCAAATACTTCGTTCGTTAATCTATTTAATGAAAAAACAATTTCATGGGAAAATACATAAAGTGTGATTCTAGGCCGTGTGTTTTGGGGGTACTTTAAAATCTTAAAAAAAAATTACATGTCCAAATTGGTATTTTCTACTTTATTTAGATAATTTCGTATCAAGAAGTATTAGAAGCATAAATAAATTGATATTTATTTTTAAATCAATCTCTGCATGATACCTACGTTCGTGTTTCACTTTTTAATTATGTTGTCTTCTTCTCTCTTTAATTATGAGTTAAGTCTTTATATCTAATTTTTTTTGGTATAAACTAGGTATCTTCTCCACGTAAATTCTAGAGACTAATCCCTCGAATTCCTATTACATGAACATAACTTACACAAAATTCCTGCTTAATCGTCATCAAAAAAAATTTGATGATTTTCTTATGCTTCTTTTCTTTAAAGGTTTACTCTTTATTTAATTCATCTTCCATTTTAATATCAAAACTTCTGTAGTCTCAGTGACCAATATCTGTATATTTGAACTATTTTTATGACGTTTCCCTTCATCCTACTTATGTCATATCATGCTTCACCTCCCTTATTTTCCCATTTTCTTGTGTGTAAAATCAACATGTCTTTAACAACTATAAACCTTTAATCCTCAAAACTAACTTACAGAATCGTTTTTTATTTCAGTATGTTTCACTTAATCAATAATTCAATCAACCCGTCCATCAAACGGATTAGTGGGAACTAGTTTTAGATAATATAATAATGCAATGTACATATGATTAAGTTATTAGTTAGAATATCAATATCTATTTTGATAATGTTAGTTATATAAAATATAACCTACATTTAAATATGTGTTTCCTCTATGTAAGTATGTTTTTTAAGGTATAATCTCTATAATTTTTTCTTTCTTTTATCGTTCATGCATATATACCACATATTTCTTTTTAGTCATTTTATTTTGTTTTAGTGTTCATAAAATTTGTTTATATTGAAATTGGTCCTTTAATATGTAAAATATTTGACTTCAGTCTCTTTAATAAGGCAACATAAAATACTAAAATAACAAAAAATTAGTTGAATCTAGAAAATTTCTGTTTAATATTTCCTACACAGATCGAAGGTTCGAATGGTTGTGTGTTTTGTATTTATGAATCAGTTCACATCACGGGAAGATGGAGGCGATGTGTTAAACTTATGAGCTAGAGCTTCAATGGCTACTTCTATTCTCTTCAATATTCTCGCATTGTTAGAAAAAAATTGGTTATGCAACTTAAAAAAGCAAACGTAGAAGATAGACTTGTTTTGTAAGGAGATAGCCATTACTATGGAAATCTGGGCAAGAAAGAAGATGTTATCCTAAAAAATGAGTGAAATGTTTTAAAAAAGTATGCAAAGAGAAACTGACAAATTTACCCGCATTATAAGACAAGCATTGCTTCTAAATCAAGGCAGTTTTGGCATTTCTGTAGGTAGCCAAATGAGTAGAGATAGATGCAGAAAAGTAGGTGAATTGGAAAAGTTCTTCATTGCAAATTGCTCCTTTCACATTTTTTTTTCTAACATTTGACTCTTGTGTTGTTATTTACACCAGCTTAACGGTGTTTGTGGAGGATCGAAATCCAAATTAGATAACATGGAGGACTAAAATATAAATTAAGCAGCGTGTGTCCAATAGTCAACCATTTGACTCAGTGGTAGTATCGTCTACGTCTTCGCTACAGCGATGTTGATATTTTTATCGAACTTGTTTTATTTTGCTTTTTCATTTGATTTTTGTTTCCATAAAATAAAAATAAAAAAATCGATTAATTTGACTTAACTAACCAATAATTATCATCGACGAAGAAGGTTTAAGGCGGTGAACAGTCCACGGAAGCAGCAAGGGCAAAATAGGGAATAAAAGTATCATGAGATGAAGGCCGCCTCATGCGTCAATGCTCAGTGAAATGCAATGAAGGCCGGCCACGTGTCATGTATACAGACACAACCTCGAAGAAATCGACGCATGAGATCAAAGGTGAAATAGATATGATATGATTCAGTGGGAGAGGGTACATGATAGAGAAAGATAGATATCTTTTGGGTAAGCCACTGTGTCCATTTGCCACCACATTTTTATTCCTTGCTCCTCTTTGCTTCCCTCGATTTTTTATTATATCTTCCTCTCTCTCTCTCTCTCTCTCTCTATTCAGCCCCCTTTACTTTTTAGTTCTCTTTCTTATTTCTTATATATAATCTTTTAATTTAATTAATATTCATCTTATTTAGTTTTTCTGGTTCAGTTCTTGTTATCTTATCCGTTATTCTGGGGAGTGCTTCCGGTGAGTTCTTTTTTCCTCTCCTCCGTTAACTAATTCGTGTTACTGTTACTTTCGTTTTCTTACTTAGTTCAATTAGGTTTTTAGAGTTATTACAGGATTTTAATTTTCCGATAGTGTTTTTGAGCACCAGGTGTTTGCTTAATGATTTGTTTAATTTTGCTTAATTGTTCTTCTTTTGCGTGTAACTACAACTAAGGTTGCTGATTCATTAATTGAACTTTTCCCCAATTATATAATTGGTCGCTTTCTTTTGTTTATTATTTGTTATAGTCGTCGTTTTGGTTCTTGCTATGTAGTTGGCTGATACTTTTTTTTGGTTTGATTGTCAATTTTCAACATTAACTTATTACTTTGGCTCCGAATATGTTGGTTTTTGATTGTGGTAGTTGGCTGCTGGTGTTGATTTTTGAGTTGAGCTTACCGAAAACAAACCCATTTTGAAGTGGATATCGCCTTTGGTTTAAACCCATTTTTTGTTTGTTGGGTTTTACTTGAAGGAAGAAATAGGAGTTTGACTAGTTAGGAAGCAGAATGAAAAGTGGATTACATGCACTTAATTTCCTCGTACAACCAATTAACTTGATATCTTTTTACCTTATCTTATAATGAATTGAAAGAATGTCTTAAGGGGTCATTTCAACTTTCAAGTAACTCTTGTGATTCCTTTCTCTGTCCGATACATCCATCTTAATATAGGCACTGTACATCATTCGTTCAAACTTCGAACTTCATTAACATTGCTTTCGAGTCATTTTGAGATAAACTTGATTCTTTCTTGCCAGTTGTTTGTTTGTTTGTTTGTTTGTTAAACTATGTGAGCAAGATATCGTCTTTGGAACTTTGACATTTCTGGATTTCATGACGCTCGCCCTTAGATTGTATCTATCTGCTATTCATCACATGTTCTGAAACAACTTTTCTGTTTGTCGTATTTTCTGATTTCATGAACAATGGAAGTGCTGCCCTGTTTGTAAACTTGCCTTGCTTAGAATATTTTATTTGGCTGGCAAGTTTTAAATTTCTTAATTTTATTGTGATCCAATATTAATTTTTACCGAAATATATTATTTTCTGGTGTAAGTAGGGACTTGAATTTGCGGATTTGTTCAATATTTGTACATGTATTTTCCTTTATTCTCCTACGTGTTACATGCTTATCTGAGTGCATTCCGTTGCTTTAAGATTGTTACTTGTTGGCTAATATGTTTTTATCAATACATGCAGCTACTGTTCAGAAATCATGGCTAGGGTTTTGGCTCAGTCAGTTAATGTCCCTGGCCCGGTGGCTGGGAACAGGCAAAGTCATAAGGGATCAGGGAAATCAAAAAGATCAGTCAAAATGATGTGCGCTTTACGATCAAGTGGATTAAGAATGCCAGGTTTCTCCGGACTTCGTACTCTCAACCCTTTGGATACCGTAATGCTGAGACCTGGGCTTGATTTTCACTCAAAGGTATCAATTGCACTTTCTTCTTCAACAAGGCGGGCAAGGGCTACCAGATGCATACCCAAAGCCATGTTTGAGCGTTTCACAGAGAAAGCAATCAAAGTAATTATGCTAGCTCAAGAGGAAGCAAGACGTCTTGGTCACAATTTTGTCGGAACAGAGCAGATTCTATTGGGTCTTATTGGTGAAGGAACTGGTATTGCCGCTAAGGTTCTAAAGTCTATGGGAATCAATCTTAAAGATGCACGTGTAGAAGTGGAGAAGATAATTGGAAGGGGTAGTGGATTTGTTGCTGTTGAGATTCCGTTTACACCCCGTGCGAAGCGTGTATTGGAACTTTCACTGGAGGAAGCTCGCCAACTTGGTATATATTTATTCACCTTCCTCCAATATAGTGTATTACCTAATTTATAAATTGCAAAAGGCATTTGTTGTATCTTCTACAAAGGTTTTTGTTCTTTTTACTGATCTGTCTATTATTAGCAGTTTTTCACAATTTTTCTCCTGTAATTAATGCTTGAAATAAGGTAGAGGTGGTTTGGTTATGTTGTATTTGGTACATTTATGATTTTGTCTATTTTACTATTTACTATTTTACTCGAAACGGGTCGGGGAGTCATCTTTCTTAAGTTTTGTTTGCGTATAGAGGAGGAAGTAAAAAGGGAAAGCGCAGATAATCAAATATGCCACCCTATTATTGCGTCACGAAAAGATAAAAATCAAAGAAATCTTGAACCATAATCTTTTGCCTATTTCCTGTACGTCTATCTAGGCAATTACTCCAAACCCCTTAATGTATGGTGTAGGTACCACCACTGGGATGATACCCTCTTGCTTTGAATACATTCAAAAAAATTAGCTGGAGGCTGCCTGTTTGTTTTTTCAATGGTTGGCCCGTCTTTCGGGATACAAATTGTATCTAGTTGTAATATTTTGTCTAAGATTACTGAAACTGAGCCTTATGCCATGAAATTTTCAGGTCACAATTATATTGGATCTGAGCACTTGCTTCTGGGTCTTCTTAGAGAGGGGGAGGGTGTAGCAGCACGTGTTCTCGAAAACCTGGGTGCTGATCCTACCAATATTCGTACACAGGTCAGTATAATTCCATCATTTATCCTTTTTGCCACATGTTAATGTGATTTTTTTTCCTGAACTTTTGTGTTAATTTGATAATTTCCATGAAACGGGCACAGGTTATCCGCATGGTGGGTGAGAGTGCTGAAAGTGTTACTGCAACTGTTGGCTCAGGAAGTAGTAACAATAAGATGCCAACTTTGGAGGAGTATGGCACCAATTTGACCAAGCTAGCAGAGGAGGTAATGACACTTTCTAGTTTTATTCTTGACAGATGGTGGGTGATACTTCATGGTTCCTAAAAGCTTAATTTTTCACATATCTTTTCAGGGAAAGTTGGATCCTGTAGTGGGAAGGCAGCCACAAATTGAACGTGTCACTCAAATTTTAGGCCGCCGCACAAAAAATAATCCTTGTCTTATTGGAGAACCTGGTGTTGGGAAGACAGCAATTGCGGAAGGTCTTGCTCAGAGGATTGCAAACGGTGATGTACCCGAAACCATAGAGGGAAAAAAGGTTAGCGGAAAGCATTTAACCTCTACCTTTATTAAAATCGGTGTTCCATTTAGGGAATTTACGATATTCTATGAGTATCATTGACATGTTCAACGTGTTGGAATTGACTTAAGTAATTCTAAAAGTATCCTGTTTTGTTGTATGTGTGGAATTTTACACGTTGACAAAAGGGTGTTTCATGGCACCAAAATGGTCGGAGCTTGTATCTTGGGCATTTTGTCTCATTTCAGTCACATGGTTTGCCTTAATAATGTCATGTTAGTATTTAAGTTTAGGGTAGATAATTAGGTTTGTGTTTTCAAAGTCGTTGGATTTGGGGATGTTCAATACTACCTCCGGTCCTATTTAAGAAACAAAAAACCAGTTCATCGATTCCAAGGAAAAACATAAGTTAATCTTAATTTTTTTTTTCCCAAAAATATCCATTGTATTAAATGGTTGAAAGGTGGCTTATATAATTAATGACACCCATTGCATGGGAAATGACAGTAAAATAAGGGTATAAAAGGAACTTAGCTATTAATACATGATTTTTATAATAAGAACCACAAAAATATACTCAGTTGTTTCTTCTTATTATTAGGACTGGAGGTAGCAGCATGATTTTGATGAATCCTAAATAATGTGAACATTTTCTTTGCTCAATTGTATTTGGCATAAACAGCATGTTCTGGATATGGTTATCTCCAAGTATTTAATAAATGACAAGCAAGTGGGTATTAGGTGTCTTTCAATCTTTTTAACTACCTTTTCAATAATGGCTATAGAACATCAATGATCAATGTCAATGCGCTGATTTTTTTTTTGCTCTATGCTGAAATTCAATTTTTTATTTAAAAAAATAAAGGTTTCAAGGATTGATGTCCTTACCTCTTGGCAAAGGAGGCTTTGAGGCCATGAGATGACCAACTTTTGCAAAACTTTAAACTAATAATTGAAGGCGTAAGATTGTGAATGGTTTTGTATATCCAACATATTCTAATAATGTGCTTTGTTTGCATGAATTAGGTTATAACCCTCGATATGGGTTTGCTTGTAGCTGGAACTAAATATCGTGGTGAGTTTGAGGAGAGGTTGAAGAAACTGATGGAAGAAATCAAACAAAGTGATGAGATCATACTTTTTATAGATGAAGTGCACACTCTAATTGGAGCCGGAGCAGCCGAAGGTGCAATTGATGCTGCTAACATCCTAAAACCAGCTCTTGCAAGAGGTGAACTACAGGTAGAATTTTCCTCAAAATGTTAAAAAATGGATTTACTGCTTATTGTCTCTGACTTTGAAGTCAATGTGTTATATCCAAGAGGAAGAAATAATTGGGGTCTTGTGGTTGATATTAGCACCATTCTTGAACTTTTTCATAAGAAAAAAGGAACAGATGACTTTCTTGGTCATAAAATTTCTCTAGCAACTCCACATCATACACAGAATATATGGTCAGTCTTCTCGGTGTTCCGTGTTTGCAAGTAGTATTGTGAAATGTTTAGTCAGTCTGCTTTGGGTCAGCATTCTAGTCTAAATTCTGATGTGTCATGTGTGGTCATGAGTTGTTGCTAATGGTCGCTTGTCGACAATTAATTAATATGCTGAAGTTTCAAAAGTAGTAATTCAATCAAAAAGTTCAAGTGTTGGCATTTGCTACTGTTTCAGTCTTGGTCAATAATGGAATACAAAATGGTTAATGTAGACACATTTTGAAGTGTCCTATGTCCATATTAAGCTCACCATCGCGAGCAGCTTGTAGAGTAATATCTGTGATTAAATTCACTATGCTGTTTATAATGTAATTGTACTAAACATTGTTTGCTTCAAATGTTTCTGCAGTGTATCGGAGCCACGACTTTGGATGAATACAGGAAGCACATTGAAAAAGATCCAGCTTTGGAGAGACGATTCCAGCCAGTTAAAGTACCAGAGCCAACTGTAGATGAAACCATACAAATACTGAAAGGACTTAGAGAACGTTATGAGATTCACCACAAGCTCCGTTATACTGACGAGTCTCTTGTAGCTGCTGCACAGCTGTCGTACCAGTATATCAGGTTTGTCAGGATTCATGTATTTACTGCTTCTCTGTCCATTTTTCCATGTCATTTATTGTACTGGTTTTAACTGGACTTTTTCCACTGAGAACTTCATACATAAATTAGACTGCTCAGATCTAGTAGTAGTGGTAGCAGTCTTTGAATTTTTTTACACTATTTAAATTGGGATCTATGAAGCACAGATACTCCATAATTGCCAAAGTACCAGTGTTGTATGCATAAATTGTAATGATGCCAATGTGAATGATTTGTGTAAGGGGTATCCTTTGGGGTCTGTATCCTTTTTTTTAAGCTTTACTGGCATATACATTTGTGATATGACTTACATTGGATAGAATCTTAACCTTCTAAAATCTAAACTACCATATCCTTGATTTTTAATTAGAACAATGGTGTTTCGATATCCTGATGATTCCCTCCTCCTCTCTTACAAGCTGCTATTGCTTAGCATAGCTCGTTGGTGACAATAGGGGGGTGTTTATAGTTTAATATGGGCAGTAGAAAAAAGATGCGTGACTAAGTCTTTTTGTTACGATTACAAATATCTTTTTGTAAATTGTGATCATCGTCTTCCAATATTTGTGCGATACTATCAATTTCTCCTTACACAATGCATCTATGTAAAATATGTTTCGCGTTAAATTTATGCAGAATCATATTGTTGATTTTTAAGAATTTCTGGTTTTATGTCATGTTGTACCGATGTCATTAAATTCCCGGACTTCTAATATAGCTATTTGATCAATATCTTTGTTAATCAAAATGCCCATTCTGTGTATTTTTTTTATTCCTTGCTTATAAGAATGCTGTCCCCTGCAGTGATCGATTTTTGCCCGACAAAGCTATAGATTTGATTGATGAAGCTGGTTCACGAGTCCGTCTTCAACATGCACAGGTATGTTGTTTGTCTACCCTCTGACTAGCAGTTCTAGCTTCTATTATTGAGCTAATTGGGCTAGTTGTATGTGCTTCTAGTTACCAGAAGAGGCAAGAGAACTTGACAAGGAGGTCAGGGGTATTATTAAGGAGAAAGAGGAGGCTGTTCGCAATCAAGACTTTGAAAAGGTAATGTCTTTCGATGAAGATTTAACTTGTGAACTTTTAACATTAAATTTGTTCTGGAAGATTGTCAACTACCTTTACCAGTTGGTATAATTTTGTTTGTCTAAGAAAAATAATGCTTTTGCTCAAGTAAACATACGGAGAACAAATGGCTTATCAAAAAAAATGTGAACAACTGAAATTTTATTGTTGTTCGCTTGTTCTTTTAGAATGATCTTTGCTATTAGTTTATTGGGTTTTTATCAAAGAACAGTTTAGTGGCATAGTGGTCTGTCCCTGGTACAAGTGAGAACATTTTTGAATTTGTGGGTTGATGTTATTATTCATGAACTTCTGAATAGGCCGGAGAGCTACGTGATAAAGAAATGGATCTCAAGGCACAGATCTCCTCACTTGTAGAGAAAGGCAAAGAAATGAGCAAGGCAGAGACTGAGGCAGGAGATGAAGGTCCTATTGTGACTGAAGTTGACATTCAGCATATTGTCTCCTCCTGGACAGGTATTCCTGTCGACAAAGTCTCAGTGGATGAATCTGACCGCCTCCTCAAGATGGAAGACACTTTACATAAGAGAATCATTGGTCAGGATGAAGCAGTGCAAGCCATTAGTCGGGCTATCCGTCGAGCACGTGTTGGGTTGAAGAACCCTAACCGCCCCATTGCCAGCTTCATCTTTTCTGGTCCAACTGGTGTGGGGAAGTCTGAATTGGCCAAAGCATTGGCTGCATACTACTTCGGCTCTGAAGAAGCTATGATTCGGCTTGATATGAGTGAATTTATGGAAAGGCACACTGTCTCAAAACTTATTGGTTCACCTCCCGGATATGTTGGTTACACCGAAGGTGGTCAATTGACTGAGGCAGTTCGGCGTCGTCCTTACACTGTTGTACTCTTTGATGAGATTGAGAAAGCCCATCCCGATGTATTCAACATGATGCTTCAGATCCTGGAAGATGGAAGACTAACAGACAGTAAGGGAAGAACTGTGGATTTCAAGAACACGCTTCTTATAATGACATCAAATGTTGGAAGTAGTGTGATTGAGAAAGGAGGTCGCCGACTTGGATTTGATCTAGATTATGATGAGAAGGATGGCAGTTATAATAGAATCAAGAGCTTGGTGACTGAGGAGCTAAAACAATACTTCAGGCCAGAGTTTTTGAACAGATTGGATGAAATGATTGTTTTCAGGCAACTCACAAAATTGGAGGTGAAGGAGATAGCAGACATAATGCTCAAGGAAGTGTTTCAGAGACTTAAGGTCAAAGAGATTGAACTGCAAGTGACAGAAAGATTTAGGGACAGGGTGGTTGACGAAGGCTATAATCCCAGTTATGGTGCTAGGCCTCTAAGAAGAGCTATAATGCGACTTTTGGAGGATAGCATGGCTGAGAAGATGCTTGCTAGAGAAATCAAAGAGGGTGACTCTGTTATAGTTGATGTTGATTCTGACGGTAAGGTGATTGTGCTCAATGGTAGCAGCGGTACCCCGGAGTCGGAGTCGTTGCCAGAGGCTCTACCTGTATAAGTGGTTACCTTTTCTACGATGTATGTACTTTATTTAAATCATAGTCATAGTCTGTTATTGGTTTTCTTTACCCAGATAGTGTAATATGCTTGAATTTTACCAATATAGTACTTGTTGAAAATAACATCCAACCTAAGATGTCACACCTCTTTAATTTTTTTTAATCATTTAGCAAAGTTTCGTACCCAATGTGAGATTCCTATGTAAAATGGATGAAAGTCTAAACTCAGTGAGAATGGAACGTTGAAAATTGGAACCAAACAATTACTTTAAAGCTACCATGGTAGATTTTGCTTGGGATTATTAAACTAGTTAGTTGATCACATTTAAAATTAATTATTCAGGTAGTTAGTTAATTATCATTTCAATTTATGTAATTTCAATTAAAAATTAACCGTATTGCCTAAAATATCCTTCATGATTAATAAATTGGTTTATTGGAAATACAAAAAATTAAATTAAATGGGAAGTAGTATTTTAGAGATATTATCATTAAATTAAATAGGTGAAAAATAGTTAATATTTGCTCATATATCATTTCAGAAACTATATAAGGTAATATTTGCTTATATCATATTTCAGAGGAAGTAATCCACTTAACTATTATCCATCCATCCACTTATAACTATTATTAAGGTTGCGATGCTCTAGTTAATTTGGGATACTCTTGTCCTGATGGTTCTTCCATTTTTGATACTCTCCCTACTATAGTTAAACCTCTAGTTGATACTGATGTATTTGGAGTGTCTACTCCTCGTTTGATTTTCGTGTAGTTTCTTTTTGGGTTCTCAAACCCCGTTTAATCTCAAAAAAAAAACACCCACCTACAAAAATACTTAAATGCCCATCATTAAAACTACCTTTTTGAGGGTATTTAAGTCAAATTGTGAAAAAAGACAAACACTTTTACAAAAAGTTTGCTCCACAAGCAGCATGAAGAGAGAGTGCTTTTTCAAACAAATAAATTTACTTTTCTAATCTAAAAGTACAAAAAAATAAAGGCTTTTAATTTTCATACCCCCCTCCTTGCCTTCCATACCCCCATAATACGATTTAAGACCAAAATACCCCTGTCATTTTCACAAACTTCCCGGAATCATCATGAATCCGTAGTCATTTTTTAAAACTTTGAGTTGTTTCCGGATTTATCTATTGATGATAAATCCGTAGTCACTTTTTGACTACAGATTTATCCTCAAGAGATAAATCCGTAGTCACTTTTTTTGAACAATTTTTTTTTTTCGGAAACATCTCTATGAGATAAATCCGTAGTCAAAAAAAAAGTGACTACGGATTTATCTCTTGAGGATAAATCCGTAGTCAATTTTTTTGACTCGGATTTATCTCATAGAGATGTTTCAAAGTAGTCAATTTACCTTATGGAAACATCTCTATGAGATAAATCCCAGTCAAAAAAAAAAAAATTGACTACGGATTTATCTCTCTTGAGGATAAATCCGTAGTCAATTTTTTGACTCGGATTTATCTCATAGAGATGTTTCCTAAAGAATTTACCTTATGGAAACATCTCTATGAGATAAATCTCGAGTCAAAAAAATTGACTACTGATTTATCTCTTGAGGATAAATCAGTAGTCAATTTTTTTGACTCTCGGATTTATCTCATAGAGATGTTTCCGGAAAGAAAAAAAATTGTTTTTTTTTTGTTTTTTAGCAGGGGCAAAATTGGAAGTTTGGGATGAGATGGGGGTATAGGGTCCAAGGGAGGGGGTACAAAGATCAAAACCCAAAAATAAAAGGGGGAAGGAATGTCGCAACAACCAATAGATAGATTAAATATAAAACTTAGAAATTTAATGTTGCTCTTTAGCTAAATGGAAGTCGTGTTTTTTGGAGGATCAAAATGCTTGTTGGAGAGGCCTCTTGAGCCATAAATATGGTGATTTATCTACTTTCACGACCAGTGAAGGATTAAGGGGGAACATGCGAGATTCTTTGTGGTGGCGCGACCTCCTTACCATTGGAGATACTTTGATCAATAGTGGGTGGCTTAATGGATGCATTCGTAGGTGTTTAGGGGAAGGAAATGGGGTTCTTTTTTGGAAACATCATTGGCTCAGTTGTGAACCATTATCCACTGCATTTCCTCACTTATTTACAGGGTGTGAGGACCAAAATTTAACCGTGGCAGCAGCTGGAAGGTGGTTTCTTGACAGTTGGCATTGGGATATTTGCAACGGATAATTTATTTCGCAACAGCAGAGGGAAGAGGGCATAATTTTAAAGGATGTTTTACGTGATAAATCTCCGGTTCGTGGTAGGTCCGATTGCTGGAAATGTTGTAGACTCTAACAAAGCATTCTCCGTGAATTTCTGCTACGAATATATTAAACAAAGCACTATTAGGACAGCTGAAGTTGTTGCTGCTGTTTCGGTTAATGTTGTTGTTACAGGAACAGGTTTAGCCTCTGATGTTGATGCTTTGGTTGCTGCTGCAGTCACAAGCACAGACTCGGTTGCTGCTGGTGCGTCGCAACCAACTGATGTCTAATCCATTTCAGCCTGTTTCTGGGCATTTTTTGGCAACAGGTACAACTGATTCTACCCTCTACAACACTATTTGGAAGACCAAAGTTCCGTCGAAGATTAGCATTTTTGGATGGAGGATTTTTTTCAAATTGTCTTCCCACGCGTGACTTGCTGTTACGTCGCCATATTCTTACAGACGCGGGAGTTGTTGTGTGCGCTTTTTGTGGCCACCATCGAGAAGACTCGTTGCATCTTTTTTGCTCTTGTTTAGTGGCTGTGGTAGTGTGGGATAATGTGGGTGTCTGGCTTGGTTTGCAGCACGTTCCAGGTACAAATATTGTGGATCATTACCGGTCTTTTGGTTCACACTTTTTCGGTAAACATGTGGAAAAATCCCGCTATATCATTTGGCTCGCGACTTGTTGGAGCATCTGGATTACAAGAAATAATTTGTTGTTCAAAGGGGAGGAGCCTAATGTAAATTCTATATTGTGCCACATTAAAAGTATTTCTTGGCAATGGTTCATATATGGGGTAGGTAGTGTCTCGAACTATTCGATTACTTCTTGGTGGCACAACGCCGCTTTGTGTATAAACAACATGTAATTTTGCCATCTGAGCACATCTAGTGCCTTTTTAATACAACAATTATTTATCTAAAAAAAGATTAAATATAAAACCAAAATCCGATTACTTAAAGGGTGACAGACTCAAAATAGAAAATGAAAAAAGAAGAAGGTTGATTCATATATATCAAGAGCAAAAATGTTATTTGGACATTGAATTTTTGACAAAAATAGACAAAAACCAACTTACAACACCAATTAACCAACTTTTAGACAATTAGTCAACCTGTTTTTTCACAGTTTTTGAGGCGTTGATTAAAAACTTGGTTAATTGATCACTTGGCTAATAGTCTAAAAAACTTGGTTAATTTGTATTGTAAGTTGGTTTTCGTCGATTTTTGTCTAAAATCTGATGTCCATATAACATTGTTGTATAAAGAGAGAGGGGAAGCGTGAACATAGAGAGGATGGAGAGAGAAAAGAAAGAAAAATTTGGGAAAAAATATAAAAACTATTACAAATTTAATTTCTACTATCATTTAACTACTAGCAAAAATTCTTAAATAACTTTTTAGTCTTTTAGAAAAAAATGAGAAAAGTTCGTGACTATTAAAAAAACACGTGACAAATATTTTTCACCGATACCTAAAAAAAGGACAAGTTACTTCACTAATATATAAATAAACATGGGACATATTGTTGTAATTTATATTTATAATTTTTGAAGTCTACTATCAATTTTCTATTATATACTATAGTCTACTAATCTACTAAAACTGATCAATGTTACCACTAACGAAAATCTCAAACTAACTTTTAGTCTCAAATAAAATGAGAAGACTTAATAACTATTCAAACTACTGATAAATATTAAAAAACATGTGAAAAATATTTGTCACTGTTACCTAAAAAATACAAATAACTGTCACTGATATATAAATAAACACAGGACATATTTTTGTCATTGATATTTATAATTTTTGAATACAACTATAATCTACTATCTATTTTCTATTATCTACTATAATCTACTAATCTACGAAAACTAATCAATTTAACCACTAGCAAAAATCCCAAATAGCGTTTTAGTCTCTTGAAAAAAAACGAGAAGACTTAATGACTATTCAAACAATTAAAAAATATTAAAAAAATACGTGACAAATATTTGTCATTAATACTTGAAAAAAGGACAAAACAGTAGTTGAAATATAAAAACACCGGACAAATATTTGTCACCATAAGTATAATTTACTATACAAATTTAAATCTGGACCAACATTAAGCCAAATAATCTATTCTTATTTTACTTTTGAGTCTTGACGGAGAATAATAATATAATGGTTTCGACTAAGTTTATCGATATAGTTCAAATTTTTCGACGGGAAAACATGTATTGAATTGTTGGAGATCATTTTGTCAAAAAAGAAAATTGAGTTAAAACTAACAATATAATAAGAATATTAACCATTCAGACTAATTTCATAAATCATTATTCTGCTTTTCTGTTCTAATAAGAAAATATTTTCTTTTATATTTGTTTTTACATGTATATATTTATGAAAAATTATATTTTTGATTTAATTATATATACTTATTTTTTATATGTTTGAACTAACTAAATTTCGACGGAGTCAATTTATATAAAAACACGATGGTACCCGTGCGTATGCACGAGTATACCGCTAGTTATTAAGATAAATAGTTAATATTTGTTCATATAGTTAATATTTTGTTTATATTCTGTTACGAAGAATATGGTAGAGTTTAAATAGGTGAAAAATAGTTAATATTTTATTTATAATAAAATTTGCTTATACAAATATCGTCCCGTATGTTTAAATTTTTTGGATTAGTCACTCTTGCAAATCATAATTTACAAGCCCTACGAGTGATTTACGTACACGGACATTTACGCGAGTTTTATGATGTTGAGTTGTTGATTATCTTTTTGATTCGCATAATCAGATTTTGAGTACACCAAGGAAAATTGAGAATTGTGTTGGGTTTATGAGAGAAAATAGAAAAGAAAGAAAGAGGACAGAGAGAATGAGTGAAAAGAGAAAGAAGTGTAAAATCGCCCCATTATAAGGCAACATCGCCTTTACCATAACTGAGGCGGGAAGTGAGGCAAATTTTGGGCCATGATACAATGCAGTTATGTTTCCAATAGTGCATCGTGAGTATCTACCTTCCCCTATACTGAACCTCTCTCCTAACAATTATGTCACCACTTTTCTCTCTCTTCAAAAAAAGTTTGAACGTCTTCTTTCTCCCTCAAACCTCCCACTTTCCTTTTCTCCCAAATCCTCGTCACAACCACACAAAACATGTAAATACCTTTTTTTTGCAACAGAGATCCACACATTACGCACGACGAAGGTCGCGAAGAGACGGACGCAGAGGGCGTCGCCGGTAGCGGATTTGGGCGTCGAACCGGCGATCGGTGAAGTTTTCGAAGCAAAGTGACGCTACAACCGCAACGGTGAAGTGTAAATAGTGGAAGCATTTTCTGGTGAACCAGAATTTCAAAGAGAAGGTTCGAAACAGAGACAAGAAGAGAGGGAAGAGGAGGAAGGGTATGGAAAGCAGAGTTAGAATTCCGAAATTGAGAGAGAAGAAATACAAAACATAGAGAGAAAAGAAACCCTAAACGAAAAAGGGTGGAAGAAGAGCAGAAAGTGAAAATTGAAATCAGAGAAGAATAGAGAGCTGCGACGGGGACGCTCACGGTGGTTGCGACGTGCCGGTGTGAGGACCCCCACAGTGTGGGTGATGCTGGTTGACGGTGAAGACAAATATGGAGGTGATGGTTCCTCCCCTTGGTTTTTTTCCTTCGTTTTTCATAGCCTAATTTTTTTTTGTGGATTTTTATTTTGAAATATGGTTTCTTCATTAAAATGGGTGTTGAGAAAAAAAAAGGGCATTTTACCATATCTTTGTTTCTTGCCTATCCTATATACTTCTCTGTTACTACATTCAGCACATTGGAACAGGCGCACGCGACTTAGGAAGAGAGATGGGAGTCTCAAAGAAGAAGTTGAGCTTTTGGGATTCATTGTCAGGTTATCAAATAAATCTTAACATGTTAATCATATTTCAGCTTCATGGTTTAATGTTAAGAACTAATGATTTGAATTGTTACAGGGTGTCATAGATACGAAGCAAAAATCCAAGATTGGATAAACCTCCAAAGAGCTAAAGCATATGTACAGTTGTGAAAGCTTGAGGTGTTATATTGTCAAATTACTTAAATACATCATTTGGTGTTAACTTTCTGTTACTATGCTTTAGGTTGCAGTGAAGGGTATATATAGTTATTCCTGTTATTTAATTTGATCATTTTCCATTCTTTCTCTGTAATCTATCTAATCTGTCAAAAGCTTAATTCCTGATATTTTGTTAGGATGACTTGGATGAGGTTTGCAATGATACAACTTCTAGATGTTAAATGGAATTTTTCGCATTTATATGATCGTGCCAATAGGTTCTATGTTGATTACGGTTATTTGAGTTATGACTTTTCTAGCCCTTCATAATATGATTGGGTTTTAATTATGCAGGAGTAGGACATAAGCAACTTGTCATTACTGTCTTTATGTGATGCCTTTCATGTCCGTGAGATGATAATCTCATTGCTAATGCTTATTGAATGCCATTTTTGGCTTCTAATTTTTCTTTTGATTCCTTCTATTTCAAAGTAGGATCTTGTATGAACACAGACTTTATTAGCTGAGTTTTGATTTAAATCATCAGTCTTATACCACACAATCAGTCAAATCTAATTCCATTCTACATGTCTCTGTTAAGGATTGGGACTTAAAAGGATATATGATTGATTGTGTTGATGTTTCTTCTTGCAGTTCATTATGCATGGTTACCAATGTTGTGCACTAATCCACTTGATTACATAATTTCTTCTTCCCTTTGTGAAGTTGTCAGAGTTAAGGGAAAGAACAAAGCCTTGGTCAAGGTCAGCTCATTCTCCATTCCCATTCTCCTCTCTGTTATTTGTTGTAAATATGTATATTTTAATATAGTTTTATATGTTAGAAAAATCATTTTTATATTACCTATGAGATCTCAACTTCGTTGAAATTTGAATGTTATTCTTCTCTGATTTATTGTTCAGCTACTAATATATGTTTTCATTTTATATGACTGTGATAGCAACCATGAAAGCCTTTGCTTCTCATTATATACTTTGCCTTTGAGTTTTATTCTCTTATTGTCCATCTGTTCAAAATGATTTTTTAACTGTATTCTTTATTTCCACATTCTCTATATATCACCATAACATTCTATAATGAAAAGAAGGCAATCTCCAATGCATCATTTTACTTTGAGGAGTTCCAAATTTCAATTGTTGATCTACTTCTTCAATACTGATGTGGAGAAATGATGTGGAGAAATTTTTAGTCTGTTTTTCTAAAAGTTGAAATAAAATGATTAGTCATATTGTTTGTAAGGTGATGGGAATTGCCTCTGTCAGGGTCTCCATTATGACATGTTCTTCTTCTTCTAATAAAGTATAAGATTTACATGCTTATAATGATGACAAATATGTGAAGAATATTGGCAGCACATTGAACTCTATTCAATTTGGTGATATCAAATAGACATATATATGCCTGCAAGAAACAGAGGCCCAAATTATATTTTTCTCCCCTGATAAATTTCTTGAACTCTATCTATCTCATTTAAATATTTATTATGTGTCTAAGGCTTGCTTTATACTGTTCTTTAGATGGTTAAAATTTATTTAGTCATTTGTGCATAAGCCTAACTCAACCTATTTGTCAAAATGTGAGTATGTGACTGCTTGCTTATCCTTCTATAATCCTTGCCAGTTAACGTCAAGTCTTCCCAGCATATTTTGAAACTCTTTTATTAAACATTTATTGAGGCAGAAACAGAGTTGTGGCCGTTAAGGACGTCTCATTCAAAATTTCTGTTTTCAACTCACTCCTTTATAGAAGAATAATTAAGATCTAAGTGTCTCTATGCAGAATAGCTAGACCACAGAGTTGGATGCGGTTGCGACGGGTAAAGTAGTCTTTGTAAGTATATTTATTTTCCAGTTTGTTTTTTCTGCTTTCAGTAAAACAAACAAGTCTGGGACCAAATATTTACTTGGTCAGGATGAAAAAATTCTAACAAAGAACTGCATTAAAATAAAAAGGAGACAAGGAATGGAGAGTAAACAAAATATGTCCCTTTGCTCTATTGACAATCAAATTCTCAAAATGAGTTACTTAAAATTGTTAGAGAACCACTGCTGGAGTTTTTTTTTTTTTTAACAAAACCACTGATAGAGTTTAGTGGTGGTATTTCCTATCATTTTTAAAGTCATGATGTTTGGTTCCATCTTTCATGAATTTGCAGTTAATTCCACTTTATTCTATTTTGTTACCGCGATTTTTATAGGAAGACAAAGGACATTGTTTCATGTTGTTGATTGACTTGAAAAGATAATTGATAAGCTTGCTGAAGCTATGTGGTAAGTCAATGTTGGTTCCAATTGTTTGTTACTATAATGTAGTGTTGTGTTTATTGTATTTGATATTTATTCTACCCCCACTCTTATTACCCATTTTATTTAATTGTAACAATGGGTTCCCATGATTAAGATAATGTTTAGTTTGGGGTCACATCAAAGTTATTAAGCACTAGATTTAGAAGTTCAACTTTTAGTGATGATATTTTATTTTCATGGAGTTGTCTTTTGGTAGTTCTTCTCGGGTTTATGTTGATTGAGTTTGAAGAGTTAATGAGAAGTTTCAAGAGTTTTCCCGGCCATGTGAAGCACAATCCATAAAATAAATGATGTCAAATTTAAAGGACTTCTTGCCTTTATCTATAGTCATTATCTTTACGTAATAAGATCATGTGATATACAAGGCATTTCTTTGGTGGTTTACACTTACAAATCTTACAAGTCTTTTCATCAAAAAGATAATCTTACAAGTCAATTGCAAAATATATAGACAAATGACATTACATTTTCAATGGAAACAAAATATATAGACAAATGACAAATGACATTACTAATATTATCAGAAGATGTATTTATTTGTGTAGCCTTTTAACTATTTTGCTTATGTCGAACTTTCACAAGCTTTGTTACTTTCTTACCTTATTTTTACATTACTTTTTAAACCAATTTGTTATTCAAACATTTAGCCCAAACATTATACGCAACAAATCATTCCCACTACTAATGTATTTTGTTCGATCTATTCCATCTGTCATTCGGGCATGCGAGATTAACCGAGTAACACATCACACACCTATCCTTTAATATATTATGCGTAAGAATGTGTTCTTACTAAGCAATCCACCATCGGTTTACTATAGGCATAGTACTTATACCAACAATATCATCGCTTGGGTTGCCGAGTCACACGCTAAGGCTCAAGGTAGACATTCCAGTAATGCTTCTAATAAATGTTGACAAAATAACGAGTCTATGCAATTGCACACAACTTATGGTCACTCGCCTTCTAGGTAAATACGTCCTCGAAGAGGGGGTTTATATAGGATCGTAACATCGATTTCAAGGTTTACATACATCGCTTAACACTTACATCGTTTGGTTTGCAAATCCTATTTGAGTTTCAAAGGAGACAATTTCCTATTGGAATATCTTTTGCCATGACGATTAACAAGAGTCAGCGCCAATTTTAAAACATGTTGGTGTATATTTACCAAGCCCAGTATTTTCTCATGGTCAATTGTATGTTGCTTTATCTAGGGTGACGTCAAAGCAATGTTTACAAATTTTGATTACACACAATGAAAGTGATTCACCATCTACTACCTCGAATGTTGTGTACCACGAGGTCTTCAAGAATGTAAAATAAATCCTTAACATGATGACAAGCTTCGCTTTCTTATCCAATATGTTACATAGTAATCATTTAACTACTTAATATTTAATTGCTACCTACCTCCATAATAATAATTGATCATCAAATTGTAGTCGCTCAAACCCGTGCAGAGCACGGGTGTGAGTCCTAGTATAGTAGATTAAACATGTTTTTTTGGTATGAGAGAAAGATAAGAGAGTTCCCCTCTCTCTTTTATTTGGATGTAAAGAGAGGTATGGCATTATTAATCAAAAGACAATAATGCCTTTACTATTTTTTGATCTTACATTTTTAGTGAAAGTTTAGAGTCACAGTGAAAATTAAATGAATGTGTATCTATCTAAACTCTACCATTTATAACTTCGCCCAAGTTGCATGTCTTAATTATACTGATGCGCTTCCAAACACTCTTTTATAGGTAAATTTATCAAAATAGTATGGATAAAATGGTAAGTTAGGACTTAGAGGAGTTTATAAAAAGTGAAAAGGTACTCATATTATTTCTTTTTACTTCTCTTGGTTCACCAAACAAGAGAAGTTGACTCTCTCTTCTCATTTTCTCTCAATCAAGCATTTCTCTTCTCTATTTTCCTCAACCAAACAGTGTAAAAGTTTTCCGTGGAGGACTCGAGTCCACTGAAGAAAACAAATAGTAAAGCCTTTCCCCTTCTCAGCTCAATCGATTACGATTACTTGCTCAACAAAATATTCGCATTGCTTTAAATTTCAACTAAATTTTGGTCAAATTTCAGTAGATTTTATCGAAGATGACTCAAGATCTTGAAATGAAAGACCTTCAAACGCCTTCCAACACCGTTTCTTCAACGGTTCCATCTACTCTACAGCGTAAGAACATCCTTCTAACTACTTCTACAACTTTACCGATTTCACATCACTGTAAAATCATTCAATTTCTTTGTTTTGTGATTCATTCATTCACAGATTTGAAGGATATAGCATCTCTTATTGAAACCGGTTCGCATTCGAAGGAAGTTCGTAGAATTGCTCGTGCTGTTCGCCTTACAATTGCATTGAGGCGGAAATTGACAGCATCTGTTATCTCTTCTTTTTTGAATTATGTTCTAATTCCTGGTTCTGACCTTCACGTCACACTCTCTGCCTATCTTCCCAAGGTAAATAACCTGCTTTCTTAGATTTAGGGATTTTGCTTTTGCTTTTGCTTATATACTATTCAAATAAGTTTTCTATTTTCGTTTTTCCTCATTTAATTCTTAATCCAGATTATGAGGTGGATGAATAATTCTTCTGTGAAAAAGCAATTGTTGACTATAATTTGGTTCAATTATGGAATTTCGAGGATAAAATCTTCTTTTATTTGAGATATCCCATGAGGTAGATTTTAGGGTAAATAACCATTTTGGTCCGGTGTCAAGTGCAGTGGTTATAGTTACATCCGAAAGTGTCTCTTTAATTAGTCATTTTGGTCTTCGAGTGTGTTTTTTATTAGTCATTTTCGTCCTCAAATGTAATTTTTATTGGTCATTTTAGTCCCTTAAATTACGAACAAAAGAGACACTTAGGGAAGTGTTTCCAATTTCGATACATTCAAGACTCTATAATGATAGCGCCTCACACATTGAAGGACTAAAATGACTATTTACTCTAAATTTTATTGACTCTTGATTAATCTCTCTTTCTCTCTCCTATGTTTTTGTGGTTCAATAGCAATGTTGTTTTTTTGAGGATTAATTTTGTGACTGACTTTGTAGGAGGATGATCATGAGATGGAAGTGGACGGTGCGACATCTGCTATTCAAAACCCGGCTAAACATTTATCACCTGAGCTAGAAATCTATTGTTACCTGCTTTTACTACTTTTTCTGATTGATCAGAAAAAATACAATGAGGTTAGTTTCCATATTGCTTTTTTTTTTCAGCAATGCGAATGGACGACTAGTTAAATGTGTATGTTGCTTTGGGTTTTTTGTTTAGGCTAAGGCTTGTTCCTCGGCAAGCATTGCTTGGCTGAAGAATGTGAACAGAAGAACTGTTGATGTTATTGCATCTAGACTGTATTTTTACTATTCATATAGTCATGAACTGACCGGAGATCTTGCTGAAATCCGAGGGTGAGTTAGGTGCTTTTCTATGTAATGAATAAATCAAAGAGGTTCAAAACTGGATTATTTCCAAGCAACATGTTTTCAATGTTATCTTGTATTTTTTCTTTTCAGTAACCTCCTTGCGTTGCACCGGATTGCCACCTTGCGCCGTGATGAGTTGGGTCAGGTTTGTTTCTACTTATGTTTGAGGTTTATTATGCAAGGGCTTGTGATCTTGCATAGTTATAGTACTTACCTGTTGATGCAATGCAGGAAACACTTCTTAATCTGTTACTTCGCAACTATCTTCACTACAACCTATATGATCAGGCAGAAAAGTTGAGGTCCAAGGCTCCACGATTTGAAGCACATTCAAACCAGCAGGTAATGTAGTTATAATATCTTGACCACCAAAAGGTCTGATTGTAGTAAATAATCACTAACTTCTATTCCAGTGCGCACAGCTGTTTTGGTAGATCCTTGAACCTTATTGATTTTGTTTTGTGTTATAGTTTTGTACTTTTGCATCTTTTCTGATCTATCATCCTTAAATTTCTTTGTTAAATCAATTTCCCTTCAAATGCCCACATTTGTTACGTATTTCTTTCAGTTTTGTCGCTATCTCTTCTACCTCGGGAAAATTCGGACGATTCAGCTGGAGTATACAGATGCAAAGGAGTCTCTCATGCAAGCAGCTCGGAAAGCTCCCGTTGCAGCTCAGGGTTTCCGAATTCAATGTAACAAGTGGGCTATCATAGTACGTTTACTGTTGGGAGAAATACCTGAGCGTACTGTCTTTATGCAGAAAGGAATGGAGAAAGCCTTGAGGCCTTATTTTGAGCTTACAAACGTAAGTCCACATTATGATCCAAACATGGTCACCATAATATCTTTCCAGGCTAGTCTAATATCATTATAATTGTAATTGATTCGTATCTCTCTATCTCTCTTAATCATTAACAACTGAACTTCTTATCTTCATGGTTTAATTATGTTCGATCATATTTTGAGATAGGTCCTCTGCCCTCCGCCATACTACCACAGCTCTGAAAGCATATCCTACAAGAGGTTCTTGCAAGAGATACACCATCAAATAATCAAATAATTAAATAATTGTTTGCTAAACATGAATGTATTTCTTGTTAAAAAGTATCTGATCTGATCCTTTACGGTTATAAAAACTATGCACACATTGGATACTTGTTTCTAAACGAAAGAAAAAAAATTGCCAAATTTTCTTTGAAGTTTTCCCTTTTTTATGTTTTCTTGGTGCCACATCCCAGTGGTCAACCTCTCTTGAAGAACCGAGGTCCTGAGTTAGTTATCATCTATATCAAAAGGGAGTTTTATTTTATGCGTTTGTTGGGCCCTCAGTCTATCGTTGGCGCTTTCCGGAAGTTATTAACCTACTTCATTCATAGTCATTTATTTGTAAATTCTTTGTATCCTAATTAGAATCAATTTTTGATATCTGTAGTAATGTAATTTGTAATAGTACTTCTTTATGTTAGTGTTAACTTATGTTGTGAAATACCAGGCTGTCCGGATTGGAGACTTGGAGCTGTTCAGGAATACTGCAGACAAGTTTGCAACCACCTTCAATGCAGACGGGACTCATAATTTGATTGTTCGTCTGCGACATAATGTCATCAGGACTGGTTTACGCAACATCAGTATCTCCTATTCTCGTATCTCACTGGTAGATGTTGCTAAAAAATTGAGGTTGGACTCTGCAAATCCCGTTGCTGACGCTGAGAGCATTGTATCGAAGGCTATTCGTGATGGAGCAATTGATGCTACACTGGATCATGCAAATGGATGGATGGTGTCCAAGGAAACTGGAGATATTTACTCCACAAATGAGCCTCAGTTGTCTTTTAATTCTCGGATTGCCTTCTGTCTTAACATGCACAATGAGGCTGTTAGGGCACTTCGTTTTCCACCAAACACACAGAAAGAGAAGGAAAGTGCTGAAATGAGAAGAGAGAGACAACAACAAGAACAAGAACTGGCCAAGCATATTGCAGAGGAGGAGGATGATGATTTCTGATAACGATTATTGTTTTTCACCCTACTGGTTGCAGTTAGGGTCTCCTGTTTCCGACCTTTCCATTTTGAAGAACTTCCATTATCATTTCACTTTTAAAGATGGATTTTTCATTTTGTACATGGAAGATCTCCTATAGCCATTTACCATATTGAATTAAACTAAGTACTTGCATTGCAGTGAAAGCAATATGGTAGAATTGGTAAATCAGTAATGGATAATTTACTGAACAGAAACTAGGTATCACTTGTACTCTCATGAACCCTTGAATTAAACAAGGTATCACTTGTACTCTCAGAAACTAAGTAATAGTTTTTTTTTGATAGTCAATGTTCGTGGGGAGGGGGAAATGTTAGTTTCCCGAGTTTGAACTCGAGACCTCCTTCTTGTACTCATTTGGTGCACTCCTTCGGTATCCTTTAACTCGCCAACTGAGCTACCTACTTGGGATGAAACAAGTAATAGTTATATTGATATGAAAATTAGCGCGTGAAACAAAGGAAATATTTCAATGATGATTGTTTTGACTTCATAAATAAGACCAGAAAAGAAGAAACCAAACTATGGTTTTAGGGTGTGTTTTGACTTCATAAATGTTCTTTTCATCTATCACTTCATAATAAGTCAAAACACATTAAGAGTTATCTATCTATTCATCTATCATTGAATGAGACTGTCTTGTGTATGGGGCTGCCACCATGGCTAATCTCCAAAGCTGTTAATGCCTTCTGGATCTCCATTGTCATGGCACTATCTACACTCCCAGATGACAGTCTTTTGTGTGATTTCTGAACATGGAGCTTAAGCGAGCTAGTACTCAGTCCAACATTCTTGCAACAAATTGGGCAAATTTTCATCATTGGTTTCCGCTGCTGCCACTCCATTGAAACCTTCCCGTGCAATTTCTGATCCAATTCCAGTAAAATCTTTACAAAACCATCATTCGGCTGTGCTCGACGGTGAACTTGCTTTAGAGTATTCCATGCTTCTACTAATGTGTACTTCCTGCATTACAAAAACATTCACCTCCTTAACTGTCCCAACTGTCACTAACAGTAATACTCTTAGACTATAATGGAACATAAACATACTATTCCACAAATTAAATGATAGTTAGATTGCTTTATATCACCTATCCATGAAAAATAATTGATACGCATACAAATAATACATAATTCACTAGCTGAAAAAACCTATCTGATAATATTTTTTATACACTTTTTTTCCCTTTTTAAAGAGGATGAATAGTGGTTCTCCAATTTCCCTAACTCGAATTCGCGACCTTTTGGATACAAGTAACTCGCTCCACAAAATACTAGTTTCAAGTTTAACTCGGCCTACTATTTTATTTAATTTTTACTTACTTCCGGAGCATCAAGTATGCAAGGACCAAAGTGACACTTCTACTTCTCCCTTCGAAGCAATGGACCAATACTCTCTGACCTGTTTGCTCAACATGATCAATAAAATCACAAGCCTCATCAAATATGCTGCCGATGTCAGAATCCTCATTGTCGCACACCTGTTCAAATGGGTGGCAACAAAAGCATTAAAGCAATATGAAAATTTATTCCTCAGCAAAATTGAAGAGGACAAAACAGGAAACATTATTATGGGCGTGCACAAGAACAAGCATAAGAGCCCGTTTGTTTAAGTTGTTGAAAAAAAGGATTTATTTTTCAGAGACTTATGCAAAGCATTCCTATTTTTATAAAAGCCTAACAAACGCCATATGAACATTTATAAGTGTTTTTTTTCTTGTGAAATAAGCTGAACAAAGTGGGCCCTAAAAATTAAGTAGTCTATCAGCCAAAGAAGGTCAAAATTCTGAGACTGTTCAAGTAGTAAAGGGGACAACAGAAAAGATACAAATTAAAAGAGGCAAGAGCTGCATCTTAATTTGGCCAAAGTATATCAATATGTTTTTAATGCAGAAAGACTTCAAAACTGGATTAAGCTGTATACTACTGTATATTAGTATGAAACAACCAAGCACTGTCTCATTAGGTGTGATCGACAACACTAAATCAATTTATGCCATTAGACTTTTAAATACAATTTTTTTAATGAGAACCATTTATATCAAGGCTGTAGAACACACATACTAAATTGGTGATAAATCGTTCATGAGTGGCAGTGGCACCCAACAGTTTCTTCTTTTGGGGTGATTGTTTGTCGACATGGTATCATAGCATCTAAGATCAATTGCTCAAAAGTTTGATTGTTTCTGTCCCCATTCTTCGTAATTAAATTGTATTTTAGCACCAACTAAGATGAAAACCAGGACTTTGTTTACACTTGAATCTCAAAGATGTTACAAGTAAAGGTGTGTGTGTGTGTGTGTGTTTTGAAGATAAAAACCATCCATGAGCATACATCTAAAAACTTGGAACTTTTGGATGGCTCGTCCTTTAAAATGGTCATTGAAAATTTGTTATAGTGAAATGCATAAAAGTTTAAGGCTTCGCTCCAATACAAAACTATGTTAATCCTACATGAAAACGCATGCAGAAACAACAAAAAGCAGACACAGACAAGCAGAAAGGCAACTGATTCTCACGCAAAAGCCTCGGTATATAAATCAATTGAATAATTGGGGGGTAAAAACTCGATACGAGAAGATGACTTACAAAGAAATTTTTGTAAGTAAATAGATCAGGAAACTGAGTTTCTGACTGTCCAATTTCGTTTGTACACAAACACAAAATATGAGTGATTCCCAAGTGTTGCAACGTGTATATAGATCTTGCAGATAGTGCTCCACCAATGAACAGACTATTTGTAACAGCAGATGGTCTCTCTGCATTCGCAGCTTCAGTTATCAATACAATTCTCTCAAGGATATGCTCAAGTCTAACCTGAAAGTTGGTAGATAAATAGTTTCTGTGAATATGTATCAATTATAAATGAAATGACTTTAATAGTTCTGCATAGTGCATACTATTTCAAACTTAGATACCTTCAATTCATATGCATCAACTACAGTGTTGTTATCACTACCCTCAAAAAATCCGGAATTGAAATTGTGCTCCTGGCATAATTTGATGGCATCATTTTTAAGCATTTCATTCCAATGTTCCAATTCTTTACAAGAATCCGCATCAACCTGGAAATTATGATAAAGTATAGGAGAGGAGAAAAAAGATGGAAAACATGGTAGAAGACCATCCGTGAACTTATTAAACAGAGTAATAGACTATGTTATCTAGAGGCAAACCTTGGCAAATTTATGGAAGTCACGAAGTTTAGCGGCAAAGCGGGAACCGTGAAGTGGCTCCCCACTTCCTTTAGAGAATTTTCCATGCCAACCTTCTCTTGAGACGGAAGAAGCAGAGTCGCAACAGTCTCTATTGCCTGAAGATGATGATGCCCTTGGAGCAGATCTTTGTGATTCAGAATCACTAAAATCTTGATGGCTATCGTTAGAAAACCTCTCCTTACTTGTTGGAGGGGTACAACAACTACCAACAGCAGTTGGTGAAGATGAGTGCGAAATTGCTGAATCCTCTTTATCAAACTCCCCCCATGGTATTTTGCTTATAGTATTATTGAATGATCGTAAAATGTTATCAAGTTTTTGGTGAAGTGTAAGTAGGAATATATGGAATCCTTGCAGATCCATAAGAGCAGCACGAAAACCACAACGAAACTCATGAACCACTGATGTTACATCACTTGCTTGTACATCAGTTGTAGTATTTGTGTCTTCCATGGGAGGACATCCTAATCTCCCTCCAGTTATATCATGTAACAGGGTAGAGGAAAACTCGGAGCTAGTTTGTAGTAACTCAACCAACTTAGGATAATTGACTTGATCATCTGCACGTTTTAGAGCAGGGGGTCGGCGAGGAACACCTGAATCAATAACCACAATATTCAAGTCATTAAACATTGACTCTCCAGATGTTTGGCTTTTAAGGCTCGTGTTAGTGGATGTTGATGATTCTCTAATCCGTGAAAGATAAGAGGCTTGTGATGCCATTCCAAGATTATGGGAAGCCAATCTGCTGTCTACAGAAGTTGACCTTCTTTCTTTCTTATGTGCCCTAATCACCCTAGGTCCACATCGACTCATTGCACAATCGAAGGCTTCTTCTATTGTATCTGTCTTCGAAGAGATCATCTTTTCAGCCAATAACAAATTAGCAGAGTTCCCACGCCATCTAAGTTGAGGGCAAGGGAGCCTATCTTCATTTCTGATGACAAGATCTAGCATCAATACCCTGCCAAGGGCTGCTGATATTCTTTCTGCAGAATCTTGTGATTCAAATGCGCTAGAGCTTTCAAGCAAAGGTGAACCATGTACATAACTACAAGAGGATGATAATTATTAGAATTTAGAATAAGTAATTAAGATATCTAGTAGAAGACTAATAGTTCACAGCAAATATACTGTATTAATTGCTTTCACAGTCTTTTATACGAAATTGTGATATTGGATTTGATTTAGCTACTCACACTTAAAAACAATGCTCTGCAAAAACAACATAGTTTTCAAACTGCTCCAACTTCCAATATACCTCACATGGAGAAAGCACAAAATAAAGAGTTATCTTTTTGAAATTTTATATTTTTTGACATTTCTTGATTCATTGCCCAAACTCAAATGTAAGACTATATGTTTGGACGCCACATTGGAAATTAACAGTGGAGCGTGATTCTTTTCAGAAAGAAAAGGAAATCCTCAATTGGTGGCAAAAGTAACAAGGCAAGAAATATCCCATGCTGCCAGTCATCAGTGTCATGCTGTAAACATTATAATATCGATACTAGATTTGAATTGTACCTCATAAACAAGAGGCATCGGCTAAGCTCAAGTGCTTCCAAAAGTTCCGAACAAGTCATTTCACCGATTTCATCACTCCTAGTACTTGCTGCATCCCTCGCTTTTTCTACAGCTTTCTTTATTTGGAGCCATTCTAAACTGGTGTTGTGAATGACTCTAGCCTATATATTACAGATGCAAGTAAAGAACGAATACGATGAGGTATAGCTTGATACCCTAAACTCGCAGGTGTGTGGTTGAGTTAAATAAGAAGGGTAAAACCTGTGGAATTTGGACTCCCAACCACTTGGCGAATTCATAACCAAGACGCTCAGACTGTGTTGCCATTCTTGACGATGATACCTTTATGACAGCTGCTGCTTCTTTTGGGTAAGCATCATCACTCCCAGGGCCATTAAAAAGGGCAAAGAAGACAACCCCTCCAGAATTTACTGTTACCTATGTGGACACAACCCTAAGAGAAATAAGGCAGAAGCCAAGAAAACCAAGTATGCACACATGTTTCTGCACTATAAAACACTAAATTACTACAACAACACAACATTGACTAGCAAATTAACCCACCTACAAAGAAAATAGCTGACACTTGATACTAAATGGAAGCACGAAGTGAAGATGAACGGTACAAAAACTAAATCAGAAAGGAACTACTATTCATTTTAAACATTAGAAAAAAATGATGATCAAAATCATAAAGATGCTCAAATAGAAAATCACATTTTCTTCATCTACATAGTATTTGTGTATGTAAACAACATTATGAGTACAGAAGAATCATGAACCTCAAGAGGTCTGTTCATTTCGTCCTCAGAATGCTCATTGCTGCTGGTGTGCTCAGTGTGGTGGAGTGAAGAAAGTCTGTCCCAAGAAAAGGAAGTTGATTCAATGTCCAACATTTCAGCTTTACCAAGCCTCTCCCACAAGCTAATTTCGATTTGCTCGGGAGGCTGATCAACACTTTCATCCTCAGCAGATTCCACAAGGCTGAACAAAATTTAAATCATAGTTACGAAAAAAGCATACTGAACTCTTAACACAAATGCACACTTCATTTCAAGGTTCTAAAAAACGGTCTGTTACACAGAAAACGGTCGCGACAAAACTGTCTCGGTAGTTGATGATTGTTGCAGGGTCTACTACTAGTACGATATAGAACATGAGTTGGTCAATTAATGAGAAGAATGAAAAAGAGGGGAAGAAAGAAAGTAATAAAGTTAAGAGTGAAATAAAGGAAGTGAGTGAAAGAGAGAGAGAGACCAAAAGGGGATGGTGGAAGAAGAACGGTTGGGGAATCCAGAGGAGCGATAGTTAGAAGTGCGTTTACGAACTAATTGGAGCCATTGGGTGAACATAAACGCAGGCCCTGCTGTGATATCTCCCAACATATACAAAACCTGCATTCATTCATTCATTCACCAAATGAACAAACTCAATTGAATTGGATTTGAAAGTAGCAAATAAATACATACCCGGGAAGTAACTGTTAGAGGCAAGGATCCCTCAACGTCGTCGTTTTCGGGTTCCAATTGCTTATCTTCGACTTTATCCTGCAATTCCAACTTCCACCACATTCAAAAGGAGGGGGTGTATATGTAACTGTAAGATCTAATAAAGAGTAGAAGAAGAAACATACCTGGGTTAGTGTTTGGTTCTGCTTTTGTTGCTCTTTTCCCATCTTCTATGCTTGCAACTGGACCCAAAGTTGTTTGCTTTTTCGTTTTTTGTTTTGTTTTTTCAAGGATGGATGGAGGGAAGAGAACAACCGATCGAGAGAGGGAGAGAGGTTTCTTCTTTTTTTTTTCCTAAATAAAATACTTACTCCCAAAATATAGACTCCGTTTGACACTTATATTTTTGTTATAAGACTTTTTAAAAATATTTAGATATATTTATTACTTTTTTTCAATTATATTCCTCATTAATGCTTTAAAATTGTCTTGGCATGTGAAAAACTAATATTAAATACTTCTATAAACGAAGGATAATTTAGTAATAGTTATATCTAAATTGGACATATTAATTACTCTACTAATTTTTTTAATAAGTGTAAAAAATACAATGAGGCCTTATATTTTGGGACAGAGAGAGTATTAACAATGGTTATACTCCCACACTAACACACCAAGAGTTCGAATTTTGAGTGTGACAAAAACTCAGTTTGAAGGAGAGGATCACACGAATAGATACTAGTGATCAACCAAATTGTCTGATGTAGATTAGTCATCCGTAAATTCGGTCGAACTGCCAATGAAAATATGGAACTCAATCACATGTCGACGAGCGGGGTCTTTGATTTGCATTTTATTCATATTTAAAGGGACCGACTGATTAGTAGGTTGTTTGTAATAACAGGGATGAATCGAAGTCGTAGTAAACAAGGATCCAAATAAATAATAAAACTAAAAAGGATCTTTTCATGTTAAATTCATGAGCATGTAATTTGTCCATGCAAGCTCAAACATTAATTGATCACAACTATATGTGATGACAAAATTCTTTTAACTCAGAGAATATATTGCCAACAAGGAAGATATTGGATAAGGTACTTTATGTCCACGATCAAAATTATTTAGTATAAAACAATGTCTAATATCTATCTATCTATTTATTTATACAAACAAACATCCTATGAAATTGCCAATTTAGATATTTTATTAATATGACACGTATCTAATTTGAGGGTAAAAGTCTATCTATTTATTTATTTATACAAACAAACATCCTATGAAATGACCAATTTAGATATCTTATTAATATGACATATATCTAATTTAAGGGTAAAAGTGTCATTACCCTTTCTTTTTTTCTTTTTTTTCTCTATCTATCTATTTATACAAACAAACATCCTATGAAATTACCAATTTAGATATCTTATTAATATGACACATATCTAATTTAAGGGTAAAAATGTCATTACCCTTTCTTTCTTTCTTTCTTTTTCTTCTTGCACTCTTTTTCTTACATTTTTCTCTTTCTTCTTACACTCTCTTTCATCATTCTCACTTTTATCTTACACTCTCTTTCTTCCTTTTTTTTTATTTTACTTTTCCCATAAACAATTCTTATTTTTCTCTTATCACTTCACTTTTTTTTACTACATTTCTAAATTTATACAAACACTACTCTACTAAAATTACCTATAAAATTGTAAAAAAGTGACACTAAAATTTTAGTTTTTCTCTCCAAAATCTGTATACACTCTACTATCACCTCTTATTGATAATCTACTATCTATCTTTTACTGTCTACTATAATCTACTATTAATCAACTAAAATAATTAATTGAAACTACGAAATATATAAAAAAAACAGGAGATTAATATTTGTCATTGATAATTAAAATTTTTGAAGACTACTAATACAAACCTACTATCTAAAAAACAAGAAGACTTAATAACTATGTAAACTACTAATTAATATTTAAACTAAATATTTATTATTGATAATCTACTATCTAACTTTTACTATCTACTATAATATACTAATTAACTAAAATAATCAATTGAAGCTACAAGATAACTACACTGATATATAAAAAACACGGGATTAATATTTGTCATTGATGATTATAATTTTTGAAGACTACTATAAACCTACTATCTAAAAAACAAGAAGTTTTAATGGCTATTTAAATTGTTTAATATTTAAAATACAAATGACAAATATTTGTCACTAATACCTAAAAATGACAAATAATTGTCACTGATATATAAAAAATACGAGATAAATATTTCTTACTACTAATATGCTATTCATCGTTTTCTATCTACTATAATCTATTAATCAACTAAAATAATCAATTGATACTACGAGTTAACTGCAATGATATATAAAAAAACACGGAATAATTGCATTAATATATAAAAAACACGGATTAGTATTTGTCATTGATAATTAATTTTTTTGAAGTCTATTATAAATCTACTATCTTAAAAACAAGAAGATTCAATGACTATTTAAACTACTGATTAATATTTAAAATAAACATTTCCCATTGGTAATCTAATATCTCTCTTTTACTATCTATTATAATCTATTAAGCAACTAAAATAATCAATTGAAACTACGAGACAACTGCACTGATATATAAAAAAACACGGGACAACTGTACTGATATATAAACAATACGAGATTAATATTTGTCATTGATAAATTTTTTTGAAAACTACTAATACAAACCTACTATCTAAAAAACAAGAAGACTTAACAACTATTTAAACTACTAATTAATAGTTAAAATAAATATCTCTTATTGATAATATACTATTTAACTTTTACTATCTTCTCTAATCTACTAACCAACTAAAATAATCAATTGAAACTATGAGATAACTGTACTGATATATAAAAAACACGAGATAACTACAGTGATATATAAAAAAATACGGGATTAATATTTGTCATTGATAGTTATAATTTTTGAAGACTGCTATAAACCTATTATCTAAAAAAATAAGAAGGTTTAATGACTATTTAAACTGATTAATATTTAAAGCACACGTGACAAATATTTGTCACTAATACCTAAAAAATGACAAATAATTGTCACTGATATATAAAAAAACACTAAATAAATATTTCTTATTGATAATCTACTATATATGTTTTACTATCTACTATAATCTACTAATAATCTCAAATAATCAATTGAAACTATGAGATAATTGCACTGATACATAAAAACACGGAATAACTTTACTGATATTTAAAAAATACTGGATAACTACGATAACTATATATATGATATATATATATATATATATATATATATAGAAAGGGAAAGGAAACTGGAATAATAATAATAAGAAGAATAATGAAAGCGGAGAATCCTCTAAACCTAAGGAAGGTCCTCAGAAAGAACAATTATAATAAGAAGAAAGGAGGATTCGATAAGAGGAAAATACAATTACTATAATTGTGATAAATATGGCCATTTCGCGATGAGTGCTTGGAGTAATAAGTGGTTAAGGAAGAGAATAAGATCGAGGAAGCTAATGCATGCGAGAATGAACGAGTCCGATTACGATCCTATGTTGTTGATGGTGACTGTTGAGGAAGCTAATGCAGTGCAGAATGAGTCTGATTCTGATCCTATGTTGTTGATGGTGACTGTTAGTGAAGAAATTCCTCAACTGACATCGTATATGGATACGAGGTGTAGTAATCATATGTCGTGCCGTAGAGAGTGGTTGTCTAACTTTGAACACTAGTAAGAGAGCTAGGATAAGGTTGGCGGACCATGTAAGCTTAGCGCGCGAAGGTATGGGTGATATTGTAATTAAAAGAAAGGGTGGTAGAGATATAGTGATTGAGAATGTGTGGTATGTATGCGGTTTGAGTTCAAATTTGTTGAGTGTTGGTCAACCGTTGGAGAAGCGGTTTCTCGCTTAATATGGAAGATGAATTGATGTCTCTGCTTGACAAGAATGCAAAAAACTCAGACCGCAG
Source organism: Oxytropis ochrocephala (assembly GCA_020916435.1). Lineage (NCBI taxonomy): Eukaryota > Viridiplantae > Streptophyta > Magnoliopsida > Fabales > Fabaceae > Oxytropis > Oxytropis ochrocephala. Next base: position 11,978,392 of record CM037089.1, on the reverse strand, counting down.
AGCGCAGACTTGAAAAGAACAGGACCTTCAAGGTGAGTGTAGGGTCAACTGATGTGGAGTGTATGAATGTGACTCATAAAGTGAAAATGAGAGAGGTTATGGCATAGAAGGTATGGACATTTGAATTTTAGAAGCTTGAATGACTTGAGAACAAAAGGTATGGTGATTGGTGTACGAAATGTGAAGCAACCTCAAAGCAGAGTGAAGTGTGTATGAAGAACAAGCGATCCCGCATTGCCTTTTGTAGAAGAAATTCCACCAGAGCCACTCATGCATTAGGGGTAGTGCTCTCTGATGTATGTGGTCCCCTAGAAGTTCCTTCATTGGGAGGAAATAAGTACTTTGTGACATTTGTTGATGAGTTCACAAGGGATGACTTGGTTGTATCTAGTGAAAGCCAAGAGTGAAGTGCTTAGTGTTTTCAAGAAATTCAAGTTTTTGCAGAGAAACAGAGTGGTCGCGGATGAAATTAATAAGAACAGATGGTGGAGGAGTATACGCCTAATGAATTTGAGAAATTCTGAAAGATAATGGCATAATCCATGAAGTAACCCTCCTTATACACCTCAAAGAAAATGGTCTAGCCGAGAGAAGGAATAGGACCATCCTTGATATGGCAAGAACTATGTTGAAGCACAAGAATTTGCCAAACAAGTTACGGGGAGAAGTTTTGTATTTACAAAGGCGGTGTATATTCTAAACAAATGTCCAACTTGAAAATTGAAGACAAAGGTACCGAGGAACTGTGGAGTGGAAAGAAACCGAAGGTTAGCCACTGAGTATTTAGTTCATCGTGTTACACTCATACCGTATGCAAGAAGAAAGAAATTGCGGGGACAAGAGTGTGAAAGCGATATTGGTGGGATATCACTCTCTTGGAGGGTATAAGTTGTATGATCCTATTACCAACTCAGAATAAGTTGAGCGAGGATGTCTTTGGTAAAGGAAGAAGAAGCATGGATTTGGAATAATGAACAGTTTCCAAGTTCATCAAACACACCCAAAGCGATGTGATTGAAAATAAATATTTCTTATTGATAATCTACTATATATGTTTTACTATCTACTATAATCTACTAATAATCTCAAATAATCAATTGAAACTATGAGATAATTGCATAGTGATTGGTGCGGTGACAAAGTTGGAAGGAGGAGTACTACGATACATAAAAACACGGGATAACTTTACTGATATTTAAAAAAATACGGGGATAACTACAATGATATATATATATATATATATATATATATAGAGAGAGAGAGAGAGAGAGAGAGAGAGAGAGAGAGAGAGACATGATAACTGCACTGATATATAAAAAACACAGGATAACAACACTGATATATAAAAAAAATACGGAATAAATACATAAATTGTTTTTAAGTGATACTTTTAACATTTTTAGATTTTAATATTTATATATTTTTTATTTGAAACTCATTTTTATCCACTTTAAGTTTATCTTTATTTTCCCAGGGTAATATTTAAACTACTTAAATATTGGCTTATCAAAAAAAAAACCGTGCACGCACGGGTATCCTACTAATTTATACTAAATAATCTTTCTTTCTGTTGTTACAGCTTTTTTGCAAGTTTTATACTGTTTCAATGGAATATTTGCAGAGGACAAATGGGATCAGATCAGAAGTCACCTTTCTGAACAAAAAGTTTCTCCTTTATCCCAATTCCTGAACAGACGTTTTTTGTCTTCAGATGAACCAGGAATTATCATTTCTGATGTGCACCTAATTTGCTAGAGATATAACAGCATGATTTCAGTACACATAATACAGTGATGACAATTCAATCCCATCAACAAAAATATAATGTCTTGGACACAAGGAACGTGACATTACCAATGTTTCAAATTACATGCAAGGGGAGAATTTACATTACAGGAATAATCCTCATTGTTGGCCTAGAAATTTAGAACAATAACCCAAGGGATCATTACATTTTAACAGCTCAAAAAACACACAAAAACTCAGGCAAAAAGGCCAAAAAAACTATCTTCAACTTTTGTCATTCTTCTGCACAGTTAATACATTCTTTTACTGATTATTTGGTATTAAAGGATAATGCTTGCTTATTTACAACCTTAAATAAATCATAAAACGCAAAAGGGTATGTCAGAAAACTTCAGGCAAAGGCCTTCCTTCCAAGAATGACTTAAATAACACAAGTGATCTTTCAGGTTGTGAGAAAGGGGCTTCATGTGCTGCACCTCTAACAGTGGCAAATGAGAGTATGTTGCCATAAACTTGTGTCCACCCACCAACCTAAGTTTCATTAACAAGAAATGCTTTAATATATGCAATTTCAATTATATATGGAAAATGCTTGTTGTGAATACAGACATAATAAAGTTCAAACAAGAATAAAATCTACAGTTCTACTACACACAGTCCAATGAACAAAGATTAAAGCCAATGTGAGGGGATCTTTCCACTTTAAGGAAAGACAAGTCAGTACTCAGTAGTCACTAGTCAGTCCACTTGAGGCTGGTGGATCCAGTTTGTGTGCAGTCAGAACTGCAAGGAGTCGTGCAGTCAACAAGTTCGGGGTTGTCCTATCTTGATCATACGGTATTAAGCACAAATTAGCAACTGTTATGAAAATTTTGACTGTCGATCTTAATCAGACAGCTCCAAACTAACCGAATGCATGACTGCACAAAACTCCAACTGCATTTAATCCAATTCCTTTTCTGGCCTCATTATTATGAAATGTAGCTAAGATTTTTGCAATGGTTTGTTGGTTTCTTAACATTTCATTATTTAAAAAATATGTATATACCTGCTGGCCTTCAAACCATACTCTGTAGGGTACTGTTGTACTCAGTCCTAATTGTTTAGCTAATTTTTGAACTAAGGTGCGGCTTCCAATCAATGGAATTACTGAATCTTGATCTCCACTGTATCAACAACAATGCACATTGTTATGTTAATTAGTACTAAAAAAAAAACATACGTGTGTGACAAGGAATTTTTTTGTTCTAGTTACCTGTAAATTAAGACGCGAACTCTGGCTTTTATCAGTGATCCAACAATAGGAAGTGTAGGCACTTCCAAGTTAAGCATATCATAGTCCAGCATGCTGTTACCAACACTAGATAAGATCAGTGATTAAAATATACTTGGACTAGTTAGAAAAAAAAAAACATAAGCTAAGCTGATTCTGATAAAGGTTTTTAAAATAAGGTCCTCAGCCACGATCTAGGCGGGACAATGAAAAACATCATGGTTTTTTATGTCGCTGTGAATGTGATTGAGCTCACATCAGTCGTACTTGACCGCGATTTCTTACAATTTACAAATTTTCCAATTTCAAAGGTCAATTAAGCAAAGCTATTGGGCCAATAAGATACAAGAAATTGAGCTTGTTGAGAAGGAGTTACTTGTTGCAGACATCCCACTTGCGAACTCCAACAAGTTTCGCATGAAGTGCCTCTTGTACATCTTTTCGGTTTAAGTAGTTTGTAACCTTGTCATCTACACACACATCTATCCTCTCGTTTGTTTGCTGCAAAGACAGATCACAGAACACAAGAAAAATAACTTGATGAATAAGCAAAACTTGAAAAGCATGAAAGCTAGAGAAATGCTAGTACAAGAGAAGAGACTTACATGTGTTTGAGGAGAAATAACCTTTGACTGTGATAGCACTGAGGAAATACAAACATCAAGAGTAACATCATATTTGTCCACAAACTTACTAGTTTCTCTGCCTACCAAGCCCATCACTTTTGAACAAAGAGGCGAAACCGAGCCACTATAGTACTCACTTACATAGCGCGAGTAATTACACACTTTAGTGAATACATTGAATGTTGAATCTGATATTAGTCCATGAGACCAGAAAAACTCTGCCCTTGAATTGAAGTCAGTAGCATATTCTAGAACTGGATTACCCAACTGCAATTTAGTACAAGTGAAAGCATCAATCAATGATCAATAATCAATGATAGTTTATACTATAAATGAAAGTTAACATTACTTACTGCTATGCCTTTCAGATTGAATATCTTGTTTTTTTTGTTCATTTCAATCATGAGCTTTGCAAGTTGAGGAACATAATGACCTGAAATTAAAGAAAAATGTGTAAGCACATATAATTGCTGTTACTTGCTTAAGAAATATTACTTCTGATCCACTTTATAAGAGATAGCGCAGTTTTTAATTCATTGAATAACTGAGGTATAGACTAGATATATCAGTTATTCAATGTATTAAAAACTGCATTATCTCTGATAAAGTGGATCAGAGGTAGTAAAATTGTTAGGTAAAGCAAAGGTGAAATATTGACCTGCATAACTTTCTCCTGTTAGAAACAGATCTCTATGTTTGTATTGAGGAAACTTGTTGAACCAGCGTAGTAGGAATACAAGATTGTCCCTAGCTTAATAATTCAAAAAAAACTGTTTCAGATGACAAAATATATGTAATCATCATATATTACTGATATCAAAACTCAAAAGTTAACATTCTATATAATGTTTGAGTAGAGAACAAGAGATGAAGAATAATAATCATGTAAAGTGGCATACAAAAAATTACTAAAAGTTAGTTTGACATTTTTATCATAAATCACTGTTTTATCTTAACTTTTTAAAAGCCTAAGGTGTATACTTAATAAGACATTTTGCCTTTTCCCATAGAAGTAGGATTTAAAGGAACTTTCTAAAGGGGAAACATTTTTAGAGCAAAAAGATTTTAAAAAGGGTGTAAAGTAATTGATGTTAATGAAATATACCTGTTGCCTCGTCATTCACGGAAGAAGAACCAGAACTACCTTTAACATAAGAAAACCCCACTCCAACTGGTGTCTCCAAATACAGCATATTTGCTTCTGCAATTCAAAACTAACTCAATCAGTTGAAGATTGATTCTCGCCTATCAAACACTGACACTGGACACGACATAGACATAATGATACCAGTTTTAATTTGAAAATTTCAAGTAATTGAAGTGTCTGTGTCGGTTGTTATCCAACACGTAACAGACACAACACATTTTCAACTGGAAGTGTCGGTACTACAAGAGATTCTATTCTACAGATAGAATGGAATATGTCAAGAAATTAAGTACCTCTATTCCAACTATATTCATTTCTAGTTAGAAATTCTCCATTTGGTCTAAAAGGTCCATTTTCAGAAAATGCACCTACTCCCAAAGAAGAACAACCAGGTCCTGAAGAAGAAGAAGAAGAAAAAACATGAATTCATTAGCTTTAAAACATTTAAAGACTCATTACGTTTTATTTAATCCAAAATCTTAAGAGAATGAAGACCTCCATTGAGCCATAGAACAAGAGGCTTTGATGCTGGATCAGTTTCTGATTCAACAAAATAATAAAAAAGAGACTTATGTTTCTTGTCATCAACTGTGACATATCCTGAGAATTGTTGAAATCCTATGTTGGGTTGTCCAGGAAGACCAACAATTCTATCTGCATGAGAAGATTGACACAAAACCTTCAAAGAAAAACTGAGCTGAAGCAACACAACAACCATAACCATTGCCCGGCAGTTCATGGTTTCAGAAATGGAGAGAGAGAGAGAGAGAAGAAGAAGTAACTTCTAATAACAGCACAGCACTGTAGAGAGACAGAGTGATGGGGAGGTGTATTTAAAATGATAACTAGTGAGTGTTAAAGTGTGGGCCAGGGAAGCAGTTGAGAATTCAAGTTCGAGTGGTTAGTCATACATCGATTAGGAATAAGTTAAATGAAAAATATACGAGAGAAGTGACCTATATATCCATTGCGGTAAGATTTTGAGTGGAGATGTGATGACTAAATCTCTTAATAGTTCTGATCATTAGCTCGTTGTTACTGACAGTGCTACTCAGACTCCCCCAACAAAAGTGTGGGCCAGTGAAGTGTCTGGAAATAGTTTATGGATTTTCTATTCTAATTATGATTACAATTTTAGCTTTTAAATGGCAGGCCTAAAAAATGGTGTTGAAAGAGATGTGACATGACAGAGGCAATGAGGAAGGTGTGCTGGGTGTGTCTATTATAGAGAGACTTGGTAGTATGCTTCAAGCTGAGTCATTTTGTAAGTTTGCTGCTACTATGAAAAGGAAATTACATACTCTGAATATTATTATATTCCTTCTCACAAATTAACAGTGCTTTAGATCTTCTTTACATTTTGTTTTTTTCCTCTTCTATTGATGCATTTTAGCAACAACGACATTTTATCCTTTTTGCACTTGAATAAATAGGTAAAAAATTTGTATCATTTTGACTGCATCGACTTCATTTAAATTTAGTGTATCATCTAAGCAAATTAAAAAAATGGAGAGTCATCGTTTGGATTTAGATCCTTTCATTCACTTGTTTAAGCTGACAACATGGAATTCGAAATCGTCAAAAGTAGTGTCCTTTCTAGGAATGAATTTTCAATTTTGTGATGTCATTTTTGATTAAAAAATGGATGGTTCAGATTGATTTACTAAATTTTCAAACATGAGTCTAGAGATATATTGGTACTTAGCAAAATCTTGGGGAGGAGATACTGGAATGATTCAGATATGGTGCAGAGTATAAAACAAAGGTTCACAGTTCCTCCTTTTTAGTTTTCCAAAATAAAATTTGTTCTGTTGATTAGAAAGTACACGAGATCGACAAAATAAGTGGATACATAATGAATATTCCGAAGAAAATAGAGCCATCCTCCTCCTTATATATTAATGACCATTGAATTTTTAAATATTTATATTGCTTGTCAGAGAAGCAACAAAATCAAAAGCATACTCAAATCCATCATTAACCATAAAACTTAGCAATCAATATACTCCATACTTTCCCTTTTTCTTTTTTAATCGGGTATTCTCTGCGCGCAATTACAGAGACTAATCTTTCGAGATGGGTAGGATCATATTGGACGACAAAACTCTCCTACACAAGTTTTAACGCTGCTGCACTCTCGAAGCTGGATTCGAACTCAAGACCTTAGTTAAGTTCAAACGCTTTTGATTTTGCTGGTTTCTTTCATGAAAAGAATCTTATTGGAAAAAAAAAGTGAGATCTATAAGATGAGGTTTTCTCATGCTCACAATAAGTGTGTTGTTGAATAGACCCAAAAACCCAAATTAACAAACATTTTTTAAGTGTGAAATGAAATGGAAATCAAATCAAGTTAATCCTATAAAAGTCTAATCTTTTTCTTGTGGTGGTTAAAGACTTATCTTTATGTACTTATGTGAGAATATTGGGAATGAACTTGTTCTATTTGACCAGTTGTGAAAAGGCTTTTCTAATAATCATAACGGACCCCCTTGATTCTTTTTTTCTTTGTTCCAAAACCTTTTTGTCCTAGTGCACTAAAGTAAACAAATACACCTCCACCTCCATTCATCAAACTATATATTATTTTTTTTCTAAATACAAACTCACATGCTAGCCTCTAAGGAGCCACATGTTCCCCATCGTGGCCTCAAAACTTTCCACGCTAGTTTCTCATGGGGTCCTTCCTCAATTCAACATTTCAACTACACAAAATAGAATCTGGTTTGTGTGCATTTAGAATTGCATCCAGTCACGCAGTCAATACGAGTTGTTTAATCTTGATCGAACGATTCAGATTTTAAAGTTGGAATTTTTTATTAAACAAAAATTAAAAATTATTCTTAAAATGTGGATCGTCCAATCTTAAACGGATGGCTCTGAATTAACCGACTGCACCAAACTCCAACCGCACTTAATCCTATTCAACAAAATGCATGCGTTACATATTGCTTTGTAACAGGCATGCAATAGCGCAATTTGTGGATGTTTGGCAAACTACTAAAGTGATTTTGTATTGAGCCAATTAAGCCTAGAGAGATTAAGTGAGAATGAGAAAGAAAGTCTAGTCAATGGACCACTCTATCTGAAGTAGGTTTTAATCTTGTTAGCGCAAGATAATGAATGTGAAAAAATAAGAACAAGGCATAAAAAGACAAATTTTTATTGAAGAGCTGGTGAGTGAGGAAGAAAATGGTCCCTACCTTAAACAGCTTTTAGAAAAGATTTCAGGTTTTTCATCATTACTAGCACTAATAATGTCACTGATTTTTTGGCATTCATATTGTCAAAATATTCTATTCATTTTTCAAACCTGAATTCTACTATTACTAACTCAAACCCAACCAACAAAAAAATCAAAAAGAGTAGTAGGTGATGATTATAATGGTTTAGAAGATTTATGTGAGAAAAAGAGGATATGAATAATAATTAATAATTATTGTTGTAAGAAAGAATGTAGAAGTGGTTAGGAAGACTTTTGATTTGAGGATGAGAGTTGGAAAATGTGAGGAAGAGTGGGAGTGAAGTTTATATGAACTCTTTCTTGCGAGTAGAGCAAAAGCATGCCTTTTTGCCGAGTAATAATGTGTTGTTTATTTTATTACTACTACTACTAATACTTTTTGTTTTCTTGCCCTAAAAACTTTGGTCCTTTTCAGAAGTGGAGAAAAAGTTGATCTACTTTTATTTACTATTAAAAAAACGCAGGCCTTGCTTCTTTTTATGAATGAATTGATATGATCCAGGTTGGGGTTGCTATTCACTAATAAGCCACTGTGTTGGCGTCCACCAAGCTGAGTTTAACAGGCCCCCCGCGTGAGAGTGAGTATCCATGTTTTCTTTAACCTGAACTACGCTACTCACGCATCTTCCGCTACAACGCATGGCCTTGTTTGTATGGGTTATATGCTATTTTTTTCCTGATGAGACTCAGTGATATTTGCCAAAATAAACGGAAACTCACACGCGGTTCGAACTTGAATAATCACGGAAAAACATCCAACCTAACAGCATTGATTTTATCTTTTTTGCTCGGTTTATTATTAGCTATCCGCGGAGACGTTGATTTTGCCTTCTTTTTGTTCAGACCATTACTAGCTATACCACTAAATCAGCCTACTAACAAACCTCCTTAGGTAAATATAAATAATAATTTGTATTATTATTATTATTATTATATTTAATTGTACAATTTGTGCTAAATCATATACTAACATTTTCTGTAATTTAAATATATTTTCCTACGTTAATTTTTGACATTTAAATATATTATAAAATAGAACATTTGTCCTACATCAACTTAAAAATATTGTCTTACATATTGTTCTCAAATTTTTTGACACCATTCTGTAATTTAAACACATTGTTCTCAAGATTGAACTTTAAACATGTTATAGACCAAACTCAGGCCTAATAGTTTAAAGAAGATCAAACTCAGACCTTACAAAGGAAGGCCTCTTCCCCCTACACTTCACTGAAGTAGTGAAGTAGTTAAAAATACTCCTCCTGTAATAACAAACAAACTAGCTCGGGTTCTTAAGATACAAAAAATTCAATTAAAAGAATCAGGAAAAATTCAAAGCCTGTGCTTCTTAGAATACCCTAGCTACTCACTAGACACCCTCTTTGCCTTATGAAAAGACAAAAATGCCCTCACTAAAAAAAGAAAATTCCAAACTCAACTCTCACTCTCATCCCATACACCCCCTAAACCTCTAAACACTCATTACTCTCACTCTCATCACTCACTCACAATCCACACCCTTACCTCAATCTAATCTAACATCTCAATCTGAAATCTACCTCCATTTAGTATCAACATTAAGGTATGTAGTTCAATCTATCTATTTGTAGCTTTATTTCGCGCATTCTTGTTCATTTACGTTTTTTTAAGGCAAAATAGCATCTGGGGTCCTTTAACTTATTTTCCGTTTTCGCTTAGGTCCCTTAACTTTAAAAGCTAACGTTTAGGTCCCTTAACTTTTAAAAACGTGTCATCGTAGTCCCATTTAACGTTTTTAAACTAACATCAACTGGGACTTAAACGTTAGCTTTTAACGTTAAATGGGACTACGATGAAACATTTTTAAAAGTTAAGGGACTTAAACGTTAGCTTTTAACGTTAAATGGGACTACGATGAAACATTTTTAAAAGTTAAGGGACCTAAACGTTAGCTTTTAAAGTTAATGGACCTAAGCGAAAATGGAAAATAAGTTAAGGGACCCCGGATGCTATTTTGCCTTTTTTTAAATTGCGCACGGTTCAGACCTGCAGAGGTCGAACACGCACGACCAATCGTGCGCCGAACATACTAGAATAAGGGGTCTCTCGGCCAAGCATGCACCGAACCCGTTCGCATTTCTGTTGTCCGAACCTACCTGATACACAGAATCTGCAGAATTTCTGGTTTTTAACCATTTTGTCTGATTTTTTCCCAACTTTGTAGGTTTGAAGATGGATGAAACTGGCCCCCTATCCCTATCATTAGCTAATTCAATTGTTGTGGATCATTCGAGTTCATTCCAAACTGATCAACTCTTTGCTACTCGTGATGATTTGTTAAATTATGTTCAGTCTATTTGTCGTACACTTGGCATGGTTATGGTTATCAATCGATCGGACAACGGGGCGAGGTCAGGGAAAATATTCTGTGAGCTGGTTTGTGAAAAGGCAGGAAAGTACAAGCATGCTGATATGGTTCCTACGGGGAGTAGAAAATGTTGTTGCAAGTTTCGTCTAAAGAGAAAGTTTATTAAAAAAAACTTGGAGGATGGATATTCTACGAGGAGTAGAAAATGTTGTTCCCATGTTCCTCAAACTGTGGATTTGAGCAAAGATTGATTTTGATGTTTTTTTTTTTTGAATTTCTTTGTTAATTTAATGATTTTGTTATGTATAAGACAATTGTATTAAGACAATATCATGTTTTGTTGATCTAATTGAGTGATTTAGTTTGATTCTAGTAGTTATTTTAGTCGTGAAATTACAAGTTTTTTAAAAAAAACTGCTGCACAAGTTGCTGTCCAAAAACTGATTGTTTCTGTCAAGTATCAGGAAGGTTCGGCCCTCCCATAGTCGAACCGGTTCGCATTTCATAAAACCGAACATTACACAACGAAGGATTCGATGAATGTCCAGTCGAACCATCTATTTTTCAATATTCGATGAAGGTTCAGTTGAACAGGATCAATTAGTCATGCGCCGAACAGACCATTTTTGTCAATCACATGCTTTTCACATGAGGGCAATTTGAGATTAAATCAAATTTGAGGGTGTCTAGTGAGTAGAGGGGTTTTTTTTGTACGAAGCATGGGCCAAATTCAATCTCATTTAGTTAATTATCACAAACAAAGTCTTTCTTCCAACTTAGAGACTCAAACCTCCTTTGTCTTAGACAAAATATAATGTTGAAAACATGTAGAGAAAAGAGGAAAAAAACTGTTGTAGAAAACTAAACAAAAATATACAAGTAGGGCAAAGAATCAATCAACAAATTAAAGGTTCGGACAATCATGATGATGAGGCATCCGAGTCGGTTGCGGGCTTATGATTAGCAAGTTCGGACCCTGGATGCTGGTCAATTCCCTTCCGAGATGCTTCCCAAAGTTGCTGTTCTATACCCAGCTTCCTCAACTCCAACAAACCCCGTTCAACTAGAAGAAAGCAGAATGAGCAAAAGAGTTCATACACAAAACAGTCAAGTACAGCACTAGAAATTAAACATTTGAGTACATAACACAATTCTCTCTTTGAGTTTTCCCATATTTGTCTTTCTACATTACAGAGTATCGAACATCACAGATGATATGTTACTTATCCATTTTCTGAGTTGCAGCTGATTGGTAGTGCTGCAGATTCAGATAACGGAGAAACACGAAATAACCTTAGGGTGTGTTCGGATAGAGTCTTTTTTGAGAGTAATGTAATTTTTGGGGGGAATCGAAATATTTTAGTTCAAAAATTTGAACTAATATATTTCAATTCCCCTCAAAAATACTTCATCCAAACATATGGTTAGAAAATTTTGTAGGAGAAACCTGGCCTGTTTAGGCGCAACACAACTCACATGACCAAATAAAGCACAAAATAATACAACCGGACATGAATTTGATAAATAGTCCACCATCATCCGACAGCACGTAGAACAGTACAAGCAGGAACTTCTTGGTTTTTGTTTAGCATGCGCCAGTAGCATCACTAACTCACATTCTCGTCATGAGATCTAATATAGAAAACAGAAATAAAAATAATACCTAGGGTATGCATCAGTTTTAGTGAAATGTAGTATCGTTTTCAAATGGTAGCAATACATCTCAAGTTATACAAGTACTCAATCCGTTCCAAAATATAAGCAAAAAAGTACACAGTATCAGGACTAAATATGTACTTTTTTGTTTATATTTTGGGATGGAGGAGTATATTATATAACCCGGTGCCATTCGCCACTAACAATAATTCATGACAAACAGTATGAAAGAGCAATACCGAAACTCTACCACACTACATTTCATCTTCTACATATTTTTTTTCAAGTAAAAAAGAAAAGTAAAAACCATTGAATCATGCCATACCATTGAACCATTGAATCAAGTAAAAAAGAAAAGTAAAAACCAAGTTCAAGCATGTCATTCATAATCATGTCATGCCAAATAAGTTTGGAGTAAGGTGGAACAAACGTATTTTATTATTTCCTTGAATGATCTACTCCCGTCTGTTTGGTTTAAATGGGAAAACCAAATTAGTGAAAATACAAAGTTTTCCGCAGTCGGATCATGCAGATCTGGGTCATATGTCATGATCCTCGGCCTGAAAAACACAGTTTTCTCTGTATTCCCAATTGCACAATTTGTCCAGAACTGATAGACTCGAATCCACCACTTCTGTGACAATTTAGGTAAATTTCCAATTTATTCCTTGATTCATATCACCGAGACTAAGAATCAAATTGAATCATGCCATACTATTTCGATAATACTGAAGCATTCCCTTGTGTAAACCAAATTTGAAAACCAAATATTTTCATTTGGCCTATTGTCTAGAATAACATTCTAAATGCCATTTAATCGTGGAGGCTCCACGAGAATCATTTTGCCAATCAGCAGACAACTCAAAAATGATATATATACTAAATCCTTTGTAGTTGCAAGGTTCACTTCAACTTACGAACATATTCACTCTCTTCAGAACAAGAAAATAAGAGGATTAGAATGACAAGCTTACCATCAACGGCATCATGTGAAGTTGGTGACTGTCCACTGCGGGCAATCCAAAATTGAAGCCGGTCTCCTGCAATATCTTCTTCCACACCATTAAATAACGCTCTTCTCCAGAAATAGGTTAACCATGCCTGCAAATATTTATAATTTATAAATAAAGCATATTAAATAATATCTGCATAATATTCAAAATAGCAATACTTCAATTTCATTTCAGACATAAATTGGTCATCCAAAAACCACGGTTATTTAGGAGCCTCCATTCAATATTTCATCTCAAGGATTGTGATTAATGAGTAAACATACAATAAAACAATTGATAAAATTTCCTAAGAAAGATCTGACTCGAGAAGAAGGAAATTCAACAAAGTAAATAAATTTCTTTTTCAAGAAAGCCAATTGCTGATTTTGAGAAGCATTTAGACACATCCTATAAACACGACACAAATTGCAGTAGAAATGAACATTCTGAAACATCATTTGAAGGACAAGTATTACAATTTCATAGGAGTAAAGTTAAGAACTAGAGACAAGAATGCCAAATTTCAGAATCTTCAAAGAACAAACAACTGACCTCTTTGAAAAGAACGTCTTCTGCTTCCTCTTCACTTAATTCTGGAGGAAACAGATAACAGAAAATCAACAAAGTATCACTAAGTAATCTGCCAGGCACATTTCCATCTACAAATGAAGAATGACTAAATGCAGCCATGTCCATGTGATATATTAGGAAGAAAAAATACTCATGAAGCCATTGACCGCATACTCAAAGTCTATTCCACAAATGAAGACCACTCCAAATTAATAGGTTATGATCGTCACATAGTCTTGCCAAGTAAGTTTTCCATGAGTCTTTGAGGTACAATAATATATAATATGTATGCTATAGAAGTGCCACAACCCTGGCATGTAGACTACACACATATGCAATCAATGTGATTACTCCCATATCCATCCAGAGTTGGATGGGTATAATACATTCTAGGCAAAATAAGCAAAATTGGTTCAATATTTTTTTTATTTTAAAATATTTAAATAGAAAGAAAAAAAAGGTGTCATTGAGTATTTTGTCTAGAAGGTATCATACCCACCCAACTCTAGATGGGTATGGTAGAATTTACCTGCAATCAAACCATTGTAAAACTCGTGTCTATAATCTATAATAATACACATGTATGTACAACCAAGATACTTACAACATTTCAGCGGGACTTTCATCTATAAAAACTTAACACCACTGAGCACATCAAATTAAACACAAACGCAGAAAGCTCATTTCATACTAAAATTAAAAATAGCTAAACATCAAATTAAACTCTAAAATAAATGCAGACAACTTAATTCTTACCAAATGCTTCCGAATATTTGCCATCACCAGGTGATTTGGAATCTGAAAATAAATTTAAAAGTATGTGAACGTTATAATTAATATCATTTTCTACTAAACTGTTCTGCTTTGGAATAGTAATAAAACAATAAAATTAGGGAGAATTGTTCAAAATGTGCACATTAATAAAATCAAACAAAACATAACTCTCATTACTAAAACTCAAAGAATATTCACATATGACAAATCATTAAACTAAAGCACTGCCTGAATTGACCAAAAACTAAATCATAAGAGGAAAGGAAATAATTCAATTAATACGGTAAGAGTTGTACCAACTGCAAGTGGAATATAGACAGGTGTTGCAGATGAAATGAAAGAATCACTAATAACCAAATTGATTAACCAGAAGAGAAGTAGAAAAACTTGATTTGAAAAAGACGGAAGATAACGAATTAAGCTACCTAAAACAGACTGGCGAATCAAATTTGGGCGTCTGTGCTGGGCTAATGCAAGCACAACAGCATCCTCAACCTATAAACACAAGAATTTTATAAATATTGATAGGAACTGAAATTTTACAATAGATAAGTACGCGGGAAGAAGACCAGCTCCTTACAGAGGTAGCCCCCTGTACATAACACAAACAGGAAAAACAAATATAAAAAAAGTTTCATAAAATGATAAAGAGAAAACCTTACTCCCCCAAAGAAAACAAAACCCTTTTCACCTAAACATGTGACAGCTGTCCACGTTGATCCCACCATCCCACCAATCTCTTCTAATAAACTTGTCCATTGGCATTTTCAAGGGCAGTAAGTACACCCCTCTTCTCCCGTTCCTTTCTTGCATATCACTTAATATATATTATATATATGTATGTAAATATATATATATATATATATATATATATATATATATATATATATGCATCCCATCACTCTATTTCAACTCCTCTATCTTATTTTAGCATAAACACGTGCTATGGGTCTACGGTCTAACAATTATTCTTCTAGACTAAGTAAAAAAGGAAAAGGACAAACAGACTATGGAAAAACCCAAAATATAGAAAGGAAGCCAAATTCAACCAAACTCGTGAAAGTTTCGATTCTTGAAACTGTATAAAAAAGAAATAGGCTTCAAAATATGATTATTTGCATCTTAAAATGTTCAAGCAGAGATCGTGATAGAAAACCAAACAAACAAAGCATGAACTTAAAAACATTCACCGAGAACCTTCAAAGAAGCAAGTTCCCTCAAACCCATCTCAACTGAAAGCATATTCTCAATGTTTCCTTCCCCGGTGAGATCATTTAAATCACGAACAATTTTGCTTCTATCTGGACCATCAGCACCTAGTTCATACTCTTTAATTAGATGCCACTGTAACTAATTTAAGAGATAAATTATTCAAACTAAAATTTAAAGTATTAACTCATGCTCACTTTTGTTCCAAGATTCCTCCTTAGCCTTTTGTCCAGCAGAGATGACAAGTTCAAAAGGAAGAGGAGCTAGAGCCGACCAATGTTCATACTTGGATTGTGCTATATCTGCACATATGCCTAAAAACCATGGAAGTAACATGCCACGAGAATTATAGGCACACATATGTTATCAGTAATAGATAAACGGAACGTTGCAAAATATGTTCTCATATTTTTGTCACAATATTCCAGATCCAAGAAATAAATTTAATTAAAGACTGAAGTTTTCTTCTTCTGCAGAAAGTAGAGAGCAGAAGCAATTTTGTTACCATGTTTTACAGCAAGACCCCAGTAGCGGGCAAGCCAACATCTCTTCAGAACAACTTCCTCCTAAAAGACAGATAAAAAGATGAATGGTGCTGATGGAAAAAATAAAGGATACTTGTTAAATCTAGTTTCACTGGAAAAGACAGACCATTTCTTCTTGGGTCAAAACCATTCTCTGTGTCGTTGTTCGAAGAGCCTTGGCTTCGGCTTCAGCTTCTTGCCGTTGTTCCTCTGCTGCGGCAGCATCATCTTTCAGGTTCTGAACAAAGAAAATCGCAGCTATAACTTAAACCAGTGAATAATTGATCAAACCATGTACATGGTACAACTAAAACATGTAAAGAAATTCATGCTTCCTTCAAAACTACCTGAATTTCCACGCGAAGGGCTGTGACATCTTCGTCCCTTTCACTCTGTGTTTGTTTTGCAGCCTTGAGAGCAGCCTGTGACGAAAATAGAGTAATCCAAGGATGTTCATTGAGTCAACCAGCATTTTTGAACTTGTTGTTTAAAGTTCACAATTTAAGAAGAAAACTGTAACTGGAAACATAGTTTTAGGTACAGAAATTACAGCCAGCTGCAAAACCGCCTACGATTCAGGATTCAAGTCTCTCTACTGAAAGCTATGCACACAAGCATCCTTCTGAATAATGCAGAATTAAAACTTAGAAAAGAGCTACTATAATGGCTAATCAGTTATCAAGCAAGGGTGACCACAGCACTCAAAACTTCCGAACATTAATAATTTCATATTTCTGGCACATCCAATACCCATCCTTCCAGCATACCTCTCTTTGACGCAAAGCGGCTTCCTTCCTACAAATATACCACATAAACCATATAGTAAATAATAAACAAAATAAATAGTTTCAGATCCATCGAGCGTATAGGGAATTTAAAGCTAAGTTACCTGCTCAGCAATTTGGCTTCCAAGGATACACCTTCTCCAAGAGAAGCAACCTGCAAAAAAAATAAAATGATCAAGAATATATATATCAGCAAACTTAGCATACAGAATGACAGTTATGAATACGAAGTAACTTCTATGTTAAGTAGATCTTACTTCATAACATTACAAACCGCTGTGATTAAAAAAGCATATTGATTGTGCAAAATATGGTATTTATACTATGGTATTAAAACCACTTGTGTTAGATTTCTGTTAGGAACCAATAAACAAAGCTTACAATGCTTTTTCCCCTTGCAACTAAAAGACTTAGTTAACTAATGATTGTTCCAGCATGTGTCCCCATCCACACAGTTCTCATGCTATGTAACCTCTAACAGACTAACTGCTAGTGTAGCTGAATGTAACTAACCCACTAATCCCCTATATCATTTATTCCTTCTTGTATACACCTTCCAGACCTCCTTTTTCTGCTAAGGCTCATGCCTAACACTTTCAAAATTTAGTTCATAAGTAGCAACAAAATTCACCTGTTTCTCAAGTTCCTTAGATCTGGCCTCCACTTCTAGGCGTTTTTCCTCTGCTTGCCTAAGCTGGAATATAATCGGGCTCAACATCACATAACACAAGCAAAAAATCAACTTTGTTTGGGTGTGAATAAGGATACCTTTTCTAATAAAGCCTCATTCTCTTCTTGTAGCATATCAAGCTGCAATATCAATATGTATCAGCTTTAAAATTCATCCTTTAAGAATTAGAATACAAAATCTACTTAAATAAAGCTTAAGAACTATCATAACCAACTATAGGGATCATCAGATTTAATTTTTGGTGACAAATTGGTGCATGTGAATTCTATACTTCATCACGGAGTGCAGAAGCTTCGCGCTGATCTCCTGTGTCTTTGACATCAAGCGGCCTGATAGTGATATCTTGTGACAACCTGAAATCATTAACCAGTGATTAAAATTCAGAGAAGAATGAGTCATCAATATTACCTAATGGCCAACAAACTATACTTTGTTAGCTTATCAATGCAGTCCACATACACACACAAAAATGTAGATAGATATATGACATCAATAAATAAAATAAGGATTGAGCTCATTCATAGTTTCATACTTCAAAAAGAAACAATTACATGCATGCGAACAGATGACATTTGGCCAAATCAAGACTAGAGCCCATGTACTCCACCTCCTTCTAAAGCTTATCAGAAAGTATGGGGGAAGAAGAGAAAATGTAATTCCTCTTATATATATCCTAATTAGCAAAATAATGATTAAGGGAACATGTGAATCCAGTTCTATTAATTTTATTTTTATTTTTATTTAGAGAATATAGTACTTTGAAAGTTCAAATAACTACACATTACAAAGATTTCCTATCTTTTAGGGGTAATATTTAAACCATCGACAGATGATACAACCGAACCCCTACAAAAGTCATATATGATGTATTGTTATGATAGAATAGAAATTGCCTACACTCATCATTAGAAGAAGCTGGGGTCGTTAGAAGGAGTAGTCACTGAAGTAGTGTAAGGAGTGTTTTGAATGTCCATGTCTAGTTTTCTAAATTTATGATGAATCAGATTTGTAGTATTGGCTCAACCTGGAACAAGTGCTATAAAAACTTACTAGTCAATTGCGACAGCTACAAAACCAAATTAATCAAGGTGGTGAAAAAAGTGCACATACCTTTTCTCTCTACTCCTATGGGTAGGAGGATCAATTGGAGGTACAGCCATAGGAGTTCGGATAGTGGATTTGGCCGCCGCCAGCGGTGGCGGTGCTGCCGTTGCTGAGCGAACTGAAACAGCCGGTCTACCAGCTGATGCTGAACGCGCCGATTGAGTATGCTCTACAAAGTTCCGACCTAACTAATAAAAACATCAAAATCTTATTAGCTCAACAAGAACTTGGCAACATCGATTTCAATTATTCCAGAATCTAGAAAAGCAAACCACGACGCAGATCTCACTCAATTAGTGTTGATGGCATCAAATTAACAACCATGAACCAACAAAACATCACACTAAGTTCAAAATTCCGATCACTTTATGGTTTATTCAGTGCAAATAATCACGTAATCGCATCAGAAAAGAAGCATAGGGAACAATATCAGAGAGAATTACCGCAGGAGAAGGAGATCTGTTGGGTCTTGCAACCGAAATCGGAGGGATGGTGTTGCCATTAGAACTAGTACTCTTGTTGCTGGAGAAGGAAGAAAGAGAAGCAGGAGGTGGAGCGCTGAACCGGAAACCAAGATCGTCGTCTTCATCATCGTCGTCGTCAACTGTTTGAGACGCCATGACACGAGCTAGGCGCTGCGCGGCGGCTTTAGCGGCTACGTTTTGGGTGCGTTTGACGGTGGAGAGACCAGTTGAAGCCGGACCCAGCCGCGACTGAGGATGAGCCGGAGACATGACCGGAGATGATGAGCCTGTGCTGCTTGAACCGCCGCTCCACTGCCGGGTAAACACTGGACTATCGGTTCTCCTCCGGTCCATGATTGTCCACAATTTATATTTATATAAGAGAATTTGCGGAGACTAAGCTAAATTTTCTCGGGGGTAAATTTTCTCGAGAAAATCGAAGGAAAGTTGCGGAAGAAGAGCCGGATAATTTGTGCCGGTCGAATCGTGCGCGGGTGTGTAGGATAAAACGACGCCGCTTCTGCAAGTGGGAGAGAATAATTAAAGTCTACTTTGGAGGAGAGATGCCAATACGTGTCTTTTTACTTTCCAGCATGGATTTGGAAATTACTATTAGAGATCAGAGAGACGTTTATTTTGGCGGCTTAAGAAACGGGTAAAGGTTTCATCAAGAAAGAAACGGTGATATGTGATGGAACGGAGTGGGATCAGAGTATTAGAAATATAGTTAATTTCTTAGGTAATTCGGTTAGAGTTATTTTTCTAGTTATTAGTTTGTTAGATAATTCGGTTAGAGTTAGTTTTCTAGTTACTAATTTGTTGCATATTAGTTAAGTGAGATTGGATCTATATATAAAGATCAAACTCTCATTGTAATCAATAACCTTTTGTATCATTTTTTTTTTTGATGAATTTTAGAGTCCTTAATCTTTTCTCTCTAATCTTCCATGGATATTATATTCTTCAATATAGTATCAGAGCAAATATAGTATCCTCCATGAAGATTGTTTTTGTTGCACTTCGCTACAGGTTCTTTATTTTTCTTTAATCAATTTCATTTTTGTTTAAATTTTCATTTTACTTTCATTCTTTCTTCTTCTTAGCTTCTTTCTAATTTTTCCATATATTATTGTCTAATAAGTGATTCTTTGCATTTGTGATTCCTCATTTGTAATTAAAGTATAATTGTTCTTTTAGGGTATGTTTGGATTGGTGGTATGGTATGGGATGGAATGGAATGAGACAAAGCTCCATTGTTTGGGTATTTAAAAAATGGATGGAATGGAATGGAAACCAATGGAATGCATTCCATCCTATTCCATCACTTTCCCTCAATTTCCTTCCCCCCAATTTGGAGGGTGATCGTACAAGACCATATGAGTGATGCAAGTGTAGTCCTTAGCTCGGTCGCTGAGAGTCTTGGAGTCCTTGAGTCTTGGTTGCCCGTGGGTGGTACCTGCGAAAGCACTCCGACGCTAGGGTGATCGTACAAGACCATATGAGTGATGCAAGTGTAGTCCTTAGCTCGGTCGCTGAGAGTCTTGGAGTCCCTGAGTCTTGGTCGCCACGGTGGTGATGCGCGAAAGACTCCGACGCCAAGCCAAGAAGAAGTGATGAATAGTGAATAGGACCACAAGTAATAATGACGTCACCTAATTCTTCGGATTCGTGCCATATTTATAAATTCTGATGATGTGCATTATTGGATCAGACGCCGCGTATCCACTCCGCAAACAGAGGGTATGGGATGGAATCATTCCCCTTATTATTTAATTTATTACATATTTACCACTATTATATTATTACATTCAGTCGTCACGTATATCCAATCTATTTTTCTTTTTCTGCATTCGGCTTCTCTTCCTTTATTTTTCTGCTAATGTTGATCTTACAATTTTTTTAAGCTGATTAATTTTCAAACATTAGTTCTAAGCGTTAGAGTAAAATACAATAGTCCTACACTAATTCTCAAAATGACTGCAAAATGTTGCAACAGCAGATTAACACATCCTCCCTAAAGAAACTTGCAAAGCAACTGACGCCTATTGGATGACATTATCATATTTCTCTAATTCTTAATGCTAGATAAATCAATTTACAAATTGCCTCTGTTTAACTTTTTTAATGCTTCACCCAATGGATATTATAGTATCTTTTTTATGTATCTTTTTATTACTTCATACACATTACTGATAATAGTAACTCTCAGTAGATAACAACATATTAATCTCAACACTCAATGCAATTGGGGGCTGCAGTCAGCACTCCCACTAATTGATTCCTATTTCACCCAATTGGTGCCTCGAAAACCTCGTATGGTAGGTCCCACTAGGAGTGTTCAAAACCGAACCAAACCAATAGGGAAATCGCAAACCGAACCAAACCAAACCGAAAACCGCAAAAACCGCTTTTGATCGGTTTAGTTCGGTTCTTTTTTTCATTGCACCGCGCGGTTCGGTTTGGTTCGCGGTTTTGATTTTCGAAACCGAACCAAACCAAACCAAACCGCAAGTAACACTAAGACTTGTTGAATTACAACCTTCCTTACTAACCCAAATGCAAATACAACCCAACTCTCACTCACTTACTACCCATTTCAAATCCAATTAATTCTTTGACTCTCCTTACAAACAATCCATATTGTTATGCTATATTTAAAAATTACAACAAAATATTTAATTTAAATTCTTTTAAACATTATCTTAAAGAATTAAAAGAGAGTGATTTATATACTATATATATTTGAGTAGATTTTTTCTTAAAGATTTATATTAGCCTTTTTTAATGTTAGTTAATTTTAATTCCGTTTTAAATTATTTTTGTCTTGAAAAAAACCGAACCAATCCAAACCGCATTGGTTTGGTTTGGTTTGGTTTGGTTCGATTTTATTTTAGGAAGCCAACCGAACCAAACCAAACCGCATGTAATTTTACCTTGCGGTTCGGTTCACTTTTTGCCTCAAAACCGGATCAAACCGCACCGCGAACACCCCTAGGTCCCACACACTTTCCCGTATTCTCTCTTACTCATTCACATTCTCTTTCCTCTTTATACATCTTTCTTCTCTCTTTCTTCTTCACTTCCCATCAAATTTTTCGTTCCCTTACAAAATTCTCGTCGTTCCCCCTTCCTTTTACTGCTCTCAATCTGCTCTTTCTCTTCTTTATTTCGCACATCTTCACCCTCTTTCAGCCCTTACGAATTCCATTCTCTGATCCGTCTTTGTTTGTTATAAATACATTGTACAAAACATCCACTTAAGATCAGAATTGTCTAAAAATAAATCATACAAAACATCTAAAAACAACATCGAGGTATTGCCTATTCCACAAAATCAAAAACCAAAATTATACAGAAACTAAAGTAAACAAATTCTACCAAAAAATTACAGATACAGAGTTGAAACAAAAAATAGCACCGATGTGAAATAGATGAACAAATTATGTAGAATCAAAAACCAAAATTATACAGAAACTAAAGTAAACAAATTCGACCAACAAATTACAGATACAGAGTTGATACAAAAATTACACAGATTCAGACTTTCAACCAAAAATTACACAGCTTCGAAGTGGAAAATTTTAGAAAATTCCAAAATTGAACCAGATATTACACAGATCCAGTAGTTGTGAGGAGCAAGTATGAAATCAGTTTCGTTAATTTATAATAATGTTTTATTAGATAAATCCGTTGTACAATTTCTTTTTAAACGTATTTACTTAATTTACAAGTAATTTTGTTTCAAATTTTTTTCTACAACGGATTTACCTTTTAATAAGATAGATCAGTTTCTTAATTTAACAAGGCGGCAATATGGAAATAAAAAAAAAAAGGTGGGAGTATGGAGTATAGTGTCGGGGGTAAAAAAATACCCATATATATATATATATATATATATATATATTTTAAAAAAATTAAAAACTATATGGCTCATGGGCCAACCATTTCAACCTGTAGCCCACACTGGGATGGCCTGATAATTTACTAGCCCAAAGTAAATTTGGCCCAACGTTAAAATGTCTCAGCTTGATATGAACTTCCTCGTCTGTGTTAACTGATCCAGATTATGGTGAAGCGGGAACAAGACATCAAATACAATCCTTGCAAAAATGTGTTGTATTTCCTATAGATGATCACTAGACCATTACTGGTACAATGCACAAGGGATAGAGTTTTGTGGACAAAAAGATCTCATTTATTCTTAGAAAAGTGCATATTATTTACATGACTAACAAAGATAAAAAAAACATAGATAACAACGGTAGCTTATCTAAAAAAGAAAAAAAAATAGATAACAATGGTATGTTATCAATTAACCCAGTGAGAAATCCCAAATAGGTAGCGTAATTAGCGAGCTAAGAAATATCAAAAGAGTATAAAAATGACTAACAATTAACAACTAATATTTGCTTATAAAAAGAAAATTAAGCTAGTAAGAATTACACAACAATGTCACAAAAAACCATGACATATGACAAATGCATTACATTAGCATAAATAAGAAAATGAATAATATAAGATAAATCAAGGTTACATGCCAAAATAACTTAAATAACTTCAGGGTGTTAAAGAGCAATGTTGCATAGCAAATTAAACTCAAATGCGCGTGGTTTAGTAGAAGAACTTGATTTACTGAGTGGCTATGGCTATACTTTATATTTATATCTATCTACATATGCCACCTACATATATGCTAAAAAATTATCATAAAAAAAAAAACATATATGCTAAACAGTTGTTTCTTACAAAATTTGACGATAGGGGGCAAAATACATGAATAAAGAGATTTGCAATCCATAAAATGACAATGTAAGAAGCTTTTTTATGGATCCGTTGCTTATTCAGACAGAGTTCATCATTCATCCTTAAATTCAAAAAATATCTTTACCGGAAGAGTCAAGCCTTACAAAACTCGAAGGAGGAAAGAGATGCCACTATGAGACTGTGTAGTGTCATATGATTCAATTAGGAATCATACTATTACTGTTAATAATCATCAGGTTTAGACTATTTCTAGCAAATGCATGAACTGTTGCACAAGAACCTTCCTCAGTAACCATGGCTCTGCTTAATGTCAAACCATGGCTCAGGTTTAGATGCTGCAACAGGTGTATTAAGCATACAAGCACTGAACCTAATAGCTGTAACATTCCCAATTTCCATTTTATCCAGCCATTCATTCTTCTGATATACTATTTATCAAGTTAATCTATTATGAGCAGGAAAAAGTGATACTCCTGAACCAGAAGAGTACATAACTGATTTCAGATAGGGGACACCGGCAAATATGCAACGAAAGACAAGAAGCACCTCTAAATACTCAGAATCAGTATAGCACAATTTACTAATATTAATGGTATCCAATTCATGTGATTCACAATATGATAATGTCATCAGATTTAAGTTCCCATGATATTTGAAGATAGAATTTTGTTTAGTCACATGTTGCTACTGTTAATTTTACAAGTTTTCCAATTCCCGTGCATATGTATGTATGATTTGTCTACACTCTTTTTGCAAGTTTTCCAATTCCTGTCCTCATGTCTATGCGCTTTGCGACAAGTTCAGGATTTGTTTTCTTAATCTCTTGTTGTTTGTGCTGGTATTTTAAAACGAATGTAATTTATATACATCATCCAAAATTAGAATGACAATGACAAAATATGTGTTGATTATATAAACACATTAACTGATTAACTGATGTGGAATCATTGGATGTGTAAAGTAGTGTAAATTTTACACTAATTAAACTCTTTCAGAAGTCTGTTTAACATTAATTAATTTTTCTGTCCTCCGAAATCTCAACCCAAAAAAAAACTGAAGTATGGGTCCTTCCGGAACTGGTGCTACTCTTCTGCAGACAAATCTGCTATACTATCTTCCCAAAAACAAACAAGAAAGCAATAAAAGCGTGACAAAAGAATATAACAGAGGAAGCACTCCACATCCAAACAAGAGATTTATTGTAGCTACAAGAGAAAATATTCTAGCTACACAATAAATTTATTAACATAATGCTTACACAAATAAAGTGAAAGATTTAGGTCCAAAAACAAAGAAAATACAGAAACCATAACACAACAAATTAACAAAGATACAAAAACATCAGGAAGTGACAAAGGCCTGAGAACATGCAAATATAGAAGTGTGATAGTAGAGTGCCAACAAGTGTGCCACAACACTTCATGCTCTATCCACCCATTGATTTAATAAGACCCTGTTGTTGCCTCTGCTGCTCTCCCAGCAGCATAATTACCATATTCCTTAGCTCTTTCCTTCACATCCCTAGCCTTATCAGTAATCATCCCCTTAGCATAATCAAGTGTATCAGCTCCTGTAGGACGGTTTCCAGAAACATAGTTATATATCCATGATAATGCAGCTACACCACATCCACCTGAGAACAAAAATCCACCAGCAACAAGAGATACAACTAT
The DNA here is from genome assembly GCA_020916435.1 of Oxytropis ochrocephala. Classification (NCBI taxonomy): domain Eukaryota; kingdom Viridiplantae; phylum Streptophyta; class Magnoliopsida; order Fabales; family Fabaceae; genus Oxytropis; species Oxytropis ochrocephala. The sequence continues at coordinate 11,952,806 of CM037089.1, read as the reverse complement.
AGCAGCTGGTACTAAGATAGGACTAAACAGAACAAGAAGTGGTGTTGCAATGATTAAGCCAATAACAGTACCAACAAGGATTAATCCAGACAAGAACAACAGTGTAACACCAATAGTAGCACATCAGTTGTGATTCAAAGTTGAGCACAGGATTTCCCAGTTATAAATTTTGGAAAGAAAAAATATATATTCTTCTTTGTTCGTTCTTATCTCTGAACACAATTTCGGTCTTTTCCATAGTAAAGCTCGTCATTTTCTCACTGCCATTTCTTCGCCAGAGGTTCGGCAGTGTGTCTCACAACAATGGAAAACAATATGGGACTTCAAAACAAAACTGATAAATAATAATACAGAGCAACACTTTCAAAATTAACACAAACTTATGAATTAAACAAAATAGCATTCTAGTGCTAACCCTTCGGGAACCATGGGAGAAATTGAAAGGGATGAACAGAGAGCAAAAATCAGTTTAAAACAATGAGATAAATAAAAGGCCGGCAAAAATAAAAATCAAACCGTAAGAATTAAGAATCATGTCTACTAAATCTACCAAGGCAACAACAATTTACAATCAATGTTGAAGCCAAGTATCATTCTAAAACATCAACTTACCTATGCACATTTTTTTAAACAAAAGCACAAAAAGTAACACAAATAAACTCTCCTAACAGAATCACACAAAGTTAAAACATAAAACATACTTGTCCAATAACCCCGCAAACAGAAAGCACAGCTCAGAGCCAACAAAAATACGTATTGAAGTGTCTATAATATATTTTACAAACAACGGAATGCGAAAAGGTGCAATCAGATCCAACAATTTCAAATTTCCAATTTCTTTTAACTTTTTTTTTATAAGCTCCAATTTCTTAACTGAAATGAATAGTGAATCAGAAAGGATCTGCAATTACAATAATGCATGTCTTGGAATGACACCCCAAAATCAAAACATTCGTCAGAAGATGGGAGAAACAAATAACTGAGTTAAAAGATTCAGTATACACATAAAGTACTCTCTTCTTACAAATATATAAAGTGAGAACTGAGAAAGGAAGAACCACTACCTAAAGAAACAGTGAGACAATAATTATCAGTGTTACCACACAGGTGAAACTCCAAGGGTAGTTGATAGAATTAGGTACCAAACAATTTATCTATGATGATTGATGATCAGTGCAGGTATTGCAAGGAGCGTTATCAGATCTGCTTCAAACACTACAGAACTCAATTTCTTCAAATTTTAAGATGAGTGAAAGTAAAAAATAATCTAGAAACCTCAAACAAATTTGCAGCACGGGTTTTGCTCTTGAGGGGAACAACAAAATGAAAAAAACTAATCATTGGTAAAGATGCTACAATCTTGGTAAATCAATGTTTACTATTCTCAGCTGCATTCTCTTCCTTCCCAAGTGCAATTACCACTTTCTTCAAGATGGATTCCGTCGGTTGGTGAGAGTTCTCCACTGCCTTTGAGATTGCTTGCCATTTCTCTCCGTGTTTTGGCTCAGCAGCAACACATCTCTTCAATACATCCTTCTGGCTGTCCTCAGTTCCATGCTGCAGTTCAAATTTGTAGCACAAGGCCCAAAAATCCCCAATGTCAGGGGCAAGTGTCACAGCCCTATTAAGCCAAGTCCGGGCTTTGTCTACCTTCCTATCATGCCAGAACAATTTGGCCACAGCAGCTATAACATGGGGATCATGGTCACATTTCTTTAGTGCATCCATACTCTTGGTTTTACGCTGGGGACGAGGAACCATCTCAATTGAAGCTGCCCACAAAATACCACTGTTAGGACACTCCTGCAATGCTTTTGCCATCAAAATATCCGCTTCTTTCTTATATCCATGCTTCAATTCTGCTCTCACGGCAGCAAGCCAGAGTTCAGGATTTTGAGGATTCTTCTTTCGACCCATTGTGAGAACTGCCCGAGCTTTACTCAGACCATTCATCTCCTCTTCAAGATTAGCAAGAGAGAGCCAAAGTGGTACACAATTTGGGCAGTTTTTCAAACCAGATTCATAGACCTTCTTGGCTTCCATCATTTTATCATCTCGCTTCTCAGGCTGACCCTGTCGCTTTGCATCCTCAGCGAGCCGCTCCTCAAGCTGGCCAAGCATCAACCACAATTTAAAGAATGAAGGGAATTGCTTCAATCCTTCATTTAACAGTCTCCTTTCCTCTTCAATGTTTCCCAGTTCTCTTTCAACAATTGCTGATTTCATCCAGACCCTTTCTGTACCTCCTCTCTCTCTGGCTTTAGCCAACAACATTCTAGCTCTTTCAGGTTCATGATTTTCAAATTCCAGCTTGAAAGCCGCGAGCCATATTTCCTCGGAATTGGGAATAGCAGCATAAGCTTCTTGGAGAATTGCACGAGCTGCAGGCACATCCCCAGCAAGCCACTTCTCTTTGGCACCCATAAGCCAAAGAACTTCAGCCTGTGGTCTGTAGGTAACTGCTTTACGAAGTAATGCATCAAGAGATTCCCTGGTACCATGACTCTTTTCAAGTTGTGCTGCTTTGAGCCATATGCTCTTCTTAGTTAAAAAGACAGTCAAGGCATGAGCATATATAGCTCTGGCAGTCTCAATAGAACCTCTTTTCTTGCATTCCTCCGCATCGGCTACCCATGTCCTCTTCCTATCTTCTTCTTCAACTCCAACTCCAATTGTATTGTGGATTATTGCTTGGCAAGTAGCTACCGAACCAGCTCTTTCTGCTGCCTCTGCTTCCTTCATCCAAGCTTCTCTATCAATCACCACACCTTCTCTCTGCAAAGCCCTTATACCCCTCTCAATTATCTTGCCAACCATGGATGTATTCCCATTAGCTTCTTCCAACTTGGCAGCCGTTATCCATATGGCTGGCTCCTTGGGCAGCCTCTCTCTTGCCCTATTGAGAACCTTCTTAGCATTGTCATAAGTTTCCAACCGAGCAAGTGCAAGCCACAATTCCACATGTAAGGGACAACATTCAACAGCCCTATGAAGTAAAAGCCTTGCATCTTCTTCATTAGCAAGCTCTACAACGGCCTTCCACAGCCTAACCGAATCAGGAATGTGCTCCAGCCCTTTCCTCAACACCCTACTCCTATTCATATCATCATGTTCTAATTTTGAAGCCTGCATCCACAGCTTCACAGAAGTTGGAATTGACTTAACACCTCGAGCTATTACAGCCTTCGCATCATCAGGATTCGCCAACCTACAAGCCTCCAGCCACACATCTTCATTCTTGGGACATTCCTCACAGCCTTTCTGTATCAATTGCCTCGCAGCCTGAAGCTTACCCGCCAACTCCTCCAACCTTGCAGCCGCAATCCAACCGGGAGGATGTTTCGGATTCGTCTGAGTAACACTCTTGAGCAGCAACCTTGCCTTCTTAAAATCTGAAATCTCTGCATCACTAGTTATTTTCATACTATTTAGAACAGTAAGATACCCCTTAGGATCCACATTAGTCATCCCCGAAACCGAATCCGACAATCTATCCAATTTCAATGACAACACAGTACCCCTACCCTCACCAACAGCAGTCAAATCAGTAACAGGTGTTTGCGCCCATGGAGTTTCAGTTCCAGCTGCCCTACTCTTAGGATCCAATGCTGTCACATGTTCTTGCTCCTGCCTTGCCTTCTCAAGAAGGGTATCAGGCACAGGCACAAAACTCTCAAACCTCTTCTTCTTATTCCTTGCTGAATAACCCCCACTCTCAAACTTCTCAAGACTATGCCAATCATCAGCAGAGAGTGTATACAATTTTCGTTTCAAATCAGCAAATTGCTCAGTAATTTTAGGGTTAGAAGCTCTATACTTCTCAATCTCCTCCTTCAACCTCGCCTCTCTTCTATCCTTCCTCCGAGAATCCATTCTCTTATCAATAGCTTCCCAAACAGCATCAGCTTCCTTATCATCCTCATCATATTCAGCTGAAGCAAACAACCCAACATCGTTACCTTCAAACTCATCAAATTTCTGATTCTCATCATATCCTTTATCTTCACCTTCCTCATCCTCCTCATCCTCGCCTCCCTTCCCTCTCCCCCTTCCAGCACCACCGGCAGGGGCAGCACCGCCGACGGCAGTGGCTGATCTATCGGGAAGGTCAGGGGCAGCACGGGCAGGACCAATATCAGAACGGGTTGTGAATCCGGTGGCACCACGACCAAGTCCAGCAACGTAATTAGCAGGCGGTTTCGAATTGAGGAAATCGAATCGGGGTTTGGGAACTGCCGGAGGCTGAGTTCCACCGTAAAAGGGAACATGTAGGGTTAGGGTTGAGTAGGATCCGACGCCGAGATTGGAGATTAGAAGGGAATCGTTTTCTCCGAGTAACTGGAGACTCTGTGAAATGAATAGGCGTTGATGCGAAATAGGTATGCCGTGGATTTGTTGGATTTCATGCTTGAGGTGATGGAGAGTGGTGGTGTTAGGGTTTATGTCTAAGGATAAGGTTCTGCCGCTGGGTGGGACGATGAACACCATGGCTATGGGTGTAAGAGTGAATAGGGTTTCAGAATATGAAGCAAGGACGAAACGTGGTGTCTCGATGCTCTTTGGCGAAGAAGAAACAAGAATTAGCAGAATGTTTTTTTACTGATGAGTGAATTGAACGGCGTTGAAGTGAAGCAGATTCGAGGAGAAGAAGAAGATGCAGCGATTTCCAGCAAGAAGAAGTGAGCTGTGACGGTGGGAGAGAAACGGAGGGAGGTTTCGCGATGGGAGAGGGGAACGGCCGGACTTCACGGCGGTGGACTGGTGGAGTCACCGAACTCATTTCAGGTTTGTTTCTTCCATTTTTTTTGGTTTGTTCTTGTTTTCGATTCCTCTTCTCTTCTTCTCCATCTCTCCTCTCACTCTGTTCATGGCTCCATATGTGTGTATTTGGCTAAGTTGCTCTTAATCTTATTTCAGTCCTAATCTGACTCCTTGTAAATGAGTAAAGAATAGAGCTATTGTTATGTGGACTTGTTGTGACTGTCAAGGACACTGCTTCTAATATTGTTTTGTTGCTCCCTGCGATTGTTGATAGCTCTGTTGCTGTTGTAAGAACTAGCTTGAGTGCCCGTCCATCCGTCCATCGATGGACGGGTAGCGCAAACGAAAGCGGAAAAAATACGTTAAGAAAGTAATAAGAAAACTAATGCATTAAGAAAGTTATTAAAGTACGAAAATAATGCATTAAGAAAGTTAAGAGTCTTATACACAAAAGTTGAAAACTAATGCGGAATAAGAAAAGTAGGAAACAACATACTAAACTCTAACAACATCAACAAACAAATTAAGAGGATCTCTAAACTCTAACCACACCTCACCTAAGATGGATCTCATTTTCTAATTCAAGAAATACAACGTTGGATCTCAATAAAAAACAAAACTTTATAGTAGAAAAATTTGGACAATTCGGGGGAAAAAAATAATTAATCATTTTACCACATTTATTGGTTAAAAGGAGGGTTTTTTAGACATGACATAAAATGATCCTTGCTCTAATAGCATTCACTGTACTAATCAAATTGAGTAACCAATATCGGTAAGACAGCAAAACTAAAAGCCAAAACAGACTTTGGAAACTCAAATAGTTAGTGTCTTATATGATAAGCCAAAACAAACTAAGAGATGGAAAACAAAAGTTATCAAATTTACCCACAAAAACATTCAAACTAATAATAATGGAATAAAATAGAAAACATGAGCTCTCCAGAAAACTTAGCAGCAAGTATGAATATATGCATTGATATAAGGAAACAATAGAAACAAAAACACCTCATATCTGCAATTGAGTCAACTTCCTATACAATAGGGTAATTTATATAAATTGCATGATAAACATTATAGGTATCTGAAAGTAAACTCAAACAGAACTCATAGTTCAAGAGCATCAAATACTAATTAATCAACTTCAAGGAAGCTACAGCAGCATAGTTTTCTACATACTTATTGAATATAGATTCTCAGATGAAAAAAACTGAAACTAAGAACAACTTACTATTTTATTCACCTAAGAAACTGTTTGAAACAAAGAAATCAAAAAAGATCATGGAATCTATATGGGAAAGACAAAGAACACAACTTGTCACAAAATAACCATTTCAGTGATTGATTACAAACGTAGTGAACTGATTTGAAAATTGAAAAGCTAGGACTTCCCATTCTTCTTTTCACATGACCATCATTTCTACCAATTTAATCACATGCACATAAGAAATAAGAAATGAATATTAAGTGTTTGGCACTGCCATTTGCTTGATCTATACAAAAAAGATAAAATAGAGTTAAGAGAGGAAAGTTCACTGCCGTCGTACAAACAATGCCTTTGCCAATCCGTAATCTCACCAAATTTACCGAATTGCTTGATAAACTGGGCTGCAAAATGGAACACAAAAGAAATGGATAAGAATCAATACACATAGATTAAAATTACTACAATATGCTATATGCTTTCGATCAGTTCAAATTCATTGGACATTTTGTTCCCTAATAACCTCACTCAAAAGCTTTCCTCAACTCAGTACAATGCTCTGAACTACATTTGACAATCTTGACCCAACCAATAATTGCTAGACAAAGCAAAATTAAGGCGTAGAAATTACACACAAAGCATACCTCCATGCAAACAGTTTGAATGTGTAGAAACCCAAGGCTTCTCCTATCTCATCATCCTTGAATCTTCCCATCTTCCCATTTTGTCATACAGTTCCAATTTTGGTGTTGAAGCAGTTGACATTGCTATTGCTTAGCTTTGTTAACTTTGTCGTGGAAGCACGCTTTTTTATTCTTCTTGAGGTGTCTCTCCTCTAGCTTCATCTCCATCAAAACCCCTCTTCCTGTTGGTCCATCTCTGTTGTGAAGCTCTATAGCCAGCCATGTTCGAATCCTCTCTCTACATTACTAACCGAAAACTAAACTAACAATAAAAAACAAATATTATAAATAAGAAATGAATTAAGAAACTAACAGAGAGGATAAATAAACCCAATCATTGTAAGTAACATCAAAGTCGTACAACAACTATGGAGAAGGTTCCATCATTGTGAGTAACATCTAACCATAAATCAGAGCAAATCAACCAAATGAAAGAAAAAATAAATCAACAAAAAAACCATTTAGTGTAATATCAATTAAACCACAACCTCAGGATGGATTTTATAATAAATAAATGAAATCGAGAAAGTTTACGAATTAATTTTTTTTGCAGTTGGAACATAAACGTAAACATTAGAATGGGAGGAAGTAAGAACTCGTAAACACACTCGGAGAGAACCATGCAAATAAGGAGAAGAGGTAGAAGAACAAAGAACCAGTAAGCAAAAAACAAAGAAGATTCACAGAAAAAATAGGAGAGAATTACCGCGAGCCTTCTCCATTCGCACCATCACCCACGGTGGTCTTTACCGCTGCTTTCGAAAGCCGCACCACCACCACCATGTTGCGCTGCTCTCTTTCCTTCATCTGGGTTTCCTAAATGAAGAAGACAGCAAGAAGAAGAAAGGAATGAGATGGGTTTCGAAATTTGAAACCCTAGATTCCAAAAATTAAGAAGAAAAGAGGAAGATGTAGTGACGAAGAGAGGGGTTTCAAAATAAGAAGCTCTACGTTTTGAAATTGAAGAAGAAAAGAGGAAGCTCACCCAAAACCGTCGCCGCAACAACCGTCGTGACCTCCCCCTCTCACCATCGCACCACCCACCTTCGTCATCCTTCCCTCTCGTTTATTCCCCCTCTCTCATTTTCTCTCCGTGAAGCCTTCCTTTTCTTTCTCCTGGAAAAAAGCGAAATTTCCTCTCTCTTTCATGGTGAGAGTGAGGACTACGAGAGAGAGAGAGTGAAAGAGATGAGAGCAGAGAAGAAGAAAAGAGAGAACAGAGAGAGTGAGAGATGGCGAGGAGAGAGAAAGAAAGGAAAAAATAGAGGAAAAGGTAAAAGAAGGTATTTGACATGCAGTGGAAAGTTGGAGGTAACCGTAGTTGATAACAAATTAAAAGGCTTGCATGTCTGACATAAACAGAGTTGCAGGAAAAGAAACTGCCCACACACTAACCAAAAAATGCATTTAAAATTACGAAAATACCCCTACAAGTTTGGCGCCAAATCCAGCACCAAACTGCTTAGGATGTAAAGGAAAGATTTCAGATTTGGATTTTTAGTGGCTAGGATTTTAGTGTAAAACCCTAATCTTTGTTTTTGGGTGGCTTTCGAGATCCGTGGCTGCCGGTTGCCTGACCCTTTATTCTGTTTTTATATTAAAAAAAATAGGTCAGACATTAAATTCATTTGACTAGGCCTTGACTGTTCCTTTTTCCTTTTCAGATCTGAAGTAGGCCCAAATTAGTAGCAGATGCAATATTGGAGAGCAGTTCAAAACCCTAATATTTTTTTGTATATTTTCGGAATTAATTATTTTATATTTTTGGATGATTGTAAAGAAGACATTGTAATAAAACGATCCATTTAAATCTATTTTTTTTGTAATTATATATTTTTTGTTTTTGTTAAAAAGAGTAAAAATAATGCGAAAGTGACAAAAATGAGTAAAATGACGTATTTGACGACTAAAACACGAAAACATGCAAAAATCGAATATTTTTTGGAATTTTCCAAAAAAGTCAAAAAATACCGGTAAAAATTGAGTGTTCACAAGTTGATTGAATAGATCCTGGACACATCCAAACTGAAACGATTTTTTGTAGTTTTCAGTTTGGGTTAGATCGATTTGCAGCTTTTTTGGTAGGTTTGGATTTAAACACTACTAATAAATAATAACTTTACTAGCTTTTCAAAAGGCCCCGTGTTTCTCCCACCTCCCCCTTACTAACCACACAACCCCAAACTCTGCAAAATATCCAAAATATTCTTAATGAATAAAAATCTTCCAATTGTGCCCCCATTTTTTCCTAGGATTTCTCGAGTTCGACAATATGGTACTGAACATGGTATGGTTGTCTGGAACGGAACCTTGTGACACACACCCTACTACATAAAATTTTTAAAGGTTCAAAAGTATGTCACTTAACCGGTATGGTTCCACACTGCCATATCGGTCTAAAAACGCAGTGTGGGGGGTTTGAGAGCATCTCCCATGTCAGGGTAATTTTGGGACTTTTAGGGGTTGGGGGGTGTGTGGTGAGTAGGAGGGAGAGTGAGATAAGAAAAAGTGCAATCGGTGTGTTAGGGTTTCACTAAATCAAAAGAATCTAGAACTAAAACGAAAGGGTTTTTGCAGTATACCTTTCGTTTAATCATCGCTATATTGATTCTACCTAAAATCATCATCAATCATCAAGTTTAAAGTTGTTGCTAGTAAACCCTAACGGAGCTGTTGAACGAAGACGATAGAGTAGAAAAAATATCATGAGAGAGAAAGAGAGAGTGAAACAATGCATCTGAATTAGGGTTAGAGGTTTTGTTCAAACGACCGGGTTCTGAAGTGGTTTGGCTTAACTCGCGTGTTTTACCAATTTCAATCGGGTTTGGGTGCTGCTTTAACCCGTTGTGGTTATCTAATGTTTCAGTTGAATTGGGTTGTTTGGTGATTGAGTGGATTGGACTCTGATTGGGCCTAAAACTACTATCTGCACCTACTGGGATGGATCATTCAACCCCAACAAAGATTTAGCAAATGCAAAAAAATATAAAAAAAAATCTTGAAACTAACGAATTTAATTTTTTTTAATTAAAATTTAAAATTTAAAATTTGTAATTTTCAATACAAATTTTATATTTTGATATTCTAGTTTACCCTTGTAAAACTGTAGGTAATTTACCCAATATGGCACCAATAAAATCAACTATTTTTGTTTGGTAAAAGATAAATTTAACTTAATCACATGAGTTATTTATATATTTTTACATTTATATCATGTTGATATTAAATTAGTGAAATGCAAGAGCCAAATTTTGAAGAAAAAAACAAATAAATAAGATTTAATAAATTACCCCACAAGTTTTTTAAAGGGCGGTTACCAAGGCCCTATAGAATAACTAACACTTTTGGCTCATTGAGATAAGCTACTCTGAGATACGGAGCGGTCGACCAGTGCTCTCGAGTTCGATTCCTGCGGTGGACAAATCTGGTATTGATCAGTGCAAAATTTGCTCCTAAACACACGCGGAGATTAGTCTTTCATTAAAAACATTGAGATACTTCGTGATTATTGTGCAAACCAAAAAAGAAAAATACCATATTGAAATTTCTTCATGTTGTTGATTGAATGACTAGCTTTCGTTTTCAAGCTAGCGGCCTGGTTTTTTGGACACATGGCTTTCATTTGTAGAAGACCGTACTGCTTTTGTTCTCTTTTGAAGCAAAACGCGGTTTGAGAAAAAAAGCCAAATCGATTTTTGTTTGAACTTGAAACCAACAGTACATATATTGATCATATCTTTCTCATAAGCAGAATATCTTAAGGCTTATATCAAGTTGCAATCATGTATGTTTGTGGTCCAAAGCCATGCATTGACGTTTGCATTTATTTATAATTATAAAATCAATCACAAAGATATCGTAATTAAAGTTGAACTTACGTATGAGGAAGAGTACAGTTCTTTGGTTTGTCCTTTGTTTTTTTTGCTTCAGCTTTTCAAGCGGATATGGATTTTAATGGTTGCAGAATTTGGTGAGTCATTTTCAATTTCATGCGTGACTCAAATTGATTTGTACGTTTTGTAAGGCACGAGAGGAGTATTATAAGACAACATAAAATGAATGTGAAGCAGACGTTTTTTGCTACTGCTAATATATACCACACTGGCCTTAAATTAACCTTATCATCTCATAAGGAAGTTCAATCCACTAATGGGTTACACTGTTACACACTTTACACACAGACCTTATCATCATCAACTTGAAAGAAAATCAAATAAAACAAAACCTTGGATGTTAGTTGTAAACTTGTAATCGGTATATCCTTCCCATGCATGCCATCATTTTCTTACTTACAATCCAATGAGAATTGAAAATGCAGAACATCTATGATATATGTGTGTGTGGTTAATTTCATCCAGCTGTGAGCAAAAAAACAAACAAGTTAGAATTTATCTCGATCTGTGTGATCAACATGACGGGTAATGGCGGATCCAGAACTCGAGATCAGAGGGTTCAAAATTGTGTCTTCGGTATTTAATGCAAACTTTAGAGTATTAGTGCAAATTTAAAATTTCACGGTGTTCAAAAAGAATTATATGAAAGTTAAATAGAACAATTTTTTTTAATTAGGGGTTCAAGTGAAACCCTCAACTACACACATTCGCCACTGGTGAAGGGGATTGATCAGTCAATAACTCATGTTAATGAACACACCCAACTCATATTTTGGATCGTTACAAATGTAAATTAATTCACGTAACTAAATTAAAGTAACGTGAATTAATTATAGTATATATATATATATATATATATATATATATATATATATATATATATATATATATATATATATATATATATATATATATATATATATATATATATATATATATATATATATATATATATATAACCTATATATATTTGTGGATACAAAGATGTCGAAAGGGATCGATCGTCATGCATAGATAGCAATTACTTTATCCCAACTGCTCAAGTAGTGAATTGATCCAAATGTTAAAGGAATCCAATGAAGTGACTACTAATTTTATTTCCAAAAGCACAAGGAAAATTTGTTGATAAACAAGGCCTATGGGAAGTCCGCGAGAGCACAGGAGCAACCAAGGAGCTAGCCAATAAATTGGAAACACTATCAAAAGACTTGAATAATGTCACATCTTCGCCTAAAACCTTAAGGCGTCAAATATAATATGAGTCTCCTCTCTTATATATCCTTCATATAGCTCATTCATAGTCGATGTGGGACTAACCACTTACACTTGAATTTCTAACATCTCTCCCAAGTGTGAGTCACCCACATCACTATAGTTGATCCAAACCAGGATCCACTCCCGCTCCCCATCAAGCAGAACCATGACTCTAATATATACCACTTGTTGGGGGAGTTTGGGGGAGCACTTAGAGCAACAACAAGCTAGCCAATGAGCCAACCACCAAAAAAATTGGACACCACATCTTCATCGAAAACTTTTAGCGTCAGGTTCATATAGTTCATTCATAACCGATATGAGACTAACCATTCACACTTGAATTTTCAACTGGGACAAAACTTATGGTAAGCTAGGCCCAATAACTATAATTTGATCCAGACATGGATGAAATTAACAAAATGAATTATAAGGAATAATACGTCAGCAAAACAAAATTTCAAGTGTGCTCTTATTACTAAAATACACAGACAAGAGAAACTTCTTTATTTTCCACCACCAATCATTATTCAAAACGACGTTTATTTCATGGTGTTGAAAATTATTTTCCTGAAATAATTTCACAAGAAAATAATATGGGAAACTTATTTTCAAGTATTTTGAAAAAAATGTGTTTGGTTGGCATAGTTGTTGCATATAAAAGTAGTGGCTATTTTATTCGTTAGAAATGTTTAATGGAATTTTCTATGGTATATAGCTTAGGAAAAACGGGTACCGGTAAGGCTGTTCTTCAAAATTAGTTGTTAAACGAAGGCTTAAATACGTTTTTATTCCTGTAAATAAGAGTGTTTTGCTTTTACCCCCTGTAATTTTTCTTAAAAACACCTTGCAAATTTCACGTTTTTGGTTTTGATCCTTTTGTTACTTGCCCGTTACAAAAACAACTGACGTGTCTAACATATGTTTGATTTGGCATTTTTAATTTGTTTTCTTTTGGCTTAAATACGTTTTTACCCCCTGCAAATAGGGGGTGTTTTGCTTTTACCCCATTGCAAAAAAAAATCTAAATCGCCTTCTTCTTCCTCAGCATCCACTCAACCTCATATCAACTTTTCCATCTCGAACACAAACTCAACGCTTGAATTATTTTTATACCAACATGAAATTTTAGTGGAATATTTTATCACCCATGCTATATAAGAATGCATGGGATCGAGAGGTAGTTACTAATTATGATATTAGCTTTTTGGTGGACCAAATAATATGAAATCATAAAAAGTCGCAATTCATCATAGTTTTAATTAGGGGTCGTAGTCTAAGTTTGAAGCAAAGACAGACATCAAAGCTTAGTTGATCTAGTTATTAATTAATGCACCATACAGAACACACTTGCAGAAACTGCCAAAGATCGCAGTAACTGGGGATCATGAAAATCTATCACAAGAATTCAAACTAACTTTCAGCATTGTCTTCACTCTTCAATCAATGTGCTAACTATAGCCGGTAATTGCAAATGAAATACTAGTATATACTCCTACTAGATATCTGCTGGCAGCTTAAAAAATAAAGAAAACTAGAATAAAATAACAATATTTCTTTCCTCCAAAAACAGCTTAAAAAACATGAGTTAAATTTGCACACAAAGTATAAGTACAGAAAGCTGGTATGTATATTAAAGCATAGAGGGCAGGCAGACTTGGTGGCACCGACAGAGTACAATAAAAATAAATGGACGCAAAATATGACCAACCAAACCCACATTGATCACGCTCATGCTTGATGGATCCGTTGGCCCTGTAAGATTTGGTTCCCACTATCTTCTCTCCCATTACAGTCCTTGAGTAAGGCCCTATTCCATTCAATTCAATTCAATTCAATTCTATTCCATCTGTTTGGTTATAATTTGTTATGGCAGCAGTTGCCCCCACCAACAACTAGAAATTTTGCAAATCCAAAAAAGGCCTCTGAATGCTATTTTGGGAGCTATTGACGACTACACAATCCATTCGAGTACTAATAGAGAATATAGCCAAGGTGATCCAATCAAAGTCAAAAGAAACAAGCAAAGGAAAAGCTGAGCTAGACAGGACGCCAAAACACAGCAAAATGGAGCCTGCGCTAGACAAGGCGCCAAAACACAGTGAAGTGGCGCCTGTGCTAGACAAGGCGCCAAATCACACTAAATTGGAGCCAGCTCAAGTCAATCTCGTGGAACAACTCTCACTCACTCTCGAAGCTTCTGAAAATCAGTTAGAGAGCAACTGAATGTAGTTATAGGCTGTTAGTAAAACTGTTAGATGGTTCAATCTCTTGTAACAGAATTCTCGAGTTATATCTCCTTGTATAAATAGCTAGTTGCAAGTGTAAATCAATAGTGTGAATTCATAATGAAAATATCAGAAAACTATTCAATCATATTCTCTTGAATCCTCTCTTTTAAGTACTATAAAATTGATACAATAGAGAACTAAATCTGCCAAGTTGTGATTGTCTTCGAAAAACCATTTTAGACCATATGACAATTATTTGTAAGACCTAACACAAGGGAAACCTAATGTTCTTAGACCGGATATTTTCTGTACGTAGTTACCCGAATTCAAACTCAAAATCTCGACTTTGTACGTGTGAGCTTACGGGGTATTTTTGACTCCATTTGCAAACAAAAAGAGACTATACGCAGGGCCGTCTTAAACAATTTGGGGGCACTGTGCAACTCTGGAAAAATGGGCCCCTAATTAAAAAATTCAAATAAATCAAAAAAACCTTAAAGTACTTTATTTAAATTGTAAATAACATCTCGATACAACCTCAAGATAGTATCAACATTCTATCTATTTAAAAAGAGCCGTCCTTCTACTATTTTTTGAAGCAAACTCATCAACCAAGTCTTCATATTGTACTGTCTCCAAAAAATTATTTTCAATTGCTATCAATGCTAATCCATTAAGTCTTTCTTGTAACATGGTAGACCGCAAATAAGACTTCAACAACTTCAACTTTGAAAAACTTCTTTCTGCAGAAGCAAAGTGAGACAATTAGTAGCAAAATGAAGATAGTATGGCAAAGTGAAACTAATTGTCTCATCGTGCAGAAAGTGAAAATAGTACCAATTGTCTCAATGCATACTATCTTCAATGCTACTAGTACTGATGGGTTCTACTATCTTCAATTCCAACTCCAACTCCCAATTCACAAATTAGTATATTCAATTCAATGCATGCTGTTACTCGTGGTTTTGCCATAAACCTACTATATTCAATTCCAATTCCAACTCCCAATTCCAACTCTTACTCAACTTTGCCATAAACCTATTCACAAATTCCCAATTCCCACAAAACTCTTGACCACATAACTCTTACAAATTCCCAATTCCAAAATCACACAAACCCTAAAAATCAATAAGCAATTAAGCATATCAATGGAAATCGAAACCGAAATCAAAGAGCCAAGAAAAATGAAATATTGAAGGAAAACAGATTGGAGAAGATGCAAAACAAAAACGAAAAGAAGAAAGAAATTGAAATCCAACCAAACCTTGAATCATGAAAGACAACATCAACTGATGGAGAAGAAGCGATGACTGGCGCGGTGTTGTGCGAAAATGTGATGTGCAAGTATACACAATCGCAACAAGTAATATAATGATAAGTAAGATCGTCTCCACAGGGATTGTTGAGTTTACTTCTATAATTAAATTAGTAAATTAGCTAGTGAGTAAAACAAGTAACAATAACAAAGTGTAGAATCATTAATGTTATCAACATAAACGTACAAAAGTAAATAAGATAGATGGTAAGTAGAAATTCAGAATGAGAGTAGTTGGAATGCTCTTTGCTAAGTAATTCCCAGAAGTAAAGCGTTGTAACGTCACACACTATAGCGTCAAGCGCTGTCGCAATTGATTTTGTGCTTTTCAGTCACTGACGCCAGGGTTTTATTACAAGAAGCCTATGTCTAAGTTCTAAATAAGTTCACCCATGTATAATAAAGAACCCACAGCTTCTGCCCTATGAACTATTGCCTTTCTATGTCTAGATTTAGCAAACGTTGGTTAAATGTCTTTAAACAACCTTTCATTCATATCAATCTTTGAGTTCGATTCATGGACCATGTCTGTACCCATGAATATACCCATTTTAGCTGATCAATTCTAAAACAAGTTCGGAAGAATTAATATACAAAGATTGAAACGCAAAACATTAAACGTTAATAACAAAATACTAAAGATTCATTACAAAGCTCAAAGCAATCCAACTACAAGAGAATCAGCTCATGATGAGCAACAACACAAGAAATACAGCATAAAAGTGTTACCTAAAGCCATAAAACCGAAATCACAAAGAGATGGAAAACACTCCAAATGATGATAGCTCTCGCCGCTCTGCAAATACCGCTATAACGTCTCTCTCAAAGATCTGCAGAAAATCTACATTTTATTGTGAAAATGGAGCTTGGACGAAAATGGAGTGCAAGAGACTTATTTCTAACTCTTCTCTCATCAGACCAGCAAACCAAGATGAAGAAGATGAAGTTTTTTTTTTTGACTTCTCTATATAAAAAATATCTCCCAAAAAAGGTGACAAGCCATCCCACCAACTATTTTCATCTTCCATTACAAAATAGACAAGTGTCCTATAAAGTACAAAGTTGGTGGTCATTTGTAGGAACTGCTACGATCGCTTTCGATTTGACATCTTTGCAAAAAAAGCGCTTTTCGTTTTCTCTCTCATCAGCTGCAGAATCCAACACTATAGCGTCTGACGCTATAACGCCTGATGCTATAACACTGAACAAACACATTAAAAATAACAAGAAAGCACCAAAAGTGCCAATTTGTCACATAATCAGTTCCTAACCCTCTTTTACACTAAACAACATATATTTACTTAATTAAACAATAATATTACTTAAGAACTTGCATTAATTTAAGTAATAAGAGCATAACTAACTCATATAAATATGAGTTATCACGCGGCGCGGCGACTAACGAGCGGCGGAGTGTGGTGGTGATTGATGAGTGCGTCGTTTGTGCGTGTTTTCCGGTCGTTGTGTGATTGTGCTCTGGTGCGTGTGTTATTGCATTTTGATTATGGGTTATGGGTAGATTTCTATTTTTGGGGGCCCTAATTTTTTTTTCCAAGTTGGGCCCTGTACAAGAGCCCAGCTTGCACAGGTTAATAGACACTACTGACTATACGTCGGGTAGGTTTGCCTTTTATCATACATGAAGAGGGATAGGGGTGAGTAAGACCCGTCCCAACCCTAAGACCCTCCCGTCTTTGTCCTATTAAACTCGTGAAATATCGGGTTCATTCGGGTTAAATAACAAATTAGGGTCTAAAAAATTGGTCCAACCAAAATTGAAGGACAGGTTAGGGTTAGGTATAACCCATCCAAACTCGTCCCTTATTCACTCATCATCCTAATTTTTAACTCTATTTGGTAATAAGACTTTTATAAATAAAATATCCAATTTGAAATCTATCTTAGTTTAAGTAGAAACTTTGTTGTTTTGAGTTTGAATACATGTTAAAATACTAAAAAAAAAATTAATTTATCACTTCTAACTTTTAGTTATACTTGTGAGATCACCTTATAATTTTGTTTCAATTGTCCTTTAGCCCAACCTGATTTCATCCTAAATAGACCTAGTCTTACTTTGACCCTAAACACGTCGGGTTTGTTCAGGTCTAAGAACGAGTTAGGGTCTGAAAAATGACCCTATATGAAAATTTAGGGCTAGGTAAATGACAAGTATAATTCGTCCCAACTCGTCCATTGTTCATCCCTATAGAGGGACCAGAGTAATTAAGGCATGTGTTTTATTAGAAATTTTCTCCATTATGGGTCCTATCGAAGAGATTAATATCTAGAGGGTCCTTAACCCGGATGCTCCTTTGTTCTTCACTTGGTTTGAGCAAACTAATTCGGGAATCTCAGAGTATATAGGTTTAGGAACTTTACTATGTGATTTTTCGATATGCGATATGGAGACAATTCCCTTTGATAAGGGAGGCTTCTTTGAAAGTTTTATGAGTTGGTCCCCTAAGCTTAATATTAAGTTCTATAAGAGTTAGAGTCGGCCAAGGCCGGCCCTTGGCATATTTGGACTATGCTACCGCAAGGGTCCAGGCTCAATGCCATTTGTTAGGGCTCAAAAAAAATATTACTTCTAATTAGTTCTTAATTTATGGTATTTTTAGTACTTAACGAACACAAATTAATTGTACATTAATTTGTTTGTAACAAGCCAAAAATACCGAAGATTAAGAACAGAGGAATTGAAGTACAGTATTTTAAAAAAAACTTTAACATTCTACTTCTTTTTTAGGAAAAGAGATGTGAGTTAGCCGACATTAACACATTATGTCATCGGCCAACATTCCTTTTTAAAATTTGAATTAAATAACCTCTCAACCTTTTTTATAACAACCATTTTCTATCCAACAAACTTAGTTTTTCGATGCGGGACTACTATTAAAACTCATAAAAGAAACTATATTCAACACTTTGCCTTTATTTTACTGCTGCACAATAACAAGGTTGATTCTGTTAATAAAAATTGTTGATAAATTTCTTATTTGGTTGATTCTGTTAATAATTAATCCAATGAGACAAATTGTTGATAAATTTCTTATTTGGATTTTAATTTATCTTTAAAAAGGTAGTAATCCGTGAGGACCAATTTGATAAAATAGGAGTCCAATTTTTAAGATTTGAACAGGACTCCTAAATCGTTTGGGACGGCCCTGGAGTCGGAACAACACATTTGTTGGCCAAAAACGAACTTTCCAATGAGAAAAGCACAATACACCAAAAAAGATCTATTCCTACATATGTTTTTAGTGACAATCCAAAATTTGTGGATAGGTATAAAACTATTGAGTGATATGTAAAAGATTTACCCACAAACAAATCACTACAAAAAAACATGTAAAAAATGACAAGTTTTTTTGTTGTATATTATGGCAGTTTTAACTACTAAAAACTGCTATTTTTTGCTGTAATGGCGGTTCTCAAAAACCCTTGTTCCGGTTGGTTGATCCGGAATGACATGGGACGCACAAAGGAAACAAGAAAGCATTTCTCGGGAGCAATATAAACTACCCGCTCTAATATAATTTAATCAAGACCTAGCTAAGAGACTTTACTGAATGACTTGATCGATCGTACTGTACTAGATAGATCACCACTAGATTAAAATGGTTGTTACTAGAAGACTGTCATACACACCGCCCAATATGCATGATTTAAAATGGTGGTTCTATTATGCAAATAACGTGAGTTACAGCCATATAACAATTTTTTTAGTAATTATTAAAAGACAACTTTCTTTTTACGAAAAAAACCAGAAAGAAGACACGGGAGGGGTCGCACGATGAATGCAATGCGTTCAAAGGATACAAGTTAAGTATGGAAATTCAAAATGACAAAATTAAGTGTTTATTAAGGCAGACACTACAACCGCCTTAATTTACAGAAAAAATAGCTGCTTAATAGAATCCCGTATTAAAATCCCACAATTTACCTAATTTTTTCATAGTGAATTGGGTTGTTGTTATACACAGTGTATAATGCATAAAATGAGTGACCATGGTCAATAAATGTCAAATCTATATTTACCTACGGTTTGACATTTAGTGATAATTTTTAGCGCTAGGTAAAAGTCAATTTTTTTTGGAGTGGCATCACAGTTACTATGTTGCAATCCATGCATTACCTCAAAAGAGTCGATAGGTATATTAGTTACTCATCAAAGTTAATACTCTCTAGTCTGCTATTCTGTATAATTTAGCCCTCTGTCCGCCAAGTTTAAATATTTGATTTGATTTTATTTTCCTATTTTAAATATATTTGAAATATTTGTATGCTTTTTATGCGAGGTGTGGCCAGCCAAGTCGCCACCTTTTAACCCATTTTTTAGTTAGTGTGTGTGTGTATATATATATATATATATATATAGTGGGACAACCCAACCTACTTTGTCATCCCTAACTTTTCAACCCAGCACTCGTTGATGTACGGACCCTTCTCACAGGTCAAATTTTTGGTAGGCTCGCGATAAAGTGGGACAACCCAACCTACTTTGTCATCCCTAATTTTTATTGTCAGCTAGCACTTGTTTCTGTTGAGTCTTATTTGGAACTGCTAAATGCATCCATGCTCCATAAGCTTGTTTCTAGGACGTGTATCATTTTGCTAGCCAAAATTTTAAAATCCATTTACTTAATTTTACTTGTTTTCAAATTTTCATTTTGTTTGTAATAATAATATACATATATAGTACACATATAGCTAAAAATATGAGGCTCTTGCTTTTCCCACACCCCCTCCTACTCTAAACACACCCCATAAGGGTGTGAAAAGACCAAAAGACCTATTTTTTTGAAAAATTTCACTGTTCAACACGGGGCTTGAATGAGTTCGAACGAGGACGTTCGAGTGTGTTAAATATGGACGGACACCCTCGCGCGCTTTTTCACTGTTGAATAGTGTCATAAATACGAGCGAGTTCGATGGTGGTCATGCGAACATGGTCGAATTATGTTGTTCGAACAAGTCTTTGATGCGAAATTAACTGCGAGAATAGCGGTATTGGGCGCCTCGATTCCACCGCAGCTTTAATCAACGGTTTACAATCGACCAAATGTGTCGAGATAAAGGAGTGGATGTCAATCGTTTTGGAAATTGTGCCTGAACGGATAGAATTTAAACGGCTTAGATTTGTGATCTAAAAATGAAATCAACGGCTGACATTTCACCACGCCTATTATAAAAGGGGGTTCACATCCTCAGACCTTCTTCACCAAACCCTAATTTGCTTCTTCACCAAAACCTTCTCTCCTTCTTCCCAACCTAGCTGCTTCTTCACCAAAACCTTCTCTCCTTCTTCCCAACCCAGCTAAAATGGAATGGCAATTGTGCTCAACCCAGTACTCAAACGACAAATTCCTAACAGCCCTTCACCACAATGGGACATCAACCCTACCCCTACCCCTAGCACGCCCCCTAACTCGGGAGGGTTCACCGGCTTCTTCCCTCCTTTTGCGGTTTGAAACTGTAGGAGGTGGCCGACCGGCTCGCTCCGATGGTTCAGCTGCTGCACCACCTCTGCTCCTCACCATATCTGAAACAACAATCAACAGAAACAATTAAATCAAATTAACAAAACAAAACAGAATCAGGCTGAGAAAGTTCAGTTGCCAAATTACAACGGTTCGAATGAGGTCGTTCGAACTGTGTTCGCACAACCTCATTCGAACACCTTCGTTTTCATGTGTTCGAGGGTGCTCGTTCGAACAATTCTGCGTAACGAACAAAAAAAAACCAAATGAGCAGAAGGGGGAGAGGCATACCTTGAAGAAAATGGAACGATTAGAGAGTGTGAGGGGAGGAGAAAATAACCCAGCAACTCTTGAGAGTGTTGGTGGAGAAGATTGAGTGAGAGATTAGGTGAGATTGAGTGAGTTGGGAGAAGGTGAGTGAGAGGGAAAGAGAGGTTAGGGTTCGAAGGAGGGGAGGGGAGAATGAGAGAACGAGGGAGAGTGAGAAGGGGGGGAGGGGGTGTGGGTTTTTTTGTTTTTTTTGAATGGGGGTAATTTTGGAATTAAAAGTTTGATGGGGTGTGAATAAGTAGGGGGTGTGGGGAAAGCACTCACCAAATATGATATACATAGTGAAAGAGATGATATACATTGATTATGTTGGGGACTCTATATGGGCTTATGGATACTGAAGTGGGAGATTGCTTTTCCCACGCCCCCTCCTACTCAAAACACACCCCATAAGGGTGTGAAATGACCAAAAGACCAGCCAAAGCGTCTTTTTTTTTCAAGGAATTTCACGTGTTCGAACACGGACCTTCGAACAGGTTCGAATGACATCGTTCGAGTGTGTTAAATTTTGACTTCACACCCTCTTGTGCGTAATTTCACCTGTTCGAATGGGGTCACTCGAACCTGTTCGCATGACCTTGTTCGAACCCGTTCGAACGACATCGTTCGAGTGTGTTAAATTTTGACTTCACACCCTCTTGTGCGTAATTTTACCAGTTCAAACGGGGTCACTCGAACGTGTTCGAACAAGGTCGTTCGAACATTTGTTAAACACGTCCTCATAGTGTTTCACTCGAGGTTATTTTTGGAATAAAATTTGTTAAGGGGTGTGAAAGAGTAGGAGGGGGAGTGGAAAAAGCAAAACCCCTGAAGTGTTCGGTACAACATCGATCTTCGGCCCAATGTGACACCCCTGTCTCTCTCACACTATGTCCATGACCATTAACATCATGTTTCGATGGGTTGTTTTTTTCATACCCCCACCATATCCCCTTATACCCCCGCCTAATTGTGAAACCCCAAAATACCCCTTTGCAATATATTTTTTTTATTTTTAAAAAAGACCAATCATATATATGCAATTTGGACATACATACGATGTCTAATTTTAACACATCGTATATATGTCCTTAAGACGTATATACGATTGCATCATACGCAGTCAATCATATATACGTTTTTAGGACATATATACGATGTGTTAAAAGTAGACATCGTATATATGTCCAAAATACATATATACGATTTGTTGCATCTAGACTTGAATTGTTTGACTTAGGTAATATGAGTATCTAGATTGTGCAGTTTTAGGGGGAAGTACTCTTTTCCCTTATTGTTGTTTCTTAATATGAGAAGGTTTTGATGAGGCTTCCTCCCTTCTATTCGTCAAAAAAAAAGTTGACTTAAACCCAAGTTGCGCAATCGGTTTATGAATGACAAAAATCGCACAATCATGATACTTGGAGAATCCAATTCACATAACTAAAATTTGAAAGACCAAAATCACACAATTGTAACTATTAGGAATTTACGTAATTTCGACTTTACGTGTGTGAATTTACGAGTATTACTTGTCATTCTATTAGAAAAAAAACATGAAGAATAAGTAGCTGCACACGGTAGCCGTAACTATCTCTAGTTCAAGTTTATCTATCACAAGATACCTCTAGGCCTTTTTAAGGCAAACACACTTGAAAAGCAAGTTAATAGAAAAATCAAGGTTTTTGTCTCCCATTTATAACAATTAATCTTTAAATTCCCTTCAACTTAATTACTTTTTTGACACTTTCAACTTAATTACTGAGAAGCACCAATATGGAATCCTCAGAAAAGTCAATTAACCTTTCTAGTTGGGACTCATTAATTTATTACCATCACTAACTAACTTATGAGTAGATGATGTTAGACCAGTCAAATACACTACTGCATGGGAACTAGTTACTCCTTTTATTATTATTTAAAAATCATTTTCAACATCTTATTATTTGCTCCAAATTTCTATATATATATATATACACCAAAACCATTTTGTCACAGACCAACTTTCCTTCCCAACTCCATTTCATTCATTCAGTTCATAACCAAACACTGCACATCTTTCTTTTTATCAAGAACTTGCATTTTCAAAACTCATGGCAGCTTTTTCATACCAATATCATCCATTTCTTGTTGATTCTACAGCATTCATGCTCAATATAAACACTGGTCCTCCTCCTTCACAGTTTCACCCTCATCATCAAGAAACTTCTTTCAATATTATAAATCAAGATACCATTACCAACGGTCTTGATCATAGCTCCAAAATTACCGTCAGTACTGATAATGAGACTTCTGTAACCAAAAACCTTAGTCCTCAATCCTCCATCGTAGTGGATAAACTTGAAACCGGTGAACAAGTCACTCAGAAAAAAATAATTACCCCTATGGAGAAGAAAAGAAGAACCAGAAATGGATCTTCCTCTAATAACCCCCAATTTAAGGTAATTGTTTCTGTTACCTTAGATTCATTGAATAACTGATATATTTAACGTTTAATATAGGTCACCTTATGGATTTAATTAATGGTATGGTTTTAATTATTATTATTATAAAGGATAATGGAGCAGAAGGGAGAAACAAGAAACGGAAGAAGAGCAAAGAAGATGAGAAGGATCAGAAAAAATGTGCAGAAGAGCCCCCAACAGGATATATCCACGTCAGAGCAAGAAGGGGTCAGGCAACCGATAGCCACAGCCTTGCTGAAAGGGTATAATAACAAATTAATAATTATGATATTATTTTATATTAAAAGAATAGTTAGGGTCCCCACTAGTATTATATATGTTACTTTCATATATAGGAGTATGTCTTACTTATTCTGAATATATGTTGCAAATTATTGAATTAAATTTGGAATTCAGGTGAGAAGAGAGAAAATAAGCGAAAGGATGAAGAAATTGCAGCAACTTGTGCCAGGCTGTGATAAGGTAGGTAATGTAAAACTTCATGCCAGCACATATAGGCCCAAATAATTAAAAGGATCGATGTTATTTAATTTATTTTGATTTTTAGTTTTCATAATAATTGCTAATTAATTAATAAATTAAATCACATTTTGCTCCTTCATAGTACTTAATTAATTCCAGCTGATCATGACACAGCTTCATGTGTTTTTGTTTATAATCAGGTCACCGGAAAAGCCCTTATGTTGGACGAAATTATCAATTATGTCCAGTCTTTACAGAATCAAGTAGAGGTATTATTTATCACTAATTCACTCAAGTTTTTTTTTTGTTGATAGGAGAATGTTAGTTTTCTGGATTTGAATCTGGAATCTGTTGTCTGCACTTTAGTGTACTCCCTCTAGTGCTATTGATTACTTATCTTATCTTATCTTATCTTGTACAGTTCTTGTCGATGAAGCTTGGTTCAGTGAGTCCAATGTTCTATGACTTAGCAAATGACCTAGACACTTTCATGGTTAGACCAGCAGAGGTGAGGATAAATATCAAACCTATAGTAGTTAATTAATTTAATTACTAGTATAAATTTGAATCAGTATTTTAAAGTGTAACCATGAAATTAACTTGGTCTTTTTGAATTATCAGAAATTAAATAGCTTGGCATCACCATCACCACTATCATCTGTGTCACATTCACATTGCAACAGTCCCAACCAAGCTGCAGCCACAACTTTTGCTGATACAACCCCCACCATCTTCCAAACTCCTAGTACTAATGACTTCCTTTTGGATAATTCACCTTCATTTTTTCTTCAAGGCCAGACGCAGAGGTCAAATCTCATCTCTGAGGTATGGTATTAACAAAAAATGAAAAATGGAATTTAATTAATTCTTTTTTTGTATGTTATTCTGACAAAAACATCATGATTTTGACTAGGGTACCGGTAGTCATTTTTGGGAGGCAGAAGAACAGCGACAAAAGTTTCTTCATTCACATGGAGGATTCAGCAACAACTTATGTTCCTTTCATTAATTTAATCACACAAGTACCCTACAATATTACTGCCAACATGTCCTATGTAAGCTCTCAAATCCTACCTTATCTTAAAAAATAAAACTTCTAATATATATATATACTTCAATAATTTCTAACCTTTGAATTGCTTTCTTTCAGGATTTAGCTTTTACACACTAAGATAAGGTAATTACAAAGCAACAATACACTTGGTAGTAATTGGTGGCGTTGTGGTTCTAGTTGGATTAGATTAAAGTGACATCTGATCTGAATGAATATGAATAAAGGGTATGAAGAATCAATCAAAATTAATGGATGAAATGAAGAAGAGATGATCAAAGGACAGAAAATGCCGACAAAAATAAGACCATATCTATCTTTTGTAGATCCGTTGTTTTGTTCTCTCCTCCAGTTATTTTTGACTCTTAATACGTTGCACAAATTCCGAGAGACTAGTACAACAGACATTGAATTGAAATCTATATATATATATATATATATCTATCTATCGTGTGTAAATTATTCAAGTATTGATGCCTGTGGTGGCAGTTATTCGGTTTGGTACAGTTTTTGCTTACCACCATTATTGAGAAATGAGGGAGGGAAGAGGTTGATTGATCGATGCTACGGATCATGTTCTTGACATGACTACTACTGCCCATGCATTTCTTGGTCTACTTAGATTAGATTTATATGTATATCTATCTGCAGAATCTTCAGAATTTTATATGTAATTATTATAATATAATAATTACTTCTACTATTAGTGGATTCAGCCAAAAATTAAAAGTAATCTTCATATTATTATTAGAAATTGTCATGTATACAGAAAATACTAGTCTTTTAGAAATATATAGCTCAAATAGATGTGGTCCAAATTGTATCTCTTGAAGCAATGTTTTGATCGGATGGATCGCTTTTTAATGATTGAATAATAATAATAATTGACAAGAAAATGAGAAATTCCAACACCATTGTCCATAGCTACTTAAGCGTTGCCTTTTTTTAGAGAGCTTCAGTATGATAAATTTCCGGGCCTTTCTTTTAATATTGTTAAAGAAATTCAAAATTTCTAATGAATATCTTCATCATTTTTTTGGAAGCAATAATATCTTCATCATTAAATAATGTGTTTGTCATATAGTACCATATAGGCTGGTGTAAACAAAGAGAAGTTTGTTTTGGTTACTTAGAATTGGTGTGACATGATCTATGGCTATTTATCCATATTGACAAAAAAAACAATATCACTGAGAGCGAAAATACAAAAGATATTTACAAAAAAAAAATATATACAAAAGATAGTAGAATAATTCATTCATCTTTCATCTTATAAATTTTTAGTTTAAAGTTTATCTTTTATCTTTTTTATCTCCGAAATAGTTGGTAAAACACGTGTATGTAGATGTTGGTATGCTCCACTTTTTATTTCTCTTCTTTCACTTCCAATAAATTGTGTTAAAGACAAAAAAATGTTAGTCATTATGATTTTCATTTAAATTTAATTAATCTCAAATGTTTTAAAATATTACTCCATGTGTAACAAAAAATATATAAACACAACAAACCATTCAATAATTAGTTATTCGTAAGTTTTTAATTAATCCCTTTATTTTAGTTTTTAATTTGGTCAATCTTTTACTTTTTATTTCAGAATCGTCTTTTATTTTGCAAAGTAATACCATTGTGATTTTTTTTATTCAAATTATTATATGGAGATGACCGCATATTGAAATAACTTTAGTAAAATAAGGGACTGCATTATAGAATAAAAATGAGACTATTTTGCGATAAAATTTATAAAATAAGGGATCATTTCGAAATACAAAAATAATTGAGGGGCCACATTGCTATAACACAAGATATCATTTTAGAAAATAAAATAAAAGAGGGTCGACTAAATTGAAACCCGAAAAGATTAGTGACTGAAAAAATACTATCCCTAAAATAAAAGCAAAGGGTTCTAATTCTTTTCCGTATGCTTTGATTTTAATAGCAATTTAAGCATTTCCTCAAAATAAAAATAGTAATTTATGCATTTTAACTCTGGTGTTTGAGCGTTTGTCTTACAAAATGAGTGGAGCTCCACCACTTGTATTGGAGTATAGTACTGGTTATTATGATAGAATAGCTTATTCTATATTTTAGTTACTAATGTTTACTGCCCTAATTGTAATTAGTCACATTTACTTTGAATTAGTTAGGGTCATAGTTAGTTCAGGTTACAGTTATAATTAGTTAGGATACAGTTGTAATTTGTTTAGTTTGGTTGGGGCAGTTAGGTACTTTTTTTATATATATATCTGTAACTTTACCTTTGATCAATTCAATCAACATTCATTCGTTTATCATCTTCTTCTTGATTCCTTTCACTTGTGTCTGTATACTAATCTACTTTATTTCTTACATTTTTCTCCCTTCCCTATTTTTTTCTCTTATTCCAAATAACACTCTAAATCTCTAATCTACTTTATTCATGACCTCTTTCTCTCCTCCCTTACTCTATCTTCACAACTTCTTTTCTAAACCAAACACATCCTAAAGGATGTGAGTGAACAATATTTGCCATTCATTCTATCTACTTCACAAATGCTACTTCTTCAACTTTCTTGGTTTTTCTAGTTATGAGAAGTAAATGTCTTTGGTAGTTTGGTACATAAAATTAAAGCAAGAGTTTACATCAAAGTGAAGTGATAAAACGGATCTAAAACAAATTAATTAAGTCAAGGAAAATACATATGGTCCGATCTCAAGTGAAAAGGGTACCAATATAATTCGAGTTCGACACCCAAGCAACTAATTTTTTTTTTTTAATTTGCCCTTTGTGGATATAGACAACCCATGATTTAGTGTACCCCCTCCCCTGTTTTGTTTTTTTATAGGCAAAGTGTAGTAGTTAATGTGTTAGTTGTTGGAGGAGAGGAGGGTGTGAGGTTCAAATTCCGTACGCCAATTTTTTTCTCACCAATAATGTCTTTTTCACTCAACCATGTGAGCTGACTTTCTAGTATATATAGTACTAATATAGAAGTTTTACAAAATTCAATAGAAGAATAAGCATGCAACTCAAGTGAAGTGTTGCAACGAAGTCAATTCCACTTAGTTCAGCCAACATAGTGTGACTAATTGGGCTGACATGACACTTGATGACTTGTGTAACCGAATTACTCAATGAAATGAAAAACAACACATTTAGTTATTAGATTTTTGTTTCATTCAGTTAGATCTCTCTTATTGATTTTCTGTTTCTGATATGGTATCAATCGCTTTGGTTGATCCTGGCACCTTCTTCTTCCTCGCATTCCCTGTGTTTCATTGATAACTTCACACACCTCTCGCTTACCTTTTAGTAGTGGTTATCCCTATTACATACACAACAAAAAAAAACAAGATTAGCGACGCAAAATTCCCTCGCTAAAACACTAAAATCCGTCACTAAGGTACTTTAGTGAGGGAATTAGCGAGGGAATTTTGCGTCGCTAGTTAGCGAGGGAAATTTTAAATTAGCGAGGGATTTTTTTAAATTAGCAAGGGATTTGAAAGGAATTAGCGAGGGATTTGTTAACAGAAATATTTTTTTTATTTCCTGCTTTTTTGCTAATAAATATATTTAATCAATAGTAATGAAATAAATTAAATGAAAACTGATATTTCTAGAATCGTCAAATAAAACACATAATTAAATCTGAAATGTTATAACATAATCCAAATAAAGTTAAAAATATTCCAACTCCAAATCAAATATAATATTCCAACTCCAAATCAGCAATAACATAATCCAAATCAATAGGGGGAAGAGGGATGATCAGGATGATCGGACTCTGTTTGATCATACAACTCAAGCGGCGCCTCTGGCCTCAAGCTGCTATAGAGAGCGAACAACCTCTCCTGCTGGCGTTGCATCCATAACTGGTTTGTCTGCATCTCTGCTATAGTCTGATCCTTCTGCTGCTACACTACAAAAAAAACGAGGATTAGCGACGGAATTAGCGAGAGAAATTTTGTCCTCGCAAAGCGCACTTTGCGCGCGGATTGCAAGTCCTCGCTAATGTGACCATTAGCGAGGAATTAGCGGCGGAAATGAGATGTTCGGGCCGATTTGGTCGAGTAGCACGTTTTTAGGCGATTAGCGACGAAAATTTCAAGTCCTCGCTAATTGATG
Organism: Oxytropis ochrocephala; assembly: GCA_020916435.1. Lineage (NCBI taxonomy): Eukaryota > Viridiplantae > Streptophyta > Magnoliopsida > Fabales > Fabaceae > Oxytropis > Oxytropis ochrocephala. The sequence goes on along the minus strand of CM037089.1, from coordinate 11,923,596 downwards.
ACATTTTTGCGTGATTCGACCCGTATGGCGTTGGCTTGGAAACGCGAGGATTAGCGAGGGCGACACTCTCGCTAATTCCTCGCTAATCGTAATATATTTTTTTATAATAATTCGAACCACCTCTTCTCTCTCTCATTTACACTCTTCTCTCTTCTTCTCCTCCACTCTCTTCTTCTCTTTTCTTCTCTTCCACCACCACCACCAACCACCACAACCACCACTCTCTTCTTCTCTTTTCACTCCACTCTCTCTCATTTACTCTTTTCTTCTCTCTTCTTCTCTTCCACTCTCTTCTTGCCTTTTCTTCTCTTCAACCACCACACCACACCACCACCACCACCACCACTCTCTTTCCTTCTCTTCCACCACCACCAACCACACTACCACCACCACCACCACCACCACATAGATCTCACGACCACCACTACCACCACCACCACCACCACCACCACCACATAGATCTCACTCTCTTTCTCCCTTACTCTTCTCCTTCTCCTTCTCCTTCTCCTTCTCTCTCTACGACACCACCACCACCACCACCACCACTCTCACTCCTCTCTCTCTCTGGATATATTGGTTATAATAATAATAATAATACTAATACTAATAATAATAATAACAACAATAATAATAATAATACTAATAATAATAACAACAGTAATAATAATAATACTAATAATAATAATTAAAAAAAAAAGCGATCGATTGAGAAGCGTGCGGTCGATTGGGAAGCGTCTTTGTCGGCGATTAGCGAGGAATTAGCGAGGGGATCGTCCTCGCTAATTAGCGATCGACACAAATTCCGTCGCTAATTGCCATTAGCGAGGAGGATATTAGCGACCGGCGGTCCTCGCTAATTCCCTCGCTAATGGCAATTAGCGACGGAATTGGGCCTTTTAGCCACTGATATTTCCCTCGCTAAACCCAATGTTTTTTGTAGTGCTACTCAGCCTCCATTTGCTCTATCTTTCGCATGAGCTGCTCTGTCTCAGCTGCTGAAGCACGGGGAGGTCGACTGCGTACTAGAGCTGGGTCCATTGGTGTCAAAGTGAACGCCAGTCCTCACAAGTGGAGCCAATGGCCCCGCACCATACAGGCGATTCTTATTCGTCCCGCCTACCGCCTTCTTCCAGTTGCTGTTTGCCAAAGCTATGATCTCAGGGGGAAGTCGACCAAGTGAGCCAGGATTCCAGCTCCCCTGAGTCGTCTCAAACATCATCTCAGAATGTTTCTCCTGTTTTGCATAACCACAAAACATAAGCATAATTAGGACTCCATTTAAGAAAAGAACTACATACAATAGAAATCAAATTGTATATTTACCTGAGTCGTCCTTGCGCGCTCCGCAACATATTGGTTGTTATCCTTCTGCACATATGTGGCTCTATGCAGCTCAGGACAACACCTCACCCTTTTCCAACAACAACACACAATAACAACATCCAATATAGTCATCTAACCCAGGGTTCATCAAACATCAAAACAACTATTTAAGACAATTTCAATTTCGAAATCAACGTACAGTTGTCAACAATTATCAATTCCAATTTAACAAACATACACTTCTCAATTAACATCTCCAACAACATACACTTTTCATACATTATTATTCAACATAATAACAATCCTAAACACTAATATCAATCAAATTTATATACAAAAATAATATTTCAATCAACTTCCAATCAAATTTCAATCAAACTTCTAAACACTATTATTACTTTCTAAATAAAAATCATTCCTAAACACTAATATTAATCAAATCAATTTCTAAACATTTCAAAAATCAATCCTAAACACTAATGTCAATATCAATCCTAAATATACTAAAATCAAATCAATTTCTAAACATTCTAAAAACCAATCCTAAAAACTAAAATCAAATCAATACTAAAAACAAAAATAAAGAAAAACTAACCGTTTTGAGTCAAGAATCCAACGGTCTCTTGGCGTTTCGGTGACGATGTGCACTCCGGTGCAGTGGTGAGAAACAAATTGTGGTTGTGTGGGTGAGGAAAGAAAGAAAAACCATTAGAGAGAAATAGAGAGGAAGTTCGGAGAAGAGAGGGAGAGAGAGAGAAAGAAGAATGAGAAAAAACAAACCTTAGTGATGGTGGTGGTGGCGTGGTTGGTGGTGGAGGCGAAAATGAGGAGATATGGGTGGTGGTGGTGTTGGAGTTGTAGAGAAGATGAGAGAAATGAGTGAGAGAAGAGAAATGAGAGGGAATAAGAGAGAAAATGGATCGGTTTCATTAATGAAAGTTAGTGAGGGAATTTGAAATTTAGCGAGGGAAAAAGTTAGCGAGGGATTTGTCAGAGTTAGCGACGGAATCTGTGCCATCACTCAATGGTGTCATAAATTTCAGAATTAGTGGCAGAATTCAAGGAATTAGCGACGGAAAGTTAAAAAGTAACCGTTGTGGGTTACAGCTGGAATACTTTAGCGAGGGATTTTCAGTTTTTAGCGAAGGAAATTTTTTAAAAAAAAGAAGAAAATTTAGTGCCTCTTTAGCGACGACCTTGCTTGTCGCTAATTCCCTCGGTAATGATTTTTTAGCGCTCTCCTAAAATCCATCACTAATTTCCCTCGCTAATACTGTTTTTTTTGTAGTGATATCATTTGTTGACGCTTGCGCTAAATGTACTTGACTCTCTTCACTTGCTCCTACACCTTACACCAAAATGGTACGGTTAAAAGAAAACATAGACAAATAGTAGAAATGAGACTCACCTTCTCAATCATGCTTCTATGCCAGTTTCCTATTGGGATCATAGTTTTACCATGGCAGTTCGCTTAATAAACAAACTACCTACCAAGGCTTTACTTTTCTTTATCTCACCCTATCAAGCTCTCTACAACAAATTACTTAATTGATTACAAGTCCCTTAGATCATTAGAGTGCTCTTGCTTTCCTCTCTGCACACCATACAACATAACAAACTTCAATATCACAGCCAATAGTGCATCAATCTAGGCCCCTCACCTTCCCGCTTCAAACCTCAATAATGAAAAGGCAAACTTCACCTTACAAGTTGGTTTTGTGAGGTTGAGTTAGACTTAAACCACATTCTAATATGTTATCAAAGCCAATCCTAGATCCTCAGGCTATCCACCATTATTATCCATGCACCAAGCCCAATAGTGTTGGGCGTGAGGGGTGTATTGGGAAAAATCAAAGTCTCACATTGACTAGATATATGGTTTCAAAAGAGTATATAATGAAAAGGTAAACATCACCTTACAAACTAATTTTGTGAGGTTGAGTTAGACCTAAACCACTTTCCGGAACACTATCACTTGTTTTGTGTCGACACGCGTTGTTGCATTGTCTACTCTAATCATATGCACCATCTTCTTTCTATGGGGCCTTTCCCTATGGCTATAGATCAAGATACTATATGATCAACTGGGTTTGGATGTCTCTTGTATAACTGGCGTTTGGTACTATATATATATTATTAGATTATTATTACATTCAAAAAGAGGTTGATGTGATTTATTCAACAAAACAACGAATGTCTAATCATATCCCTTTTCCTTATGGGTACTATAGACACTAGGCTGCTCTAGAAACAACTACTATTTCTTACAAAAGATCTAAATCATTTATTTAAGTTAGTGACCATAATGTTATGTTTTTATTTTATTATTTTCATATCATGACCCATAATGCTACTGGGAGATGGACATTAGAAACTGTTCTCTGAGTGGTGGATTGATGCATATTTGTCATCCTGGCTCCTGTAAGCATATTACTAGTTAGTAACTAAGAAAAGCACATGATGATGAGGGAAAGCAACAATAATAAGTTCAAACAAACACATTTCCCAACCAACCAAACCAAACTAGTTTGAGAAGACAAGGTGCTGCCAATTGGTTTGGCAATATACAGAATTGTTGGTACCAAAAGAAGTAAATGCTGTGCATATTTGTTGCTCACCAACACGTCCATCTTCAATTGAGGGGTCCCCTCTGTTTTTATATTTTGCTCAAACACTTACACCGTAGGGTCGTCTCTGCCCTGAACTGACAAGGAATGCATGTACTGGCATTGTCTCTCTTTGATTAAAAATTTTAAGAATGTAATTTTTTGGTATAAAAAAATTATAGATAATAATTCCCCAACACAAGGGTATTCAACTCATATACAGTGCTCTCAATTTTGGTCCAACCCAACATACCGACCCATGACTCAATATTTTGGATTCGTCTCAAAAAGTAGAGGTCCAAAAAGAATCGAAACATTTTGGTTTAGCCCAGTTGGCCCATCAGTGAGTTTGGTCTACTTTTATGTTTTTTGAACATATATTGTGATTTTCTTTGTTAAAAATTAGACTAGGTTGAGCTACAAAAAAGACAGTCAAATACTTAATTGGGCTAACCTAATCCATCCTGCTTTTGCACTTTGACCCATTGAATTTGGATAGCTCTAATACTCGTATACATAAGTGGAACAACAAAAAAAACACTTGGAAAAGCATATATATATCTTCCGGAGATAAGTAGAATCTACAGACAACTCATAAAATAACATAAGAAGACGTGTTACTCCCAGCAGAAACCATTGCGGAGATAGAGATTTAATACAGTTAATCTTCTCCCTACATTAGACACACTTGCTCTATGGGAAATCATTAATGGTGCCTTAAATTCAAACCCACAATAGGCATGTAGGACCACAATGAATGACAAAACTCTTCCTCAAAATTTTTAATGTTGCGGCATTTTTAGGGTTGAATTCAAACCCCCAAAACCTTTGGTTAGCCGGAATAAACCCAAATGATCTCATTCAGGCGCTCTTATATTTTGAAACTATCGATCTAGTTTTAAAAAATCACAGTTGCCTACTCTTAAGAAACCCATCGATGGCCTATTTTATTGAAACTTACTAATTGATATATACTATATATTAAACTAGAGTTATTAAATGAAGTATTAAATAATAGGCTTAAATATCATTTACCCCCCTGCAAATATCAGCATAATCCATTTAACCCCCTGTAAAAACAAATTTTTTAAAAAGCCCCTTGCAAATAATAAGTGTTTCTAGTTACTTCTCTACAGAGAAGAACAAATAACGATTTATATTTTGCAGGGGAATAACAAATAAACGGATTATACCCATTATACACTTAACGTTGTCAACATAATCTAACAGCAGGGGGGTAACCGTAAACAGTTTATATTTGTAAGGGGCATTTTAAAACTTTTATTTTTACAGGGGGGTAAATGGATTATGGTGATATTTGCAAGGGGGTAAATGATATTTAAGCCTAAATAATATGTAGTTTTTTTTTAACCGTAATATTTAGTTCTTTTTGAAGATCTATAAAATATGATATACTCAATGGTTTTATTTTATTTGACAGTTAGATTAATAAATTTTAATATTTGAAAAAATACTGGTTTAGGGAAATAATTATTTCAAGATTCACACAAGAGTGAATACTCTTATTTATATTAGTGTTCAATTATATTTACAAAAAAAATATGATATGTTTATAATATATATTTCTTTGTTTAGTTAAACTTTAGAATATTTCATATAAGTAGTTTTTTTAATTTTTTTTTTTTTTTTGATAGGCGTTAAAACTATTTATTTAATTATGTATCCAAACATATTCTTATACGATACTATAAGGGTTTTGATTTATGTACCCCACATTGGCTTCCATACCCCCCTAATTCAAATTAATACCAAAGTTCCCCTCTAATTTTCACAAAAAATTACTTCGCACCCCCCTAAATTTCACCTTTCTCGAAAACATCATAATTTGATAAATCCGGAAACATCTATATAACTAAATCCGAAAACATCATATATATATATATATATATATATATATATATATATATATATATATATATAACTCCGAAAACATATTTTTTAACTTCTAGATACAAACATATATTTCCAGATTCCAAAATATATATATTAAATTTGACTCCAGAAGGATCTATATAAGTAAATCCGAAAACTATTAGGTGAAGTCCATTTTCAGATTTATCCTTGAATGATAAATTCGTAGTCAATATTTTGACTCTGGATTTATATATCCTCAAGAGATAAATTTGGGAATGTATTCAACGCTTCTGATAACCAACACTAGCAGCAACTACGGAAACATCTTCAATTTGGTATTTCCATAATCCGGATTTATCTCAGAGGGATGTTTTCGGAAAAAACGAAAAACGTGCTTACTCTTGGACTCGATCCGGAAAAATGACTTATGAGATGATTGTTACATTTTTTGTATTTTAGTAAGGGAAATATTGGTAGTTTGGGTCCAAAGGGGGTGTATAGGGGCCAATGTGGGGGGCACATAAATCAAAACCCTAATATAATCGGTGGGGATTTTTATACCCCCACTCTTGTCTTCAATACCCCCACATATTATAAATATACCAATAATACCCTTGTGAATTTTGACTAACAGATTTATCTTTTTAATAGATAAATTCGTTGTTAAAAATATTTGAAACAAATTTATCTATTAAAAAGATAGATCCGTAGTCAAAGAAAGTGTTTCACGGATTTATCTCTTAATTAGATAAATCTGTAGTTAAAAATACTAAAACAAATTTATCTAATTAAAACATAAATTCCTATTTTTTTTTTGATAAGCACATAAATTCCTATTTGATTTGTTAACACCCAATTTAATTATCTAATTTGGAGATAAATCCATTTTAGTATTTTTAACAACGGATTTATCACAAAAATAGATAAATTCATTTTGATAATTTTAAAGCTACAAATTTATATAACATATGTCTGGTCTGTTGTCTGTGTGATCAGGCTGGTGCTCCTCCTCCTCCTCGTTATATAACATCTGGCTAGCACAGATTTATGGTACTAAATTCGTTTTACTTTTGAAGAACCAAAACGGATTTATCACCAAAAAGGATAAATCTGATTCGTGTTTCAAATAGATTTAGGTAAATCCGATGCGTTGTTTTTACTTCCAATGGATTTATCACATAAAAAGATAAACTTGTTCCATTCTTTTTTGCGTAAAAAGATTTATGATATAAATCCGACAATTCAATAGCAACAAAATTACTATTTGGCTTTTGGATGTAAATTGTGAGAGAGTGAAGGGAAGTTTTGGATGTTTTGTTTAGTGAGAAGGGTAATATTGCATTTTCGTAGGGGTTGGGGGCTGTGCTGTGGGGGTATGGATGCAAACAGTCGGAGTGTAAAAATCTCTACCCTAATAAGTATATAAGAGTTTAATTTATATACACAACATGTGTATACATGTTTTACACTATTTACCAATAATAGCCTGACTCATCATTAAAAAGAAGTTACTCAATAATGACCACCTGATGTGTCATCCTTATTATGTATTATGATTGATGGATAGTGTGTAATAAGTTTTACAAAGAATGTGTATATTAATTAAACTCTAAGTATACTTATAGAGTACACGTTTATCCCGCATAGATCAATCTTAATTAGTAGATGTCATTTGACTAAACCTTAATTGATGCTAGCTAATGATGAGTTTGAGTGTGATTACTTTTTCTGCTTGCAACCTAATGTATGATATATCGTTGTCTTGCTTTCTTTCCTGTCAAATTATAATGCTTATTATCGGAATAATAGTGATCCAAAATTAATCAAATGTCTAATTAACCTAATTGTCGGGTACGGTTTACATTCAACTTATTATGTATTTATGTATTGGCATTTGGCATGCTCAAGTTGTACAAATGTAGCTTGACAGTTTGACACTGACACCACAACTATCCTCCAACCAATAAAAACATGAAAACACAACAGAGTTTGGATGCATCTGTGCATGATTAATTTCAATTGTAAGTATATAGTAAACGTTAGCCCAATGACTTAGTTTATCCTCTGACTCAAAGTCGACTAAGTACTGTTCTTGGATTCGATTGTCATAGTGTATAAGTTAACTCGGTGATTGACAATAGGAAATTTAATCCAAAATACGAGTTAAAATTAGTCTTTTATTGAAAGCGTTGCAACACTGTAAGAGTTGTTTTTGTGCCAACACAAAAAAAAAGGGTGGCGGTAAAGGACATCAACAACCACTCATCCAATCCAATCCAATTGCAGAAAGAAAGAAACACTGGTAAGACTCTGATTCTTTTATCAACGTGGTCATATCAAAATTATTTAGTAATGAATTGAATCTGACGGTAAGTATATCAAAAGTTTATTGTTTTAATATTTTTCATATATATATATATATATATATATATATATATATATTGAATAAGAATGTGATAGTACGTACTAGTAGTCACTATTTTATATATCCACATTGTATACACTACATTAAATGTTTACATGTGTGAAAGGGTTTAGGTTTGTTAAGCACACTGGCAAGTTTTTTTTTGTACGATAATAAGGCAAGATATTTTCGCTGAGAGTCAAAAAAGCAAGGTGTATATGAAAGACGAAATAAATGTTATAAAATAGTGTCGGGGGTAGGGATAATAAGATAAGGGAAAAAGATTAACAAATACCTATTGGGTTCTTCAAGTGTCATAGAGAGATGAGAGTGAGAGTCTTAAATTTGGAGGGAGAGTGGGAGAGGGACCAACCCTTGTGATATGAGAGTGAGAGGGGTTGGAGTCCTACACGAGGTCCCACCAAGAGAGGAAAGAGCTAGCAAACCATGGCCTCATGGGATGGCCCGAAAGGTCATTGAATTGCCCTTGTCCCTTTTGTCTTGAGGAGGAAGAAGAAGATTGAAGGTGACATTGATTTAATAGATTAGGGGGGTATCCATCCATACCTCTTTGCACCTTAGACATGCCCTGTCCCAACAAAATGCACTTCTTGCTAGCTAGTGTTTATATATTATTATTATTATTATTATTATTATTATTATTATTATTATTATTATTTTCCTTCTCTCTTTGAACTTTCCTTTGTCCCTGCTTTATTTCAATTATATAATATACCTTCTTTAAAGAATATAAAATATAATATTTGAGAGAAGATATTAGATAGATACCACATGGGCCGGTAAAGGCCATTACTCGTGGCCGTCAGATTTTCCGGCATAGATTAGTCATCGGTAAAATTAGTGAAAATTGTGCACCAATGAGATGGTAAAAAAAAAGACATTAGATGGATAAATGCTCAAATTAAGGTCATATACTACTCATGTGATATATGGCATTAGTAGTGTGATAATTGAACATGGATAGCTATCATTGCTGAAGAAACTAGTCATATAGTATTTGCTAGGGTTTAAACTCACTCGAAGTTAGAGAACAACTTCAACTTGAATACTGTTCTTGATTTGTGTGTTTTACTCCCTCCGTCCTATATTATATGTCGTTCTAGCAAAAAAAAGTTGTCTCATATTATATGACGTTTTACAGTACCAATTAAACATTAATTTTTTGTTTCCGATCTTACTCTTTATTATTTAATTATCTCTCTTCTTCCAATTCTATTAATTTATCTTCTTTATGTCATTAATGAAGGGTAATTTTGTAAAGTAACTCATATTTATCTTTCTCATCCAATACCTGGCTACAGTCTTAGTTTTTAAAATCCTATTTAAAATCTAAGCTCGTTACTAAGGCATTGAAAACTACTCAGATTCAGGGAAAAAAACAGCAAACGCGAAGGAAGGAGAAGGGAGAACAGGACTCGCTTGTGGTGGTGATGCGACGAAAGATATGGTGTGCGTAATAAAGAGTAAACTAGGCATTGAAGAGAGAGAGATCGAGAAGAAGGTTGAGAGGAATCAGAGAAACGCTAGAAGTTGGGTTCTCTAACTGTAGCTAACTAATCCGTAGCTGAACACCAGAGTTTGTTGCAACTGTTAACTAATTTGACTTGCTAAGTCTATTTACTTTGTTCTTTATTAGCCTGGAAGTGAGGGAGTGAGAGTGAGAGAGAGGGAGTGAGGGAGGAAACTGAGAAATCGAGGGAGGTAGGGAAGGTGAAGAAGGAGTGGGATTGGGAGTGTGGGAGTGGTGGGAGTAATTTTGGAATTTTAAAAAAAAAAATAGGGGAGGTGGGAGAGTAATGAGAGATGTTTAAAAAAAAAGGTCTTCCTCTTGGGGTGAAGGTTCTTTGTACCTATTATTGGACTGAAATTCTCTATGTCTTGGGCTGTTATTAAGTTGACTAAATAGTGGCCAACGAACATGTTGGTCGGGTTTTTTGTTTGCTTTTTGAACCACTTTTAATACACCCACCCCTCCGTGGAAATACATTTTGTTTACTACTTTACTTCCAGACTGATCATTCATTTTGAAAGTTGGATGTAATTAACCTTTCAGATGTTATCTTCTAACTAGCTATATTATATTATTATTATTATTATTACTAGTACTTTATTCGTGCATCCGCATTGATGACACCGTATTTGTTATAATTTGTTATGAATCTATAAATACTTTAAAAATTGTAAAATTTAATATAAGATATGCACTCTCGTTGTCTCTCCCGTTGCCGCTCCCCTTAGCCTCTCTTGTTGCCTCTCTTGTTACTGCTCCTGTTGCCAATCTCTCGTTGTCATTCCCGTTGTCGGTCCTAGTTGCCTCTTCCGTTGCCACTTGTTTATATTTTTTCTAGATCATTTAATATTAATTTAATTATTTTAATTAAATTATTAATAAAAGTCATTTTAGAATCTTATACCTTATGCGGCTTGACATAGGTATCTAAATTGGATTGGATTTTGGTGGGAATAATTTTTTGGTGTGTGACATGATTTTTTGTTGGTTCATTTTTTTGGTTGTTTTTTTTTTCTTCTTCCTTCTTTGTTTCACTTTCTTTTTTGTTTCTTGCTTCTATTTTTTTGTTTTTTGTTATTTCCTTATTTTTTTTAACATGTCATTGGTACGTAATTTTTATTGTCTTTGTCGATGACTAATCTACGCTAGGGAGTTTGGCTAATCACGAGTCTCCCATCCCGACAGAGTTTTTACCGCATCCAAAGTTCTTTTTTTATATTTGAAGGTTTTCTTTTTTTATTTTTATTTTTTATATTTTAAGGGGTACTTTACAGTCTCGAAAATTTTTAGATGTTTAAATATGCAAATTTTTGGTGGAAAACTATTTAAGTTCATGACAAAACACATAAAGTGTGATGCTAAACAATGTGATTTGGTGTAGTTGATGGGGAAAAATCATTTTGTAACTAAATGTGTAAAGTGAAATGTTAAGCGGTGTGCTTAGGGGTTTTTTAGGGTTTAGAAAAAAATTTAATTTTACCGATAACTAATCTACACCGGGAAACTAGCCACCACCACGAGAACTCGGCTTTGTCGGCTTGTGTGGTTATCTTCTCCCAACAGAGTTTTTGTCACACCCAATGTTCTTCTTTTTTATTTTATGGTTTTGCATTTTTTTTCTTTTTTATATTTTAAGAGGTACTTTACAATCTAGAAAAATCTTACATGATTAAATATGAAAATTTTGGGTGAAAAAATGTTTAATTTCGTAAGAAAAAAAGTAATGTGAAATGCTAAACAATGTGCTTTGGTGTAGTTGATGGGGACAAAATTATTTTATCGCAAAATGTGTAACGCTAAATTTTACGCAGTGTGTTTTGGGGTACTTTAGGATTCCGAATTTTTTTAAGTCTTAAAATACTAGAAGTTTCTTCGTAAATAACTGGTTTGGTAAAAAATAATAAGTTTGTGACAAAATATGTAAAGTGCAATGTTGACAGTGTATTTTGGAGAACTTGAAGTGCATTAAAAAATTACGATGTTTAAATAAGCGAAGTTCGTTCCTCAATAATCTATTTGATGAAAAAAATTCATAACAAAATACATAAAGTGTGATTCTAGACAGTGTGTTTTGGTGTACTTTAGAATCAAAAAAAATTACATGTCCAAATTGGTATTTTCTTCTTTATTTAGATAGTTTCGCATCAACAAGTATTAGAAACATTCTTAAATTTGTGTTTAGTTTTAAATCAAACCGTGCATGATCGACAGAATCCTACAACCGGCTCAGGACGAATCTATCAACCTCAAGAGCAAACTAAGCCAGAATAGTCATTCTTGATGGATTGTTGTTTATGTTACAACTTTTAAGCTGCTTGTGATATAACTTGATCTAATATGTGTGATTAGACTGTTGTTTTTGCTCCAACTTTAAGTTGTTTGTGTTATGACTTTATCTAATATGTTTGACTTTTGTCTTTAATTGTGATGTCTTTCTAATACTTAGAATTTTTTTGATATTATTATTTACTGTTATTTTTGTTTAAAAGTATTTAATCAATAGTTAGAACCCGTCCATCGGAGTCAATTGGTTTTTTTTTCTTTCACTTTGGTTTTTTTTCCTTTCTTTTACTTTTTTTGTTACCATCTCATTAGTATGCAGTTTTCATCGGCTTTAACGATGACTAATGTACACTGGAGAAGTTGGCTGACCACGAGTACTCGGTTTTGTCGGCGTGTGTGGTTATATCCTCCCAACAAAGTTTTACCGATGACTAATCTACATTTTTTTATATATTTTTATATTTTAAAGTGGGATGTTAAATAGTGTGCTTTAGTGTACTTGATGGGGGACAACATTATTTGTAGCAAAACGTGTAACGCGAAATGTTAGATATTGTATTTTGTGTTACTTTAGTATTCATAAATTTTTTAACTATTGAAACACTTCGTTTGCCAATAATCTATTTGATGGAAAAATAATTTGGTGGCAAAATACATAAAGTGTGATTCTAGGCAGTGTGTTTTGGGGTTCTTTAGAATATTGAAAAAAAATTAGATGTCCTAATTGGTATTTTCTTCTTTATTTAGATAATTTCGCATCAAAAAGTATTAGAAGCATAATTAAATTGGTATTTACTTTTAAATTAATCTATGCATGAGACTTACGTACGTGTTTCACTTTTTAATTATGTTGTCTTCTTTTCTCTTTAATTATGAGTTAAGTTTTCATATGTATATATTTTTTGTATAAATTGGGTATCCTCTACCCGCAACTCTAGAGACTAATCCCTCGAACCGGTAAGACGGTATTATGGGTTAAGTTTTTTATGGTTACATTTGATGAATATGGATAATGTTATTATAGGTTGTTGTTTATTTTTCAAATTTAAACTGATTTTGTTATGACTTCATCTAATCTGTGTGATTAGGCTGTTGTTTAAGCTCCAATTTTAAACTGTTTGTGTTATGACTTGATCTAATATGTGTGACTTTTGTCTTTAAATGTGACGTCCTTCTAATATTTAGAATTTGTTTAGTCAAAAAAAATACTTAGATTTTATTTGATGTCTGCACATTACGTTCCGCCAAACATTCAAGAGATGAAAAATACATAACAGGAGCCACATGGGTGTCCTTTGTTAAGGGGAAAAAACTGCGAGTAGGAGATTTGCTGAAATTGGAAATTGGTGACTCCCCTTTGACTGTTTTTGTTGATATCATTAGGAAATCTGGTAGAAATAATTAACTATAGTACTTACCTTTCTACTGAAACAATAAACCTTGGCCTTTAAATATCCAAACTGCCGGATATTCGTTAACAAATGTCTATGCTTTTGAACTATTTTAAACATACTTATTATTATTATTTCTTCTTCCTATTTGTTTCATATCTAAGTTTAGGCTGAAAGAATTACTTGGCCTAAGCTATTCTTTGATTCTATTGTGTATCACATATGCATGTCTTCAACAAACATTAACCTTTAATTTTCACAAACTGTTATTTCTACCTGCTTTTATTCCAATGTGTTTTAATTAATCAACCGCTAGTCAACCCGTCCATCGGACGTGGGGCTAGTTTAAGATAGTGGTATGATTTTTTGTTGATAATTGATAGTGGTTAAATTGAATGGTTTTACTAGTTTTAGTAAATAGTAAAAAAAATTAATTTTTTTTATTTTTGAAAACTGAAAATCTAGCGAATTTTTGGAGGGAGAACTAAAGCAAACCCGCAAATTGTAAAATAGTGATGGTGTGTAAAAAAAAATAGTGGTGGCTACAACCACCGCCTCTATAGATAATATAATAATATTATCATTTTTTATTTTATTTTTTAAAAAAATGATTAGTGGTACAATTAGGAGTGTCAAAGTGATTCATTTGTCCACGAGATATTCAGTCCATGCATAAAAAAATCTAATCTGTTCGTTACAAAAAAATTAATGGATTGGATTGAATCCACCCACTTGATTTGTGGATGGTTGTGATCCATCTATTAATTTCTTTAAATCTTTATCCAATGGATTATCAACAAGGACAAAATCAAAATCCATTGGATAACTAAAAAAAGTTGTTACCACAAAAAATTTAAAAACTACTTTTCAGTTGTTTTTACAAGGACTTTTCAGGTTTTTTTTAAAAAAATTCCACAATTTTGTTATTTAAAAAAATTTCAGAAAAAATAGTAATATAATTGTTTGCTGGTGTTTTTAGCAAACAATCACTAGTTTTAAAATGTGAGTTTGTGAGATCAAACTAGGAAATCTCTGGACAATTGCCCTTGTACTTTGTGTTTTTGACGGTTTTAAGAACAGTAAACGATACGAAGAACGGTATTGAAAATAAAACAAAAGAAACAATTGCAGTAGATGTAAAACGAAAGTAAAGATTGCATTCAAATGAAAGGAAAAGTGGTTCACAAGCACGTACAATGAATCTGTTCACTCGTATTTCGCTTTTGTCTGGAAGTTGAGTTTTCAGAGTTCTTGTGCAATGTTGTGACCTCGATTTTCTATTACAAAAGAATATTTATACTCTTAGAAACAAGCGTGGAAAAAAGTAACTGATTCCTAGAAATAAGGAGAAGTAACTGCCCACTAACTGTCTGCTCCTTTGCACTTCGACTGGACTGTTGCCAACCGCTTGACGAAGTACCAAACCCTGCTTTGTCGAAATAGCTTCGCTTTGTCAAAGGTTGAGCTTTCTCTTGTCGAAGGCTCCTTGCTCCACTCGTGTCCACGACTTTAAGTGCCGTGCTTGTCGGGCTCATTCACATTGCCAGCATTTGTAGACCTTTTCTGTCGAATTGATGGTGAATTGACTTGGTGTTGACTTGTAGCTTCCAAGACATCATTAATGGAGAGTCAAACCTATTTAATTGCTTCATTTAATGTCTTGTCGAAATTTTGAGGTAACAGATTGCCCCCCAAAAAATGTTTCTTTCGACGGAGCGATAAAAGAAGGGAAGAAAGGGAATTTTTTGAATACTGTGCCACACTCACTTTTATCGCCTTTTGCACTTCAACAGTAAGAGAGAAGTTGGTTATCATGACTTGCACAGATAAAATGAACCGTTTCATTGGCACACGTCATTTAGTTGGTGGGCCATCACGCCCCCGAAAGGTCGCAAACGTCTGAAGTTATGGCGAACGTGTTAATTCATCATTTCTTCCAAACATATATAAACGGCTAGAACCCTTCCATCTTCCTTTTTCCCGTTTGAAACTTTGTGAACACTCCCTTCGCATTCTCCATCTCTGCACTTCGCAAAAAAAAAAAACCCAGAATCTACGAAAGTTTCAAACTTTCACTCTTTTTCTTCAACCTAAACCTAGATTCAAACCTGCGTTTTCCTTTCCATACCCTATGGCTTCATCATCTACTGCTGTGATAAGACCTGAGAGCTCGAAGGAAAAAGAGGATTCCAGAAAAATCCAGTCCATTGATGGTTTTGTGGATAAACCTGACATTACTGACGAACGAACCATCCTCTGGCAAACTCAGGTACTGATTCCTTCAACTGAAATCTATACCCATGCCTATTTAGGCCCATTGCCTAATATTCTGCTGGAGAATGATGAGGTTTCAGAAATTTTTCCTAGTCCTCCTCGTCTTCAACCTAGGGTTTTTGCTAAGACACCTTTCCACTTAGAATTTTTTAACAGCCCTCTCAAGGTTTTTAGGTCTGCTCCTAGGATTGACCAACAAGTTTACATAGAGTGGCTTAACAAGATAGAGGCTAAGAAAGCCACCATCTGGAAACAACAAGGAATTTTCGACCTTATTCAGTTGTCTAGGTATGGGCCTAAGTATGATAGCACCCTAATCTTGGCAGCAATGCAGTTATGGGACTGCGCTACACATAGCCTTCACCTGAAGTGTGGCATGTTGTCTCCCACTCTGCTAGATGTTGCTGCCATTACGGGTTTGAAACCTCTAGGTGAAACCTTTAACCCTAAACTTTTTGCTTTTAATTATGATTTCACTTTCACCAATGCTTCTTTCGCCCCTTACATTGGTGACCACCACAATCTTGACACTGATGAAGTTTCTGATGCAGAACATATAGCTTTTCTAACCCTGTGGTTATCTCTTTTTGTTTTCTGCACGCATTCCCTTCAAGTCTCCAAATCCTACATTCCACTAGCTACCCAACTCCATGCCAAACAGAACATCAACCTTGCTAAGCTGATCTTAGGTTCTCTTCACCAACAACTCGACAATGCTGTCATAGAGTTGAGAGAGGATGAACCAACAAACAAATTTCTGGCTTCTGGTCCTTTATGGTTGTTACAATTGTGGCTTTTGGCCACTTTTGAATCTAGGCTCGACTTATACATTCCCAAATCAGTTCAACCCTCTTTAGAGACAAGAAACACCGAAGGGATTCGACTAGCCCAGTTGAAACCCAAACAGATCAACCTTTCTGCAGAGGAGTCCTTTTCGATTTATTTCAAATCTTCTTGCATTGTACCGCTTTATAGACTCTATGGCTCCTTTCTTACAAAGACCTTATGGGCCAACTTGGTTCAAAAGACCATTTCCTCTTCTTCTTCATCGAACATGTTTGAAGAAATCAACCAAATTTGGCGAGCCTATCTTTCGCCAAGACTCTCTCTACTACTAGCTTACCCCAGCGCAAACAAAAATAATCTTGGGATCACCGTGTATTTCCCGTTACTTTGCAAGGCAATTTGGCCTCTGTCAAATTCGACTGCCCATATATTTCCACAGACGAGAAATTCATGGGACCAGACCGAAACAAGCTTACGCCTGAAGCCTTCAAGTTCCATTCACACGGCTCAACTTTGAACCAATCAATTACAACCCAAGGTTCTCATGTATCGCGAAATTCCAAGAATGGTGGTCCCAGTATTATCTCACTGCTTCTTTGGGAGGCCAATGATGCCTTTGATGCAAATCTCTTGAAGAAATTAGCATCTGCCTTTCCTCAGGAAACACAGGTACATGCCTTTTCGACACTTAAAGCTTTCTAAGATTGAAACCTTTGTAATTAAATTTCATTGTCGTTTGCTTATCCATATTTTCGACATTAGACAAACTCAGTGGCGAAAGCCAAAGCGCGAGTAACCAAGGCAACAACAACAACGAAGCCTTCCCCTCAAGCCAAGAAGAAGAAAATGAAGCAAGTCCTACTCCAAATCTCACCCCGAAGAGACTTTCTTTAAATTTGGTGAATATGACCTTTCACTCACGTCGAACAATTTCTTCTTCCGAAAAAATAGCGAAGGCAAGAAATCCTCCTCGTAAGACCAAAGCCAAAGAGAAAGTAATCATCTATTCCAGTCCTGAGGTACTATATACATACCGCGCTAATCTGTCGAAGCTTTTTCAACTTTATCACCAATTTTGTGCCCCCTTTGTCTGAATGAATTCTTTTTCAGGATACTGAAAGTGATGAGGATAACGTTCCTCTTACTCAAAGATCAAGAAAAAGAAATCTACTTGATCCTCAAAGGACAACTAAAGGCATTGTTATTCAAGAGCCTTCTGAATCTCAGCTCCCTCCTCCAGCCAAAAAGCTCAAGGTGTAAATTCTTTCGAACTTATTTTGAACTTCTTTTATTTTACAACTTTCCAATTTCAACTTAAGTAATCTTACTTCTTTCAGAAATGTAGTGAACAATGCATACCACTCTCGCATTGTCGAGTCTCTCGCTGAAGTTTGCGAGAACGAGAGTTGTCTGCTACAAGACCTTCTTTGCCTTCGTCACCACTTGGTGTAGCTGCTGAGGAAATTTTTCAAGAATTTGTCGGGCCTGAACTTCCCATTTTCGATGCAACTATTACAAATGCAGATGGCGTCGAGCAAGAGGCCATTGTTGAAGAAAATGCCCAATTTTTGGGAAACAAAAGCCCAGAAAACGAAGGACAAGAAGTAGTAGCTATTTCTGACGAAAATCCTGACGAGAACATGATCGACCCAGGACAATAAGAACTTAGAAGGGATGAACCTGAAAACCAAGACATTTCTGCCAAAGAATCATCTAACAGTGCTGTTAGTGACCAAGAATTGGCTGAGCTAAAAAAGAGAGACCCTTTGGCAGCTTTGAAGATCATGCTGAGTCTCCAAAGCTCGTCGAATCGTTTGATTTGCAGTTCTTCGAACACTTCCCTTAGCTCTATCAACCAGGAATCAGTAGAAAACCTACTTGGTCAGTTGAAGGTTAAAGTCTTAGAGGGGAATCTTGCGGCGAACATTGAAAGTGACCCCTCTGTATATCTTGAAGTCAAATCACTCATTCATAAAATAACCAAGTTAGATCCTCCTCAAGATCTCCTTACCTTCTTCATGGAGTTTGGTCCTATCTTCGAGCAACTTTCTCTTCTGATCACACAACGGTCCAATATCCTCAAGCACAAAGCTCAGGAGAACCAACTTTGCGAAGTAAAGCTTGCTTCTCTTAAAGCTGATCAAGATGATATTGAAGCTCTCGAAATCCAAGCAGCAAATGACGAGAAGGCAATTGTTAAATGGGATGCGGATATCACGCGCTATAACGAAGAGATAAAAATACTTCAGACCAAACTGTCAAATGCTAAGTGTAACACCCCCTTTCTATTTACTATTAATTAATCGATTATAAAATCAGAGTTTCCAAAACAATAATATTTTTCCACCCACCACAAAGAGAGTGCTACATTTCTTCAAAACACCTTACAATACTCCAAAATATTAATTAAAGTAAAACCCCAGTATATGATACATAGCACCAACAAGTCTGAGAATAAAGTAGTACAACAGCGGAAGATAATAGCTTAACATAATAGTTCAAATCGTAATAAAATAACAACTACTAAATATTTCCCCACGGTGCTGCTACGTGTCGAGCCGACTCGACCACACTAGAGGGAAAGATCTCTAAACACCTTTAGTCACCACACTGCAGTTTCTTGACATACGAGGCAACACGACGCAAATGAGGTGAGTCTCAATACATAGATAATAATAAATAAAAAAGAAACACAATAGATTAGGTACACCAGATATAACGTCAATTCAGTACACCATCAACACAGTTATACCAATTACGATTACGCCAATGATACGATTCGCCAATTATACTGATTCGTCACATATACAGTTACACCAAATACAGTTACACCGACACGCCATTAATTCATGAACATCTAATCAATCACCAGAGCATGCATGTAATGCATGAAATGCAATATGCATGTGGATCCATCATCACCTCAATAACCCCGTAGGTACTCACCTCTTTTGGCCGAAGCCACATCCACCACCTCTTTTGGCCGGCCACCACCTCTTTTGGCCGGCCACCACCTCTTTTAGCCGGCCCACCACCTCTTTTGGCCGGCCACCACCTCCTTTTTTGGCCGGCCACATCACCTCTTTTGGCCGAAGCCACATCACCTCTTTTATATGCATATGATTTATGTGACACCATGACAATGCATCACCCACAATACACCTACCACAACAATTATTAAACTCACCACTTTTCATCCCACACCTCACCTCTATTCACAATATTTGGCCGATGCCTACTCACCGCTTTGGCCAAGCTACACTACACACCTCAATGGCCAAGCCCACACACCGCTTAATCATCACCACAACACAACACACCTCATATTGGACCACATGTCACACCAAGGACTAAACCCACACCTAAGGACCGAATCACCTCTTAAGGACCTTTTCAACACCCGAGGACCATTTTGACACACCAAAGATTAATTTAGCACCTAAGGACCATTTTAGCACTTAAGGACTATTTTGACACCATTAGGATTAACTTAGCACCTAAGGACCATTTTAGCACTTAAGGACTATTTTGACACCTCGGGGACCATTTTGACATCTAGGGATCATTTTGACACCATAATGATTATTTTAGCACCTAGAGACTATTTTGACACCTAGGAATCATTTTGACGCCATAATGATTATTTTAGCACCTAGGGACTATTTTGACACTTAGGGACTAGTGTGGCACCATAAGGATCAAATTAACACTTAGGGACTATTTTGAAACCCACACTTAGACACCTTGCACACCTAATTTTAACTTCTCCACAACAACCTACACCCTCCAACCAACTCTAAATCAAATAATTTATTAAACACCTAATAACACCAATATTTCTCCTAATCAATTATGTCAACTAACAACCAAACACCTCATTATTATTTAGCACTTATCACACACCATATGGCATTTAATTCATATAACTCACCTTAGCAAACACCCACTTCAACAACACTCACTTAGACATTTTATCAATATCATAAAATCACATATTCACATATTTCTTCACATTGAAGCATTTTACCAAACATATGGCATGCACATTTAACAACACATTTATTTCCAACATCAAGATCACAGATATCACCAAATTAAATACAAATACAACAATAAACATATAATTAACACAAACTCAAACAATCAAATAAATAATCCTAACACCAAATCTCTATGATTTCAAGGTTTATAAATTATTAATGCATGAAAGAGAGAGCCCCATACCTTCAAATTGAAGAACCTAGTAGTCTCTCCTTCAAAAACACAAGAACCACAAAAAATGGATACTCTCCTACTTTGAGCTTCAAAAACCCATTTATGGCAAAGTGAAAATGGGAAGGAATTAGGGTATGAAATTTACACTAAAAGATAGAGAAAGAAAAATGGGGAAGATTGGTACAAAAATCACTTACCCAAAACAAGAGAAATGAATTTCTCTTATTTTTCCCTCCCCCTCTTGCTGCGTTGGTTTCCAGCAGCCTTCCCTCTCTCTTATTTTCTTTTTCTTTCTTTCTAAGGAGACTAAAAACCTACCCCTAACTTAAGTCATGACTTTGGGCCCATTTTGTGGGCAGGGCTATTTTTTATTTACACCCTCTAGGTACTTTCTCACATCCTCCCAATTCTAATTAAAATACTCCCCACTTAACTAAAATACTCACCATTTATTTACCACACCTCACTCCTTAATTAATTAATCACCCTATATTTATTTTAATATAGACAACTAAAGTAATCACTTAATTAATTTAGCTAAATAATCGCTTAATTAAATTAATTAAATAATCACCTAATTAAATTAGTTAAATGCTCACCTAATTAATTTTGGGGCGTTACACTAAGTATCAAAAAGGCTTAGTCGTCGAAATAATGGGGGCTGCCTCTTCGTCAATCAAAACAACTAAGGCGTTGACGGCCATAGAGCATTTGGAGAAAGCCAACCAACATCAAGCTACCCTTGCTGAACTCGACAGAGATTTGCACCTTCTTGAGACTTCCATTTCTTTGAGTGCCAACATTCTTGAGAGGCTCAAGACAACTTTGACGAATTTCTGAGATTTTGTAATAGTTTAACAATTTTATAATGGTTATGTACTTTTTATTTTGCATCGTACATTACCACTTGTGAACAATTTTCATTTATCTACGTTTGTTCAATTTTTATCTCAGTCAATGTTGGCTTGTATTGTTTTAAGTACTTGCCATTTATTCTAAAGATTCTATTTTCGTCACCTAACTCTTCGATTTCATAAGCACCATTCGAAAAGCATTGCAAAACGCGGAATGGGCCTTCCCACCCTAGTGACCATTTGCCTAAAACTCTATCTTTTTTGTCCATAGGCAACAAGACTTTCCACACTAATTCTCCTTCTTCAAAGGTTTTTAACTTAACCTTTTTGTTATAAGCTTTAGCTACCCTTTCTTTCTGTCGAATGAGCATTTCTAAACCCAACAACCTTTCTTCGTCTAAATCAACTAATTCATCAATCATCATATTCCAATAATGATCAGACGGTATTTCCCACTGTCTTTGAATTCTTGTTGATTGTAAACAAATTTCGACAGGCAACACTGCATCATGTCCAAATGTTAGCCTATAAGGAGTAGTGTTGATAGATTCTTTAGGCGAAGTTCGACAAGCCCACAACACTTGGTCAAGACTACTATGCCAACTTCTGGGTTTACGTCCAACATGTTTTTTAATCAAGTTAATAATGATTTTATTGGCAGCTTCTACCTGACCATTGACTTGTGCGTAATATGGTGTCGAAGTTAACAACTTAAAACCAATTTCAGAAGCAAATTCTATCATTTTTCGACCAGTAAAAACAGTACCTTGGTCCGTAGTAATGGTTTCTAGAATTCCATATCTATAAATAATATGATTTTGAATAAATTTTATTACTACTTTTTGGTCCACATTGGCTAGAGGTATTGCTTCTACCCATTTAGTAAAGTAGTCAATTCCTACAAGGATGTATCTATGGCCTTTTGATGAAGTTGGTTTTATTTCTCCAATCACATCCAAAGCCCATCCTCTAAATGGTCAAGGTTTCACTATAGAATGTAATTCATTTGCAGGTACATGTTGTATTCCAACATGCTTTTGGCATTCTTGGCAACCTTTAGCAAACTCTATACAATCTTTCAAAATAGTTGGCCAATACATTCCTTGTCGAAACAACAACCATTTCATTTTGTGGCCTACTTGATGTGAACCACATGCTCCACTATGCGTATCAGAAACTGCTAAGTATGCCTCATTTTCACTAAGACATTTTAATAGCACCCCTTCAGGAGTTTGCTTGAACAATTCATTTCCAATTATCACATAGCTCAGAGCTCTATACTTCACTTTTCTATCAGTGCTTCCTGTAGGATTTTGCAAATACTCTACAATAGGTTTTCGCCAATCATTATCAATCATATTGTCAAGAGCAAAAATTTCTGCTAAGTCAATATTATCAAAAATGTGACGTTTTTCGACAAATACTTCATTTGTGTTTATTGCCCCCCAAATTTTTGGTGTTGACAATAATGTCAAAGAAGTCTCATTATAGAGAGAGTCATTTGAAATAAGTTTATCTTTTATCTCAATTAACTCTTCTAGGCTTTGTTTTGAAACCTTGTAGCCTGAAGCAAGTTGTGCCAACTCATTTGCCACGTGGTTTTCACTGTGGTAAATGTTCTAGTGTACTGATGTAAACCTTTTTAACAAAGTATTGGCAACAATAAAATATTTAATAAGGTGTTCATTAATACATTTATACTCTTTTGTCAATTGTTTGACAACTAATTGAGAATCACCCTTTATTTCTACATGCCTTGCCCCCAACTCGAGTAAAATTTTAAGGCCTACTATCAAAGCCTCATACTCAGCTTCATTATTGGAGCAGAAGTTTCGAATTCTAAATCTATACTTCGTTGGAATATTTTCTCGCGAAATAATTAAAATCCCAATACCAACTCCATTTTTGTGGCTTGAGCCATCAAGTCTGACTTCCAAGGACGTATGCCTAACGAAGTGACTTCATGTTCGACAACTGAATGGTCTACTATAAAGTCAGCAACCACTTGTCCTTTGATTGATTTAAGAGGCTGATAAGTTAAATTATATTCTAACAAAGCTAAAGCCCATTTACCAATTCTACTATGCAACATTGGTTTTGATAACATATGTTTAATAACATCAAAATGTGAATAAACATAAACATCTCACGATTTTATATATTGCTTTAATTTCGTACATGAGAAATACAAGCAAATGCATAACTTTTCTATTGGACTATACCTTGTCTCAGCATCAATCAAAACCTTACTAAGGTAATAAATGGCTCTTTCGACACCATCATCATCCTCTTGTGCTAACATGCTACCTATTGTGTTATCGTGTCGCTATATACAACTTTAGCATTTTGTTTCTAATAACAGGCAATAAAATTGGTGGTTTCATTAAATAAGACTTAATTGCATCAAAAGCTGCTTGATGAACTTGCTCCCACTTGAACTCATCTTCTTTCTTCAGTCTTAACAATGGCGAAAATGCTTGTGTTTTGCCACTTAGATTTGATATAAATCTTCGAAGAAAGTAGATTTTTCCCAGCAATGACTGAAGTTCTTTCTTGGTCGAAGGAGCCTTCGTCTCCATAATTGCTTTAGTCTTATTTTGATTGATTTCTATGCCTTTCTTGTGTACTACAAAACCCAAGAATTCACCTGCACGTACACAGAAAGCACATTTGGTTGGATTCATTTTTAATCCATATTTCCTCATTCGTTCAAAAGAACGTCGAAGATGGTCTAAATGACCAATTTCTGGGGAAGACTTAACCACCACGTCATCTATGTATACTTGCATAAAATCATCAATAAAATCATGAAACATAGAATTCATTGCTCTTTGGTAAGTGGCACCAGCATTTTTTAAACCGAAGGGCATTACTACCCATTCAGCAATAAAGATTTGATTATACCCTGAATAACCATCGAGCATACTGAGATAATCAAATCCTGCTACTGAATCTATTAGCATTTCTGCTACAGGCATGGCGTATTCGTCTTTGGGTGTTGCATTATTTAAATCCCTAAAATCTACGCAAACTCTAAGTTTTCCATTTTTCTTCATTACTGGAACAATATTAGCTAACCAATCGACATACCTGGCAGTTCTGATGAATTTGCTCTTGAACAGCCTTTCGATCTCTTCTTTGATTTTAGCCAATATCTGAGGAGTAAATCTTCTTGGTGTTTGCTTCACTGGTTTCTTTCCTGGTCTAATGGGTATTTGCAATTCTACTACTTCTCGACTCAAACCAGGCATTTCATTATATTCCCAAGCAAATCAATATTTGAACTCCTGCAAAAGTGAAATAACTTGGGTTTTGAAGGCAGCATCAAGATGTGCACTAATATACGTTGGCCTTTTAACTAAGCCATCTCCCAAATCCACTTCTTCCACTGGATCTTGAGCTTGCATACGTCTTGTCGAATCTCTAGGATCTTTTTCGAATCCTAATGGTTCGTCATCATAAATGCAATCAAGTTTTTCATCTATGATTTCTCCATTTTCTTCGAGATTTAATTTATGGCTTCGATACCATTGTTTGTTGAATTATTTCGCTTCCAAAGCCGCTTTTTTTTGTTTTCGGCCATGTAGGCGTAATTCTATCCTGCCATTGGGCACGACATCTAAAACCTTTTTAAGAATCAGTGTCCCATCCTGTTGGAGGTAGAACACCTTCAGGATAAACACTTGTATCTTCTATTACCTCCCTTTCCCAAACAAAACCATGGGTTAGGTAGAGGTGAACTGAGGAAAGCACATTATCAGAAGAGATATATGCTTGATTAGAAGATGTACATGGCGCAATATTCGCCATTTGCTTTTCAAAATTTTCCTTTGTGACATTATTCACATCGTGAGGAAATAACTCGTCGACTTCGACATACTCCACTAGACCATCTTCTTTACACATCACAAGTCTTTGATGCAGAGTTGAAGGCACAACACCTACTCCATGTATCCATTCCCTACCAAGGAGTAAATTGTAGCTTGCTTTAGAAGCTATGACAAAAAACATGGTAGTTCTTTTTATAGTGCCTACCACTATCTCAACTTCTACGGCCCCCAAAGATCGGCCAGATTTACCTTCATAATTAGTCAAAACAATATTATGAGGTTTGAGATCCGTGTCGAACATCCCTATTGTCTTCAAAGAACGCTTGAGGCATCAAGTTTCTTCGCAAAGACCTCCATCTACCAGTATCTTGTTAATCCCCACACCATTGACTTTAGCTTGCACATACAGTGGCTTTAAGTGGTGTTGCATGCCTTCATCTGGCTTCTCGAAAGCAGCCATTTGGTCTTCGACACAGCCATTGTTCATAACGTAATAACAAACTGGCTTATGATTAGCCATATCTTTAGTGAAATTCTCTTCAACATCATTAGGAACTGTGATGACATCATACTCACTGGGTAGGATAGACACCACATTACATATGATGTCGAAGCTAGCTTCAGAATCATCAAAATCTGAGTCCACATCTTCGTCCATGTCGAAGCCAGCATCCTTCACTTTCAACGACGATAGTGGGGGAAAAATTCTCTCAGTTGCAGGCCTCCTTGGCTTTTCTATCATAATAGCCTTACCTTTGGCCTTATTCCCAGCATTTATTTGAGTTGCAGCATGTATACTCACCTTTGTAGCTCCAACAGTCTTGGTAGTTTCACTCTTCGCCGTCTTCAAATTTCCTGGCGTCTGCTCATTAGTAGCAAGTGTTGCTTTCTTCTTCGAGCGTTGAAATCGACGCCATTGAGTCTTTGTCATAGGGTTCTTACCCTTGTAGTTGTTTCTATAATTGTATTTTGCAGCCTCACCCACACTTGGCTTAACAACTTCCACCTGTGGAGGAGTATCCTTGTAGTGTTTACAACCAAATGAATCCATTTCACATTTGGCGATTTGCCTTGGAACAAATGATTTGGCGGATCTGCCGACAATACGGACCCTCTTCCGTTGCACTTTTGTTATCGAATCTGCTGCTTTTGCTAGTCGAAGGCTTAGTCGAACCCTTAGCCCCGTAAGGAAGATCCCTCTTTTTAATCGAAGTTTGGCCTTTTATCTAGCCATTTCCTTTTCAATGGTTGTCGAACCTTATAACCTTCGACACTCTTGGCCGCTTCTTTTCGAAGACAAATGCGCATCTAGGGCACAACATCACTTTAGAATTCTTTAGCTTACACCTGTTGAGGAAATCTATCAATTCCTCTTCAGCCTTAGGGTATACAAACTGCACATTTTCATCGTATTCTTCCTGAGTTATCATCCGTGCAACATGATCTGCATGTACAACACTCTTAAGTTTTTCAGAAGTAGACTTGACATTTTTGGGAGAACCCACCATCTTAACGTCGACCATGCTTATATTCATTTCGACTGGTTCTGCAAACATGGCTTCAGCTTGATGGAGTGGATCAGCGTCAATTTGCATTGGGGCTTTGTTCTTCTTGTCACCAAATTTAAGTCTTCCTTCCTCAATTGCCTTTTGTACTATGTCCCTGAAAAGTACACAAATCTGTTATTCTTAGGCTCTACAGGGTTATTCCCATTTGCAGGCCTTAATAATTTACAAGAATAAGGAGGACCAGGCTTGAGTTCAGCCACGTCTATCTCTTCTGCATCGATATCACTAAATGCAAAATCGAACTCCTCATCCACATAGGCTATTTTCTCCTTCTTATATATGGAACCCAACTGAGTTTTCTTTTTTATGGAATTTGTTCACCCTAGCCTTTTCCTCTTTAAGTCTTTCGACTTGTCGAACTCTATCTGCTAATTGGGTCATGTCTCTCAAATGAGAGGTATCCAATTTCTTTCTAATCGAATAATCAAGGCCACCAGCAGCCATTTCGACGAGTTCATGTTCAGGCACTTGTGTGAAACATCTAGCTTTCAATAGCCTAAATCTATTTAAATAATCATCAATAGCCTCAGACACTTTAAGTCGAACACTGGCCAATTCCTTGAGGCTAATTTTCGACTGACCCATGTAAAAATGTTCATGGAACGCTTTCTCCAACTGCCCCCATGTAAACATAGAACCAGGGGGTAAGGTGGTGAACCAAGTGAAAGCATTCTTAGTTAGAGAATTTGGAAAATATTTCATTTTCAAACTCTCATTTTGGGCTATATCTCCTGCCTCAGTCATGTAACGAGCAATATGTTCGACAAGAGACTGTTAAGTGTCACCCCAAATTTAGTAAACTTGGGAATTTTCCAACCTCTTGGCAACTCTGTTTGCAACACATATTCACACAATGGTGATATGAAGTTAGGCCTATGTAAACCTATGTTAAGGCCATTTTGTGCCATTATGGTTTCTACCAAAGTGGCTATATTATCTTGAGCGCAAACATTATTTCGTTGCACTTGTCGAACAACTTCATCAGCGTTTTGGTTTCGATTTACCATAACTACTTGAGGGACATGGTTTCCCATCCTTGTTGTTCGCCACGACCGCTTGGCTTCGATCAGATCTGCTCTGTGGAGTATTAGGCGCATTATTCCAACAATTAGGTACTTGCCTATTATTTCCCGTAGGAGCCCCAAAGAAATCAGCAATTCTACCCATTTGATTCGCTAACATCTGATAACTTGTATTGGTATTTTGAATCAATGGGTTGAACACCGTACCAATTTGTTGGGTTAGCATATTAACCATATCATGATTACTTTCGTCCACTTGTTGTCTTAACGCCAACAAAGACGCATTGGTTAATGCAATGGATTTCGACCAAGCGTGCTTTCGGAAGAAACATGTGAAGGAGAAAAGGTCGAAACATGTGGCATTCCAAAGAGGCATGCCATATACACCAAAAGGATATGGTGGTAGACTCATGTTTTGGAGCGCGTGTCTCTAAATCGTTCTCGTTGCCATATAAGGACTAGAAGGGAGCCCTATATTTGGTGGCAATGACATAGATTGCGTCGACCCAACATTGGTCGTCGACATGGTAGGAAACGGCTATTGATGTTACCGGGGGCTCAGATCCCGCAACATTTCCAGCGCTAACACTTACAGAGTCCATGGTTGTTCATTGCCCTTGTGACACCACAGGGTTGGAACTAGAGGCGTTGTACGTACCATTCTACCACTCCTCAAGTGCATACAAATACATGCACGAACAGGACAAACACAAAGGTAATGGCAAAGGTCCCACCGGGCGTGCCAATTTGTTTGCTGGTGTTTTTAGCAAACAATCACTAGTTTTAAAATGTGAGTTTGTGAGATCAAACTAGGAAATCTCTGGACAATTGCCCTTGTACTTTGTGTTTTTGACGGTTTTAAGAACAGTAAACGATACGAAGAACAATATTGAAAATAAAACAAAAGAAACAATTGCAGTAGATGTAAAACGAAAGTAAAGATTGCATTCAAATGAAAGGAAAAGTGGTTCACAAGCACGTACAATGAATCTGTTCACTCGTATTTCGCTTTTGTCTGGAAGTTGAGTTTTCAGAGTTCTTGTGCAATGTTGTGACCTCGATTTTCTATTACAAAAGAGTATTTATACTCTTGGAAACAAGCGTGGAAAAAAGTAACTGATTCCTAGAAATAAGGAGAAATGAATCGCCCACTAATCGCTGCTCTTTTGCACTTCGATCGATCATGCCAACCGCTTGACGAAGTACCAAACCCTGCTTTGTCGAAATAGCTTCGCTTTGTCAAAGGTTGAGCTTTCTCTTGTCGAAGGCTCCTTGCTCCACTCGTGTCCACAGCTTTAAGTGTCAGGCTTGTCGAAGCTCATTCACATTGCCAGCATTTGTAGACCTTTTCTGTCGAATTGATGGTGAATTGACTTGGTGTTGACTTGTAGCTTCCAAGACATCATTAATGGAGAGTCAAACCTATTTAATTGCTTCATTTAATGTCTTGTCGAAATTTTGAGGTAACAATAATATATATTAAAATAAATATTAGCCACCACTGCCCCCCACCACTATAGAGTCGTGTAGGTGCCACTGAATCTGCCGTCGGTCGTCGGAGCTCCACCGTTGACCGTCGTGCCGGCTACCAGAGCTCTGTCGTCGACGTAGTGCCGACCGCTAGAGCTCCACCACCGGCCGCCGCTTGCCACCACCATATATAATATATATATATATATATATATATATTTATAAATGTAAAAAATTTAATTGATGCATTATTAAAAAAAAAATTATGATAAATGTTTTATTATTAAAAGATTTTTTTATGATTTAAAGATAATAGTGCATGGATTGGATGTCATCCATAAAAAAGTTGTTAATAGATGGATTAGATGGACTTTCTTTGTCAATAGATGGATTTGATTAGATTTGTTTGGTAAAATTATAGGCTATTGCTTTTCCCACACACCCCTCCTCCTACTCAAACACCCCCACAAGGTGTGAAAAGCATATTACATAAACCAAAATCCTATTATTTCTTTTATTGCAAAACTTTTTACAAAAAATTTCACTGTCAATATTAAATATGAGTAATTTTATCCATTTCAACCTTTTTAATTCCATCTTATAAATAATGTTATATATTAAAAATGTTTGTCACATATTTTTGTATTCAAATTTATGCACATACAATTAGTTTCAATATAACTTTGATCGAACACGCTACCTTCGTTGACGAATGAACATCGATCGAGTTTGTTAAATTTTGACTTCACACTCTCTTTTTAGGTGTTTTTCACTGTTGTAATAACATCTGAATGTTATATACATCATGTTGTCACTACTGAAGTATTATTTGATTAGTACTTATGTAGTTGTTAAAGTATTGTTATTTATGGGTTGTCACTACTAAGTATTATTTGATTTCACGGGATCTCAAAATTATAATATATAATTATATATATCTATATTATATATAACCATGGATTGTCCACCTAGGCATCCACCTAGGCGCCCATGTCACTATTTACGCCAAGACAATTTAATTCCACCTCAAGAATTAACCGCGTGAGTCACGCTGCCACCTCAGCGAACTATTACGTTTATCGATTATTTCGTTTATTGACATCGCTCGAGTGTGTTAAATATTGACTTCACACCATTTTAGTGCGTAATTTCACTGTTCGAGCGAGGTCATTGACGTGTTCGAAAAAGGTCGTTGAACGATTCTCTTTAAACACGTCCTCACACATTTTCACGCGAGGTTATTTTGGAATAAAATTTGTTAAGGGGTGTGAAAGAGTAGGAGGGGGTGTGGGAAAAGCATTGGCCAAATTTTAATAGATATAAATTTGTAAATGGATTTCTTCAATTCATCCATTATAATCCAAATCCATATCCAAAATCCATCTATTTATTTTTGACACCCCTCCCTAGTTACAACCGGCTCTGAAGCTTAATTATATTTTTAACTTTTTCCTACTTAAAATGTAGTTGGGATTAAAAGTAAATTAATTATGATTAACGGCGGTTGCAACCGCCACAGATATTGAAATGAATCAACAAAAATCAAAACCTATAGTGGCGTTCACAGGCACCATAAGTCGAATACTGCCTGTCGCAGGTCAACAAAATTAGCGTGAGCCAGGCAACTAGCGCTAAAATACATGTTTAGCGGCGGCATGCCACTGACCGCCACTATTTAACCGCCACTAAATCTCAAAACTGGTGTAGTGTTAGGACCCTACAGTCAGTAGGGGATTGTGGTCCGTAAATGGGACTATATTGATGAGATTGAAAGAGTTATTGTTTCGTTATGAGTAATACTATTTGGACTAAAAAGTGTACCAGAATACATATTTGTATGGGATACGGAGGGAATATGCGTATAATACATTTATTTTTTTATTTTAAATTAAGTTCAGTGTTATGCGCATATTCCCTCCATATCTCAATAGTATTTGTATTTTGGTACGCTTTTTGGTCTAAATAGCATTACTCTTTCGTTATTATGAGAGTAGAAGTATTTAGTTTGTTAGATGATAGTATGTGATTAGATTGTTGTTAATTGTAGTAATTTTTTTTGACAAATTGTTAATTGTAGTATTTATTTTTTTTGACAAACTTAATTGTAATATTAGTAAGTACATATTGTATCTTCCTTCAAAAAAAAAAAAAAAAGTACATATTGTATCTCATTTCTCTCCATATATTTTTTCAATATGAATTTATGTTGGGTAATTAAGAATTAAGATATCTCTTTCTCTCATTTTCTCTCGGGTTCTGCCTCTATTATTTCAATGTCATCCATCCCATTATCCTCTGTCAAATTAATGCCTTTGTTAGACTTCTGAGTTCTGATCAATATATTCCAGAGTTTTAAGTATACTGCGTTTTTTTTCCTCGTACACAAAAAGAATACACCTTTATCAAAAGTCAATCAGTTTAGTGGAGTTGCGTCAAGTATGTATGTATGTGGTCACGCGCATATTTTTAAAATGCAGCCAGCTAGGATTGTAATTAAAGCATATCTATAGCTCTGATTACGAACTATATGCAGTACATGAACTATTCCAAGCTTCTCTGTTAAGGGAGGGACTCTTGTCTCTTGCACATGTTTTTCAACTTTAAATATCCCCTTTTATATATATCTAGAAAGAAATGAAAAAGAAGAAAGTATTCGATAGATGTCAATTTTGTTACTACTTCTTGGCATGCTATAAGGGTCGGGGATTATGAACATGTCCTCTAGGTTAAGGTTGGGTCAATACGTGAGATTAATACGGCTCGAGTTAACTGTCACTATGAGCAGCGCACGTGTCCATTCTGTAATGGCGGAGTACTTGTTTAGTTAAGTAGGAGAGAGAGTAACACATACAATAAAATAATAAATGCAATAAATGTTATTAATTTTTCGTATGAGTCACTCTCTCCTACTTGACGCAACAAGTACTTGAGATGATCCAAACTCTAACCACCATGCTTATACTAGTAGTTAGGAGTTAGTATATTCACATTTGGATAAGAGAAATGTTGACAACACTCTCTTTTAGACACTCTCTTTAACACTCACTCTATGATTGATTAAAATTCATGTGAGTCTCACTACTTTGGAATTGGAACCCATTAATTTAGTTGAACCATGTAAAATCTAACCAATCATATGAGAGAGTGTCTAAAAGAGAGTGTTTGTGTTTCTAGCACTTCTCTTCACAATATAAGAAATAAAATTTGTTTTTTGATAGTCTAAAATATAAGAAACAAACACTACATTTAAGATGTACTAAATGATAAATCTCAATTATACCCCTACTTAAGTGGTATAATTAAAGTTTTTTTGACACAAAGTGGTGTAATTAAAGTTGATTTCATTAATAAAGAGTATAAATCATTATTTAATGAAAATGACAATTTTGGAAAGAAGTTAAACTTCAAGTGTTATCAAATGAAAATAGTTGATATGTCATTCTTAGTCTGTGTGATGTAGAAGTTTGTTTATTATATTGTGGACCGACATATTTTTTATTTTTTTGTAAAAACGAGGGCTACAACCCCAAAAACAAAACTAACAAGAGATGCAACAGAGAATAGAGATTCCAAACTATCACTAAGCAAAAAATGTCTCACCGAAGAAAGACACTACTCAAACAAAATCAAGGACTCCTGAAGAGTACAACCCAGGGAAACTAGCTCATCAGCACAATGGTTTGCCTCACGGTAGATAGGCACAAACTTCTACTCCCACTCCAAATTCATCATATTTTGAATATTTCTAACTAGGTTCTACCCCAAAACACGTCCCACCAAACCACCTGAACAATGACTGATTTACAATCCTTAGCCCATCACAGCCTCAACCCTTCTTAATACTCCAAAGCTCGGCCCCCAAAGTATAACATAAGCCATGGAATTTAGCAAGGCCACCAATCCACTCCCCCTAAATTGTTCCGAATAATTCTGAACTCGAGTTCCATGTTTGGCGGCACCGTCAGTATTGATACATCACCAACCAACATGAGTGTGCTCCCAACAAATTAACCTTAATTCATCTTTTGTCATGAACCAAATCCACACCAGATGAAGAAACGACATAGTAGTACTCCATAACCGACCTATAAATGAGATTCCAAGGGCGAGTTAGTCGAAAGAAGTTCACTTCGTGGATTTCTTTATTCCTCCAACTCCACAAAGATTTTGATAATCTTATCCTTAGGTTGGCGTGCCAAATATAATTAGTGAAATTTCTGTTATAAATTTGTGAAAACTAGAGTTTTTTTTGGTCAAAAGGACTATGATTTCATTTCTGAGGCTTGGCCATTTACGTAAAAAGTAAACTAAAAGGTTTTTTTTTGTACCACTTCCCCATATACCCCCACACAAAAGTGAAACCCCAAAATGCCCTTCTGAAAACGTATTTTTTTTTAATTAAGACCAATCATATATACATCTGGGGGGTGTATATATATACGGCCCTAATATTATGGCCATTGTATATACACCCCCAAGGCGTATACACCCCCAAGGCGTATATACAATTGATGTGGGGGTTGGCCAATCATATATACGCCTGGGGGTGTATATACGATGGCCATAATGTTAGGGTCGTTTTTTTTTGGAACAAACGGATTTACCTAAAAATAGATATATCCGTTGTGTTAATTTTAGCCAACAGATTTATCTATTTGGTAAGTATAAATCCGTTTTGGATATTTCACTACAAATTTATCTACCAAATAGATAATTCTGTTGTCTAATTTTTCACAACGGATTTATCTATTTGAAAGATAAATCGGTTTCGATAAAAATTCAGGGGTAATCCGGTCTTTTCACAAAGATGGTGGGGGTAAAAAAAATAACACCCAAACTAAAATGGGGAATGCATTTACTATTCCGGTGTGCTTATCAACTCCTGGACAAACGAAGCCATTAAGGAAAAATAGCATTAATAACTTATAACTCAATAAATTAAACTAAGAAGCTGAAGGGTGAAGGGTCTAGCATTAGCTAATGCCTAAAGCAAACATAGCATTAGCTGATTTGTCCAATTGATAAACTATGATAATATGGGAAGAGTGAAGGGTCTAGCATGTAAGAGAAGAGACAGTCAACAAAGCCATGGATACCTGCCAGCTATTAAACCAATCAAAGGACAGAGTCCCATGAACATGGATTCTAGCTAGGCAAGTCATCCTTGGCTACCAAACATGACTCTTCATCTACATACAAGGCCCTTCTCTTCCTCTTAATTAACTCTATTGATAAATTCTGATGCCAAACAGTGAATGCCAACATCCCCATTTTATAGCCTTCATCAATCATCATATAATAATGTCCCTTACCATGAAAATAAAACACTAGTACTACTGCATTGGTATATGCTGACATATTCCTCATTAACGAATTTCACATGCATGCCTCATTCATGCATGATTTCTCTTTACTTCTTTATCTCATATAAAAACTAGATATAGTAGCACCTAGAGAAAGAGATCATTTATGAATATAGAATATGTTCTAAAAGCTAAGATGGACCATCCATTAATTCATATATCGATCAATATTAACCTGTCCTAGGCCATAGTGACAGGTTGACATTAGCAAAGTCAACTCCAGGCATTGCAAGAGATTGCAGATATAGATAACAACTTGCATCTGAATCTGTTCTCTTTGACATTCACCCTATTTCAAACACCTCAAACTTTTCTACAATTGATTGTTACATTTTGTCTTGCATGCAAGAGTGAAGAGATAGGGATGGCTGCAACATTTGCAAGTTGTTATATGAAATTTCATTTAACATCAATGTCTTTTTTGCTGGGACAAAAAATGAAGGCAAAAATTACTTATTTTGTTCTTTATTTTTATTTAAAATTGTACTTTAGTCTTTTATCTTTTGTCTGTGTGTCAAATAAGTCTTTTTTCTTAATTTGAAATGATTTCATTTGACCTAAACCAATTTCGCATCCAACTCCGTTACACTAATGGGAGCATTGTGTTGGGGAAAAAACAACATAGAGAAAATAAAATGCGCACAATCGAACACAATAATTTAACGTGGAAACTCCAGACCGGGGAAAAAACCACAAACCGTTGTTGTCTAAAGACAATAAGAGATTATCACTATGTAAAAATTATTACTACACATAGAAAAACACCCAATGACCCCAAACACCCACACTCTCCAAAAATATATTTAACTACTCTCACAACACTCTAAGACAAGAATATAAGAGAAAGAAAGAAAATCAAATCAAAAACTACTTAAGTGTGTTTGATTGGTGCACTTGTAAAGGAGAATTTGAGCCCCTTTATATAGCGTTGGACTACTTCCTTTACAAAAAGCTAGACAATGTGGGACTATTTCAAGATGCTCAAATTACAATCAACTCCAACACATGGTTGTTACATCTCAACATCTTCTTCTCTAAATCATGACGTAAACTTGAAGAAATGAGCTCCATTTAGTAAGGCCAAAGTCAATGTAGGGAAGTAGAGGAAATATTTTCATTTTTGTACGTTTGGTTCAATTTTTAGTAGGGGAGCGGAGGGTTTTTAAAATGGGTTTGGATCCTCTTCTTCGAGCAAAATCTCTCTTAGACCATTTTTTGTTTGCCTCCGTGATGGGGGATTTCGAGGGGAAGGGAGGAGAGTTATTAAAATTTTAATGATATTGACAAAAGTCCAAGATTATAAGGATGCTGAAGGTAAATTAGTTTTAAAATATCTCTTCTCCATTTGCCAACCAAACATATATTGTTAAACCACATGACTTACTAAAGTCCACGTGTGGACCCAATATGCAAACAAACACATGCAAAACGCAACACAGAAGTGAGACACACACTTAAACAAACACAAGCACAAACACATGAAGGGTATGTTTGGATAGTTTAGTGTGAGAGGAATGAAGCGGAGTGAAATGGAATGGAGCAAAATGGTATAAAATTTACATTTCATATTGTTTGGGAACTTTATGATGGAACTGAACAAAATTTCCATTCTCTTGTGAACAAGCTTCACGACTCACTCTACCCTCCTCCCAGTACCAAGTCCTACTCTAACTATTTTCACTCTCAAAAAGTTTATGAATGATGGCTTCCAAGCTGTAACTTGAAATTTAACACATTAGACTTATTTATATTAAGTCTAGAGCACAATAACAGAATAGAAGTTTGTTACAAACTGAAAAGAACCCCTAACAGCTAAACTAGTAAAACAGTTAAGCCCAAAAAGTCTAACACACCCTTAATTATTAGAATATCCACAATGTAGCATTGTCAAGATATATGTTAATAAAATCTCTCTTCTCTCATTCCCTCTTTTGAACCAAACACACACATACGGATATATATATATATAATTAAAATCCCTCATTCCCTCCCCTACTCTACCCTTCTCTTTCTTCCCTTTCATTAAATTCCCCCCTTCCTTTAGCCTTGATAAACCAAACACACCCTAAACAAAAATAGGTTACAAATGGTCGTTAAAATTGTATATTATGGCAATTTTGACCAAAATTTTTGCATGAATATTGGCTATGTATTTCGTCAAAGTCGCGCCAAATTGCTATAAACGGCCTTGTATAAAATGACTGATCAAAATGTCATAATATATTTTAGGTTTTGTTATTGCAAGAAATGGTGAAGCTAATTTCCAAAGTCTTATGCAAATTATGATGATTTGAATCGCCACAATGTAGTTAAATATGGCAGCTCCCCTTACCATAATGAGGTCTATTAGCCTATAACCACGTTGTATGAAATGTCAGTTGGTATAAGAGACCTATACCCACGACTTTAAGGACGTCACTAAAAGTTTTCGTGGGTGTATGCCAATTTTTTTGTAGTGTGTGCACCCTTGTTAAAATATGTCAGTGCAAATATGTCTTTTCTATAACATTTTTTTTGTTGATAATTACTAGTAGTTTAATAATACGGACGAACCAAAAGACTACTCAAAGAGCAAATACAACATTATGCAAGTCTTGATTGTACCTAAGATGCCAAAAACTCCGACTAGTACTCCTCAGAGGTGACAAAGACTATTTTTACTTTAAAAACAACACACGTACCTAAAAATAGCTAAAACTAAAGAAGCTTATCAACCTATAATGAAGTCACTCCAAACACACCATACATTGAAAGCTATATAACGCCTACATTTTGAATGAAGTTACAAAATCTCAAGCCAATAGACAACTTTCCTTGACAACAGAACCATTAATATCTATCATATGCACTCCTGATACCTAATACTCGAGCCACGCCTCTTGATCAACTCTTGGGATAACACGAAAGTGAGGTATGATGGGCTGGTAGAAAACTAAAAATCCTTATTTATATCACTTTGGTGCGGTCCTCTCCCTAGAGCATATATGAAGGTTTTTCCGGTTTCAAACTACTTCCTCCCCCATATTTGCATTTAAGCGTAGGTGTTTATCAATCTCTCACGTTTTCCTTGTTTCTTGAACATCGTCACTCGAGTCCTCTTGAGAACTGATACACATGGCAATGTGTTTTTCTTTTTTCTTTTCTGCTCTTTGCATCTCTTTTCATTCACGATTGAGACCAAATCGGCTGAGTCCATAGGTTTAGATTTGCACGTCCGCTCCTCATTCAGTTGAGACACCTCCAAGAGAAGTTTGGGACACAAAACTCAAACCCAAGAGGCCCATTCTTAGTGTGCACCCGGCCACTTGTTTGGGAGGAGGACTCTTCAACTCCTCGACTCATCCACTTTGATGCAGCATCCATAGATGGATTGATTGATCAATATACGCCCTTTACTAAAAAGAAAAGGCTCGTTGCAAATAGGTTAGAAAGACAATTTATATTGGTAAAATTAGCAACATAATTTATTTATAATAAAAGATGAAAAACTGATCCCTTTCTAGATCTTAAACAAGGAAATGCTTTCCTTTCAACAAAACAAAAAACTAGGGAACACTAGGAAAATGCACCTGCTCAAACGACCTTTTGGCCAAAAGGAAAATTTATCTCCATTCTTTGATGTGGTGTGGGCCTCATGTGAAGTGGGGGAAGAAAGTTAAACAAGTCAACCATTAAAATTTAGAAGTATGTCTTTCTAATTTTAGTTAATTTTACTAGGTAAGAATTAGATATGTACTCCTACTTAACATGAAAGAACTTGGCTTGATGAGGCTTCAATTTAAATATTCAATTCCCATGGACCACCATATATATAATAGCATTATATATGATGGGAAACTGATCAGTATTTGACCGTCCGTAGGGTAGAGTTGAAGATGAATCTGCGTTTATTGATCGCTTTCAGCACTCCGTCCGGGTGTACTTGCAATTGCACTCCAACGCCCAAGTCAGTGGGTGAGTAAAAAGCAGTGAATGACGTATGAGTCAGAAGAATTACCTTGTCAGTAGCCATCAGATCGGTACGAAGCGATCTGACAGTTAGATCAAAGCATGCGAGCGCTGATCTGCTCCTCCCACGGATTGGGCTTAGTGTGTGATCTTGAGTGGGATGGGCCTTCGGCCCAGTCCAGAACAGAACCGTAGATCATAGGTCCTAATTAACTAACCATGATAACGGTGTGACTAGTTCTCATCAAGTGATCAGCAATATCAATGAGAATTTGGCTGATTAATCCTCATAAGCATACTATATGATATGATATGGGAAGAGTGAAGGGTCTAGCATGTAAGAGAAGAGACAGTTTACAAGCCATGGATACTTGCCAGCTAATAAACCAGCCAAAGGACAAAATCCCCAGAACATGGGTTTTAGCTAGGCAAGTCATCCTTGGCTGGCAGACATGTCTCTTCATCTACATACAAGGCCCTTCTCTTCCTCTTAATTAGCTCAATTGATATCAACCTGAATTCTGATGCAAAACAGTGAATGGCACGTCCATTATTTATAGTATCCATCACATAAAGAATGCTACACAATATATGTTGACATATTCCATTATCGCGAATTAACCGACCTCATCCATGACTTCTAGCTTCGTACATTATATCATACAAAAACTAGAGATGGCTTCAGCTAGACAAAGAGATTGATTAAACAAAAGAATTTGTTCTAGAGGGACCATCTATTCATGAGATATAACATGCTATGTGTTGCTCTTCTAGGCCATTGTGGGGGTGGGGGGTTGAAAATATGGCAAGTCAACTGCATGGTCCTGCAAGGGTTTGTGTGTTCATGAACCAATATGCAACCGAATCTGTTCGTAATAATTAAATACTCGATTATTGTATTTTATCTCATAAGATATACATTTTCATTTCCTTACTTATTTTCAAATAAATTAATATAGTGTTTGAAATAATGTTGATAAAGCTTTTTATCGTATAAAAAAAAAATTCTCATGTGTGAAAGTTGAGTCTAACTTAGAGTACTAAGGAATTCTTTTGTAATTGTTATTAAATGGGCATAATAGTCATTTCCCATCATTGAAAAAATTTGATAACCACACAAACACTAAATTGTGGGTACTCACCACATAAACACTAAATTGTGGTTAGTATGTACTAACTATTGGATTTTTGTATAATGATTACCGAAAAATTTAGTAATTTTTACTAAAGAATTTCTTAGTAATTATCATAAGTCTTTGCCGAAAAAGTTATACATAGATTGTTCTTGCGTAGAAGGAGGGGTCTAACTCTTTTAGCAAGCTAGAGTTTTGTGAAGGGAGAAGAATGAATGAAGAAGTCCTTTCTCCAGTGAGAGGAATCCCCTCAAATAGAATCATGAGCGGCTTAGTCCATTGTTGATTGGGCCGGATGTGTTGGACAAGATGGATCTAGGTTACTTGTGCTCTTTAATTTATGAAGATAGCTCAATTGAGGGCCTCAATCCATAAGGGCGAAGACAATATATTGCTGGAAGATAGCAAAAAAGGTTGGCTATGTAATGCCTTCGCAATTGATCACGGACACGAGAATCGTTAGTAGTTTTATGAGTCCTATACAAATAAAAGGACTCATATGATGGTAGACAAGCACAACTGCAGGATGCTGGCGTACGCGAAATAAATATATAAATGACAAATGTGACAACCAAACAACAACGTAAAGTTAAAAAGAATGAAGAGGGCGCTTGATCAGTTATGCTTTTAAAAAGGGAGGCCATGTAAGACCCAAAATCATAAAGGGTCGTGTAAGGCCATCCTGTTAAAAAGAGGTCGAGTAAGTAAGACCCTAATTCATAAAGGGTGAACATGTAAGACCCAAAATGATAAGACATTCCTGTTAAAAGGAGGGCGACTATGTAAGACATTCTTATCAAAAGGCAAGAATATGGCAACATTGCAAATCAAATACATATAATCACACCGAAAATAACTTAGATTCATTTTTAAATTTCGCAAGGCACAAAAGGGGAGTGTTACTAACCGCAGAATTACAAAAGTTAAGAACATTGAGGCATTGCTTCAGGGGCAAGCTTAAGAAGCCTACCACAGAATTACAAAAGTTAAGAACATTGAGGCATTGCTTTAGAGGCAAGCATAAGAAGCCTACTTGAGTACAAGGTGAAGCAAGCAAACAAACCACTTCGCCCTTATTCAGTCCTCATGCTTGAATGGTTGTGTATGGCATAGCCAAAGTCGCCCATTAGACACAAACAAATCACTTCACCCTCACAATGCCTCGAGCTTGAGGGGCTATGTAGTGACATAGCTAAGTCGTCACCCGTCAAAAGGCCCAAGTAACTAGGATTCATCTTTCCCAGCACATCCAACTCAATCAATAGTGGTCCCATGACTCTCTTTAAGGGGATTCTTTCCACCGGAGAAAAGACTTCTTTACTCATTCTTCTCCCTACACAAAAACCTAGCTTGCTAAAGGAGTCAGACCCCACTCACTACAAAAAAAGACAGTATTAGCGAGGGAAATTAGCGAGGGAATCTAGGTGGGTCGCTAAAAATCAATTACCGAGGGAATTAGCGACGGACAGGGCCGTCGCTAATGATACGCTATTTATTTTTTAAAAAAAAAAATTCCCTCGCTAAATTCAAAGACAGCTGTAACACACAACAGCTGATTTTAAATTCCCTCGCTAAATTTAACTATTCCTCGCTAAATGCACAATTCCTCGCTAAATGTACGGTTTACGCACACTCGACACTCTTTGATGATGAGTACAGCTTCCTCGCTTAATCGCATAATTCCTCGCTAAATGATTCCCTCGCTAAATGCACAATTCCCTCGCTAAATGTACGCCGTTACACACTCTCGACTTTCTTTGACCGATGGTACAGTTCCTCGCTAATCGCACAATTCCCTCGCTAAATGATTCCTCGCTAATTTCAACATTGTGATCCGTGTGAAAACTTTTTAAGATGTACCTCTACCGTTGATTATTTTGATAAAAGATAATACTAACCGTTGGATAAATCATATCACACCTTTATCTCCTTATTTACATCACTCCAACCATACTCCTTCATCAAAAACTCTCTTTTCATTTTACATCTTCAAACCCCATTTCCCCTCCTTCATCAAAAGCATCTCTCTCCACCTCTCTCTCTTCACCACCACCACCTCCTCTCATCCTCACTCCTAGCTTCCTTCTCTCTCTACCCTAATTCACCCTTCACCACCACCACTAGAGCTCCTCTTCCTCTCCTCTCTCTCTCTTATGACTTCCCTTTCCTCTTCTTTTCGCCACCTTCTTCCACCACACAACCACCACCACCACCACCACCACCACCCACACCACCACCACCACCTATGAATTTCTTTTCTATTTCCCTCTTTCTTCTCCCACCTTCCACCACAACCACAAAAAAAAAAAATTCATTGTTGACAAAAAAAAAAAAATATAATTTTCATTTTAATAATATGCTTCAGAAAAATAATATAATAATAAATATATATAAAAAACAAGTCATTCAAAAATTAATTTTCATTGTTGACCAAAAAAAAAATTTAATTTTCATTTAATTTATTTCATTACTATTAATTAATATATTTATTAGCAAAAAAACAGAAAAAAAAATTCCCTCGCTAATTCGTTTAAATCCCTCACAAATTTCAAAAACGATTCACTCGCTAACTCCCTCGCTAAAATTCCCTCGCTAATTCCCTCACTAACTTGCACGCTAATTCCCTCGCTAAATTTAGCGAGGAACGTTTTAGCGAGGGATTTGGGTCATCGCTAATTCCCTCGCTATCCCTCGCTAAAGTACGTTAGCGAGGGATTTTTGTGCTTTAGCGAGGGAATCCTGCGTCGCTAAATAACGTTTTTTTTGTAGTGACTTTTAAGCAAACATAAATTTTTCAAACCAAGTTTTAAGACTTGTTTATTAATTTAAACCATTTTTTATAATTTTTAATATTAATTTTAATTTTATTTTCAATTTAAATGTTTAATTATTTTTTAGATTTTAATTTTTAATAATGTTTTGTTTTTAAATTAATGTAAAATGACAAAAATACCCTTGAAACAAAATTGCATCTAATTTTTTTTACAAAAAATTGTATATAATTTTTAGAAATGGTTTTTCATTATTTTATTATAGTTTTTTCATTTTTAAACAAGAGGAAACAAATACTTACAAGTTACAACTATTAAAAAAAAAGGGGTTTATATGATGGATCTTGGTTCATAAATTGATGACTAAATTACAATCCCCTCCCAAAAGAGATGTGTCTATATTATAGCCGCCTCCCCTCTTTTTTAAAATGAACACTTTCTCCCTATAACAAACGTTTTAATCCTTTTTGTTAACTCCTCATTAGGTTTCAAATATACTAGGACACGCACCCGTCCGTACGCACAGAGCGGCGTGAATAATTTGTTAGCCATACAAATTAGTAATTTGTTACTTTGATCTATGTTATATATTTGAGTCTTTTCATCGTATGCGTGGGGGGTATGGAGTCAAATGGTGGGGCACCAAAAATATTCTTTATTTTTATGATAATGGTATAACATAACCGTTGGTTAGTTAATATCTATAAGAAAATTTCACAGCCATTTTTTTAACCAATAGTACACACATCCATTTTTTTGTGAACTATATTGCCATCATTATTGTTAAAGAGTGTTTTTATCAACGTTTTTATGAATTAAGTTTCTCACATTCAAAATCACCACCCCGCATTGGAACGTATCTTCGCAAATATATCATATATAAACACAACCCTGTTAACATAAAAATTCCATTCTATGTTTGGTTGTAAATTATCAATTCGTATCAACCACTAACTTTGCAATACATAATTTTTTAACATTTTTTATAGAATTCCTTATAACTATGTCATGTGCATCGCACAAGTGTACGTCCCAGTGATAATGAAAGGAGTGAGTTTATTAAATAATAAAGAGGAGGGAATAAAAATGATGAAGCGTGAGATTCTTAATATCGTGGGGTTAATTCAATCAACTCCAATTCACTTGACCCAAAAAAAAAGTCGTATTTATCTTCATAAAAAATAAATTTGACTTTCCTTAAAAAATCGCATCGTATTTACCATATTCTGAGATAAATAGGATTCTTTTTTAAAAAAAAATTATTTGGTTTTCGTCAGTGAAATCGTATATAGGTAAATACGACCTGAAAAAATATAAATTGTATTTACCTATTACAAACATAAATCAGATTGGTTCAATTTTTGTCAAGGGTATGTCCGTCCAAAAATATAGAGTGGGGGTATATTGGTAAACAGTGGGGGTACAAAAACACCCAAAATATGAGGGGTACATTTTGATAATTAAAAAATAATAATGAAAGGAGTGAGTTTATTAAATAATAAAGAGGAGGGAATAAAAATGATGAAGCGTGAGATTCTTAATATCGTGGGTTAATTCAATCAACTCCAATTCACTTGACCCAAAAAAAAAGTCGTATTTATCTTCATAAAACATAAATTTGATTTTCCTTCAAACAAACACATCGTATTTACCATATTCTGAGATAAATAGGATTCTTTTTTTAAAATTTATTTGGTTTTCATCAGTGAAATCGTATATAGGTAAATACGACTTGAAAAA
The DNA here is from genome assembly GCA_020916435.1 of Oxytropis ochrocephala. Classification (NCBI taxonomy): domain Eukaryota; kingdom Viridiplantae; phylum Streptophyta; class Magnoliopsida; order Fabales; family Fabaceae; genus Oxytropis; species Oxytropis ochrocephala. The sequence goes on along the minus strand of CM037089.1, from coordinate 11,879,209 downwards.
ATATAAATTGTATTTACCTATTACAAACATAAGTCAGATTGGTTCAATTTTTGTCAAGGGTATGTCCGTCCAAAAATATAGAGTGGGGGTATATTGGTAAACAGTGGGGGTACAAAAAAACCCAAAATATGAGGGGTACATTTTGATAATTAAAAAAAAATTGGACAAAAAAACAATGAGTGGGCCTTAATGTTTGCTAGATTAATAATGGACATAAAATTTGCATTATTTACAATTATGTCCTAAATTTTTTTCCCCCAAAACCTCTTAATAAAGGCGATTTACTTATTATAAAGAGGATTTCGTTAAATAATATTATTTGTAACAAATCAATCTTTTCCAAACAAAATCTGATCACTCTTCTGTACCATTGCATTACCTCAATAACAATCTTCGAGTTTTGAATAATAAATCATCCTAACATAAAAAGAAGAAGACAACACAATTCACTCATAGCGAGCAAATGTAGGTGAAATAAAATGGAAAACTTGGTAGGGCTATGATAATACTTTTCAAATTTAAATAAGCGAGAACCAAAAAAACAAATAAAAATTTAATAAGTACTAGTTTATATTTGAGAGGTGTTTAACATTCTTCTTTAAAGGGAAACTGAAAACTAATCATGAATAAGACTTAAAAAGAACATTGAAGAGTCCAAAAAATAAAGACTTAAAATATCATTGAACTATATTGGCGCACCTCTTTTTTTCTTTTTTTGATCAAACGAGGAGTAGACACTCCAAATACATCAGCATCAACTAGAGGTTTAACTATAGTAGGGAGAGTATCAAAAATGGAAGAGTCATCAGGATAAGAGCATCCGCAACCTTGTTTGCCTCCCGGTAGGTGTGAATGATACACACGTTTGCAAAACAAGCAAGCAACTGTTTAATTCTTCTCATGAGCTGACGACCTGCTATACCACCACTACTAGTTCCATTCAAACAATTGACAACAACCGAATCCATTTGCAACTATATTGGCGCACCTCTTTACCAAAGTGAAGAATAAACTTAAGCATTTGAAATTTATTTTCATTTTAAGGATAAAAACTAGAGATGATAGATTGGCTGATTTCAATTAGTTTTTTTTATTGTTCCAATATATTGAAACCCTAAATTTTTTAAAAATGAGGATAAAGTAAATTTTCAATCGAGAATTTGGTTGATGTTAAACTTTAAGGGTTTGTTTGGTGGTCAAGATAAGGAGACAAAGTATGATAAGTCTATCATATCTCGTGTCGGTCCAATGTTTGTTGAGACGACAAGAGATGATAACTTAATTCCGTGACTTATCATATCATGTCTCTCTAGTTAAAATTTAATTCTGACTATGAGCTGGATTAGAAACTAGTTGGATAGGATAAATAACTAATTTATTCAGTTACCCCTCTAATATATTTCAAAATATAAAAAAGTTAAGTCTAATAATAATAAAAATAAATATAAACTAACATCCAAAAATATAAATAAGTTTTAATATTAAATTAAAATTAAAAATGTTAATTCTTAATTTAAAAAATAAAGTATAATTTTAAGATAAGGGTAATTTTCATTTTATATAATCTAAAAAATATCAATCTAATGAAATCTAAAAAATTAAGATAAGTGATGAAAAATAAATTTATTATTAAAAAAGTATAAATATAGTAATTTAAATTAACTTTTCAACAAATGAAATATAATTGTCAAATGGGTAATTTTGTCTCTAACATATAATATATATCATATAATTATTTATTACTTAATTTAAAATATATAATAGAATTATTTATTTACTTATACAGTTTTGTATAATTTGAAATCATTTATTTAATAGTGCCAATGATTTTTTAAAAAATTGTATAAAATTATTGCATTAGTATTTATTGCTAATTTATAAATATTACTAGTTTTTTGACAAATAAATATTACAAGTTAATTTTTAGAAAAAAGTTAATAAGTTTTTAAGAAAAAAAAAGTTATATGCAATTTATCCCAAGGACAATTTTATCATTTAAAAATGATATATATATCATATCCAGCTATTATTTAATGTGTATCAAACACAATATATGATAAGTGTCAATCATCATGGCACAATCATATCATTTATCTATCGTATTGTTTATCCTATCATGTTTCTATCATATCCTGTGCACCAAACGAGCTCTAAGAATAAGGATTAATTACCAAAATCTTGAGTGTGGAAAGTCATAGAAGATGATGAAAAAGACTAGATAATAGTAAGAGATAGAGTATCATTTTCTTGGAAACGGTTTTTTATTTTTTACGAAGGCTCGAAAATATTGTTTCGATATTTTGGAGCAAATATTTGAAGTTTTTCTATTATAAATGAGTTTAGAGAAAGTAATGTTTTAAGAGCATTGCTAAATGTCAGTGCTTTCCAAATTCACACAAAAGAATTTTGAAACAAACAAAGAAGGGAAGAAATTGGTGAAATGAAGACATTGTGTCATACTAATACTATTTTGTAATATCGGTTATCTATTAAGGCTGAATCGGCTTTAATAGCCGTTTTTGGTGGGAAAATATTTTTTCCACCATTTACCAATATATCCCTCATTTTGTACCTCAATGTTTACTAATATACTCCCACTCTATATTTTTGGACCGACATACCCCTACTCTATATTTTTTACTCCACCATTTACCAATATACCCCTCATTTTGTACCCCACTGTTTACTAATATATTCCCTCTCTATATTTTTGAACCGACATACCCCCACTCTATATTTTGTACCCCACCATTTACCAATATACCCCTCATTTTGTACCCCACTGTTTATCAATATACCCCAACTATATATTTTTGGACCGACATACCCTTGACAATTTTTTTTTCTCCAACACTTTTTTTTAATTATTATCAAAATGTATCTCTCATTTTGTACCCCACTGTTTACCAATATACCCTCACTCTATCCGAGAACTATTAATACACAATCGTTGACTTCTCCACTTTTGGTGGGAAAATTTTATTCCCACCATTTAACAATATACCGCTTCATTTTGTACCCCATCATTTACCAAATATACTTTCACTCTATATTTTTGGACCGACATACACCGACAATTGTTTTTGGCCAACACTTTTTTTATCCACTTTTGGTGGGAAAATTTTATTCTCACCATTTACTTAATATACCCTCATTTGTACTCCCACTTGTTTACCAATATACTCCCACTCTATATTTTTGAATGACATACCCCCACTCTATATTTTGTACCCCACCATTTACCAATATACCCCTCATTTTGTACCTCACTATTTACCAATATACCCCCACTCTATATTTTTGGACCGACATACCCCTGGCAATTTTTTTTGTCCAACACTTTTTTTTTATTATCAAAATGTACCCCTGACTTTAGCCATTTTGATGGGAAAATTTTATTCCCACCATTTACCAATATACCCCTCATTTTGTACCTCACTGTTTACCAATATATCCACACTCTATATTTTTGGACCGACATACCCCCACTCTATATTTTGGGCCCCACCATTTACCAATATACCCCTCATTTTGTACCCCACTGTTTACCAATATACCCCCACTATATATTTTTGGACCAACATACCTCTGACAAATTTTTTTTCTCCAACACTCTTTTTTTTATTATTATCAAAATGTACCCCTCATTTTGTACTCCACTGTTTACCAATATACCCCCACTCTATCCGAGAACTATTAATACACAATCGTTGACTTCCCAACTTTTGGTGGGAAAATTTTATTCCCACAATTTACCAATATACCCCTCATTTTGTACCCCACTGTTTACCAATATACCCAACTCTATATTTTTGGACCGACATACCCCCACTCTATATTTTGTACCCCACCATTTACCAATATACCCCTCATTTTGTACCTCATTGTTTACCAATATACCCCCACTCTATATTTTTGGACCGACATACCCCTGAAAATTGTTTTTTTGGTCCATTTTTTATCCACTTTTGATGGGAAAATTTCATTCCCACCATTTACCAATATACCCCTCATTTGTACCCCACTGTTTACCAATATACCCCCACTCTATATTTTTAGACCGACATACCCCCACTCTATATTTTATACCCTACCATTTACCAATATTCCCCTCATTTTGTACCTCACTATTTACCAAAATACCCCCACTCAATATTTTTGGTCCGACATACTCCTGACAATTTTTTTTTGTCCAACACGTTTTTTTATCCACTTTTGGTGTGAAAATTTTATTCTCACCATTTACCAATATACCCCTCATTTGTACCCCACTGTTTACCAATATACCCCCACTCTATATTTTTAGACCGACATACCCCAACTCTATATTTTGTACCCCACCATTTACCAATATACCTCTCATTTTGTACCTCACTATTTACCAATATACCCCCACTCTATATTTTTGGACCGACATACTCCTGACAATTTTTTTTATGTCCAACACTTTTTTTTATTATCAAAATGTACCCCTGACTTTAGCCATTTTGATGGGAAAATTTTATTCCCACCATTTACCAATATACCCCTCATTTTGTACCCCACTGTTTACCAATATACCCCACTATATATTTTTGGACCGACATACCCCTGACAATTTTTTTTTCTCCAACACTCTTTTTTTTATTATTATCAAAATGTACCCCTCATTTTGTACTCCACTGTTTACCAATATACCCCCACTCTATCCGAGAACTATTAATACACAATCGTTGACTTCCCCACTGTTTACCAATATACCCCTCATTTTGTACCCCACTGTTTATCAATATACCCCAACTCTATATTTTTGGACCGACATACCCCCACTCTATATTTTGTACCCCACCATTTACCAATATACCCCTCATTTTGTACCTCACTGTTTACCAATATACCCCCACTCTATATTTTTGGACCGACATACCCCTGAAAATTGTTTTTTTGGTCCATTTTTTATCCACTTTTGGTGGGAAAATTTCATTCCCACCATTTACCAATATACCCCTCATTTGTACCCCATCACATCGATATACCCCCCCACTCTATATTTTTGGACCGACATACCCCCACTCTATATTTTATACCCCACCATTTACCAATATACCCCTCATTTTGTACCTCACTATTTACCAATATACCCTCACTCTATATTTTTGGACCGACATTGTTGCCTCATCCCACCAAAGGCTATTGTTGCCTCTTCGTCTTATATATATATGTGTTGCGTATTTTTGTACCCCGTTTATAAAATTTTGATGTTTTTTCAAAACTACATTTGTAGGTCTGTTAATCACCTCCCCGTGCATCGCACGGGTAATCGTCCTAGTATGAAGAAATGTAATACTACTAAGAATCAAATTATTCCCCCCAATTATTAAGAATACAATATTTTTCTGAAATAAAGAAATACTCCATCCGTATCAAAATAATAATCTTTTTAGGCAAAGTAAAAAATTCAAATTAATTGTCGTTTTGTCATTTCAATGCATCATTTATTAAATATTTTCAATTTTACCCACATTAATTGTTGTAACTTTTCACTAACCAAAGACATCACCGACATGCATTTATTAATTGATGGGAATAATATAGTAAAACTACTATGTCACTTTGTCAATTTATTATTTTTCTTAATCTCCGTGCCAAAACCTTAAACGACTATTATTATTATTTTTGGTTACAAAGGAAAAGAAAAACCAAAGAAGCAAGCCAACAAGCAGCTACGGCCTAACAAAAGCAATCCCTTGAGCATCTGCCTAAAGGAGCGGAGCTAGAGCTGGAGGAGGACACAGGAGGTGAGTCTGAAAAAGCGGAGCAGACAATCCCAGTTTGGCGAGAAAATCAGCACAAAAGTTAGCTTTCCGAAAGACATGCTGCAGCCGGACTTCCCACGGACGGCGAAGAAACCCGCGAACCAAGGCCACATCATTACCATGTAAGTGAAAGACTTCCTGAGCACTCTCAATAAGGCGCAATGTATTAAGAGAGTCGGTGTAGCAAAGAATTTTTCGGAACCCCATCTCCCAACAAAGTTCCAAGCCATGAAGAAGAGCTCTCAACTCGGCATGCATGATGGTAGACGGCCCCAGGGATGCATAAAACGCACGAACAAACCTGCCATCATGATCCCGAATAAGGCCACCAAAGGAAGCACTAGGAGGGTTAAGTTGTGCGCTACCATCGACGTTCAACGCAACCCACCCAGGTGGAGGAGGCTGCCACCGGATCTCCAATCCTGACGTTGTGCGCGTTTTCGTTACTGCAGCGCTGAAGGCAGCAGTCACGTCCTTCCACAAGCCATAGACTTGAGCAGCAACTTCAGAAGGCCGAAATGGCGTTGATTCAAACACAAATAGATTGCGAGCACACCATATCTTCCACATAATGATCGTGGGCAAGGTGCTAGTATTAGATATCAAATCACGCAGCCAAGTGAACGGCACAAAATCATCATTAGGCAAGGTGAAACCGGGTGGGGCGCAAATTCTCCACACCTCCTTAGCAAGGTGGCACGCAAAAAGACAGTGTTGTAGAGTCTCGTCTTGGTCATTACAAATAGCACACGTTGGTGTTGGCAAGACATTCCGATGACAAAGCACAACTCTAGTTGGCAGCGACTTGTGGCACAACTGCCAAACGAAAAACTGAACATTCGCCGGAATCTTAGCAAGCCAGATCCACATCCAATTCTGATCGGTGTTGTTGTTGTTACTATTCCCCAAGAGATACTGATAAGCAGACTTCACTGAGTAGATACCCGTAGTAGTCCCCGACCAAGTCCAAGCATCCGTAACCGTAGGCACAAGTCTTGGCGAGAGCATGGTGATGGCGTCCCTCCACTCGTGAGGGATTGTAGTGTGCAGCATATCAAGGTGCCAAGTTCCGTCGACATAGATGTCTTTCAATTTAAGGTTGCTATCATGAACATGTATTAGCGGTAACCGAGGGCCAAGAGGAGAGGGAAGTATTACAGTACAATTATTTAGGAAAAGAAAAAAAAAGTCAATGAGATCAGTTGAGTTGCTTCATAATTGTGGTCACTCACGCACATTTTTCAACCGATGGATTGCGAAGCAGCAATAAATACATTCATTGTTCCAAGCTTCCCCGTTAAGATAGTATTTATTGCTGTCAATTTTGTTTCTCTTCAAATGCTGCTATGCAGAGTCGGGGGAATAATGGACTGGATATGCCATCTGGGGTTCTTCCTCGTGCCTCAAATACCCCCACTTTTCCCATGAATATTGTTCTCTCTATAGGCATATTTCATGAAGTACTTATGAGCATGTATAAATTATCCCATGTTGATATGAAAAGAATTATTACATGGAGTTTGGCCATTTGATTATGTTTAGCTTTTTAATTTTAGGAAACAATTAAGTTTAGCTTCGAGAAAAGATTTTGATTAGCCTCTATTTTATAACTACTTTGACAAAATCACAAGTCTTTTAACTCTTTGTGTTCGGACTATCAACCTCTACTTTAAACTAATCTTTATTCACTTTTTAGAACGCAATGTTTTTTCATAATTTAAAGAACAAAAATAATAGGTGGACTCCTATCCAGTGGCGTATTTATGACCTTGGGGTAGGGTGTGCAAAATATTTTTTAATATGATATTGGTGTTAATATTATTTTTTTAGTAAGAGTGTTAGTACTAATAATATTTTTTCAGGGTGTGTGGTTGACCACTCTGACAAATACCTAGATCCGCCTATGCGCCTATCCACCTCTCAAACACCATGAGAGAGGAAAAAATAGAGCGGAGAAGTGATATATGTGATATTTGAGTGGTGTGAGAAAAATGTGAGAGATGGGTGGGTCTATCTCTACCCCTTTATAATTTGGGATGACTAAACTATCATGCTCTAGGTAATGTGTGTGTGAACTCAATTCACATATGTTCAGAACTATTTTTTTAAATGTATCAATTCACACAAATAGGAACGTATCAATTCACGCAAACATAAAGTAATTAGTTTTGAACTTGTGTGAACTGAGTTCATAGACGTTTAAAACTAATTTATGAACATATGCAAACTTAGTTTGCACACGTTCGTGTGAATTGAGTTAACATACACTCAACAATAAGTTTTAAACTTTTGTGAACTCATTCACATACGTTTGTGTGAACCGAGTTCACACACATTACTAATTCTTGAATGTATATAAACTCGGCTTACACACACGTTTGATATGCTGTAAACGTATGTGAACTCAATTCACATACATTTATGTGATCTCAGTTCGTACACATTGAAAATTAATTTTGAATGCATGTGAACTAAGTTCACACATGTTTATGTTTTTTTTTATAAGCAAATGTTAGTGGAGGTGGGGGAATGTTAGTTTCCGGGGTTTGAACCCTAGACCTCCTTCTTGCAAATTGCAACTCCTTCATGCCTCTTAGTTCACACATGTTTATGTGAATTGAATAACACATATGTGAAATCAGTTGACAGGCATTTTTGTGTACTCAGTTCACACACGTTCAACACTAGTTTTGTGAACTCAATTTACACATGTCATCTTTGTGTGAATTTTGTTTACATATGCTTGGTAATAAATTTTGAACATACATAATCTTAGTTTGCATTCATTCGTGTTGTTGTTGTGCGAATTAGGTGCTTAGCCAACTAGCCGTTTAATTAGTCGGTCAAATGATTAGTTGTTTGCCCGACTATTAAGGCATCTGCTCAACTGATTAAGGGTTACTTTGAGTAATCCGCACTACTAACAATGATATCTTTGTTGATCAAGCAATTACATTGAGAAATGAACTCTATTTCTAAGCTTTGGGTTCCTAGACTACTCTAAAATCCGTTTAGTGTAGAAGGTGTTAAACTACTAATCCAAGTTTGTATGAAAATAAAGTATAAAAACGAAAAAGAAAAGTAAATTAGTAAAGACTTGTGTTTTATTGATTGTGTGTCAAAAATAATATATACAAAAGATATTTTATACCCATGTTTTCCATATGCCTATTTTCTAGGGAGTGGATGCATGTCTTTAGAACTATTTTTGTCTTGACTCCAAATGGTTAACTCGTTAAATTCACTTCTAATAAATGTAGGAATGTAGTTACCATAATTTGACTTGGTATTTTTCATGATGTATCTTTTCATTAAATAATATAATAATAACTTAGTTTGGAACATTGTTGGCTAGTCACGTAGTGTCCCAACACTTTCAGCGAAAGACTAATCTCTTCTCGTGTTTGCGATCAAATTTCGCACTCGCGAACACCAAATTTGTCCACTGCGGGAATCGAACTCGAGAGCACTAGATCGACCCCTTGTCCCAGGGTAAATTAAGCCACCTAGTCTTTCGTTGAAAGCATTGGGACACTTCGTGGGTAGCCAACAATGGTCCAAACCAAAAAAAATACTTGGGCCTTTAAGCAATAATTATGGGCCATTGTTTTTCCCACACCCCTCCCTATTCACCACACACCCCTTAACTCAAAAATTCCAAAAATACCCTCACACGAAACGCTCCAGGAATCTGATGAAGGACGTTTTTACGACCGGTTTGGTTAAGAACAACTGAACGTGTTCGACTAATGTCAACCGGACGCTATAAAAATCTAGGAGGTATGTTTTATCAATTTCGTTCGTCCGGGGATGGGGATCCGAACAGGTTCGGTATGCCTGACTCGAACCCACATGATACCGCACAAACAAAGACAATGAAAAGAAACACTCGCAAAGTCATTTACAAGGTTCAGTTGTGCCTACCCAAACCCGTTCGGTTATGGGCAACTGAACCAAGTGCGATTTCTAGAAAAAAACCCAAATGCAGCAACTTTAAGAGATGAAAACGAAAAAAGATTGGTAGGGATAATACCTAATAATGTTGAGAAGGTGATTAGAAGGTTATTTATGTAGGAATGGAGGATATGATTTGGAGTGAAGAGACGGGAGGTTTGAGTGTTTGAGGAGAGCGTGTAGGAGATGGAGGAGAAGAGTGATGAAGCTATGGAGGAAATTTTTTAGAAAGGTAAGGTTAATTTGGTAATTTCATAGCTTAAGAGGGTGTGTGGTGAGTAGAATGGGGTGTGGGAAAAGCAAAGACCATGTTCAGCAGATTTTTCCTCAACTGATTCTTGCGTTAGATGATCCTACGTTAGCCAATCATGCACCTCAGCTACTCCCAATTGCTTATGTTACACTACAAGAAAACCTTGATTTAGCCACCAACATTGCCCACGAGCTTATTAAAGTCGATAATTTGCCACCGCATTTGCGGCGGCAAGCGCAAAATATATGAGCGAAATTTCACACGTGTTTGCCACTGCGGATTTGCCCGCGGACATGTGAAAGGAAAATTTGCGACGGACATGTCGTGGCAAGTCCGTGGGCAACGTATTGATAAAATAAAAAAGCCCCGATCCCTACTAACCTCTCATACGCGCTCCTACTTCTCACTCGATTTATGGTTTGCGGCGGAAAATTTGCCACGCAGTTTCTGACGGAAAATATTTGCCACGATTTAAGACGAAACATTTGCCACGGAAATTCTGGCAAACGATTTATTTTGCGTTTTTGCCACCAATTTTTGTCCAGTGAAATCGAAATGTTGTTTTGCTTACGGAAATTTGTACATTTGCCACGGAAATGTCCGTGGCAAATCAGCGATTTTCTTGTAGTGTTAGTCGTGTAGTCATATTTGGTCAATTAGACTTTAAGTGGCTAATTTTGTGTTTTGTTGATCGAGATTCGGTTGACAACCCTTAGCTCATCTTAGTTCTGTTGATATGAACTTAGCTGAGCAAGACTCAGTTGGTCAGTTAATACTTTCTCTTTAGATAGCCAAATAGATCTAGCCAACTAGTATTTGGTGTAAACACGCGTGAATTAAGTTCACATACATACATCGGCACTTGTGAACTCAGTTCACGTTTGTGTGAATTGAGCTCACATAAAAGGAGTGTATAGAAATTAAGAGTATTGTTAACTTTTAAAATTGATTATATCAGTTAGGGGTGTGGATAGTCTTAATGGGAGTGAGAATAGACCCTGATTGTTTTACGCAAACAATCAGAATGTAAATGAGAAGATGTATCTGAATGAGAGCTGTCTCTATATGAATGTTTTAAAACGATGTCGATGCAAGACGTGTTTGTGAGAAACCTTCCTTCAATTAGATACTATCTCGGGATGAATATTAGACAACAACCTATTTGAGTATAGAAGAAATAGCAAAAGTTAGAATATGAGAGTAACAGACTAAATTGACATTATTTTTTTCATTGATAAATCAAATCGATGTTAATTAACTTCACGTAGTAGTTGAGAGAGACTAAAATAATCTTATTTATATTATTTAAAATTTCAGTTAATGTCCAGTCAAAAAAAAGCAGTTAACGTATTTCTCAAGAATTAAGTTCACTTCTTATCTAAGTTTTATTAAAAAAAAATAAAAATAGTCAAACCTATTACCAATTCTTCGAATCAATTATTCAATACCTAGCTACACACTAGTAAGTGATGACAATCTTAACAAGTACACAAGACTTAACACTAGATAGTGATATCTTTACGTGAAAATCCATACATTATCTAAATCTCACTCATCGATTCCTTAAAAAATATTTTCCTAGAACATCATATTTACAAAAGAAAAATATGCAATGAGCCTCATTTGTAGTTTTTTTTACCGCATTATTAGTGTGTAATATCCATTAACTTTGTTGGTGACTAAAATTATTAAAAAAAAAATAGGATATATATATGTATATATTGAATAAATTAACATAAACAAAATAAAAGAATTTAACTTCAAGATATAATTCTACTTAAGCATGATCGAATTTGTTTCCAAGACGTTTGAGTTCAAATTGAAACTATTTTTTTTGAGGTAAATTAAATGTAATTTTATTCGTAAACTTTCAAAAAATTTAAAAGTTTCCATCATTAAACTAAGATGTTATCAACTGACCCTAGAATTTTGCTTATAAAAAAAACTGACCCTAAAATTTCTTTACTAAAAAAATGACTTTAATATTTATCCAATTTTGTAGTAAAAACTACACTTTTTTTTTGACAACTTGGAGTAAATGGAGTTATTCCGTAATTAAGTAAATGGAATCAAAATGAACCCTAACTTTTTTTTTGACAACTTGGAGTAAATGGTGGTTGCTACTACTTTTTTTTTTTGACGCAAGTGGTTGCTACTTGCTACTACTAGTAGTAGTATTCTGAGCTGTACAGCACAAAAAATAAATGGTTAGCTTGTTGGCGCTAACGGAGAGTGGCGCGAATGAAGCTGTAAAGGCGAGTGCGTTTCACGCTCGAAACGGTTGCGTTTCAAGCCTTATTATGTATGTTACCCCCCCTCTCTCTCTCTCTCTCTCTCTCTCTCTCTCTCTACCGCTTTCTAAAAATCTCCCCTGTTTGTTTCTTTTCTACTACTAAACTACTACATTGTACACAACAGAGTTTCTTTTTTGGTTCTCACAGTCACAGTATGAAGGAATCACCGGAAGCAGACCCCATAAGCATGTGCCTCAACTTGGTGCTTTCCCTAGTAGACGAAGAAATCCCAACCGTCCATCACTTAAAAGGCAAATGGACAATTGCCCGAGTCAAACTCACTCACCTTCAAACTCACCTTTCCGATTTCTCCGCCGAGTACCCTAAATCCTCAACCTCCAACTCTCTCTCCCTCGACCTCCTTCACTCCATTTCCCACACCTTAAACGACGCCGTTTCACTCGCTCAACAGTGTCAATCTAACTCCCCAGACTTACCCCGTGGCAAACTCCACACACAAAGCCTCCTTGACTCCCTCCTCGCCACCCTCGACCGCCACCTCACCGACTGCGATGTTCTCTTCCGTAGCGGCGTTCTCATTGAAACCCCTGCTTTTTCCAAAAGAGAAGCCATTCGATCTCAATCCAGAAACCTCATCGCCCGTTTACAAATCGGCATGCCGGAATCTAGAGCCACCGCGCTGGACTCCCTCCTATCTCTTCTCCACGAGGATGATAAGAACGTTACCATAGCCGTTGCTCAGGGTGTAGTCCCCGTCCTGGTTCGGTTACTCGATTCATGTTACGATACGAAGGAGAAAACCGTCGCAGCCATTTCAAGAGTCTCCACGGTGGACAGCGGGAAAAACGTTCTCATGGCGGAGGGGTTACTTCTTTTGAATCACTTGGTGAGGATTCTGGATTCTGGAAGTGGTTTGGCTATAGAGAAAGCTTGTATCGCTCTCCAAGCACTGAGTTTCACAAGGGACAACGCAAGAGCTATTGGATCCAGAGGTGGAATTTCGTCGCTGTTAGGGATTTGTCAGGGTGGGACCCCTGGTTCACAAGCATCCGCAGCTGCGGTTTTGAGGAATCTCGCGAAATTCACGGAAATTAGGGAGAATTTCGCGGAGGAGAATGCGCTTGTTGTTTTCTTAGGGTTAGCTTCTTCTGGAACAGTATTGGCACAAGAAAACGCGATTGGTTGCATCGCGAATTTGATTTCCGACGACGAAGGTATGAGGGTTTTAACGGTTAAAGAAGGTGGTGTTGAGTGTTTAAAGAATTTCTGGGACTCAGGTCCACCGATTCAGAGTCTTGAAGTTGCGGTTGAAATGTTGAGGCATTTAGCTTCAAATGCAGCAATTGCTGAGGTTCTTGTTGCAGAAGGGTTTGTTGGGAGGGTAATGGGGGTATTGAATTGTGACGTTTTAGCAGTTCGGATTGCGGCGGCGAGAGCAGTTTATGGTTTGGGTTTAAGCGGTGGGAAAACGAGGAAGGAAATGGGGGAATGTGGGTTCGTCGGGACTCTGATTAAGATGTTGGACGGGAAAGGTGTGGAGGAGAAAGAATCTGCTGCAATGGCATTGTCGGTGCTGTTAATGCACCCTTGGAATAGAAGAATTTTTCGTAAGGATGAGAGGGGGATAGTGAGTGCGGTTCATTTACTCAACCCTTCTCTGCATAATTTGGATAAGAAATACCCTGTTTCTTTGCTTGTCTCGCTATTGCATTCAAAGACTTGCAGGAAACAAATGGTGGCGGCTGGAGCTTGTGTATATTTGCAGAAGCTTGTTGAGTTGGATGTAACGGGGTCCAAGAAACTCTTGGATGGTCTTGGGAGAGGTAAGATATGGGGCGTTTTTGCAAGACCCTAGAGAAGAAGAAGATATTCACATCAACTTACTCTACAGTTTCATAAATCATCATGGTACAGGAACAAACAATGGTTGGTTCTTCACTGAATCTGTATGTATCATAGGCGTCTTCAGTTTTTTATTTTATCTTTCCTTTTTTTTTCTTGTAATTATTAATTATTACTAATAATTGATTGATGTTTATTTCTCCTATATGTAGAGGTGAGTTTTGTCAAATGATTTATCTGAGAACTTTTGTTTATGTTTAGAAGGAGGTTGATTAAAAAAAAAAACATGATTTTGCATTGTAGTATTGATAATTTGGTAGATAGAGTATGACTTGTCAGCGGAACTCAGTAAAGGGATAATTGTTTGTAGTTTATAGTTCATTACAAAATGATTTATTGAGATATGTTGCTTTTGCTTGTGCAATTGAATATTAATGGAGTTAAGATTTTTAATGTAGGTTTCCAGCATTATTATCTCCAAATATCTACTATGACTATTGACTATAGCAGAATACAATATGATAAATAGACTTTTAATGCACATGGTCCTCAACAAATGCTATAGAATAGAATAGGATTGAGTCAATAAAAAAAATATATAAGGATTGGAAAATTTATACATGAAATGGATTTATATAGTTACTCTTTCATTTTTATCTTTTGCCTGATTCTGAAATAGCTGGCTGGGATTGGGAAGCATATGACTTGTGTTTGTATTTTGTAATATATTGATTCAAGAACACCAAACTCAGATGAGTTGAAGAATCTTGCCTAATTCGCCTTCTAAAAATCATTAATTAATACTTTTACCCTGGCGTTTGTGGAAATCCCAGGACCCAGATCATCATTGATTATAGATATTTATTTCCTATTGGCTATCTAAGGCGTTGCTTTCTTGGTGACTTGCTTTCCTTAGCATGGTTTACATTTAGCTCATAATATCATGTGTAGTCTACATCATATGCCTATCCTTAAAGCTGATTTCACAAGTAAATGTTTCTTTGGTTTTGCCTCATTAGTATTAGTGCATTGCATGCTGTAGGATGGATTTTCCTCCTGAAAATGTCTTTTTGATGGATGGTGACATTATTGTCTGCGAGTTGCCATGTGCATTTGTTCTTGACCATGTGCATATGGTCGGTCTATGGATTCCTCTAACATATAAGGACCTACCTTAATATTTTCCCACACCTCTTTTACACTCCTCAGCTTGTCCTTAGTCTGTCTTTAAACAATTATCTGTTGAAATCCCCTGCAACTTAATGGCATGCATCAAATAAATTTCTTTTGTTGCGTTGTCATTTTCCTAATAAATAAATTGAAAGCTGGTGGAATACAATATACCAGTATATATGATGACAGACAGCTAGTATATGTGGGGAATCTTCAATATCAGCAGACATTTCTTTATTATATAGAGTTTTCTCCCAGCCGAAACTGTACACTTCTCTAGAATTGTAGTTGTTTTCAATCATGTTTGCCAACTGTTGTATATGGTGCAAGCAAATGAATATAAGACCTTGAAATGGAAGTTACTTTGCCTGGGTTTGCTCATGGAAAGGAATTTTTCCTTATTAAATGTTTCTGTAAATACAATAAATTTTAATAGGAGACGGACACAATTTTAATATTCATACAAAATTTCAATGATACCATTATTCATGTGTACCTTATAGCTGTGTGAAATAGTGTTCACTGTTCACAGTTGTTTCAAGGTGAAGAAACAAAAAGTAAATAATTGTAAGTACCACAAATTTTGCTGCAACATCACTGCTGTAACTATGATAGGCTGGAAAAGTCAAAATATATACTCGCAATCGCATCAACATATAATTCAGACCATGACATATAAAGCTTTCTTTACAAATGTAAGGAAGGGGGATCATATAAAAGTTGATTCAGCTTTCCAGGCTGCAAAAACAAGTAAAATCATGTGAGAATCAAATCATTGTTCTCTTATTTTGCCCTCACCTGAAAGGGGACAGCTTTGTGTCTGCAAGCTTAGTTTGGTAAACTTCACAGGATTTCAGTTGATAACTTGATAGTACTAATGGTAATAGATAAAATAAAATTGCCAAAGCGACTGCTTTTATAGAATGCTATTATTATTATTATTATTATTTAAAATTTATGCAGATTTAGTTTCATTTATCACTTAAAATGAGATTTTCTCCTTTTTTTTATTATTTTAGAAGTTTAAAATAATATTAACTATTCAGCAAAAAAATTATTAACTATTGTTTTCTTAATTATATCTTTGTTATAGTTAAGGAATTAATGAACTAGTAAAATAGTTTTCCGGCATTCTTTATAAGAAAAATTAACTAACTTCACACATATTAAGAGATTCGTTAATTTTATACACCGATGAGTTATTATAATTACTAAAAAGACAACTCTAAACTTGAATGCGAGTGATTAATGCACTCCATCTAAAAGAACAGACTCGGCTTGTACTCGGGTTTGATCCCTAACAATGAAAAAATTAGAGTCAAACTTTACTTATCTCCGAGCTGAACTCTGAATTAGTTAGGGTTCCTTTCCCTATACATGAGAGTGTGGTCAAATACTTCTAAACCAAAGTAAAATTACTAAAAAAATCATTTTTATCTTGGGACGGACGGTGCATTCATTTTACTAACTTCGGACTCATATGTCTCAGAAGGGTAGTTCACATGAATGAGTGAAAGGGACATCGTTGGTGAAAAAAACGTAGGCGTACGAGTTCGAACCCCACTTCCCCTCCCCTCTAACAACTAACACATTAATTACTAACCACTTTGCCTATAAAAAAAACTTTAGACTCGTATATAAGCAACAAAGCACTTTTTAGGTCATCTATATCTGGTCCATATTACAGACCAGATACATCAATTATTTAATAAATTTAAAAAATGTTTTGTTGCTTATATACAAATCCGGAGTAGTAGGAAAATAATTAAATAAATTGTACATTTGAAACAATGATATTCAACAAAGTTGAATTTAGTGATTTTTGCTTATATTTTAGGTCATAAAGTTACAATTCCTCTTTCTTATAAATAAAGCTAAAGGGAGTATGAAATTGTAAATTGTCAATATTCTTAAAGAGGTAAATGATACATCAAAATAATAATAATTTTAATATAAAAAACAATAATTACTCTTTTTAATCTTTCTTTAGTAACCTTAAATGACTAGTCTTATTCTGATAAAAAAAAGACTAGAAAATATCATAGTGAGTATAACGATGTAAAGTCTATTACGTTAGCTTCTAGGAATTTGACTAACTTGTCATTTAAATTTATTAGTTTTTCAATAACAAATTTTGTCAAATAATTGTAATTTAATAAGCCAACTTTCAATTGATTTTTTGTCACTTCAATTTATGTTTATGAACGTTTTATCAGTAGATAAAAAAAAAGTTTATCACCGATAAAAAAGTATTTCGCATGTTGACGTAAAAATAGAAAAGTACTTCGCTATTTGCATGTTAGCTTGTTAGATTTTCATTTTAATTTTAACAAAATAAAAAGTTCCGATGCCGGGAATCGAACCCGGGTCTCCTGGGTGAAAGCCAGATATCCTAACCGCTGGACGACATCGGAGATTGTTGAAACATTTGTGTAAGACGTTTACTTAACTGTGTGGCTTACGAAATGGCTTATCCTAGATAGTAAGCTGTGTCCCATATGTCTCTCTCTCCGTATTCAGGGAAACAAAATTTATTTATATTGAACTTGACCCATAAAAATTAAAATTGGGGTACTGAATATTTATGCTTACTCCAATTTCCCTAATGTAACGCAACTTGCACTGAAATCATAGCACCTTGCTAGATTGACAGGAACCAAACCCACATGACTTTGATCTTTGTGTTCAATATAAAAATTTCAATGCTTGAGATGTTAATCAAATAAAATTGCAAAGTTGTATCTACCACCACCACATGACAAAGTAGGTGTGGTGGTCCCATGCAGTAGTATTGTTGAATTAGGAAGAAGACAATGAACAGTTCGAGTAACTGAACTGACACGTATTAACAACGGTCAAAGCAAGTACTATGAATTAATTATGGACAACAACTATTTGTAGTATTAATTTACAAATTTATTACTTACATTGAGGCAGTTCAGTTGGCCTCAAAAGTCAAAGAAAAAAATGAATTCTGTACATACTACTTACAATATTTACAATTGGAGAAGGTAGCTGAGAGGCTGCTTCCTAAACAATATTTACAACTATATATACAAAAACCATTGAAAGAGAGAGAGAGAGATTGGCATTTCAGCTGCTGATGTCAAAATATTTCGGATTTGATGGGAAATGGTATTCAACATTTAACTGCAACTTCAAATAATCATCATATCAGATCATGATAATACAACATATATATGATAATGCATTAAGAAGATTTAAGACCACTTCACATATAATAATATACATTTACATACCTTCCCTTCATCGGAATCCGAGTGACGCTGAGGAAACACAACCTTCATATCATCATACAAGTAAAAACTTCTTTCAACTTCATTCTCCATAATAATATTTCTTGCTTCTGTCGATTTGCGCGTAGGAACAGACCTCGAACGTTTCTTAGGAACGGGACACATAAAGCGAAGGTGAAGAGCATAAAGCAGGACGCCATTGTTATTACAATCTGTTCGGACGTCTTTCTCAGTTGTTCTAGACGAGGTTATTAAAGTGATCTTTTGCCGCAAGAATGTCTGCTTAGATTAGATGTACAACCAAAGAAGCTAGCTCGTAAATTACTTTTCGTCTAAAAATTAATAATAATGTATAGGAAGGGGAAGAAATATATAACAAATTCATATTTAAATTTAAATAAAGCAGTTTCAAGTTGAACCTTACCTTGGTACCAGCAGGCATGTCACTCAAATCATAATTGCAAAAGAAGGTGTGAATAGGTGTCCTCTCTGGATTGCTGAGAACCTGCAGTTAAGTCAGTCAGTTTCTCACAAACAAATTGGTACAACAACTTTAAACAATTGTGTATTACCAGTTGAATACGTCCTTTGATAGGTATACGTATACGACTCTTTTCAGATCGCGATTCATCCATGCTAAGGGTTCTCTGAAACTTAGTTACTCTTGACTTGCTTGATAATAACTTTCCTGAAAGACTAATTGATGAATAATAAAGTAGGTATTTGTCTCCATCCACACTGGTTACTGCAAATGGAATTTTTCGTGATCGAGGTGAGAAAGCGCCTCCAGTTACATTCAGCACAGCAAGAAAGCCTTCAAATTTCTGCAAAAGTGAAGATAGTACAATATAACAGATAAAATAACTCATTGTGCTAACTAAGTGAGACTCATACATGAGAATAATCCCAACCTGACGAACTTTTTCGGACATTAGACGACCAGATAACAAGGATTCCTCAAAGGAACCAACCAGTGACCTTCTAATTGGCAGCCTATTCACCGATCCACATAACTTGGCATGCCGAGGAGGAAAGCTAGCCGGATAAGTCCAACACTCGTTCACATCAATGATATTTGGCGTCTCCTGCGCTGATAAAATGCCTAGGCAAGTTCTATTATCAAGTGATTGTTCCACATCATTAAAAGTGATGTTGTCCTCATTCAACATAATATCAATGCCTCTGCATCCTCCCAATTTTTTACCCAGAGGAGACAAAGGGAAGCGAGGCGATGACACATTTGTTTGAGGTATAGACAATGCCGCTGTTTGGAAATTTCTTTCCGTTGTCTCTTCAAACTCATTAAGTGTTGGAGTTGCTTTGAAATGCTTACAAGATATTGGCTCCTGAAAACAAGATGAAGACCAAATTGCGGAATGAACCTTATTATCTCCTTTAAAATGATCTGCAGGCAGCACCCCTTTCAGAGGTGACAATAATCGCTTTCTGACTTGAGACTCGGATACTTCAGTTGCATCATTTTGGACGTTAAACTCGGTCGATGAATATCCATTTCCACCAACACGGGGAGTTAATGGTCTTATTTGAAAACCTATAGTCCTAGAAGTAGGTGTCTGCATAATTTGCTCAGCATTGACAGACAACCTGCCAATTTGTTCCATGGAGTCAATCTTCAACTTCTGTATGTTGGACTTATCATCTATAAACGTATTTGAAATATGTGATTCTTTTGAAAGCTCTAGAACATTTTTACTTGCAGTTTTCACAAATGTGCCTAGTGAACCAGCCACCTCCTCAGCAAGGCAACCTGAAGATACCTGTGGCAATCCCATTTCTATTTTTCAAGTAGGACACTTGTTCCAAAAATTTAAACACAAATCGTCTTTTTTACGATACTATCTTTCATCATCAATCATAATCTTGTATGTGCATTGGTTTGGCACTTCCATGTTTCAGCACTACTCTCAAAACCACATAGCCTAGCACCAGTCCAGTTATAAATAAATTTATTCCCTTCAATGAAAAGAAAGTAATAATTGTTAAACAGGGTATAGAAAACAGACAAACTATTTTAGTTGCATATAAAATCTGTAACTTTAGTCCTCACATTGTCAATTATTCTTTCAAGTACTAAATTGCTGAAGTTAAACCATATCTTAATATCTATAGGCAAAAACAAGGAATTCTAATTCAAAATACCCTCTAACCCCAATGATTCCCCAAAATACCTATAAACCCAGAAAACCACCACTCCAATAACAAAGGGGGAAATCACTACTCCAAGTGTTATTTCAATAATGTGGATTAAAACAAATGTGAAGCAAAACATTGTTGTTATCATTAAAATCCAACATCCAAAACATAGAAGGCAAATATGCAGCGCTTCTCTAATCCATATATTCAAACTTAAAGTATCAAACTAACCATATAAATGCTCAAAATTCAATCTTGCTTCCACAATTACAAACAGAGGGAATCAAAGGAACAAACTTTGCAAACCCCACAAACAGTGTTCTCTGTTTTCCATGGCGAGTGTTGTTGGAGAAGTTTCCATATCTCACGTAAAAAGTGTGTAGGGTGTTTGGATTGGATGGATGATGACAATGATTTGTAGAAAAGTTTCATAGAAGGAAACAATTTGTGGGGCATGATGGCTTAGCGAAAATTTTCTATTTTCTGGCTGTCTTTGTTTGATCTTTTGAAAAATGAAAACCACAACATGCAAAAAGAAAAAACCACAAGTTGGTTGTTTTTTGTTTTGTGTGTTATTGTTTCAAGTCCAAATTGAGGTTCTCGCTTTTCTTTCTTTCTTTCTGTAGCATGACGTCTTTGCACGTGACAAGTGTCTATCCATGTCAACATGCTAATGATATTCTTCTTCTTTTATATTTATTTATAGGACCATTTTCTCTCAACCTCGACCAAACATACAGACATTTTTTTTCTCATCTATACATATACATACATATATGTAAAGGAAACTCCAATGGAGCCTCTTGTTGGCTCTCAAATTTTTTAACTTTATTAATATTTATTTTTGTAATTTGTAATCCCACATAAAGTAGACTTTAATTTAATAAAAACATATTACCACTAACTTATTAAATGTTACTATTAGTGAAATAATATTTAACTATTATAATATTGATATGAAAATGATACTTTTCTTATGCAAATATAGAAATTGATATTATAATTCATGACATGGGTTTTTTTATTTAGTTTTTGTAAATTACGGTAAAATATATATTATTTTAATGAACATATTTACAAATTATAATAGTTTTGTTGAATTTAACAAATAACAATACATTCCAATCTTTCTTAAATTTTTACTGATTCTTTTCATTTATTCATTTAACGATTACATCTTTTTGATATATTGAGGAACACATATTTTGATATATTTATTTAATGATTATTTTTAATTTAAACTTCTTTTAGGTTGCTGTTATGAATTAGTTTAGTTATAAGTTGATTGTTAATAACCTATTTTATAAATAATAATGTTCAATTAAAATGACTCTTTGATTTCCTCATATATATGGTATTTGGATGGGCACAAAAATTTCAAACCTACTAATAGATAATAACAAATGAATAGATAAAACTGAACAAATAGTTAAATGTAAGTGGATATGCATTGGTAAAAAAACAAACGTCGCCTGCTATTGTTATCTATTTTAATTACTTCAGTTTTTTTACATCCCTTATAGAATATGAACTAGGGGAAAACCCCGTGCGATGCACGTGTTGCTATAATATTTTTTTATTAAATCTTATGAAATTTATATATAAAAATATATCATTTGCTAATGCATGCATATATATATATATATATATATATATATATATATATATATATATATATATATATATATATAAATATATATATATATATATATATATAAAACTATAAAAACATGAAATCCTTTATTTTTGCACATTTTATTTTTTTCTTCCGAAAGTCACTTTTTTTTCCGAAAGTCCACTCAAATCCAAAGTTGTCTTCTTTAAATAGTTGTTTGTTGTTACAACTGTTTAAAACTCTACATCTTTCACTCATATTTTACTACCTCTTCCAACTTTGAGTTTTTTTATTTTATTTTTAAATTACTCCATTATTGATTACTATTAATCTATCGGTGAGTCTTAATTTTAATTGTCTTTTGGTAGCTCTAAATTAGTATGGTTAGTACTAATATTTTAGTTGGTTTTAATATAGAGATTGTTACAGCTTTTTTTATTCTATAAACATATCTAAGTTATAAAATTAATAATTAAAAATATTTTAATAGTAAATTCATGGTATTTTAAACCTATTAAAACCCAAAATTTTAAATAATAAAAAAATCGAACAATTATTTAATCAACCATAGTGATATTTGTTGCGATAATTGAAACATCTAAAGTTCTAAAAACTAAATCTAATTTTTTCAATCATACAATTTTTTCGAACTTCTCTTTCACCACTTTTTGTTCCGTATAAGTTAACTCATCTTCATTAGATTCGAAGTTGCAATTATTTGAAACAAATATATAACCGATAAATGAAATATAAAGTTGAATATTATGCATTATAAATCACATTCACCTTATTCTGACCCTAGGAAAAGTTTCGTGTTGGAAATTTAATATTTGATAGTTGATCTAATTAAGTCCTTTTTATTGTCTTAATTCTCAATATGAAATCTAAATCCTTTATATTGTCTTATTTCTAATTATGAAATTTATGATATTCTATCATGAAATTGTTAGTTGGTCAATAAGAAAATTGAATAGCATAATATAATAAATTTGGTAATACTAAATATTTTACATTCTTGTAATATATTCATGAATCTATGCCATTATTTCTCCCAAAGGAAGTATGTATGTGGCTGGTCTAAAAGGTTTTGAAAAAATTTGAATTAGAAAAGTTTGCAATAAAGTATATTGTAAGAAAGAAAAATTATAGAATTCATACATTCTCGTCAATGAGTAGCAACATACTTGAATGATTCCATTCCGCTTTTTCATGGATGTTGAGAGTGTCCTATGGTCAAAATTATCATTTTTATTTTGCATGCGCTTTTTGTGGATGATGGATTGTTTAGAAAGAAAACACTATTTTATTTCTAATGGTGAAAATATTTAAAGTGTTTATATAGGAACTTATGTTCAATTGACACCTAACCTCTTGTGAGGATGCATTTGAATGGAAATGGTTAACTATATGGTTTAAATTGGAAAGACTGTTCATAAAAGCTTTATTGTTTTATTAAAGAATTATTAAGTTATGTAAGTAGTAGATGGTGGAATATAAACCTTTTGGATGACATCGGTTACTTTTGTATGGAATTTTTAATTGTGTGAATGATTAATATTAAACAACTAATCATAACCCATAAGAATTTTATAGATCAATTTGATGAATGCACAAAAAAGGTTAAATTGATGATAAATATTAAGTCAACAAAAGTAATACCAATAGACACATTTTAATATGACAATAGAGATGGTGAGTTAGTTGACTTTTTTTACGACAAATAATTGTTTTTCTATACATTCATATGTGTAGATTTTTTTTTCATCAAAGCAATCATATGTATAGATTAGTTCATGGTAACATGAAAAAACACAATGATAAAACATGATATTGGACGCCAAAGGGAAAAAATGAGACAGTTCATTTATTTTTACGATAGTGTTTTTTTCTTATAATAATTAATATTTGTTTTTATGCAATCAAATAGCAAGTAAATAATTTATTGTATAATTTTAGTTTGATCTATTTTTAATTTTGATTTTATAAAATATTTTCAATATATTATTAAAAAAAGAAGGATTTGTTGGGTGGATTTTAAATCAAGAAAAAGAAAATATATTGTACTAATTATATTAATTTAGAGACACTAAAAGGCAACTAAAATAATAACTACTAATCATAAATATTGAAGAGTTTTGCCTAAAAAAAATATTGATGAGTAATCAATAAGAGATACATTTTTAAAAAAAAAGAGAGAGAGAGAGGTCAGGTCACCAACGATCAAGCCTCATTTATCACTTTTTTAATTTGCACTAAATGTTTTAAAAGACAAATTCATATGATTCTAATCTTTTAAATTGATCTAAACTATTATAATTATAAAAAGTGTTTACTAAACTAATTTACATTAATCTATTTTAGTAATAATATAATTTATTTGCTACAGAAGTATGTTGTTTCAAATGGTACATTGATATTTATCTATCTTTAAATTTTTTTGAAAATAAAAAAATTAAATGTAAGTAAAAACTTCATCTCATTAATTTATAATGAATAATAATTAACAATTTTATTATTAATATTAAATTGTACAAAAAATAAAAATAAAAAAAATAAAATCTTAATATCATTAGTTTAGAAGGGACATTAACGAACATGCATTTGTGAATGTTCAAAGAACATATTATAAAAAACTTTTAGATACAAATCCTCATCCAATTTCATGGAACCTATTAAAACTAAACAATTTTTTAAAGAACAATATTAAAATTTAAAATAATCCATACATGTCAATAGCTTGGCAAAAAATTGTTTCTCATCTGCATTACTCACTAACTAATCCAAATTATTATGTCTATAACTTTTGACAACATTACTCACTAAAAAATTGTTCCTCAACTGCATTACTCACTAAAAAATTGTTCCTCAACTGTATGTCTATGTCTATAACTTTTGACAACATTAGAATTGTCTACAACATGAAGCTCAAATCATTTGATTTGCCTTTCCAATTTCTCCTATCCATATAAACTTCATTTTTCCTCCCTTGACTGCAATTTGGAACCTATAACAAACTCAATACCTAATCAACAATCAATAAAAGCTCAAGAATAAAAGACAAATTTATACAACTTTTTGGAACTCCATCTACTACAATACATTTCTTCAAGCTAGAATATTGATGATGTAAAAACCAAATAAAAAAACAGTCACATAAGTGATGTAACACTCAAAAAAAGTGATGTAAAAATGAAAAGATGAGGGGTGACCTCTCTTCTTAGGTATATATAGTATTTTGAAAAGAAGAATTTAAGTGATGGAAAATGAAAGGATTGTAACTAATCTCTATTAAAAACCAACACTAATACTTAGTACTAATGAAAATAATAATTTAGAGACACCAAAAGGCAAAAAAAATCAAAACATCAAGTAATTAATTAAGAGTAATCAATAAGGGAGAAATTTTTTAAAATAAAAATAACAAAGGAAGAAAAACTCACAATTCAATAGTCAAGTTTGTGTGTAGAAAATTATGTATAAATAAGTACTTGTTGTAATAATAATGAAAATTCCTTATGAAAATAATTAGAGGAATAAATTTGGTCTACTAAAGTTCACAATATAGACATAGAATTTCATTTTTTTGTAGGGAAAATAAATGAAGTTTATAGAAAATGTAGAATTTAGTTAACATCTTTTTAATGTTTTTAATAAAATGAATTTAACATTTGCTAAATGTTTATAAAAAAATAAAATCAAGAAAAAGATAATATGAATATTTTTGGTTCTTAGAAAAGTTAATTGAATATATATATATATATATATATATATATATATATATATATATATATATATATATATATATATTGTGATGTTTAAGAAGTATTGATAAAGTTAGATTTATATTGATTTAAAAATTGAATGTCATAAAGGTTTAGTGGATATTAATTAAGTAAAAAAGAATGTTGAGATTTAAGTTGGAAAATAAATTGAAATGATGTGGAGCATCCTAGAGCTTGGAAAAAAGCTTCCTTTAGAGATTTATATAGATAGATGGTAATTTATTCCCCGCTTTATAACATTAATGAAAAAATATAATATATTATTTTATGATAATTTTTTTTACAGCAATATAATTTTTTTAGATATGATTGGTTTGTTACAATATTATAATTAAGAGTTTTATTTGTATTTATGAATAACTAAATGTGAAGGTCATTGGTTAGACTGTTTTGGTTATTATAATTAAGAGTTTTAATAAGAACAAGCTCCTATACTTTTTTTTTGAGGGAACAAGCTCCTATACTTATTAGGTGCATTCATGCAACAACCTCTTCAGATCTCTAATTCAATGAGATTTGTTTAAAATGGAGAGAATGGGAATGACCATTTCTATATTGCCATTATATATTTTGGTAATTTGTTGCACTTCTCTTTTAGTGACCTTTGAGAAAGAGCGAATCAAATGAATGGTTTACACAATTGCATGAAGGTGCTTCATCTCAAGGTTCTTCATTCTAAAAATTTTATTCCAGGTGGAGGCATTTAGATCATATATAACACTTATACTATTCTATTATTCTTTTTCCTTAAACTCTTTTTTCCTATTTTTAGTTTTGTTAATACCTTTAATCTATTATTATTCATGCTCCTTAATTGTTACATGACTATGTTCTTTATTCCTTCTGTTTGAATTATTATTTGTAAATTTAACTTATTCTTCTCTTTTAGTATGATCTTGCTCCTTATCAATCATGTATTGCTTTGAAAGTGCGATTCTATTTTTTTTCTCATCTTTAATCCATTTTTTATGTGTGAACATATTTCAAATTTTGTTTAGAAGTGTAAAAATAATTTGCTTAGTTAACAAACAATTTCTAAGTTTTTTTATTGCCAATTTTGTTGTTTAGTATGTGTATAACGTGGGTACATATTATTTTCAGGTTCAAAACAAACTGATAGTACATCTCATGAGGCGTTCGAATATTCTCAAATGGTAAGTTTTTTTTTGGTTACATTGTGGTAGGTCTATTTGTTAACTGTTTCATATTTTTGGAAATGAATCAAACTTTAAATTTTTATTTAACCATTTTTCATATTTTAATTCTTATTATCAATATCTTTATTTTTTAAATTAATCAACTTTTGTCACCTCTAGCAAATAATGAATTGCTACTATAAAATAAAAATTGCAAATAAGCAAAAATATGATTCTTCTCATCAAGGAAGGTGGGACTTGCTCAAACAAAGGTTAAGATAGTATTCAAGATAAACTAAGAGAATACGAATGTATGCGTTGAATTAATTATTAAATGTTATTCTGTCACTTTTCTATTTTACAAGTTATTTTGAAGATTTAGAATTAAAGTTCATTTCCATTGGTTACTATTTTTTATTTTAATGTTTAATTTTTACATTAATCAACTTTTTCAGTATCTCTAGGAAACAATGAATTGCTACTATAAAATAAACATTGCAAACAATCAAAAATATGATTCTTCAGATGGAAAAATGTGGGATTTTGGTCAAACAAAGGTTAAAATATATTTGGAGATAAACTGAGAGGGAATTGGAGGCTTCGGAGAATAAGAGGGTATGCCTTGAATTGGTTATTAAAGGCATCACATGTAATTAATTGGTTGAAGTTTTATTTGTAATTTGTTACTGGAAGAAACTAAATGTTAGATGCATTCAATCAAAGGAGAACAAACCAATAAATGAAACCGTCAATAAAAGTGTGTCTTATTTGTAATGTTGTTTACAAGGCATTTGTGATCTATTTGGGTGCTACGAAAATGATGTAAAACAAGTGTAAAATTAAATGTTTTGACATTTTTACTCATGTGAAAGGAAACCCCAGTGGAGCTCCCTTATTGCTTAAGATTTTTAATTTTATTAATTTATATTTAAATTTCATCAAATTAAATAAAAATGTTACCACAACCCGTACAACGCACGGGCATTCCCCTAGTTATTTATATTATCAGCTATACGCCTATACGCATATGTGATTTGTTTTGGTTAGGATTACTACTAACATGTTTTTGGTATGATGGGTTGCAAATTGTGTCTTGTCTTCTCTCAGACATTTTAAGATAAATTGACTATAGAACTGACTAAAGTGAAATACATTTTATGGACCAAATACTTTTATAATTTAGATATATTTTTAAGGATTCAAGTGACAACGTCTTAAATATTGATGGACCAAAAATGGTTGTTTACCATTAAATGAGAAGGAAAAAAAGAGAAATACTGTAGTAGCCGCCCTTGATTGATGAGAACATCTTATATAGACCTGGTCTAAAGATGGACCTCATTATTTTACTGATAACTACATGTTGCTAATGTTAAATTATATTTTTTGATGGACGTTAAAATTTTAATTTTATTAACTTTGATAAAATGAATAAAATGTTAGGTAAGCTAACATAACATGTTACAAAGGAGGGATTCATCTTTGGACTTTTTATAGGGTCCATATAGGTAATTAAAAAATTTGATTTAAGAATAACAATGTGCAGGGAGGGAATTGAACCAGCAAAAAGCCACACTGTGACGTTGAGTGTCTTTAAATAAGTTTATATATATATTTATCAATATATGTTTATTATTAAATTATAATATGTAGTCATTATACTTGATTACAAATAAGTCCAATTTAAAATGATGTGGGTACCAATTTATCAATTATTTTAACAAAACCAGTTGATGCAAATGCAATTCAATAACTTAAGTGATCTGCTATTTCAACAAGTGGCTCAGTGCCCTCCTCAAAAGTTTAATAACATTCCAAGTTCACGAAAAATAAAGGCTCCCAGAAACTGTACAGCAGTAGATTTAATCCTCTAAGATATACAAGGATCCTCGTTGTAGATGATTATACAACAACAACAACAACTTTATGCAAATGAAATACCAAAAAATAGGAAAACACAAACAAACAAACAACAAAAACAATTGGAAACCACCGCAGAAGGCCAAAAAGATGTATCAAAGGCTAAGTAAGCCGTTTCTTTCCACAGTATAGGATGCAACTGGTTATTTGCTCTTAAATAATAAATCCATTGAAAGTCCAATTGTTGATGGCTTGAATGGACGCATAAATTTCCATGACGACGCCATTTGGGAGTCTTCTTTTTTAGTTTTCGTCCCTTTATGAAGTCCAGCAGCATCATAACTTCTAACAGTTCCAGATGGTTTCATATTAAATATCCCTGAACTGAAGGAAGTGTCGGAGGCGCCAAAAGAAACAGGTCCTTTACTTGATGCATCCTGTGGATATCCAACAGCTCCATCTTGATGAGGAGGTGGAAATTTCTCACTTTTGCTTTTTGCATTTGCATGGGTCACAACTCTCCATCTCTGAAATTCAGTGAAAAACACATGTAATGTTGCTCAAGGTAGCATACAATACAACACAGTATTTTATGTGAAAGGGCTCGATTCATCAGTAGAGTATCATCAAGTCAAACAAAATTTCTCACAAAGTTCAATGTCTTGAAGCAAGGAAAAAAAAACTATCATCAAAATAATACTACTAGTATTTTAAATGTTAGGGTAGACAAGGTCAGAGAATCCCAAGTAAAAAATCAAAAGAATCCAGGTCTCAAGTTCCGGAGGACAATATAATTTATAAATACTGCTAAATCACACACATGGTAGGGTTTTATGATTTTTTTTTGTCAGTACTAGAGTTAAAAGGACGCTGAGACCTAAACTAGTCACGAGTGTGTGTCAGTATATGAATATAAGGTAAGTGCCTATAGTATTCTTTATTCATGAAAGTTTGTGTATGACATATGCTGCCTAGAACTTGGGTTGAAGGAACAGGAAATTAAAATCAACCACAACACAAAATAAGTGGATAACAGACAAATATAACTACATGTTTGACTCACATCCAAGTTTGTTTGGATTTCTGCATTGGCTTCTGGGGCCGGAACGGCCCGACCACGCTCACGTGTCCTGACTCTTTTGGCACCATCGACAGCATTAGCTTTTCCATTTAGTACTTTTTGCCTGAGTATGAAATGAAAATCATCCATGAGCAACTAAACAGAGGCAGTTTAGAAGTTAAATACGAAAAATAATAGGACCTTCTAGCCTCTTCGTCTCTCAGTTTCACATCCAACTCTTTGCTAGGAGGATATTTCGGCAAACTTGATGGTTCGCAAGCATAGGGCTCAGTGGTAAAAAACTGCAGATAGAACACAAATATAAGTGTGTCACGTCATATCTCAAATCTCAAATATCAGGTTAATCCACGGGGATCACTTACTTCACTATTAAGAGCAGCCGAGGCAGTGCCACGAACATCGGGATCTATTGCAAGAAGAGTTTCAACTAGAGGCAGTGAAGATGGAGGAAAATCCTTGAATGTTTCTGAGATGCAACGTTTATATGGCTGCTGTGGCTTAAAGATTGTAGCATTAGGCAATCTATACTTCCTCCAATATTCCTCAGGTGGAGAGCCACACAACTTAAATATTTTGTGCAGTTGTTCAACCTAACCCCAAGCAACCCAAAAGTCAGTCATACATCATCCAGAACATACGAATTTCAAGAACAAAATAAAAGATATTTTCAATGCAAATGAAGGAGTATTGTGAAGGTTCCACCCAAAAATATTTAGAACAGATATTGAATACAATAGCAACTACTGAAACAGAATAGTCCTCATTTTCTGTTAATACTTCTTCATCCGTCTCTCTTTAGCATGCTCTCTTTATTTTAGATGAGCTATGTCGATAAGATAGTGCCATCAACATAGAGACAGAAAAGTTGATGACACAAACCATGCAATCCCCTGCCTTACTCAACTTGTTTGACGTTAAAGAGAACCTCCCAATTAAATGATCATACAAAAAATGCTACATGCACACAAGGCCTCAAAAGTTATCTTGATTAAGGAAAAAGAAGAACCACAAGCAAACTACCGCATCGAGACTGCTACTCGAAATATTTGAAAATAGAATAGAAGCATCACAATTAGGATTAGTGTTCTACAAGCTAAAGTTTAGACTGTTTGTATGTATAAACAAGATGGAGAGAAATACCTCCGTTCGGCCCGGCATAATTGGCTTCCCAGCAAGCAGCTCTGCCAAGATGCAACCAGCGCTCCAAAGGTCAATACCTACACCATAGAATGTAGCCCCAAGAAGAAGCTCAGGGGGGCGATACCAAAGGGTCACGACTCTGCTTGTCATGCACTGCTTTTGGTTGGGATCATAGAAAGTTGCCAGTCCAAAATCTGCAATTTTAAGGACCCCTTCATTGTCAATAAGCAGATTGGAACCCTTGATATCACGGTGCAATACGCCCCGGCTGTGGCAATGCTCAAGACCAGAAAGTAATTGCTTCATAAAGCATTTCACCTGTCATAGAGAAAATACTGAGAGACAATCAGCCTTTCAGTATGAGTTTTCCTTCAACGTCTTAATATGACCAAGTCTTTCTTCAATCTAGTGTCACTGATCATTTAAAAACATCACTGCTTCACACGACTCCACCATTACTAAATGTAAAAAATCTCCATGAAACAAGTAATAAACCTTATATGATTAAATATTTACATTGCAGCTGCCAGCTGTATAACATGTAAAGTCACCCTCCCTATGTAATGTTCAAACTCTGTTTTCCGTTTAAAGTAGGAGCAAACTAGAAATGAAAATGTTTTCATAACAACCAAATACAGACTTTAGAAAAATTCTTTCCATAAGAGCAGAAAGCAAAAATGTTCCCAATTTAAGTAATAACCTTATTTTCTGGAGATATATATAAAGGAAATTTCAAAGAAATAGCATCGGGTTAAAGATAATTTTCTAAAAAAACATCATAGAGAAACTAGGGACAACATAGAATCATGAAATAAATACAAAACTAAATATGCTTAGAATAGTTCATGGGACCCAAAAACATCACCAAGAAAGGTCTAGGAGCTAGATCAAAGACCTACACAACACTCCACGAAGGAAATTAATGCAAAACAAACGAAAAAACTTTTTGTTTTTAATCCCAGTAAGGCAACAAATCAATAAATCATGACCTCTTTTATGTCCAAATTTGAGCATAACATAAGTATATGCAAAAACACATTAACTAGAAGCAAAAAACAGCTTAAAATTGTACTAGTACCTGAGGTTCGGTGAACTTAACACCTTGTCCTGCTGCAAGCCCAGCAAGATCATGTTCCATATATTCAAACACCAAGTAAAGACTGCATGACATTCTAGAAGTAACCAAACCTTCAAGCTTTACAACATTAGGGTGATCAAGCTTTCTTAAAACAAGTATCTCTCTTGCCATGAACTTCACGCTCTCTGGCTCCAAATTATCAAATCTAACTTTTTTCAAAGCCACAATCTTCCCCGTAACAAGGTCTCTAGCCTTATACACATTGCTATACGTCCCTTGCCCAATCTGAACAACAACAAAGAAAACACCACTGATTCAAACAGATCCATTTTTTTATTTATTTTAATAAAAAAACAAAAAGAATGAATCAGTTTCAGAAATGGAGTTAAGTAAAGCATCGAAGCACCTTAGCAAGCTTCTCAAACGAATTGGCGCGACGAGGAGTCCAATCGCCGATAGCGTCGCCGGCGACTGCCATTAACCAAGACGGCCAACCCTGTTGATTCAACGCACACGGATCCAGCCTAGGTTTCCGGCGCTCCGGCTCCGGAACAGTCCTCGGAAAATCTCCGCTGTGTCGATTCGTTTTCCTTTCCCGAACCCTAACGACATTATTACCTCCTTCGGAAGCAACGTCACTCTGGTCCTTCCGACGACGACGCTGAGCTCCGTCACCAGCTGGTGTCCCGAGCACGCAACCCATCCGTCAAGTAAGGCGGCGTACGGCGGTGAAGACAGAGTATAAAAAACACATGGAATCGAAAAAACAGAGCTAAGCAGTTGAAATCGCCGTCGTACACGGCGGAGAGCGACGGTGGTTTTTTCTTTCTCAGAAGGGAAAGACTGAGAGTTTTGTTGATGCGTATGTGTGACTAAGGAGTAGAAGTATTCGAGTGTGATATGAAAGGGGCGTAGCGTAACCGTGTAGAAATGAAACAGGGTCTGATCCTCTGCTACGCATGCACCTTGAAGAAACGACACGGCAGGGTGAGAAAATAACGAAATTGCCACTGCGTCTGAAAATCTGAGTTGGTGTTGTCAGTTAAATGGTGGCTATGGCTGTGAGTGAGAGAGAGAGAGAGAGAGAGAGTCCAAAACGAGATGACGTCATATATTTTTTTGATCGAAAAGGTCAAAAGCAACCCCAAAAGTAAAACAGGGAAAATTCTGCCTTTCTTTTTCGTGGAAAAAGAACTTGGTCTTTCCCTTGATTTTTTCTTTCTTTCTTTCTTTAATTAAATTAATTTTCTACGACTAAATTCTGGATATTTGACTTTATGGTTGGATAAGTTATTGCTAGTAGTATGTGTGTTTGAATTTATTTACTCTACTAAATTCTTTCAGGAATATAGGTGCAACGATTTAAGACTGGATTAAATGGAGTACTACCACCACCAATGGTGAACGTAGTTAATGGCTCAAATTCAAGTTATTATCAAATCTGACATATATGAAGTTAATTCCACCCACCATGTCCGACGCAATAAATATTACTACCACCATACTACTAGTATGGAGTAAATAAAGAGCTCCGCATTCATTGCCTAAATTAAAAAACAGAGCTCATGAGAGCTTTGAGGATTTTTTTTTTTTTAGATAATAATCATGAGAGCTTTGAGGATGTTTTTGAGTTCGATAAAAAGCCTTTTTACTTTTTTTAATTGGGTCCATAGATGTTAAACTTTTTAAATGATTCGTAGTTATGTCTTTAAATCCAGGAACTCAATTACAAGTTATTTAAAAATTTAGGGAGCGAGTCATTAATTATTTAAAAACTTAGAAACTCAATTAAAATAGAAAGACCTAATTGGAACTTATTTAAGGATTCATGGACCTATTTTAAAATAATAATAATTTAAAAACCAACAAAATAATTAAACATCTTTTTAAGTATTCTTTCCTATTGCAGCTTTAGCAGCGATTGGTAGTGTAACTATCAGGTAGTTTTGACTATCCAAAAATAATATATGTATTTGAATAATTAGGTAGACTTTACATTTAGCTACCTCAATAATATGTTATTTAGCTACTCCAACTAAATTTATTTGTCTGAGGAGATAAAAGAACAATAACAAGTCCATTAGTTTAAGTAGTCTCATTAGTCTATTATTATCACAAACAAATATGGTGATTTTAGTCCTTTTATTTTGCTTTTGACAAGTTTGGTCCCCGTTTTTCTTAATTTCGCAATTTTTTCCCCTCAAAATCTTATATCATTTGCACTTTTGGTCCTAAAAGTCTTGAATATTGAGAAAATGAAGGGACAAAATTGTACAATCCGTGATTTGTAGCAACAAAAAATGCAATGAAAAAGTCACAAGGACCACAATTATCAAATTAGAAGAGCAAAATATGTTTAATTGGTATACACTATCATTGTAAAAACTTTTTAAGGTAGGTGAGATAAAGTTAAATATTTTTTATGATGTGTTTTTTTGTGATTGACTGACGTAAAAAAACTTCTACACTACGATGTATATTAATTATTAAATTAAATTATTTGACCCTCCTGAATTAGGGTCCTAAATACGCCATTGGACACGGGTACCCGTGTGGACGTGTCATTCACAGAGTTTTGCAGAATTGAATTATTTTGTTGTTTCCTACTCAATTTAACTCCGATTATTACTTCCCAAACTTATACTAACACAAATAACCTCAATTATGCAATTTCAACAACTATAAGAATTAATTTCATAACTCTCAATCATGACAACACTTCATAATACAAGCAAGATGCCAATCAAGTAGTCAACAATTTCAATATCATGGAACTTCAATACCTCAACATGCAACACTCCAAAGATGGAGTTTAAAATCAAATAATGCAACATAATTTTAGTTGAAAGTAAATTGAACATA
This sequence comes from Oxytropis ochrocephala, assembly GCA_020916435.1. NCBI lineage: Eukaryota > Viridiplantae > Streptophyta > Magnoliopsida > Fabales > Fabaceae > Oxytropis > Oxytropis ochrocephala. The sequence goes on along the minus strand of CM037089.1, from coordinate 11,843,972 downwards.
GTATAACTAGCCTTATTACCCGTGCGATGCACGGGGTTGGCTATATTTAATTTGATTTAAAGTTAATTTGTTTTTAAAGGCAACAGAACTGAAGTTGTTTTACGCTATTCATCAAATTTTTTTCTACATTTGTGGTGTGTTGTCTCTTGTATATTATGAGAGGGGAAATTTTGACTCTATAGTCAATTGGTATTATGAATGTTTATAAGGGAGTTGTTTTTTTTAGATAGACAAAGTGGTTAGGAATTAGTGTGTTAGTTGTTAGAGGGGAGAGGGGAGCGGGGTTCGAACCCCGTACGCCTACGTTTTTCCACCAACAATGTCCCTTCCACTCAACCATGTGAGCTACCCTTCTGGGACTTATAAGGGAGTTGTTAACGTTTGTTAATTGCGTCTAATTGACTCATTCCCCAGGCTTTAATTGCGGCTTTGAATCAGACATCAGCTTTAATTTACTCTCTCTTATTTCCTTTAATGTCTTCCGATTACATTTCCATGGATTTAATATATAATCATTATGAAATTACTCATAGAGGAAAAATGGAGACAAAGAATGGAAATCGATCCTACCTAAGTTTGGTTTAATGAGAGAGAAAAAGGTAAAGAGGAGGAAACATCACTAAATAAAATGTGTTCAAGGAGAGAGCCACATACAAAGTTATTATCAATTCACTGAATTAGTTGTCAAATGGATTTTATTACTTTACTTTTACCAATTTTTGATAGATTTAGATTAACTTTTATTTTTCATGAGATTTGTTTTCAGTATTTGTCCCTCTATATGACTAATTGTATTTCACTTTTATGATGATTGGGAATACTTCTATAGTTTGCAAGAGATAAACTAATTTTGTTCTTAAATCGAGTATTAACATTAAGACTTCTTTACTTGTATTGGTGTTGATTTAACATATATGTTGGTAACATTAAGCTTTAGATGAGTTTTATTGTTTTCTTGACTTTTTGTGGTGTTTACTTCCATGATTTGCTTAAGACTTATGGATGTTTGGGGTTATTGTTCATGAATACTTCTTGAATTTTGAGTATAACTTAATATTTTGATGGTTGTGCATGTGAAGGAGGTGAGTTGCGTTAGTTGTGTGTGGAAGCTGGAGACAAAATCATAGCCTAAAAAGACACCAGCGTCTTGGGCACTGATTTGGAAGAAGAAGAATCAAAAGAAGAAGAATGGAAAGAAGAAGAAGAATCATCTCACTTCAATCCACTTTCTAAACATGTTCATTCATTCACCAATATTTTCTTTAACAATATTTCCTTCCACCATCCAAACACACCATCAATGTTGGACATGTGGGGTATTGTTGTGTTGAATAGTCATATCAACTTTATAGTCATGTGTGCTCAAAATGTAGATGACATAATTACATTTAGTAATGGCGCTTTACTCAAGTGTACCCTTTATTGGGAAGGTCACACTAAGAAGTTTTTAAATGCGTAGGGGGTAAAACATACATAGGGGTAATTATGATGCTCTATAGGGGTAAAACATACATAGGGGTAATTATAATCCTTGATGTAGTATTTCTAAAAACATTTATGTCTGCAGGTAGCATTTGGATTTATTGTAAATGTGACTGAATGTCTCGTTGAAAGAAGATGATGAGAGTTCTATTGTAAAGGTGGATTTGAAATTCCCACGAGAGTACTGATCAATGCAAAGAACACTTGCATGTACTCGAATATTAAAGAAATATAAAAATATAAAAACCAATTAAATAAAAGATTTAATACCTGTTGATGCAAAATGACCAAAATAAAGAAGACAACAAAATAGAAAGTGAAACACGTGGTATCGTGCTGGGTTAGATGGAAATTACCAATAAAATAGAATCACATATAGAAAGTTGAAAGAAATACGATTGATGATCTATTGTAAATGTAATGATGTTTAGTAGATAAAATTAAATTAAAACTATAAATTAAATAAGAAGATTATAAAATAAAAAATAAAGGGTTATTAAGGAACGAATTTTGTGTATTTGAACATCTACAAATTTTTGGGGTCCTAAAGTACCCCAAAATACACTGCCAGCATCCCACTTTACGTATTTTTTCACAAACTTCTTACTATATTTTACCAAACTTCTGGTATTTGAAGAGTTAAATTTTTTTTTCAAATCTCAGAAGTACCTCAAAACGCATTACTTAACATTTCACTTTAGACATTTTCTTACAAAATAATTTTTTTCACAATCAAGTACACCAAGAGCACCATAAATCACATCAGTCACACAAAGAACACCATAAAAACCACGGATGAAAATTCCACCGCAATCACGGATCAAACCACCAAACCCAGCAACACTTGACACTTTAAATAAAAGCTAAATAGTATAGAAACCAAATATAGTTTTTTTTTGTCAAAAAAAAATATACTTTTTTTGTTACGGAACCAAATATAAACTATTAACTCTCCCTTGATTCTTTTGTCAAAAAACTCTCCCTTGATTTTTCTGTCAAAAAAAAAAAAAACTCTCCGTTAATTCTGATATCATGTATGGTTGAAGGAAAACCCATGATAAAATAGGAGCAGTTATACAAAGTTGAAAAAGATTATGAAGGTTTTATTGTAAATGTGACTGAAGGTCTCGTTGAAATAAGATGATGAAGGTTCTATTGTAAAGGTGACTGAAATTCCCACGAAGTCTGATCAATGCAAAGAACACTTGCATGTACTCGAATATTAAAGAAAGATAAAAATATAAAAACCAATTAAATAATGCCCGTTGGTGCAAAATGACCAAAATAAAAAAAGACAACAAAATAGAAAGTGAAACATGTGGTATCGTGTTGGGTTTGATGGAAATTACCAATAAAATAGAAGCACATATAGAAAGTTGAAAGAGTACGATTGATGATCAATTGTAAATGTGGCTGAAGTTCCCGTAGATAAAATTAAATGAAAACTATAAAATTAAATAAGAAGACTATAAAATAAAAAAAGGGTTATTAAGGAACGAACTTCGTGTATTTGAACATCTACAAATTTTTGGGGTCCTAAAGTACCCCAAAATACAATCATCGACACTCAAAGATCCCACTTTACGTATTTTTTCACAAACTTATTATTATATTTTACCAAACTTCTGGTATTTGAAGAGTTAAATTGTTTTCAAATTCCAGAAGTACCTCAAAACGCACTACTTAACATTTCACTTTAGACATTTTGTTACAAAATAATTTTTTCACAATCAAGTACACCATACCACACTTTTTAGGATCTAACTTTACGTAGTTTTTCATGAAATGATTTTTTTTTTACCGAATCGATTATTGAAGAACAAAATTTACATATTTAAGCATCTAAAATTTTTCGAGACTGTAAACCACTCTTTAAAATATAAGAGAAGAAAAAAAACCTGAAGAAAAACCAAAAACCAAAAAAACCTGTAAACCACTCCATCAAACAGATTATTGACGAACAAACCTTGCGTATTTGAACATCTAAAAAAATTTCGAGACCCTTAAGTTCTCCAAAATACACGGTCAACATCGCACTTTACGTATTTTATCACAAACTTATTTTTATTTTTTAACCGGTTATTTACGAATAAACTTTTAGTATTTGAGTTGAAAAAAAATACGAAATCCTAAAGTATCCTAAGACACACTGTCTAATATTTCACTTTGCGTATTTTAGTACAAAATAATCTTTTTATCCATCAAGAGAAACAAAAAAGAAACAAAATAAAAGAGAAAAAAACTGAAAAAAAGGTGTGAGATCGAACAAAAAAGAAAGATGAAACGAAAAAAAAAAGAAGTTGCAAAAAAAAAAGAAAGGAAAAAGGAAATAAAACCAAAGAATAGTCGAAGGATCAAGATTATTAAAATTGGAAGGAACACATGCGTAAAACTGGAAGAAACAACCAAAGAAAAACGAATAAAACTGGAAGGTTAATCGAAGGAACACAAACTTATTATCTTTTTTTTACCACACCAGTTATTTACGACAAAACTTGTGGTATTTGAAGAATTAATTTTTTTTCTAAACCCTAAAGTACCCCTAAACTCACCGCTTAACATTTTACTTTACGCATTTAGTTACAAAATGATTTTTTTTCTGTCAATTACACCAAAATACACTATTTAGCATCACACTTTATGTGTTTCGACATGAAATTAAATATTTTTCCCCAAAAATTTGCATATTTAAACATCTAAAATTTTCCGAGACTGTAAAGTACCCCTTAAAATACAAAAAAGAACAAAAAGAACAAAAAATGTCACTTGCGCGCGCAAGTGACAAGCCAATTAGTATATAGTGATTTTTGTTTGGATGCATTAATCAACAAGTGACTTTCACTAATAAAGGTATTTTAGACAAGTTAGGTCAAAATTATTTTTGGATATAAATTACCAAAATAGATGTGAACATAAAATTATATCAAAAAGTTAAATTTGATAGAATAAACAACAAAAATACTTAATTAACATATAAAATATCTAGATTAAAATTATAGAACAACTTAGTTTTTTCAAAAGAATGATTTTCTTTAAATTTATACTGGCAAAATTATTTTGAAGACACACTTTTTGTTTTTTAAAAGTAGTGATTTTTTTTATTTTCTTTAATAAAATTGGCACGAATTTTTAAAATATTTTATTAGACAAATACAACCATATACATTGGCAGATGTCTATGTTGAGACCAAAGACACCCCATAATGTTGGATTTTGAAGTTAGGGAGATGTTACATCACTCAAACAACGTTGAAGATTCCATACTTTACTCTAAAAATATCTCATTTTTACGGTAAAATATATATCACTTGAACACATCAAGTCAATAAAATGGGTAAGCCAAAATTTCCCCAAAATCAACAAACCCATTTGATCCACTTCCGTCTTGTCAACCAGAATCTCTAATAATTTCCCCAAGTTAGACCAAAACACAAATAAATTATCCATGAATCAGAAACCTTGCCAGAGAAGGTATTCAATTACCTGCTATGACATTGGGGCAATGTCGAGTACAAAGTTTCCAAAGAAAAAAAAATGGTAGAGTCAAACGAAAAGACTATACGATATACCATAAGTTATATTTTATATTCAATTAACACTTTATGTCTATATATGTGGTTCCAACATGCCATCCTAAGCTTCAAAACGCTTTAGTCAATATCTCATAAGTGCTACAGCAGCCTTTCAAGAGCCAAGTTTTCATCACCACCAACAGCTTCCAAAATGCTCCTCACTTGAGCTTCAGGAAATCCCATCTCGACGAGCTTCTGTACCTGTACCAAAAAAATAAATGGTAAGCTAATGAGGTCTATTTAACATCTCCTGTTTTCACAAACTCATTATTTTCCATCAACTACAGTTAATGAGGTGTAATGAAATAGTTGACATGGCACATTAAGTAGCAGAAGAGTAGTCTATTAGAGGCCTACATAAGTGCCACATGTTACCTATATGAAATGAGAATGGATTTGTGAAGTTCACATTCAAAGACAAATTTTGTATTCACAGACTTTAAAAGACCAAAGACCAAAGTAATACACTGTTGCTATTTTTAGGGATTAAAGTATATACTAACTCTAAACAAAACGCTTCTGCAAAACAATACTCAACCTCCAACCTAGGTAGTCAATTCCGGAAAGCGGAGCGCAGTGCCGGATCCCAAAACTGCTAGCGAAAAGCGGTATAGCCGCTACTGTGAAGTCTAAAAAATGGTATATATAATACATCCCAAGCAACATATATAAATACTCGAAAATAAAAATACACAAAATCAAAGTGTGGTCATAAACTCCTATAAATCGTAATTCTATTGTCACCAACATTCAAAATCAAGTAATCAACACCAATAATATTCAGAATAATTAAATTGATGCTCTAAAGTCTAGATATTATCGCCAGTAGGCTTCACCATATCCATACGTATGCGATCTGGATCAGTAACAGCAGCACCAATTTTAGTCCGAGATGTTGGCGCCTGAGAAGAAGATCAAGATGCCATGGAAAACAGAACATAGCAGAAGAGCAGTTGCAGTCTCGTACTCTAAGATAAAAACAGAGCATAGAAGCGGTCTTTGAAGAAAAGCAGCGAGTCCAACCGGTTTGAAAAACAGAGTTTGAAGCTTCAACTAGAGAAGAACAGAGAGGCAAACACACCAGTTGAAAAATAGATAGTCAAAGGGGTTGAAGAAGAAACAGTCTCACAGTCGCAGGAAACAGAGCTGCGCCCCAGAGGAGAGAAGTTGCAGAGAGTGAGAGACGCAGAAAGATGATACAACGTAAGAGAGACAGTGGGACAGTTGAGGTATTTAATTACCTTAAAACCTGTTTATTTACCCCAAAACCCCATTTAATTAATTACTACAAATGGGCAGATTTGTGGTCCCAAATTGGAAAATGCATAGCAAATCATCAAAAGCGGCTGCAGTTCGCCGCAAATGCGCCATGATTTGCGGCCACTAACAGCATGCCATCAAACACGCTCCACACGGCGTTTGGCACCGTAGGTCAAAAACGCTCTGCAATGCAATTCCGCGAATTGCAGCTTCAGCGAAGCGATTTGCTACCTAGACTCTAACATAATCAACAGAAACCCACCTAAGAAAAATTGTAAAAATTTCCACTGAATGTTTAAAAATATCACCTAATGGTAAGGTCAATTAAAATATGCTTAATGATGTGTATCCGCATTCCAAAACATAAATGCAACATGCTCGGTACCTTATGGATATAGATTCTCTAAGTTTAGCATTTAGCAACTTTGGTGACTTTCGTGTATTTTAGGAGAGAGAATGGTGATTAAAATAATATTATGTGATGAGATAGAATAATGAGTAAAGATAGATACAAAGAAAGTCACCAAAAGTTAAAGAGTCTAAAGTTAGACAATCATTCCCCGTACCTTATCTTCAATCCCACGAGATGATGCCTTGGCAAAACTTTCTGTCCAGTAGCGCGCAGTATTCACAAATGTCTGATAGTCTTTCAAATACTGCATTGCTCATAAAGAACACTGGTTTAGAATGACAGAAGGACTCGAGAAAAATAAGCAATATCAATAAAAGTTGATCTAGCAGAAAGCTAGACACGCATAGAATTCTTCAATATACTGTGCTTTGGCAGTTAAATACACAGAGCATACAAGAAGAAACATTTCACAAGAACAAAGAAACAACTACACAAAAGAATGAATAAGACCTGCTGTGCCACAACAGCATCTTGAGGATCATCAGGCTGCGGAGCGGAGAGAAGCGCTTGCACAGAAAGAAGTGCGGTCTTCAGAGTCAGTGCTGGGCTCCACTGGTCCTTTAAGATATCCAGGCAAATAGCTCCACTTTGGCTGCTAATATTAGGGTGCCTTCATTGGATGAACCACAAAATCAATCAACTGAACATATATTTGTTCCATAGTAAAGCATTAAATGCCACATTTGTAGCACATAAGTAATTGCTCATATTATAAAGACTGATATAGAAAATACACTCAACAATGAGAAGCAATTTTAGAAGCTTGAACCTGTGACGGATCTAGAAAATTTAAGCGGAGGCAATTTTCGTGACAAAATATAAGAAACATAAACTACTTACACCTTTATTAAGATGAATAGATGTTCACATTTATTATTGTTAATCTCATTTAAAATTTAACTTTATTAATAAAAATTTACTCCTTGTCTCATTTAATTACATAAAAAAGTCTTTAACTTTTCATGTTCAGCACTAATTGAAGGAAGGGCATTTTTGGGATGGTATACTTTGTTACAATTTTTGCTTCTACTGCGTAACAACTTAGATGAGTTCGGGCGGTGCCGACGCATATGTCGACCGAACGTCTTGGCCATTTCTTGATGCAAGACAGTCATGTTTGCAATCTTCCAGAAGTCCTTGGGTTTGCATTTTTATCACTGACTGAGAGGGGACTTCTGTTTTCTTCTGAGCAGTGGCTTTGTGGAGCGGGCGCGACACTAATGCTAATGCCATTTGTGTCTATCGGGGAGTTCAGGTTTGGTGGGGTTTGGGATGAAGGGTTGAGGGCTTTGGAGAGGTTTTGTAGTGTATGTCTCGAATTATACCGATGTATCGGTCATTGGTATCTTTTTTTTATTTGTTTCAGCCCTTCTGGGTTTGGCTTTGTACTGAGGTAGTCGTGCAGCCACTACTGTTGTATTGAGGACTCTTGGTTCATGTATTTTGGGAGGTCCCACTTAGTAAGCCTATATCCTTAAAGGGTTGCACTACCCCCATTATATATACAAGAACAGGAAGTATCAACATGAGCCAAAAGTTAGTAGGGGCATTTGCCCCCACTCCTTTTCAAATACAATTGTTCTGGCTAGAACACCTGATGCTGAGGCAATTGAAACCTCAAGCTTCTTTGAACCTGCGGCAAATTCTCAATCCTCCAAACTTTAGAGAACATCAAAACAAGCACGGGAAACATATTTTGCATGTTTAATAATCAATATGGTGAATGGGAAATACTAACATGAGATGAAATACAAAACCCATAACATCAAGATTTTGAGACAAAGTGCCACACTACAACAGCATTTTATGAAAAGGATCAGCATATTGATATTATATCTAGTATATTTAGAACTTGCACTGCGACATCAATATGCAGAAATTAAATTGAGATAGATGGAAATCTAGAATAAAAGCTTCCATAAATTGTATAAATCCCCCAATAATAAAGGATAACATATTAGAGGGATCTCCTTCCCTTCCCTAGATTGATATTTTAAGGGAACTGTTGAAACTCATCCGGAAAATCTTGAAAATAAACCTTGGCATTGAACACAAGTAGACATGAAATAATTACAGATTTCACAAGATCAACATCTTTAAGGAGACCCATCAGTCATCACATGCCCCTCATTAATCACAACAGAAAGATAGAATAAACACCATTTTCGTACCAGACTTTGGTTGCAAACTTCATCTTTGGGGGTTCAAATGGGTATCCATCTGCAACAAAAGAAACAAAAAGTGAATATCCATTGATGATTAAAAAAAGTGAACTGCAAACCCTACCCCTGATTGGAAAACAAAAATTAGAACGAGAAGGCGATGAGTAGTACCGGGAATTGTGATATCAATCTGGAAAATACCCCCTTCGTAAGGAGTTCCGTGAGGGCCAGGAATGGTTCCGTTCAAGAGAGCAAGATTGTCGCTTTTAGGGATTACTAGAATTCCCGATCGTTCGGGGTCTTTGCGGCATTCTACAAGCTCCTTCTGTACGCGAGCAAAATCTATCATCTTCAATCTGAAATCAATCACCAAACCCTAGAAGCTGAGAATTACTCGTTTACAAAGAACAAAGAAAACTACAACAAGAAAAATATAAGGTGCTATTACACGCCGCGTCGACGTGAAACAAATGTGAACGAAACGAAGGACAACTCAGTCACTCACTCACCTTGGTGCTCTGGTGCTTTACAGAAGAAGCAAGTTAAGAATAAAGCCCGTTGCTCGCTTTCTCACCTTTTATTACAAGTGATAGTCAAATTGTTAGCACTGGGTGGCGAGTGATTTTTCACTTTTTTGTTTTCCAACTTTTTTTTATTGTAAAAAAAAAACTCTTTTTTTTTTCAGTGCTTATATGGTGAGGAAGTAAATCAAATCCCTCATTGGTGAACTGCTAAAATTAACGGTAGGATATTGTGTAAAATGTTATGAGTAGTTAAAATTGAATCAATCAGTATTAAATATCATTTGTTGATGAATTTTTATATTATATCCTACGGTCATATTTAATGGTTTACTAATAAGAGATTTAATTTGTTCCCTCACCCTAAAGGTACCCATTTTTTAGTGTTTATTTAGGGCCCGTTTGTTATGGATTAAAAAATAAGTGATTTTGTTGTAAAATAATTTAGAGATTAGTTTTTAGAGATTTTTAAGAAAATGAGAAGTTGTTTTGTGTTTGTGTAATATACTGAAAATCACTTATTTTAAAAAAATCATTCTTAAAAAACTGTTTTTCATGAGAAGCTACTCTAAACAGCTTCTCATATAAAGCAGTTTTTAGATTATTTTCAGTTTTTCATTTTTTTAAGAATCTGTAACAAACGGGCAACATGTCGTCATAAGTGATTATTTTTTTTAAGAAAGTAATTTTTTTTAAAAAATAATTTGTAACAAACGGACCCTTAATTTAATTTACGGACAAAAAAAAGCTCTTTTACTTTTAAATATACTAGGACACAATCCCGTGCCTACGCACGGGCGGCCATGAAACTGTAAACAATATTTTCTCCCAAGATATATACACGGGGCGACAAGAATAATTTGTTAGCCATACAGATTAGTAATTTATTACTCGATCTCACGTAGTATATTTTGCCCTCTTATCTAAGCTTTCCAAAATGTGTAGGCCTAGAATGTTATTTGATACAAGCTATGGCCTAAAAATAATATGATAAAGATAATTCACTAAAAAATAACTGTGTATTATTGGTGTTAAAAGCGTTTACAATATATTAATTTAGTCATTGACTTTTTCAAAAGTATTTTAATTTAGTCATTGATCCAAAACCCTAAACCCTTTACAAAATATTGACCATTTCTCACTTACATATGATTTGACCAGAAATATTTTAAAGTTCATCATATTACCTTCCAGGAGATAGATCGATTTTCAAAGACATTTCGCATCGTATTTATCTAGATATACGATTTCCTCCCAAAAACTTAAAAAATAGTAAGTCGTATTTATCTTCATAAAACATAAATTCGATTTTCCATAAAAAATCGTGATCGTATTTACCATATTACGAGATAAATAGGATTTTTTTAATTTATTTGGTTTTCGTTAGTGAAAACGTATATAGGTAAATACGACCTGAAAAAATATAAATTGTATTTACCTATTACAAACATAAATCAGATTGGTTCAATTTTGTCAAGGGTATGTCCGTCCAAAAATATAGAGTGGGGGTATATTGGTAAAAAGTTAAAAAAAAGAGTGTTGGAAAAAAAACAATAAAAAATCGTATCGTATCTACCATATTCTGAGATAAATTGGATTATTTTTTTTAAAATTTATTTGGTTTTCGTCAGTGAAATCGTATATAGGTAAATACGACCTGAATAAATATAAATTGTATTTACCTATTACAAACATAAATCAGATTGGTTCAATTTTTGTCAAGGGTATATCCGTCCAAAAATATAGAGTGGGGGTATATTGGCAAACAGTTAAAAAAAAGTGTTGGACAAAAAAAAAATTGTCAGGGGTATGTCGGTCCAAAAATATAGAGTGGGGGTATATTGGTAAACAGTGGGGTACAAAATGAGGGGTACATTTTGATAATAAAAAAAATGTTGGACAAAAAAAAAAATTGTCAGGGGTATGTCGGTCAAAAAATATAGAGTGGGGATATATTGGTAAACAGTGGGGTACAAAATGAGGGGTATATAGGTAAATGGTGGAAAAAAAAATTTCCCACCAAAAGTGCCTCTTAAAATCGATATACTCTTTATATATAGGGATCTAGGACACACGGTGCTATGCACGGGGAGGTGATTAACAGGCCTACAGATGTAGTTTCGAAAAAACATCAACATTATATAAGGGGGGCATAAAAATACGCAACACACATATATAAGACAAAGAGGCAACAATAGCCCTTGGTGGGATGAGACAACAATGTCGGTCTAAAAATATAGAGTGGGGGTATATTGGTAAACAGTGGGGTACAAAATGAGGGGTACATTTTGATAATAAAAAAAAAGTGTTGGACAAATAAAAAATTTGTCAGGGGTATGTCGGTCCAAAAATATAGAGTGGGGGTATATTGGTAAATAGTGAGGTACAAAATGAGGGGTATATTGGTAAATGGTGGGGTACAAAATATAGAGTGGGGGTATGTCGGTCCAAAAATATAGAGTGGAGGTATATTGGTAAATAGTGCGGTACAAATGAGGGCTATATTGGTAAATGGTGGAAATAAAATTTTTTCACCAAAAGTGGATAAGAAAAAGTGTTAGACCAAAAAAAAAATTCAGGGGTATGTCGGTCCAAAAATATAGAGTGGGGGTATATTGGTAAACAGTGAGGTATAAAATGAGGGGTATATTGGTAAATGGTGGGGTACAAAATATAGAGTGGGGGTATGTCGGTCCAAAAATATAGAGTGGGGGTATATTGGTAAACAGTGGGGTACAAAATGAGGGGTATATTGGTAAATGGTAGGAATAAAATTTTCCCACCAAAAGTGGGAAAGTCAACGATTGTGTATTAATAGTTCTCGGATAGAGTGAGGGTATATTGGTAAACAGTTGAGTACAAAATGAGGGGTACATTTTGATAATAATAAAAAAAAAGTGTTTGAGAAAAAAAAATTGTCAGGGGTATGTCGGTCCAAAAATATATAGTAGGGGTATATTGATAAACAATGGGGTACAAAATGAGGGGTATATTGGTAAATGGTGGGGCACAAAATATAGAGTGAGAGTATGTTGGTCCAAAAATATAGAGTGAGGGTATATTGGTAAACAATGGAATACTAAATAAGGGATATATTGGTAAATGGGGGAAAAAAAATTTTGCCGTCCAAAACGTGGTTTTTGACGTTACTGCCTTAATAAAGAGGGGATTGTCAAAAGAAAAAAGATTTACTTTATATACATATATTTTATACTATCTACTAATTACAAATTGTAATATCTCTAAAAATAAATTAATCATTTAGTAATCACCTTATACGCCAATTATATTATGAATTGTTATTCATCGTAGTTGTAAAAAAATTTACGTCGACTCTGCAACAATTAAACTCCTATTTTTCAATCATTTATATTTAGATTTAATTTATTGTATTTTTTTACCATATACTTTTATCTTTTATTGTTATAAACACCACTTTTCTTTCTCCCCGCACCTTTGTTAATCCGAAAATGGAAAGTGAAGAATATTTACTTTTAAAATAAAGGCAAAATAGCATCTGGGGTCCTTTAACTTATTTTCTGTTTTCGCTTAGGTCCCTTAACTTTAAAAGCTAACGTTTAGGTCCCTTAACTTTTAAAAACGTGTCATCGTAGTCCCATTTAACGTTTTTAAACTAACAACAACGGGGACTTAAACGTTAGCTTTTAACGTTAAACGGCCAATCGTATATACTTCTTCAGGGCATATATACGATGTTTAAAAATACACATCGTATATATGTCCCAAATGACATATATACGATGAGCCTTTTTAAAAAAAAAATAGAAAACAAAGGGCATTTTGGGGATTTCAGTATGGGTGGGGGTTTAAGGGGAGATGGTGGGAGTACAAAAAAAACCCTTATTCACCATGTGTTAGCTCGATAGACCTCCTTTACAACTAAGTAACGCCCAAACCAAGAAACAAAGGAAGCTCTACTTTGTTGGTAATAACCTTGGGAGAAAACATATCGCAGTAGGAAAGTTAAGTTAGTGGCTCGCAGTCTTGTCTTAGTAAGTTTTAAGGAATTACCGCAGCCGGTGGTAGAGCCTAATTGGATGGCTGGAAAACCTATATCTTTGTTGTTAATGAAATTCTATGGGGATTTTGTGCTCTACAGGGAATTTATCTCAGATAAAATATCAGAGGATGCAACAACAGGTTATGGACCTTGCAAAATAAATCAGTGGCTCAGAGGGTTTTGCCAGGATGCATAGAAGTTAGGTGTGAAGGGTGGGTGCCAAGATTCGGTTTATGTTGGATTGATTGAGGAAGGTGAACCAGGGATCAAGCAGCCAAGGCAAAAAGGGAGTCTACAAAAGGGGTTCCATGAATATCTTATCTTTTAATGTCAGAGGGTTAGATGATATTGCCAAAACAAGACATTTGACCACTTTTGTCAAGAGAGGTATGTTCGATTCAAGAAACTAAGAGGGAGGTTTTTTCTGTTTGTTTGTTTGTTCATAGTCTTTGGGGGCACTCTAATTTCGATTGGTTAGTGAACCCTTCCTTAGCCTTGTCATGGGGTATTTTGTTGTCATGGAAACAAATCAAGTCATTTATGCTAAAATTAACAAAACAATTGTGTTTATTGTAAAAAAAAAAACACTTATGTTTTATTTTTGTTAAACGCTACTTGTCAGGCTTTACTAATTGCTCATTTGGTAAAATATAGCTTATAGCGGATAACCTGATTGCGCACTTATAAATATAGAATGATATAAATGTAAATTTGTAATTAATGCTTGAAAAGAAAAGAAAATATTTACTTGATATAAGATAAATGAAAAATTTAATTAAAGTAACAACGATAAAAATGAGATAAAAAATAAAAATTTATAAACTCAAATGGACAATGGATTTTGGGGCATGCAAAATATTCATTGTGTCTAATATATTTTTACTATTAGTGAACGCTAATTGATAAAACAATTATAATTTTCCACGTTAATGTTAATTGATTAGGATGACCAAAAACCCTTCATTTTCTCCTGAACTGAATTTCCCTGTCTGTTTAGTAGAATGACCAAACATAACAAAAAGTCTTGATATACTCTATTTTTGTGTTGAGTAAACGGAGAAGGAAACCTTATTTAGAGAAGATTGACAGAGGTAACAATACTTATCCAGGTTGTATTTTGTGTCTCATCCAAAGCCGACAGCAAAAAAATCAAGTTATTTATGCTATAATTAACCAAACAAAACCCATTAACACAGACTGTATCTTGTTAATTATCTCAATCTTCAACTTAAAACCCCTTCATAATCATCCCCCAACCCTTCATCGCCCGCTCCATTATTGTTTCAAGTTTCAACCTCATAAAGCAATAAAAAAAACACTTGTATTTTTTTCAAGTCTCAACTTTAAGCTAGCTAGCTAGCTAGCTTTGTGATTATTGTATATATATATCCCTCTAATGGGATGCAATAATTCTAAGTTGAATCCAACTGGAGGAGAGGTATTACCCGCGAAACTCCGTCCTCTCCTTCGCCAAAGAATCGAAGAGTTCAGAAAACGTAGGAATGTAGGTACCGGTGATCTTTCCAAGAAGGAGCTATTATTGAAGGGTGATGATAATGATAATGATGATGATGATGATGATAGAAACTCTCAAACTCGTTCCTCTCGTGAAATTGTAATTGAGAAGACTGAAACTCAACCACCTAAAGAACAAACTGTGGTGCGTGTAGTGGTGCCAGCTGTTGAAAAGCTCTCTAAAGTGGTTCCATTACCCTTACCTGTTTCTGAATGTGAGACTGATCAGGAAGAAATTAAAAAAGAGAAAGATGTTGAAAAGAAGCCTGAGATTATAAATATCATTGCAATGCCACAACAAGAAAGTAAACAAGAAGAAGATGTTGAAAAGAAGCCTGAGATTATAAATATCATTCCAAAACACGATGATGATCAAGACGATGAGGATGAGGAAGATGAAGAAGAAGATGGTGATGAGGAGGAGGTGGAGGAGGAGAATGAATTTGATAGATTTATAGGTCGTGGATCGCCTAGTTTTAGAATATATTGCATTGACGCGGAGAAAAGAAAAGAGAATGAAATAGGTGATGCTCATGCAAGACATATTGACACAAATAAATGTGAGGAAAAGAAAGAGAAGAATAGAACCATTATTCCTTTGCACAACAAATCACCCAGTACAGATAGTGATGAAAGTGCAGCATCTGCTTCTCAAGACTCACGAAACTCAAACGAGGTTAGGGGAATAACTGAATGAATTTAATTGAAAATTAAACTTTGAAAATGATGAATAAAATTAATGCAACAAAATTATTCTTAAAATCGACATGTATTGTGATCTCCATCTAATATAGTTTTATTTATTTTATTAATTGATACTTCAGGTTGTTAAAATGGAATCAGCTCCTGCTGCTCCCTCGAAGAGAAGAAAAAGACACAAGATGAAGAAATTGAAGAAGAATATACTCAACGTTAAGAATATACCGATGAATCGAATGATGGCTTGCACTGGAAGTAATGATCGAAGAAGAAGTCTTCTTGCAGATAAATAATTGATTGATTACTATATACACTTTAGGTTAATTGTGCTAAAGAATCGAAGGAAGACAACTTATAATTAATAACTTAGAAATTATTGTGTACCTCATTATTCTCTTTCACTCGACGGTTGGCTCAATTTTATTGCTATATATAGCCTCCCTGATCATTTTTGTATTAGAATTTTCTAAGTTAATATATTTCCTAATATCTGTTTGCATTCATCTTTATCTAGGCAAAAGTGTGATGAGAAAGAACATGTAGTAGAATGAGTTATTGAATTAGAAAAATACTTAAACACCTTTCAATTTAACATAAATGCAGGTGAATGAATGTATGAAATATGTGAAGGCATTTCAATACATAAATGTTAACAATTTTAGCATATTAGTTTCATGTTGTCTCTTTCATTAACTTGATTAAGTTTAGATCATGGATTTGTTAATTATATTACTCCCTCAATCTTATTTATAAGCAAGAAGTAATTATAATTCTGCAATCTCATATACAAGGTTGTCTCTCCCAAACATTTTTTAGGCATGTTCAAATCTTGAAAATGGGGCCCTAATTATAATTTTATCAAATAAATTATCAAAAATTCAAACTTCATTATTTAAATTGAAAATAACATCTCAATACAAATTTAAACCAATATCAATCTTCTAGCTACTTAAAAAGAGCTATCCTAACTAAAATGTGGCCACTCTTGACTAAAACCCTGAGGAGAACAATAATTACTAACTAAAATATTGTCAATAATCAAAATCATATTATTACATTTTAATTCCTATATCTTTGAATGATTATTTTTTGGGGCCCTAAAAAAATGTGTTTGGGTGAGGCCCTATGCACTAGCACAGACCAGCACACCCAAATGACCGGCTTGCTCAAATATAAACAAAAGCCATAAAATTCGCCCCTATATAATATCACTATCCCAAAAAATTTCCTTGTTAGTTTTTCTTCTGATATATAGTTTTATATATATTATATATATATATATATATATATATATATATATATATATATATATATATATATATATATATATATATATATATATATATATATATATATATATATATATATATATATATATATATATATATATATATATATGATATGCATAATGAGTGCACGTGATAGAATTTCTTTTAGTAATTATAAGTCGTTTTTATATAAAGTCATAAACACTAGAGTTAGACTCTTTTAGAAAATTTATAACTACTTGTTTATTTATAATTTATGTTGAAATGGTTTATGATTTGAGAAGCTCTTATTAGAATTTTGATGTCTTAACTGTTGAGATAAGTCTAGTAGTAGATTGTATTAATTAGCACATGAGTTAGTTAAATAACTGCATATAACAGAAAGTTAGTTAGCAAATGTGCAACAAATACTCTCCCTCTATCTGATGTAAAGAAGAGCTATTAATAGCCAATTCATTTCAATGAAACAGTAACATTTTCTTGTTCCTTTACAAATTGGCATCAGAGCCCTCTTGAAGGGCCTGGAAATAAGCAAACCGAGAAATCTCAATTTCTCAAGAGTATCAACAATGGCGACGAACGGAAACGCGAATGGAGGTGAAGGCAACTACATGCAACCATCCATACCTCGATTGGATGGACATTATGAGCATTGGTGCTTGCTCATGGAGAATTTTCTCAGATCAAAGGAATACTGGTTCTTGATCGAGAATGGAATTGAAGTACCAGAGAAGGGTGCCGCGACGAGTGAAGTCCAGAGAAAGAAGATAGAGGAACATAAACTCAAGGATTTGAAAGCCAAGAACTACTTATTTCAAGCAATTGATCGACCAACTCTTGAAACAATTTCTGATAAGGATACCTCCAAAGCAATTTGGGATTCTTTGAAGAAAAAGTATCAAGGAAATCATAGAGTCAAGAGAGCAACTCTGCAGGGCTTGAGAAAGGAGTTTGAAGCAATGGAAATGAAATCTGGGGAAACAATCACTGAATACATACCTAAAGTGATGCAGATAGCAAACAAGATGCGTATTCATGGTGAAAAGATAGATGATGGAGTCATTGTGGAGAAAATCTTGCGGTCTTTGACTGAGAAATACAGTCACATTGTATGTTCAATATCAGAATCACATGACACAGATAAAATGACAAAGGGCCGAAGTGCATAGCTCTCTGATTGTTCATGAGCAAAACATAACAAGATTTCAAAAGAAAGAGGAAGAACAGGCTTTAAAGACTGAGACACAAGGAAGAGGTTCTGGTAGTGGCTCCCAAAGGGGAAGAGGTGTTGCATCACGAGGAAGAGGTAGGGGTCGTGGCAGGCAAAGCAAGGAGACTGTGGAATGTTTCAAATGCAAGAAATTGGGCCATTACAGAAATGAATGTCCAGAATGGGACAAGGATGTGAATTATCACGGGTGAGGAAGAAGAATCAATGCTGTTAATGGCAAGGAGCTGTGAAGAAGGTGACTATCTCAGAATTGAAGATGGAAAGGATGAATATATGATGGTAAATGAATCCATGATACTGATGGCAATTACTCAAATTGAAGAGAAGGAAAGAAGCAAGGTGGAAGCATGGTATCTTGACTCGGGGTGTTCTAATCACATGAGTGGGAATAAAAAATGGTTTCTTGAATTAGATGAGAACTTCAGAAGTATATCGGGCTTGGAAATGATGCAAGGTTAAAGGTGGAAGGAAAAGGAAGCATAAGAGTCAAGGTGCATGGAATTACCTACACAATTACAGATGTTTTCTATGTTCCTGAGCTAAGAAGTAATCTCTTGAGCATAGGCCAGTTACAAGAGAAGGGTTTGGCCATTCTATTTGATGAGGGGTATTGTAAAATATATCATAAGAAGAAAGGATTGATGTTTGAATCCTTAATGGAGACCAACAGAATGTATAAACTCATATCTGATCTGGTAATTGAAGGCAAGGAGATAGATGGGAAATGCTTACAGACCTCTAATGAGGATGAGACATATATGTGGCATTGCAGATATGGCCATCTAGGAATGAAAATTTTGAAGATGCTTGCAAGTAAGAATATGGTAACAGGTCTACCACAGTTAAAAGACAGCATGAAAGTGTGTGAAGATGCTTGAAGGGGAAGCAACATAGAGATCCAATTCCAAAGAAAAGCAAGTGGAGAGCAAGTGAAAGACTAGAACTTGTGCATGCTGACATATGTGGACCAATAACACCAACCTCAACCAGCAATAAGAGGTATTTCCTTAGTTTCATTGATGATTTTTCTAGAAAAATTTGGGTGTATCTGTTAATAGAGAAGTCTGAGACCTTTGAAAAGTTCAAACACTTTAAGATTCTGGTAGAGAAAGAAAGCAACCTTAAGCTTAAGTGTTTGAGGACAGATAGGGGGGGTGAATTTACATCAAATGAATTTGACAAATTCATGTAGAAGAAGAAGGAATTAAGAGGAACTTGATCAAGAAGATACACCCTCAAAGCAGAATGGAGTTGCTGAGAGGAAGAATAGAACAATAATGAATGGAGTTAGATCAATTTTAATTGGTAAGAAAATGCCCAAGAGTATGTGGCCAGAGGCTTTGAATTGGATAGTGTATGTACTAAATAGGTCACCTACACTTGCTGTGAGAAACAGGACACCTCAAGAAGCTTGGAGTGGTTGTAAGCCTTGTGTATCACACCTAAGAGTTTTTGGGTGTATAGGACATGTTCATATCCCTGATGCCAAGAGAACTAAACTTGAAGAGAAAAGCAAGAAGTGTGTCTTGCTTGGAATGAGTAGTGAGACAAAAGGATACAGACTGTATGATCCAATTGAACGAAGAATAATTGTGAGTAGAGATGTTGTTTTCAAGAAAATGAAGTCCAGAATTGGATGGAAGACTATAAACAAGAAGTGAATCTTTGAGTTTAGTTGGAAAAACTCGAGTTACACATGAGTGATGATGAAGACAGTGACATAGAAGAAGGAGAACCCGATGTGCAATGAGAATCGGTAGTGAGAAGTGAAGCTAGGCAGTAATGACAGATGATGAAAGAAGAGTGAGAAGACCACCCGAGCATCTAAGGGATTATGTGACGGTGAGGCCTATCTCAAGAGGAAGAGGAGGCTTATGCAAAGAATTTATGATCCTGATACCTTTGAGGTTGCTGTCAAAGATGCAAGATGGAGAGAAGCTATGGACAATGAAATAGCTTCAATAGTTAAGAATGAAACATGGAAATTAGTTGAGTTACCTAGAGGAGAAAAAAGAATTGGAGTAAAGTGGGTGTACAAGACCAAATTGAATGAAAATGGTGAAGTAGACAAATACAAAGCAATGCTTGTGGCAAAAGGTTACTCACAGCAACAAGGGGTTGATTACACAGAGATATTTGCTCCGGTTAGCAGACTTGATACCATAAGAATGATCATGGCAATAGCAGCACAGAAAGGGTGGACTCTATACCAATTGGATGTGAAATCAACATTTCTATATGGTAAGTTAACTGAGGAGGTGTACATTGAGAAACCAAAGGGATATGTTGTGAAAGGAAGTGAGCACAAAGTGTATAGATTGTACAAAGCTTTGTATGGTCTAAAGCAGGCGCCACGGGCCTGGTTCAACAGAATTGAAAGATATTTCATAGAGCAGGGATTTGAATCTAGCAAGAATGAACAGACCTTATTCATAAAGCATGGAGAAAATGAAGAAATTCTCATGGTAAGCATATATGTGGATGATCTAGTTTACACAGGAAATAGTACAGATATGCTGACAGATTTTAAGAAAGAAATGGAGAAGGAGTTTAGCATGAATGATCTGGGAAGAATGAAATATTTCCTAGGAATTGAAGTCATTCAATCCTCTGAAGGCATTGGAATAATGCAGAAGAGATATGCTGCAGAAATTATTGAAAGATTTGATATGAAAGGTTGCAATTCTGTCATGGTACCGATGGTGTCAGGAACTAAACTTAATAAAGATGAAGGAGGTGAGAAGGTTGATGAAACTCTGTATAAACAGCTTGTTGGAAGCCTAATGTACATAACAGCAACTAGACCTGACCTCATGTACACTGTAAGCTTGATTAGTAGGTATATGAGCTGCCCCACTCAACTACATTGGCTAGCAGCTAAGAGAATCTTAAGATACTTGCAAGGAACTATCAACATGGGAATAATGTACAGAAGAGGGGAGAGAGTGAATCTAGTAGGATACACTGACAGTGATTATGCAGGAGATGTAGTGGATAGGAGAAGTACTTCTGGTTATGCCTTTCTGATGAGTGGAGGTGCAGTGGCTTGGATGTCAAAGAAACAACCTATAGTAACCTTGTCATCAACTGAGGCAGAATTTGTAGCTGCAGGAGCAGCAGCCTGTCAAGCAATATGGTTGAAGAAAGTACTAAAGGAGCTTCAATGCTTAGAGAAGGATTGTGTTACAATCATGTGTGATAACTCCTCTGCAATAAAGCTCTCAAGAAATCCAATTCTTCATGGGCGAAGTAAGCATATTGAGGTGAGGTACCACTATCTTAGAGAACTTGTGAAGGGTGGAGAAATTGAACTGAATTTCTGTGGATCAAAGGATCAAGTAGCAGATATGTTTACAAAACCAGTAAGCAAAGATGTGTTTCTAAGACTCAGAAAGGAACTCGGGATGGTTGAGTTTGATTGAAGGTGGATTGAGTTTGGTTCACTGCAGAGTTGCCATGGTCACTGCAATGATCAAGTTTCCTTACTGTTACAATTCTCTGGTTTAATGATTTCAGTAGTTTGGCTAGTGTGTAAGCTAAATGTTATCTTTGTTAACTTTTAGCTTAAGGGAGAGATTGTTGAGATAAGTCTAGTATTAGTAGATTGTATTAATTAGCACATGAGTTAGTTAAATAACTGTATATAACAGAAAGTTAGTTAGCAAATGTGCAACAAATACTCTCCCTCTATCTGATGTAAAGAAGAGCTATTAATAGCCAATTCATTTCAATGAAACAGTAACATTTTCTTGTTCCTTTACATTAACACACTATTATTTTGTTGATTAGTAGTATAACAACTATCCCCTTTTTTTACAATTACAATCAATAATTTGTATCTATAATTTTTATATATATATATATATATATATATATATATATATATATATATATATATATATATATATATATATATATATATATATATATATATATATATATATATATATATATATTTTGGTCTAAATATTTATATTTATTTTATATATAGGCCATCAGATTAATTTGGGCTACGTTCTTTTTTTTGTCAAATTTTTGGACTACGTTTGATCCATGCAAGTTAAGGCTCATACTTCTTACACACCCCCTCCTAGTCTCCACCCACTACCCACATGCGTGAAAAGACGGGGTTACCCTTAATGAAACTCGTGTTTTTTTTTTGCAGGATAAGGAGGGTTTGATGGTTAACTATCGAACCAGTTCGATGGTTAACTATCAGATATGTTAAATGGTCAGGCACACCCCCAAAATTGTTCTGAACTGGTTCGATGGTTAACTATCAAACCAGTTCGATAGTTAACTTCCGAACCACCGAGGGTATTTTTGGAATTTTGAAGTGTGGGTAGTGGGTGAGGAGTAGGAGGGGGTGTGTAAGAAGTATGGGCCCAAGTTAATTGGGTTTGGGGCCGAATGGGCCTCGTGTCTCTGTCCTCGGTAAGTTCTTTCTTGGTCAATGAGTCAAAAACCCTAATGACACAGCAACTATATTTCGCAAAATCCAAACATAATCGTAATTCGTAATCTCCAAGTAAAATCTTCGAACCAACTCTCGCAGAGCGTAATCTCTCTCGTTCTTCATCATGGATGTTTCAGACCTTAATTCCGCTGAAATGCAGAGATTTTACTCTGTAAGTTCTATTCATTATTATGATTACATTTAGGTTTTTTTGCTTTTGCTGATTGATAGAATAGATAGTGTTATTACACGTTTTTTCTGCTTGGTATCGAATATATGATGATGGTTAACCTTGTTGGTTGGCCATTCTATGCATTTGCTTGCTTTTCTGTCTTTAGCTTTGACTTTGAAGCTAAGGGTTGTAGGTTTGTTAAGGTTGATTCTGTTATTATAGCTGTAAAAACGTGGGAATTGTCAAGCATGTTGCAACGATGTATTTTTTTGTGAATTATGTTTGATTTTTGACTATAATATATTTGCCATTGTTTTGGAACTTAATTTTACCTAGCAATAGCATCAAATTGACATATTCTAAAAAGAACACACCTACATTAGATTATAGGGAAAAAACAGTTCAAAAACATAAATTCATTTTTCCTATAATGGGTCAAAAGTGGCTAATTCATCAATAGAGACTTCCTCAACAGAGTCGTTAAATTTTTCCAAGTACAAAATACCAATTATCCCGCTTCAGTTTCTTCATCAGTTTATGGATAGGAGAAAACTTAGGTGTGGTTCCATAGCTGTGGTTGGCGCTGTTTTCCAATCAAGCCATCCTACCTGTCATGGTGTGATGATTGGAAAACAGCACCAACCACACCTATGAAGCCACACCTCCAGATATATATTGAAAGTAATTCTGTGAGAGTTCTATTTGTACTGTTCAGCAGTTCTCTTATAAAGAACTAGAGCCGTTAGAAGGTGGCTGCAAAATTTTGTATTTATGAGAGGTACTCTTATCTGTTCTGTTTTAACTGTTTGGTTTAGCTATTGTTATCTGTGTGTCCCTGACAATGAGAATATTTTGAACAAATCATTCTTTGAATTTCAGATATATGCTTAACTACTTAAGCATTTGAGGGGATGGGGTGAGGAGTCAAAATAAGGGCAACTAGATACTAGAAAGTTGGAACACTATCACGTACCCAATGGTTTAGATGTGGATAAATCAATATCAATATCAATGCACAATTAGCTTAGCATCCGTGAAATATAGAAGGAAAACTTAGATAATAGAGTTACACTGTTACAGACAAACTGAGTTTAGTGTTTAAATTTGATTAGTGTGTAACTTCCACTGCTACTTTTTTTCTGCCATTTTCTGGTATGAATTTTTTGTAGATCTATCTATCCTTATGCTTGTATTGTGATTATCTATATCTTGTGAAGAACATGATGATTAAGTTTCATTGTTCGATGATCGCAGTCTGCTATAATTATGGCTTCTTGGGTCCAAATGATATTCTAGTATTTAGCATTTGATACTAGTAGGCATTGCCTTCAGTTTTTATGCATTCTTTACCTTTCAATATTCATAATTTGGCCTGTTTCCCATTAGAGTAATCTAATCTTATTTTTGCCCTCCAAATGCAGGAAGAACAGCAAAGGGCCATGGTTAATGAAATGGTAGCAAAGATGACAAGTGAATGCTGGGACAAATGCATCACGGGTACACCTGGGAATAAGTTCAGTTCCGGCGAAACTAATTGTCTAACGAACTGTGCTCAGCGTTACATGGAGATGAGCATGCTTATCATGAAGAGGTTTCAGAGTATGCAGTGAAGATCAATGGCTATCGATGTGATTTCTCAGTTAACAAATATAGTATTATCACTATTTAGCAACTTATGGATTCTTTATTTTTGGTGTCAGAATATTTAGTTTGTTTTTCAGCATTTGGTGATATAAATCTCGGTGCATGCCT
Source organism: Oxytropis ochrocephala (assembly GCA_020916435.1). Lineage (NCBI taxonomy): Eukaryota > Viridiplantae > Streptophyta > Magnoliopsida > Fabales > Fabaceae > Oxytropis > Oxytropis ochrocephala. Next base: position 11,819,449 of record CM037089.1, on the reverse strand, counting down.
GGAATTACTTACAGCTTGTATGACTGAAGGGTGGATGAATATTAATCAGTTTTAAATTTTAAATTGTCAAGAAACCAACAAAGGTTTACTCATGTGTGAAAAATGTTATAATAGCAGTATATACTGTCACCTTACCAAGGATGTTGCTGGAGGCAGCGTACAATTTTCATACATGTCAGCAACATTGGTTTGTTATGTTAACATTAATATGAAGAGTTTTTGTTAGTTGGATTTTAGGGGTTCAAAGAGCGTACTTGAATATTATCTACCAACAAGTTTTTGACATTGGTATTGAGATTCGAACTCTCAAGTCTTTTTGGGATGTGAGTTAAATTCTTACTAATTGGATCATCATTAGACGGCTATAATATGATTCTTATTAGCAAGAATTGAGTTGATGGGTAGTTTATGAAATTATAATATTATTCTTATTACAAGAAGTGAGTTAATGGGTGGTTTATGAAATTTGCAAATTAGGGATTGAACTGTGAGAAGCAGTGCCCCAATTTCATAATTATTAGCATAGCATAGGAGGAAATTTTGATTCTCTATGGCAAGTTATCCATAAAGAATCAAAGTCCAAAGCCTTTAAGTCAAAATTTTATGTCCTACTGCTGCTTTTTCTTTTCTACGTTGATAAAGTAAAATAACATGCACAACAGACTAACGAGCAATGAAATTCTCAAAACAATATGATAGAAGTAAAAAATAAAAGACATGGGAAAAGAAAAAAAAGTCAAATACACATATTGGAAGGATAACTTTCAACAGTTCCTATTCATCTGCTGTACACAATTTCCTTTTATCACCACAGAAAAACTCCAAAAGGGAAAAAATACAAAACTATTCAACAATCAATAAGCAGCGTCCAATGACATTCTCTAACCAAAACACAAACGCCATCGCCCCATCAATCCCAGACTCTCAGTCCCCCACCCAACTTCTCTGTAATTTTGATTTACATGTTTCAAATTTTCTGAAATTATGAAGCCATTTTTGTTGAGTTGCCACTAGGCTCGTTACAACTGTCATTATCGATATCAATCCGCTTTGATTCCCCAGCTTCTTGTATCTCGTCCCGAACTTCAGAAGCTACTTCCCATTTTCTGCTGCTTCTTTCCAATGAGTTCCTTAGATACGAAGCACCTCGTCTCTGACTTCTTTCTGCGTGAAGCATCCGTCTTAAATCCACAGGCATACTGTCATAATCTTTTTCCTCCTCCGCCCCAACCAAATTTTGTCCTGCTTCAAGGTCACTTGTTGTTTTTCTCATAATAGGACCCATGTTATCAATACCCATTCTGAAAGATGTCTCTGACTGTTCCTTAGGAATTGGAACCTTAGACCTGAAATTGTTCTTGGATGGAGGAATGACAGAACAGAATGTTTCTTTGAAGTTCTCAATTACTCCTTTGTTATAAGGGTTGGCTTGTCGATCATATCGGTATCTAAAATTTTCATAAGTAGACTGCACATATAACAGTAAAAGTAATTATCATTGACAGATGTAACAAAACAAACTAGAAATGCACATGAGTGTTTTATAATGAAATTCCAAATGTAAAATGCAAAGGGTGTAGAAACCTGGTTTGTGCTGATTAGATATGTATGGAAAACAGTGAGGCCTCCAACAAACCAGGCAGAAATGAAAGTGTATATTATTAGTGCAATGGAAGCAGGGGTTTTGATCATTGCTTTCCAAATTGATATATCCTCTGAGTTCATGATCCTCTTGATGTACACCCAGCAAAAGCCATGAACATATAAGCAAAGCAGGGTTGCAGAGAAAACAAACATGTAGTAGAACCGGTAATTTCGCTGTCGTGTCATGTACATGCAGCAAGCAAAGAGGAGAAAATCAGAAAAATCTAACTTCAGCAACTTCATGATCATGTCTACTGCAAATATAATCTAGTCCTTTTGAATACCATATTCTTGAAATTGGAATATATACTATTGATACTAAATGAATAAATGAACATTACCAATCCAATACACTGACCCACCCATGGGCAGTGGTGATCAAATCGCTCGACGCAGTTATCACATATTGAACAATGAGAGCAGCGGGGAGGTCTATACAGCATGCATGTATCACAGTATTTAACTTTCACAGATATTCCATTGACAATTACTTCTTTGGATCGCGGCATATGTGGCCGTGGTTGTTCATTGTTGATATCGGCACTCCAATCATAATGATCTGACTCTGACACTGGTGGATGAGAACTACGAGGCACTATGCCAGGATCTCTTCCTGAGGTCAGTACAAGGGTGATCAGAACCTGGGAATATGCTTTAAGATTTTAGGAGCAAAGTGGTGAATGAGAAACACTGCTTTAGCAGATTTCCATAATTGTATTGAAAATAATCTACACTCAGCTTTGAAATTCATATCCAGGCATGAAGAAAAATATAATGTCCCTCATGTAGTTAGGTAACTATGAAACTATATGAGCTGCAAAATTAATACAATCAATACCTAGCTGAAATTCTACTTTTAAATGTGGCCAATTTTAGAGCATGTAACTTTGTATCTAGAAGCAAGATAGCATGAGCAATTTACATAATTAAAAAGGATTATGATATGATTATGCAGAACTTAAATTGAACAGCTAGGTCATGTAGAAAACATTTGGGGATATAAGCAATTACTGAGCAATCATATCAAAACAAATAAAGGTATATCAATTAATGGATTTTGGAATAAATTTACTTACAAACACTGTGTGAAGAATAACTAGGATCAGTATTGAATATCCAGAATGATGAGGAAAATCATCCAACAATTTCCTAGCCACAAAAGCACAGAAAACAGCAACAGGAGCAACAACAAGAAATACTGTCATGAATATAGATTTCACTTCAGGTCCAAATATAAGCCTCCCTTGAAGAAAAAATACCTGAAAAAACACAAATTCAGAACAAAAAATTGAGTCTTTCCTTAACAATACGGATCCAAGCACGAGAAAATATATGCATCAAATCAACTAAGAATTGAACAAAGGTAAAAAAAACGATAGTGAAATAGGAACACAAAAAAATTATGTTAACTTACGTTATTGCCTTTCCACGCGCGAAAAGTTCTGACAAGTGGAGGATTAACAGTATCACCGGAAGTTCCGCCGTCAGAGTTCGGCGGCGGTGGAGGGTGGTGTACTTCATGCATTTCTATCTTCTGGTTTGTATTGTGAATTGGAACAACCAGAAATGAAAGTACAAAAGCTACAAATAAAAAGTCAAAAGAGAAATGCGGCTTCTACTTTTAATTTAAGTGATTATTGCAACAACATAAGGTAGAAGAAGGAAGAGTTGTGTTGACTTTGCTAACTCCGTTGAAATTTCAGATTCCGACATCACCATCCACCCTACAATGTGCCAATCCAGCGTCCTTGTTGAGCTGCCAGTCAATTTATTTAACATTTTAATTTAAAGCAACTTACATTGTTCATTATTTTTTAATTTTAAATTATTAGATACAATTTTTTTTGAAGCAATTATTAGATACAACTAGTAGGATACCCGTGCATACGCACGGGGTGCCGTCATATTCATTTTGTAAATGAACTTAAACAGTATTTAAAAAGTCTGAACATTATCCCGTGAAAATAAATGCAAACTTAAAGTAGATAAAAAAAGATAAATATTAAAATCTAAAAATGTAAAAGTATCATTTAAAAACAATATGCATTTATCCCGTGTTTTTTTTATATATTAGTGTAGTGTCTTTTAATATATCAGTGTTGTTATCTCGTGTTTTTTTTATATATCGCAGAGTAGTTATCCTTGTTTATATATATATATATATATATATATATATATATATATATATATATATATATATATATATATATATATATATATATATATATAATCACTCATAGATTACCCCCTCGTATTTTTATATATCAAGAAAGTTATCCCGTGTGTTTTTTATGCATTAGCGAAATTATCTCATAGTCTCAATTGATTATTTGAGTTTATTAGTAGATTAAAGTAGATAGTAAAAGATAGATAGTAGATTATCAATAAGAAATATTTATCCCGTGTTTATTTGTCATTTTTAGGTATTAGTGACAAATATTTGTCACGTGTGTTTTAAATTATCGGTCTGATTATCCCGTAGTGCGATCACTTTTTAGGTATTAGTGACAATTATGTCATTTTTTAATTATCAATGACAAATATTAATCTCGTATTTTTATATATCAGTGCAGTTATCCCGTGTTTTTTTTATATTTCAGTGCAGTTATCTCGTAGTTTCAATTGATCAATAATAAATATTTGTTTTAAATATTAAGCAGTAGTTTAAATAGTCGTTAAATCTTTTTGTTTTTTTAGATAGTAGGTTTATAGTAGTATTCAGAAATTTGAATTATTAATGACAAATATTAATCCTGTGTTTTTATATATTAGTGCAGTTATCCCGTGTTTTTTTATATATCATTGTAGTTATCTCGTAGTTTCAATTGATTATTTAAGTTGATTAGTAGATTATTGTAGATAGTAAACGATAAATAGTAGATAAATTATCAATAAGAAATATTTATCTCGTGTTTTTTTATATATCAGTGACAATTATTTGTCATTTCTTAGGTATTAGTGACAAATATTTGTCATGTGTGTTTTAAATATTAGTCAGTTTAAATAGTCATTAAGTCTTCTTATTTTTTAGATAGTGGGTTTATAGTAGTCTTCAAAAATTATAATTATCAATGGCAAATATTAATTCTGTGTTTTTTATATATCACTACAGTTATCGCATGTTTTATTATATATTAGTGCAGTTATCTCGTAGTTTCAATTGATTATTATAGTTGATTATTAGATTATAATAGATAGTAGATTATTAATAAGAAATAATTACTTTTAATATTAATTAATAATTTGAATAGTCGTTAAGTCTTCTTGTTTTTTAGATAGTAGGTTAGTAGTAGTAGTAGTCTTCAAAAAATTTAATTATCAATGACAAATATTAATCTCGTGTTTTTTTTATATATTAGTGTAGTTATCCCGTATTTTTTTATATATCAATGCAGTTATCTCGTAGTTTCAATTGATTATTTTAGTTGATTAGTAGATTATAGTAGATAATAAAAGTTAGATAGTAAATTATCAATAAGAAATATTTTTTATATTAATTAGTAGTTTAAATAACCATTAAGCCTTCTTATTTTTTTAGATAGTAGATTTATAGTAGTATTCAAAAACTATAATTATCAATGAAAAATATTAATCTCGTATTTTTATATATCATTTGCGAGCTTATCCCGTTTTTATATATACATGCGGTTATATATCTCGTAGTTTCAATTGATTATTTTAGTCGATTAGTAGATTATAGTAGATAGCAAAAGTTAGATAGTAAATTACCAATAAGAAATATTTGTTTTATATTAATTAGTAGTTTAGATTAGTCATTAAGGCTTTTACTTTTTTAGATAGTAAAAGATAGATAATAGAATATCAATAAGAGGTGATAGTAGATTTTCAATAAGATTGTAAACAGACTTTGGAGAGAAAATTTTGAATTTTAAGGTGAATTTTTTTTAGTGTGACTTATTTACATTTTTATAGGTAATTTTAGTAGAGTAGTGTTTGTATAAATTTAGAAATTTAGTCAAAAAACTAAAGTGAAGTGATAAGAGAAAGAAGAATTGTTTACGGGAAAATTAAAATGAAAAAGGAAGAAAAATAGTGTAAGAGAAAAGTAAAAAAGAAGAAAGAGAGTGTAAGAAGAAAAAGAAAAAAGTAAGAAAGATAGTGTAAAAGTAAGAAAGAGAGTGTAAGAAGAAAAGGAGAGAAATAGTGAGTAATGACACTTTTACCCTTAGATTATATGGGTGTCGTATTAATAAGATATCCAAATTGGTAATTTCATAGGAGGTTTGTTTGTATAAATAGATATTAGAAAGAAGAATTGTTTATGAAAAAATTTAAAATGAAAAAGGAAGAAAGAGAGTGTAAGAGAAAAGTAAAAAGGAAGAAAGAGAGTGAAAGAGAGTGTAAAAAGTAAGAAAGAGAGTGTATAAAGAAAAAAAGAGAAAGAGTGAGTAATGACACTTTTACCCTTATATTATATACGTGTCTTATTAATAAGACATCCAAATTGGTAATTTCATAGGAGGTTTGTTTGTATAAATATATATATATATATATATATATATATATATATATATATATATATATATATATATATATATATATATATATATATATATATATAATCAATCAAGTTATTTTTATATATCAGTAAAGTTATCCCGTGTGTTTTTTATGCATTAGCGAAATTATCTCATAGTCTCAATTGATTATTTGAGTTTATTAGTAGATTAAAGTAGATAGTAAAAGATAGATAGTAGATTATCAATAAGAAATATTTATCCCGTGTTTATTTGTCATTTTTAGGTATTAGTGACAAATATTTGTCACGTGTGTTTTAAATTGTCAGTGCAGTTATCCCGTAGTGCAATCACTTTTTAGGTATTAGTGACAATTATGTCATTTTTTAATTATCAATGACAAATATTAATCTCGTATTTTTATATATCAGTGCAGTTATCCCGTGTTTTTTTTATATTTCAGTGCAGTTATCTCGTAGTTTCAATTGATCAATAATAAATATTTGTTTTAAATATTAAGCAGTAGTTTAAATAGTCGTTAAATCTTTTTGTTTTTTAGATAGTAGGTTTATAGTAGTATTCAGAAATTTGAATTATTAATGACAAATATTAATCCTGTGTTTTTATATATTAGTGCAGTTATCCCGTGTTTTTTTATATATCATTGTAGTTATCTCGTAGTTTCAATTGATTATTTAAGTTGATTAGTAGATTATTGTAGATAGTAAACGATAAATAGTAGATAAATTATCAATAAGAAATATTTATCTCGTGTTTTTTTATATATCAGTGACAATTATTTGTCATTTCTTAGGTATTAGTGACAAATATTTGTAATGTGTGTTTTAAATATTAGTCAGTTTAAATAGTCATTAAGTCTTCTTATTTTTTAGATAGTGGGTTTATAGTAGTCTTCAAAAATTATAATTATCAATGGCAAATATTAATTCTGTGTTTTTTATATATCACTACAGTTATCGCATGTTTTATTATATATTAGTGCAGTTATCTCGTAGTTTCAATTGATTATTATAGTTGATTATTAGATTATAATAGATAGTAGATTATTAATAAGAAATAATTACTTTTAATATTAATTAATAATTTGAATAGTCGTTAAGTCTTCTTATTTTTTAGATAGTAGGTTAGTAGTAGTAGTAGTCTTCAAAAAATTTAATTATCAATGACAAATATTAATCTCGTGTTTTTTTTATATATTAGTGTAGTTATCCCGTGTTTTTTTTATATATCAATGCAGTTATCTCGTAGTTTCAATTGATTATTTTAGTTGATTAGTAGATTATAGTAGATAATAAAAGTTAGATAGTAAATTATCAATAAGAAATATTTTTTATATTAATTAGTAGTTTAAATAACCATTAAGCCTTCTTATTTTTTTAGATAGTAGATTTATAGTAGTATTCAAAAACTATAATTATCAATGAAAAATATTAATCTCGTATTTTTTTATATATCACTGCAGTTATCCCGTGTTTTTATATATACATGCGGTTATATATCTCGTAGTTTCAATTGATTATTTTAGTCGATTAGTAGATTATAGTAGATAGCAAAAGTTAGATAGTAAATTACCAATAAGAAATATTTGTTTTATATTAATTAGTAGTTTAGATTAGTCATTAAGGCTTTTACTTTTTTAGATAGTAAAAGATAGATAATAGAATATCAATAAGAGGTGATAGTAGATTTTCAATAAGATTGTAAACAGACTTTGGAGAGAAAATTTTGAATTTTAAGGTGAATTTTTTTTAGTGTGACTTATTTACATTTTTATAGGTAATTTTAGTAGAGTAGTGTTTGTATAAATTTAGAAATTTAGTCAAAAAACTAAAGTGAAGTGATAAGAGAAAGAAAAATTGTTTACGGGAAAATTAAAATGAAAAAGGAAGAAAAATAGTGTAAGAGAAAAGTAAAAAAGAAGAAAGAGAGTGTAAGAAGAAAAATAAAAAAGTAAGAAAGATAGTGTAAAAGTAAGAAAGAGAGTGTAAGAAGAAAAAGAGAGAAATAGTGAGTAATGACACTTTTACCCTTAGATTATATGTGTGTCGTATTAATAAGATATCCAAATTGGTAATTTCATAGGAGGTTTGTTTGTATAAATAGATATTATTTGTATAAATAGATAAGAGAAAGAAGAATTGTTTATGAGAAAATTAAAATGAAAAAGGAAGAAAGAGAGTGTAAGAGAAAAGTAAAAAGGAGGAAAGAGAGTGAAAGAGAGTGTAAAAAGTAAGAAAGAGAGTGTAAAAAGAAAAAAAGAGAAATAGTGAGTAATGACACTTTTACCCTTATATTATATACGTGTCTTATTAATAAGATATCCAAATTGGTAATTTCATAGGAGGTTTGTTTGTATAAATAGATATTAGATGATAAATTCAATCAAATATTATTAAAATTACTCAACTGATAAATTAATTGAAAGCATAATTAATTGATAAATTGCTTGTGGTATGCGTAGTGTTGGCGCAATAATATGATTTTTGAGACCCTAGCTTGGCACATTAGTGAAGTGATTTGCAAGATTTATCTTTTGCATAATTAGTGTCTCACTTTCTATCCAACTAAGGATTTAGACCTTGCCCCCCACAATGTTGGCACCATTAAGGTGAATATTTATGGTAGGTTTTGGCAGCTTTCTCGATGGTACCTCTCAGTTTGGTGCAGATGGTGTTGTCCGTCGAATTTATGGTAATTGGGTTACAAGTTTCACTCACTTTGAGGATGGTGGTGATGCTCGGAATTACGTGCCATTCTCCTTGGGATAAGTCTCTGATATGACTTGGGTTACAAAGAGTTCGCATGTGAATCAGATTGTTTGGAGGCAATGTCTCTTATCTCCTACCGTGACACCCATAGTTTACATTGTTATGCCTCCATCTTACTACATATTACGGAGGTAATGGATCTGTGTGGTGGAGTTCAAGTGGTTCACATCTCAAGAGAAGAATATAGAGTTGCTTATTTCATGGCTATGGAAGGTGCTCATGCTTCAAGTTCTGCTACTTAGAGCCACCTCACTGATGTTGAGTCCCTGCTTCTCTTAGATAAGTTGGGCTCTTTTTTTAAATTTTTCCGGCCTTCTCTTAGATAAGTTGGGCTCTTAATTTTAAATTTTTTCCGGCCTCTATTGTATCCCTTTGTTTTGTTACGTTACAAATTGAAAGCAGAAATTTATAATTTTGAGATCATAGTATTCTATTTCTAATAGACCAAATCAATTTTTTTATCGAATAAGCTAGTTGTGTTAAAATAATTAAAACTATTAATTATATTATTTTAGCATAGTATTAGTTAGAGTATATGGCACATTTTATTAATTTAGCTCATTAAATCAATTTTATCTCAATAAGTATATATTTGAATTTATCTTATTTCAGATTTTCTTTTAAAATAATATCATAGGTTTTTTTTTTCGAATAAAATAATATGATTGATTTTATTATACATATATCATGTAAATATTCTTTTATTTAATTTATTTCTTAATAATTATTTTATTTATAAGTAATAAAAGCTATATTAATTACTTGAACATGCATGTATCATATTATTTAATATTTCTATAAATATTAAATCTTTAAGAAAAGTAGGCATGTTAAAAATAAGCATGTGAGGCTTGCTAAATTATCTTGTGTTCATTCATGTTAAATTATCTCATCTTTAAGGTCTAGCACAACTTGTTGTTACGTCAAATATATATTTTTACTTAATTTCAAACGGGGTATCTCCACTTTACATTACGGTGGTACTTGCCACTCCGTCGGTAGAAAAAAAAAGAGTTTAATTATCTTATCAATGATTTCTCTTAGTTGTTTTTTTTTGGCAATGTTCGCTCTTAGGTGTTTTTTACAAACTATTGCTCTTAGTTGTTAAAGGTTCGTTTGAATTAGAAAATAGGTAAGTATTTGACGGGATAGAACTGGACTGGACAAAATAGTATTGGACAACAGTTTGATGGACAATGACATCACCAGTAAAAAAAATAAAAAATTTACTAAAATTTCTTTTACGATGTATATAATAATTTTATATAACATATATTATAATATAAAATTATAGAGAAAATTGAGAAAGAAGAGATGGAGAGAAGGTAGGAGAGATATGAGGGAGAAAGAGAGATCCATGTGACGAGAATATAGAAGGGAGAAATGAGAGGGGAGAGAACGAGATAAAAAATATTTTGAATAGGAAATACAAATACTATTTGGTATTTTTTTTACAGAAAATTGTACTGTGAAATAGAATGTTGTACTATGATTTGTGAGATATATAAATTTATGTTTCTGTTCAATCTCTTAAGTCTTACCCCGAGTTTTGTTCAGTACCGTGACCAATTTCGAAGTCAACATACTACGACTAAAATTGTTCAATAATTCTCTTACTTTTCAACAAATCAATGTCATCATCTTAAAAAAGAATACTACTACATAAGTAATACTCCACGAGTAAACATTTCTCCACCCACATTAAAATACAATCAAATATAATGGTGAACTAATAAAACATAATTTTACTACAGAAAAAAAAAACCAAGAAAAAGTTTTTTCTGGTCCAATCCAAGAAAAAGTTTGAATTAAAGTTATTGTGCAGATAAATTTTGTCAACTCTTTTTTTTTGGTCCAATGTCAACTCTTTTTTATTCTTTATGTTTTTGTTGTTTGGGTCAAACATGTCCATCTAGTCGGAATGAGCAACCTATACCTCCCTAACAATTTTTATCCGTATGGACCGTATCTACCCTCATCAAATTTTTACATTTTCTCATAATACATTTTTTTAGGTAAAATTCCGAATTTTTTTACTTTTTTTTCCGGTATATATTTTTGAGTTAAATATGTTTTTAGTCCCTATAAAATTTTAAAATTTATTTTTCGTCGTCCCTATAAAAAATTTCACTCACTTATGGTCCCTATATTTTCTGTTGTCAATGATTTTAGTCCCTCATCACTTTTAATAGTGTTTTTTTAATCTTTTAATAGCACTTCTAAGCGATATTAAAAGTCATGATGGACTAAAATCATTGACAGGGAAAAATTTAGAGATTAAAGGTGAGTAAATTTTTTATACTGTCTAAAAATAAAATTTTCAAATTTTATAAGGACTAAAAATATATTTAACCCTACTCTTTTTATTCGAAAAAACTATTTTAATTTTTACGGTATAATAACACTTCTGAAAAAATAATTTTTTTTTCCAGAATGCAATCTTTTTATCCGAGGACCTTGGGCTATAGTGACAGAATTTCGTGCAAGTGTTGGGAGGCAATAGATAGCATACCGAGGTTACAAATTGACAAGATCGTGACCTCGTTCCAAAGAAGTGTCAATCGTGTGGAGCACCGACACAAACACTCCATTTATAAGATGTTGCACAGTTTAGTCTCGGCAACAGTGCTGCAACAAATTGCCGATAAGTTTTGTCGGACCAAGAAGTATGTTGGCGTTGACAAATATATGATTTGTCCAGAATTAATATAACACCGGAAAAGTCATATATTTATTTTTCTGGTATATTAAGTTTTAAAGTATATATCAAAAAAATTTAATTTAATTTTCTTGAAATGTTTAATATTTTGAAAAAATCAAATTTTATTTTCCAGTATATATTTTAAAACTTAATATAACAAAAATGTTATTTGGTATTTTTTTTGGAAAAGTTAAATTATCGATTTTTTTTTTCCAAAATGTAAAAAACCAAAAATTAGGTGGCTCATTTTTGTGTTTCGGAAAAATGAGAGTGTGGGAGAGTTTTATTGATTTTTTTAGGCCAAATTGGGAAGTTTGGGATTTGGAGTTCGAAAGCAATTGACACAAGAAATATGCACAAGATTTTTGTACCCTCAACATCATATCCCCGACTTTACACAAACACCCAATTTTACCCCAGATAATTATAAAAAATAGGATGAATTTTATATATTCCTAGAATTATCTCATATAGAATAAATTCAGAATTTGTGTTTTCCTGGAACAACGTACATTTATAAATCTGGAAGTATTTTTGTTTCGGAAATAATCTTATGAGATATATCCGTTACACAAATTTACTCCCGGATATATCAATGTACATTGTTTCCAATTGTAAGAATTGTGCCTCTTTTGGATTTGTCTTTTAGGCATAGATCCGAAAGTGTTTTTTTTTAATTATTAAATTGTTATATTAAACCTAAATAATATTATAATTTACAAAATATATACAAAATCTATAAAATGATATTATATTATAAATCTACAAAATATATCATTTAATAAAGGCAATAACATCATCTTAGGCCTACAATATCAATGGGGCTGGTTTGTGCACGTGCACTAGGCTCTAGAGCTACAACAGACTATAGTTGGAGACGTCTAACATATGGAGATAACCATGATCTAGTGCCATTTGATGCATAATGATGCCAAAATATACGAACATGAGGTAATGGACTTCCATAATTCAACTGAACTTGTAATTAAAAAAAGGTTAAAACATGTTACATCATCTTATTTTTGGGGTATAAACATACTACTCAAAATATGGAATAACTTAATCATCTCCACCCAATGATTTTGAGGGAGAAACCCAATAAAAGTGAGAATTTCATTACAGAATTGAGCTCGAATCAAATTGTGCCTATTTGGAATAGCTCTAAGAAGCCTACTTAATTTTGGGGGATATGAGTTTTTTTTTGGTCAAGGGGGGATATGAGTTAATGTGAGGATATATCAGCAAAAAAGGCTGGGTGCAAATAGCTACCCCAAATCTAGTTAGAGAATACAAAGGAGTATGAAAGAGATAACTCGTTATACCATAGACACGAGCTATGCTATTAGCACCTCCCCAAATTCGTTTTCCACCTCCCATTTAATTGTAAAAGATAAAAATACCCCAACATCTAGAAACCCAAACTAATCGTCACCACCACCACCACCACCACCTCCCCATTGACCACCATTGCCACAACCCCACCTTGCCTCCCAAAACTTACCCTCTATCTCCTATGTTTGCCATCGACCTACCAGCGTCTCCACTCATCTCTCACTTTTCCGACACGCTCACGAACATTCTTTATTTCAGACGTTTTTGGATATCTTTGAAACAAGTTTTTGGATGAGTCTGTAATATAAACTTTGTACATATAAAATTTATAGAAAGTGTGTCTTTTAACATGCTTGATATAAATTTCTAGAATTTTTTTTTTTAAAAAGAAGTGTTACAAGTACAATTTATTTTCCTTTCAGAAACTTGTTTTGGAGAAGATCCTTAGCAAGTTTTTGAAAGGCGAAAATAATCATTGTGCCAACATCCATTTTTAATACAAAATTACACTTCAAAGAGGAGAGATGATATAGGTTGCAAGGGCAAGGGAGCAGGAAACAAGTTGCAAAAATAGGGAATGGGTGGGTCAAGTAACGACTTGATGTTTTAGTGTGAAGGATACAGTGGGTGGGGAGAAGGGATAGTTATAGGTATGGGGGGTTGAAGGGGAGTATAGGTGGGAATAGAACAGGTCGCCTAATAGGAGCCTATGTCCCAGCCTATGTCAAGGCTAGACTAGGTCAGACATTTCCTTAATAAATAGATCGAGCTAAGACTTTTTCAAAAGTCTATTTATCTAAAAAGGATAGGCTACAGACCATCGAAAAAACCTTTTAAGCCTACTAGTCCGACCTATTTAAGTAAATATAAATAATATTTTTATCACTACTATGACTTTTATATTAAATTTTGTACATCATTAAATCATAAATTTGCTAATATTTTTTGTTAATTTAAATATATTGACATACATAATTTTTTGGTATGTTTAAAGTTATTATTATAAAGTTGAATTTAAATTGGAGGTCATCTAAAATAGAACTTAATCTTTCTGACCTATTAGCTTCTTTATCTATTTACAAAGCATACATTAGTAGAGGTCAAGTCAGGCCTAAAAACCGAGCCTACCACAGGCCAGACCTAACACTTTCAATATTAGAGGTCAGGCTTAGGCCTTAAAAAGCCCAGCTCTGCCCAATCTATTTCCACTCCTAAAGGGGAGAGGAGGTAGGTGAATAAATTTATGGAGGTGGAGAAATTAATTTTGGGTGGTAATATTAACAATGCTCTATACACACTAAGAAATGGCCCAACTTCTTGTCAAAAAAAAAAAGAAATGACCCAACTTCATTGTGGTCACTGAGACCAAACGAAATGAAAATAGATAATGATTTTTCTACCCCTATTCTTGGCTGTTATACCCCCACAATTTTTTTATTCCTAGTTTACCTCTTAATAAAATGCAAAACATATTTATTATTTTTAGGATAAATAAATTGGAAAAACAGATTTATCTGTAAATAGATAAATCTGGTTTTAATTTTTTTAACACCACGTATTTATCCTAAAAATAGATAATTCTGTTTTACATTTTTGAAGGGGTAAAATGGAAAAAAAAATTGTGAGAGTATAAGAGCCATTGGTGGGAGTAGAAAAATCAACATCCAATTTCATGACCCAACGCCAACCAAGTTTGGAATATAAAATGGAAGTAACGTTTTTATTTATTTATTTATTTATTATAAATGTAATGAAAGTATCGTTACATCGTCGTGGTCTACTCGCTACCTAAATTTATGAGGGATGAAAACAACAGTTCGGAAATTAATTCTGGAAAGAACTCAAAACACTATCTAACATTTGTCTTTTTTTATCACTATACAGTTCCAATGTTCCATCATTGAAATCATCTCGATCCATATTTTTGGCATTATATGCCTGAAATATAAAATCTCCATTGAATATTTTTCTCATGAATTTTCAAGATTGGCCAAGAATGCCAACCCAACTAAGAATGTATGTGGACTTCATTGTATTTGGTGTTATCTTATATATGTCTCCAATAATATAGATAAGATCGATCCATTTCATGTGTATGCTAACACGGCTTGACAGATACTGAGATGTACAAGGGACCTGAGTTAATTAATTCCATGAGAATGTGACCTTTTTTTTAATGGCAAACATATATATAAATAATATAAGGGGGCGCGAGGGGTACCCGAAACCATACAAAAAGTCGCGAAGCAAAGCCATGAGAATGTGACTGAAAGAAGCAAAGAGTCCTAAATCTCTGCGATCTTCTTAATGAATATATATGTTTCTGAGTAAATCTAGTGGTGTTGCTAAATTGCCTTAACCTTAGGGAAAAGTAATCTAACTCAGCCTCACATTTTGGATCAATTTATTGCTACCATCACTCTCTCACCAAAATCCCCATTTATATTTACTCACTCATCAGAAGCCAACTTGTTAACTCCCTATTAACTCTATCATATAATAATAATAATAATAATAATAATAATAATAATAATTATATAGTACTTTACAAAACCATATGTCATTGTTCTTCCCATATTGTTCCATCCCCATCTAATGAATACAGTAGCTTTTTTATAGCGTACTACTCTGGTCTAGGGGTCCAGAGTAGTCTAGTTAATTACATTTATTTGACAAAACCAAATAATTAACGTTTAGTGGATACTTTATAGTGGATAACAGGATAAGTATGTGGTAAGTGTTTGATACTAGTTTACTCATTTATGGATCTTGGCGCCATCGACAACTTGGCTAAATGCACTAGGTTTGAGTTAGGGTGTGCCTGAGAGTGTACGGGAGGAGCGACCGTAGCGGGCTCCAAAATTTTGGGGGCACCAAATTGTTTTATATGGTATATATACATATATTTCTATAAACATATATTTAAATTAAAAAAAATAAATAATTTCCATACCCATTTTTTAAACAATTTAGACAGATAAAAAAACCTATCAAACTTAACAAATGGACCTACATATACATATATAATAAAAAATTTAATTATATTAAAATAATTATCTGAAAGTCTCAACTTAAATTTCACTCACACCTTTAGGATGAGAAACCAAAAGACATCATAAACCAAACCCAGTATTTATATAAAAACCTTAAAAAAGAAACTACTAGCTTATAACATTTTTTCACTGACTTATATATAGTATTTTTCCAAATGCTACTTAAAGTAGAGTTTGAGCTTAGAACTTATAGTATTTCCTTTTTTCTCTATTTTATCCTTATTACTTTAACCAAATTAGTTATTTATCTTTCATTAAATGATTATTCACTCTTATTTTTATGCATTAATCACAAATGACCTTTTTTGTCATTTTGATATTTGTAAGCTAGTTCAATTGTTAATTTTACGAAAAACTTTAAATTCAATCTGCTAATTTACCCGCTATCCACTATCTCATTTGCTATAAACTAGCATGCATGTACCGTACCACTACTTTTTATCAAGTAGAGTTATAGCACTATACTCCTCCGGACTCAATTATAAGCAAAAAAAAACCTCACACTAGTTAAGAAAGTTAGTTATGTACTTTTAATATTCTTGATTTTGTACCCAAAATAAACTAATTTTACAAACATGCTCTTATTTTTTTGGGAATATGCGAGACTCTTAGTAGTAAAAGTAGAATTAAATAATAGTATTTTTTTATATAAATAAGTTAGTTTCTTTTGACAAAATAAAGTTAAGTTAATTGACATTTGTTTATACTAGTGTGCTATACCCGTGCGCTGCACGGGTCTAAATTATATTTTAGAATATTTTAATGTGTTATTCTCTAATTGTGTTTTAATAAATGTTTGTATAATTATATATCTACAATTTTGACATCGAAAATGAAGTTGGTCATAACACATGATAGACTGATTTGTGATCCACAACTGGATTGGGCCCGTGGCCCCGTCCGGAACAGAATGTAAAAGCAACTTCTATAAAACATGACTATTATGTAAACTCACTTCTCACACCCTAAGACCGTAAAAATTCATACTAAGTCTTTCATGGCTAATTAGGTACAAAGTAACTCAAAATACCTTAAAGATGAATACACAACACCAATAATATTATTAACCGAGTAGTTATGATATTCATCAACATGTTTATAGAAAATAAACTCATCCCAACAGTGAACCAACAAATAAGAGTTGACCACACATAACAACATGGTCATATGGTATTAGAAAATAAACTTATCCTATAAAAGAGTACTAAAGCGTTGTTAGCCATATAAAAAGTTTGAACCTATTAACGGACAGAAGAAAAGTTACCAAAGCGAAAGGGAAAGTACTGAAATTTAGGAGCAAATCTAAGGCAAGGAAACATGACAAATATTCAAATAGAATTAGTGTAAAAAACATAATTAGAATCATAACTTGAAACCGATGAACTCCGCCACAATCAATTTCTCACCTTCATTTAACAAATCAGAACCTAAAAAAATAACAATTTTAGTATCAGCCAAATTCAAGTCAGGATCGTTCATCCAAAAACCCAACTACAAATCACATAGCTCAAAAAGTAAAATTGTTACCAACTTATCTTCTTTTTTAAATATGTCTTGTAAACCTCTACATTTAATTTAAAAAATAAGTTTATGGGGGCAACTTATAATTTTTTATGGGGGCTAAATAAAATTGCTATATATATATATATATATATATATATATATATATATATATATATATATATTTCTAACCAATATAATTTTTCAAGTGGGGTCAAGTGCCCCTAATTCCATCAACATGGATCCGTCCCTATGCACTGTGCGATTCTGATACTGAAATTGGAATGCTATTAGCTTGTGCATATGAATATGAAAACAATTTTTTTTTAGTATGCTCAATCACCCTACTTATTTCCTAGATTAAAGTAATGAGTAAAAGCATACACTTAAAGCATTGATTGCAAAAAAAAATATAACATTTTCAAGTTTTAAATAGTTTTGAATTTACAATTTCGGAAACCGTTCTATGAAAACGTAAATTATGGAATTAATATGTTCTTTAAAACATGGAATATTTTGAGAATAATACTTTTGCAATAAATTTTGTCTTCTAACGTATGTTCTCATTTATTTTCATGAGTCTACATTAATTTTGAAATTTTGATTGTAACCAATTTTTTTTTGTTATTTTGAATTTGCATTTTTGTAGTACAATAACAGTAAAAACCAAGAGTAAAAGTTTGGAGGGATAGGAGAATTAGTGCTATAAATTATAGATTATAGATTATCGTAAAAGAGAATAATTGTAACTATCATTTTTACTTTTTGAAAGGTTTCTAATAAAACATGTTATAATATATTTCGTATGAAAAAATCGATGTTTAAAAATGAAAATTTAGTTTTATATATATATATATATATATATATATTATTTATATAATAAATAGTTTTAGATAATTGTGAATACAAAAAAACATCCTATTAATAAATAGGATTGAGAAAAAAATTTGGATAATATGTAGGCTCGTGCTACGCACGGTGTATAGTATTTTTTTAATAAAAAAGTAGACAATCATAAATACATGTAATATTTAGAATAAACTATCAAGTAATTACAAATATCCAGGAAATTGAAATTTGATTATTTCACTAGTCTAATTTAAAAGTGTTATACAAAGAATTGTCTCATAACATACCATAAAAATTAATAGATTAAAAGAGTGAAGCAGCCAACACAATTATAGAATGTGCAAGGCAACATGCTTTGGGCCATTGAGCTATAAAGGCTTGCAAACATTGTAGCAAAATGGTGGATGGATTGCAAACATTGTTGTTAGCTCCCAACTTTAGACACTTTCAACACAAAATTCAGTAGAAAAATTCATCAATCAACAAACAATTGTGATGTGTCGCACCAAACCACTCTCGTGAGCCTCAAAAGTAAAAATAGAAATCATCACAAGCATAAAATAAATAAATTATGAGCCATATAAGGCACTGCCATCATAGCAACTACAGGGAGAGAAAAAAAGTTTGTAGAATAATGGTAAGCAACCTTAATAATACCATGGAGAGATCAATGAAAAAATCAGACTCAGTTAGAAATTTCTAGTCTATGTATCTGTCGATGCCACATCACAAATATAAAAATGACATAGAATAATAGTTAATAGATCATGTGAAATTAAAAATTACAATATTAATTAACAAAGGGAAGAGGAATAGAGATCGTTGAGATTTGTGGAAGCGATAGAGAGAAATGCTTACTTCAAAGTTGAGGGTTTCCTTAGCCTACTCATGGCAAAAAAGATTGAAACTTGAGAGAAAACAAAAAAAAAAAATACAAAGTAAGTATAAAATTGTAATTATTAAAAATTGAAACTTGACCTAGAGAGAAAGGTGTTGAAGAAGAGATTGTTGCACAAGGCTTGCATTGTTGCACTAACCTGTGATTTTCTATTTTCAACTTCTTTTTTCTCGTCTTCAACCGTTAATTTTTTAAAGAGAAAGGTGTTGAATACTGAAGAATAGGGTTTTCTATATCTATCAAGAAGGAAAATAGCAAAAATTGAGAAATCAAGAAGTGAAAGGAGGAGGAACCCAAATGGCGCTACGATTTTGTGAATGTCGCATATAGAAAGCGAGAGGAGCTTCAATGTGTCGTCGAGAGAAATAGTTATGTTCTAAAAATCAGGAGAATGAAGATAGAAGGAGAAATAGATGATTAAAGTTGAGAAACTTGAGGGTTAAAAAATCTATGGAGATAGAGAGGGTATATTGAAGCCAAATTCAAATTGAAAGTTTGAATAGGAAAGGAATAGGAAGAAGATAAAATTTAGAAGATGATGGTACAAATGATTTGTGAATTGTAATTTATGCATTTTAAATTTAACTGTCTGTTATAAAACAAATGAAGTTCAAATGATGTGTGCTTTGCAAGTTTCATGACATCAAAATTAAGTATGAATGCTTAAATTTGAAAATGCAAATTTTGAATTGGATTTTCATAGTTGTCATAGTCAAATTTCAAATAAGTGGGAAACTTCAAATTTAAGTTTGAAAACTTAATTTGGAGAATTCAAATAAGAGGGAAAGGTCAAAATTACTATAAAGACAGTTAATATTTTTTAGCTAACACAAGGTAGTACTAATCTCTCTAAAAAGGTTAAATGGGCATAGATGTTTTGTAGTTGTCATTCCAATGTTAACGGTTACAGAATTTTATTTCATAAGTTTGTTTCCTTCAAATTTATTGTGTAACTTATACCCAATTAAAATACATTATGTCAATATTAATAACAAATTGACAATTTTCAAATTGAATTACCTATTATTGCAGGGCGCCAACAAAACATAAGGAGGATGATGTAATACTTGAATGCTTACATGGCATTTTCTGGGATTTACACGTAGGCGATGTAATTGTGAGGACTTTCATAATTGTATATTCTATAGATTTGAGTCCCAAAATATGAGTGCTTTTTTCTCAAACATTACTCTAGTCTGAGGGCAATCCTTTTTTTATGGGGCAATTTTTTTTATTAAACATACCTACGTAAATTATTTTTATCTTGTGGGGGCAATTTCCCCATCCCTTCCCGACATAGATTCACCACTGCAGGGTATCTTGATTTTATGAGTTATACTTCTTACTTTCAAGGGTTGGATTTCAACAATGTTCCTTTTGCTTATAATTTTTTTTCCTGCTTTTAAATTGTGGAAATTGTGTCCATAATATTTTTCCTCTTTTAGTTTTAAATATTTTGATTATATATAATTTTGGCTCCACACTTTTCAATTGCGACATTCACAATATTTGAAGACAAGAAATAGAGAGAAATATAATGAAGGAAAATAAATTGGCTCCTTTATTGCATAAGAAAACTCTCAAATTTTCTCAGTGACTAGTGCGGTGACCCGTCCGATGGACGATGCCAGTGCTTCAGGTTCTATGGAGGGGGGAATGGTTTAGGTTATATTAAAGACAAAGCTTAAGTTATGTGGCACGATTATTATGAAACTAAAATTAAATTTTCAAATGACATATATGTAAAAATAGAATTTAAGTCTTGTTTTTTGAGTGAAAATATACAAATAAGTTAAAAAACTTATTATTATTAACTTACTAGTTTTATGACCCGTGCTCCGCACGGGCTCACCTTTACTAAATAATGGTATTTAATTTTTTTTACAAATTTGTAAATAAAATATAATTGAAGTGAGTCTTATTTTCGTTTGTTAAATTTGGGGAATATCATAAAAATTAATAATTATAACCGAATCAGTAAATGGTTAAACATTAGTGTTGGATGAAAAACACAAGAAAAATAGAAGCACACCCATACTAAGTTGAAAGAAGATGATATGTGATTTTATTGTAAATGTGGCCGAAGTTTCCGCGAAAGCAAATACTTGAAAATAAGTGACTCATTATTCTTGAAATGTGGCCACCAATTCAGTTGCCAATAAATGGGGTTGCATGACTATAAAGAAGACAGTAAAATTATAAAGTGAAACACATGTTATATACACGGTTGGATGAAAACCACCAACAAAATAGAATGCTTATAAAAAAACAACAAAATAGAAGAATCCAAAGATAGTTGAAGAAATATGATGAGGGGTTATTTTGTAAATGTGATTGAAGTTTCCGTGATTTAGTAGTGACGGAACTAAATAGATTCAATAGAGATTTTAGGTTTAGAAAATATAAGGAGAAGAAGTATAAAAATAAATAATTTTTTTAAAGGTTCAGTAAAATATGTCGTAAAAATATAAAGATAAGAAGTATAAAAAGAAATAGTTTTTTTAAAATGCTGAAATTAGTAAAAAATTGAGGAACAAACTTCAGGTATATGAATAGTTAAATATTTTTAAGCGTTAAAGTACCTCAAAACATGGTATTTAGCATCACACTTTACATATTTTGTTATGAAATTATTTGTTTTTCACCAAACTGGTTCTTGAGTAACAACTTTGCATAATGGAACACTTAAAAAAATTTCTATCTCTAAAGTACACCAAAACATACTACTTAGCCTCTCACTTTACGTATTTTGTTATGAAATTACTAAAAATTTTCACCAAGTCGATTATTATGGAACAAACTTCGCGTAATTGAATAGTTAAATTTTTTCGGAAGGCTAAAGTTCCCCAAAACATACTTTTAGCATCGCATTTTACGTATTTTGTGACAAATTTTTTCCACCAAACTGATTATTGTGAAACAAACTTTGAGTTTTGAACATTTATAAACTCTAAAGTTCACCAAAACATAATACTTAACATATCAATCACCTTAAGTATTTTCTTACGAAATAGTTTTTTCACTAAGCAAGATATTGATGAATGAACTTCCCGTATTTGAACATCTAATTTTTTCAGGCTCTAAAACATCCCTTAACATATAAAAATAAAAAAAAATAAAAAACATTGAAGTTTGAGCCAAAGTACGGATTGAAGCCACGCTACTCATATATAATATAAACACTAATTGAGATATTCTTTTAATACCAATTGATCCAAAATGATCAAAATAAGAGTCATAAATAAAAAAAATTAGTAGTAGTAAATTAATACTACATTAATTTAAAAAGAAACAAATAAAAATTATTTAAAAAGACATTAAAATATATAAAAAGTAAATATATTGATTAAAAATAAAAAAGTAAAAAAAAAAAAATTGAGCGCGCATCCACGACTGCATACTAACTGCAGTGCGGCATGCACATTATAAATAGAGATTACGACGAATACCTTAGAACAAGAGAGTTTATTATATAATTAGTCTAAATTTAAATCAAATACATAAAATTTTTGTTTATATTTAAGGTTTGTTGTAGTACTACATAATAGTGGTAATTCACCACCAAAAACATAATGCAATATTAAGCTGTATGAAAAGTATTTCCATGGCTTTGACATATGACAAATTTGGTTTTAGCTTGTCTTTCTCCCATGATTGTGGAAACAGAGAAAGATTCGTGAAACATGAGATGACATCTAATCTAACGCTAGTCTTGTTTGTTTCCCTCGATCAGTCTCAACTAGCCAACCTGTAAATCAACATCTACTGCCAATCCAAATATTCTCTTAAACCCCTTAAATTACTTACTCTGTTTCTTGTTGGGTGTGAAAGAAAACACCCATCTTTGACAAAACCGTAGTACCCGTTGAGCTACAAGATAATAATAGTATCAATCATTACTTTCTTTTTGAAATGAAGGGAATGGTGTACGTGTAGCGTGTACATTGTTTACAGAGTTTGATTTTGTTTTTGTTGCCATGAGTTCAAGTAATCATTGGAGTAAGGATCTCTACGTTTGAATATTTGTGGTCTTTAGCCACCCCACCCAGTGTATCTATCTGGATTCTGATGCTTGCCAAACTGTCTTCGTAGGTGGACAAGTATCCCAAATAATTTAGCCAAAATTTGAGTAACCATTCAGATTTTAGAGAGTGTCTAATATCAATATAGTAGTTCCAAAACACACGTACAGAGAGAGAGAGAGAGAGAGTTGGGGAGATTTCGAGTATTAGCTAGCATTGCAATCAAGTCATCAGACGCTGACTATTTTGGTAAATTCCAGATGTTTCTAGGTATCCTCCCTCCGTCCATGAATTGACGATGACCCACGCAAAAATAAATTCCAAAAAACAATTATTCTGTCATATTATTTAGCATAAATAATAATCAATCAATCATATATGGAGATCGATTGATGAATTTCAATCATATTCCCTATGCAGTTTTTGAGCCACATGGAGGTAATGTACCACTTTGAAAAATCAGGACTCATCAGGACCCTACCAAACTCTTTCCTTTTGCCAAATGATCCGTCTTACGTACGTGCATGATTAGTTGTCGACGTGTATTTGACTTACTCGGTTAACGTCAATTTTACCCTCTTCTTTTTTTTTTTTCAAAGAAGAATGAGAGTCATGTTAAAACTTTTTGACACAAAAAGCTCTTTAGGGAAAATTATTTAAAAGGAAAAAGAGTACTTTCATCTGTTATTAAAAACATAAAAAGGATGAGAGAAACAGAAGAGTTCAAGGGGGATTAGACAAAAACCTTTGGTAGTAAAATAATGTCAACGAAAGCAGAAATGTGAAAGATCTAACCTATTACGAGTAAAGTCCTCTAAAACAAAATTAGGCAGCAACTCAAACCAATTGAAATCCTGACTAATAAAGTCATAGTTAGCTAATCTGCACACGAGTTTCTTTCTCTATAGATATGGGAAAAAGGAAATTCATCCCTTTGGTTAATTATAGTAATGCAATTATGCCATATATTTCTAAGTCTCCACGGAACTTAATCAATGGACTTATAAGATGCCACTGCAAAGGCTTAATCAAATTCAATCCAGAGCTTGCACCATCCTCAAAAGCAACTTCATTCGAAAAATTTCAGCTTCAAAATCGATACCAATGCCTACATAATCTGAAAAACAACCCATAATTTCCCAACTCGAAAAGTGACAAACCACCGCAAGCCGCTGGACCAGGATTACCACGACCGGAAGCCCAATCTGAATTGCATTTAACCCAACTGCACAAAGGCGTATGCCAGATGACTTCAACCAATAGACAGAGCCTTTGGATGGTGGCCCAACACAGATAAATGCTTTAAGAAACAAAATTCATCAGTGGAGTTCGAATTCACACCTATTGAGCTGTGACCAAATAAAGAAATTGTAGCAGAGATAAGATGAAGGCGCCTGTCAAAATGACAAAATAATATATAGAAAAGAGTACAATGGGTACTCAACCCTTAAAAAGAACGTGGGGTTTCCTCAAGAGGAATTAAAAGATGTTGGAGTTTCCTCACAAAGTTCACAAAAAACGCTAGAGTTCTCCCTTTCGCTATCATCACACACCCGCTCTCTCTTTCGCCACCACGAAACCCTAACCTTCTCTCAGCGCGCCTACCATCCTCGTTCTTCACACCAAACATGCTCTTCTATCACAATTTTTTATCCTTTCATTTGAGGTACACTTTTTTCCTCTCTTGGTGGTAGTTTATTGCTAGATTTCGGGACCAAAATGTCTTTATTATAAATGACATGTTGCCCCTCTTGAGTGTGTTAGCCAAAAATAGTTTTACATTGCATTTTAATAGTATTTTTTCTTCTCGATGTTTTTTTTCCTCTAAGGAGAGTTTTACATCAAAAGACTTTAATAAGACTTCATATCTCTTTATTTTCCTTTAGAAAATAGTTTGTTCAATTAGCCCACATTGCATACTCATTTCCTTTTAGAAAATAAATCATTTGCACAATTTTTTTTTGACGGAAAAGCAATTGCACAAATGATGATGATGAATAAAATGTATGTTTTCACGTTTCATTTTTGTTCTTGTGCCTCTATTTTGGCACTAAAACAAAACCCGTGGAGCAATGCTTTTTTATTTTTTATTAACATTAAAGTACTTACGGGTGGGGATTAGAAAGCAGACTTCTATTTTATTTGTTTACAATAAAAAGCAGACTTCTTTGTGGCTGTAACATCATTTTTTTTTTTAACATATAAGTGCACTTTCTTTGCGCCAAAAAAGTGAAGGTAGTTTAGGACACTGTTTCTTAGAATGTGGTTTTAGGCCTAACTCAATCCTATAAAATTGGTTTGTAAGGTGATGGTTGTTTCTTCATTATAAACCCTCTAGAGACCTTATCACTAGTCAATGTGGGACTTGGGATTTTTCCTAATACACCCCTCACGCGCATCACCTTTTTATTTTTTTATTTTATTTTTGGGTTTGTAGCGTGTTTTTTTAATGGTAGGTGGCCCGATAGATCTTGGATAGGCTCTGATACCATCTTAGAATGTGGTTTTAGGTAGAGCCGTCAAAATGAGCCCAACCCGACGGGCCGGCCCAACCCGCCCGACAAAATAAGTAGTTTGGGCCAAAAAAAATGAGTTATAAAAAAATTGGCTGGCTCGGGCCGCCCAAAAATTACGGCCGTCATGCCATGGGCCCGTCATCATGGGTCAAGCAGCCTACTGGCTCGACAATTTAAAAAAACAGTGTAATTACATTTTTTTTTTGTGAACCACTTACTTTTTTTTTATCTAACCCAGTATTGTTTTTCAGGCCCAATTACTTGCCAGCGTTTTTTTAGTCTGATCCAAATAGAAAGATCCCAACCCGACGCTTTTTTGTGAACCACTTGCTGGCCCAGTTTCCAGACCACACAAAACAAACCCTAAAACGCTTCACTTTCTCATTTCTCCTCCATCGCGGTTGCAGAGCAGTTGCTAGCCTTCTACTATGTCACGCCCTCCGCGTCCTCCACGTCCTCCGCCGCATCCTCCATCCCCAAAACCACAGGTACTTTCATTAGATAGCTAAATGTTGCAGTTTTTGTTTTTTGACAGTTTTTGTTTTTTTTACTTCATCCGCATCCGCCGCATCCTTCCACAGGATCTTTTACTTCATTGAATTACAGTTTTTGTTTTTTGACAGTTTTTGTTTTTTTTTTGTAAAAATGATGCAGAGTTTGAGTACCCCTTCTGGTGTTAGTGTTAATATTGATGTTGGAGAGAACACCGACTTCGTGATGTTAGAGAATGATGATTTACAAGCATGTGTCAAAGAAGAGTATGAGCCACCAAAGAAGAAAGCTAAAGGTTATACCTCAAATGCTTGGAATCATTTTGAAAGACTTCCTGTTCCTAAAGGTGGGACACCAAAGTGTAAATGCAAAGGTTGTGGGCAGGAGTACCGTTGTGCGACCGGGAGAGTACGACTCACTTAAACCGTCATATTGAAACTTGTGGAAAAATTCAGAAACTTGAAAATGTTTTGTCAAGGAAACTTGATGATAAAGTTGTTCGTGACTTGATTGCACAAATGATTATATTGCATGACCTTCCATTTCAATGTGTTGAGTGGCGAGGATTTCAAGCATATTCACATTATATTTCTTTTGGTGAGGTAAATACTGTTTCAAGAAATACTACTACTGCTGATGTGATGAAGGTCTACTTGCATGAGAAAGAAAAGTTGAAAAATCAATTAGCTAGGCATAATGGTAGATTGTGTTTTACCTCTGACTGTTGGACTTCTTGCACTACTCGTGGTTATATGACTTTAATCAGTGCATTTTATTGATGAGGATTGGAAGTTAAATAGTAAGTTGTTGAGCTTTTGTCATTTAGAACCCCCACATACTGGTCATGAACTATCAAGAAAGATGCTTGAATTAATGAAGGAATGGGGAATTGAAAAAAAAGTTTTTTCAGTTACTTTAGATAATGCTTCCAACAATGATAGCATGCAAAATATAATGAAAAGTCAACTTTGTTTGTCAAAAAGCTTGTTATGCAATGGAGATTTCTTTCATATTAGATGTTGTGCACACATTTTAAATCTTATAGTTCAAGACGGATTAAAGGTAGCATCCGATGCATTGCTCAAAATTAGGAAAAGTATAACATATGTGAGGATTTCCGAATCAAGAAAGAAACTATTTGATCAATGTGTTGAAGAAGTTGGTGACATTGATTCGAGTGTGGGTTTGCGTATGGATTGCCCCACTAGATGGAATTCTTCTTTCTTAATGCTTGAGAGTGCACTTAGGTATAGTCGTGCTTTTGTATGCTTGAGTTTGAAAGATGAGCATTATAAGCATTGTCCAACAAATGAAGAATGGGAAAGAGGAAGAAAGATTTGTGAATTTTTAGAGCCTTTTAATGAAATCACTAACATGTTTTCTCGGTTCTAAATATCCAACATCCAATTTATACTTCATGCAAATATGGAGAATTGAAGTTTTGTTGAAAGACAATAGATTAAGTGAAGATGTTGTGATTAAGGACATGACTTCAAAAATGGTGGAAAAGTTTGATAAGTATTGGAATGAGTATAGCCTAATTCTTGCTTTTGGATGTGTTCTTGATCCTAGAATGAAGTTTCAATTTTTAAAGTATGCTTACTCTAGACTTTATTCCAACAACCTCATTGTTGATGAGAAGTTGAGCATTGTGAAGAATGCTTTATATAAACTTTTCAATGAATATGTCAACAACGTGGAAGCTACTCCCATAGACTCTCATCCTTCAAATCCAACTAACGAAGCAAAGACAAACACAAATTGGTCAAAAGAATATGATGTAAGTATTAGTTCGTTATTTGATTAGATCACTTGTATTAATGATATATCAATCTACTTGACTTAAACTTGTTTTTTGTTTGAATTATGATAGGCTTTTGAAGAGCAAGAGATGAAAGAAACAATGTTTAATGGAAAATCTGAACTTGACCTCTACTTAGCAGAGCCAAAACTTCGGGTCACAAAGATTTAAATGTTTTGGAATATTGGAGGGTCTCTCTCAAAGAACATGGTGATTTAGGAAGAATGGCTAGGGATATATTGAGTATTCCAATAACCACAAAAGAGTATCCGAGTCCACTTTTAGCATTGAAGTCGCATTTTGAACAAGTATAGAAGCACTCTACTTTCAACAAATTTGGAAGCTCTCATTTGCACTCGCAATTGGTTACTTGGGTTCTCAGATGATGGTAAGTTATAATTTAGACTTTTATTTAATGTTATTCTTTTTATACTCTTACAATTATGTGCTATCTATTTGACATTGTTATGGTTAAATCTTTATTTTAATGTGTTAGGAGAATTTGATTTTATTGATGTTGCTATTGATGGTGCGAATGAAAGGACAACCCAAGTTGGTGAAGACAAGAATCATCCAAATATCATCATTTTGGATGAGCAAGAATGATGTGGTGACTTATCTTATTTTGAGAAGGAACTCGTTTTTGTAATTGAACCATTTTGGTTGCTAGACAATTAACATTGCTTTTGCTTGTTGGACAATTAATGTAGCTATGATGAATTACAATGGTTGTATTATTTTGTTTTTGTAGTTGGACCTTGTGTACTAGTGGCCTTGTTGCCTATTTTGAAGTAACTAGTGGCCTTGTTGCCTATTAGTGTAATTGTGCATGTAAGCATTACAGTATTTGTGCGAGGAAGGGTTTCCCTTATAGACCTTGACATGTTAAGAGTTTGATGATTCAAGCATTTTGTGAAGTCTGCTGCCCACCTTTTCTCTTTGGCTAATTACTAGTACTCTTTTTTTGGCATTACTTGCCCACCTTTTCAAGTAATCTTTTATTTTTATATATGTTGTTGCCTTGTTGGATTCTAGGTTGGGAAGTAAAATATATCTGTTTCTTTATGTTTTCAGTTGTGTGTAAAAAAAGTTTTCAATTGTGTGAAATGTGAAAAAATGAAAATTCTAATAAAAT
This sequence comes from Oxytropis ochrocephala, assembly GCA_020916435.1. Lineage (NCBI taxonomy): Eukaryota > Viridiplantae > Streptophyta > Magnoliopsida > Fabales > Fabaceae > Oxytropis > Oxytropis ochrocephala. The sequence goes on along the minus strand of CM037089.1, from coordinate 11,790,239 downwards.
CAGTGTTTAATTAAAAAAAAGTGAATTGAAGAGCCCATGGGCCAGCCCGTTTGGCCCGCAGCCCGCATAGGGCTGATAACTTTTGAGCCCGAATTAAATATGGCCCAGCCCGCCCGAGCCCGAAATTGTCTTTGGCCCGAATGGGCTGGCCCGAATGGGCCGAGCCCGCCCGAATTGACAGCTCTAGTTGGCGGGATCAAACGAGTGCACTAAAAGAGTGTGATATTGTTCCAAGAAGATAGCTCAGTTGGCGAGCTAAGGTACATGAATGAGTTGCAATTTGCAAGGAGGTCCAAAGTTCAAATTCTGGAAACTAACATTCCCCCACCCTACTAATATTTGCTTTTAAAAAAAAGAGTGTGATATCGAATGAGTGTACTAAATGTGTGGAAATAGGGGTCCCGAGTTCAAATCCAAGAATCTAACATCCTCCTCCCTCACTAACGTTGCTTATAAAAAAGTCAATTTCTTTTTAGTTTTCGTTTATTCTCGATAGAAACCATTACAAACTTTCATATAATTTTATTGTCTTTCAGCACATATCAGATTTTATAAATATTTTTTTGAGTATAAATGATTTTTTTTAGTTTTGTACTTTTAAATGTTTCTTAATTTAATTATATATATTTTTCATTTTTCTTTTCATAATGTGTTAATATTCTTTTATTTTCTAACAATTACTTTTAAAATTTTATTTTAAAACTTTTATTATTTACAAATGATAAGTATTATTTTAGTTTTAAGTTTTTAAATGTAATTGGTAAAATTTTGTCTTCTTTGAGAATAAATCAAATTTAAATTTTTTTATTATAATATTTTGGCTTTTGAATCACAATTGAAAAACATTATATAGATGCTATCAGTATAATTCAATGTCTTTCGTTGCTTTCGGATTCGATTCTTACAGTAGACAAATTTAGTGTTGGCCAGTGCAAAATTTAAGTACAAGCAAAGATTAGTCTTTCATTAAAAGTGTTGGAAACTCAGTGGATAGCCCGTGGTTGTTCGAACAAAAAAAAGTATAATTCATTGTCTTTGAACAAATGTCCAATTTCTGAATGCACTATGTGGAACATTGAACGGTATTGATTATAAAAATTATTTTTATTTTGTGGGAATATATCAATATTTAAAATGTCATTATAATATTATTCATAAATGACTGTTTTGCTTTGATCAATATTACATATTATTGTATTATCTCATTATATGTTTTTAATATTATTTTTCTGCTTGAACACTCTCATATTTTTAGATAACTAAAACAACAAATTATATTGGTGATGTAAAATTTTAATGTAATAAACTCAAGTACAAAAAGTCTTGAAAATGAAGCGATATACATGAGTATCTTGCTAGTACTTTTAGAGATTGGTCCTTAGCTTTTTTTAAGTTACAATTGAAAACAAAGAAAAAGACAAACAAAACTAAATCCTCAAGAATGCTTTAGAGGCATCATCTTCAATAGAGGGCAATTCACCAACTCCACCAAGTCTTTTTCATACGAGTGAGCTCTTATATTGGCTAAAATGTTCGCACAATGGTTTGCTTATGAGAAACAACACACCGCCAATCTCTATCTTTAAAGAGAGTAATGATATTTGGACAAAAAAATTTAGATAAATATAGTCAAAAATCAATTCACAACACCAATTAACCAAGTTTTTTAGGTTATTAACCAACCCGTCTTTTCAGAGTTTTTTAAGTCATTAACTAAAAACTTGGTTAATTGGTTACTTGGTTAATAACCTAAAAAATTTGGTTAATTAATATTATGAATTGGTTTTTGTCTATATTTGTTTGAAATTCTTTGTCCATATAACATTATTGATCTTTAAAAGGGTTTGTATTTGAACAAATTCATTGTTTGCTATAACGATGGAAACGACTATTCGACTAACACCGTGTAACATGTAATTCACTATCAGCAAGAAATCAGATACACAGTGAACAAACCTGAAGCCCCACTCCCAATATAATCGACTAGGACACATACCCGTGCATACACGCACGGTGCGCCATGAAAACGTTGTAGACATATGGATAGTGTGACTAATATTATGATGTCACATTCTAATGGTAAGGATTTGTACCAAAAAGTTCACATTACTTGTGCAACCTACTAAAGAGAATATATATATATATATATATATATATATATATATATATATATATTTTGATAATAATAAATATAGTAACTACAGAACATGATGCACCTTGGTTGTACGCATTGCTGTAACATATACAAACTTAATAAGGTAGTACATGTTAGTTTACTTAAGAAAAAGTAATATCGGATGACTTTGATGTTGGATGTGTAACTAAAGGTTTAGATACCCCTCGAAGAGCATTTGCAGCTGGTGATGTTGATGGTGATGTCATAGTGGCCTGTTCGTGTATAAACCAACTTGATCCAAGCCCCAAACTGGATCCCGTAGAATCTTCCAAGTAATGCCCAACCATCCGTGAAGTAGCAGTGGTTATCAATTTTCTCAACTAAGACAGTATTGACATTGCCTAAGGGATATAAAAGGACGACGTTCATAGGAACGTCGTTAGGATACATGCGGGAGAAAAACGAAGGGAACCAGCCGAAAGGCTGTAACAAGTAACAACATTTATGAAAAGAACACGAATAAGCTAAATCCATGTATGAAGCAACACAATCATTAAATAATACAAACGAAAATCAGAATTAGAGTAAGGTTACCTCAGTTGGAGCGAAATCGATTAAAAGAACATCACCATAAGGGTCACCGTTTGTTCTGCCGGAGTTGGCCATTAATTTTCCCTGGAAGGGTTTACTTGGGGGAAACCTGAAGTGAGAGTGCAATGAAATGGAAGATTAGATAATGAAGTAGGTGTAAGTTATGACTTGTTTCCCTTTCTAATGGCGTGTTATTTTTGTGTTGCAGATAAACACACTACCACACGCTAAAAAGTCTCATTGGGAGCTGTAGATAACTGTCAGACTCCATTGTCCCTTCACCTGTCACACCGATAGATGTTAGTAGTTCCTATATAGCCATCTAATTTGATTGAAACGTTAGGGTTCCACTTATATCTAAAGTTACCCCATTAAAGATAAAAAACCTATGACATAAACCCTAATATGATAGCCACTACATGAGGCCCACATAAATAGAAGTCACACTCATGTAAAGGGTTTTTTTTTTTGGTACCCCCACCCTTAACCCTCTTACCCCCACATACCACTAAAAACCCCAAAATACCCTTAAAAAACGTATTTTTTTAAAAACAAAATTTCAATCGTATATACATACTTTTAAGGTATATATGATCTCCTTTTTCTCTCCAATCGTATATACATGTATATACGATGGCTTTTTGATGTCCAATCGTATATACTCAAAACGTATATACGATGGTTTTTTTTTGTTTTTTTTAAGGATTTGTTTTAATTCTTTTAAAAAATGTTATAAAAAGCCTACTAAAAATTCGTTAAAGAGTCAAAACTAATCAAAAAAATTATAAAAGCACCACTAAAAATCTAATAAAACCAAAATAAGGCTATGCGAATTTTTTTAGATTTTTTTGGAGACTATGAAAAATTAAAAAAGTTAATAAAAAATAGTAAACGATAAAATTTGGGTTTTAAGCCCGTAGTCCCGTAAGAAGTCCCTTTTCCGGGATTCATGCTTGTTGATTTTTTCGGATTTAATGGTCGTGGTTTCATTACGATCGGAGTAGGTTGCCCAAAAACCGATTGTTTAGCCTAAATTATTCGTTCGACGTATAACACCGTCACGTGTTAACGAACTACACACTAAACCTATTTTTAGGCCTAAATTATTCATGTCTAATTTATCTTTATTAAAAATATATAATTTTAATCAATTTTTATTTGACAAAAAATTTTATAGGGATTGTATATATACCCCCCAATCGTATATACACCGTCGTATATAGGATTTGGGGGGTGTATATACGATCCCTATAATTTTTTTTGAAGCTATGGGGATATTTTGGGGTTTTTAAATTTTGTTAAGGATATTTTGGTCTTTTTGTAGGGTACGTGGGGGTAGATGGGTATAAGGTGGGGGTAAAAAAAACCCTTTTGTAAATACTATACATGAGCAAACACACACGAAATATACAAATTTTGGCCACGTGACGGACCCAAAACTATGCACATATACTCCATATGAGATAAGCATGGTAATGAGATGTTTGGCGCTTAAAATAGGGAATAAAGTCGATAGTGTATTAATATGCAGGGGATTTCCTTAGCTACTCTAGGATCAAACGAAAATGTGTTTTTTTAATGAAAAAAAGAGAGATTAAGTACTCATCTTATTAGTAATCATTTGAAAATACATATGTAACCAAAAAAATGAAAGTACATCTGGTAACACAATCATACTAGGTTTTTTTTTTTTTTTGATAACAATAGGTAGCCACCTTTAAACTAGTATGAGCAATTCCAAAGGTTTTCTTCCAACAAACTCTACCCAAAAGTTGAAAAGCTGATAACTTGATAAGATAATCAAATCATACTACTATTTTAGAAGAAAGGGTTATGTTGAAGTAGAATTGCTCATTTGTATGAATAAATTATCAAAGCGGCAAAACCATTATGAAACACAATTAATGCTAATCATGTAAGAGACGCTAAGCTAAATCTTTTGTTTTTTTTGACAACACGCCAAGCTAAATCTTAAAGTGTTGTCCAACCTCGTTATGCCCAATATTTTAAAACTCTGCATGCGTCCAACTATACCTACTAAAGCATGACCAAAAAAAAAAAAAAAAACTATACCTACTAAAGAGGCAGTAAGTAGTACTGTTTTTAGGGTACTAAGAACTTGAATCTTTTAAATCTGTGAAACTTGCTTCATAAAAAAAGAGTAAAATATGAGTGCAAGAATAAGGTCCCGGGTTCAAGTCCCGGAAACTAACATTCTCTCACCCCACTAACAATTGTGTATCTAAAAAAAACAAAAAAAAAAACTCCATCTTAATTAATAATTTTTTTAAATTCTCAATCTCTATAAAAATTGAGAATTGTGTTATAGGGTCTATAGAAAATTCAACTCACTTTTAATCCTCAAAATTTCTTCCATTAATGATTTTAGTCTCCATGAATTTTAATAGCGGTTAGAAGTATTATTAAAAGATTTAAAAAAACTATAAAAAATCAGGAGAGAATAAAAAACATTGATGGTGAAGATCAGCTCTTCGTATCTCACACAAAGAGCGTGAGTCTTGTTCCTCCTCTTATCTATGAAGCAGATGCAAAATCCTAAGTTGTACAGTGAATGAGCAAAGATGTGTGAGGGACCGAAGAACTAGTTAGAGAGAGATGGATAGGGAGAAGAGGGAGATGGACAAAATTGTGAAATGAAGAAATTTGGGGGCAAAAGTAAACTCCTTGATTCCGTAAAGGGAAACCGAAATGGGCCTCAAAAACCTACTATCATCAGTCATTTTAGGAGGTTCACCAGTGGACCCTAAAAAAGTGGTCCATATTAGGGGCATCCATATAAAAATAAAAACATAAAATACAAACATAACTAAAGATAAATTATAAAGAGATATTCACTTTACTAATTGCACTACGCCAGATTGGCTAAAAAAGAGCGCCACCATAAGCAGCGTTTTTTAATAAACGCCACCTATAGATGAAAAAGCATAGGAATATTCAGGCGTTTTTTGGAAAACGCTGCGTATTTGGATGACGAGAAGGGTAATACTCGCGTTTTTAAAGAAACGAGTATATGGATGACGAAGAGGGGAATATTCAGCGCTTTTTGAAAAAGCCGCGTATTTGGATGACGAAAGGGAAATATTCGGCGTTTGTTTAAAAACGCTGCGCATCTTGTTGCTCGTTCTCACATATAATCAGCGTTTTTACACAAACGCTTGAATATTCCCTTCTCGTCATCCATATACTCAGCGTTTCTTTAAAAACGCTGAGTATTGCTTCAATAAAATTTTTTTGCCCGCTCGTTTCTCTCTTTTTCTCATTTCCATTCGCGCTTTCTCTTCTCCTCTCTCTCTCTCTGCGTCGTTTCTCTTCTCTCTTCTCCACACCCAAAACCCACAAACCTCTCTCTCTCACGGTTCTCTTCTCTCTCCTCACTCTCATTAGCTCTTCCTCTCTCAACTTTCCCTCATTCTCGTTCTCCCTAGCACCACCCACAATCCCCCAAACCCACAATCCCCCAAACCCACAAACCCATAAACCCATAAACCCATAAACCCATAAACCTCATTCTCGTTCTCTCTTCCTCTCTCAACTTTCCCTCATTCTCGTTCTCTCTAGCACCCATAGTCCTCATTGCTTGTCCTCATCTTCTCTCAAAGGTTAGTTCTCTATTTTGTTTTTTGTTTTTTAGGTTTTTTGTTAGGTTGGAGATGAATATGTAGTTTGATTGGAATATGTTGAATGTGTGAAAAAAAAATATTTGATAAGAGAGGAATATGTTGAATGTATTTGTATGTGTTTGATATGTGTAAAATTAGTTGAATGTGTTTGATAGGAGAGAAATTAGTTGATATGTGTTTGTTGCTTGGTTTTGTTGAGATTTTGATTCTCAAATGATAGAGTTTTTTAAGCAAAGTGTGTGTCATCTATATTAGTAAAATCAAATATGCCTAAATCGAATATGCAAATTGTTTGTTAGGTTTTGGGAGTTTTTTTGTCGAGCTTCGCGATCGTTGTTCACGATCGGTTGGATATTTGTCGATGTTGCTTCCACTTGTTCGTACTTTTTTTTTGTTCTTTTGTTTATTTTCTATGAAGAATTAATGACTATATAGAAGACATCAAAGTCTTTGATTTGTTTAGTTGAAACTAGCTAGCTAGTTGATTGAATGTCTTAGCTTCAATAAAATTGTAAATTCTCTTATCCGAATTTATTATAGATATTGGGACATTATGGATAGAAAGTGGATGTCCGCCAATCGTGCATCCCAAGGAATATAGAGATGGAGTGGATTATTTTGTGAATCAGGCTGTTCAACGCTTAGGAGATCTAGTAATATGATATGTCCCCTGTTTATGTTGTTGCTATGTAAAATCGCTTAATGCGCATTTAGTTGGGGGACATTTAAAGGGTAATGGAATTGATCAAACTTACACTTGTTGGACAATGCATGGTGAGGAAAGAGTTGAATCTTCGAATATGGGTAATAGTCTTGAGAGAGATGTGCACCGGTTGACACCGAAATACCTACGTTTGTTGGGGATGAATTTGAAGAGATGGCAAAGGCTTTTGAAGACGATCTTAATGACCGTCCCTCAAATGTTTGAGAAGTTGATAACGGATGCAGAGACGCCGTTGTATGAGGTTATCTTGAATTCACAAAATTATTGGTCGTGATAAAGTTGTATAACTTGAAAACTTGCCACGGATGGACTGGATAAGAGCTTTCTTCGAATTACTCACACTATTGAAAGAAATGTTGCGAAGGATAATGTGCTCCTTCTCGGACGTATGATGCAAAACAAATGTTAGGGTCCATTGGCTTGAACTATGAGAAGATACACGCTTGTCCCAATGATTGCATTCTATTTCGGAATGAACATGCATTTTTAAAGTCGTGTCCTAAATGTAATGCATCGCGGTATAAAAAGAAAGATTCTCGCTCCGAGAAAAGGTGTTGTGGTATTTTCCCATAATTCCTCGATTTAGGCGTATGTCGTGACCGTAGTTCGGAAGATGCAAAACACTTGACATGGCATGAGGATGAAAGGATTAAAGATGGCATGTTACGACACCCGGCAGATTCTCCGCAATGGAAAAAATTTGATATTGATTATCCCGATTTTGGGTTGGATCCAAGAAACCTCGACTTGCATTGTCTGCGATGGTTTTAACCCGCACGGTATTGAGTAGCTCCCACAATTACATGGCCCGTGATATTAGCGATTTATAACTTACCTCCATGGCTTTGCATGAAACGCAAATATATGATGTTGTTGTCTTTGTTAATTTCTCGGCCCAAGCAACCGGAAATGATATTGATGTATACTTGGCTCCTTTAATTGAAGACTTGAAGCTAATGTGGGAGAATGGAGTAGAGGTGTATGATGGGTTCAAGGAAGAAAGTTTCAACTTGAGGGCTATGATTTTTGGCACAATTAATGACTTTCCAAAGATACGGCAATCTATCCGGTGCGATCTGAAAGGTCGCAGTGCATGCCCTATATGTGAAGATAACACCGATTGGATGTGGTTGGAACATGGTAGGAAGAATATCTACCACGGTCATCGTAGATTTTGCCATCTACTCATCGAAGATCGATCGCTGAAAAAGGCATTCAATGGGAATACCGAAACCCGTAAAGCTCCCACGGCTTTGACGGGTGAACAATCGTTTGAAAAGGTGAAAGATTTGAACATTAAATTTGGGAAGCCATTTGCAGGAGAGGTTGCCAAACGGGGTGGAAGAAAAGTCGATTTTCTTTGACTTGCCATACTGAAGTCATTATATGTAAGACACTTCATTGATGTGATGCATGTTGAAAAAATGTCTTTGAAAGTGTCATTGGTACCTTACTCAATATGCCAGAAAGACTAAAGATACCATCAACTCGAGGTTGGACTTGCTTAGTATGGGGTTGAGACCAGAATTGGGTCCGATAAAGAAGGGTACACGTACATATCTACCTCCGTGACTCATACTCTATCTAAAAAGGAGAAGACCGTGTTTTGTAAGTTTCTTCATGGAGTAAAAGTTCCAGGAGGGTATTCTTCAAATGTTACAAACCTTGTATCCATGAAAGACCTTAAGTTAAAGTCTTTAAAGTCCCATGATTGTCATGTTCTAATGGAGAATTTGCTCCCAATTGGTATACGATCCATTTTGCCTAAGAAAGTGCGCGGACGCTAACCAAACTTTGTTACTTCTTTAAGGCGATTTGTAGTAGAGTGATTGACCCTAGAAAGTTGCCATCATTGCAAAGAGAAATTACTCACACTTTGTGTGAGCTTGAGATGTATTTCCCACCTTCATTTTTGACATAATGATTCATCTAACAGTTCATTTGATTAGAGAGACACAATTGTGTGGCCCATGTTACATGAGATGGATGTATCCGTTTGAGCGTTACATGAAGATATTAAAAGGATATGTGAAAAACCGATCACGACCCGAGGGTTGTATTGTTGAGCGCTACATAGTTGAAGAAGCCATGTTGAGTTCTCGCACCGCTATCTATCTAGTCTTGAATATTCTGCGGGACTTCCAGGTCTCGTCACTTAGGAAGCATTACTAAAGGGATGTCAGGATATAAAATAGTTATGGTGTCAAGGGAAGAACTACATCAAGCACACTTATATGTTTTGCACAATGATAGTGAGGTTGATTCATATGTTGCCAAGCACATGGACATACTTAAGAGTGATTACCCATATAAGAGTGAAGTTTGGTTAACAAAGGAACACAATCGGAGTTTCATAGTGTGGTTAAAAGACCACATTGATTTCGAGTTTGTTATGAATCCTACTTCGATTTCAAAAAGATTGAGATGGTTAGCAAAGGTCCAAATATGCATGTTTTCTCTTACACCACTATCTAATTAATCGCATTTACACGTTCTATACAAAAACCCATGATGATCGAGTAAAATGCAAAATAGTGGGGTGACTCTTGTTGCTCAAGCTATGCATACATCAAGTGCCAAAGACAAAATCCCCGATATCTGCGAATATGTCATACTTCGGGTCATTGAACAAATATGGGAGTTGGATTACACCATGTTTCGAGAGTCCGTGTTCCAATGTAAGTGGGTTGACAATAATAATGGTTTCTGATTGATGAGTCGGGGTTCATGCGGGTGAATTTCAAGAAGTTGGGATATAAAGATGAGCCTTTTATTTTGGCATCCCAAGCTCAACAAGTGTTTTATGTCACCGATCCGATTGATATCAATTGGTCTATTGTTTCTTGACACAAAAAAATTAGTGAATTACATTTATGATCAAGAAACCAATGATGATGGTATCGAGGACTGACCCTTTCTTGGGGACATCACTAGAAGAGGAAAGTACTTATAGAGAGGATGTTGTGTATGTTAGAAAGGATCATACTGATGGAATTACGATTAAATCAAAAACAAAGTACCAAGGAGCGAATTGCAAAAAAAATTGTATCGAAAAAAGGAAAAGGTAACCGACATAGATGTTATTTTATAGACATGGATCTTATTTTCATCTTCTTTGACTGATTATTTATTTTTTTGTTGGATGTTTTTTTAAATGGATAAATATAACAAACAATGATTATGTTTTATTGCGGGTAAGATGGCGAGATCATAGTGATAGTGGGCATGACACCGGTGAGAAGCGATGATCATGATGTTACAAACTATATCGAAGCGTGCTCTCGTGGAATGACAGATTAAAAAGGATATCATCAACCTGGTTAAGTAAAGGAAAAGAAAAATTAAGTGTAAGATACTAATTAATTGCTAATTAACTTCATTCAATACTAAGTTTTAATTGTTTGTGATCTAATTTACTATTTACATAATGCAGGTCCAATGGAATGTTAAGGGTCTGCCAATTGGAGAAAACAGCACTCATTTGATTACTTTCCTTGGTAGTAAGGTAAAACAAATGATACCAATAACAATCACTACTTGGGTGAGCACAAAGAATCCCGTTTTGGAGAAACAAAAACATGAGTTGTGGGTAACAATACAGTATATAATTTTAGATCTTTTTGGTAATCTTATTTAGTAATTTTGTAGTCCCATATATATATATATATAAATTTATTTATATGATTTTCATTTAATGTGCATAAGCAGAAATATTTTGATGTGGATGATTCTAAAAAGGACTGGATAATGAAGGAAGCTTAAAGTGTCATAAAAATTTCGTAACGACATTAACAAAAAATTGACTTAAAGATGATAATGGAAACATCAATTGGAATCCTCCACCAATATATAGTGGGTTTATTTCAGAGGAGGATTGGCGGACATTTGTTAGGAGGCGACTTGAAGATCCAAAATTCTTGGTTAGTGCTACTATCTATTAAGTTATAACATATTTTTATATTTGACAATTATCTATTATACATTAATGTATACTTATCTCTCTTAATAGAAAGCAAGTGAGGTGAATCGAAAGTGTGCTTCAATTCAGAGTATCCTTATAGAGGCGGTGCTACTCCATATCAACATATTGAAGAGAGATTGGTAAGGCACAATAAGCTTGATTTTTTTAGTTTCAATAAACTTTTTATAAATAGTTTCTTAATATTTGGTAAATTTAAATATAGTTGGTGGAGAGTGGGAAAGATCCTACTAAAGAAGGTGTTGAGCGACATGTTTTGTGGGTAGAGGCTCGACTAAACAAAGAAAAGGAGATTGTTGATCCTAAAACTAAGGAGGTGTCGGAAAGAATTGTAAGTATTTCCTAAATTCAAGCTCACTGATTTTAATTGTAACTTTTATGATTTTTATAATGTATTATACTTTTGTTTTGTGAATCAGGAAGCCATATCACGATCAAGGTCACACGGGAGAGCTCACCGATTGCTCTGAAAAAGAAATCCTTACACGTGCCTTAGGTAAAGAAGAATACTCTGGTCGCACAAGGGTGTTGGATTTGGAGTAGCACCAACCGAGTACTTTGGACCAAAACAGAAAGTCTATGATGAGAATCATGACTGCCCACCACCGAGAAAGATGATGGCATTGTATGAAAGTTTGCAAGCTCAACTTAATGATATGCGATCACTTTATGGCCATGTTATGCCACTCAAAGCACCAACCCTCTGCTACACATAGCAATTGCACGAGATAAATGCACCATGCCGTCAACTAAGGTATTAATTGTTTTTATTATTTTGTGGTTTATAATTGATTTATTGTACATACATATATATATATATATATATATATATATATATATATATATATATATATATATATATATATATATATATATATAACATCAAATAATGTCTTTATTATTTTGTGGTTTATAATTGATTTAGGACAACAATGAGTGTGAGTGTGAATTGTATATCTCAAACCCACATGAAATGGTTGCAATTGGCTACACATGTAACGAATTGGGTCCTTGATGCACAATGTACCCCTACCTCCAAATCATGTTAGAGTCGAGAGTGCGGTACCATTTAGGAGGATGCACCATTGCTCGCTCCGATTGTGACAAGATTGATATCTTGACGGTGTCACAAGCAGCTTGGTACCTTTGTGGCATGGCCATCCGCCCCTTTGTCGTTGTAAGTGACAATATATTTGTAACTAACTAATTATAGTTTTTGTCATATAATTTGTGCTAACTAAGTAATTATTTTTGTTTAAACATAGATGCGCCAAAATGAAAAATCTAAGAAAGTGTCTACCAAGAAGAAAAGATCTCCTTTGAAAAGTCTTTGGCAAGGAAACATCTATTGGCAAGAAAGTGTCTCGATCCACCCTTCTACAAAAGTGTCTCACCACCCTTTATGTAGAAGTTTCACACCGCCTCTCTCTCCAAAAGTGACCGATCGACCCTCCTCTTCTCGCCAAGTGACTCATCCCCCCTTCTCCAATTGTGTCTCACCCACCTCTTCCTCTTCCATTGAAGCTTATATGAAGATTGGTGAGGCCGACGCAGCACTGAAAAATACATCATGAAAGACAAATTGCTTACCATAAATTTTGAGGAAGAAATTTTTGGAGCCGACTTGCCTCATATAGTCGGACGTGAGGATATCCGTCTTTGTATGTGATGCGGATGAGGCAAACCTGTATGGCTATGAATATATATGTCGTGTACTATGTAATTTATTATTTGACATTGTCGATTTAATTTTATTATATCGTTAATTTAATTTATATATATATATATATATATATATATATATATATATTTTATATCTAAATGTAGGTACTTATGCGAGGACATTGTGGTCCCTTCCAATGCACACACATAGATATTTGTTCTTGTGTCAGGAAAGTACAACCTTTCATCAAGTGAATCCCACCGCGAAATTATCAATCACTTGTGGAACAAAACCAGTCATTGTTCTTGATTATGTCAATGACCGCTTCAAGGAAGCTCAAAATAGAAGTGATGATGATGTCTTACTTCTAGCACCTGCTTAATCTAGGGTAAAAATTTTTACTCATTATTTCTTATATAACATGCATTTTTTTAATAGTCGTCAATTACTTATTCCTAAATTTTTTTGTAGGAGACATTGGGTTTTGTATGCAATTAATCCTAGTAAAAACCCGTGTATTACCTTGACTCACTTCAAAATCATTACAGAAACCACATGGAGTTTGTGGAGCTTTTTAACAGTGTGTTTATTTTGTGTCATTCTGCATTTCTTACTTTTACTTATATATGTATATATTGTTATTAATATAGTTATATGACATTCTATTCAATGGTTTAAGGACATATTGGGAGTGAATAAATTAACTACGATGGTTACCAATAGTTGTAAGTTTCTAACTTATACATTACATTATTTTGTCAAAAAACTATATTCAACTCAATCTAACAATTAACTAATCTAATTATGTTTTGTAGTGTCCTAAACAATTGAATAACATTGATTGTGGTATTACGTCATGCAATATATGAAGGATATAATTACCCGAAAGAAAACGACTATCCTCAAAGAAGGTATCTACTTCTAATATATTTTTATATGATTTCGATTTAATAGTGGTTTTTTCCAATATTTAACCATTTCAATTCTAATTTTATTTATTTATATAATTTCAGTATTTTAGCGATTGTCAAAGCAACACATACTCTGTTGAGCAGATTCTTGAGATTAGGGAGAATGGTGCGATCATCTCTCCCGTTTTTTTAAAGTTTCATTTGGATACATATAAGTTAGCTTAGCTAGTTTTTGGTTCATAATATTGTAACTTGATAGCTTGTTTTGGATACATATGAATTAGATAATGAAACTTCTTAGCTATTTTGTTTTGGTTCCTCTTATGTAATTTGTGTTCCTCTTAGCAAATTGATTCTCATATGTATTGGATTGGATTGGTGCATGCAGTAATTTGTAAATATAAAAGGAAAACACACAAAACAGAAAAAATAAAAAAAAAAATTTAGAGAATACTCAGTACTAGCTTTTAATAAAGTCACGGCTGGGTATTTAGTAACACAAATAGGCAATACTCAGTAGCTTTTAATAAAGCTACTGGTATTTAGTAACACAAATAGGCAATATTAGCTTTTTAATGAAGCGCTGCGTATAAAGGTAATATTCAGCGCTTTTAAAAAGCGCTAAGTATCTGGGAGGACGCTTAGGATATATTCAGCGCTTTTTAAAAAGCGCTAAGTATTTGGGAGGACGCTTTGGATATATTCAGCGCTTTTTAAAAAGCGCTAAGTATTTGGGAGGACGTGTTTTGCAATGGGTGGCGTTTTTTAGGAAACGCTACCCATTGTTGGAGTGAATAGCCGCCACACTTCAAAGAGCCACCAAAAACGCTGCCCATTGTTGAAAAAAAACGCTGCCCATCTACTAGATCTGTTGTAGTGTTGACAATTGTTTATTATAGGAAAAAAACACACAAAACAAATGAGGAACATAAAGGAGCCACAGTTTATCTAGCAGGTAGTAACCCCTTTTAGGAAAAATTGCTATTGACATATGTAGTAACCCCCTTTTAGGATTTACTATTTTTTTATAGTTTATTTTTAGAATATAAATTAAAAATACTCAAAAAGGAGACACATTGGTTGTCAAAAAAAGAAAGAGACCCATATGTCGTATTCCGTGTATATTTGTATAAACCTATCGTATCTTGTGTGTATATGTATAAGCCACCCATATCCATGAGTATCGGCCACATATCCCCACGTATATCGGACATTTTTCTTTTTAAAAAACTAAATGAAAATTTCAAGATACTCCTTGAATACGAATCTCGTCTTATCAGACACGTATAGGTGTTGGACACGTGTCAAATACTTGACTTGTTTTGGAGTATCGAGGCTTTCCAAGCCAAGATGGTTCCTTCCTGCTGTCAATCCCAACTTCAGTGAATTCAAATCCGTGGT
Organism: Oxytropis ochrocephala; assembly: GCA_020916435.1. Classification (NCBI taxonomy): domain Eukaryota; kingdom Viridiplantae; phylum Streptophyta; class Magnoliopsida; order Fabales; family Fabaceae; genus Oxytropis; species Oxytropis ochrocephala. The sequence continues at coordinate 11,775,213 of CM037089.1, read as the reverse complement.
TAGATATTCTCAACCACTGCCACCATTGTTGGTAAACAAAATTTAGCACTGCCACTCTTTACCACAATCAAAGCTAAAAGTTGCTCGATTATTGAAGGATATAGTATGTTTTAGTACTCCCTCTATTTTATTTATTTTTTAAAAATAAATTGTTACACTTACTAAAAATGTTATTTTAAAATCATTGTCACTTTATTATTTTAATTAATCTTTTACCAATATTAATCCCTAATTTTTTTGGTACATATTATTCTCTAATTAATACTCCCCGGGTCTCTATTATAAGGAAATTTTACAGTGTTAGATTTATTGAATAATTGATATATCTGATCTAATATAGACCAGATACATCAGTTATTCAATGGACATAAAACTGTAAAATTTTCTTATAATAAAGACTAGAGAGAGTACTATATATGAGCATCACTCCAGAGACATTATCACCTACTTTGCATTTATGATAGTGGCGAGTACATCAATTACTAGTAATGAGATTAATTTTGTAAAATTCGTCTTCTCTTTACATTTTTTTTAATATGTGTGAAATACCAAAAAACAACACTTAAATTGATCAAACTAATGGAAGTAGTTAATTACTATTCCCTCAGTCTCATATTAAGTGTTATCTTTAGAATTTTTCTTTGTCTCAAATTATCTGGCACTTTAGAATCTCAATACAACATTTATTATTACTCTCCAACAATACCCTTACTTTATAATATCAATAGATGTGCCATTGATTCAATCAATAAAAGTGTAAGGGTATTTTAATCCTACCACATTTTTTTATCATAAAAGTTAGCATAACCAATCATTTTCTTAATACCCGTGCATAACCTTAAACGACACTTAATATGAGACTGAGAGAGTACTATGTTATGTGCTGGTTCTCTTGCTCCATTTTGTATCATCCTTATTCCTGGACCAAGTTGTAAATATTTTGGACTGGGTTTACCTTAAGCCATGGCCTAACTTCATCAATGAAAGTTCATTTGTTTTTGCAAAAAAAGAAAAGTAATCAATTAACTTCAATTTTAAACATGGGACTAACAACAAGCACCTTTAAACCCAAAAAAAAATTGTAACATTGTACGGTCAAACAACCTAGCTGAAAAGCATGTGAATTAATATCACGTAAGAGTATATAATATTGTCAAAGTAATTATGTTTTACTCTCATCAGATCGGAGGGTGACACTTGGTTCATTCACAAGGAGGCATTTGAATTCCAGTGTTATGTTAACTAACGCGTGATGATCAAAAGCTATGAGATAGAGCGCAATAACAATTTGATCAAGATAAACATATTTTAAATATGAATCAGCAAGCAAATTAACATAAACAATATTACTACCTGCTAACATGTAAAGCAATAGTCTATGACTGCTACCCCATTTTACACGTGTCTCGTTTCATCCAAAAAAAATCATTAGTTTTTGTGATCTGATTAATTAATAATAGGTTACTTTTAATAGTAGTGGATGATAGATAATTTGGTCCAGATATTTTTTTTTATAAACAAGAGCTTTATTGAAACCAAAGATATCCAAGATCCGAAATCAGAGGATTCAAAATTGTGTCTAAGGTGTAATTACGTGCAAATTTAAGGGTACTGGTGCAAATTTAAAATTTTAGGAGTTCAAAAAAGTTTTATATAAGAAATAAGTAGAATTTTTTCAAGGTGTTCAAGTGAACTCCTCAACTACACATAGGTCTGCCACTGCCCGTATGAATGCACAGTCGATCAAACTAAGTGAAAATAGCTAAAAAATGATACAACATGAGCTACCACTATCAACAAAATAATTTTATTCAATGAAATTTCTGCGGTGAAAATCTCCCTTATAAGATACTCCTTTTTCTACCACTAACCACACAATTAATGTGATTTAACTTCTTTAATTTGGGGAGTTTGATGGCCTTGTGTGCACATACATACTAAGACATAATTTTTTATTTTTTTTTAAAAATTGTTTGCTAATGAAAAGAAGTACAATTGTTGCTATAAAAAAAGTGACGTTCTTGTTTGGTTTAATTATTTTGAATTTCTTTTAACTATTTGAAAATTTCTAAATAAACCTCTAAAATAAGGTTTTTTCTTCCATACCCACCTAGAGTTGGGTGGGTATGATACCTTATAGGCAAAATACTCATTGACACCTTTTTTTTCTATTTAAATATTTTAAAATAAAAATAAATATTGAACCTATTTTACCTATTTTGTCTTGAAGGTATCATACCCACCCAACTTTGGAGGGGTATGGGAGTAATCACCCTAAAATAATGATATTTGTAATCAAGTCACTGAATTAGTCAACATTCTTTGACTGAATCTTAGCACGTTAGATTTTTTAAATAGGTTCTAAACCTAGTAAATAATTTATTTATTATTGAATTCACATATTCATCAAACTACTAAATATTTTAAAATTTAAAACTTAACTATAAATTATTCAAAATTAGAGTCAGAGGCTGATTCGTCACAACGATATAAATATCATTTATGAACACTCGGTTGTCGAGTTCGATCATTCTAGATATTGAGCCTTAATTTTCCCGTTTATGTGTATTAATTAGATCCTGACATTTGTCGGTTCCACCATAAAAAAAATTAGATATGAAGGGAACGGAAGATATAATGATTTTTTTTTTGACACAAGGAAGATATAATGATTAAACCTTGTTATAATTGGACAAAAATAATAAGAGAAGAAAATTTGAAATAAAAATTGTCTCAAACGGAACGGAATGAGATTGAGTGAGGAAAGAATAATGGAGTTGTGTCACGTGAGGAAGGAGTGGGAATGTACGGCGAAAGAATGCGTTTTGAATACGTAACGCGGGGCAAAGTAACACTGCACCTATACTATATTGAGTTAGCTTAGCAATCATGCATATTAGCTCAAGGCCTCAAAATATTTGTAGTCTTCAATTTTTTTAATTTAAGCAATAATATCAATTTCATTAGTATCTATTTTCTTTTTGTTTTTTTTCATAATATTATTAATTTCACTTACTATTTTTACTATTAATTAATTCAATAGTAAAATTAATCAATTTTACAAATGAATTAAATACTTAGTTTTGCATAATATATACATAAAATAAATTAAGCACAAAAAAGTCTCCAATTTTCAGTAATAATATTGTAAGAAAAAAAACTCCCTTTAAATTTGCTCTAAGCCCGCCACGTATGTTGGGCTGAAGTTGCAATCATGGGGGTGGTTGGCTTGAGAAATTAAGTGAGCAAATTTGTTCTTGCTTCAATTTGTTACTTTTACTACTTCCGTTCATATGGAATAATAATTACTTATTTCTAATTTAACAAAAAGTTTGTAATGTTATCCACCTAAAATAAAATACATTAAATAGTATATAAAATAAGGAAAAAAATTCCTAAATAAAAGCTTAAAAAGAATATTTGTTTTTTTTTTTTTTTAATTTTATGGCTTTGAAAGCAATAACAATCATTAATTCATAGTTCCATAATGTCCACGCAAAATAGCACATCTCACCAAGTGACATGATAGTCTAGTGAAATCCTAACTATTCATTAAAGAGAGAGAAGATGTGGGTATATATAATATAATAAATAAGAGAGATGAGAGCTTTAAAGGTGAGATTGATAACACTTTATTTCCTCAAGTTTTTTTTCCACTTGAGAGAATCCATTCCCATCCCTCTACTCCACCTCATCACCATGCATGAGCTAGCTACCCTATATATAAAGGGATCTTCATAACATTCTCAATTTAGAGTTGTGACACATAAATTTAACTAGAGCTAGCTATAGTAGCTTCTTCCTCTCAAACCTCCTCCTTCTCTCCCCTCAAAAAAAAAAACACACAGAGAGAGAGAGGTTGTCTTTCCATAACCATGTCGTCTCATCACAGTGATCTATCTTTTGTCTTTGGGGTTCTAGGTATTGATTTATATAACAAAAAATTCATTTACATTACTGAAAAAAATATATATCCTCCTATTAGTTAAGCATTAATCTAATATGATGATTTTCTTCCTTAATTTCTTGGGAATATTACAGGTAACATTTCCTCCTTCGTGTGCTTTCTAGCACCAATGTAAGTATAAACATTCTTTGAATTACTTGTAAATTTATATATTTAAGGTTAGAACTTAGAAATAATCATATGTAAACACGTGTGCATGTTAATTTGTTTGCAGGCCGACATTTCATAGAGTTTGGAAAAAGAAATCAACAGAAGGATTTCAATCAATTCCATACGTGGCTGGACTATTCAGTGCAATGCTATGGATATTTTATGCTTGTGTGAAGAAGGGAGAAATGCTTCTTATCACCATCAATGCATTCGGTTGTGTGATTGAGACTCTTTACCTTGCAATATATGTCACTTACTGCCCTAAGAAAGCTAGAGTACGTAATTACTATTAATTATGTACTATTTCCTTTCACCATTAGTTTAGTTAGATGATTAATTAAACTTACTACTTTGCAGATGTCGACAGTGAAGATGATTGTGTTGTTGAACTTTGTCGGTTTTTCTGCAATTGTTGTCCTAACCCACGTGTTAGCAAAACGAGAAGAATCCCGTCTCAAACTTCTTGGATGGATTTGCGTTGTATTTGCTACTAGCGTTTTTGCTGCACCTTTAAGTATTATTGTAAGTATATATACTCAACTTAAATTAGTGTTAATTAAATTTCTTAACTATATACTAACTAATGATCCATGGTGATTTAATACTTCAGAGGGTGGTTCTTCGCACGAAAAGCGCAGAGTTCCTTCCACTTCCACTTTCAGTTCTCCTTCTGATTAGCGCAATCATGTGGCTGCTATACGGTGTTTCTCTTAAAGATATCTATGTTACAGTAAGTACTCGCAATATAATTTTCATGGCAATTTATGAAACACCGACACAAATACAGACAACGAACACAACAGATACGTTGACACAGTACTGATATTAGTGTTTGTCGTGTCGAACACCAAACACGCACGTCTGTGATCTGAAGTGTTGGTTCGAGATAACAACAAAACTAATGTGTTTCCAGTAGTAGCTATTTTGTCTTTATGGAAAATAATAATATGCATGTAACTAACCAACACGACACGAATGTGTGGACAGCTCCCGAACGTTGTTGGGTTAATTTTTGGAGTACTTCAAATAGCACTGTATGCAAAGTACAGAAACAACAAGCCCGTGAAGCAGGATGATCAGAAGCTTCCAGAACATAAAGGGGATATCATTAACAGCAACAATGTTCCAATTGCCACTGATGAGAAACAGGAAATGAAAACTGATGAGGCTGGAGATATTGAGATTGGGGAGAAAAAAGAAGAGAAACAGGAACCTAATTGTGATGAGAAGAAGAAGAATGATGATGAAGCAGAGGACAACAAGAACATTATTAATGATGACAAGAACAAGAAAACAGGGGAGATGGAGAAGGATCGAGAAGGAGAATTGCCAAGTGTGATGAGCTGAATGAATCTGGATATCTGTGATTGTGTGATATGTTGAATTAATTTACGTGTAAGATTTTAAAACGCATATAATTATTAAGGGGAATTAAGAGACGCTGGCTGGTGTAGAGAGATTTCCACGTCTATCACTTAACTTATTTTGCTTCACTTTTTATGTCATTTCTGCTTCTTTACTTCAACCTAATTAATTATATATGAATTCCAGAATAGTAGTTCAGAGAATTGATGGTCCCCTATATATATATTTATTTATTATGATGTAGTAGTAATATATATGTATATGGAGTAGATTACAGTTATAATAAAGGTTATTCCAAGAATTTGTCTCACACGCTGGCTGGTCGACCCTGCATGAACATTTGTTTCTTCTTTTTCACAATATAGATTTTTTAATTCAATTTTTGGGATTTTTAGACTTACACGACAAAATGAAACACCTGAACACCGTTTCTGAGAAAGTTACCGTCGACACCATAATAATAATAATCTGTAATAAAATGAAGTAGAGTATGGAGTATATACAAGTAAACTAATGGAGTAAATTACAATGTTTGTAATAAAAAATGAAGTATGGTACAATAAAATTGGTTATTACTGAAAAGCTTTCGTATCATAAATTACGACAGCGATGTCACAAGAAGGGACACAATATTAATACAAACTTTGAAAAGGAACACAGGCCACACAAATTAACCACCAATTGGTTGCAAGTATCAAATTCAGTAATTGCATATTTTGCTTATGCCAGAATGAATCCCCTCAATTGAATTTATGGTGTAGTAGAAAGTGAAAGAGAGATATTAAAAAAGAAAAAGAAAATAGGTGTGGTTGAATGGTGGATAAGAGTGAGAATAAGTAGCTGCTCGAAATTTGAAACATGGATGGCGCTGGCGCAGGCTTGTATTTGAAGGTGTTAGACGCATAATGCAGTCAATGGTGCAATGTCAGAGGCCATTTTTAGGTCTGAGTTTGGTCTTTTGAAAGCCTAATAAGGCCTGAAAGCTTATAATTTAAATTTTTTTGAAAGCTTACAACCTTTAAGGCTCTGTTTGGCAAAAAATAACAGATAGCGGATAAGCTAGAGGATAACGGATGAGCTTAGCGGATAGCGGATAAACTAACTTATAGTGGATAGCTTATAGCGGATAAGCTAGCTGATTACGAATGAAAGTGTTTGGTAAAATTAACGGTTGAGCTAGCTGATAACTGTAAAATGACATAAAAAGACATATTTAATTAATACTTAGATTAATTTAATCAATATAAATTATTTTGCTGTAAATTCATGATAATTAAACTAATTATTAAGATATTTAGAAAATAATTGTTTTAAATATATATTTTAATAGTTTAATTTATATATTAATTTGAAACTTTAATTTAAAATACAATTAAATAAATAATGTATGATAAAAGTAAACAGACAATTATATTTTCATAGCAAGTTATATTCATAATAGTTAACAATTACATTGACGTATAATTAAGATATTTTTTTTTAGTTTAAGGCTGACGTATAGTTAACTATCAAATAAGAAAAAAAAATACTTGGGCTGGGAACTAATACACCGTGGAGAGGAGGAATAAAAGAAAATTAAGGATAAAGAAGGAATATTATAAAGTTAATGAGGGTAAAAATGACTAAAAAGATGAGACGCTATAAGCTATAAGCTCAAACGCTACTTGAAGTAGTGTTTCAAAAAACTGGTATAAGCTACCCCAGAAACGCTATAAGCTACTGCTTGCCAAACACATCTAATTTTTTCTATCCGCTAGTCAAATCCGCTATAAGTTAGCGAATACGACTTGTCAAACAGAGCCTAAATGGTGTATGCTTTTGTAAATAGACTAAGTTCTATTTTAATGATATCCAATTTAAAATTTATTTTATAGTAATAACTTTAAATATGTCAAAAATTGCTATAAGTCAATATGTTTAATTTAACAGAAAATATTAGCAAATTTATGATTTAACACATTAGAAAATTTAATATAATAATAGTAATAAAAAATATTATTTATATTTACTTAAATAGGTCGATCTGATTCGCTTAAAAAGTTTTTTTGATAGTCTGTAGTCTGACCTTTTTACTTAAATAGACTTTTAAAAAAACCTTAAGCCTTATCTATTTAAAAAAAGTCTGCTTAAGTCGACGTAGATCGAACAGTAGACTCATACTTGGCCCGATACTGCTCCCACCTTAATGATAAAGATTGAACATTTGACACTCAAGTGAAAACATCACTTTGCTCACCCCTCCCCCATTCCCAGAATAATGAGGAAAAAAACAACAACAAAAGATAGATCTTGCATGTTCTTCTACTCACCCCCACCCTCGGAGAAATAAGAAAAAAACAACAACAAAGGATAGATTTATTTAAGATATGAAATGCAACAAAGTACAATTTTAAAAAAATATGAGAATCTAAAAATTGCTTCAAATGATAAACAGTAGACGAAAATGTTTTTTAAACTGTTTTTTTAAATAAGTGATTTTTGTTTGTTACAGAAACACACAACGACTTCTCATTTTCTTAATAAAATTTTTAAAACCTAATCTAAAAATTATTTAACAAAATAATCACTTTTTTTTTCTGGTAAGAAACGGGCCCTTATAAAGCTATTTTTTAGGCAAAAAGCTTTATTAAAGATATATAAAACGCAGCAAATATAGAAGTGCCATGCTAATTGTAACACCATAAAAAATTACAATAATTGGGTTAGGATAATTTTCTTTGACACAATGTTAAGATAATTTTAATAACGTGATTTAATTATTTTATTTTAGGTTTTATTTGCATTAATAATAAATAAGGTGTAAGAGATCAGTTAATAGAAAGTAAAATAGATCACACTTAAAGAGAGAATCAATTACCAAGACTTTATTTTTTTGATAATTAAAAAATTATTAACACTGTCTATCCAAAGTGTTAGACGAACAAGCCTTTAGTGGAGCAAATGAAGGAGAAATGAAGTTCATCATCATTTCCTATTAGGACCTAAAAGGACTTGGCCACTCTATCTTGGATAAAGTTGTGAATATTGTCGTTTTTGACCAAAATCACTACCAACCTTGTGTGAATATGGCCTAAAACTCGTAAGATTTGAGGGATGGAATGAACTCTTGTGCATGGTTATTATTTAGGTCTATATGAGAACCTACTTGAGGGCATCCTCGATAGAAATTAAAATTTTTGATTCAAAGATAAGGAGATGGAATATCTGGTTGCAACTTTGGTCGTGTATGAGGTGACCATCGCAAGTGTAGCAGAGTCTTTTTTCTCGACGACCTTTCAATTCTTCACGTGTCAAATGTTTGATTGGAGGGGAAGGTTTAGATGGTGTAACTATCGGTGTTATGCAAAGGGATGCATTGGGAGATGAAGATGGAGTTTCACTGAACAGTTTAGGGTTGTAAGCGTTTCAATAATCAAGTTTCACTTCTAGAAGATCTTTAAAGACTGATTGCTTGGAAAAGTCATACACGTTGAAATGCTTGGATCTCAAGACGAACCGTTGGTTTGCGGTTTTTGATGAAACAACTGAGGTAGAAAGGAGGGGTACACCAATTATTCGGTTCATCAAGGATTCTATTTTGTTTTGTAGTCCTTGATAATTGAGGTTTAAGTGTTTTGTAGAGGCCCCTTTCAGGTCTTTGTACATTGACGATGCAAAATGGAGCTCAAGCGCATTATAAAATGAGTCGACCATTCGCGTGCATCTAGTAGAACTAGTAAGAACATCTCCTTCCATGTAGAATGATGCGATCAACCGAACACATTGATCTTTTAGGGCAACATGAAAACAAAAGATTTGGTTTTTTTTTTTAGATAAGCAAGACATTCATTGAAACCGAGCACAAAGTGTGCCCAAAAGTTACAATGGTAAGGGGAGGGCCTCCTCAAAACCTCCCAGAGCCAAAACCCCCTTGGGAAAAAGACCTGGGAGGAAAAAGAGTACCTCACACAAAGCAGATCAGTGCAACAATGGGAAAAATATCCTAACCCATTGCTTCTCCCTTCCTACTGACGAAACACATTCTTCTTTAAACATACATGTAATTACAAAGATAGTTACACACCCTCCCCTGCTTTCTCCCCTAACTAACTCCACCAAGTCATAATAGGTAAAATTACAATGTTGCTAATACACTTAGCGGACTATTATACCAATCCACCCAACCTCGCCTCTACTATTCTTCTTCCCATTCCTCGCCTTGAACCAAAGACCATGTCATGTCTTTGATACCAAGAGAAGTCTTTGGTATTGACAATACCTCTCCCTTAAAGACTGTCCTATTCCTTGCCATCCATATATTCCAAATCACCGCTAGCCATACAAGATGTTTTACCCTTTTTTGCCTCTTTCCCTTTACCATCCTTCCAAATTCCATAAAATGCGAGATCACCTGGTCCTTTTCATAGTAATTTTCCCCCAACCAAGAAAAAACCAACTGCCACAAATTCTTTATGATATTACAATTCAGAAAAAGATGTTGTGTCGTTTCCTCTTCCAAAAAACAAAATACACAGCTCGTTTCAAATTGTGGTTGAATAACTCCTCTTCTTGCCAATGCCTCCCGTGTAGCAATCCTGTTATGTAACACACGCCATGCAAAGATACTGACTTTTGATGGCACGTCGTTCCTCCATAGTTTTTTACACGCGTTCACCACAGTGTCTGGAAGATTCCCTCCGGTACCTGCAAAAATATTCACAAACCAATCATAGCAACGTTTCACAGTAAATCCCTTGAGCGAGTGTTTGCTGGTGTTTTTAGCAAACAATCACTAGTTTTCAATATTAAGACTGTGAGATCAAACTAGAAAATCTCTTTGACAATTGCCTTTGTGTTTTGTGTCTTTTAGCGTGCGTAAGAACAGAAAATTAGTAGGAAGAGATATTTGAAAGCAGAATGAAAGTAAGAAAGCAACAAACGTAAAAACAAGTAAAAATTGCATTAAAATGATAGAAAGAAGAAGGTGGTACACCAACACGTATAAATATAATCTGATTCACTCTTGTTTCGCTTTGGCTTGGAAGTTGAGTTTCTCGGTGTTTTTGTAAAATGTGGTGACCTCGTTTTCCTATTACAAGGGGAGTATTTATACTCTCGATACAATCGTGGGCAAGCACGATAACTACTTCCTAAAAACTAGGAAATAACCGCCCACTAATCTGCTTTGCTCCTTGCGCTCGACCAGACTTGTTGTCGAAGGATTTGGCGAAGTATTGGACCCGCTTTTGTCGAACAATTGGGCCTCTCTCCGCCGAAGGTTTCGCGTCATTGTTTCGTAGCTTGAAGACCCAAGTCCGCCGAAGTTTGCTTGCATTATCGCAAGACTTGTACAACTTCACTGTCCGAATTTATGGTACACTCGACTTGAGCATTGACTGTGTGGCCTACGAATACTTATTAAATGTGCAATCAATACCATTTAAAGCTTAATTTAATGCCCTTGTCGAATTTTGAGGTAATGAGTTGCCCCAAAAATGCTTTTTCGACGGAATAAGGAATGGAGGGAAGAAAAGGTATTTTTTGAATACTGTGCAATGGTCATTTCTACCGCCTTTTGCATTTCAACAGTGGTCGAAAAGACAACTATCATTACTTGCACAGGTAAAACGAACCGTCTTATTGGCACACGTTGCATAGTTGGTGGGCCATCACGCTCTCAAACGTCGCGAACGCGGCGAGTTATGGCGAACGTGCCAATAACTGTAGCTTCCCAACATATATAAACGGCTACAACCCTTCATATTCCTCTTTACTCGGTTTGAACTTTTGTGAAGTCTCTCTGCATTCTTCATTCTCTGCGTTTTGCAAAAATCCCAAAATCACTAAAGTTTCAAACTTTCATTCCTTTTCTTCAATCTACGCTCGAATTTCGTCTCGCATTTGCTTTTTATCCCTCATGGCTTCTTCATCTGCTGCTGAATGTTCAACGAAGCACGACGAAACCAACAGACCTAAAACCCTTGATGGCTTTGTTGATGAGCCTGACATTCACGATAGTCGAGCAGTTCAATGGCGAACCTGTGTGCGATTCCTTCTACTAGTAGGTTTATACTCATGCATATCTAGGTCCTCTACCCGATATCCTATTAGAAAACACAAGTTTACAAATTTTCCCTACCATGCCTGCTGTCTTCAACCTGCAATTTTCACTAAGACCCCTTTCCATTTAGAATTTCTGAATAGTCCTTCCGTGGTTTTCGTGTCGCTCCTGAAGCTCGACCAACAGATTTACATAGATTGGCTCGACAAGGTAGAGGCTAAAAAGCCGACATCTGGAAAAAACAAGGTATTTTTGACCTTATCCAGCTTGTCTAGGTATGGGCCTAAGTATGACAAGATGCCTTGTTATTGGTCGCTATGCGATTACGGGATTGTGCCACTCATAGCCTTCATTTGAGATGTGGCATGCGACTCCCACTTTACTAGATGTTCTTTGCCATCACAGTCCGAAACCCCAGGTGAGATTTTTGACCTCGCTAATCCCGATTATGTATACCCGCTCACTTTCAACAATGCCACTTTTGCTCCTTACATCACGGAACACCACAATCGTGACAATGACACGATGTCTCTAAAGAACACGTAGCCTTCTTAACCCTTTGGTTATCCCTTTTTGTTTTCTATACTCGCTCACCTCCGTGTTTCTAAAATCTATATTCCACTGGCACCCAACTCCACGAGAAAGAAAACATTAATCTTGTTAAATCGTTGTTGGGTTCTCTCTATCGGGAGCTTGACAATCTTTGTTCTAGAATCGAAAGAAGACGAACCCACCAACAAGTTCTTGGCCTCGCCCATTGTGGCTTATTGCAATTGTGGTCGCTAGCCACTTTTGAGTCTCGACTAGAGTCCAGTATATCCCTAAGTCTGTTCACCCAACCTTAAAGTCTAGGAGGATCAAGGGATTCGACTAGCTCGGCTTGAAACCCAAACAGATAAATATTCCTCCGTAAGAGTCTTTCAAATTCACTTCGACATGTTCTGAAGTGCACAAGTTTCAGTAGACTCTATGGCTCCTTTGGCAAAGGCCTTTCGGTCCAACTTGGTTTCTGAACCATTTCCTTCTTCTTCATCCGAACAAGTGAGGAGATTACCCAAATCCGCAAGCCTACCTCTCTCTCCGCTATTCTTTCTACCAGACTTACCCTAGCAAAGCTAAAAATAGCTTCGAATTAAGAGATACTTCCCAAGTTATTCTCGCGAGACGGTTTGGCCTTTTTTCGAGTTCGACCAAATACGATGTGTGTTTTCATAGGCGAGAATTTTCGAATCCAGCATACACGGTAGCTTCTACAAACAAGCCTTCAAGAAATTTCACTATAGGGCCTTGAATTTCGAACCTCTCGATTCAACCCTGATTCTCATGCACCAAGAAATTTCATGAACGGTGGATGATTACTACACCACCACTGGCTTTGGAGAGGCTAGTGATACCTTTGCAGGAAATATTATGAAGAAATTGGTGGCAGCCTTCCCTTCAAACAACCCAGGTATTTACTTCTTGATATCCAAATCTTTCTGAGTCTTAAACATCTGTAACTTAGTTTTATTTCTGTTTTCTTACCAATGTTTTTCGACATCAGATCAACCTGCACCCAAGCTGAAGATCAAAGTAGGCAAGGCTACCACAGTAAAATCTCCTCCAGCAACCAAGAAAATAGTGGACGCGAGATCTACTCCAACAACTTTCATTCACTTATAATTGCTCAATCTTTATCTCAGTTAATGTTGGCTTGTATCGTTTTAAATACTTGCCATTTATTCTAAAGATTCTATTTTCGTCACCTAACTCTTCGACTTCATAAGCGCCATTCGAAAAGCATCGCAACACGCGAAATGGGCCTTCCCACCCTGGTGACCATTTGCCTAAAACTCTATCTTTTTTATCCATAGGTAATAGGACTTTCCACACTAACTCCCCTTCCTCAAAGGTTTTTAACTTAACCTTTTTATTGTAGGCTTTAGCTACTCTTTCTTTCTGTCGAATAAGCATCTCTAAAGCTAACAACCTCTCTTCGTCTACATCAACTAATTCATCAATCATCATATTCCAATAATGATCAAAAGGGATTTCACATTGTTTCTGAATCCTTGTTGATTGTAAACAGATCTCGACAGGTAACACTGCATCATGCCCAAATGTTAACCTGTAGGGAGTGGTATTTATAGACTCTTTAGGTGAAGTTCGACAAGCCCATAACACTTGGTCAAGAGAACTGTGCCAACTTCTAGGCTTACGTCCCACGTGTTTTTTAATCAAGTTAATAATGATTTTATTGGCAGCCTCTACTTGACCATTGGCTTGTGCGTAGTATGGTGTCGAAGTCAATAACTTGAAACCAATTTCAGCAGCGAAATCTACCATTTTTCGACCAGTAAAAACAGTACCTTGGTCTGTAGTAATGGTCTCTGGAATTCCATATCTATAAATGATATGATTTTGAATAAACCTTATCACTGCTTCTTGATCTACATTGGCTAAAGGTATTGCCTCTACCCATTTAGTAAAGTAATCGATCCCTACTAGAATGTATCTCGTGGCCTTTCGACGAGGTTGGTTTTATTTCTCCAATCACATCTAAAGCCCAACCCCTGAATGGCCAAGGTTTCACTATAGAATGCAACTCATTTGCGAGCACGTGTTGTATTCCAAAGATGTTTTTGGCATTCTTGGCAACCTTTGGCAAATTCTATACAATCTTTTAGCATAGTTGGCCAATACATTCCTTGTCGAAATAACAACCATTTCATTTTGTGGCCTACTTGATGTGAGCCACATGCTCCACTATGTGTATCGAATCGCCAAATATGCCTCGCTTTCACTAAGACATTTTAGTAGTACCCTTCAGAGTTTGCTTGTACAATTCGTTTCCAATTAACACATAGCTTAGAGCTCAGACTTTACTTTTTGTTAGTGTCCCCAGTAGGATTCTCAGAATACTCTACAATGGGTTTTCGCCAATCATCATCAACCATATTGTCAATAGCAAAAATTTCGCTAAGTCAATCTCGTCAAAAATGTGACGTTTTTAATGCCGCCACTTCATTTGTATTTATTGCCCCCATTTTTGGTGTTGACAATAACGTCGAAGGAGTATTATGGAGAGAGTCTTCTGAGATTAATTTATCTTTTATCTCAATTAACTCTTTCTAGGCTTTGCTTCGATACTTTGTAACCTAAGCAATTTGTGCGATTCATTTGCCACGTGATTTTCAATTCGCGGTAAATGTTCTAGGTGAACGAGCGTAAACCTTTTTAGCAACGTATTGGCAATAACGAAAATATTTAATTAGGTGTTCATTAATACATTTGTATTCTTTTGTCAATTGTTTGACCACCAGATTGAGAATCACCTTTTATTTCGACATAACTTGCCCCCAATTCGAGCAAAATTTTAAGGCCTACTATTAAAGCCTCATACTCAAATTTCATTATTTGAGCAAGAGTCTCGAATTTTAAATTTATACTTCGTTGGAGTATTTTCCCGTGAGATAATCAAAATTCCAATACTGCTCCATTTTTATGGCTTGAGCCATCGAGTATAATCTCCAAGGACGTATGTCTAACGAATGTATTTCACATTCGACAAATGAATGGTCTACTATAAAATCAAATGACCACTTGTCCTTTAATTGACTTGAGGGTTGGTAAGTTAAGTTGTACTCTAGCAAAGCTAAAGCCCATTTGCCAATTCGACTATGCAACATTGGTTTTGACAACATATGTTTAATAACATCAAAATGCGAATAAACATAAACATCTCACGATTTTATATATTGCTTCAATTTTGTACAAGAAAAATACAAGCAAAGGCATAGTTTCTCAATTGGACTATACCTAGTTTCAAAGATCGATCAAAACCTACTAAGGTAATAAATGGGTCTTTCGACACCACTATCATCCTCTTGCGCTAACATGCTACCTATTGTGTTATCGTGTCGCTATATACAATTTTAGCAATTTGTTTCCAATAACGAGCAATAAAATTGGTGGCTTGACCAGATAAGACTTGATTGCGTCGAAAGCATCTTGGTGAACTTGCTCCCACTTGAATTCATCTTCTTTCTTCAATCTCGATAATGGCGAAAAAACTTGTGTTTTGCCACTTAGATTTGAGATGAATCTTCAAGGAAGTTGATTTTCCCTAGTAGTAGTATCAAGTTCTTTTTGGTCGAAGGGGCCTTCGTTTCCATAATTGCTTTAGTCTTATTTTCGTTGATCTCTATGCCTTTCTTGTGTACTACAAAACCCAAGAATTCACCGCACGCATACGTAAAGCACATTTGGTTGGATTCATTTTCAATCCATATTTCCTCATTCGTTCAAAAGAACGTCGAAGATGGTCTAAATGACCACTTTCTCGAGGATGACTTAACCACCACATCATCTATGTATACTTGCATAAAATCATCAATAAAATCGTGAAACATAGAATTCATTGCCCTCGATAAGTGGCGCCAACATTTTTAAACCAAAAGGCATGACTACCCATTCATAAACACCTAATGCCCCGGACATCGAAAAGTCATTTTAAACACGTCCTCTTCGGCAATAAAGATTTGATTATACCCCGAGTAGCCATCTAGCAAATCGAGATAATCGAATCTCGCTGCCGAATCTATTAGCATTTCGCTCACGGGCATAGCGTATTCATCTTTAGGTGTTGCATTATTTAGATCCCTAAAGTCTCACGCAAACTCTAAGTTTTCCATTTTTCTTCATTATCGGAACTATATTAGCTAACCAATCAACATACCGCGCGATTCTGATGAATTTGCTTTTGAACAACCTTTTCTATTTCTTCCTTGATCTTAGCCAATATATGAGGAGCAAATCTTCTTGGCGTTTGCTTCATCGGTTTCTTCCCCGGTCGAATGGGTATTTGTAATTCCACCACTTCTCGACTCCCGGGCATTTCATTTGTACTCCCAAGCAAAGCAATCTTTGAACTCCCGCATGATGAAATAACTTGGGTTACGAAGGCGACATCAAGATGTGCACTAATATATGTTGGCCTTTTGATCAAGCCATTTCCCAAATCCACTTCTTCGATCGGATCTTGAGCTTGCATGCGCTTTGTAGAATCTCTGGGTCTTTTTCAAAACCCAATGGTTCGTCATCATAAATGCAATCCAGGTTTGTCATTTATGACTTCACCATTTTCTTCAGATGAAGTTATGGCTTCGGCGACCATTGTTTGTTGATTTAACTCGGCCTCCAAAGCCGTTTTATTTTATTTTCGCCATGTAAGCGTAATTCTATCCTGCAGCACCGGGTACCGACATCTAAACCTTCTAAGAGTCGGTGTCCCATCCTGCTGGAGGTAGCACACCATCGGGATAGACATTTGCACCTTCTATTTCCTCTCTTTCCACACAAAACCATGTGTTGGGTATAAGTGAATGGAGGAAAGCACATTATCTGAAGAGATATATGCTTGGCTAGAAGATGAACATGGCGCAATATTCGCCATTTGTTTCTCGAAATTCTCCCTGGTGACGTTATTTACGTCAGCAAGGAAATAACTTTGTCCGCTTCGACGTACTCCACTGCACCATCATCCTCCCACATTACCAATTTCTCGTGTAGGCTTGAGGAACAGCTCCTACGCCATGTATCCACTCTCTCCCAAGGAGTAGATTGTAGCTTGCTTTTGATGCTATAACAAAGAACGTGGTGGTTCTTCTAACAGTCCTACCACCACCTCCACTTCGACCGCTCCCAACGACCGGCCCAGATTTCCCCTCATAATTGGTTAACATAATATTATGAGGTCTAAGGTCCAGTATCAAACAACCCTATTGTCTTCAAAGATGGCACGAGGCATTAAGTTAACAAAGAGCCCTCCATCGACCAAGATCTTATTAATGCCTACGCCATTAACTTTGGCTGTACGTCTGAGGCTTCAAATGGTGTTGCATGCCTCGTCCGCCTCTCAAAAGTGGCCATCTGTTCTTCTACGCAGCCATTGTTCATGACATAGTAGCATACCGCTTATGGTTAGCCATATCCCCAATGAAGTCCTCTTCGACGTCGTTTGGGGCCGTAATAAAGATCATACTCACTCGGCAGATAGACACCACGCTGCGGATGACGCCGAAACTAGCCTCGAGTCGCCGAAATCTGAAGTAACATCTTCATCCATGTCGAATGAAGCACTTTTCTTCTTTAAAGGTGTTAATGGAGGAAAAATCCTCTCCATAGCAGCCTTCTTGGTTCCTCTATCACAATAGATTTCCCTTTAGCCTTATTTCCAACCTCACTTGATTGGCAAAGACTTATACTTATCTTTGTGTTCCCACGGTTTTAGGAGTCACACCCTTAACCGCTTTTTGGCGTTGCTCGTTGGCAACCCGTTGTTGCCTTCTTTTCGAGCTACTGTAACGACGCCCATGGGTCTTCGTCATGGGATTCTTCCTTTATAATTGTTCTTGTAATTATATTTTGAGGCCTCACCGTGATTGGCTTGGCCTTTCCAAATTTGTTGAGCGAAAGACTTTTGTAGTGTCTACATCCAAAGATGTATCCACTTCTCATTGGATGGGTCCGCTTCTTGGAAAAAATGGTTTGGCAGAGCGTATAGCACAAACTCCTTCTTGGCTACACTTACCAAAGAAATGCGGCTTGCTTGTCGGGCCTTGCTCGAATTCTTTACCTTGTAAGGGAGGTCCCCTCTTTTGAAGTCAAAATTTGGCCTCTTATCCGGCCATTTCCTTTTTAAGGGTTGTCGAACTTCACAAAGATTCGACACTTTTAGCCGCTTCTTTATCAAACACCGCACTTGCACCTTGGACATAACATGACCTCGTGAGCTCAATTTGCACCCTGGTTTAGGAAGTCTATCGATCTTCCTCACCTTGGGGTACACAGATTGCACCCTCCTCGTATTCTTCCCGAGTAACTCATTGCACAAAGACCACTCTTTTGTACAATACTTTTGATTTTTTCAGTGAGAGATTTGGTAGACTTAGGAGAATCCACCATTTTTACGTCTACCATATTGATACTCATCTCAATTGGTTCCGCATACATCGCCTCCACTTGATGGAGAGGGTCGACATCAATTTGCATCGGTGCTTTATTCTTTTTATCTCCAAATTTGAGCCTCCTTTCCTCGATCGCTTTCAACCATGTCCCCGAAAGTACACAACGGTCGGTTGTATGTCCCAAAAATTATGAAACTTACAATAACCCTTTTTCTTCCTCTGCTCGAGAGGAGGAACTTTCGAACCATTTGGCACTATTATTTGGCCATCGCTTACTAGCAAATCGAAGATCTCGTCACATTTAGTAACATCAAAAGTGTACGTTTTAGGCACAAATCTATCATTCTTAGGCTCTACAGATTATTCCCATTTGCGAGTGCCTTAATAATTTACAGCATAAGGAGGACCAGGCTTAAGTTCACCACGTCTATTTCCTCAGTTCGACATCACTAAATGCAAAATCGAATTGTTCATCTACATAGGCTATCTTTTCTTTTTGTGAAAACCCACCGAGTTTTCTTTTTATTGTACTTATTCACTCTAGCCTTTTCCTCTTTAAGCCTTTCGACTTGTCGAACTCTATCGCCTAGTTGGGCCATGTCTCTCAAATGAGACGTATCCAATTTCTTTTCGAATTGAATAGTCAAGGCCACTGCGCAGCCATTTCGACGAGCTCATGTTCGTGCACTTGTGTAAAACACCTTGCCTTCATGAACTCTGAATCTATTCAAATAATCATCAATAGCCTCGTGTACTTTACGTCGAACACCGCCAATTCTTTAAGGCTAATCTTCGAGTGGCCCATGTAGAATTGCTCATGAAAAGCCTTTTCTAACCGCCCCATGTATATATGGAACCGGGGAAGAGTGGTAAACCACGTAAAGGCATTTTTAGTTAGAGAATTTGGAAAATACTTCATTTTCAAACTCTCATTTTGAGCTATGTCTCCCGCCTCGACCATGTACCTGCAATATGTTCGACAAGAGATTCATTGGTGTCACCCCAAACTTAGTGAATTTAGGGATTTTCCACTTCTAACTCTCTGCTGCAAGATATACTCACACAGGGGCGATATGAAATTAGGCCTATGTAAACCTATGTTAAGGCCATTTTGCGCCATTATGGTTTCGACCAAAGTGGCTATGTTGTCTTGAGCGCAAACGTTATTTCGTTGCACTTGTCCGAACAACTTCATCAAGATTTTGGTTTCGATTCACCATAACCACCTCGTGGATGTGATTTCCCATTTGTTGTTCGCCCATAACCGCTCTGGCTTCGGCGATCCACCGATCTCTGTGGGGTATTAGGCATATTGTTCCCACAATTTGGTAACTGCCTATTGTTTCCCGTAGGAGCCCCAAAGAAATCTGCAATCCTACCCATTTGGTCTGCTAACATCTGATAACTGGTATTTGTGTTCTGAATCAAAGGATTGAACACGGTACCAATTTGTTGAGTCAGCATATTAACCATATCATGATTGCTTTCGTCTACTTGTTGTCTTAACGCCAACAAGGACGCATTGGTTAATGCAGTAGGATTTCGACCAAGTACGCCCTCAGAAGAGACGTGTGAAGGAGAAAAGGTCGAGACATGTGGCATTCCAGTAGGCATGCCATATACCCCAAAAGGGTATGGTGGTAGACTCATATTTTGGAAACGTGTTTCCAAACTATTCCCTGTTGCCACATAAGGACTAGAAGGAAGTCCCATACTTTGTGGCAAGGCCATAGACGATGTCGAACCAACGTTGGTCATTGACATCGTGGGAACGGTTATTGATGTCACTGGGGCCGTAGTCCCTGCAACATTTCCACCGCTGACATTGGCAGAATCTACCGTTGTTCCTTGCACTTGTGATATCACAGGGCTGGAACTAGAGGCGTTGTTAGAATTGGTGCGTACCATCCTACCACTCCTCAAGTGCATACAAGTTTATACACTTAACAGAAACGACACAAAATAACTGGCAAAGGTCCCACCGGGCGTGCCAATTTGTTTGCTGGTGTTTTTAGCAAACAATCACTAGTTTTCAATATTAAGACTGTGAGATCAAACTAGAAAATCTCTTTGACAATTGCCTTTGTGTTTTGTGTCTTTTAGCGTGCGTAAGAAACGAGAAAATAGTAGGAAGAGATAGTTTGAAAGCAGAATGAAAGTAAGAAAGCAACAAACGTAAAAACAAGTAAAAATTGCATTAAAATGATAGAAAGAAGAAGGTGGTACACCAACACGTACAATATAATCTGATTCACTCTTGTTTCGCTTTGGCTTGGAAGTTGAGTTTCTCAGTGTTTTTGTAAAATGTGGTGACCTCGTTTTCCTATTACAAGGGAGTATTTATACTCTCAGATACAATCGTGGGCAAGCACGATAACTACTTCCTAAAAACTAGGGAAATAACCGCCCACTAATCGCTGCTGCTCCTTGCGCTCGACCAGCTTTGTTGTCGGAAGGATTTGGCGGAAGTATTGGACCCGCTTTTGTCGAACAATTGGGCCCTCTCTGTCGAAGGTTTCGCATTGTTTCGTAGCTTGAAGACCCAAGTCTGCCGAAGTTTGCTTGCATTATCGCGACTTGTACAACTTCACCGCCGAATTTATGGTACACCGACTTGAGCATTGACTGTGGCCCACGTATACTTATTAAATGTGCAGTCAATACCATTTAAAGCTTAATTTAATGCCCTTGTCGGAATTTTGAGGTAACAATGAGTCAGCAACCAAAGACCACGCTGTCGCGTTTGTCGCGCGACAAGCGCTGTTGATCGCAAAGAAGATCGCGAGGTAGTCTGATCTCAGCAGTGCTTGATCACAAAGAAACCGCATTGATGCGCCATTCTTGGCTCGCGAGAACTTGATGCTGCATCACCTTGCTGCGTGGCCCAATTAAGCTCCCATCGCCATTCGTTATGCGACCACGAGCCCATGTCTTCAACTACAGCATCTTGTACCCCACATTTGTCATATAGCAATGGAAATAACGTCGCAAATGGTTCCGTTCCCAACCAATTATCAGTCCAAAATTTTACTAAATTCCCCCTCCCCAATTTCAGTTTACACAGACCTTCAAACCAACCTTCCTCCAGGTTGCTACCCTCCCCTAACACACACATATCCCTCCACCAGATTGAAGTTTTCCCCCAATTTCTTGTGTACTCCGCTGCTCTCGGCCATCTTCCATTTAATCCATATCTTTCCACTAGTAGCTTTCGCCATAATTGATCGTCTTCCTCCACCAACACCCTCCATCTCCATTTGGTTAATAAAGCTAGGTTGAACGCTTCAATGTTCTTGATACCAAGTCCCCCTTTGTCCTTTGGTGTGCATATAGTGTTCCAACTCACCCACGCCATTTTTTTATTTTCCTCATCCCCACCCCACAAAAACCTCCTTTGCAACTTTACTATTTCTTCAATAATCTTCTTGGGTGCTTTATAGAAAGAGAAAAGGTATAAGGGAAGGGATGCCAAAACCGAATTTATGAGTGTAACTCTTCCCCCTATGGATAGTTGCTTACTCTTCCAACTATTAAGCCTTGCTTTTATTACATCAATAACCGGTTGCCAAGTTGTCGCTCTCCTGGGATTTGCACCAACCGGAATTCCCAAGAACTTAAAGGATTCTTTACCCACTCTACATGCTAAAAACTGTGACATACCCTCCAATCTCCTCTCCTCTATGTTCAGGCCAATCACATTACTTTTGGCGAAATTTACCTTTAGTCCCGATGCCAGCTCAAACACCCTTAGGATTGTTTTCCAACACCATATGCTCCTCTCGCTCCCATCACAAAATAATATCGTGTCATCTGCAAATTGAAGTAGGTTCACTTCCAAGTTACTGCTTATCTTAAATCCGTCCAAGTTTCCGGACTCGACCCCTTTCTTGACTAAACCCGCCAAACCCTCCGCCGCTATCAAGAACAAAAAGGTGCCAAGATGGGTCACCTTGTTTCAATCCTTCTGGCTACAAACTCCTCCGTTGGGCTTTCATTTACTAGAACTGAAATTGAATTAGATGAATAACACATTCTCATCCAATGTCTCCATTTATCACCAAACCCCAATCTTCCCAACATGTGATCAAGGTAAGACCAGCTCACTGAATCATAGGCCTTTTCAAAATCTGCTTTCAGAATGACACACTTCTGTTTCTTCCTCTTTGCCACATCAATAACTTCATTTACTACCACCACCCCATCCAAAATATTGCGCCCCGAGAGAAACGCGCTTTGACCTTTCGAGATTACACCTTTCAACACCTTTTTCAGTCTTCCCGCCAGGACTTTTGCCAACATCTTATATAAGCATCCAATCAGGGATATTGGCCTGAACTCGCCCAGTCCTTGTGGGTTTTTCGTTTTTGGGATCAGTGCCAGAAAGGAAGCATTGACAGCTTTGGGAAACCTAGCATCCCTATGGAATTCCTCAAAGAACTTCAAGATCTCTCCGCGCCAACATCTCCCAAAGAAGATTTGATGAAGTTAAAGTTAAACCCATCCGGTCCCGGGCTTTTGTTACCGTCGCATTCCCATACCACCTCCTTAATTTCCTCCTCCGAGAATGGTAGCAAGAGCGAATCATTCTCCACCTCCGTTATTCTATTGAACTGAACCCCTTCCAAAGTAGGCCTATGATAACTTTCCTCTCTATATTTCTCTTCGAAGTGGTTCTTCACTGCCCTCTTGATCCCATCTACATCCTCCACCCATTCACCATCTACCAGTAATTTTCCCAATTGTGTCCGTCTTCTGTTACTTCTCATACAAGCATGGAAATATCTACTGTTTGAGTCTCCCTCTGCTATCCACTTCACACGTGATTTTTGTGCTACAAGACTTTCCTTTGCTTGTAGCTCTTGCCAAAACTCGTCAGTCAGTCGTCTCCTTAGATCATCACTAACCCCTCCACCATCCACAGCAACCCTTTCTATCTCATTCAGTTCCTTTACTATCTCTTTGATTTTCAACTCTTTATAGCCAAACACCTCCCTATTCCATACCTTGAGCTTTTCCTTCAACATCTTCAATTTTTCCTTCAAGATAAAAAAGCTCCCTTCCTTCCACTTGAAATGAGTCCCAACACTGTGTAACAAAATTTCTGAACTCCGCATGATCCAACCAGCAGTTATTAAACCTAAATGGTTTTGGCCCCCAATTTTTCACTGAGGACACCAACCAAACAGGACAATGATCTGAGATTTCTCTATCACCTATCCACTGGCTTCTGGCTTGCCATTTATCCACCAAACCCTCAGTTAGTAAAATTCTATCCAGTCTACTTGCCCTCCCGTCTGCTCCAAAACAAGTGAACCTCTTTCCTTGAGCCGGTAAGTCAATCAGAGTCATGTCATCCATAAATGTACTAAACTCCCTAGCCTCTGCTTGATTGAAAACTGTTGTGCATCCACTTCTCTCTCCTCTTGAGACGACTGCATTAAAATCTCCAGCCACACACCACTCCCCTTCTTCAAATTGACTCTTCAGTTGCTTCAAATTCTCCCACAGCCTCTTTTCCCTAACAAGTTGCACACCGAATACACATTGACAAAATAACATATATCTCCCTCCACCTTTGCACATACCCCCACAAAACATTCCCCTGAAAACGAGAACAACACCTCCAACAAATCATTCTTCCATACGCTTACCATCCCTCCTGCCTGTCCGTGGGCTATTTTACAAAGAAAGTCAAAATTTTCATCTCCCCAAATACTCCTAACAGCTCTCCTAGTTATCTCGCCGCACTTCGTCTCCTGAATCATACAAAAATCTATCCTTTCCTCCACTATCAGTTTCCGGAGGCGCCTTCTCTTTGCCGCACCTCCCCACCCTCTCATATTGATTGTGGCAATCTTCATTGGGACACCATGTTTGTCTCCTTCCTTCCTTTTGCTTCCTGATCCCTGGCCTCCAATTGCCTAAGCCTTTCCGCGTAATCTTCATCCTTGTTCTGACCAACTATACCTAACTGTTCCCTAGCAAAACTCCACATTTTGTTTCCAATAGAAATTTCATGATCCTTCAAAAATCTCTCATTGCAAAATCTAATACCAGAATCTCCTACAGATACCTCACCAATAACCGATCCCTCTCCTTCACAATTTATTGATACAGACATACCTGGCACATGAGGATTCCGTTGCACTACATATACCTTGTCATTAGTAGCGCTCCTGCTTGATTCCGATAATGCAACGAACTTCTCCCTGGCTTTTTCATTTACAACTCCTATTGTGATGTTCGTGTTGTTCTTCTCATTGTTCTTCATTTTCTTCTTCCCTTTCCTCTTCATATTTTTCTTCCGCCCTGACTGCACCTCTTGATTCTCACACGAACCTGGTGAAGAGATACCTGCAATAAAACTCCCAAACTCAGCCAATGGACCATTTATTTTATTGTTTTGTTTCCTCGAAAGATCTGGCTCCACCATGGGTCCACTACCATCTACAGATTCCTTGACCATCTCCTCCTTACTCAATTCATTATTTTTGTTGCACTCCTCCTCCCCACACATAGGTGAAACCACCAGCTGCGTATTTGACTCCACATGCACCGGACATTGCCCCTCTAGCTGAATTTTATTGTTTTGGATGCTCTCCTCCTCCCCACCCCCAGTTTTTACCACGCTTTTCTCCTCACCCCCGTTATTCTCCTCATTATTGCTATTAACTTCTTCACTGATTTCTTTTACCCCCTCTATCCATTTTGGATTTTCATCTCCTTCCTCCTCATCATCCTCCTCTGACTGATCCTCCACCATCTCCTCCATCCCGAACAAAGGTGGATTACCCTCTTCGTCACTACTGGATTCACTGTACTCCTCCCCTTCCTCCCTATATTTTTCATTTGCCATTGTCAGCCCTTCCCATCTCAATGGACCACACCATTCCTCTAGCACTTTGATCTCATATCTTATTCCATTAATGATGGCATTCACAACCATATTAAAAACATCATAGCATTTTGTTCGTATTAAGATTCTTGCTACATCTAGCGTGGATTTCTTTCTTGTATTTTCATCAACCCCCAAAAACGTTCCAAATTTACGTGCCAATGAAGAGAAGAACTCATTATTCCATGCATGCACAGGGATACCATGGCATCTAACCCATACCACTCTCTCCTTATCATAGTCCATTGGATTCCATTTCCTTATGTCTCCAAACACCTCGTAAAACCATTCTTCAGATTCATCAAGTATAGCTTGAATATACCCCTCCTCCATTTCTTCTAAAAGTACCAAATTGGCACCCATTGGAGTCACTTTTATTGTAAAAACCCCTTGCCTATTAAGCCATTCTTGGACCAAGTGGGTACCTCCTGCATTCTTCACCTGAGCCACATACATCCTTCTTAACTTGGCCAGCTCCTCTTCCGGCGCATTGTACCATACTCCACACAAATTTTCTTTCCTGAAATAGACTATTTTTTGTTCATAGTGCGCATGATTGGCTTTCCTACCATCACGTTCCTGTACCCTTTGATGTTGCTGCCAGCCTCTTCCACTGCCATATGCATAACCCACGTTTCCTCCTCTTCCTTGACCCTTCGTATTCCATCCTCCACCCTCCCAGCGGTTAATTTTCTTCACTGCCACCTGCACAACATTACCATGACCCGCCCCTTGATCTCTTCAAGAAGCTTTGATACCTGCAGGATCAATTACCGTATTCCGTCCCTTAGTTTCCTCCGACGCTTTGTTCGCCAGAACCTCCTTCCACACCCTTCGCGTCGTCTTCCCCGAACCCTTCAGACCCCCTGCTGAACCTGTCGTCACTTTTCCTGTTACCGTCACGTTCTCTCTGCAAAACCTTGGCAGGTTAGCATGTATTTTGTCGGCGCCGAAGATGATATTGTCGAGCTTCACCGCGAACAACTCTGGTTCCTTAACGTCGACAAATCTAACGAACCCAAAGCGTTTTCCCCATTTGTTTCTTTTTGGTGGTATGACTACCTCCGTCACCTTGCCATACAACGCGAATGCCTTGTACATCTCCTTTGCTCCATGAGAGTCCAGAAAGTCGGAGAAGTAGAACGTCCACCGCGCCATCCTTACCTCCTTTCCAGCTTCCAGCAACGTCTGCTCTCCCACCGTTGAATTGGAGGCGCTTTCTCTCACCGTTGAACTGAAGGCGTTTCTTCTTCCTTCTGACTTGCTGCCATCCCTCACTTCTGTTTTCTTCATAATCCTGCTCTGGACCTTTCTCCTTCTCCTGCACTTTCTTTTTGATTCTTTTCTCATCTTCTTCATTTTCTGGTCCTTTCGGCTTCACCTGCGCATTGTCTCCATCAAGCTCATGCTCTGTACCTTTCAACTTCACCTGCGCGTTGTCTCCTTCAAGCTCCTGCTCTGGCCCTTTCAACTTCTCCTTTGGATTCTTTCGGCCTTCCTCTCTTTTTTCTCTCTCCTGTGTTGTTACGCCTTCCTCAAGCCCTAGCACACTCTCTCTCTCTACTTTCTCTCTCATTCTTATTGTGATAGAAAAAAAATTCTAACTCTGTGGTGGTGTTGATTGTTCTTCCAATTTGTTGCAAAAGAAAAAAACCCTAACTCACCAAAAGCAAAAAACCCTAACTCTGCGTGTGTTCAACAATACTGCCCGCTATGTTAACAAAAGATTTGGTTGATTTTGAAGATCCATCCTAAGGGGTCTATGCCGTCAAATTAATGGAAAACAAGTTTGATGGTGGTTGAGGAAAATTGTTGGGGGAAATGGTTGATCCCGGTGGTGGTGGAAAACACAAAAAGTTATTGTTGGTTCCATAGTTGGCTTTCTCAGCAAAGACAGGAGTGAGGCAAGTTTGGAAGTATAGTTAGTTTTGTAGAAGCTGCTGGAGACTGAAAGCAAAGTCCTCGATGGGGTGAAGGTGAAGTCATGGAAATGAAAACAGCAATAAAATGGATTTGGTATTGCAAAAAAATATATTGTAAATCAATCTATATAGGTACTATAATATGTCCTAAGTAGGTAGCTCAATGGGAGAGTTAAGACACCGAAGGAGTATAAGAAAGAGTTATAGGGTTCAAACTCTGAAAATTAATATCTCTCCTTCCCCTAACAATTAACCATTAAAACTTGCCTATAAAATGGTACTATAATCTCTATACAAAAGCCAAGATACTTTCCTCAATATTTTCCATGGATCATTTGTTCCTAATTCATGGTACTATTGTCAAACTATGAATTTAGTCGAGGATCGCCTTACAAGCTTGAGATTGTTGATACCCTTTTTTTAAGCAATTATGTTGAGGAAGGTACTCCGTTCTTTAGTTTTGGGTTTTCTAACTACTCCAAATAGCATTAAAATTAGGCATTGGTGAAAGTTTGATTACTCTAGAACTATTCTAAAAAATTGCATTGTAAAAAGGGACGTATAAAATGTTTGAAAACAGAGTTTGATAGATTGTCATGTGTCTAAAAATATTAACAAACCTAGTATTTATATACAATGGTCTCTATTGGCCACAATCCCTAGTCTACAGCTAACCACGATCCAAGAGCAGTTAATCGGCTAAGATCAACGTACATAATACCCATTATGCGCTTAAAATCTTGAGAAACCGCCCCACTAACTACCTAAGGTGTGAAGCGTGAAAGTTATCCACTATCTTCAAAATTCTAGGTGCCTTGACGATGTTTGACCGTTTCTCCTTGCCTTTGATCTTCAACGCGATCAACACATGTCTGATCCACTCAACTTCTTAAATTTACCATGTGCCCTACGGTTCCCGCGATTGATAGTGCATCGGCCAAACTGTGAAAATGTCACGTTGGGATACCTAAAAGCCTTATCCTAAGTCTTCATTAGTGATACTTTGGAAGTTTGTCAGAAAAGAATGACTGAGAAGCCAAGAGTTCTAAATGACACCTTAAAAGCTGATCTTGCCTCAGTTATACCTATAGCTCGGCTGAACACATGGCAATTTTTAGGTGTTAACAGGCATATATAGCACTTCGAGTACATAACGCCCATGTTAGAAAGAATAATCCGTTGCCACAATGAAGTTGCAATAGAATTTGAATAAGACAAAATGACAAACCGTAAAGTAGGTCACGTGTCTCATATGAGGAAGTTCAATAAGGGTTTTAGAGTTCTTTCTCACGAAGTTTCATAGTCCCTTACAATTGGGCTCCAACTTAGTCCTTTTGCACCTAACTTGTGGGTTAGGAGCCTCTTTTATTTCTTCTTCTATCTTATTTGGTCCCATATAGTGGTTTGGATAATAACCTTTTATTGGGTCATCATATGTAGATATGGTCTCATGGTGAAGCTCATAGCTCTGACTCCCTTGGATGGAAAATATAATTCACCTTACTGACACGCAGTGACATGGCTTGAGTGGACAGAGAATTCAAATGAAAAATCACCATTTTGCCAGATAGTGATAGAGCTTTAATAGACTTCTTAGGACCGCATAACCATACTATTGTCCTCTTGCGTAATGGTTCTACCAATCAATTTTGCAAAGAAAAATGGGGTTCAATTCTAGCGATCAAGGTTTTATAAGTTATATTTGTTTATAGAAACATGAGAATGCAAAAAAGTACTATAAAGAATGGATCTAGGGTCTTAATAGTTGCAAATATATGTGTACTAACATGTGTAAGTCACCCCTAAGGCACTTACAAGCCATCTCGCCCTCAACTCAAGCTTGGGCTCAAGGGACTGCATATATAAGCAAGCCGCCCTTTATGGCCCAGCAGCCCGGGACGCCTCGAACCCAACACAACCAATCCAGATTAAACAAGGCCCACATGCTCCTACGTGTGGTGACCATCTCACCCTTGAGGAGAGGAGGTATAACCTAGGTGACCATGATGAAGGGGAGCCAATCACTCCGTAATGGGAACTTCTACCCGTTGACAGAAACCTTACATAAGGACCCTCCACAGACATAGAAAGACATTTCATTCTTTCACCAAAAAACCCTAACTTGCTAAGGTGTTGGTCCCTCCACTTCTACGCAAGTACAATTTGATTTGCCATTGTGTCTAATAAGAACCTAGTGTTGTTATATTGGCCCGTCGGATGCATATATATATTAAATCAAAAACTAAAATACATGTTTATATCTATTAAAAAGTTCTTGAGGAAGTCATTTACCAAAAAAAAAGTGTTTGAGGAAGTCGTTACTCTCTATTACAAAGAAGATTAGCCACGTTGTCATGTACATAACTCTGAGTAATTTTTAGGTGATCACAAATAATTTATATACAACCATTCCAAATTTTACAAGATGAATTGACAAACACTCAATCCCATAATATAAATAGCAACCCAAAGTTATTCCTAGACCTTTTCCACTCCCTTTTCCCCATAATATGTAAGTGTAAAAAACAAGTATAAGAGCAACATTATTATTTAAGTATAGAAGCAGAAGGGGTAGTGTGATTTAAAGCCGCTCGCTTTGGTCAAAAAGCATAGGTATTTTTCGTTGGTGTGTTAGTATATTCTCAATTGTGACTCTGAGCTTGCTAATTTACCATTCATTTGCTCCTAGCTTTATGCAAAACCAGTTACGCACCAAAATAGTTACCCCCTATAGACTAGATTATAGCTAGCTAGTTAGCTAGTGCGCGGTTCTGAATTTAACTAATTCAAGAATGTAGCTCAAAGTTCCCTTGATTCAGTTAATCCTCTAAAAAAAGATTCTGAACCGACACCAAGTAGGTTCAATATCTTCCAAGTAATTTAGACTTTTCATCTTGCAGTGCATTACAGTGAATTGCTAACAAATTTAGCTTTTGTAAGATTCAACTTTACTCCCTCAACTTACTTTTTAAAAACTTATTGTGTCAAAGTAACTCAAAAGTAAGAAAATTGAATACACAAAGGGAAGTTGCATGGCACCTGGGGAAGGTATATTCATTAGCCTCTAACTATAATCAAGTTAACTATGCAAAAGATAGTTACTATGCAAAAGATTTTTTACAGCTAAGTTCATCATTAATCCAGTAAACAAAGAATAATAGATATTTAGTTGGTAAAAACATAAAAGTAGTTAAATGGTGGGAAGTTACATCATTTGCGCGTTGAGGCTTTTAGTGGCTAGCTGCCCAATGAGGTAAAAATGAAAATGAAGAGAAGCCAAACCCATCCTGGCTGGCCCTTCTTCGTAGCTAGAAGGTAACATAATAGTATAAGTTTTATTTTTAGTAAGTTTCAATTCCACTTGGAACTGAAAGTATAAGTTGTAAGGCTTAAAATCGGAATCATGGGTGACACGTCATAAAGAACCAATATGTGGAAAGGTTTTCTCATGTGGAAGCTTGATGTGTTGTATGTTGTGAGCATGATGAATTTGGATTGGTATTTGGGTAGATTCCTCTCTTTTGTATATACCTTTGGTTTGAGCATTGGTTGTTTCAAGTAATTTCTAGAAGAAGTTGAAATAATGACTATATCAAGGGTGATCGGCCAATGCGACACCATAAGATAGGGAAGACAAATATTGACTGATGGCACTCGAAGAGGGGTCGGCCATCCTAGCCGCCTATTGAAAGGGAGGAGGAAAGTACAAAAGTACAACTCGCACTGCTTGTACATAATCTGCACCTCATAGGGGCATACAAAGAGTGGTGCACACCCGAGTCATACTCTGGCTGAAGGGACTCTATGGTGCCCCCTGTAGGGTGGAGCACCATAGGAATCTTTAAGTAGTATAAATAGGAGATAACACCATAGACTAAGGAATTTTTGTTCGTGGTAAGGGAGAGCAATCACTCTTTGTGCTACCAATCCCCGGCCCTAAGTGGTGGTGACACCCCCATATTGTATTCAAGAACAACGCGGAAAATATAGGATGAAAAAACATTAATCATTCATTAATTTCGTCGCTAACTTTTAATTTTAACTTTTATATTTCTAATTTTTGTTGTTAACTTTTTTTAGTATAGTGGTCATGCCCGAAATTATTAAAAAAAAAAGTAAAAAAGACAGATATGAGCGAAGCGAATGAGAGACTAGACCGAAACTCTTGCCAAAGGAAAAGCTAAAACCAAAACTGTAAAGAGTCCGTAAAACACTACATCCTAGATGCTACAACAAATTCTAACTAACAATAGTTAGATAACAATTTCAATGTTAGTTTAGAAATTGAGACCTATAACAATTGAGCAAAACAGAATAAAAAAATCAAAAAGGTTAGAATTATTATATTTGGAGGAAAACAGAATAAAAGGATCAAAAAGATTAATTTATAAAAAGATCAAAATATAATAATTCTAATGTTAATTAGAATTTGATAAATTAATCTTTAGCTCCAAATTCTAACTAACAATAGTTAGCTTCAAATATACCGTATCATAACAATAATTTCGATTGCAATGATACGATATATTTGGAGCTAAAGATTATAATTATTACATTTAAAAAATATTGGAATTGTTATTTTTCCAAGCAAATTTTAGGATTTTGTTTAAGTTATGGATAGAAAAAAGTAACTTGTTTTTATAATAATATGTTTATTTTTTTTTTAAAAGGGTAGTTCACGTGGTTGAGTGAAAGAGACGTTGTTGGTGGAAATGTAGACGTACAGAATTCGAACTCTGCTCTCTCTCTCTCTAACAATTAACACACTAATTACTAACCACTTTGCTTATAAAAAAATAGAGTAATTCTAAAACAGTTTACAAGATTGACCAAATTGTAACAAGTAACAAGGACTATGACACTTCTCCTAGCCAAAGATTGACAGCAATTGGAATTGCAATTGTTCACACAATGAGTTCTAATGTCATAGTTCCTTTCCATGTCATGGGGGAAAATACCACATTGACAGTTTTACCTCCTTTTGATCACGATGAGAACTTTTTTTCTTTCTTTTAATAATCGAAAGGATTTCATTGATAGAACCTAACGCATGCAACATGCAAGGCTACAGAGAGATGGCCGAGACCATGATACACAAACACAATCTAAAAACACTTGCTATTGTTACAGAAACACCGCAATACAAACAACACAACCCAACAACACCCATATATGATAAAAAAACACTTAAGGCAAGAACCAATAGAGGTCTCTAGACTTACCACACTACAACAAAAAGTAGCTTAGGCAACGGTTGAAAACCGTGGTTAGAAATGAAAAAATCGTGACCTAATCCCTGGTTCAAGTCCCGAACTAACATTTCCCCACCCCTACTAACAAAACTTTGCGGGCTACGGTTTTTGAGGCGTTAGATGGTCGTTGCCTATTCTTATTGATCACGGTTTTGACACATTAGACCACGAAATATCAAAACCGTGGTCAGAACTATTAAACCGTATAATTTCCATTCAACCTAATTTTTCATAAGTAAAATTGAATTATCGAGAATACTAGTGGTTTTTTTTATATAAGCGAAGATTCATATTCCATGTCCGACCTTTTAATTTTTCATAAGTAAAAAAGAAAGACTTGAATTATCGAGAAAATATCCACCCCTTCTAGCACGTTACTAGTGGTACTCCAACACGTTACACAATGCTCTCTTTGAATAGACCAAATACAACAAAGGCAAGAACGCAGGTGAAAAATTTTAAGCCAAAATATCCACCCCTTCTAGCAATAATTTTCACCTCATATTCACCTTCTTATTTCCCCTCAAATTTTCGACAACCATTTTCTCGACGATCCTTCCCTAGACTATATTTGTTTGTATTTACTTGCCAGTTGCCACCCCCTTCTCATTTTGTCTTTGATCACAGAAATCCTCTTTCACACACAGCTTCAGTTTTTCACACTTCATAACCCGTTTACTGCTTCGCATTAACTCAACAATATCCTCACAATAGCATTCACCTCATGCAACTTTATTCACCTCTAGCTTGTTATTCATAACAGAAAGCCAAACACATTCAAACTGTAAAGATACGATGATCTTCAGACCCATGATCAAATACAACAGCAGCACTAGCATGTGGCCTCATGGTTCCAATGTTTTACAAACGTGCGGAGATCGAATTGGAGAGACCTTCAAATTATGGTTCAATTGGCTTATTCAGTTCAATCTGGTTCTAAATGGTTCAACTGATCTGCGATCCAATTTAGTTAGAATGAATCAATCGCTAGACTTCGGTTCAATCGATTGAACTAGCCATCTCGGTCCGATTCTTACAACACGGAATGTAAGAGTGCTTAGTAAATTTAGCGGTTAAAAACCGATAAATATAAGATGATACATATTTAATAATCTCTTAATTTATTTAATGACGGAAAAATAAAGAATTTAAGTAAAAAATAAGAACAACAACGATATACAAAATTATTCTACACATGTTCAAGTAGCATTTGGGTAAATACTATAAACTAGTAAAAGGGCTACAAGCTTTACCTAACAGCTACTACGAAATTTATTTTATAAGCCATCTATTAAGGCTTTATTCAATTTAAGTTTTTTCCTAACATAGCTAAATATCATTTACGAAATTTATTTTATAAAATAAAAAGTTTTAAAATGTCCCTTGCAAATATAAATCTGCTTAGCCACCCCCTCCTGTTAGATTATATTGTGATGTTAAGGGTATAATGGGTATTATTCAATTATAAGTTTTTTATCTCGATAATTCAATATTTTTATTTTACTATCTACTATAATTTAGTGATATTTAAGCCTTGATCTATCTACTAAAAACAAAAAAAGTGTATAGGGTTCTACTATTATAAGTTGTTTTGTATATGGGTTTAACTATTTATTGCACTGCAACAAAAATGACCTATCCCCACATACATTTTTAGTGACGTTAGAAAATCACAGAGATAAAGGTATTACACGGTAGGTAAAAGACATAATGACAGTTAAAAAATGTGGGTAAATGTATTTGCCAGTAGGTAAAACATTTACTCAAGGACAAATTGCATATTGTTACATGTCATGCACAATGCACCAAAAGAGTGACCTTAGATAAATCTTAAGTCCATCTTTACCTACATACGTTCGACATTTAGTGACAGTTTGTGTCTGTGGGTAAAGATCAAAAATTTTATAGTGTTGATAGCTAGGCAAATGTTACTGATTATAATAAGTTAGGGGGAGAGGAGGTCGAAAATGTTAGTTTCTGGGAACCTTGGATTTCTTTCTTACACTTCTTCGACGTTTTTTAGCTCACTAACTGAGCCATCTATTTTGGACTACGAGTTTAAAGATTGAGTTTTTATATTCGAACACCCCCTAATTTTAAACACTTATCCAATATCTCATTTTCTTTCTACCCCTCTCCTTTTTCTCACCTCTATTTCTATTTCACACCGCGAGGCAGACCCATGTGTTGGTGAGGGGGTTCCCTTGAAATTTAAAAATTGCACTATTATACCTAAATTTGCACCCAAGACACAATTTTGAATCTCCTGATCTCAGGTCCTGGATCCGCCACCGCTCACACTACCCATCATTTTTCTTAAATATTTGATAAATTTTTCTTTATACTATTTCTTTTTTCAAAATAAAAAATAATAATAAAGAGCCAAAGTGTGGAGCGGGGAAGGAGACTTGTGTATGAACAAGTAATGGTAGCTACTAACACGAGTTACCCTTGGCCTTAAGAGAGTTTCTCACTAAACAAGATATTTAAACCAAATATGGTTTGAGGAGGGCAATAAGTGTATATATGTTAAAGTATATATATATATATATAAAATAGTGTTTGAGTGGAGCAGCTGGAAAGTTCTCTAAATAAAGCAAGATTCATGCATGCTAATTCCCAATCCTACTAGCAACGCTTACAACTCTCTCTTTTTGCACTATAAATAGGCTCCCACTCTTACAATAACAACTCAGGGTTTTCACTTGAGAGCTAGCTAGCTAGCATCATATTTTACCACATAGAGTGTGACACAAACTAGGAAAAAGAGAGCACTACTCCAACTAAAGAGATTCAAAGTTAGATCAATGGCTATTAACCACGAAACTTGGGCTTTTATTTTCGGCCTTCTAGGTAGATTTCTAAAGCTTTAATTTCACTCTTTCATATATAGCATAGTTTTTGCTAGTTGTGAAATAACATCACCCTCATTTTTTAAGTATTGTTTTAAAATCGAACTAATCAAACAATTCAACTGGTTACAATATGAAGTGAAGTCGTCTACAGTTCGATCACCAGAACAAACATTGTTTAGAAGTTTATTACTATTTAGGTTTGGCAGGATGTGGCTTGCAGCTTGCATGGCATTTTTCTAATTAATTTCTATAAATCCTCAAATAAATAAATTACTATACTAGAAATTAAGCATTCAAAATCTTGTTGATCAAATAAAAGTTTGTTACCAAACTGTTTGGTGCATGATGGATGGATGGATTTGTATTTATATTTATAGGCAACATCATCTCCTTTATGGTCTTCCTCGCTCCATTGTAAGTCATTTTTTTGATTAACTACTTATTGAATTAATTAATGAGAAGCAGCTTGTACAATATTTTATTAATTTTTCCTTAACTCTATATTAATATTTGTGTGGATGCATTGCAGACCAACATTTTACAAAATCTACAAGAAGAAATCAGCAGAAGGATTTCAGTCACTTCCTTATGTGGTTGCACTATTCAGTTCAATGCTTTGGATTTACTATGCATTCGTCAAAAAGAATGCTAGCCTTCTTCTCATCACCATTAACTCCATTGGATGTCTCATAGAGTCAATATACCTTACAATCTTCCTTGTCTACGCCTCAAAGAAAACAAGGGTATACATCCATCTATCTACTAATAACAAGCTTTTTTTTTTTAACATCTATTTTCTATAATAATAATAATAATAATAATAATAATTTCTTTTGTGCAGCTTTCTACCATCAAGCTTCTACTGTTGTTAAATGTGTTTGGGTATGGAGCTATGCTTCTTTCAACACTCTACCTTACAACTGGTTCCAAACGTCTAGCTATTATTGGATGGATTTGCTTGGTTTTCAACATAAGTGTCTTTGCTGCTCCCCTCTGCATTTTGGTAAGAATTTTAATTTATAGTAAAATATATCAGTGTTTCTTTTGTTTATAATTAATTCATTAAAAAATAATAATGTTGTAAAGAGAATTCAATCATCAACCTTTTTGTTGATCATATATTTATTTGTTATGTATAAATTGTTACATGCAGAAACGCGTTATACAGACAAAAAGCGTGGAATTCATGCCGTTCAACTTATCTTTCTTTTTGACCATTAATTCCGTCATGTGGTTCTTCTATGGTCTTCTTCTTAAGGACTATTACATTGCTGTAAGTTCCATTATTATTATTATTTTTTACTTTTGTCTTCTTCTTAAGGACTATTACATTGCTGTAAGTTCCATTATTATTATTTTACTTTGTCACTTTTTTCTTTAACATCTCATTAGATCCCTTAACTTTTTGATTAGCTTTATAAGTGATAATAATGTCAATTAACAAAAGTAAATGTGTGCGCACTCCACTAATATTGTTGAGTTCCCAACAAAAACATCAAACTGCAACATATGGGTCCTGTATTCTGAAAAACAGCCTTATATTATATTCATGTGTTAAACAATTTAATTAATTATTTGATATCCATTTCCATTTTTTCTCTTAAATAGTACCTACCCACCAAAAAGAGAAATATGATTAAGAAAAAAAAAAGAAATGATTTACCAATAATATTTGTATTTGGATAATGCAGCTTCCAAACACACTTGGGTTTGTGTTTGGCATAATTCAGATGGTGCTATATTTGATTTATAGAAACGCTGAGAAAGTGGTAAAAGCAGATCCAGCAAAATTGCAAGAACTAAATGGCCATGTTATTGATGTTGTGAAGCTGACCACAATGGTTCCTTCTGATCCAAATCAAGTTACCAAAAATGGTGCTATGAGTGAGGATCCAAATTATGGAAAATAAGAAAACAAAAAAATGAAGAATATGGATTCCTCTAGCAAAGTTAATTATAAAGTGCATGCAATTACTTTATATTCTAAAGTTGGACCTCATTCACAATCAAGTGTCAAGGGTTTTTTATTTTAGTTTTCATTAATAATAAGGCAGTCAATAGTATTAGCATGAGTGTCTCTTTAGCCTCGTGTATTACTTTGTGACTGTAATAACACATGTAATATTTCTTTCTATCCCTCCATCTATGTCCATGTAAAGGGAAGTAATTAATTGTTTTGTTCACTTTGCAATTTATAATCACCCAGCATAATTTAAATTTTAGAACTTTCTCCACTCATTTTATTTGACGATTTAGATTGTGGTACACATACAAAGTAAATCAATGATCTCATACGTTCACTACAAAAAAAAAACATATAGCCACGGCCAATTTTAGCTACGTTGATTTTTTTAAAATCGTAAATTAAAATAACATTTAATTAAAATAAAAATAATAATAATAATAATAATAATAACACGATACTTGAGAAGCCAACCTCACACTCAGGCCTCACGCTCGCGCCTTACGCTCAGTCTCTCGCTCTCTCATGTTCTCACATTTCTCGCGTTCTCAATTTCTCTCTCTCTCTCTCTCTCTCAGGTTCAATTGATTTCTCAGATTCAATCTGCTCTGCCTCGTTCTCCTTCTCTCTCTTCTCTCCCATGGCTTCCACTTTGTGAAGGTGAACCTTAAGTTATCTTCCATTGTTTTGCTTTAATTTCTGTTTTCTTTTTGTCCAAAGCTTATTGGAGATTCAGATATTTCATATTCAAAACCGTAATTTTTCTCCCTATTCTCTTTCTTCTTCAATTTCAGATTTGGAATCCTAATTTATCTCCCTCTTCTCTTTTTTCTTCAATTTCAGATTCAGAACTTGATTTGAAGGTCCAGATCCAGAGGTTAGTACAATGCTCTCTGTTGGTGGTTAGGTTTTTTTATAAGCAAAATATATTATATTAAAGGGGGTACAAGTGGCACCCCAACTCTTACAAATACAATGGACCTCATTAAAGCCTCTCTGGCCCAAAACCCCATTGGAAAGAGACCCAATGAGGGGAAAAAGCACCCCCAAGAAGAATGAAGCAAAAATCCAGTTACACCGAGTTCAGGCGTATAAAAGGGTGGAAAGAAGAAGAGAAACCCCTTAAGGTCACGAATGCTTGTAGACTCGTCGTTGGTAGAGGGAGAGACCGAATCACGGGAAGAGGAGAACGAGGTAGGGAAGACAACAACTCAATATAGAATCAACTGAGTGTTACCATTGTCATAAATTATGGTACTAATGTTGACTTGTATTATGGGTTTGAGTATCCCTTGTACTCCTATCAATACATTTTTTGCTTATAAAAAAATAAATTATGACATTATCGCTATGAATGCCCTAATTGGGAAGAAATGCAGAATATATATGAAGAGGGGGAAGAAATGCTACTCGTGGCTTACACTGAGAAGGAGGAGAAATCTGGTCAAGAAGTATGGTTCTTAGACTCCGATTGTAGCAATCATATGTGCGGGCACACTGAGCGATTCTTGAAATTGAATGAATAGGTTCGTGTATCAGTGAAGTTGGGTAATGGCACAAAATTGATGACAGAAGGCAAAGGCAGTGTCAAGTTGAAGTACGTCGATGGCATTACACAGATTGTTAGTGATGTATACTATATCTCAGACTTGAGTAGAAATCTTTTGAGCATTGGGCAATTGCAAGAAAAACCTGGTTTAGTAGTTGTTTTCAAAGGGAATATATGCAAGATATGTATCATGATAATAGAGGATTGATTCTTCAATAAAAACTGCCTTCAAACAGAATGTTCAAAGTTACTGCAAAGATCATTGTAGCTTCTTGTTTCAAAGTATCAACAGAAGATACAACTCACCTTTGCCATTGCAGGTTTGAGCATCTAGGACACAAAGGACTCCAATGCTTGCTAGCAAAGAAATGGAAAGCAAGAGTTCGCTGCTACGCTGACAGTTACTTTATAGGAGACCGTGATGATAGGAAAATTATTTCAGGCTACGTGTTTTTGCTAGCCTCTGGAGTTGTGTGTTGGTCCTCCAAGAAACAACTGGTCGTTACTCTATCCACTACTGAAGCAGAATTCATTCATAGTTGCTGCAAGTTATGTCTGCCAAACCGTATGGCTAAGAAGAGTGTTGGAGAAAATAGAGCTTCCTCAAAGTGGCACATCTGCAATACATTGTGATAATAACTCCACCATCAAGTTGTCAAAAAATCATGTGCTTCACAATAGAAGCATGCATATGTTAGTAAACCAGCTCACTAACAACAATTATAGTTTAAGGGAGAGGCCTATGTTAGTAGGCTTGCTGTATTGGGTTGGTAGTATTGACTGATATAGCAGTTAAGTCAGTTGGTTTTTTTTATAAGCAAAATGTATTATTGAAGAAAGCACAAGGGATGCTCCAACCCGTACAAATGGAAGGAGCCTCATTAGTTAGGTCAGTTAGTGTTAGTTTTGATATTCAATTAGGAAGCAACTGCACAATTCACACCGTGTAAATACTCAATTATGCAATTAAATAATACAGTTAGTTTCCAATTACCTTGATACCTTAAAGCATCTCTGTAACAGACATATTAGCTCCGTAAACGCTAGCTTGACATGTTTGAAATAGAAATTGAAAAAAAAGTAGCGGTGTGAACACATTATAAGTTAACTTAAAGGACTAAGATGGTACAAAATAAACATAAAAAACCAAATCGTTACAAATTAATAACTTAAACGATTTCTAGTGTAACTTTGCCAAAAAAAATTATTAAGAGAAGCCTAACTAAAGCAAAAGATATGCCAAACTAGACCAAACCGAGATTTGCAATAAACGGCCAGTGCACAGAGCACTATATATGTAGTTGTTTAGATGGTGTATTATTATTCTGGTTTATGTATTTATTCATGCTTTTTAGTTTGATATGTAAGACTAGATTTAGTAAAAGGTAACGGATATCAAATAAGTTAGTTTTCTTTTTTACAAAACCAAAATAAGTTATCTTATAATGTACGCGGCTTGTCACTTTGCTGCCAATTTTGTTTTCTCTTCTTCCTTTTTTCTTCGTTTTTTGTTTTTGTTTTTTGCTTCACTTTTTTTTTGTTTTTT
This sequence comes from Oxytropis ochrocephala, assembly GCA_020916435.1. Lineage (NCBI taxonomy): Eukaryota > Viridiplantae > Streptophyta > Magnoliopsida > Fabales > Fabaceae > Oxytropis > Oxytropis ochrocephala. The sequence continues at coordinate 11,734,762 of CM037089.1, read as the reverse complement.
TAATTATTTTATATTACTTTAATTTTTTATCTTCTTTCTTTTTTTTCCATCTTTTTTGTGTGATACTAATAACGATGTATTTTGAAGTTTTTAATGTCTCGATTTTTTTAAAAATATTTAAATTTCATGAAGTTCACTCCTCAATAACCTGTTTGATGAAAAACAAAATAAATTTTATGACAAAATACATAAAGTGTGATGCTAGGCATTGTGTTTTAGAGTATTTTAGAATCCAAAAAAAAAATTACATGTCCAAATTGGTGTTTTCTTCTTTATTTTGATAATTTCGCACAAACGAGTATTAGAAGTATACTTAAATTGGTGTTTAGTTTTAAATCAAACTCGGCATGATATTGTGTTGTCTTCTTTCCTCTTTAATTATGGGTTAAGTTTTTATATTTATGATGAATATAGGTAACGTTATTAAAAAAAATTAGACTTTTTCTTCTTATTATCTATGGATGTTCAATTCTAATGTCTGTGTTAAAGTTTATTTTTAATTTTATAATATTTTTATTTAATTTATATTTATAATTTAACTTTTTAGTGGGAGCTTGATGCCATTTACAATAAAACTCCCCATCATTTTCTTTCAACTTTGTATATTTACTTTTATTTTAATGATGAGTTTTATTTAACCTCGTATGATGTATTGATGTACTCCCTCCAAACTTAATTATAAGCAAAAATAACTATCTTTACACATATTAACAATTGATAATAGTTTTGTCACCTGCCCGCCAAAATGGTTTTTTTTTGCCTTTCAGCTTATTTATTTTGGTTGAACTGCCTTTTTTTTTTTCGTTTCAATTTTTTTTTGGCCGAATTGCCATTTTTTTGTTTCAGTTTTTTTTCCTTCTTCTTCTTCTTCTTCTTTAGTTTTTTTTTTCTTTTATATTTTACTTCAGTTTTTTTCCTTCACCTTATATTTTAAGGAGTGTTTTACAGTCTCAACAAATTTTAGATGTTTAAATATGTAATTTTTTTCTTCAATAATCAATTTGGTAAAAAAAATTAATTTCATTAAAAACTAGGTAAAGTCAGATGCTACAAAGTGTGGTTTGGTGTAATTGATGGTGAAAACAATTTGTTCGGCTTGGCATCTGCGCGCCAAAGCCAATTTTTTTTTGTTCCATTTTTTTTATTCTGCAGCTTTTTTTTTGTTTTAGTTTTCTTTTTGTTTTTTTTTCTCTTCTTTTTGGTTTTTCTTCGGGTTTTTTTTCTTCTCTTATATTTTAAAGAGTGGTTTACAGTCTCGAAAAATTTTAAATGCTTAAATATGTAAATTTTGTTCTTCAATAATCGATTCGGTAAAAAAAAATTCATTTCATGGAAAACTACGTAAAGTCAGATCCTAAAAAGTGTGGTATGGTGTACTTGATTGTGAAAAAATTATTTTTGTAACAAAATGTCTAAAGTGAAATGTTAAGTAGTGCGTTTTGAGGTACTTCTGGGATTTGAAAAAAATTTAAGTCTTCAAATACCAGAAGTTTGGTAAAATATAATAATAAGTTTGTGAAAAAATACGTAAAGTGAGATCTTGTGATGTATTTTTGGGGTACTTTAGGACTCCAAAAATTTATAGATGTTCAAATACACGAAGTTCGTTCCTTAATAACCCTTTCTTTTTTATTTTATAATCTTCTTATTTAATGTTATAGTTTTAATTTAATTTTATCTACTTTAATTGACCACTTTTACAATAGATCATCAATCGTACTCTTTCAACTTTCTATATGTGTTTCTATTTTATTGGTAATTTCCATCAAACCCAGCACGATACCACATGTTTCACTTTCTATTTTGTTGTCTTCTTTATTTTGGTCATTTTGCACCAACGGGTATTAAATTTTTTCTTTAATTGGTTTTTATATTTTTATCTTTCTTTAATATTCGAGTACATGCAGTGTTGCTGCATTGACTGTACTCCCCGTGGGAATTTCAGTCACCTTTACAATAGAACCTTCATCATCTTCTTTTAACGAGACCTTCAGTCACATTTACAATAAAACCTTCATAATCTTTTTCAACTTTGTATAACTGCTCCTATTTTATCATGGGTTTTCCTTCAACCATGCATGATATCAGAATTAACGGAGATTTTTTTTTTTGACAGAAAAATCAAGGAAGAGTTTTTTGACAAAAGAATCAAGGGAGAGTTAATAGTCTATATTTGGTTCCGTAACAAAAAAAAAACTATATTTGGTTTCTATACTATTTAGCTTTTATTTAAAGTGTCATTAGTAATCCAAGTGTTGCTGGGTTTGGTGGTTTGATCCGTGATTGCGGTGGAATTTTCATCCGTGGTTTTTATGGTGCTCTTTGTGTGACTGATGTGATTTATGGTGCTCTTGGTGTACTTGATTGTGAAAAAAATTATTTTGTAACAAAATGTCTAAAGTGAAATGTTAAGTAGTGCGTTTTGAGGTACTTCTGGGATTTGAAAAAAAATTAACTCTTCAAATACTAGAAGTTTGGTAAAATATAATAATAAGTTTGTGAAAAAATACGTAAAGTGGGATGTTGGCAGTATATTTTGGGGTACTTTAGGACCCCAAAAATTTGTAGATGTTCAAATACACGAAGTTCGTTCTTTAATAACCCTTTCTTTTTATTTTATAATCTTCTTATTTAATTTATAGTTTTAATTTAATTTTATCTACTTTAACTTGACCACATTTACAATAGATCATCAATCGTACTCTTTCAACTTTCTATATGTGCTTCTATTTTATTGGTAATTTCCATCAAACCCAGCACGATACCACATGTTTCACTTTCTATTTTGTTGTCTTCTTTATTTTGGTCATTTTGCACCAACGGGTATTAAATCTTTTCTTTAATTGGTTTTTATATTTTTATCTTTCTTTAATATTCGAGTACATGCAGTGTTCTTGGCATTGACTATACTCCTGTGGGAATTTCAGTCACCTTTACAATAGAACCTTCATCATCTTCTTTCAACGAGACATTCAGTCACATTTACAATAAAACCTCCATAATCTTTTTCAACTTTGTATAACTACTCCTATTTTATCATGGGTTTTCCTTCAACCATGCATGATATCCGAATGTTTCACTTTTTCATTTGTATTGTCCTTTTTTCTTTCTTATTATAGGTTAATTTTTTGTATTTGTATTTAATGAATGTTGATAATTATTAAAGTTCTTTAGACTTTTTCTTCTTATTTTATCTGCGGAGGATTTCAATTTAAATGTCTTTATTAAAGTTCCTTTTAAATTTATAATATTTATTATTTAATTAATATTTATAATTTAATTTTTATTCACAGTTATTAGATTTTATATTTTGCAAAGTAACATCATTTGCCTAATGGCATAAGCTACCTTAGGGCACGGGGGACAACCCTGTGCTCCTTAGCCTGTTGATTATCACAGTTGGCAAGCTCGATGTTAACCAGTGCAATATTTTATTTTAAGTACGATGCGATATTATTAATTCTTTCGAAAAATATTAATTACTCGATTATACGATGAAATTTAGCCAACGATGCACGGGTTATAGAGCTAGTATTATATTATATACAAAAAAAACCAAGGGTCAAAAGGAGGTAAAACTGTGAGTGTGGTATCATTCCCCTGTTACACAATGTTGTCTTTAAATAGACAGAATACTACTACCAAAAGGGAAGAGAAGAATGGCAGTCAAAACTTTAAGCCAAAAAAACCCATCATCCCTTCCATTCAGCAATAATTTTCACCTCATATATCCCACCTTCTTATCTTAACTCAAATCATCAACAGACGATTCAAACCATTATTTTCTCGAATCTCGACCATCCTGCCCTAGACAGAGTACATTTGTTTTTTGTTTTGTTTGTATTTACTTGCCAGTTGCCACTCCTCCTAATTATCTACATGTATTATTATTTGCCTACATTTTGTCTTTATTATTCTCACAATTCCTCTTTCACACTTCATAACCCGCTTACTGATTCGCATTATTTGCTCCTCTTTCTATTGCAATTACTTTGCTTTTTTACTTTTTTTTTGTTGACAATCAAAAAGAAGATTCATTACTTCAGGCACAAGCAGATCAAATAAGGAATTCATAACAAACAAGATATTTCAGCAGCAGAGAAACTCCACAACATTACTGCATGCATTAACTCAACAATATTAATTCTCACAAAACCATGAACCTCATGCAACCTTATTCAACCTCTAGTTTGTTACTCATAAATACAACAGCAGCACTCGCATGTGGCCTCACGATTCCAATGTTTTTGAAATCTGAACGGAGTCCAACTTATGAGACCCTACATCATAGCTTAATTGGTTTATTCTGGTCCAACTATAGTTCAACCCAATGATTAATAGATAAAAAAATGAGCAAAAGTAAATAAAAAACCAAAAAAATTAATTTCCAATAGTAAAACCCGATTCAACGAGCAGTTAAATTTGGTGCTGCGTACTTTTAGGCGATTCAACCAAACTGTGGTCCAATTAAGGATGAACTAACCACCACACTCATAGTTTTTCAGTTCAACCGATTGAATTTGTCGGCCCGGTCTGTTACTCACAACACTTAATTTATAAGCCATCTATTATGATTCTGTTCAATTAAACTTTTTTTCTCGATAATTCAATATAAACTATCTGCTACAAGCTAGTGGTTTGACCTTATAAAAAACACATATAGCTTTCTATTGTTATAAGTTGTTTTGGTTAAGTCTCATGCTTTCTCTAGTCACCTCTAATATTTCTCCATCTTCTTTCTAGCATTTCTTATGCATCTTCCGTTGGAGAGGGGTGGTTTTCGGTCTTTTTTTTGACCTGGAATCACCAATCGGGATCGCTACAGATCGCAGATTCATTCTTTTCAGTTTTAGCCACATTGAATTTGTATTGTTTTTTATGTAATCGACTGATTTGAATGAATGAATACCTTATTTTTACCAAAAAAAATAAATTGTTTTGTTTATGTATTTATTCATTTTTACACTGCAACAAAAAAGACCTATCCCATAAACATTTTTAGTGACAGTTAAAAACCGCAGATAAAGGTATTGGATGGCAGGTAAAATATAGTGACGGTTAAAAAGCTATGAGTAACTAGCGGTAGGTAAAACATTTACTCATGGATAATTTGCATTGTTATACGTCATGTACAATGTACCAAAGGAGTGACTGTGAGTAAATGTCAAATTCATCTTTACCTACATACATTTGACATTGACAGTTTGTGTCTACGGATAAAAGTCAATTTTTTTTGTAGTGTTGATAGGCTAAGGTTAATGATTAACCGGTTAGGAGGAGGATACCGAAAATGTTAGCTTCTAAGTTGGAACCTTGGATTTTTTACATTTTATCGGCATATCTTGACTTACCAACTGAACAACCTACTTTAATTAGACAATTTATTTAAATATTGAGTTTTTATATTGGAACACCCCCTTACTTTTAAACACTCATCTAACACCTCATTTTCTTTCTATGCCTCTCCTTTTTCTCACGCACTAACACATCAAAATTTTTACTTCTCCCCTCTATTGCTTTCTCTTTCAAGGTGTTCAAGAGATGGATGGTTTTCCACCGATCATTTTTCCTAAATATTTGATAAAATTTTCTTTATACTATTACTTTTGAAAATAAAAATCATAAAGAGCCAAAGTGTGGAGCCAGGAAGGAGACTTGTGTATGAACAAGAATTGCAACCTACCAACACAAGTTACCCTTGGCCTTAGGAAAGTTTCTCACTATACAAGATATTTTAAACCAAATAAGGTTTGAGGAGGGCAATAAGTGTATATATGTTTTTTTTATACAGAAAAGTGTATATATATGTTAAAGTATATATAAATAGTGTTTGAGTGGAACAGCTGGAAAGTTCTTTAATTAAATCATGATTTCATGCTAATTCCCATTCCTACTAGAACTTGATTACAACCTCTCACTATAAATAGGCTCCCACTCTTTCCATAACAACTCGTGGAATTTGAAAGTGAGATACTAGCTATAACCTCAACTCAGGGTTTTCATTTGAGAGCTATAGCTAGCATCATAGAGTGACACAAACTAAGAAAGAGAGAAGTACTCCAATTAAAGAGAGATGGCCATTCACCATGAAACTTGGGCTTTTATTTTCGGTCTTCTAGGTAGATTTCTAAAGCTTTAATTTCACTCTTTCATATAGCATAATTCTATCTTTATCACCTAGTTTTATTTCTAAGCCGTAACAAATGGGCTCTAGATCTGTTGGTTACTGCAATCTTGTAGCTAGTTGTGAAGTAACATCATCCTCATTTTTCAACTATTTAGAAGCAATGTTTTAAATATCGAATGGTTCAACCAGCTGTTAAACTATACCAAAGTCATTTACGACGCGGTTATTTGAGCAGTTCAACCGTAGTTTCATCCTATATATGGATTTGGTAGAGATTGAACCATGACCTAAAGGTCTCACCAATTGGATGTCCGGTTTGATTTTCAAAACATTGTGAGTCTAGTTTATGTCACTAAACACTATGTTTAGTGACTATTACTAAAGGGCAAAAAGGTAAGATCCATCATGATAATTAGAAAAAAAATTAATCAGCAAATCCCCTATTTTCCTTCCATAATTATATGTCTTAATTATTAGTAATTAAAATTGAAAACTGAAAAGAAAGAGAAAGAAAAAAACCTTATTCCTCTTCCTTCAAACCTCGAAACGCGCAGCGCTTGAAACGATGCCTTCAGGTGGGTTTTGTGTTTTTGTTTTTTTTCTTTTCTGACCATAAACCATTCGAGGTGGGTTATTGCGTTTTTATTTTTTTTCGTTTTTCTATTTTACTTGTGTTTTTGCTTTCCATCTTCCACCCTGAACAAAAATGAATGATTTTTGAAAGATTTACCAAAAGAAAAAAAAAGAGTGACTCTTGAAAGTAGCTAAAACTTGTTCACTATTGTGGTTAGTGATAAATTAACCAACGTTGTTCACTATTGTGGTTAGTGATTGAATAGTGATTGATTAACCAACATTGTTCACTTATGTGGTTAGTGATTGATTAACCAGATTACCGTATTCATGTGGTTAGAAACGCAGGAGGAAAGGAACAAACAAGAGAGGAAACGCAGGATATTCTAAACGTATGATGAATGAATGAAAGAGGGAGCAAGGAAGGAGTTGGAGAAAAAAAAAGGAAAAAGAGAAATAATAGGAACAACAATTAAAGTCATTTAATTGTGAATTAAAATTGTCCCCTAAAAATAGGAATTAGTTTATTTTCTAATTAAATTTAATAAATATAGGATATATTTGAGAGTATCATAATACCCTTATTGAGCAATAACCATTGGATACATTTTAATTAAAATAGTGATAATCCAATGGTTAGAATTCTGAAGGTGTATCAATTTCATCCCAAGGTAGCTCACCATGGTTTGCGATATCAAGTAGTAAGAATGAAACTGAGAGAAGGGTTTGCTTCTGAATCAAACTCTAAACTAATATTCCCCTCTCCTCTACTAACATTGCCTATAATAATAAAAAAGTTGTATCAATTTCAAATTATTGTTGATAAAATAAAAGTTTGTTGCCAAATTGTTCACAACTGCGGGTGCTGATGGATGGATGTGTTTTATTTTGTAGGCAACATCATCTCCTTTATGGTATTCCTCGCTCCACTGTAAGTGATTTTTTCTCTTTACTACTAGCTTACTGAATGAGCAGCAGCATATAAAATATGAACTACCATTATATATTAATATTTGTGTGGATGCATTGCAGACCAACATTTTACCAAATCTACAAGAAGAAATCAACAGAAGGGTTTCAATCACTTCCTTATGTTGTTGCACTATTCAGTTCAATGCTTTGGATCTATTATGCACTTGTCAAAAAGGATGCTAGCCTTCTTCTCATCACAATTAACTCCTTTGGATGTGTCATAGAATCAATATACCTTGCAATCTTCCTTGTCTACGCCTCAAAGAAAACAAGGGTATATACATCCATCTATCTAATAACAAGTTTTAATTTCTAACATCTATTTTCTATAATGAAATAATAATAATAATTTTCTTTTGTTTCACGTGCAGCTTTCGACCATCAAGCTTCTACTGTTGTTAAATGTGTTTGGGTATGGAGCTATGCTTCTTTCAACCCTCTACCTTACAACTGGTTCCAAACGTCTTTCTATTATTGGATGGATTTGCCTCGTTTTCAACATAAGTGTATTTGCTGCTCCTCTCTGCATTTTGGTAAGAATTTCATAATTTATTACTTCCTCTAATCCTTCATATATTAAGAGATAAATGTAGTTCTAAGTTCATTGAGGAATTGGTGTATACACTAGATACATCAATTATTCAACAAACTTAAAACTAAATTTTTCTCTTATATATACATAGAATAGGAGCGAGTACTCTCCACCAGATTGAAATATCAACAAAAACAATTATATTTATGTTAATTAGGAATAATATTGATTATTTTTATTTAATATAGATATATTAATTTGTTATGTAAATTGAATGATACATGCAGAAACGCGTTATACAGACAAAAAGCGTGGAATTCATGCCGTTCAATTTGTCATTCTTTTTGACCATTAATTCTGTCATGTGGTTCTTCTATGGTCTTCTCCTCAATGACTATTACATTGCTGTAAGTATTATTGACCATAGCCTTTACTTTTTCAATTGTTTCTTTAATTTCTCATTAGATCCTTAAACTTTTTGATTCGCTTTATATAAGTGATAATGTCAATTAAATATAACAAAAGTAAATGTGTGCGCACTCCACTCATGTTGTTGAGTTCCCAACAAAAACATCAAACTGCAACATATGGGTCCCGTATTCTAAAAAACAACCTTATAGTATTATATTCATGTGTTAAACAATTTATTTAACTATTTGATTTCCATTTCCCTTTTTTTCTCTTAAATAGTACCTACGGACCTACCTACCAAAAAGAGAAATATGATTAAGAAAAAAAAAAGAAATGATTTACTAATAATATTTGTATTTGGATAATGCAGCTTCCAAACACACTTGGGTTTGTGTTTGGCATAATTCAGATGGTGGTATATTTGATTTATAGAAACGCTGATCAGAAAGTGGTACAAGCAGATCCAGCAAAGTTACAAGAACTAAATGGTCATGTTATTGATGTTGTGAAGTTGAGCGCAATGGTTCCTTCTGACCCAAATCAAGTTACCAAAAATGGTGCTATTAGTGAGGATCCAAATTATGGAAAATAAGAAGAAAAAAATAGAAGAATATGGATTCCTCTTGCAAAGTGAAATGAAGGAAAAAAATGAGGTTCGAGAAAAGTTAACTATAAAGTGCAATTACTTTACATTGCAAAGTAAGGCCTCATTCACAATCAAGTTTAAGGGTTATTGGTTTTGGTTTTGGTTTCATTAATAATAATTAGGCAGTCAATAATGTTAGCATGAGTGTCTCTTTTTGTATCCCTCAATCTATGTTCATGTAAAGGGAAATAATTGTTTTACTCATTTTGAAATTTATGATAATCCAGCAAAATTTTAATTTTAGTATTCTCTTCGTCTTATTTTATTTGACATTTTAGCTAGATTGTGGTACACAGACAAAAAAAAAGTAATTAATTATCAAAAAAAAAAAAAGTAATTATCTCATACTATCTTGATATATGCTTTGTTACTCAATCTCTCTCAATAATAATATAAGTATTGAAAAAAAATTAGTTAACACTTGAAGGGTATAATAATAGAGGAAAAATATTAATATTTCATTAGTATACTAAAACAACAATCAAATTGGGACAACTATTTATGGCTAAAACTTTAAACAAAATGGGACGGAGGAAGTATATGCTACGATGATCATCATCCTTGTGTTGAAGTTTATTTTGTTATTGGTGGATCATCATTATAATTATTAAATTAAATTATAAAATTAAATCTAACATATTATTTAAATTAATCTAATATTTATTTATTTAATTTATTTAATCTAACCTAATCTAATATAGTAAAAAGAAGTGCTAGCAAAATGGCGATTTAAGACATTCTACTAAGATGCCATCTATCCATTTTTAAGGGAAAATAGGTAAAAAAATTCTCAAAATACAAAATTTGATCAGCTTCTGTAGTAATTGGCGTCAACTAACTTTAAAGTTTTTTTGCATGTTTTTGGCAGCTTTTGCTTTTTTACAAAGAGAGAAAGAGAGACATTTTGTATTTTGCACCTTTTGTATTTTTTACCATGTGCACACTGCACATGTCAAAACTCACAATTGCTTTTAATTTTTTTTCACTTCAAATTTTGTCTCTCTCTTTCTATTTAATTCAATCAAATACTTTTTTTTAAAAAAAGTTTCAACTAAATTCTCTCTCTCTCTATTTAATTCAATCAAATATTTTTTTTATCAATAATTCAATCTAATACTTTCATATATTAAAAACTATTCTAATACTTTTAATATTTGAAAGTTTTGACTTTTGATCTAATACTTTCAAATATTAAAAACAATTCCTTTTTTAAAAACTATCAAAATATTTATTATAATTTACTAAAACTAATCAATTTAATCAGTAACAATTGACCAGAAAAATTCAAGTGGGAACGACAGGAGCGACGATTGACTTACAACGCGAGCCGTAACGGGGACAACCTGGAGAGACAACAAAGAGTGACAACAAAAGTGGCAATAAGAGACTGACAATGGAATCGACGGTGGGAGGGTCTACGTGAGAGCGGCAACGGAGGCAACAACGAGAGCGCCAACGAGAGACTGGCGGAAGAGCAAAAAGGGTTTAGCGCTGATATATGCAGAAAAACTGATGGAGGAAGAGCAAAAAAAACCTGCTGAATTCTTTGTGGAAGGCTGCGGTCCCTTCCAAATTCGTGGTCCATGCGTGGAGATTGTTATTGAGCAAAATCTTCAAGGGTGGCTTGGTGGACGTGAACAAAATGGTTGAGCAAATTAAACTTATCTCCTGAGGGTGATTTTCTAATAGGGTGGGGATCAATTTATCTATTACCTATGATAATTGGTGTAACGATCCGGCTCATTGTATCTCATTGGTGAAATAACTTGTAAAAGGGTTGAGGTACCCCTTGTACCCCCAAATAATAAAATCTTTGACTTATAAAAAAAAAGACTGACAATGAGATCGACAATATAAGAGACAAATTATAACAAATACAGTGTCACCCATGCAGATGCACACGTAAAATACTACTCCCTCCGTATCAAAATAATAGTCTTTTTAGGCAAAGTAAAATTTTTCAAATTAATTGTCGTTTTGTCATTCCAATGCATCATTTATTAAATCTTTTCAATTTTACCCTCATTAATTGTTGTAACTTTTTACTAACCAAACACATCACCAACATGCATTTATTAATTGATGGGGATAATATAGTAAAACTACTATGTTAGTTTGTCAATTTATTACTTTTCTTAATCTCTATACCAAAACCTTAAACGATTATTATTTTGATACGGAGGGAGTAATTACTACTATAATTAAGCGACATAGAGAGTGGAGGTTTTTTTATTCATTTATTAAGTCAAGTAATATGCAGAGATATAAATCGGGAGCGTAATTAAATCATTGTCAAATTGAAAGTACCCCGCACTTAGACTACCTAATTAATAATACTATATATATGCCAATGATTTGAATCACTAAACCTTTGGATTAGAGCAACAAAAATATGATTGACTCTTAATTATACTTTAATTCCGATGATTGCTCAAGATTTCAACCCTAGGTATGTATGGTGGCCGGACGGGTCAAACACAAAATAGAGTAAAGTGCTGAATTTTTGTTCTATGTTATTGTCATGTAGAATCTTAGACATTGATAGACATTGTTAAAAATTAAGATAGAAAAAATTCAAAATATGAAAAATGGAGAAGAGCTAAATAATGAAGTTTTCATTCGACACTTATACTCTCAAAAAAAAATTCAATAGGCTTAGGCCCTCTCATGTACAAAAAAAATAAATTGAGAGGATTTTCGATTCATTATATAAAGTTATATACTACTACGTCTCCGTTTCACAATAGATGTAATTTTTTAACAATAATTTAATTTGTTTCGTTTTGCTTATTGTTTTCAAAACTCAATGCAACATTAAATATTGGGTTGTCAAAATAATACCCTTAACTATTTATTGTAGAGAGAGAAATTTTTAGAATGAAATAATAAATAGTTAAGGGTATTCTAGAAAAAAGTTAAATACTTACCTCAAAAGTAACAAAATTTATTAGTCTACTTGGAGAAATACTTAGGTGGTCACACATATTTGATCACATTATTTGATTACACACAAAACAACAATAAATGCACTAATAAAATAATAATTTTGTGTTTCTCCAAATACATTTATTGTTATTTTGTGTGTGTGATCAAATAGTGTGATCAAATATGTGTGACCACCTAAGTATTTCTCGTCTACTTGATAATTGTAAATAATCTTAAAACGACATATGAAAAGGAGTGAGTAGTTATTTCCGCGAGTTTTTGTAAATTTCATTTAAAGTTTAACTTTATCACTTAAATTATTGTTCATCTAATTACCTAAAAAATTAAAAACCCCTAAATAGATTAATCTAAGAAAACTGAATTAAATAGCACTAACACAAAACACTAACAGGTGCATTAGAGTGGTGCAAAACTAGGGATTTTGGTGCAAGACTAAGAACTTGGGTGCAAATGATATTTTTCTGGGTGTGCAAAAACATTTTTTTTTCTAAGAATTATGTGCTCATTTTATTTTTTATCTAAGCTTGCCACTATCAAGATATATTAACACCCTTAACGACTTACACCAATTAATAATTTTGCGTATACAACGAAACTTATCAATCCGACCGCTATATAACGTTATATTGTCAATGTGATCATGTATATAAAATTTCAAAAAAAAATTGATACTCATAGGTGTGTTATCTAACAACACATGTTTACTTATCTTTTCAATAACATATTAGCCATCAAATTTAAGTAGTGCGATGGAGTATCAAATAATTTTTGATTTGTATGAAAATTGATATATATGATCTTAAAGATAATATAATGTTATTCAACGGTTGGATTGATAAACTTCATTGTATACGCGAAGTTATTAATTAATCGGTGTAACTCACTAAGTTATATATATATATATATATATATATACTGTTTTTCACAACCATGCATGCTCTGCTCTATTCACATTAGATTTCCATGCAATTGTATCTAAGTTGGTTTGCTAGCTGTTATGGAGAATGAAGTGAGTATTTGGGCAGCTGTGCATATGTCTTGGGTTAATTAGGTACATTCGTACCTCAAAACAATTGACCACACATCATGTTATTGACATGCAAATCAATTGTAACCAAAATAAAGGAAACCATTATTGAACTTTTTTCATATGTTTATTTCTCCATGAGGATAAGTGAGAACTGAGAAGGCATGATATTTTGTCAATAATATTAAATTAGCTCTATACAGGGGAGGTATGTATAGAATAAGACAATTTTGATTTTTTTTTATTATTTCTCCTTTTCTTCTTCATCTCCATCAAGGGAAAATATTGATGATCATTTATATTTGTGGTACTTTTAATAATTAAGATGTCGTGTTCTGAAAAAATATATGAAGGAGTTTGTTCCAAATGTCTAACAAGATTGAGGTTTGTGAGTGGAGATAGATAGACAATAATTTGGAATGGTAGGCTAAGGAAAATGGAAGAATAAGAAGCACTAAGTCTATAAGGGGCCACAAGGGGCGATTCATGCGTCTAAAGATAAGCAAGCATTTGAGAGCTTTACGCAAATGAAAGAGCCACTTATATATTAACTAAAAAGGTTGCTTATGATTGTGTTGAAAGATATATATATATATATATAAGAATTAAACCATGCCATGCAACAATTATAGACGTGGTTAGGTGTGTGGCTCAAAATGTAATGTGCCACCCAACACGCGGAGGGAGATAAGGGTATGATGTAATACATCACTTGTTATATTTGGACAACTTTAAAATTTAAATCTCATCCCAAACCCCCCCTTAATAGTATGTCTTTTTCAAATGATTTGTTGTTTTATTTCTTATGGCAAATTCTAGATTGAAGCACTTTCGTATGTAGTTTTTATTGAATCAACAACATTGATTATGTTATCGTTTTTTTTTTTGAGATTATTATGTTATCGTTTTGGTTGGAAAGAAAAGTGTGCCTAGCTCCGGTATTATATATTGTGCACTACTCAGGCCTTATATATGATTTCATTTTCAAAAAACTAATTAGACATTAATTAACATTTCTTACAATTTTGTAATTATAGGCTACCCTTTTAGTCATATGCGTCAATAAAATGCTTGTAAGGCCCAACACAACTGACAAAATCGACTTTGTTATCCTAGACATTTTTCTGGTTCTTTTTTTAGATAAACAATTAAGGGGTGCATCGACCCCTTACATCTAGGGGCCTCATTAAAACCTCCGAGGGCCAAAACTCATTGGGAAAAAGACCCAGGAAAAAAGAGCACTCCAACTACACATTACAAAATCACAACGTATATGAAATTACAATAGGGAGAAACACCCCAAAGGACAATTAAACCAATCCGACCATTCTTCCCTACGCCTCCTTCCTTTTCGTGCCTTCAATGATTTAACAAAAACAAAATCAAATTGAAACATACAACCCAATCCCTTTTGTGCAAAGATTTGGGTGTATTACCCCTAAGGCGGTATGTTTAGGTGTTCATGGGAACACCCCTTGAATCTGCCACTGCTAGGTTTGAAGTTTGAACCCAAGATCTCCACTTACTTGTGTAAGTTTACTAGTCGTGTTTGTCATCTTCCTGCAAACCCAAAAAAACATACATCAATAAAATGTCTCATTTTAAGTGTTTTGTTTGTCATTTTTTTCAGTCTCAAATTGTATATCATTTTATAATACCAATACAAAATTTATTATTATTTTTCAACAATACCCTCATTTACAATGATACTTTACTCTCATCAATATTTAGCATCATTAATTTTACTTTGTATTTTCAAGTAATCTATGGCTCATTCACCACTTATTTTACTTCTCAATATACTAACAACTGCGTCTTTGCTTCAATCGAGAAAATTGAGAGTGGTAATGAGTTGATAATATAAGTCTCATAAGGAGTAATTCTATCATTTTTTTAGTTCTATCATATTTTTTACTATAAAAATTAGCATAACTAATTATTTTTCTAATACCCACGCATAACCTTAAACGATAGATGAAATGAGACGGAGGGAGTACATTAAGCGGAAGATATCACTTTGACCCTTAGATATTTATTTATTTATTAAGTAATAATTTTCATTTAATAAGATCTAATATCATCGAGCACGACTAAATAATCTTTAATATGATTTCATTTTTACTAGTAAAAAGAAGATTTCATCACTTTTTTTTTTTTGCCTGTAATGGTTTTAAGTGGATAACCTGGGTTCTGTGCCAATGATTTCCCCATAATGCTGTCTTAGATATAGATGTCTATGGTTCGGATTGATTTTTGATATTTGAGTGACTAAGGTTAGACCATGTATCATGCATTAATTAACTTTGTGCCGACACATGCTTAGCTCATAAATCAATCATATCTAGTAGCTCCAACCTTTATTTATTTGTCTTTTATCTTTCCCCACTTTTATCCGTACACAGCACAGAAAGACCATCTTTTATGTTGCAATCAACCTATTGTTTTTTGCTACATTAAAGATCCAAGATTTATGTTCCTTCCTGGTAATTTGCTGGTTCACCTTAAATCAATGTGTCACAAGAAGGCGTGTTACCTCAATTATCTTAAGTGGTCACGTAAACTCAGCTAATCTAATCTAATCTAATTAAGCCTGATTCCTTTTTTAATCTCATCTCAGATATATCATCGACATACACATGCCCTATGGCTATCGTATCAACCAATATATAATAATATTGAAGATATGAATGAATACAACGCACTAGTAGTCTCAATTGTTGATCACTATTTCACGCTCAGATTTTATTTGATTACGTTCCAATATTTTTTTTAATAAAACTATTCCAAACAGATTACATTAAAACAGAGCCAATAACAATGGCTAACAGAGTACTTAAAAACAGAGCCAATAACAATGGCCACAACTGAGGTACCTAATAGATACAATTTGAAATTGGTACTCAAGCCTTTAAGTACCCATTAGAATTGCCTTAAATTTCCTTATACCTTCAATGAAATATTTACTTTAATTTTTTAAAACTAATAAAATTAAGAAATAAATTTAAATAATTTAGTGATAGTACTATATATGTTTTTTGACAATATATATATATACTAAATAAAGTGCAAGAAAGCTGGCAACTTGTCATGCAGTGACTCAAAATCAATGCCAAAACTTAGGACCTGTGGTCCAAAGGTGGAAGGATTTGAAGCAATTACGACAAGTGCTATGATATAGAACTTTCAATTTTAAGAAACGCCTACCTTCTGACTTTAACAAATTCAAGTTAGTTTTTTGTTTTTTACTAAGAATCTTCACAATAATAGTTCATTTTAATATTCTAAATCCTAATACTATTCTAAATAAAGTACTAACAGAGTCACAATTCCACTCTGAATGATCAGTTTGAAACTATATATTCGAGCTTAAACAAACCTACCTTGAGCAAATAACGAAGTAACAACTAAAATATATAAAAAATAAATAAATAGCACTAACAAAAATTAGTTAGCTCAAATGATAAGTTTGAACTTTTAATGAGATTATCAAATCAATAGTCTTATCCAAAAAGAGATAAGATTTTTTGGCTGGACCAAATATTTGTATTAAGTTGTCAAAGTCATGGAAAATTAAATTTACTGATGATATTTTCATAAAAATAAAATGTTTTTTTTCTGTTTCAAAGCCTTTGAGTTGATTAAGAAATAATTTTTTGTCAAAAAAATTTGAATTTAAATGGGCCAAACTTCAACAAATGTGGTGTAGAAATGGGCATCAAAGGTTGAGGGGCTTACTTTCCCCACTTCCCCTCCTACTCAAACACACCCCTTAACAAATTTTATTTCCAAAATAACCTCACGTTGAACGTTGTGGAGGACGTGTTTAATGACAGTTCGAACGCCTCGTTCAACACCGCATATCTGACGCAATAAACACTACAAAAAAAAAAAGCGAGGATTAGCGATAAGAATTAGCGAGGAAATTTTGTCCTCGCAAAAACGAGGATTAGCGACGAATAATACAGTAAGTCCTCGCAATGTGACCATTAGCGACGAATTTCAAGTCCCTCGCTAATGTCTCGAACGTTATGCAGCTGATTTGGATTGTTGCATGTGATCTCGACTATGTCAGAGTGATTGATTAGCGACGCAAGTCCTCTCGCTAATGTCCAGGTTTTTTTTACCAAATATTCGATTCTCTCATATTCTTTCACTTTTAACCCTCACTCCTTCACTTCCTCTTCCTCTTCCTCTTCCTCTACTCTCTCTCTCTCTCTCCTATCTAACCCACCACCACACACCACCACCACCACCACCACTCACTCTTTATTTTTCACTCACAACACCATCATTCTTCTCTCTCACCTACAAACTCTAACCCACCACCACACAACTACCACCACCACCACCACGCGCCCCACCACACCACAAACCACTCTCCTCCTCTCTCTCTCCTCAACCACACAACCACAACCTCTCTCTCTCTCTCTCTCTCTCTTCTTCCACACCACCACCACACCACCACAACCACATACCTCTTTCTCTCACTTGTCTTCCAGTCATGGAAAATTAAATTTACTGATGATATTTTCACCACCACCACAAAAATAAAATGTTTTTTTTCTCTATTTCTCAGCCTTTGCTGAGTTGATTAAGAAATAATTTTCTTGTCAAAAAATAATTAGAATTTAAATAATAATAACAACCAAACTACAACAAATGTGGTAATAGAAACGGGCATCAATTCAGGTTGAGGGGTTTACTTTCCCACTTCCGTCCTACTAAAACACACCCTTAACAAATTTTATTCTCAAAATAACCTCACGCTAATTTCCATTAGCGAGGAGGAATTAGCGGAGACGCTAGTTCCCTAACTAATGGCAATTAAGCGACGCCTGGGCATGTTAGCGGCCACACCCCGTACTTTTTTGTAGTGAAAATTGGTAAATGTGGTGTGATAGTACATTATTGTTGCCTCGATTAGCATCATACAAATATAATATATTAGGGTGTTCGAACAAAATTATGCGAACAAGTTCGAGTGAACCCATTCGAACAGATAAAATTACGCACAATAGGATGTATCTCAATATTTAACACATTTGAACGAATTTGTTCAAACGTGTTCAAAGGCCCATGTTCGAACAGGTGAAATTCCTTGGAAAAAACGCTTTGGCTGACCTTTTGGTCTTTTCCCACCCTTATAGGGTGTGTTTTGAGTAGGAGGAGAGTGGGAAAAGTAAAACCCAAGTTTGAACGTAGAAAGATCATCCAGCTTTTCATGTTTTTAAGAGTGCTACGACACAAAACGACAACGGCCATTTTCAAACAAGCAAATGGCAAATAACAAAGAAATAAAATGTAACAACCACTAAAACACTGCAATACTACATCCTCTTATCAAAATCGTTACATACACCTGAGTACAGAGCGGTTGCAACACATGCCTTAGTATTCTATGTAGCAAGGACACCTCCAATTGAAGACGTGTCCCAGATGTCCGACACGTATCTTGACAACACCAACAATGACACCGACACTTCAATTACTTGTATTTTTTTAAAAAGATTTAAAATAAAACTGGTGTCTGATTGTCCTTGCTTCATAACTTAGTAAACTTGGCTTCTGTGTTCCAAAATTACGTTGTTGAAAAATGAAAAGAATTCACATGTTTACATCCTTTCCACTGCTGTGAAGGCTAATAAAATATAATAAAGTACCAATAATAATGACTATTCTATATCCTTTCCAGTTCCCTGAACAACACAAACAAATTATAGAACCTATTCACTAACCCGCAACTTGTGTAAAAATTCCATGATGTATAATGTATATGCATCTTGGGATCAACCAGAAGTGTATTAGATTTGATGGTCAGATAAATGCTGTGTATATTTGCTCCAAGTGTCCCATGAAATATCTTCAATATCTAGCTAACTTCTGCCCAATCAGGATATGGGCATTCATACGTCCAACCAGGTCCAGAGTACCGGAAACAATGTAACCACAGACCCTCTTCATCGCCGTCATATCTGCAATAAATAAATTGACAAAAATGCAAATTCAGTGATCAAGCTGTCTGAGATTCATAAAAACACAAGGATAGCCAGTAGTCAGAACATAACCCACTGGGTTATTAGATCAAGTAACTGGATGCATGCTATAAAAAAATACAGAGCAGAACAAAAAAGTACGGGAAAAAAATAACTAGTATATTTCAATTAATTATCTAGTAATGTGGTGCTCAATATTGTTGAAGCAAACAGACATTAAATATTTATTTACATCTTGATATTCATGCAAAAAAAAGCTTTTAGCCACAAACCACACATAACTAAACAGCTGAGTAACTGTTCCCAACTTCAAGCTTATAATTTGTTAAGCAAATATTTAACCTAAATCCTACTTCATGTTTTGAGATCACAATCCTTTATCACACCAGATAAATTGTAGAAAACTCATATACATTGACCATACAGGTTTCTATCTCTTCCCTCATCATGGTCTATTGTGATTAATAATGGCAAGGAGCCAAGGCTTGACCACAAGAAACAAATTTAACCTCACAACTAAATCAACATATGATGCCCATTCTACTATATAGATAGCTAGACCAAACGCTTGAGCACGAGATAATCTACATTTAACTTTCTTTAATGTAAAATACAAAACAAGAAAAAAAATATCCGCCTTTTTAAATAGATACAGGATTTCTTACCCTTTCGGTGCTAAATTTGGACAGTTTGTACACATGGGATCAAAGAAAAAATCCTCATTGGAATTTTCTTGACATTCATTGGGCACTTCTTCACCAAAATTTGATGTCAGAGAAGGATCAGATATGCGAGCTGATCTATCAGCAGTTGACCCTTTAATAGATCGATCAACCATTTGTTCTGAGATGTATAGCATGTCATTAGCTATTGGATGTCCAGAATACTGTAGATGAACACGTATCTACGCCAAAGGTGGGTATCTGTTAGTTCCTAATGTTATATAAGTATTAAGTAATAGAAGTAATAGATTGAATAAGATGAAGTGCAGGATGCCTTTAGTCCTTTTTTTTTGACTAAACATTTTCGATAACTGTGGTTTTCATTCCATTTCCTTTATTGCATCTATTTTCTACCAATTTTATGAATAAAACAATGGCAGGCGCGCGCACACACACATAGTGTGACAGCATGACTGGCATGTGGCGAACTTAGGAATGTGTTATCACTGACTGTAGTGATATCACTAGAGAGACGGAACATTTGGCAGTGAATAGTTCACGTGCTATTTATACCAATGCAATTGCAAAACTCAGCATCAAAACACATAAAGGCCTTAGGCCAGCAATGGTTGTCTTTTAGTAGAGATTGTAATGTTCAAACCGAAGATATCAACTACCAAAGAAACAAGGGAATTACATCAATCCAAATCAGCCCAGATTTTCTGTACCTGATGTGTGCGGCCAGTGATTGGTTCACATAAAACAATACTGTGTGTACCATTGTAACTAATCCGGGTAAATTTTGTGGAGGCAGCCTTCCCCTTTGCAGAATCTCTTACCTTCATTAACAGAGATATATTTAATTAGATTTATCACAGAAGATAACTTCCTTCCTTTACACTGATTTTTATTTTACTTATCAATGGAATGTATCATGCCACTTAAATTATTAGTTTTAGATATTAATAAAACATTAGAACTACCAATCTAATCGCCAGCACCCAACTTGTTTATTGCTGTCACATGCCACTCAAATTTGATAATTAAGCAATGACTAAAGAACCCAGGGTGTTATATTAGTTTTCTAACATGTCCCTTCACACAAGAGTCATTTGGGTTTGATGCATGCACAATGCATAAATCCATCAACCTTTTGCTTAAATTCAATTTTTTATTACAAGAATGGGGAAGGTTGAGCTCTTGACCAAGTGGTCATAAAGGCTTTGACACTATATCAAGACCAACTATCCTAAACGCTAAGTTGTTAGATAAAATTACATGAATTAATTTTTAAATTATACCCTAATAGGTAGAATTGTGTGAAACTCTAGACACAGATGCAAATATTGACAAGAATTTGACAACTTATTTCAGCTGAACGTTAGTTAGAATTTGGTAGTTAATATTGAATGGCCGACTTTAAAAGGGTTCCACTTACCATGAATGTTAAATGGGTGCAGGTGTTAAGTGATTCAATGGGTTTCAAATGGGCCTAAGAACTTTGAAGGATGTTATATCAGTCCTAAATAGTCAGTAACCATTTAGATAAATGTTAAAAAGAAAAATATTCATAGGCATCGTTTGTTACTGCTATTTTAAAGTAAAACTATTTTAAATTATACAAGTTTTTCACGAAATAAAAAATCATTTAATTGTTTTTCTCATGAGCTTGAAAAACTAGCTTCTTAAAAAACTATATCTTAAAAGAAGTTCTTTCCAATTCACTCACAATAATTATAATAATTCCACATTATTTTCACTTTGTTTCTTATTTTAGGAAATTGTAACGGAAAAGGTGAAAACAACAAACTTGTGTTGACCATTTTTTGTACAAATCTTTGAAAACATAAAAAAAAAAAAAAAAGTCAAAATAAAGAGACATTTTGTAATTTTTAGTGAAAATAGAAAGTGTTTTCTTCAATGAAACAGGCCCCAAAACTATCTACCAAAAAACCATATAAAACTAAAGGCTTCACCTCTGCTGTGCTCCTTCCTTCTCGAGCATTATACTCTATGTTAGCATCAATAGTTAGCTGAAAAGTAAACGTTGGAGTCAAATGAGGAGAAAAGCATTTTAACCTTGACTGGTAGAACAGAACTTAATTTTTTATAGCTACTTTTGCTATAAAAATACCTATCCAACCAAATAAAATACCTCATCCTTGGGAAATTC
This sequence comes from Oxytropis ochrocephala, assembly GCA_020916435.1. NCBI lineage: Eukaryota > Viridiplantae > Streptophyta > Magnoliopsida > Fabales > Fabaceae > Oxytropis > Oxytropis ochrocephala. Next base: position 11,712,700 of record CM037089.1, on the reverse strand, counting down.
ACCAACTACTTTTGCTACATACTGTTTCTTGACCAAGCCAGCTTCAATCTGTGTCAATCAAATTCTACAGTAAAAATGCTTGCATAGAAACAAAAAATCTACATATTGATACATTCAATGACATAACAAATTCTTCCCAAAGTATAACCTCATTGAGATATTGATGACATAACAGTATGACAGAAGAAATTAAATTTTGTTTCTTTTTTTTCTTATTTGTCTTCCAACATAATCCTTTTCAATAGTTAAGTAAATCTACGTTATGTTTCAGGCATCTTGTTATGATAGCCACTAGTGGTCAATTGAGTTCATATGATCATCGCTATTTTTTAAAATGATAGATATGATAATTATTTGAAACTACTTAATTGCTATTTGTATAAATCTCAGTACTCAAACTGTCATTTTCAGATATTCGGTAATGCCTCAACTGCAGAACCCTGCAAACTCTTGTCCTTCTGTCTAAACTTTATATTAATATGTCAACCAAAGTACATAAAGTTGGTAAAAATAAATAGGTAAACAAATTGTCTTTTATAAATTCATTGTAATATGTAAATACAGTGAAGTTTCATCTGAATATCAATGTTATCAATTGCGGATGACGAACCATAGCAGAATGCCAAAATTTTGCTATTTCCGCCATAAATTGCCATGGTGCCGCCATCCTTCACAAATTGGGCATAGTGGTTGGCAAGAAATCCACCATGGCTGTTATTTGCAACACTGCTGAATATATTGTGTGGTTGTATTCTTTGGTGCAATATTTATATTAAATAAAGAATAGAACCTCCCATATTGTGTCTGAAGATTTACTTAATAAAAATATCCATATCCATATTGTCAATGGACTCAACAGCTCAAAGGCTTGGGGAAAATGAACTACATTGCTGACTAAATGTTGTGTGAAAATGAATAGTTTCATTTAATAATAAATAATGTAAAAGAAGAGAAAAAAAAAAGCAAAAAACGAGACAGAAATCTCTCTCCAAATTTACCTGTTGCCTAAAAGTGTTAGCTTTTGGAGCATTTCTGGCCAAAATAAGAAGTCCTGAGACAAGGCGATCCAGCCGATGAATAGCTGAGATGATCGCGTCAAGGGAAAATTGCAAGTACAAAATGGATAAATGCTTAGACAATAGAAAATTCAAGTACAGAATAGATAAACTCTGAAAGATATTTGGAAAATGCAAGTAAAAAATGGATAGACTCAGATATAAAGGTATGCAAAACGTAAAAGGTAGATGCTGATCAAGCTTTATTTTATATGCTAATAGGCAACTGAATTTGAAAACCTTATCAGCATATGACTCGTTTCTTTAAGATATAATAATGAACTTCCAAAAGGCTATTTTGGATACGAAATAAAGGCGTCAGCCCATGCTCTGCTTCAAGGATGCCAACAACAGTGTTCTTACGATATTGACCGCATGGATGAACCTATGTAACAGCTAAAATTCACAGCTTTAGCATGAGTGAAATACAAAGCAAACAATCTTCTAAAAGCACCCCATCCTTAGGCAACTGATATAATATCTATATAGAACTCAGGGTTTCTTTGCATATTATATAAGGAAATAACTTTAAAATGACATAAAAGCATCATTTGCTAAATCATTGAGTTGAACTCTAATGAAAAATCAGAGCAAATCGTCAACTTGGTCCCTAAACTATCACACAGTCACTCTCTCCTATTTGATTCCGAAACTACAAAAACATAGTAAATGGTCCATAAACCATTATATATCCATCAATTTAGTCCCTCAATTACTTTCTAAATAGGAGAGAGTGTGGATAGTCCAAGAACTAAATTGATGAATTTAGAATAGTTTAGGGATTATTTGGATTATTTATTATGTTTTTATAGTTTTGGGACTAAATTATAGAGAGGGTGATAGTTGAGGGACCAAATTAAGGGTTTACTTAAATTATAATAGAGAGGGTGATAGTTGAGGGACTAAATTATAGCTTAGTATGTGCCAAATTGAGGGACCACATTACTATATAGAGAGGGTTAGTAACATTGGCACATTACTAATCTACTTGCTAAGCTTGCTTACAGGAACAGATGCCGGCTTACAAACTGTGAGTACATCTAGTTCTTTATGAAGAATAGGAACCTCGCAAGCCATCACAGGTGGTTCATGCCTAAAACAGTAGCAGTGTCAATTTCAAGTTCTATCACATCCTTAGAAGTAAGGCATCAAGTGTAAAAACAAACCTGTGTAAAAAATGGCTAATCTTTTGAGATGATTTAACTATGTATGAAACTGGCACCATCTCACCATCAACTTGAATCCTTCCACATTTCACTGCATCAACCTAGGATGATCAATAAATACAATCAATTCAACTAAAAAAATTGTTGTGATAGTCACTAATAAAATATATCAAAACACAAATCAGTACTAGAAGTTGTTCTCACATAATATTCATAAGGTCGACCTTTAAACTCCTCAGCGAACAAATCAACAATGGTTTTCCCAGCCCACCGGTTTTTCACCTGGCATCGACAAATTGAGCATTTCTAGGGTTTAACTAGGATTTTACATTACAGGTGATAATTGAAAAAACGAATAGATTAAGAAACGGAACTAACATGAGCGATAAATTCGAAGTAGTATGGTTTAACGAATCGAATTCCTGCAAAAATTGAATCAACATAAAGTAAAAATACAAAGCGAATGTCATTTTTCATGATAAAAATACATTGTTAGTGGAATGTGTTGAATATATTTAATATTACCGTTTCGAAAGACGTAGTCTTGCATTTGGGGGGGATTTGCTGGGGTCTGCCACACGATATCCATCGAGTCCTCTTTGCCCCCTCTCTTTCTCTTCATCTTCCCGCTTTTCAGTCACATAGTAGTCAAAGATTGCAACAAGTTGGAACGAAGAACGTGTTTCCGTCTGGACCGGGCTGATGTTAATATCTGGTCTGGTCCGTAAACGATTTTTAGCCCAAACAAAATGATGGTGGCTACTACATACACACACACACCACAACCTTTTATCTATACACCCCTACATGTTTATTTTTTTAAATACCTCCATACCTTCATTCAGCGGCAGACACAAAGAGACGGTTCCATCGAGCAAAACATAAAGCATGGCAGTTGGAAACATAACAAAGAGATGCTCGGACCAAAGCATGTTTCAACACTGATTGCAAGGTGGAGGCAACATTACCGATAATACATGTGAATGGTTTAATGCAATTATCTTGAAGTATAGTGAGAAGCCCATTTTGACATTGGCTGAGGAGGCAAGATGCTAGCTACATCATGAGGACAATGTGTGGTAACATGCTTAAGTTGATCGAGAGAATGGGTTAAGTTTAATTATCTAATGCAACGGTCTAGGACTAGGTTGGACAAGTTGAAGATTGAAAGCTAGTGGAGACTACAACGGGATGGGGATGGGGATGGGAGGTATGAAGTAGCTAACAACTAGAGGACACGAGCTGATGTTGATTTAGATGCACAAACATAGGTTATGGCAGGTAACAAGTACACATTTAGTGTCCTTCAGTTGTTTATTGTCAAAATAGTATGTCCCTATGTGGCAGCTTACTAAGCTGACTTATCTCTCTAACACGCGCCATATTAGCATCCACAGTGGCACTAAACATGACACATCATCCCGTTTGAACGGTCACTTATACAAGATGTTGGCAAAGGTGATTGCGGGCAAATTGAAGAAAGTTCCTAAAGGGGGTAATATCAGTTTGCCAAAGTTCTTTTTTAGCGGGAAGGAACATTCTTGACGGAGTGTTGGTAGTGAATGAAATCATGAACATGGCTAAGAGAAGAAAGCAGAAGTGTGTGGTCCTAAAGGCTGACTTTGAGAAGGCATATGACTCGGTTAGTTGGTCATACTTGGACTATATGATGGAAAGATTGGGGTTTGGCGCGAAGTGGAGGTGTTGGATGAAAACGTGTTTCTCATCTAATTCTATCTCAGTCTTAGTTAATGGCAGTTCATCACAGGAGTTTGTTGCTCAGAAGGGGTTGAAGCAGGGTGACCCTTTGGCTCCGTTTTTGTTTCTTGTGGCTGCGGAAGGTTTGGCGGGTCTTGTAAGGAAGGTGGTACAATCAAATAACTTAACGGGGTTCAAAGTGAATGAATCTCTAACAGTGGAAGTATTGCAATTCGCGGACGACACTATATTTTTTTGTGATGGAAGTGATAGGAGTGTATGGTGTTTGAAGGCTATTTTAAGGAGTTTTGAACTTGTATCGAGGTTGAAGGTGAATTTTTCAAAGAGCAATGTGGTTGGTATTAGTATGGAGGATGGAATTATGGAGGGGATCTCACAATTTCTTGTATGTATAAGGGGCTCAAATACGTTTAAATTTCTTGGTGTTCCGGTAGGGTCAAATCTGAGGTTAACAAGTACTTGGCAATCGGTCATAGACTCCATCAAGGCAGGGTTAAATAGTTGGAAAAGCAAACAACTATCTATAGGAGGGTGTGTTACTCTTATAAACTCGGTACTTGCTTCTTTACCTCTTTATTTATTTTCATTTTATAAAGCGCCGAAAAGAGTAGTAGAGGAAGTTACAAGGCTTCAAAGAAGATTCTTATGGGGATGTGATGGAGAGACAAGAAAAATGGCTTGGGTGAGTTGGGAAACTATTTGTACACCGAAGGAAAAAGGCGGTCTAGGAGTAAAAAATTTGGAGGTGTTCAATATAGCTCTCTTGGCGAAGTGGAGGTGGAGGATATTAACGGAGGAAGGAAACCCTTTATGGAAAGAAGTCTTGTTGCAAGATATGGATTGGAAGGGAGATGGCCAAATGAGACGGAGTATAGAAGAGGATGGGTGAAGAACTCAATTTGGTGGCGTGATTTATGCCAATTGGGTTCCGGAACAAAATTGAAGGAATGATGGTTTGGTGAAATAGCAATAATTAAATTGGGGAGAGGGGTAACTTAGTGAAATTTTGAAGTGACAAATGGTTTGGGAGAAATAGTTTTGCTGAACTTTTTCCAACAATATATGATAGATGTAATAATAAGAACAATGTGGAGATGGGTTATTGGGAGGGCAATGCATGGAATTGGAATTATCAATGGCTTGAGGAATTAAGTTTGGAGGAAGAACATTGCGCAGATTATTTTTTGCAGTTGCTACAATCGGCCCAATTAAATGATTCATCACCGGATAGATGGATATGTTTGCTTGATACGATAAACGGGTTTACGGTAAAGAAGTGTTACTCAAAATTGTGTGAATCGTTTGATGTTTCATTGCAGTGCTTGGCGGGAGATTTTTTCTTTGCCGGCGAACTTCTTCCTCTTGGTTACGGTCTGCAGCAAATGACGGTAATGCTGCTCGCATCGCTCTCGCGAGCCGCGACGACCCATCCACCGGTGATGTTCTTCTTCATGTCGGCAGTGTTCCTGCTGATGCAGTGGTGTTGGCACGTCCGGAAGTAGGTGTTGTAGATACGGTAGGTGCTGGGATACATTGGAAACAATTGTGGAAAAATGATGCGCCTTAAAAAGTGTTAATTTTTGGTTGGAGATTGATGTTGAATAGACTTGCTACGCGGGAGAATTTGTATGCTAGAGGTATTCTTCAATCTAAATATGAAAAATGCTGTGTTTTTTGTTTTGAGGAGGACGAGTCAACGGAATATTTATTTATTGGATGTGGCGTAATTAAAAGGGTTTGGCAGCATGTGTCTATGTGGTTAGGGGAAGTATACGGGATTCCGATGATGTGGTGCTACATTTCTTGAATTTTGGGAAAATTACAAAGGGAAGGAAAATAAAAAGAGTTAGGTATCTCATATGGTTGGCGGTGGTGTGGAACATTTGGATTATGAGGAATAAAATTGTCTTCAATGGGGAGGTAGCTTTGGTTCCTACTTTGGTCTCGGGGATTAATGATACGGCGTGGAGTTGGTTTAAAGCTAGGAACAGGAGGAATTGTTTGGCGCTTTGGTCGGATTGGTATAATAGTCCTTTGGGGTGTTTTTCTTTGTTGTAATTATCCTTTAGTTTGTACCGTATTCATTTTATAAACATGTTCTAGACGGGGAGAAGCTGTGGGTTAGGATATTTATTTCCCTACTGTTGTGCAGGTTTTTGTGTGAGGTACTCTTTTTCCTTCCGGAGTCTTTTTCCAATAGGTTTTGGCTCTGGGAGGTTTTGAGAAGACTCTCCCCCTTTCCATTGTATCGGTTGGGCACTTCTTGTGCTCCCTATTAATGAATTTGCTTATCTAAAAAAAACAATGTGGATTAACTTGACAAACATATTTAAAATTGAATGACTTATGTGTCCTTTTATTAAAGTAATGAACCAAATTGATAGCGAGCAACATGAACTAAAGTGGATGTTTACCCTTACTGTTAAGATACTTTTTTCCAAAATGGTATATATTAAAAAATATTCAAAAAGTTAAAATAATAAATGAGTTCATTAATTATAATGTTACTTTATTTTAATTTCTTATAATTGAGACTGGATGAAGTATTTATTATGACCAACTCTTCACCAAGAAATGGTTACTCAAATCATGTATTTTTTTTTTTTAAGAAATTTATTAAACATGTAACTTTTTACAATGTGTTTTGGGCAAGCATTACATAAACTAATAATTTTCTCTTAACGCTTCTTTCCATAGGAAACGTTGTCCGAAAGCTTTATATATTTTTTCAAATAATAGTTGTCTTCTACGCATTATTTTAATGTGCTATTGCGCTAATGAAGACAGACGATCAATTGGTAAGAAATTGATTCATATTTCACAATCTAAGGTGAGGGTTCAACTATTTCCTGCGGATTTTTCTAAAAACTTCGCAGAGAATTCCGCAGAAAAATAATTTCCTCGAATCTTTATAAGACAGTCGCAGAAAATACCTGCGAAAAATTCCACAAGAAACTTCGCAGGTAATACCAATTTCTACTACTAAACATAACAAAATGATTAGAATTTGAATATTTTATTGTAAAGTAAATTCTCAGGAACGAGCTGGTCCAAGTGGCAAGAAGTTTAGTTGATCATAATAATATTTTTAAGATAGTAAAAAAAACGAGTTTTTGTTAGTCTGAGTTTAATATGACTTCTTGATACTAAGGCTCTGTTTGCCGTGTCTCATTCGCTAACGGATAGCGGATGAAACTAGTGGGTAAAGCGTATGTGTGTTTGGCAAACACTAACGTTTAACATTTTTTGGGCAGCGTTTAGCATTTTATCAGACACTACTTCAAGTAGAGTTTTATCAAACGCTGGCAGATAGTGTTTCACTTTTTTGTCATTCTTACCCTTTTTATTTTTATTAAATGACTTCTCTTTCCTCATTACACAATTTTCCATCATTAAATAATTTAATCATTAATATAATATTATTTTATGTCATTTTACATTCATCAGCTGCTTTAACCGTTAATTTTACCAAACACATCATTTGCTATTAGCTAGCTTATCCGTTAGCTCGTCCGCCGTGAACACTCAACTTTTTCCAGTGTTTTTCATTTTTTTTTCAGAAAAATCACCAAAATAATCGTTTTTGGTGTATTTTTGAATTTTAGTGTTAAATCTGTCGTTTTGCTCACCTTTGTCACTTTCATGTTATTTTTACCCTTTTTTAAACAAAACAAAAAATATATAATTTAAAAATTTACAAATATAGTAGATTTAAGTGGTTTGTATTACAATGTTTTTTTCAATAGTAAAAATAATAGAAAAAATAATAAAAACATTAACAAAATTGCCATTTTATTAATATAAAACATTTTCTAATAATTTTTGTATTTGATTTTTTTAATCAAAATGTGTGTACTTGATTTAATTAATCATATAATCATTAGGATAAAAAAAATTATAAATACAATTATTTATACTTGTATATAAACTACACTTACTTTCTTGAGTCTTTACATTTCGATGTAAGAAAAGTTTCGTTATATTATCAAGGTGTTGTGTTTCAAATCTCCTCAATGACATTAATAAAATTTTCCCTTATCCATTAAAAAAAGCAAAGAAAAAAAAATTATACAAGTAGCAAAGCATAGCAACGTACTTTCGCGCAATCGTGAATGAAATTAATGTTTTCGGCAAAGAAATGGAACTTTAGTTTGGTTGTTGATATTATGACTATTCACGAGCCTCCTGAGGTCATTGATCAGTATTATTTATATCCATTACCCCTATTGACATTTCATAGATCCCTCTATTCCATTCCTTCAATCTGGTAATTTTCATAGGACACAGAGAATAAATGAAGGAGGGGACCCTCCTATTTTTTTGTCACATTTAATTTCCTTCAAATGTAGTGTAGAGTAGAAAAGAGCAGCTTCGATTGAATGTAAAGTATCTAAAATGAACTTTTCAACTCGGGGTAATACTTAATGCTTGTACAGTGTCTATCAATGAATTTACACAATTGGGGGAAAATGGGCAGTAGCATATATCATCATCTCATGGTCATATTCATATTCAAGAAAACAAACACAAAGCAGCAAAAAAGTGCAACAAAATTGGGCTAGCTGTAACTTTCATGAGTCCCAATCTATTTTCTTTCCACCTATTATCTACCAAAAAAATTGTAACCATATTCCTCTGAACACATTTCAAAAGACCCATCATCACTTGCACATGAAGGTGATCATCGACAAACAAACAAAACACCTATAATATGTGTATATACAAATTCAAAGAATTAATTTCTGCAAAATCCAACCAAACCATGACCAAAGGGTCAAGCACAGACGATAGAGGAAACGGAGAGTGGATAGAGATAGGTATTAGCATACTGAAAAGAAATAGTGCCACCATTGATCAAAGGTCTACCATCATTGACTAAGCAATCGTTGTAACGGAGGCGCTTGAAGAGCTTTGGATTGATGAGACGTGCTGAGCTGAACCAGCCACATCGAAGGTGAATAGCAGAGATGTCGCATCCACTGACGCACATATTCATGATTTCTACTGTATAAGTTGGAATGCCGCTTGGTAGTGGTGCTGTGGGTCCTTGGTTTATTACAATATCAGATTTACTGCATTTGTCACCCCATATTCTGTTCGGTTCTACCTTTTCATCACTACCTGTAAAAAGACTTTGTTTTCTATATATTAAAAATTCAAAAAAGACCTTTTCATAATATTCTCACACTAAAATGAAATAATTTATGCATAGTACTACATCAATGAAAAGGAACAAAACAACCCGTCCACCAACACAAGGATCCACACCGCGACAAAACAAATAGGTATTGGCGTGTTGCGGTTAACAGAAACAAAATGTAAGATCGAACCAAATCAATACATATACGAAACTTTGCAAAGAAACAAACAATCTTTTTTAATTTTTTTTTACAAAAAAGGTAAAACTCAAAGCTCAATGATAAGCAGAAGAAAGTTTAACAAAACAATAAATTTGATTTGGAGAATCTCGGGTAGCCATTTTTCAATTTTCAATCAGCAAGTTCTAAAAGGAAGAGAAACTCGTTCTCTCAATGAAATGAAATTAGTACTCACAAACAAGTTTGTGATGATTAAAGTTAGAAGGTAAAATGAAAAAGAAAAAGAAAAGAAAAAGAAATTACCATGACTGAGAAGTTTGCGATTAGGAATATAGAGCGTTGAGGTGTTTGTGTTTCCTTCATCGAAACCCAGCGAAAAAGACACAAAAGTCCCTGAGCGAGCCCCACCGCTCAAACCTGCAACATGAACCAAAAAAGTTACAGAGAAGATTAACGAACAAACATTCCTCAACATGGTGACAACTCATGGATGTTGTACAAAGCAAAAGATGACAAAAAAAAAAGCATCACCACGACGACGTAGACACGGTGATGGAATTGTCCTTTTTAAGAAAAGCGAATTTAGAGAGATTTGGAAAAGAGGAACAAACCTGCGAGAACGGCAAGAAGTCCGAGGGTGAAGAAGAAGAAGAAGACGGTGGCGATGAGGACGAGTCGTTGAAGAGAACACGGTGAATCCATGGCGATTGAGGAATGCGTTCGTTGGAAGTTGAAACTAGTAAGGTAGCATGGAAGACAGAAAGATAGTGAAATTCTTCTGCATTTGTACTAAACTTTAGGAACCAAAAATATTGCAAATATTGCCTTCATTTTTTGTCTTCTCATATTTTTGATGAATGGAGGATAGATCTGCAGAGATAGAAAAACCAAAAGGATAGATCTGCAGAGAGAAAAGGATAGGTCATATATAATACTCACATATCACATCGTGTGATGGTGAATCGCAACACAGAAAATCAGTCATCGAAACACGAATAGCCGTCGATTTTTAAGAAAAAGCAAAAACAAAAAGTGAGAAGAGAATCACGGGATTATGCTATAGGACTATATAGTGTGTGAGGTGAGGGTTCATGTTAGACCTAAAAAGGGAAAAGAAGCGTTGATTCTGTGAATTATGATAGTCGTCAAGTTAGTCAACCAACAACAAAAAAACACAGACGAACACGGTTTGATTATAAAAAAATGTCGATGAATTCAATCAAACATTCATTGCGTTATGGATTTCTATTTCCGTTTACAGTGAGGTATGCAAAGGGTGTTAGTTTGAGAGATAAACACGAAAGAAGAAGGCTAGGAGGGAAATAGGAGCGGCGAGGGAAAAGAGTAGAGTAGAATAAAAAAGCAGTTGAAGAGAATAATAAGCTAGGGACCAAAATGACAGAGATGATCAGAAATTCAGAATTGAGATGAGAAATGACAAAACTGGAAGGCGTAAGAGGGGATTCGTCAAAAAAAGGTGAAGCGCATTAATGAGGTAAAACTGGGACACCATTAGGTCTTTCCCTATATATGCCAGACCACAATCACACCAGACAATATACATAAACTTTATTACTTACCTTCTCAGTGAAGCTACAGTAGGTTTTGCTCTTTCTCTTTCCTTTTTTCTGTTAATGGCTCAATCCGGAGACGATGGGTTCAGTGTCGGGGGATTTCTGGTTGCTCCTCCACGCCCTTGCGGACGACTCGCTATACGTATGCACTCACTCTATCCTTTTGCCTTTCGAGTTTTCTTTTGAAAAAATGGAAGAGGTTTTTTTTTAAAAAAAAAAATAAAAATTGGGTTTGGTTGAATTGAAATTGAACCATGGTTAGAGAGAGGACCGCACGTGGGGTATTTAACCGTGGCCGTGGGATGTGAAGCGATAATATATGATCATCATGATTAGTACTAGTATGATTCACATTCTCATGTTAATCATTAGCTCCCTTCTTTCCTTTTGCCTTTCACAAAGCAAATGCCTTTCTTCTATCTCAGGTGTTTCTTTCTTCAATCTCGCCCGGGCCAGGTCCATCACAATCATCAATTTTCACCGTGTGACGAATTTTTCTTATGATTTTTGTATACGTCAGGGCCACATTGGGTATAAATTCTAGAATTAAATTGGGGATTTACTCTTAGAATAGTACTATTAAGAATAACTGAAGTAATTAAAGGGGTATTTTTCAGAATTTGTTATACAAATTTAATTTAAAATCTACTACTATTATGTAGTAGTTGTCATTGTCATCCTACTAAACAAAATTATATATTCTTAAGTGTTCTTAACTTTTTGTACAAAAAAACAAAGAGAAAAAATATAATTGAAAAATAGTTGAAAGGGGAGTGGGGGTCACGCGGTCCAACCAATTCCGGTAAGAGTAGTGTTTTAACGTACGCGCAAGGAAGCAGGCAGGCACATTCTGTTTTTCTGCACGTACACTGTACATGCGATGGAGGGGAATGAGCCACGCAGTACTGCCATTTGGCTATAGAAATGCTTTCTCCATTTTTCATATAAATAAATAAAAATAAAAACAAACCAGCTCGAAAGGAAGGATGGATGTTGAACTTTTTCCTCTCTTCTTTACGTTACACAATTTGACACTTGATTATGTTACTAAGGGGGTTATCCTCTTGTGAGTTCTTTCTTCTTGTATTAAACTTACAATAATTAAGATGGTACTAATCATAAATGACCCTACCAGTTATGCCAATACAAATAAACGCATTAATATGTTTTTTTAGCTGAATTACATTATCAACGGGAAGATAATCCGATGCTTTACTTTTATTTGGCGGTAAAGGACTATGCAATATAAAATATTTTACAGTTATTTAACCATTATATCCAGATGTTGCCTCAATCTTACCATCTAGTCATTTTTTATATATTTTAAGAAATAAGAAATAATATAATACACTCTCTGCATAGATTAATCATCGACAAAGCCGATGGAAAATGTGCATCAAAAATATGGTAACAAAAAAATATTATAAGACAATTTTTTTAAAGATAGTTTCACTTACAAAAAAAAATCATTATTTCTAGTCTCAATATATATAAGAGAAGAAATAAAATGTAATCTAAATTAGTGACCTTAAAGAAAAGTGTGAGATAAGGGATGTAGAAGGAATGCACTAAAGGATTACACTTTAAAAATTGTACTCCTTCCCTTCGGTCTTAATTATAAGAGAGTATTTGATCCAATTTTTTAAAAGAAAAGTTAAAATTACTAAAGTGTAATTTATTGTCCCTAGACCGACTCGATCGTTCAGACCACTTACAAGACTAGTCATCCAGTTGACCTAGACCATCGATACGATTCGGCTATGATAATTTGAAGAATGAGTTGGGTTTTTTTTTTAAATTAGCAAAAATTGTATTGATGGGAAAAATAATGAGTTTTTTTTACACAAGGGAAAAATAATGAGTTGGTGATTTATGTTAGTATTTTATTGAGGTTTTTTTTGAAAATGTATGGTAATTTTTTTAAGCCATTGTAATGTATGAATTTAAACATATCATGTCTATTTTTATTATTTTTTAGCAATATTTAGATCATGCGGTCTAACCGTTGGTCCATCAGTCTGTCTACTTACCAGTCTGACCTAATGACTTGATCAAGTCAATGGCATGATCGGGTTTAATTACTATGGGTAAAATATAATTGAATAATTTCATAAAAAAAGTTTTACTTGATTTGATTTTTTTCTTTTATACTCAAGTTTTACTTTGATTAGTAATGTAACTAATTTCATTTATATTACGTTGTTTTTGGTTAGAGTTAGCTGGACAACCTTTATTTACATTTTGACCATATACTATCCCTATATCCGTGCATACGCACGGGTGTTGTCGTGTTATTTGTATTAATAGATTTAGACTTAATTTAATTAATCTGAACATTATCCCGTGAAAATCAATACTAATTTAAAGTAGATAAACAAAAAGTTTCAAATAGTAATTGAGTTAGTTTGATCTAACATTACCCGTAAATATTACCAGCAATTTGTAATATTTTCCGAAGATATTAGAAAACCAATTTGTATTAAAGTTTCAAGATTTTCAAATTGTAATATTCTCGTAGAGACTAAATGTTCCCAACCGGACTGACTGGTATCTAGAAGGTTCGGCCGGACATAATGCATTCAATGGAAGAAGAACACAATAGGAGTTATCATGCAGTCGACCACATTCCCTAGACGGTCGGCTCTTACAACTTTTCGGTCGTCGGTTCGGCCTATATGTTCGGCCACCTACATCGTTCGGTCGGCCTAACCATCGTCGGCCTATCCATCGTCGGCCTATCCATCGGTCGGCCTAACCATCGGCCGGCCTATCCGTGACTCTAGACATGTATTTAAGGAAATCCCTATGATTCCTCCACAGATCTCGCAACAGTCATTTATTATATTGATTAGTGTTCCTAACTATTTTCCTAGAGTAGGATATAGCAAGAACACAAAGATAGAGAGTAAAGAGTATGAGAGTGAGTAATTTGTATAATCCATAAATGTACGTCCTTTGATTAGCCTTTGAGGGCAGTATATATAGTATAATGGTGATTATTAGTAATTATTACACATTATGGCCGTTATGGCTGTTACAAGACATAAGGAGCAGTTACAGGAATCCTCATGAATGCTTGTATGCAGTCATGAATAGGCCTGGCCGAACCGAACATTGTGGGTGGCTGAACATATAGGCCGGACCGATCATGTAGGTGGTCGAACATATAGGCCAAACCGATGACCGATTGGTTGTAGGCCGACCGCCCGAGGGATGTGGGTCGATCGCGGGAAAGCTCTTGATGTATTCTTCTTCCTTTGAGTGCAGTATGGTCGAGCCTTTTAGATACCAGTTAGTCCGGTTGTGAACAATTAGCATTAAACTCTAATTGTACTATATAAACAACCCTTAGAGACCAATGAAAAGGACGAACATTCTCTGAATTAATAATTCTATACTCTCTACTCTTTATCATTCATCGTGTTCTGGCTAAACCCTACCCAAGGGAATAGTTGAGAACACTAAATAAAACTTATCGATAGAGAAAATGGAATATTAAAAAGAAGAAGTCATGTAGATGACATTAAAGTAGATGTATTGTGAAGTTTCATAACATTAGAATATTTTCTTCAATTGAAATTTTTAATCGTTAGGTAATTACCAATCATGTAGTAATAATGCAATCTCATGACGAATAACACGAAATTTATTTTATCAGTAATAAAATTATACCAACACGTAACATTTTCCCGTTGTAACTCAAAAGTAGAATAATAAAATTAGAAATTTGAGGAGAGTGAGAGGGGAATAGAGGGGGAGTCTAGTTTATGTCACTAAACAAGATGTTTAGTGACAATAACTAAAGGTTAGCATGGTAAAATGTCAATTGATAAACATAAAATAGGAAAATCAAAAGAAAAGCTACTAATTAAAAAAAATAAAAACGGCTCATCCAATCCCTAAATTTAAGGAAAATTAAAACGGCTAATTAATACAAAATGGCTTTATATTGTTTTGCATATTCCCTTTTTATTCTTTGAGGTACACCTCAAGATGTTTGAGTAAATGCCCCGGAGAAATACCAAGTTCACGTGAACCGATATCGCTCACACAAGATCACCTTACCAATGTTGTTCAACCGTGTGGTTAGTTTATACCTAACCGAGAGAACCTTATTTCATGGTTAGACACTACTAAGCTATAGTATAACACATATCACAGGGTTGTTTAGTAATTGTTTACATCAAAACATTGTATTTTGGCTTTTCGAAATTTGTAGTTTTATGTATTTTTCTGCTTTTCGAATTTATAGGCAACTGAAGCTAACCATTGTTGTTCAATACTATGGTTAGTGCATCAATACCCACAGTACCGTATTCTTGTGGTTAGAATGAACTAACATTCTCATTATAGAAAATTCAGCGTTAAAAAAATGGAATAAAGGAAGAAATGAAGAGTGGTGCGTGAAAGGAAGAAGAAAGGAAGAATAAAGAAGACGAAGAAGAAAGAAAGAACGTTCAAATTTGAATGAAGTTGGAATTCGAGAAAAAAATAGGAAAATTAAACGTGATATAAATGTGGTCCCTTAAAAATAGAAACATGATTCATTGGTAGTTATTACTAATTACTAATTACTAATTATTATATAATTAATAGGCCGAATATTGAAGAGTACTAAAATACCCCCCTTAACTAATAACCATTGGATTCATTTTAATTAAAATAGTGAGCATCCAATGGCTCACTTTAATTTAGTAACCATCACTAAACAAAATGTTTAGTGATGTAATCCTTAGCCATAGAGGGGAGAGAGATAGAGAGAAAATTGAGAAAGATAAGAGTGGGAGAGTAAATAGAAAAATGTGTTTTAAATGTGAGATAAAAAAATTAAGAAATGATGTGAGAAAGTGAGACTAAAAAAATATAAAAAGTGAGATTAAATAAACGGAAATTGACATACTTGTCCTCAATAAATTGGTTTTAGATATAAAGTTAATTTGGTATTTTTGGTAGTAGTTGTTTTAATTAAAGAAGATATAGTTGATTAGTCTTTTGATGCGCTGTTGGAAAATTCTCTCTTGCTTCTTTCAAATTCTCCTCTCTCTTTGAGATAGCTTCCAAGAGTGCCATACAATTGGTGTCTAAAATCCCATATACTATGTGCATACAACTCTTTTGGTAAAACTAATATATACGTGTACAACACAACTAAAATATTTTTTTTAAAAAATTAGTTTTGGGGGGTAACGTTTTTTGGCTCTTAGGTAAGTTATGGTAAAAAAAAAAAACAAAGTTTTTTTTTTTAAGGAAATAAAACAAACTTTGGCTCTTGGGTAACTCTTTTGGTTATTTGATTTATAATTATAATAAGGAGGGGTCCACCATCCATACTTAAGCGGTTAAGCCTAACAGAATGGAAATGATTATTTGACATCTTTAGTTGATATTTTTTTTTGTAGACAGAGTGATAATAATCACTAAAAATTCATACACACAATTATAAAGTCATAAATTCAAATTTAAAACATGATTCTCAGCTAATAATAATTTCGACATTTACCCATTTAGCTAGGTCTTACGGATAACTTACACTTTTATTGGTTACACCCTTAGCTGACATAATATTGACTTTCACGGTGCAATGCTTCCAATTAGAGAGACACGGTGAACCTCAATTAGAATTCCCTGGGCCCAAATGTAAACAACCTGCAATGAAGATTCAAGAGAGATGACAACAAGAATCTACTTTCCCAAAAGATTTAATTTTTATTATGGAGAAATTATCACTAAAGAAACTTTATCTTCATAATCTACTTTTAGTGTATTATTATTATTTTTATCTATTTAGTTCGTTACTATTCCCCTTTCTCATAACAAATAATTAAGAGTGTGTTTAGATAAGATATGTTTGGATTTAGTATTTTTTTGGGGTAGTGTAACTTTTAGGGTGAATTGAAATATTTTAACTTAAAATTTTAAGGTAAAGTATTTAAATTCCTCCCAAAAATTATATTGCTCTAAAAAAATACTTCATCCAAACGCACCATAACTAATTAAAAAACTTCAATTGAATTCTCATCATTTAAAATTGTTTCGGATAGAGTAATCACTTATTTAGAGTTGGGCCATTTTTATAAGTTTCAAAAATATGGGGTAAAAATATAAGCATCAAGAGAAAAGTGGTTAAAAATGAGTTTTTAAAAATGTACAAATTTTGAAAATGAGTAGGGACCAATTTGTAAATTTTGAAAGTTTTATAGAGACCGGTCTACAAGATTCAAAAAAAATTAGAGACCAACGTGCAATATTTTTGAATGGGTTTGGAGACCTTGAAATTTTATAGCAACTCATGTGCAAGTTTTAAAACATATAGGGACTAATTTGTACGTAAATTTTGAAAAAATAGCCTTAATTGCACTTTTGATCCCCCTATAATAACTCATCCATAATTTTGGTCCCCCAAACTTGTTTTCCACGATTTTAGTCCCCTATTATTCCAATTAGTAAAATGCTTGCACTTGCCAAAATTTCTCATCCCATTGGCCGACCTAATACTCACTTAAATGATTTGGCACACCACGTTTGATCGCCACATGGATTTTTCAATAAAAATAATATTTTTAGTATAATAATTTGTTTTTTAAATAAGTAATAAAAACACAATTTTAAAAACAAATTATTAGATTAAAAATATTATTTTTTTAATAAAAAATTCATTGGCAGTCAAACGTGGCATGCCACGTCATTTAAGTGAGCTAGTACCTTCTCATAAAATGGGTGGACCAATGGAAAACATTTTACAAATTAGAATAGTAGGGGGACTAAAATCGTGGAAAAAAAATTGGGAGACCAAAATCATATATGTGTTATTATAAGAGGACAAAAAATGCAATTAAACTAAAAATTTATAGGACCAATGTGTAAGATTCATATATTGAAGGAGTTTCAAATTCTTTGATTTTGGGTGGTATTCAAAATTTCTAAAATTAGCTTTAACAAAATACCTCATGAAATATCTTCATTTCCAAATTTATTATCCAAACAATCAAAATTCCTTATGATTTAATTCTGGATCAACGTGCGAGGCATACCATTTTTCCACCAAGCGTGAATCAGATGAGTGAGGCTCCAGATATGGATTCTCCAAAGATGCGTGAATCATGTAGTGATTCACGAAGCCAGCCTGATGTGACGCACAGTCTGCTCTGGTTGGTTTCTCACTCTCTGGCTACAAGAAATCAAGGTAATCAACCTACAATGTTGTTGGATTTGGATCCGCATGTGAATCACGATGTCCGTCCATCATGCGTGAACCAAGAAGCAAGGTTGCAGGTGGTGCCAGGTTCTTCAGCGATGAAAAATGTTGCAGGGACTATTCCTTATTTCTTGCACCCACCTTCAACAGTACGACACCCAATGTTGTATCTGTAGGTTTTTCCACAGAAAACCAGTTGATTGAGCGCCATGTAACTGCTATGCAACCAATTGGCAACATCAAGATTCCAAATCCACGCATTAAAGGGGATGGATCAACTATCTCTATTCCGGAGGACAAATATGTAGCGAGTTTAGTGGGATGCAAGATGAACCTTCACGATAGGTTCTTACTCTCAAAGGATGATAAGCTTATCAATATTGACAATCTGAGATCCAAACTTTAAAATTTGTGGCAACCATCAGGCAATTGAGGTATGATCTAACTAGGAAAAGGTTACTATAAATTTCATTTTTCTTCTAAAGATGATTTACGAAAAACACAATTGCAACCTTTTTGGAATTGCAAGTTAGGTTTGCTTCGTTTGTTTACTTTGCAGCTTGTCTTTAATCCATTACTTATGAAACATACATATGCCCAATGTTGGATAAGAATTTCTGGTATTACACAATAATATTGGAGGCCTAAAATTTTGTTTGAAATTGTTAGTAGTGTTGGTATGCCTATTTGTCTAGATGATACAATAGGTAGAAATCCTCTCGACAGGTCCTTTGGTCATTTTGCGTGAATTTTAGTTGACATAGACTTGCATTCGCAGGTTAGAAATCAAATTTTGGCCGAGAGATCCATTTATGCCTTCTTTGTGGGTATTGAATATAAAAATTTGCTATATTTTTGTCTGAACTGTCAAAATATTGGTCATTCTTCAAGAAACTGTAGAACTCAAATGCCGACTATAATGTGAGAGGTACTAAGGAGCAGCAGGTTCAAGAGCCAATTGGTAAGTCTAAAAAAGTAAACAAAATTTTGTTTTTTGTTCCAAAGTAAATAAATTTAGATTCTGATCATACCGAAAACTTTTAAGGTTTTTTTTTTTGTACCCCCACCCAATCCTCATATACCCCCACCCAAACTGAAAACCCCAAAATGCCCTTCTAAAAACGTAATTTTTTTAAAAAAAATTTGGCGAATCGTATATACACCTGGGGGGTGTATATACGACCCTTACATTTGGCCATCGTATATACACCCCCCAAGGCGTATATACGATTGGCACACCCCCACCATAATCGTATATACGCCTTGGGGGTGTATATACGATGGGCAAAAAATAGGGTCGTATATATATCCCCCCCGTGTGTATATCGATCCTATGGTAATTTTTAATTTTAAGTCAAATAAAAATTAATTAAGTCCTCGAAAATAGATTGTGTGTGTAGTTCGTTAAAACGTGATTGTTATACGTCGAACGAATAATTTAGGCTAAAAAATCGGTTTTCGGGCAACATACTCCGATCGTAATGAAACCACAACCATTAAATCCGAAAAAAATCAAGAATCAAGGCGCTTCTAGAAGAGACTTCTTTTAGGACTACGGCCTAAAAATCCCAAATTCCATCGTTTACTATTTTTTAGCCTAAATTATTCGTTCGACGTATAACATCGTCACGTTTTAACGAACTACACACAAAACCTATTTTCAGGACTTATATAATTTTTATTTGACTTAAAAAAATTTAAAAAAAATACAATGGGGGTCGTATATACACCCCCAAGGCGTATATACGATTGGAAAACCCCCCACCTTAATCGTATATACGCCTTGGGAGGTGTATATACGATGCCTAAAAAATAGGGTCGTATATATACCCCCCTAAGGTGTATATACGACCCCCATTGTATTTTTTAAATTTTTTTTAAGTCAAATAAAAATTATATAAGTCCTGAAAATAGGTTTTGTGTGTAGTTCGTTAAAACGTGACGATGTTATACGTCGAACGAATAATTTAGGCTAAAAAATCGGTTTTCGGGCAACATACTCTGATCGTAATGAAACCACAACTATTAAATCCGAAAAAAATCAAGAATCAAGAGCCCTTAGAAGGGACTTCTTACGGGACTACGGCCTCAAAATCCCAAATTCCATCGTTTACTATTTTTTACGATTTTTTTTAATTTTTCATAGTCTCCAAAAAATCTAAAAATATTTGTATAGCCTTATTTTGGTTTTGTTAGATTTTTAGTGGTGTTTTTATAATTTTTTGGAGTAGTTTTGACTATTTAACGAATTTTTAGTAGTTTTTTAGTAATAAAAATTAAAACAATTTATTAAAAAAAATAAAAAGTGCATCGTATATACCCTTTGAAAGACGTATATACGATTGGACAAATATAGCCATCGATATATACGCACTCAAAAGGAGTATATACGATTTATTTATTTCTTTTAAAAAAAATTAAGTTTCAAAGGGCATTTTGGGATTTTTGGTATTGGGTGGGGGTGGGAGGGGATGGGGTGGGGGTCCAAAAAAAAAACCCTAACAGGTTTTGTTAAACCCGGCCCAAACCACTCAATTCAGAACACAACAAACTAGTGTAGAAGACTTGAAACTTCTTGAAAAAAAAAACGACTTGAAACTTATAATTATCAACAAGGGAGTGCTCTTTTCTTGCTCAATATACTTTATCATTATATGCATTGACTTTGAACTACAGTTTGCTGCTTCACGAATAACTTTTAAGTCATCTAGTTCATACTTCATACATACGAAGGTTCCGGTTCCTTGTCTTCAATTTTACCCAGTCAAAAAACAAATCTTTATAATTTAATCAATTTTTATTGTCTCTTTACAAACAAGCTTTTGTGAAATGGTGGCCTCACTTTGATGCTTCAATGGCATCACAAGTGGGTGTGACCAATTGGTTCAAAAGCAATCTTAAGGCTTTGCAAGTGGCTGATCCAGATACCTGCAAATTCCTCAATCAAAAGGCTCTGTAGCTCTTGCTATATATATATATATAAAATATGGGAAGTGAACAAATAAGTGAAAAACAAACATGTAATTTTAACATTTTAAATTAAAACGAACGGTTCAGATTATGTCTTTAGTTATGAATCTCAGGTAGTTTCACTTTTAATCAGGAGATTTTAAAAAGAATGTGCGCTTTTTAATTATAATGACATAATCTAAACTACTAATATCTCATGATAATCTATCCTAAGAAACAGGGTCGACTTGGTGCTCTCGGATTCGATTTGCGCAGTAGATAAACTAGGTGTTACTCAGTGCAAAGTTTGATCCTAAGCACAAGCAGAGATTAATCTTTCGCTGAAAGCGTTTGAACACTCTGTATGTAGCTAGCAATGGTATTTGAGAAAATGTCTAAAAGAGAGTGTTGCTAGTCGTTTTCATGAGTTAAAGAAATCCATAAAAAGTTTCCCTTAGAGATAAAACACAAATTTTATGGTCAACATCTGTTCTGGTGTAGTTGTTTGGAAATTACATGGAAAAAGACAAACTCATTGATTGACTTGGTAGAACCAAAATTCTCTCTTCAAATAATGCGGCATTGACAAAATGATGATGCCTAACTAGAACGGGTGGACGTCGACGCACTCTCCCTCCTTCCATTTTCTCCGCACGTACATAGATGACGAAGACCAGAGATAATGTACATATATATAAACTCATTGGTCATTACATTCTCTTCATGAGAAGCACTTCATCATCATCTCTCTTCCATATATTTAATGCAGGGTGACTCAGTCCAAATCTTCAGGTATGCATGCATGCATGCTTCCACATTTCACCTATAATATAGTTTTTCTCAATAATTACTATCTACGTGTCCTAATGATATTAACATATATAATTGCAGGACTTGGCATAGAATTAATAATGGGAGTTATAAAGGAAAAATGTAAGAGAAATATGATTCTGAAGGCATGGCGATCATTTGGAGCTAGAAGTGGCAATGAGAAAGGTGAAATAATAGCTCCTAATGGTTGCTTTTCAGTATATGTTGGACCTCAGAAACAAAGGTTTATTGTGAAGACCAAGTTTGTTAACCACCCATTATTCAAGATGCTACTAGATGAAGCAGAAATGGAGTATGGGTTCCAAAGTGATGGTCCTATTTGGCTCCCTTGCAGTGTTGATTTGTTCTATAAAGTGTTGGCTGAGATGAGTATTGATGAAGAAGATAATAATAATGTTGGTAGTCGTAGAAGTTTGACCTTGGTTAAGGGGTTTTCTTTTTTTGTTCTTCTTAGCCCAGCTCGTCTTCTTTGTAAGGGACATGGCGCATATAGTGTTATGGAATCGGAAATGCTTAAAATAAATTGATTTCAATAGCGCGCATTTTGTAGTAACTTTGTAAGAAATTAAAGATAAAGAATCGACGGATAAGAGATAATTAAGGGATGAAATAAACTATAATTTAGTCATCATTGAAGAAGCTTCTTGTCTTTGTAAATCAAAATATAGTGGATACCAGATAAGATAGCGAATAATCGATAAACTAGCTTAAAGTGAATGAGTTGATAGTGGATAAACTAGCGAATTGAATATATAGTGTTTGGTAATATTAGTGGTTGAACAAACTTATAAATATAAAATAACATAAATAGACATTTATAATTAATGCTAAAAAATGGGAGAGAAAATTCATTTAGGGGGAGGATAAAAAAAGAACTTAATTAAAATAATAAGAGTAAAAATGACTGAAAAAAATGAAATGATATACGCTATAAGCTCAAACGCTGCTTCAAGTAGCAATTAAAAAATTGCTATAAGTTTGTTCCTAACTATTCCCTTGAGTAGGGCTTAGCAAGAACACAAGAATAATAGAGAAGAATAAGAGAGTATAGAATGAGTAATCCAGAGAATGTTCGTCCTCTTTCATTGGCCTTAAGGGCTTATATTTATATTACAAGGTGTCATCAATGCTCATAAGTGTACATGAATGCCTGCGAGATCTTAGGCGAGATTCTCGGGCTTGCCTAATGTGTCTAACCGGGCTCCCGCTTGTGGCCGAGCTTATAGGAGGCGTCGGCCCTGTTGCCGAGGGGTAGTCTGCGTGTCAGCCTTTGTGTATTGCCGATTGGTACTTCGGTGCCAAGGGCGGGGCAGTCTTTACCTGCAAGTCTTCGTCTTCTAGGCCCAGATGAGTCGGCTAGGAGGCGTATCATATCCGAGCCTTCCTGGGCGGTCGGCTGGGAACACAGTCCCTCGAGCGGCGAGCACTCTGTGCGAAGGCGTTCCAAGGTGCTCTGGCTTATCCTCGGCTCCAGTCCCTCATTCCACGTGGCCGATGAGTCCCTCGGCTCTTGACGCGGGCCGAAGCCTCCAACTGTCTTGCCTTGCCTTCTGAGAGTCAGTTGAGGGCGCTCTAAGATAGCTTCGGCTTGTCGCGACGTTCCTAGTCCATCGATTGAGGGTCCTTGGCGTTTCCAGTTGTCCTGTCTTTAATGCTTTGGAACTTTGACTTCTTGGGAGTTTCATGCTTGAATGGTCAGCTACCCGCTTTGACTGACGTTTGTCTTTGTGCCATCATAAATGTCTATTGTGGAGGCTTGGTCTTCCCTTGCTATATAAGAAGGGGTTTAGGTCTTCACTTTTACTATCCATGGCTTTTCCTATTGTTGCAATTCCTCGTGGTGCTGAGATCGCTTCAATCGGTTGCATACTCGATCGGCTGTGTTTAATTTTTGTTTATGTTTAGTTTCCCTTTTACTCCACTTATTTGTTGTGCTCTTCGGAATTCTTCATTTGCGCTTTTCTTTGGAAGCGTCTTGTGTTGCGCTTTTTCTTGATAGTGTCTCATGTTTACTTCGGCTTGTTTCACCGGTTGTGCGAATGGCCTTGTTGGTGCCCAAGGGTTGTATGTCGGCTCTCGGCCAGTCTACACCTGTCGGGACTTGGGTTTCATGGGCTTTCCTAAGTGCCGAGCTCGTTGGCTCCATCGGCGAGCGCGTTAGCTTCGCCTACACATTGGAAAGCTCTTACACCGCACCGAGCATGTTAGCGTCAACGACAGTTACTTTAGCTTATGCGATGCAAGCCCCCTTTCGGTTTCCAGTGAAGCGTGGGTTCACGTCGAACCGAACTGGT
Source organism: Oxytropis ochrocephala (assembly GCA_020916435.1). Classification (NCBI taxonomy): domain Eukaryota; kingdom Viridiplantae; phylum Streptophyta; class Magnoliopsida; order Fabales; family Fabaceae; genus Oxytropis; species Oxytropis ochrocephala. The sequence continues at coordinate 11,688,599 of CM037089.1, read as the reverse complement.
GTGCCCAAGGGTGGTGCGTGGCTCGTCAGCCCCGCTCTCACCTGTCAGGACTTTAGTCTTCATTGCCCAAGGGCAACATCGAGACATTGCTCGGTCCTTGCCTGTCGAGACTTCGTTATTATGGCACATTCTTTTGTTTTTCTTGAAAGGTCTTATATCGCCCGTAGGACTTACGTTGCCTTTGATTACTTGGTTGAAAGGTCTTACATTGCCCGTAGGACTTACGCTGCCTTTTGTTGTTTGCTCCCATTCGGTTTTATTTTCAGAGATACCGTCATCGATCAGATTTTTGATCACTCGCTTCCTTTCTGTTCGGTTTTCCTTCTCCTCTTTAGTCAGTCTTCTTTATCCCTGAAACATTTACCTAGTGCACAATATTAGTAACTTCAATAATATTTAAATAGTGGAGAGCACAATCTAAATATTGGTTGCTCTCTTTTGTTAAGCGAAGATGAGGTGTCCGCTCTTAGTCTTCCCATTGGTCGGCTATTGATTTTCTCTCGGCCGACTATCTTCATTTATCGTCGGCGAGATGACTTCCTCATTCACGGTAGTCAATCTTCTCTTGAATGCTATCTGAGCCCTTTCCTTACTCCTATAGAGATTGTCGCTCGGCCGGTTGGTTTCTTCCCACTTTTGCCTTTCGTTCGGCGAGTTCTCCTTTGATCAACTCCTCCTTCTTTGAATGGTACCTGAAACACTATGTTAGCTATACGTATACTTCCTGTTATTTCGTTGACCGACTCCTTTTTTCAATTGATCGACTTTTTATTTTTGCTGCGTCGGTTGGCTTCTCAATTTTCTACTCGGGCGGTTGAATTCTTTGTTTTGAGAAGTAGTACATTTACTTTTTGAACCTGGGCTTCAAATGAGACTTTCTTCGGATGATTTTTCTTTAACCGAATAGTTAGTTTGCCTTCTCATGGTATTATTGTGTTCCGCTAGCTTTGTTCGATTCGAAGTGCTAGTATGCTTGCAGGAGCGTTTCCTCAAACAGCTCTGTGACTTCTTCCTTGTTCGGTCAACATGACCAACTACTTCATTTCGTTTGGTCATTTCCTGTTCGTTCGGTACCTGAGACTTACTTAAAGTAGGACATTAGTAACTTCAAGAAATTTATGATTTGGTCAACATAATTATTGCACAAGTAAGGAAAATGCAAATTTGGAGTAAAGACAATTTACATAATAATATAATGGCTTATGGGGGCGAAGAGATACTTTTGAACCTAATGTCATGTGAAATCTTCATCGCCGATCCTCGAGTCGCCGACGACGGTACTATGTTTACTTCGCCAATCGCATCATTAGATCTCCTTGCCGCAATTTTTTTTTTAATGAAACAACCTTTGGAACTTAATTTGGACCTCGTTCCTCCACCTGGTTCCCACAGACGGCACCAGGGCCCTCCAAGCGGCGAGTGCAGAGCATGATGTCGTTCAAAACAGGTGGAGCTCTGCTGTAGCCTTTCAATTGTTGAAACAGAATCTTTGGCTTCTCAACCACTCGGCTTGTGCTAGAGGACTCAAATTCTCGCCTTTCTGCACGCGCTCGGCGAAATCGGATGGCCTCTTCACCAAAATGGCCTTGGGTCTGCCGGTGTAAGCGGCGCTTCATCGGTATCCTTTGGTTTGTCGCAAACATTTTTTGTTCTTCGTCCGGCCATGGGCCCTGTGGTTTTTTAGGAATGCAACATACAATAGAGAGACTCGTTAGTTCATAAGATAACAATGTGATACCTGATTATGTGCCTTTTTACTTTTCCTTTCTGGGAAGGTCAATGGAACTATAATTTGGAGTCGCTCGGCATTTTACTTATATTGAAATCTGTCTGAATGGCGCCTTCTCTTTATTTCCTTTCTTTGTTTTGGACGCCCAAGACATCAATGGATCTCGGCTTCAGTGTCGCTTCGAGAGATTTATATCTAGAATGGTCGTCAGCCCCGCTCTCACCTGTCAGATTTTAGTCTTCATTGCCCAAGGGCAACATCGAGACGTTGCTCGGTTTTTACAGGTTCGGGACTTTCGTTTGGGATTGTTAGGCACATTGCAGTTTTGATCATTTATTGATCAATTTTCTTCATTTTTGCTCGACCTGTCTGGTTGGCTTTTCCATTTTTCCTCGACCTATGTGGTCGGCTTTTTTTTTTTCACTATTCCTCGACCTATGTGGTCGGTTTCTATATTTTTCCTCGACCCATGTGGTCGGTTTCTTCACTATTCCTCGACCTATGTGGTCGGTTTCTTTATTTTTCCTCGACCAAGGTGGTCGGTTACTTCATTTTTCCCCGACCCATGTGGTCGGTTTCTTCACTATTCCTCGACCTATGTGGTCGGTTTCTTTATTTTTCCTCGACCCATGTGGTCGGTTTCTTCACTATTCATAGTCTTCATTTTTTGCTTGGGCCGATTGTTAACTTTATTTTCCTTGAGCTGGTATGCTTGGCCTCTTTCTTTTTGTCAGCGTGTCCATGTGGGAAATGCTAACTGGAAGTTTGAAGTGGCGATCATACACGAATGTTTGTTTATCAAATCGGCAGAGGGGAACTCGGCGACAACTGGTTATCCGTGTGCCTCTGTTCTCCACCACATCGGCAATAGCAGCTCGGCCTCATTTCCTAGGCCGAGGACATTTCTTTGGCCGAGATGAGAGTCGAGGCGAGTCCTGTGCAACTCGGTGATTTGTCTTGCGTCGACTTCGAACAAGGGCAGATTCGACATTGACGATTGATGTCCAGGTTGGGGAATTGAATTGCGGATTCGACAGTGTGATCCGATGCGTGGTTCACGTTCTCTGCGTTTGATTCCTTCCGCGACGATGATGCAACACCTGATCTGAACCAAATTTATAATGGATACTCCATATTTTGACGCTTGATCGTGAACAGGTTTGGTTCTTGATGGATTAATCACGCCTTAACCGATTTGCGCAGAAGAAGAATCGGACTCTGCCTGTCTTTCTTTTTCGATCTAATTCAATCGCTTGCGATCTAACGACGTTTGAAAATGAGTCGGTGATGAGGAAGCCGAGCTTGGGTTTGTGATTCTGAGACACAGTGGAGTATTGCCGAAGTCGTAGTTTTTGAACAGATTTCAGATCCGTAAGTTGAGAGTAAGATCGGAACTCCTTCCATCGAATCTGGCAGAGGTAAGCAGCTCGTCTGAGTAGGTGAGGCCTTCCGTCCGAGGTGGAAGTGTCCGAGGCCAATCTTGGACAGGCCGAGGTCAAGCTCCAACTGTCCGAGGAGCAGTGGTGGTACTTGGTCGGTCTTCCCTTGATTTTCGGTTGGTCGATTGGCAGCTTCATTTTTGTTTGCCCAAGTGGCTTCCATATCTCTTTTGTTTGGCCGACGTTCGGCTTTTTCGTTGTTTTTTGTCCTCGTCACTTTCGGTTTGTTCTGCTTGTCCTTTGTTTTTGTTCGGCTTTCTTTTCTTTAGCAGTGTTTGGCTCCCCAAAGGAACCAGTCGTTAACTCCATTTTTGTTTGGCCAATTGATTGTTTCATCCTTGTTCGGCCGACTGGAAACTTCTTTTTACGGTTGGCCGGTTGAATTTTGTCCGGATGGTCCTCCTTTGGGTGTTATCTGAAACTTCAACAATGCACAAAAAGGTTCCAAGAGGTTAACTTGTTCAAAATAATGAACAATGGTAAATAAATCGGTAGAGTTTTTAGGCATTGCAGGACTTCTACATTTGGTTCATCATACTATTTTATTTCAGTATGGTCTATTTTGACTTGTGGCAACTATTATCCATTTTTTGATTTAATAATTTAACTATCTCTTGAAAATTAAGGTTCAGACAGACACAACTAGGCATGTAAGAGTAATCTATATGCATGTAGGATCGTAAAAGCCTTGGTTGGATCAATAGGTTTATTTCGGAATAAATAATATGCTTTGACAATGCAAAATTGAGATGCAACGACAATAAGCAACTAGCGATGCAAGAGATACTTTACTAATTCCGAAGATGGAGCTTTGATTGGAGTAGGAGGCTGGCGATGTGTTGTGCGAAAAGGTGATGTGCAAGTGTACACAATCGCAACAAGTAATATAATGATAAGTAAGATCGTCTCCACAGGGATTGTTGAGTTTACTTCTATAATTAAATTAGTAAATTAGCTAGTGAGTAAAACAAGTAACAATAACAAGTTGTGGAATCATTAATGTCATCAACATAAAGGTACAAAAGCAAATAAGATAGATTATAAGTAGAAATTCAGAGTGAGAGTAGTTGGAATGCTCTTTGCTAAGTAATTTCCCGTAGTAAGCGCGCTATAATCTCACGCTATAGCGTCAAGCCAAGCTATTGCAAATGATTTTGTGCTTTTCACCACTAACGCCGTGGTTTCATTACAAGATGCCTATGTCTAGGTTCTAAATAAGTTCACCCTCAGTATAATAAAGAACCCACACCTTTTGCCCTATGAACTATTGCACTTCTATGTCTAGAGGAAGCAAAAATTGGTTAAATGTCTTTAAACAACTTTTCGCTCATATCAATCTTTGAGTTCGAATCATGGACCATGTCTGTACCCATGAATATACCTATTTTAGTTGATCATTTCTAAAACAAGTTTGAAAGAAGTAACACACAAAGATTGAAACGCATAAAGCGTGAAATATTATATACGCGATACTAAAGGTTCATTACAAAGCTTTAAGCATCTAACTACAAGAGAGTCAGCTCATGATGAGCAACAACACAAGAAATACAACATAAAAGTGTTACCTAAAGCCATAAAATCGAAATCACCAAGAGGTAGAAAACACTCCAAATGATGATACCTCCCGTGCCGCTATAGCGCTTTGACGCTATAAGCGTCTCTCTCGCAAAGATCGCAGAAAATCTACTCTTTATTGTGAAAATGGAGCTTGGACGAAAATGGAGTTTAAGAGTTATTTCTAACTCTCCTCTCTTCTGAACCAGCAAAACCAAGCTTGAAGATGAAGTTTTAAGACTTCAATATAAAGAAAATATCTCTCCAAAAAGGTGAAAAGCCATCCCACCAACTACCATTACAAAATAGACAAGTGTCCTATAAAGCAAAAGGTGGGTGGTGATCATGCAGAACTGCCTCTCGATCGCTTCTGATGATTTAACATGCCGCCAAAATTGCTTTTTCGTTTTCTCTCTCATCACCGCAGAATCCAACGCTATAGCGTCTGCGCCGCTATAGCGCTAATGTCAGTAAATCGAACAAACACATTAAAAATAACAAGAAAGCACCAAAAAGTGCCAATTTGTCACATAATCAGTTCCTAACCCTCTTTTACACTAAACAACATATATTTACTTAATTAAACAACAATATTACTTAAGAACTTGAATTAAGTTAAGTAATAAGAGCATAAATAACTCATATAAATTTGAGTTATCACGATGGCAAGCTGATTCTCTATCTTCGTGAAGCCAGTTCTGGTGCTCCTCCATCTCGGATTACTTGTCCGGTGGGCCAACACAAACTTCCCTTCTTGGCGGCCGATGAATTTTTTATTATTATTTTCGGTTGGCGATCAATTTTGCTCGGCTCCTATGACCGGCTTCTCCTTTTTTGCTCGGCTTCCCAAAGGAACCGATCAGTCCTCCCTTGTACCGATTTTGGGTTTGTTTTACTTTCACCGTAGCTTTCTACTTGGTTGCGCCATCACTTATTCGAGGCAGAAATCTTGCTTATTTTAGGCTTTCTTTGAGTTTGTGCTTCATCCTATTTATCATGTTCTGCAGATTGCATGTCTGGATTGAGATAGTTGAATAGGATCCGTAGTGAGACTTCCTTCGGATGGTTCTTCTTCAACCGAACGGCTACATTTTCACTTCTTCTGGAATTATTGCGCTCTGCTAATTTGGGCGAAATTTTCCTCTCTATGTTGCATGATCAATAATACGGCAATCGCATTTGTTATGTGCATGATATGCATAGTGATATCTCTGCTTTGAGGAATGACCACGGCTTTTGGTCAAGACACGCGATTTAAGCTGCACCTTAATGACTTATTGGATCAAAATCTTCTAGGAATTTATAGAAAGCATTACAAATCTAGGAGCATGTAATTGACAATGATATGTAAAATATTTCCAATACAAGTTACTTCCTTTTCCTATCATCTGTGTTGCTTGAAGGTGTGAAAATGCAGCATCACTAAGATTAATGTTCTTGTTCACAAGTACAGTTCATTCTTTTAAATATTAAAGACTAGTTCGGTATGCAATCAGAAAGGTGTACTGTTACCACCATACTCATATAACAACTTAGTTAAAAGGAAGGGTGGAGAGATACTTTAGAACCTGCAGAGTCCCTCTGAGTAAGTTGAAGCTTGGCATATGATATTACTTCATTTCAAAATTTCCTTGCATTTGTTGGATATTATACAGGCTGCATAATTGAAACTCGTAAATGCTCCTTTATAGGGAGCTCTTTACTTTAGTAGCTCTATTTGCCTTTTCTACTGGTTTTTAACCTAGGCTCCTTGCCTTTCATTTTTAGTTTGGCCGAGTGGCTTCTCTCTGTCTTCATCGGTAGATGGTTTTCTTTTGAGTGGTATCTCAAACCTTAGCAAAGGCTCACAAGATTCCAAAATATAAATTTATTTGAAAACAATGGATCCAATTGGTAAAGTTATGTGCCACTACTAGGTCCAAATTAACAGCAAGTTTTCATTAAACCGTTGAATATAAGAGCATTCACATATACCACATAGACCATAACTCTCGTCCAGTAGAAAAGGAATGCGCAGAACAAATATTTATATGATGATTTGAGGAAAAGGAAAAGAACACTTTTAAACCTTCATGGTAAGGTGTTTCGCTCCTAGGAAGCTGGTTTGTTGCAGAAGTGGTGATGATGGCAGTCGCGTGCGTTATCCTCTTCCATCGGCTCGGCAACGATTTGCTCTTCTACAACGTTGTCGTCCTTATTAGACGTCCTCGGCAACGTTGTTTACTTCGGCAGGTGTGTTTTGTCGGTGAAAGCCATCTGTTCGTCAATGGTATCTTCTTCGGCGATGTTGTTGTGTTCGGCAAACGCCCTGATAAGTAGAACCATGCAAGCAAGCGACAACAACGTTTGGCGGCAGTGCTCGTTTTTTGTCTTCTATTATGTTGGCGGCATTATTGAATTGTCAGATTTCTGTTGTCTCCTTGCTGTAGCACGACATTGTACCATTGTCTGCATCCTTGTTTTGTTTTTCTTTTGACAGCCGATCAAGTTGTTACTCCTCTTTGGTGAGTGGAATTTGCTCGGCGGCCCAATTCTTTATTTTCACCATGCCTATTGTCTGGCAGGTTGTTTTTATCCGCAGCGCTCGGCGAGTGTCGAGGGTGAGTTTGGGGACGCTAGTTTGGCAGATGTGCTTGGCAATTTCACTTTTTATGTCCTGCAAATCGCTTTGCTTTTGCAAGTAGGGTGACAACATGCAGTATATGTGTATCACTAACAATGAAATTGCTTTGAGAACACAAACCAACATTTAGAGACATGGTTAACTATTTTATTACAGTGGAATCGTGCAAAGCTAGACCCATCATGGATAAGCACACATTCGTATGCCACATGATTCTAACATCTTCATTTTTTGACATAAACATTAGCATACTTCAAGGCTTTGTAAGCATTCTATGTGTATGTATTGATTCAAAGCATGATACTAAAGCGATTTAAGCACTCACAATTGTCTTAAGGAAGGAAAACAAATACGATGCCGACCAGAACTCGTGTTTTAATGCTTTAAATCTAATGAGAAGAAGGGAAAGGGATACTTTTAAACCTTTATACCCATGGACTTGATGATTTAATTGTTCGGCTAGAAGCTCAGCCATTAGTTTTGACGGTGGCACTTAGCGACCTTGTTCGGCAGGGAGGCTTGGCGGTCAGGCTACCTCGGTGATGGATGTTGGCTTCCGCTCGGCAGGGGGAATACCTTTTAATTTTAACTAGGCAACAATACTCGGCAGCAGTGAGGATCCCACCCTGTTCTTATTTTTACATGGCCGAGAGTTGGCACTGGCCGATAGCCTAATCCCTTACGAAATTGATGACTGTGCCATCGGACCCCGAAACTATTGACGGCGTCTGAAACATTTTAGTAGTAGCTGTAGTATCTTTCCTACCGCTTGTGAACCGACTCCGCATTTCGCCGGGATGGTTGGCTGAAGGATGACTTCTTCATTTTTGCTCGGCCGGACCTCCTTTATCCCTGTAGATGACGCTACCTTCGGTGGATGATGTTGACTGGTAGCAATTAACTTATAAATATCCGATTGAGATGATGTTCTGTCCTTCTGACTTCGGCCAATCTCGATTATCTGTGTACTTATGAAAAATGGCGTATATAATCTTGAACACTAGTATCCAAAAATTTAGCACCATATATGAAGAAATATACATGCATCATCATGGCATTCTATCATGGCATATTCGTTTTAATTGCATTAATTGTGGTTTTCATGACAAATTATTATTGGAAATTAATCACAAATTCAGAAATTAAATCCTTAACGACCATATTGGTTGCTATAGGGAAGAGTGATAGAAAGACATAACCTGATCATATCTTGAAATGAGACTTATCTTCTGATGTTTTATCTTCAATTTCAATCCATCAGCTCTTCCAATGTTCCGGTCTCTTATGATTGCTGTCATAGGCTTGAACATCAGTGGCATGCACCCTGGAAGATGCAGGATTCGGCTGAAGAGCGGTAGCATGTTGTTGATCGCCGGCATCATGCACGACAGCTTCGCAGTTTCTTGATCGGCTTTCTTTAGCAGCACTGAGCGAGGGTCGAACGTGACCATGGTGGTTGACGTCGATATGCCTTGATCAGTTTTACTACCTCAATGTTTGGCTACAGATCTCCATATAAGTTTATGCATCGGCTTGTTTTCATGGAAGGAGGTTTGTCTTGAAGGGAGGGACGATCGATGAGGTTTCGTTTGTTTCGAGCTCGAGAGAATGGATCTGGGTTCTGATTGTAAAGTATTTTATCTCTTTGGAAGGGATGGGATCTGGTGATACTGTCTCCAATTCTCATAACGATCAGATCGTCGCCGATAGAGATGAGATCTGGAGAGAAGAGATGAGATCTAGAAAAACGTCCATCGGACATGTGTGGCCAGTGGAGAGTTTTACCCGGCCCCACGGTGGGCGCCAATGTTCCTAACTATTCCCTTGAGTAGGGCTTAGCAAGAACACAAGAATAATAGAGAAGAATAAGAGAGTATAGAATGAGTAATCCAGAGAATGTTCGTCCTCTTTCATTGGCCTCAAGGGCTTATATTTATATTACAAGGTGTCATCAATGCTCATAAGTGTACATGAATGCCTGCGAGATCTTAGGCGAGATTCTCGGGCTTGCCTAATGTGTCTAACCGGGCTCCCGCTTGTGGCCGAGCTTATAGGAGGCGTCGGCCACTGTTCTTGGGGGTAGTCTCGTGTCGTCGCCTTTGTGTATTGCCGATTGGTACTTCGGTGCCAAGGGCGGGGCAGTCTTTACCTGCAAGTCTTCGTCTTCTAGGCCCAGATGAGTCGGCTAGGAGGCGTATCATATCCGAGCCTTCCTGGGCGGTCGGCTGGGAACAAAGTTACTCATGCCAAACACCTCCAAGAAGCTTATATGCTATAAGCGATCCACTAGAAGTTTTTTTTTGAAAGACAAACATAATGAGATATATAAATAGCTAAACACAAGGGGTACTCACCCATATACATATACAAACATTATCTCCAAAATGAAAGAACAAGAAGCAATAACAAAATACCTCCTGGAAATACAATCTCCTGTAAAGAAAATGGTGTCTAATTTGCTGTTTCAGTTTTGGGTTTGGAACCACATGCCGTTCCTAGCCCCAAGTGTGAACCGTGGTATCGTATGACCACTAGCAAAGAGGTAAAAAAATTGCACATCTCATCAACACTCGATAATTTTTTTTTTTTTTGTCTTGATTTGTAATAACGTTTTATTTTTTTACAGATGGGTTGGCTGGTGATTAAAGCACACGAGATGCCCAACTGACCGTGTTGGATACATATTAATTAAGGATCAACCACATGAGACAAGACGTGGTACGCATAACTATTAATCGGTAAATCCTAATTCCTAAAGTTTGTAGCTTTGCTTCCTTAATAACAATTTCTAGTTTGGCCTTTATTTTCGGTACCCCCCTCATTCCCTCCCACACCTCCATAATGTCCCAAATGGACAAAAATACCCCTGAAAATTTACAAAAATTACATGGTTTTGTTAAAAAAAAAAAAAAAAAAATTACAAATTTCTAATTACCTCTAAAATTTCGAATTACCTCAAAAAATAATGGAATTTCGGATTTACCTGTAATTCGAAAGATTTTGAATTACCTCGAAATGAGGTAATTCCGTTCATTAAATTGTGACCTAATTACCTATTTCGAGATGAATTCAAAATTTAAATTTTTTTTTCGAACGAATAATTTAGGCTAAAAATCGGTTTTCGGACAACATACTCGGATCGTAATGAAACCACAACCATTAGAAGCGAAATAAATCAAGAATCAAGACTCCGTAGAAGGGACTTCTTACGGGACAACAAATTTCAAAATCCCAAATTCCATCGTTTATATTTTTACGATTTTTTTAATTTTTCATAGTCTCCAAAAATCTTAAAAATTTGTATAGCCTTATTTTGGTTTTGTTAGATTTTTAGTGGTGTTTTTATATTTTTTAGAGTAGTTTTGACTATTTTTAGTAGCCTTTTAGTAATAAAAATTAAAACAAATCGTATATATACGCACCAAGGCCTGGATTGGCCCGGATGCCTAGATGTCGCCCATTCACCTACTTCACGTGCTTATTTTCATCATTTTTAGACATTTTGGACCCATAGTTGTATTTGTACTCTATTTTATGTTGGTCATTTTATATATTTTGACGTATTGTTATTAAATCGTAAATCGTTAGTATCATATTTCCAATAAAACGCGTTTAAATCTTAAGACCAAAATACAAACTTTTTTTTTTTGTAAAATTACAAATTTCGAATTACCTTTTTAGAGGTAATTCCAAATTTTTTTTTTTGAACCTAATTACCTTTTTTGAGGTAATTCCGAAAATTTAATTTTATTTTTTTTTTAAAAAACGCAGGGGTATTATTGGCATTTTTGGTATTATGGGGGTGTGGGAGGGAATGAGGGGGGTACGAAAACAAACACCCTTCTAGTTTTTGTGGTTGTCGTATCGGGGACTGGAATTCAGGCTGCCACAAATCGCATTTCGGAACAGTGTCATACGGAGTGCAAACACATCACTGGTCTGTTTCCAATGAGTGGAATGACACCATGCAAATAGGGTTAAAATGCAATTTGGGCTTGTGCAAGACATACCAGATGAACCCATCGATTTGGACGCCTATCACAATATAGACATGTAAGGAAATGCAGATGGGGACTGGTTAATAAGGCCCGAAGGTTGGATTCAATGCTGGAATAAAAGACGACGTAGACTTATTGTGGATCAGTTGTTCCATGGAATACTAATGAACTCCCAGGATTATATGCGAGGGTTTCTAAACAATTCAAGGTCATATGTTTCTATTGAGCAACAACTAAGGGACCCACGGGGTAGCGCGATGGGTGGTGCTTTGGATGATCAAGAAGAACAACCGATTATGGCGGAAGCACCAACAATGGCAACCACTCAAACCGAACATCACAATCGTAACTGCAGTCGACGTGCGCCACAAACTCAATGCACAACCCAACTTCCCACAAGCTTAGAGGAAAGCCAACAGTCCGTGCCTCACTTCCACTTGATCTCCTTCACGCCAATCCATCGGGATTATGAGCCATTCAACCAATCAGTAAAACATAAGCCAATCCAAGATTATCATCGCCATTCTATGGCTTCAATCGACCCAAATTGGTTCTATAGTCTATTTGGAGTCCACCCTAATACACCGGAATCATATGCATATCTTCGTTCGTTGGAGGAGCAGACCGGTGCTAATTCCTCATCACCAATACGAATAACCACATGCCCCTGTCCCGAATGAAGAAGAAATACCAGCAGCACAACATCGTCCAAGTCGTAATTGCCGAGCACCACCATGTGGAACTGACCATCATCTACGACGTTTAATTTTGCTTTGTTTCGCTTTTCAATTTATGAGAAGTGCTAGCAACACTCTCTTTTAGACACTCTCTCAAACACTCACTTTATAATTGGTTAAAATTTATGTGGTCCCATTAAATTAATGGTCTTAACTCCAAAGTGGTGAGACCCACTTGAATTTTAACCAACCATAGAGTGAGTGTCCACAAGAGAGTGCTGCTAGCATTTCTCTTAATTTATTTGTACAACTCTCGTAATGATCTGATAATTCTTTTAAATAAATTAATGTGTTCCAATATTCTTTCTTTTTTGATCCTAAATTATATTATTAATTTTAAATTAACAATATTAAATTTTTTTATTTATTTTTCTAATTTATGTAGTTTTAATTAAATTAATATAAAAAAATAAAGAATAAAAAAACACAGTTGAGAAATCCCACTGGTAGGGAGCGACTTCGAAGTCCCAATTACAAATTAATATAAAAAATTAAACAAAAAATAGAATTCTCAACTGAAGAAACCAAAAAATTACAAATTTCATGTTGAGAAGTCCCAGTGGGGAGTGCGGCAACTCCTCAACACTAAAATCAAAGTGTTCTACTTTGGTAAAAAAAATTTAAAGTATGTTATTTTGGTATTTTTTTTGTACTAGAGTCATTTTTTTGTTCGCGCATTTGTGTTGCCTTCAACCTCCTGCTAGTTGATTTCTCTCAATTTCTCAAAAGAAATAGAAATGTCCATTTGGAGAGAGAGATAGACACAAAATTCATGGTGGGTCATAACATTAATTATTATGATGCATTAATTCCATGACCCAGCATAGTTTTTGTATCTGTTCACAACCAGACTGAACACTATGTTGAACCTGCAAGAGCCGAGGGACTGGAGACTGCATAGTTCGGCTCTAAAAAGGCACAACGCCATGAACCAGCCGCATACCTAAGTGTTCGGTCCGATTTCGTGAGGCTCGGCAACAGAAGAATAGTCGGCTGACATGTAATTAATAGGATACCTTGTAGCAATTATTATATTGTAACAATTAATTATTACATTGTAACAACTATCTCATCATTATAGCCATTAACTCCCATATAGCTATATAAACTGCCCCAAGAGGCTAATGAAAGGGTTGAACAATTTTACATTCACACATATTGTCTCATTCTCTATTATTTACCCTCTATACTTTTGCTCTTAAGCTAAATACCACTTTTGGTCATTTATCTTTGCTCTAAGTTTCACTTTGGTCCTTTATCTTTTTTTTGGTTCATTTTGGTCATTTATCTTTTATTTTTGTGTCAGTTTGATCCTTTATCTTTATTTTGTTTCACTTTGGTCATTTATCTTTCATTTATTGTTTCATTTTGGTTCTCTTAAACAGAACATTTTGGTCGCGTATTGCATGAGTTATTCAAGAAACAAGAAATCAAAGTGTTCTTGGTGTTCTTGAACACATTCACGGTGTTCTTCATTTTTTTTTGTTTAAGAGAGCCAAAATGAAACAATAAATGAAAGATAAATGACCAAAATGAAACAAAATAAAGATAAAGGACCAAACTGACACAAAAATGAAGGATAAAGGACCAAAACAGACCAAAAAAAAGATAAATGACCAAAGTGAAACTTAGAGCAAAGATAAAGGACCAAAAGTGGTATTTAGCCTTGTTCTTGCTAAATCCTATATTTTAGGAAATAGTTGGGAACAAAATCTATCTCTCACCAAATGGAACTCTCCATTTCTGTTGAGAAATGGAGAGGACCCTAACCCCTCTTTTGAGTATTGAAATCGACCTACATGTAATATCACTCTATTATACCTTTTTAATATTAATATTAATACTTAATAAGTACTCAATTCCACTAATCTAGCACCTCAAAATTATTCTTAAATGAGTCCCACAAATACTAAACACACTATTTTATCAATAAATAACTTACAATATTTCAAATAGATCTCACAATGTGGCGGATCTTGACCAAAATGCTGGGGTGGGCCGACAATAAAAGAGACATGGAGGAACGACGAGGTAGAGACCGAAGACGATGGGGAACTGGGAGCGCGAGAGAGGCTGAGAAGGAGACGAAGAGTTATGCGTGCGTAAGAACAATGGTGAAGCTTAAGAAAAATACAATTAAAACAGATAAATATAAAATAATGATTTGCAATAAACAAAATTAAATGACTCAAAAAGTAATTTTTAATTTCACATAGAGACTCGATTGAAGCTTTTGGCAAAAAGAGAACTTTAAATTAAGTTGACTTTAATTTTAGATTATCAACTATTGATTCATTCTGTCAAAAAAAAACTACTGATTCATAATTTCTATTTTTATTATAAGATATGTGAAAATAAATGTTACCATTATAATATTAAAGATATGGAATTATTATCCGGAAAGATATATATATTAAATATCTTTATTCAATTGTAAGACCACATCTTAATCTTTTATCTTAAGCGCTTGTCACTTTGCCGCCAACTTTCCATTTTTTTCCTTCCTTTTTTTTGGTTTTTGTTTTTTGTTTTTTCCTTCACTTATTTTTTGTTTTTCCTTCTTTTATATTATTTTAATTTTTTATATTTTTTCTTTTTTATCAGGTTTTTTCTTCTTTTATATTTTAAGGTACTTTCCAGTTTCGAAAAATTTTAAATGTTTAAATATACCATTTTTTTAATAATTGATTCGATGAAAAAAAATTATTTAATAAAAAAATACGTTAAGTGAGATGTGAAACAGTGTGCTTTGGTGTACTAGATGGTGAAAAAAAAATTATTTTGTAATAAAATTTGTAAAGTGAAATTTTAAGTAGTATATTTTGAGGTACTTTAAGTTTCAGAAAAAAGTTAACTCTTCAAATACAATAAGTTTCTTTGTAAGTAACTGGTTTGGTAAAAAATAAGTTTGTGAGAAAATTTGTAGAGTGTGATATTGACATTGTACTTTGGGGTACTTTAGCGTCCCGAAAATTTTTTAGATATTAAAACATGCGAAGTTCGCTCCTCAACAACCTGTTTGATGAAAAACAAAATAAATTTTATGACAAAATATATAAAGTGTGATGCTAGACATTGTGCTTCGGAGTATTTTAGAATCCAAAAAAAAAGTTACATGTTCAAATTGGTGTTTTCTTCTTTATTTTTATAATTTCGCACAAACGAGTATTAGAAGCATATTTAAATTGGTGATTAGTTTCAAATCCAACTCAACATGATATTGTGTTGTCTTCTTTTTCTTCTTATTATCCGTGGATGTTCAATTCTAATGTCCGCGTTAAAGTCCTTTTTCTCCATGTAAGTTCCATGATATTTGTGAACACTCAATTTTTTTCGGTGTTTTTCACTTTTTTTCGAAAAAATTACAAAAAATAGTCACTTTTTGCGTATTTTCGGGTTTTAGTTTTTAGCTACTATGCGAAGGTAATTTCTCTCTCCTCAGACCTCTTTTTGACGATCCGAACGGTAAAAGTGAAGACATATGTGCCACGAACCTGCTGTCAAAAAATGAAGACGATCCAACGGTTAACCAATCCGGAATCACACTTTTACAGTGAGAGGTTTGAGAAAAAAATGGCCCAAAACTGCAGCTATTGCGAAAGCAATTTCTCTCTCCTCAGACCTCGTTTCGACGATCCGAACTGTGGAAGTGAAGATATATGTCTCACGAACCTACTGTCCAAAAATAAAGACGATCCAACGGTTAACGAATCCAGAATCGCATTTTTATGATGATAGGTTTGAGAAAAACGGGAATTGTGTTCTCCAAGTGGGAATTGTATTTTTTATCTTGTTTTAGTCCCACATCGCTTGCAAGAAACATAAACCCCATAGCAATTGACTATAAAAGAGGTTGAGAGGTGAAGGTTTAGAGAGAGATCATTGGCGGGTTACGTGATATTTTGGGTCAAGCCTTTGCGGCTCATTTCACTAAAAGCCTATCTTTGATCATTTAGTATGTTTTGAGTCGGTTTTCCGGTTCTCAAAGCGATTTTTGCGGTTTTGGGTCAAAATGGACCAGACGGGAGCCCGGTTCACGGTTGACCTGGTCAGACTGCTTGGTCCGGTTCGGCATTCATCGTGTTAAGGTTGGTCTTGTATTTATTTTTATTATTATCTTTTTTTGTTTATGTACATATTTGCTTATTTTTGTCATTTATTTATTGTTTATTTATTTATTTTTGTGTATATTTATTTATTTATGTATATGGTTTTATATTTATTTATTTATTAGTTTTATCATTTTTTTAAATACACAAATTATTTATTTATTTATTTTTCTTCAAAAAACTAAAATAAAAAATAAAAAATGGGTTTGGTCGAGATGTACATCTTATCAAACCATGCACAGGTTTAAGAGACCCGAGTTGTACAACTTGGTCCTAAACCACCTTAAAACTAAAACCGAATGACACGTTTTCCGAAAAATCCCCAATCAGTTTATTTTTATGTAGCATCTATTTTCAAAAATACAAAAAAAAATATGGGATTGGCCGAGATGTACATCTTGTCAATTCCGGTTTAAGAGACTCGAGTCGTATGACTTAGATCTTAAACCCCTTCAAAACTAAAATCAACCAACAAACAAATTTTCAGGAAGAACTACGTGACTTTTGAGTCTCTCATCGCACTAGAGAGTACGTAGGCGCAGGGTCTCCCTGTCAAAGTCAAAACTAAATTTTCTTAATTTAGTCCCTATCTTGTTTTCTGGTAAATAATTAATGTTTTGAATATTATTTTGGGGTAAACAAATAAATAAGTAATTATTATTGCGCAATCAAATTTAGGGTAATCGTCTTAGGACGAGATGTGTTAGGGAGTGCAAATGAAACTAGGGTTTCACCCCTTCCCTACGCATAACCGACTCCCGAATCCGACCTAGTTAACGCAGACCAAATAACTTGAAAATTAGGTTTTTCTCAATTTTCCTATTATTAATAAATTGGGTGGCGACTCCTCGAATAATCTATATTTGAGCCGTCAACGTCGAGATCACGGTCACGACAGATGGCGACTCCGCTGGGGATAGTGAGAGTCAAGCCTGTTTGATTTATTTGTGCAAGACGTTTCTAAGTTTATTATTTTTTACCTTATTTGTTGTATATAGATGTCTATATTTTGCTTAAACCCTAGGTTAGAAGACTTTTTATTTTGTTATTTGGTTGTATTTGTCTGATTATTTTGTAGGTGCTTTTTCATCTTTATTTGTTCTTAGGGTTTGAGGTTTGTATGCTCCCTTCACACACTACACCTACACTATGAGCACACACTGAGAGTTGAGCTCATACCTGAGCCACAAAAAAAAACACCTAAGTTAGAACGAGGATAAGTGGGACTCATTCTAGATGTACATCCTATGTGACTTCCATGAACTCCTCATCTAGAGCACGATCCTTCTATGCGGGTACTCACGTCCGGGATGTACATCCTGTTGTGTTTAATCTTCTAGAAGGGTATTTGGCTCTAGAGACCTTAAATCTCCATAGGGTATAGTTACCAACCCTGTGAGTATTCACAATAGAGACATTAGACCTATAGGTCCTGATGCTCAATAGCATGGGCTAACCAAACTAGGTCACACATGGAGCTACTCTACCTCTTACCTTACTCTTCATAAAAATCTTTTCCCATCAAAAAATATTTTTGATTTCGAAAAAATTCACAAAAAAAAAAAAAAATCTTTTTCGCATGCATTTTTCATTTTTCAAAAAACAAAATAATTTTTTTTCCTTCCCTTTTGTTAAAACAGGAACTTAGCAACCATTGCGCGAACTAATCAAGAAAAAACCAATCCAACTCGAGTCTACTTCACCAGAGCAAGAGCAAGAATGGCTGAACAACCGGTAGAGTTACCAGGAAGGAATTTGACCCAAGAGGTAGATGAGATCAGGGAAAGGATGGGAGAGATGACTACTGCACAAACTCGAATGGAGGAAACTCTACAGACTATCAGGGACACTATCACTCTGCTATCAACACGGGTGATGGGCCATGTGGCAACTGATAACTCTATTTTATATAGAGTTATTCATAGTCTTTTACTTAGATAAATGTTTGAAACCAATGCAATAAACTTGTAAATACAATAAAAAGAGATGAAAATCATAAAATACATTATCAAGGAGATAGAAGTTCAATTTATATACAAATTGGTATGTTTGATATGTTTGTTGAGTACTTTTGCAGATTTTGTGATTTTGCATTAAGTGCTTAATTAGCATCGAGTGTTTAAGCACCAAAGCATGCAGCTGAAGCAAGTAGCACAAGACCCCACATTGGAAGCACCTCAATTTGATTTCGTTCTAAAGAGCCTTGCTGGCCTCCTACTAGCTCAGTGATCACATGGAATCAATTATCAAGTCACCAAAGAAGTCATCTATAGGATGAAAACAACAAACATCATCATTACACCAAGCCAAATGTCATCAACTAATTGGACCCCTTCAAAAGGAATGTTTCCCACTCAAAGGAATGTTTCCCATTCAAAGTGACAACAATTGACACCTGCAAAATAACTAGGATAAGTCACATGATGGTCAAAGAATACTTCACAAGCAAGCAAGGAATCAAATACTTGAAGACAAAGAAAACCCTCCATGGAAGGAAATCTCCTACATCTATAAATAGGACTCTTTCATCTCTTGTAAAAAAAGAATATATAGATATACGACCAATACCATATAGATACAATAGTAGTTTTAGATTAAAGTTCATCTTGTTCTTCATTTTATTTCCAAGTCTTTTTACTTCACTTTGATTACTCTAAACTTAAGAGGAAGGTAAGAAGGAATTGACATCTCTATTCTTCACTTCTTCCTAGTTGAGAATCAAGTGTTCTTCATTAATATTAAGTTCTTATTTCATGTTCTTCATCTTACTCTTTATTTATTTTCTTGTTATTTAATTTCTTGCAAGACTTGTCCAATCAAGCAATTTACTTTCTTGCAAGACTTGTCCATTCAAGCAATTTACTTTTAAGCAATTTACATTTCCAAGTTATTTACAATGCTTTCTTTACTTGCTTTGTTTAATTACTTTATGTGGACGATGATGAGCTAAATTCCTTAGTTGGGATGCTCTAGTCATATGATGAACTCGTGAGAACTATTGTGTTGTCCAAAAGGGTGCCTCACTTACTAGTTCTTGTACTTGAATTAAACTTGTTTTAAGGTTAACTTAGAACAAGGGGGAGTTGTATTTACAAGAGATTGACTTACAACTAGATCTCAAGAACTAGAAGCAAAGGCAAGTGTTTATTTAAGTCTTTGATGAGAAATTTGTTTTCCACAAAGTCACTTAGTAATTCCATGCTAATTCAAAAGTAATTAGCATAGTCTTTGTTCATGTGTGGGGTTTTACTAAGGGAAAGTATTTAGCAACTTGAACCACTTGAAAGGGCGGCGAGGGAGTTTGACACACTTGCCCTTTACTTTGCAAAAAAAAACAAGGGTTTATTGAGCTTGTACAGTCACCCTTAACTGATGTATCTACACTAAGTGATCAAGCACCGTGTGCTCAAGCACCGAAAAGACAAACACAACATTCTCACAAGGAACTCATATGGTAAAAGCATCTCAACTCTCTCTTAAATTACATCCTCTACAGGTATTTAAATTCTGTTTTTCTATATTCCAAAAACCAACCACAAATCTCTGAATAGTTGTAGACACACTAGTTTACCTATGCTAAACAAACACATTAAAAATTAGTCAATCCTCGTGGGAACGATCTTTACTTACTCTTTATTACTTGTTTGTGACTGTGTATACTTGCACATGCTTATTTCACACACCAGCAACCGAAGGGGATGGGATCCATAATCCGATTAACGTGGAGATTCCCCAAAACAGGGGTTTCGACGGTATGATCGGATTAGGGTACGAAGCTATTAATCCTAATGAGCCGGGTGGAGGGATGTTCCACACTGGTAATGGGACGAATGAAGGGCGAGCATCTATGCCGAGAGACATGGCAAATCAGTCGTGGATGGAAAAAATGGAGGAGAAGATCAAAGCTCTCCAAGGGTCTGGCTCTTTCGGGTCCCTGGGGGTAGATGAACTCTGCCCTACTACAGATGTGGTAATTCCCCGAGACTTTAAAGTACCAGATTTCACGAAGTATGATGGGAGCACCAACCCCCTTCTGCATCTGCGGACCTATTGCACCAAAATGTCGATATGGTCCAAGGATGAGAAGTTCCTCATCAGCTTTTTCCACGAGAGCTTGACTGGGCCGGCACTGGAATGGTACATCCAGATGGATCACTCCAAAATCAATTGTTGGAAGGACCTTGCTGACATCTTCATGACTCAGTACAAGTTCAACATGGATATGGCTCCAACACGTGAGCAGCTGGGGATATTACAAAAAAGGAACAATGAGACATTCAAACAGTATGGTCAGAGGCGGAGGTCTCTTGCTGCACAAGTTCAACCACCGCTCACTATCTCGGAGATGTGCTCATACTTTTTGGGAACCTTGGGGTCCCCCTATGTGGCAGCAATGGCTGGAGCTGCATATAGGGATTTTGCTGACCTAATAGCTGCAGGGGAGAGAGTTGAGATGCTGACAAGAGCTGGAAAGCTCCAAGTAGAGCAATCAGATGGCGGGCAATCGAAAAGGAACTTCTCACAAAAGAAGAAGGACCCTGAATATAACCAACCGCAACCAAGTATGGCCTACACCTCATACCCAAACACCAACCCTTCACGTACACATCCCTTTCCCATAAACAGTATCCTAGGGGCACACCCCCAACCACAACCCAACTACCACCAAACTCGTCCAAACTATCGCCCAGCGCAAGACAATTTCCCACCATTCCCAAAACTCTCCATCACCAATTCAGAACTATTCCAACAATTAGCAAAAGCCCGTTTGGTTGCAGGAATTCCCGTGAAAAATTGGGAGCCTCCATTTCCAGCATGGTATAACCCAAACTTAACCTGTGAGTACCACATGGGGGGCGCAGGGCATTCAATTGAAGATTGTGAGGCATTCAAAGCAGCAGTAAGGAGGTTGATTGCTCATGGGAAGCTCGATATTCAGGAAGAGGTAGGGCCAAACATCAACAACAATCCTCTCCATAATCACACTGGAAACAGGACAGTGGGTATGGTGGAAGGAGACCAAATGACCACCCAGAAGTCGGATACCTTTGGAGCCGGCTATGAGAAGAATATTGGGGAGAAATTCAAAACACTGACAACAGACAAGGAGAAGGCTCACGTGATCCAACATTTGAGCGACACTTTCCCAGAACCAACAGGAGTGATCTCGCTTGAAGATGCGATTGAAGCTATGCACCGCCTTGTGATCAACACGATGGACAAGGAGGTCTCGGAAGCAAGTGGCGTTATTTTCCCCGACACCAATCAGAAGTCACTGAGCAATTGGCAAGTTGAACCTATTATTGATGTCGTTACTTTCATGTAATCGTTTTGTACTTTGTTAATTTAGCCAAGAAAGGCTATAAGACTTATGTTATTTTGCTTGAGACAATCTTTAAATGAATTGGCATGCATTTCTATTCATTTTTGTTTTGTTTCCTCCTCCGATCTTTCTCGATCTCTCACCCCCTCCCTTTATTTCTATTTTTCTCTCTTTTGTTGCTATTTTCCAGTCTTGTTAAAATACTCTCCGAAGATGCTAATTTCGCTAGGGTTTTGCCTCATTGTGAGAACGTCGATAACTTATCGTCTGATCCCTTTGCGACTTCTAGTAAAAGCTATTTTGAGTTGGAAGAAGATGGCGAAGTGATTGATAGATTTTTTGAGTTTCCGGGGCACACTGAAGAGGAATTTGATGTGAAGGATGAGACAGAAAAGTTGAATTTGGTAGACAACCGTGAACAGGAGGAGATAATCACTTTGTTTGAGGAATATCTTGATGTGTTGGCATGATCCTATAAGGATACGCCCGACATTGGTCCAAAGATATATGCACATAATATTCCCGTCTTCACAAAGTTAAAGCCAAAGAAACAAAAAAAACTGAGAAAGATACACCCCGACATCAAGGAAGTGGTGACCAAACAATGGGAGGCAGGATTTTTAGAGGTCTCGTTGGAACCAAAATGGGTAGCTAACATTGTCATCGTGCCACTAAAGAATGAGAAAATTAGGATAGGAACCAGGCCAGTCCAAAGGACAATTTCCCACTGTCTCACATTGATTTACTTGTTGACAAATCTGCCGAGAATCACCGTTTCTCATTTATGGAGTGTTACTCTGGATACAACCGAAACCCCCATGACTGATGAAGATAAAGAATAAATAAAAGACAACATTTGTCACTGCATGGGGAACCTTTTTGCAACAGGGTAATGCCTTTCGGTTTGAAGAATGCTAGGGCAACGTACCAGCACGCTGTGGTCACTTTCTTCCATGATACGATGCGAGGAGTATGCGGACGACATAATCGCAATGTCTCAAAAGGAGGAAAGCCATGCTATGTGAAAGACCCAAGAAATACAAGGTGCGGTTGAACCTCAACAAGTGTGTATCCGGGGCACTTTCAGGGAAGTTACTTGGATTCCTGATAAGTGGGGACGGTATCAGTGTAGAGCCCTAGTCCTGCTCGACAGCGAAAGTCATGAACTTCTGAAGCCGATAAACTCAGGCGCCGTCAAGAAATTTTGTGCCTAAAAAAAAAAAAAGAACAAAAGAGTCCCGCTAGTTTGAAAACCCGAAAGGGCAGTCTAGGCGAAAATCAGGGATAATAAATACCTGATAGACCGAAAACCCGAAAGGGCGGTCTAGGCAAAAATTGGGGTCAACAAAGCCTGCTAGATTGAAAACCCAAAAGGGCAGTCTAGGCAAAAATTAAGGCGAAAAAAAAAAGAAGGAAAAAAAAGAGGGGGCATAAACGGCAGAGGAACTCAATGAACACGCTCACACTAGGGGCAATAGGGTTTCTATGGCTGCATCAGAATCCACTCAAGTAGTCGCATTAAGGGTTTCAGGAGGGTCAGCAGATGAGGGATCGGCCAACTCATAATGGGGCAAGATTTGTGTGGGGTTCTCTACCCATGACCACTTTTCCCGTTTGTACTTCTCCTTTCTAGCCAATATCAAACCATCTTTGTTGGTTATTCAATTGTTCCTGCATTCATGTTTGTTCTTGCATTCATAATTGATTCCTTAGTCTGTTCTTTTGTTATTGCATTCATGATTTATTCAGTAATTTATGTCTCAAGTAAAATGGCCTAAGTCTGGCAAATTTCAAGACGAGTATGTCAGTAACACCTTAATAACTGATCAAAAGAAAAAGTGCCATAAAAAAATCAAAAAAAAAAAAAACAAAAGAAAAATAATAATAAAGAACTCAGCTGACAACGGATTGAGGAGAATAAACCCACGTCGTTCACTACAAAGGCAAGAAAACCCAAAGGTCGCAACATGTCTCAAGTAAGTTTGAACAAGGTTCAAGAAGAATGCATTTAGTCAAAGGGATCAATATCAAGAAAGGCCGACATTGTTTGCAATGGAAAGGGGAAGTAGACGAAAGTTTTGATTGGTCAAAGGTTATTAGTTCGCAACAATGGTTATATTCCTGAAACAAGGGTACCCACAAGTAAGCATGCATTAAATTTCTTTTTTTGTGCTATCGGTCTTGCCCTGGCACAGTTTTAATCTCTCGCTATCGGTCTTGCCCTGGCGTTGCTTTTATTTTTCATGCTACCGGTTCAGCCCTGGCATTTCCCTTCTCATCCCCGTGCTATCGGTTCAGCCCTGACACATTCTTTGATGCTACCGGTTCGACCACGGCATTTCCTTCTCATCCCGTCTTGCTATCGGTTCACCACAGCACATTCTTTCATGCTATCGGTTCAGCCACGGCACATTCTTTCATGCTACTCTGGTTTCAGCCACGCATTTCTCTTCTCGTCCCGTGCTTCTATCGGTTCTCACCACATCACATTCTTTCATGCTACTGGGTTCACCACGGCATTTCCACTTCTCATCTCTCGTACTCACGGTTCACCACGGCACATTCTTTCATGCTACTGGGTTCAGCCACGACATTTCCCTTCTCATCCCCGTGCTATCTCGGTTCAGCCACGACACATTCTTTCATGCTCTCTGGTTCAGCCACGGCATTTCCCTTCTCATCCTCGTGCTATCGGTTCACCACAGCACATTCTTTCATGCTCTGCCGGTTCACCACAGCATTTCCCTTCTCATCCCCGTGCTATCGGTTCAACCACAGCACATTCTTTCTTGCTACCGGTTCAACCACGGCATTTCCCTTCTCATCCCCGTGCTATCGATTCGGACACAGCACATTCTTTCATGCTACTGGGCTCACCACGGCATTTCCTTTCTCATCCCCGTGCTATCGGTTCGGACGAAACACATTCTTTCATGCTACGGTTCAGCCATGGCATTTCCCTTCTCATCCTCGTGCTATCGGTTCAGCCCTAGCACATTCTTTCATGCTCTCTGGTTCAGCCACGGCATTTCCCTTCTCATCCCCGTCTACTATCGGTTCGGCCACAGCACATTCTTTCATGCTACTGGGTTCACCACGACATTTCCCTTCTCATCCCCGTGCTATCGGTTCAGCCCTGACACATTTTTTCATGCTACCAGTTCAGCCCTGGCATTTCCTTTCTCATCCCCGTGCTATCGGTTCAGCCCTGGCACATTCTTTCATGCTATCGGTTCCGCTCTGGCTTTGTCTTTAACTTTCATGCTATTGGTTACGCCCTGGCATTGTCTTTAATTTTCTTGCTATCGGTTTCGCCCTGACACTGTCTTTAATTTTCCTGCTATCGGTTCCGCCCTGGCATTGTCTTTAATTTACTGCTACTGGTATCGCCCTGGCATCGTCACCATTGTAATATAACCCTAACACCGCACCTTCAACATCACCGGCTAAAATTGAGGTTCATGTCTGTACTCATTTCTTACTTTGATAACACAAGGAAACATATGTTTTTGTATTATATCGTAAGAAAATGAGCACAGAGGAACAACTAATGAACACTCAATTTTTTCCTGTTTTTCACTTTTTTTCAAAAAATTACAAAAATAGCCACTTTTTGCGTATTTTGGGTTTTAGTTTTTAGCTACTATGCGAAGGTAATTTCTCTCTCCTCAGACCTCTTTTTGACGATCCGAACGGTAAAAGTGAAGACATATGTGCCACGAACCTGCTTGTCAAAAAATGAAGACGATCCAACGGTTAACCAATCCGAATCGCACTTTTTTACGGTGAGAGGTTTGAGAAAAAATGGCCCAAAACTGCAGCTATTGCGAAAGCAATTTCTCTCTCCTCAGACCTCTTTTCGACGATCCGAACTGTGGAAGTGAAGATATATGTCTCACGAACCTACTGTCCAAAAATAAAGACGATCCAACGGTTAAAAAATCCAGAATCGCATTTTTATGATGATAGGTTTGAGAAAAACGGGAATTGTGTTCTCCAAGTGGGAATTGTTTTTTTTATCTTGTTTTAGTCCCACATCGCTTGCAAGAAACATAAATCCCATAGCAATTGACTATAAAAGAGGTTGAGAGGTGAATGTTTAGAGAGAGATCATTGGCGGGTTAGGTGATATTTTGGGTCAAGCCTTTGCGGCTCATTTCACTAAAAGCCTATCTTTGATCATTTAGTATGTTTTGAGTCGGTTTTCCGGTTCTCAAAGCGATTTTTGCGGTTTTGGGTCAAAATGGACCAGACGGGAGCAGGTTCCTCACGGTTGACTGGTCGATCGCTTGGTCGGTTCGACATTCATCGTGTTAAGGTTGGTCTTGTATTTATTTTTATTATTCTTCTTTTTTGTTTATGTACATATTTGCTTATTTTTGTCATTTATTTATTGTTTATTTATTTATTTATTTTTGTGTATATTTATTTATTTATGTATATGGTTTTATATTTATTTATTTATTAGTTTTATCATTTTTTTAAATACACAAATTATTTATTTATTTATTTTTCTTCAAAAAACTAAAATAAAAAATAAAAAATGGGTTTGGTCGAGATGTACATCTTATCAAACCGCATGACACCGGTTTAAGACCCCGAGTTGTACAACTTGGTCCTAAACCACCTTAAAACTAAAACCGAATGACACGTTTTTCCAAAAATCCCCAATCGGTTTATTTCTATGTAGCATCTATTTTCAAAAATACAAAAAAAAATATGGGATTGGCCGAGATGTACATCTTGTCAATCCTGGTTTAAGAGACTCGAGTCGTATGACTTAGATCTTAAACCCCTTCAAAACTAAAATCAACCAACAAACAAATTTTCAGGAAGAACTACGTGACTTTTGAGTCTCTCATCGCACTAGAGAGTACGTGAGCGCGCAGTGGTCCACTGCTGTCAAAAGTCAAAACTAAATTTTCTTAATTTAGTCCCTATCTTGTTTTCTGGTAAATAATTAATGTTTTGAATATTATTTTGGGGTAAACAAATAATAAGTAATTATTATTGCGCAATCAAATTTAGTGTAACTGTCTTAGGACAGATGTGTTAGGGGTGCAGTGAAACTAGGGTTTCACCCCTTCCCTACGCATAACCGACTCCCGAATCCGACCTAGTTAACGCAGACCAAATAACTTGAAAATTAGGTTTTTCTCAATTTTCCTATTATTAATAAATTGGGTGGCGACTCCTCGAATAATCTATATTTGAGCCGTCAACGTCGAGATCACGGTCACGACAATATTGTGTTGTCTTCTTTTTCTTCTTATTATCTGTGGATGTTCAATTCCAATGTCTGTGTTAAAATTTACATGTTCAGTCCCAATGTCTCTGTTAAAGTTCTTTTTCTTTCTTACATGTCCAACTTTAACCTATTTGGACATGTAAGTTTTTATATTTCATGGGAAAAAAAATTTCCGACTTTTTCTTCTTATTATCCGTGGAAGTTCAATTCCAATGTCTGTGTTAAAGTTTATTTTTATTTTTATAATATTGTTATTTAATTTATATTTATAATTTAACTTTTTTAGTGAGACTTACTATCATTTACAATAAAACTCCCCATCATTTTCTTTCAACTTTGTATATTTGCTTTTATTTTAATGGTGGGTTTTCTTCAACCCTGCATAATGTATTGATGTACTCTCTCCAGACTTAAGTATAAGCAAAAATAACTATCTTTACATATATTAACAATTAATTATAGTTTTGTCAAAAAAATTAAGAATAATAGTTTTATGCATTTAATTTTCTTGGATTCATAAAAAAATAAATAGATTTACTAAACTATCTTTAATTAACAGTCACATTCTAACAACATTAATGAGTTAATTTATTATATATATATCCATGAATACTAGCTCAACCCGTGCATCGCACGGGAAATGAGGCTAGCGGTTAGAAAACTTTGCTGCAACTTCCCGGTTCCAAGTTTGAGTATAACAGAGGCGTTTTATAATATTTTGCTTGTGATATTTGTGAGAAAAAAAACTATCAAAATGGGGTGTTGATCACAGGATCAACCAAGGACCAAAAGCTTCCTATACCAATTCGCCCGGCAATCAATTTGGAGGAATACGCACAACGATTGTATATATTTAGTTAACGTTTTAACAAAAAATAGGAATAGTGATACTATAGTAATTTCACATAAATATTTAGGGCGGGCCGTGGCCCTGGCCAGTCGACATGAAGATCCGCCTCTCTCTCACATAAAGTAAGAGAGAGAAACTACTTATACAAGCACTCCTCCTTATTAGTACTTAGCTTTTTATTCTCCAAAATGTAGTGTTTATTACTTTATTTAGCATGGTGCTAAATAATGAAAAATAACACAAGCAGCTACAACAATAAACATAACACCTGTTTTACAAAATTAAGGACACACCAAGTAGTTCAATGTCTTCGCAAAGTTTACACACATAAAGAATGTGTGTAGGTATGATATGTACCCTTCATGCATTTTCATTTAAATAATGTTATTTAATCCAACTTTTTGACAAAAAAAACATACAAATGAACTCCACATTTTCCATATTTGTATGGGCACCACGACTTTCAAAGAAGAAAAAAGAAAAATTATACTAGTATAATACGTTTTAGTATCTGTATCCGTATATTTGTATGTTTTTTTGTCAAAAAGTTGGACTAAATAGCATTATTGTTTTTCTATACCTGCATCACCAATTCTTCAAAACTTTCCATAGCAGAAGTAGGCAAACCCAGAAACACATCTATGCTTTTCTTTTCTTGACCATGTGACAAGAAAAATATCATTTCTTTTACTGGCAAAACAACAGGACAAGAAAACAGAGGTTCTCCCCATCCAAAGTCAGTAGTTTGAAAAGATAATCTAGTCCAAGTTGTGATTGCAACTGTAGCTGTGAAGGAAAGCCTTGCTCTTGTGACTTCAAAATAATCAATACCTGATTTCATATAACTATCTGTGACCATATCAATTGCATTGTGAACCAATCCCACTGAAAATGAAAGAGGGTTCTCCAATAACTCACTTGCTTTACAAATAGAATTTGTTATCTGAATAGCATTCCCAAAGTACCCTTTTGGTATTGGAGGAATAAATCTAGACCGTCCATCAACTGCAATGAGTAGCTTTGTTTGTTGATCAGGATGCATTTTCAAAGCTCCAGTTCTAGCTCTCCATACAAAACCTGTGAGAGCTTCAAAAGTAGAGCACTTTTCCAAAATCTCATTTTCAGTGGCCTTTTTCTTGAGTAGCTCAAGCTTTTCAGGGTTGAAATAGAAGGTTTTGTAGATCATATTTTCTTCTTCATAGAGTTTTGTGATGTTTGATATGTCTTGGATTTCGTCAAATTCCTGATGTTGAAACTCTATTATGGGAGGGTCACGTGCTTTGAGTATGGTTCGATCAAGAAATGGTGGAGTTTTTATTTCTAAGCCCCGGGCTTTGTCACCCCATGCATTCACAAACTCCATGGCACTTAGTCCATCTGTCATGCAATGCATTAGGTTTAGACCCAAACAGAATCCTCCACATTTGAACTTAGTCACCTGCATGTTCATTTAACATCTTAGAGAAACTCCAATTGGGTTATTTCTAAGGCTTATTAATGCCTCTAGCTAGGTGGAGGCACATATATAAGTATTTTATCTCTTTTTTTTAGACTTCTTTTTTTTTTGCAGATAAGCTGTTGATTGCAGATATATAGTGGACAATTGATAAATTAGCAGATTAAATTTAAAGTGTTTGTAAAATTAGCGATTGAACTAAGTTTTAAATATAAAATAACAAAACTAAATATTTGTAATTATTACTAAAAATGAGAGAGATTAATCATTTAAAGCATGACCATTAGGAATTTATTTAAAATAATAGGATATAAATGAGAGAAAATGAAACAAAATAAGTTATAAACTCAAGCGCCACATCAAGTAGCATATAAAAAAATGCTATAAGCTATTAAAAAATGTTTTCAAAAGAAACACTTATTTCTTATTTTTGCGAGTTTATCACTATAGGCTATATATACAATAAACACTACACTTGTCATGCCTTACTAAGAGGGGTGAAAATAGGTAAGGCGGACCGATAGGGGGCTATGCAGAGGTGAAGCTTCGTATGGGCCCATGTGGGCCACGAGCCACGACCCACCCCAAAAAAAATGCATATGTGGAGGGTGTTTTTTTTTTCAGCCCCCACAATCACCCCCCATACCCCCCCACCATTTTTCAATATTCCCACAATACTCCTCACACTTCCTACAATAGATAAATCTGACGTACAATAGATAGATCCGATGTACAATAAATAAATTCGACGATATAAATCCAAGTACAATAGATAAATCCGACGATATAAATCCGGTGTACATTAGATAAATCTATAGTTATAGATAAATCGATGTACAATAGATAAATTCGATGTACATTAAGTAACTCCTATTTGCAAAATTTCCAGAGTAATATGGACCATTCATAGGGTGTGTGGGGGTATGAGGGATGATTGTGGGGGTTAAAAAAAAACACCCATGTGTGAATTATGTTGTTGGGCCCAGGTGTTCCTCTCAGTTTGATCTAACACTCCAACTCCACCTCTTCCAATACTCAGCCCAAGCCTCTACTACCTTCAATTTTGCCATTGATTTTCGAACACCCACATGTTTTCACTTCTCGGTTACTATATAGTGTGTGGGTTATGGAATTTTAGCTGAGAAGTTGTGTCTTTTTTTTTTTGGGAAATGAAGTTTTGTATTTATAGCTTAGGACTGATTTTATTATCTTTGAATTAAGTATTAGCGTGAGTAAGATCTTTAACTCACTAGTTGTTTGGAACCTCGGTGAAAAAGGCATAAATGTGAGTTGAGATTGAAGCAACAAATTGTCATTTTGGATTATCTCCTTAAATCTCACTCCTTTCTCTCTATCTGTTTCTTACTTCCACAAATTGTTGCTTCCGACAAAACTCAACTCTTCAACGTGATTCCAACTCTGCTAGCGTTGGTCCCAATAAATTTTGTTTTTTTGGCTTTAGTCCCTCAAAAAAATTTCATTTACTTTTCGTTCCTAAGTTTTCTTTTTTCATTAATTTTAATCACTAATTTTTTTTTAGATAGGCAATTGTAATGGGGTGGGAGAAATGTTAGTTTCCGGGGCTTGAACCCGGGACCTCCTTCTTGCACTCATATGGTGCACTCCTTCATGTCTCTTAGCTCACCAACTGAGCTACCACTACAAAAAAAGTTGGGATTAGCGAGGGAAATTTCAGTCACTAACATGACTAATTCCCTCGCTAATTGCCATTAGCGAGGGAATTAGCGAGTGACCAGTTCGGTCGCTAATTCCCTCCTCGCTAGTGGCATTTAGCGAGGAATTTGTGTCGATCGCTAATTAGCGAGGGACCGCTAATCCTCGCTAATCTTGACAAAGACGCAACCCGATCTGATTGGCACGCTTATCAATTTGAATTTTATTATTATTATTATTATTATTATTAGTAGTATTAGTATTATTATTATTATTATTATTATTATTATTATTATTATTACTACTACTACTGTTATTATTATTATTATTAGTATTATTATTATTATTATTATTATTATTATTATTATTATTATTGTTGTTGTTGTTGTTGTTGTTTGTGGTGGTGGTGGTGGTGGTGGTGGTGGTGTGGTGGTGGTGGTGGTGGTGGTGGTGGTGATGTAAAGAGAGAAGAAGAAGGAGAAGAGTAAGGGAGAAAGAGGGTGGTGGTGGTGGTGGTGGTGTGGTGGTGGTGGTGGTGGTGGAAGAAAGACAGTGAGAGAAAGAGGTATGTGGTTGTGGTGGTGTGGAAGAAAGAGAGTGAGAGAGAGAGAGGTTGTGGTTGTGTGGTTGAAGAGAGAGAGGAGTGAGAGTGGTTGTGGTGTGGTGGGGGCGTGGTGGTGGTGGTTTTGTGAAGAAAGAGAGAGAGTAGAGGAAGAGGAAGAGGAAGAGGAAGAGGAAGAGGAAGAGGAAGAGGAGGGTATTGTGAAAGAATGGGTATTGTGAGTGGTGGTGGTGGTGGTGGTGGGTTAGAGTTTGTAGGTGAGAGAGAGAGAGAGAGAGAGAGAGAGAGTAGAGGAAGAGGAAGAGGAAGAGGAAGAGGAAGAGGAAGAGGAAGAGGAGAGGAGTGGGTATTGTGAAAGAATGAGAGAAGAGTGAGATAATGGGGTATTCGGTCAAAAAATAACTGGACATTAGCGAGGGACGTGCCAATTCCGTCGCTAACTGTCAGTCTGCATAGTCGAGCGATCTGCGGTGTCAAAAATCACCGAAGCGTGCGTGCCAATTCCGTCGCTAATTCCCTCGCTAATGTGACCATTAGCGAAGGACCTACAATTCCGTCGCTAATGTCAGTTTTTTGCGAAGGACAAATATTCCCTCGCTAATTCCGTCGCTAATTCGCGTTTTTTTTGTAGTGTACCTTCCTGGGACTAAGAGCTAAGCGCTATTACTAATGATTTCATTGTGCTAAGCGCTATTAAAAGACGAAGAGCTAAAACTGGTAAAAAAACACGTGGACCAAAAGTAAATGAAATTTTTTTACAGAGTAAAAAAACAAAAAAACTCAAATTTTATAGTGAAGAAAATATATTTAACAGCATTTTAAAACACTTATGAAATAATCACAAAGCATGTCAAACCTGAACTGTCAAAAGAGGCATCTCTAGTATGCTTTGAGCACTTGGTGTGTGATAAACAAGTTTCCCAAGGGTATGATTATTTGGTTTTGTCAAGTCTCCAATGTCTTGTATGTTACAATCAGCTTCAGCCTCAACAAATAATACACCCTCCCTTGTGTTAATGTTATTATCCACTATCAACTTCCCATCTGAGCTGATAATCAACTTTCCAGCCATAGGATAATAAGGTACAAGAACCTTTGACAATGAATCCTAACTTTCACAGCATCTTCATTTCCTCTTGTAGCTGACTTAAAGAAATAAACTGTGCGAACTGGATATGCATGAGTCTGGTCAAGGTTTGAAAGCAAATAGAATCCCTTTTCTGTTTCCTCGGCTGGTTGAACTCGAGTTGGTTCTAATTGCCGCACATTAAGTTCGATGTTAGATATGTCCACATTCGCCATCACGTAGTTAACAACCTAATTTCAATAAACACAATATATAGAATGAGAAAACTTATCAAAAAAAAAATATAGAGTGAGAAAGACTGCAATAAGTAACAAAGAATATGCAAAACGAAGGACTAAATTCACTGAGCTTGTCACCTGAAACTTTAGTTAGTGCAGGAAATGTTGAGAGAGGAAAATACTAATAAAGATGTAGTTATGCTATAAGGCCATTTGGTGTTATATAGGAATTCGTGGAGAACAAGCGATCATAGAGGTGTGTGGCAGCTTTAGCTAGAGTTTCGGTTCCATCACGTGACAATTAGCTGAGCTGAGCTGGTTGACTCGATGAGTTGCTAAAGGGAAGTCTTAACCCCATAACGTACAATGAGGGAAAGGAAGTTGACTTAATTCCAATTCTTAATATTGCTAGTTGACCCCTAGTGTGTCACGTGAACTCAACTAAGAGACTTTGTGACTGAGGTTAAGAAACAATTGAAGTTAATTAAGAAACAAACCCGCCGAACAATGGGGAGTGAATTTGACTAATTCAAAAAGAGTTTCGGTTGAAGGACTATCTTATGGAGATATACATCATATCCACCGATAAGAGTTGATCCGAGTAGTAACTGGACTCGAATCTCATTCAAGATTTCGTGTTCGAATCATGGGTGATGAAAAAACTCATTGCGCGAGAGAAAACACACACAAGCGTAAAATCAGAATATTCATTGATCGATCAGATTCGCGACAAAGTTGATGAAAAAAACTACACACAAATAACATAATAACGAAAAAATATATATACATCGAATCTCATTCTTGAATTTGCAATGCCGCCAAAACTCCCACTCCCCCTTTTTTATGTATGTACTCCCTCCGTCCCATACTATATGACTTATAGCAAACAAAATTGTCCTATAAAATACATGACATTTTTGAATACCAATGAAATATTAATGTTTCTTTTCGAG
Organism: Oxytropis ochrocephala; assembly: GCA_020916435.1. Classification (NCBI taxonomy): domain Eukaryota; kingdom Viridiplantae; phylum Streptophyta; class Magnoliopsida; order Fabales; family Fabaceae; genus Oxytropis; species Oxytropis ochrocephala. The sequence goes on along the minus strand of CM037089.1, from coordinate 11,655,039 downwards.
TTATATTCTTTATTATTCTACTAATTTATCTTTCCAATATTTTTAATGAAAGTTAATTTGATAAACTAACTCACAATTTCTCTTTTCTATACAAAATTAACTATTTTTCTTAATTTGTGTAAAATGACCAAAAGTGACATATAATATGTGACGAATGGAGTATATTTTATGATTTTGCTTTTTAAAAAATAAGATTTCTTTATTTCTTTTTTCTTTTTTTAATTATTGCATTAATAATTTACTATTAACACATTTTTTCTAATGACCCTAATTTTGATTATGAGTTTAATCTCACTTTCTTTATTTATCATATTTTTATATTTTTTGGGGTACTTTAGAAAAAATATAGATGTACAAGTACGCGAAGTTCATTCTTTAATAACAAGTTTGATTCATGACAAAATATCTAGAGTGCAAAATTAAGCAGTGTGTTTTGGAGTACTTTAGAGTCTATAAAAAATTTATATGTACAAGTATACGAAACTCATTCCTCAATAGCTGGTTTGATGAAAACAAAAATTAATTTTATGATAAAAACATAAAGTGTGATGTTAAGTAGTGTGTTCTTGGATACTTTGAAGGTCCGGAAAATTTTTTAGATGTACACGAACGCAAAATTTGTTCATCAATAAATGATTTGGTGAAAACAATATTCTTTATATTTATACATTAAAAGTGGCTCTACTTTTTGTCATTCAACTCTTATCTCATTTTTATAATATCATTAGCACGATTCAATTTATTTGAAATCTTTTTTTTAAATGAATCTTTTTGACACCAATTCTTAAAAAAAAAGTTTTTTTTTTGTCATGAAAGACTTATTTTCATTCATTCAAATGGGCCAAACCACTACAATCAAATATGTAACTTGAAAAACTAGGCATCATGCACACATCAGCTGTGAGCTTCTAGCTGAAGGTTTAAGTAATAAGACGAAGAAAATAATAGCCCTTGGTGGGATGAGACAACAATACAAAAAATGAGAGATTGGCAAAAAAAAATAACAAATGCAGTGGGGAGTGGGGTATATTGGTAAGCAAAGGGGTACAAATGAGGGGTATCAATGGTGGGAATAAAATTTTCCCACCAAAAGTGGAACAAAAAAATTTGTCAAGGGTATGTCGGTCCAAAATATAGAATAGCATAATTGGGATTTGCAAAACAATATAAAATGGTGAATGAGTTTTTTTCCCAGTCTATTAAGATGCCATCCTCTCAAATATTTTCAAAAAACCCCAACCAATAACAAAAACCCCAAATTGAGAGTTGTTGATATACCAAAAATATAATGGCTATTTTATGTCCAATCGTATAAAATTAATTATAGTTTAACAAAACCAAAATAAGGCTATACAAATTTTTTTAGATTTTTGGAAATGAAAAATTTAAAAATCGGACAAATAGTAAGCGACAATTTGGGATTTTGAGGTCAGAAGTCCCGTAAGAAGTCCATGTCTTGATTCTTGATTTTTTCGGATTTAATGGTCGTGGTTTCATTACGATCGGAGTATGTTTCCTAAACCGATTTTTTAGCCTAAATTGCTTGTTTAACGAACTAACTCCCTATTTTCGGAGACTTATATAATTTTTATTTGACTTAAAAAAATTTAAAAAAATACAATGGGGATTGTATATACACCGAGGGGTATATATCTATTATAATTGGGATTTCGAACGCCTTGGGGGTGTATATACGATGCCTAAATGCATAGTGAATATATACCCCCCAGTGGATATGGAAATTGAGAGTTTATGGGGATGGGTGGGGTACAAAAAAAAATATGTAATAAAAAAGGCATCACACATCAGCTGTGAGCTTCTAGTTGAAGGTTTAAGTAATACAAAATACAAGAGTTGGCATAACAAATGCAGTGGGGTGGGGTATCAATAGAAAGAAAGCATAATTGGGATTTGCAACCAATATAAGGTGAATGAGTTAGCTAGGATCCTCTCTATTTTCAAAAGAAATTGAGAGTTGTTGACCAAAAAAAATAAAATAAAAAAAATTGAGAGTTTCATTTGGAAAGAAAAGGACACAACATTAATTGTGGGTCCTACTATTAATATTTTTTGAACAAAAGAAATGGATATGAATTAAAGCGCCCTTCTGAAAAATAAAAAGTATGGGGAAGGAAAAAGACTTCAAATTTTATTAATAAAAAAGAGAAAATATACAAAAATATGACATTAGACCAATACCATGAGCATAAACGTCGTTATAACTGAAAAGAAATAAAAACAAACCTATAGAGGGTGTGCAAAAACATTACTATAACGACTCTCATCCCAATCAGATTGACACTAAAGTTATTAACAATTATTTGCGGCACAAAAAAATATAGGACGCAAAACGAAAACCCATTCCATTGAAGTAAGGAAGGAAGGATTTAACAAAATTTATAGTTAGGCAAACCTAACTACAATGAATTATTATAAATGTTATAGATATCAAAATTTAACGTTCTCAGAATCAATTTTAAATGTTATAGAAATCAAAATTCAACATAATAAGGGAACTCAATATCTCGCCTCGCCGCCTAGATCAATCGACTTTGATTAAAATAAAAAATAAAAAATTGTTATCAATACCAAAAAAATAATTTGTTATCTAGCTTTTATATTTCATTTAATGTACTCATGGATAGATGAAAGGATGATAAATGGATAAGTTTATAATTCTCATAATTTTTTTTTCATTAATCTTCTTTCCATGTCACAGAATAAAACGATCAAATATCAGAAAATGCAAATTGTAGCCAAGTAAGGAAGCACAACAAACCAATTATATATGTAACAACACTAGCATAGAAATGGCTCCTTCTCAGAGTTTCCTATGACACATACAATAAACATAACAATAACACTAGTATTATTAATTACAAACTTAAGGAGACACTATTGTAGTTCAATGTCTTAGCAAAGTTTACACATATAAAGAACGTTTACACATATGTATCCTTTATGCATTTTCATATCTGCTTCACTAATGCTTCAAAAGTTTCCATAGCAGAAACAGGCAAACCGATAAACACATTTATGCTTTTCTTTTCTTGAACATGTGGTAAGAACAAAATGATTTCTTTCGCTGCCGAGATAACAGGACCAGAAGACAAAGGTTCTCCCCATCCAAAGTCAGTAGTTTGAAAAGACAATCTAGTCCAAGTTGTGATAATAAGTGTATTTGTTAGGGGAATAATTGCTCTTGTCACTTCAAAATAATCAATAGCTGATCTCATAAAACTATCTGTCACCCTATCAATTGCCTCGTGAACTAATCCCACTGTGAATGAAAGAGGTGTCTCTAATAACTCACTTGCTTTACAAACAGAATTTGTTAGCACAATAGTATTCCCAAAGTATCCTTTTGGTATTGGAGGAACAAATCTAGTCCGTCCATCAACTGTAATGAGTAGCTTTGTTTGTTGATCAGGATGCAGTTTCAAAGCTGCTGTTCTAGCTCTCCATACAAAACCTGAGAGAGCTTCAAAAGTAGAGCACTTTTCCAAAACTCCATTTGCAGTGGCTTTTTTCTTGAGTAGCTCAAGCTTCTCAGAGTTGAAACAAAAGGTTTTGTAGATAATATTTTCTTCTTCATAAAGTTTTGTGGTATTTGTTATGTCTTGGATTTCGTCAAATTCCTGATGTTTGAACTCTATTATGGGAGGGTCACGTGCTTTGAGTATGGTTCGATCAAGAAATGGTGGATTTTTATTTCTAAGCCTCGTGCTTTCTCACTCCATGCATTCACAAACTCCATGGCGGTTAGTCCATCTGTCATGCTATGGATCACGTTTAGACCCAAACTGAATCCTCCGCATTTGAACTTAGTCACCTGCAATTTTATTTAACATCTTAGAGCAACTCCAATTCGATTATTTCTTAAGGCTTATTAATGCCTCTAGCTAGCTAGGTGGAGGCACAGTTATTTTATAAGTAATCTATTTTTTTATTAAGGTTTTGTTTAGTAAAAATAAGTGAATAGGGGATATGCTAATGAATAGTGCATAAGTTAGTTTACTACAGATGAGTTGTTGATATTAGATAGTTGATAAGTTAGCGAATTAATTTTAAAGTATTTACAAAATTAGCAGTTGCAATCCAAGTCAGGTTAGACTTTTTTTTTAAATAAATAAGGTTAATGCTTTCTTAGAAATCTATTTACTAAAAGGTCAGGGCATCAGACCATCAAAAAACTTGTAAGCCTACCAACGCCGGTATACATAAGCATATATATACGATAAATATTTTTAGGGTTAAATATATTTTTAGTCTCTATAAAATTTTGGTTTTTTAATTTTAACCCTAAAAAATATTTCATCTACTTTTGGTCTCCCAAATTGTACTTCTAAGTGCTATTAAAAGTCATGAAAAACTAAAACTAATGAGAAAAAAGCAGGTGAAATATTTTTGAGAGACTGAAACAAAAAAAAAACCTTAAATTTTATGAAGAACAAAAACATATTTAACGACCTATTTTAAAACACATTAAATAATCAGAATTCATGTCAAACCTGAACTGTCAAAATAGGTCTCTCTAGTGCGTTTCGAGGAACTGGTGTGTCATAAACAAGTTTGCCAAGAGTATGAGGGTTTGGTTTTGTTAAGTCTCCAATGTCTTGTATGCTACAATCAGCTTCAGCCTCAACAAATTCTACACCCTCCCTTGTGTTAATGTTATTATCCACTATCAACTTCCCTTCTAAGTTGACAATCAACTTTCCAGCCATAGGGTAATAAGGTACAAGAACCTTTGACAATGAATCCTTAATAACTTGCACAGCATCTTCATTTCCTCTTGTAGCTGACTTAAAGAAATAAACGGTACAAACTGGATATGCTTGATTCTGGTCAATGTTTGAAAGGAAAAAGAGTCCATTGTCTGTTTCCTCTGCTGGATGAACTCGAGTTGGTTCTCCTAAGTGTCGCACATTAAGTTCAACGTTAGATATGTCCACATTCGCCATCAAGTAGTTAACAACCTAATTTCAATAAACACAATATATGAAGAGTGAGAAATTTGTCAGTTAAACTGAAAGAGTTAAAAGAACTTCAATATGCAACAAAGAATATATATATGCAAAAAGAAGGACTTGATTAATTCACTGAGCTTGTCACCTGAAACTCTAGTGCAGGAAATGTTGAGAGAGGAAAATGACTAATGAAGATGTAATTATACTTGTAAGGCCATTTGGTGTAGGGAATAGATAAGTGTTATATAGGAATAGGAATAGGAGTTGGTGTAGGTGAGACATCTGTTTTGGTCAACATATTTGTGATTAGTTGTGACAAATTTAAAATACAACATGTATATTAAAAAAGATATTTGTTTTAGGTCTCCTCCATTATTAAGGGAGTTGGTGTAGGAGAGACGTGTTAGTAGTTATAACGTCAACACAAACTCTATAGTTAGCGGCATGCAATTGGACGCACGTTTAGGAGAGTTTGGCTGTGATCCAAACACGCGTAATGGAATATATTATTAACAAAAAGTTCAACTTACAATTTTTCTCACTAAAAAAAAAAAAAAAGACTTTTTGTTTTATCGCTTTGTCCTCATTTTGGGTGACCCTAAACCCCTCAAATAAACCTTGCACCCGACTTCTAACTTCCTTTTCATACGAGAACCAATCAATCTCCATTGTTAAACTGTATTGACAATTTCAGAGAAAGGGACATCGGCACCTAACTTCTTCACACCGGAGATGCAGGCTTTGGAGTATGGAGGCAAATGTCCTCACCAAGAAAAATATTGCTAACTTACAAAAGTTAGATAAAAGGGACAGAAACAAAAAAAAATCGGCTAAATAGCACTTAATAATATTGTCCACAAGTTGAATCTGTCTCTTTACCGCTATGAATGAGTCTAGTTTATGTCACTAAACAATATGTTTAGTGACAATCACTAAAGGCTAACATGGTAAAATGCTACTTGATGAATTATAAAATAGGAAAATTAAAAGATAATTTATTGATTTAAAAACAAAACCGCTCACCCAATCCTCAAAATTAGGAGAATCAAAACGGTTCATTAAAACAAAAACACGCTTCTCTCTCATCCAAACCCAAAAACGCACGCTTCTTTCTCCTTCACCAAACGCACGCTTCTTCTTCTCTACCAAACCAAAACCAACGCTTCTTTCTCCTCCAAACCCAGAAACAAGCCAGTATCAATGGCAAACCCAAAGATACGCAAACGGACACGGTCATCCAACCAGGAAGATGAAAAAGCGAAGCAACCCATCGAAACCCGAAATCGAAACCCACACTCACCGTGAACTAGGAAATTTGTTAGTGTCGCTCAAAACTGAACTAACCAGTGTGTCAGATCATTGTGGTTAGTATTTAAATAACCTCTGTTTGCTTATCCCGTGGTTAGAGTATTTAAAACATTTGAATTGGTTAGAATATTCACAATCGGTTACACTAACCAAACACTTCAATATCGTGGCTAGATAATTAGTAACCCTTGTTCCATGTTGATGTGGTTAATCTTTTAGTAGCCTATGCTTGTCCGATTTGTGGTTAGAAAAGGAAAAATTGCCGTGAGAATTATGGTTGAACCGTGATACGTATGAATTGTTGTTAGTGTTGTATTGAAGTGCCAAAAATATAGGTGATAGAATTAGGTGAAAGCTAAAAAAGGAATGGAACAATATATTTTGTTATAATCAAATCGACATTAATGCCTTAATTATAGGCATTAATGGTTTCTTGATTTTATATATTTAATGTCAATTATTATAAAGAATTTTTATGGTACAAGATTACCCCCTTGCTTCTCACCCATTGGATGGAATTTAAGAAATATATCAATGATCCAATGGCCAGTAATTATTTAGTGACCATCACTAAACCAAAGGTTTAGTGATGTAATCCAAAGCCGCTATGAATATACCTTGCAAAAAGGTGTTTGACATGACATTGTTAATTTATTTATTTTTTTACAAAATGACATTGTTAAGAGGAGTGTTTTTGAAAATAACACACTCGACCGTAATAAAAATAATTTTAATAGGGGTGTTTTTTGAAAATAACACACTGTTACGATCAACCTCAGTCGTCTTGAAACTCAGATTTAATATTTTAAAAAAATCACAAATTTCATTAAGGATATCTTGGTCTTTTCACCCCTAGATGTAAAGGTTCTATAAGTGCCTCTGTTAGTCGATGTTACCAAATCATTAATAAAAACTTTTGCTTCTTCAACTGAAAAATTGATTCCAGGTTGGTAGAATTAATTTTAATGGAAATTACGAATTATTAGCATGTGTTGAATAAAGTTAACTTTTGGTGTGGGACCAATAAATTTCTTTACATTGACACATCAAAATTGATCACGGTTTTTTTTATTCAAATAAAATCTATTTTTCTGATCTAACTCACTTTTAGAGTATCACTAGACCGTGCACCCGTGCAATGCACGGGTGACAAAGATTTACCATACAACGTAAATCATATATAAAAGTGTTTCATACATTGTTCCATTATGTTAAAAAGAAACCGGTAATAGTAAAATAAGGCACTAATAATAATGTTAATTCTAAACACTCTAATTCAGTTTAATGTTCATGGGATACTGTTGAACACTTCAAACACGTCAAGTAACAATTTACCCTTCAAATCAAAACCATCACGTCCAATTTGCTTCACTTAATGCACCAAGTAACACGCAGCTTGTTACAGTTCAAAATAAACCAAAATTTATCTGCGGGTACGTAAATTTCACGAAAATATATATGAATACAATCACACATAAAATTTCCATAACGATATTTTACAGAATACTTATGGACACAATAACTATCTAAGCACTCCTAAAGAAGATAAATCTAGGATTTTCCACATGTATTTCTAGCATTATAGGGATATTTTCAGGGAATTCTTCTTTTTCCAAAAGAGGACGCCAACCACGAAGTTGAACATTGCCATCAATAATACGTTCGGATAATAACAATGTACATTCCCATGTGTTCCCACAATCATCGATCAAAGTGATATCAGTATCAACTTTATTTGGAACTAGAACATCACAATAATCCAACGGAATATGCTGCAAAACAGGAAGACTAAACTACTTAAGTAATAAATAAATTTTGTAAATCATAGGAAAAAATAGTAACTTGAGCATAATAATTACCAAATAAGAACTTGAAATATCAGCGTAGGTGAGACTTGCAGACAACGCCAACACAGAAGTAGGTTTCTTTGCAAAGTGCATTGTTGGCGCTAATGATTTTGCCATGGAATGATTATCTTCAATTGGTACGGATCGATGGCCAAGGTTTAATCTCTTTGCAGTGCCAGACTAAAAAGGGGTGTTAAGGAATCTATCCTTAACCTCAATGAAGAAACGGGCAAACCGGACATACACCATTTTTATCCAACCACCTGAATAAAGACGATAAAAACTACCTAAGCTTCGCCATCCTTCGACGAAGTAAAGGTCATCTCCTCTCCTAGCAACTTTTACTTCAATTTCATTACCATAAGTGTCAAAAAGAACAACAATCAAACGAATGTAATCTTTGTATTGACTGGCAAGAAAATATGGAAGTTTAACTTCATCCTAAAATGGAACCATATTAAAACCAATCAACCATATGGAAAATGTAAAGAGAAACTAAAAAAGTACAACCAAAAGGAAAATTTGCTACAAACCTCATCTGGAATATATTCAACCTGATGTTGTTCAAACTTAATCTTTAAGGAATAACGATAATCTCGTCCATTGTACCCGGGTGTAGAACGAATCATCTGAGAAAAAATTTCAGCCAATCAATTCGAAATAACAATTATAGAAGAGTAGAAAATATTTGAAATATATCATAAATGGAGAAGTATGAAGTTGTTCACAGTATCAACAACTCTATCTCCGTGAAGAGTAGAAAAAATCAAATTTTACTTACAACACATAAACCAAAAAACTAAAATTGATGTTGGTTGATGAAGAAAACAATACAAACCACATCAACTAAAATAAAAGGACAATAAACCTGTTATTAAAAATGGAACTCAAAATGCAACATATCCCAACGAAATCAAGATACAAAAATTAACGAAAACAAAGACACTTACATTTATGGAAATAATCGTTCAGACCATTACTTTCGTTTATTCCGGTGGATTACATGCAGCAACTTGACATTTGAACTTAAGAAGAAGAAGAAGAAAAAAAATAAAGGAAGAAGAAAAAAGTTTAAGCAACTAAAGAAGAAGAGAAAGAGCAGAACGTGGATAGAAACACATGAAATGAAAGACTATGAGGGAGAGAGAAGAAAAACGACCTGATTCAACTATTGTTGAGTGTACCCTACATGGACATGTGATATTCGCATAAAACTTAAATCGGGTACTATTCATCCATTCAAACTCACTGTACATCATTCAAATGCAAAATTGGAGCTATGCATCGAATGGAGGTATGAATAATTGAAGGTATGCATTCAGACACCGTGTTCTTTTATGGAAAATTAAAGGGAGGAACACAAACCATGTGCAGCAAAATAAAGTGGGCCAAAGTGTACAGCAAAAATAATCTCCTTACTATTCACTGGATCCCACAAAAGTTAGGTAGGTCCAGCTTCCATATATAACACCAAATATTGTAGATGAACGATGAATCGAGTCATCGTAGATGAACAAGATAACCGGCAGTACTATGGATGAACAAGATATAAGCGTGAGCAATCCACCACGCCAAGGCAATCGTTTGAATCTACATTTTACTATTCTTCAGAATATCACTATATTCTAGTCAATCACAACACTACAAAAAACACAACCTACACATGCCATTTCATTGTGCATGTTGTCCAAATGTAAAAAGAGCCAAATCGCATCACTTCATTGTGCATCTTTAATCCAGAAAAATTCAAAGTTTCCATTACCAATAAACCACAAAAATCCAAAGTTTCCATTACCAATATTTCAATGTTATCATCGATCAACCAACATGCTATCTATGCTCTCATAATACTTCTCTCCCCTAGTACTATGCTTGATGGGAAACAACGCTGCCAAAGTAGGAAATGAATATTATGTTCAGAATTCTACATTAAAGTTGGTCTTAGTGTGTTGTCAATACTTAGATAAACTCACCATGTATAGATGCAACATGTAAGTTGAACATATATTCTAATTAATCTTTTAAACCATGATCTGAATAAATGGTTCTATAAAAGAAGATTTAAGAGGCATTATTTTTGTATCAAATATTTTTCATTCAAACGTCCTCTAAATATATATATATATATATATATATATATATATATATATATATATATATATATATATATATATATATATATATATATATATATATATATATATATATATATATATATATATAATGATCTCACTTTGTGTTGAACTTGTACTTTCAAGTTAGTAGACCAATATATACACTCACATGACACCACACATAGTCGACTAACAATGAGTTCATAAAGATGAGGATGACTAAACATAAAGTTGATAAAGATGATATTCTTTCTCCTATTGGATAAAAATCTCAATCTAACACTACGCCAGCGTATTAGGATTTGCAGCGTTTTTTTTGGGCATTGGTAGCGTTTTAAAACGCTAGAGAAGCTGGCGCTACTAATGCGTACACCCCATTAGTAGCGTTTCAAAAAACGCTAGCCATTGACCCAAATAAGTGTTTTAGACATACGTGGCGTTTTATGTAAAACGCTAGCCATTGACCCAAATACTTTTTACAATTCCTAGCGTTTTACAGAAACGCTAGAGATTTCATAGCTCATTTTTACTACCATTCCTAGCGTTTCATATAAAAACGCTAGGGATGCTATAGAACCTTTTTACTACCATTCCTAGCGTTTTATGTAAAACGCTAGGGATGCTATAGCACCTTTTTACTACCATTCCTAGCGTGCTATAGCACCTTTTATTAGCATTCCTAGCGTTTTCTGTAAAACGCTAGGGATCCTCTAGCTCCTCTTTACAATTCCTAGCGTTTTATCAATAAAACGCTAGGTATTGAATGAATTTTTTAACTTTATTTCTAGCGTTTTCACTCTAAAACGCTACCTATTGACTGAATTTTTTTTAAATATTTTTTTTATTTTGGTTTGTTCTCCATTTTAATTACAACCTATAAATTCATTCCCTTCCAACAAAATTCAGAAAATACATTCCAATCCAATATCATTCAAACAAAATTCATTCAACAAAATTCATCAAATATTTCCAATCCAATATCATTCTAAGAAGTTCTTACAACATAATATAAATACAATATATACAACAACTAACTATTATGAAATTAACTCAAAACTTGCTACAAAAATCTAGAAACAAAAGCGCACTACTCCCTTATTGTTGTAAGTTGTTCATCGAGTAATCTTTGGATGTTCTTACTGAAGGGAAAATCTTTGAAAAATAAAATGAAATCAAATTAGAATTAAAATGTTTATTAAATGTGAGTAAGTATTATAATATCAATATAAAAATAAATCTAAGTAGTTACCTTCATTGGGATTACTACTCATCTCCGAGTGATAATCTCTCTCATATACCTCATAACGTAGTACCCACAATCATTATTATTGGGTTGTTTAGGACACTACAAAGCAAAAGATTACTTAATTGTCACATTTTTATGAGCAAAAATTCAATTAAAATTATAAGAATGATTTTTAAAAACTTACGCTTATGGCTAGCCATCTTGTTTTACTCGTAGATAATCCCAAGTATTTTTTCAAAGCAATCAGAACGTCATACATATATATATATAACGTTAAGTTGAACAAAATACATATATTAAATTATACAAATTAAAATGAGAGGGTTACACATACACACCTCTCAACCATCTCTACGAAGTCTCACGTGACTCTGTAATGGCCTTGAAGTGAATCCAGATATTAGACAACATTTTGCTTAGGGTTTATTGCAAAGAGTACCCAATGTTGCCTGCAAGTAAATGAATCACGAATGAGTACACATTTACACTATAATACAATCCTCAAAATAATTAAACAAGTGATTGAAGACTAAATTTCTCACCCATTATTGAGTGGTGCGAAAAATAAAGTTTCGTCCTTCAAATGCTTGGCATCCATGAAGCGTGAAAGAATATAACTTTCCATTTCACTCTTCATAGCCATAATGCGTTCCTCTGTATTACCTTGGTGAAACACAACGATACAATCTGTGTTATCTTCACATATAGGGCATGCACACTGCCCTTTGTTACTGTACCCAGATAGATTGCCGTATGCAGGAAAGTCGTTAATTGTGCCAAAGATCATAGCCCTCAGGGTGAAACTTTCTTCTCTGAACCCATCATACACCTCTACACCAATCTCCCACATTTGCTTCAAGTCTTCAATTAAAGGAGCCAAGTATACATCAATATCATTTCCTGGTTGTTTGGGCCCAGAAATTAACAAAGACAGCATCATATATTTGCGTTTCATGCAAAGCCACGACGGTAAGTTATAAATCGCCAAAATCACGGGCCATGTAATCGTGGGAGCTACTCGATACCGTGCGGGTTAAATCCATCGCCAGACAATGCAAGGCGTAGGTTTCTCGGGTCATCCCCAAAATTAGGATACTCAATATTGATTTTTTCCATTGCGGAGAATCTGCGTGTGTCGTAGCATACCATCTTTAATCCTTTCATCCTCATGCCATGTCAAGTGTTTTGCATATTCTGAACTACGATACATGCGCCTAAATCGAGGAATTATAGGAAAATACCACAACACCTTTTGTGGAGCGGACTCTTTCTTCTTATATCGCGGTGCATTACATTTAGGACACGACTTTAACAACGCATGTTCATTCCGAAATAAAATGCAATCATTCGGACAAGCGTGTATCTTCTCATAGTTCAAGCCAATAGACCCCAACATTTGCTTTGCATCATACGTCCGAGAAGGAAGCACATTATCATTCGCAACATTTCTTTCGTAAGTGAGAGTAAATCGGTAAAGCTCTTATCCGTCCATCCGTGGCGAGTTTTCAAGTTATACAACTTGATCACGCGCCAATAATTTTGTGAATTCATTACAACCCGCATACAATGGTGTCTCTGCATCGCTTATCAACTTCTCAAACATTTCAGACAATCATTAAGATCCTCTTCAACCACCTTTGCCATCTCTTCAAATTCGTTCGCATCAAATGAATGTGTTCCGGTGTCAACCGGCGGCGCATATCTCTTACTAATATCATTCATATTTGAAGATTCACCTTTTTTCTCACCGTACATTATCCAACAAGTGTAACTTTGATCAATTACATTCGCCTTTAAATGTCGTGTCAACTCTCTCTGCGATGAATCGATTTTACATAACAACACCTTAAACAAGGACATTTCATACCACTAGAAGTCCCTAAACGCTCAACAAAGACAAATTTCACAAAATAATCCACTCCAAATGCATACTCCTTGGACGACGATTGGCGGACATCCAATTTCTATCAATAATTGCCAAATATTTATAATAAAATCCTGAGAAGAGAACTTTAACATATGACCCATCAAGCAATTCGAATATAATGAAGAATCAATTCATATAAAAACAAACAAAATTTCCTCTTTTAAATTTTTTTCAATTCCACTCCTTATTTTCCCAAGCTATATCTATATCATATTCTATTTCTATTCTCGGTCCTTTGGTCAAGACAAAGGAACCATATAGTCTAGTCTTCCAAACAATTAATTTATGTGTAACAAGAAGAGGCTAGTGGTGAAAAAAAGAAGAAGAGTCTAGTGTGCACAAGTGACAAAACTAATATATTTCTAAACTAGAACCCACAATTAATATCTAACAAGAAACAGAGAAAGGAAATGAAAAACTCACCAATGTTGTCCGAGTGAGAGAGATGATGTTCACCGAGAGAGATGATTTTCGTTGAGAGAGATGATGTTAATTTGAGTTAGGGTGTTAGGGTTTTGCGTGCTTTTACGGGTGAGTGATTTTATGTTTACGGGTAAGAGTGTTAATGAAAGAGGAAGTAGCTCAATGGGAAACAAAAAAATTATTTAACCATACCTAGCGTTTTCTAAAAAAACGCTAGGATCTATCTAGCGTGTTTTCTAAATACCTAGCGTTTTGAGTAAAAGCGCTAGGGATATGTCTAGAGTGTTTACTAAATACCTAGCGTTTTATAAAAACGCTGGGGATCTATCTAGCGTGTTTTCTAATTGGTAGCGTTTTGAATAAAAGCGCTAGGGATCTGTCTAGCGTGTTTTCTAAATAGCTAGCGCTTTCTAAAAAACGCTAGGGATCTATCTAGCGTGTTTTCTAATTGGCTAGCGTTTTGAATAAAAGCGCTAGGGATCTGTCTAGCGTGTTTTCTAATTTGCTAGCGTTTTGAGTAAAAGTGCTAGGGATCTGTCTAGCGTGTTACCTAATAGGTAGCGTTTTACTTTAAAACGCTACTAATGGTGTAGCGTGTTATTAAAATGGGTAGCGTTTTTTTATAAACGCTACTAAAGGTGGCAATCTCTTTTTACAATTCTGGCGTAGTGTAAGATATCACCTTATCCTAGTATTTGGCCCATCGATTAGCATACATCTATGTTACAAAAAGAACACCATTTTCTTTTACATTTCAAAAAAGCAGCACATAAACTCTTAAAATTTGTGAGGTGGGGCCCATTTGTTAGATTAATATGGATAAACTTCATCTCTTGTCAATGTTAAAAAAATCACAAACTCTCATATACATTTTAAACTGCTAAATAAAAATATTTTAAAAAATACACAAACATCCAAATTTTACATTACCAATAAATTTCACTATTTATAACTCTTATACACATTCCCTCTAAATACTATCCACACTCACCCTCACTTAACTTGTATATCTTTCCCAATTTAGTCAAGACACACATGCGATCCAAATGCTACCAAAATCAAGCCAAACTATCATGGTCTCTACCAGCTGAATGCACCACACAGTAACTTGATATACCAAATCTCAATTCAGCTAAAAAACACAACTCCATTCCCTCAACTTTGTCCCCCAAACCTGCCAAATCCAAACAAACATTCTAATCACCCCCACTCTTGCGCCACTATATACACAATCATTATGCCTACATTATTATTCACACAACACAATACATACACTATTTACTATGCATATATATAATGAGCTATTCATCTATCTTATTACTATTGACATGTCATAAACTCAACCAACTTGTTATCATTCATCTTGTCCCTACCACCTTTATAAAAAGCTTCTTGAATGAGGCACATAGACCTGCATAAATAGTGCACCTAATTTTCCCAACAGTTACACATCTGAACATTGAGTAAGAAACACAAAATATTATATGTTTCAATATTTTTAGACCATTATTATTGTGTACACATTTGAATATTCATCTATCTTATTACTGTTGACCATGTCATAAACTCAACCAACTTGTTATCATCCATATTGTCCCTACCACCTTTATAAAAAGCTTCTTGAATGAGACGCATAGACCTGCATAAATAATGCACCTAATTTTCCCAACAGTTACACACTTGAACCTTTAGTAAGAAACACAAAATATTATATGTTTCAATATTTTTAGACCATTATTACTGTGTACACATTTGAATATACGTAGCAAAAAGACATAATCTGAATGATTTTTATATAAGCCACACTATCACTGCACAATTAAATGCCCATTGATTAATAAAAAAATAAATTATCATGTGCATCATATTATCGATGTAATGGCACATCAAATAATACTACTATTGCGAAAAAATAATTAGTCATCAGATATTTTAATTGTTTAAAAACCTAACAACTTCCATATATTAAAGTATTTTTTAACACACTCAGTGTAAAATCTCACAATTCCTTAAAGGAACAAATTAATTATTGACTTTATTTTTGAAACATATACATCAACTATATTTTTAGTAGGGATACAATTTTGTCGGCATCACAACGACTAATCTATCACCGTTCTAACAATATAAGTGAGTTATTTATCAGGAAAAATAATCTGTCTGGTAAAACACTCGTCAAATACTCAAACACGTTGAGTTTTTAAAAAAAAATTCACAAACTCTCATATACATTTTAAACTACTAAAGAAAAATATTTTAAACAATACACAAACATCCAAATTTTACATTACCCATAAATTTCACTATTTATAACCCTTATACACATACCCTCTAAATACTATCCACACTCACCCTCACCTAACTTGCATATCTTTCCCAATTTAGTCAAGACATGTACACATGTGATCCAAACGCTACCAAAATCTAGCCAAACTATCATGGTCTCTTCTAGCTGACTGCACCACACAGTAACTTGACATACCAAATCTCAATTCAGCTAAAAAAGACAACTCCATTCCCTCCACTTTGTCCCCCCAAATCTGCCACATCCAAACAAACATTCTAATCACCCCCCTCTTGCGCCACTACATACACAATCATTATGCCTACATTATTATTCACACAACACAATACATACATACACTATTCACAATTCATTTACCTTCCCCATGCATGACATCAATACCCTATCCCATTTGTCCTTGTCTTCATCCAAGAATACCAAAAACCTTAGCCTCTGATTAGGGGAAAAAATGGGACGAAAGAAAGGTATAGGAAAGGAAAAAAATTTGTAGATCATAAGATATTTCTCTTCCCTTATTTTTTTAAGATAAACTTTCTCTTCCCTTATTTGATTGGAAACAAAATAAGAGGAAAGAAAAGTGTATATGTATGAAATGACAACACTAACATTTACTAATAAAAGTAAAATATTTTTTAATTCAATACATTAATTTTGATGCAAAGATAAATATGTAATTTACGACACCAGTCAAATGTGCGGGAACAGTATCACAATTACAAAAATAAATGCAACAACTGCAGGTGGGCTGTAAATAATTATAGCGACGGTCTACAGTTTAATATACATCTTAATTACCAATACAACACTAATTTGTTTTTAAGATCAAAAGTAGCACCTTTACTCTTAAAAATGACAAACAAAATTGCTGCCAATAGCACAACTATCTTCTTCTTATCTAATTTTCCATTTTTTAATTTCTTAATTTTTTTAATTTGTTGTTTAACAACTTAGAAAATGATTTAATTAATGGTGACAGTACACATGATTTAACACCTAACATTAATATTTGATGCTACTTTTGTGCTTAAAGAACCATCTTATTTGACTACAAAATTATTAAACTATTTTGCTGGAACTTTATTTGGCATGCTATATTGATTTTTATTATATCAAATTGGATATACACAAAGAAAACATACCAAAAAACAAATTGAAAGTAAAATACCTTATGCCTTAATATCCATAGCTATTCAGTGAGAACGAAAAAAAAACATAATTTGGTTACACATTGTTCAATATAAATTAAAACAAACTAAACATTTAACTAATTTGCTACACAGAACACAAATCCACCTAAAACATAACATGTGTCCATCAATGTCCTTCACTAAAAGAATGAATCTCCGATTATAAACAGGTATTTCCAATTTTATCCAATAGTTCTCACGAAATAGATTTTCTTGGTAGGTAGTCTGCCACCCAAAGAGCTCACCATTTTCATGGACCAAAGGACTTTCAAGGAGCAAAACACAATCCCAATGTTGACCAATACATCAGTGAAAATAACTCCTATGCCACATTTTTCTGGGAACACAACTTCATAATAATCCAAAGGCAGTTGCTGAAAAAAAAAATTTAATAGGGTTTTCATTTGAAAAAATTAACTAAATTTTAAGAAGTAAAAATTATAAACAATTACCAAAAGAGGAGTCGAGACAGCAAAATAAGTCCAATTTACAGCGAGCTTCAATACCAATATAGGTTTTTTGGCAAAGGTCAGAATCGGTTGAAAATTCTTTGGAATAAATGCATCATGATCAAGCATCTACATAGATACGAAAATTAAGGTTACACAGAAAAAAATATATACAATCATACCTGATAAATACAATCATACCTGATGCGGAAGAAACTCCATCTCAAAGTGCTCAAACTTAATATTTAAAGGATAACAATATTGTCTTCGAGTGAACTCAATAATAGAGGCCAACATCTGATGGGGAAAAATTGAAATCATAAAATGCATACCTCCAATTAATGAGAGTAAAGATAGTCATCTTAATGAGAATAATTCATAAAATCTTACTGGTTCAAACCCTTATAATATTTCATAAAACTAATTCTACAACCCAAGCCAATGCTAAAATTGGAACAATGACTAACATGATAATAAAAGTGACTAACTCTCCATCTAAGATGGCAAAAAATATGTAGACAATTGTGAAAATGGTCAAAAGAAAAAGAAACTTGTGGTTCATCTGGTTAGAATAAATAAGAAAACTGTTAAAGTGAAGGATGTTAAAACTTGAGATTAAAATATGATTTTATAGAGACAACTTTTGTGAAGTGTGCCATTTATTACCGTTAATCACTTTCTACTACCACTCCTTTCACTTTAAAACCGTTGAATACCATATAAAATACCACCGACAAAAAATTTCCCCTAAAACTGAACCTACTTAGAGCTACAAATTGTAAAAGTCATCTCAATGACACCACATTATGAACCTAATGAAAGATATTACCAACCTCTGCTGCTCCTTTACGTCTATCCCAACCCATTTATCTCTCAACATCTGCATCTCTATCATCTTGTTTTCTATCCCTTTTGGATTTGAGGGGATATGGAGAAAGTTGTAAGTTTTGTGTTGAGTTTTTGCTACAATGGGGGGTTTGAAGTTGATGATAACGTTGGAAGAAGAAGGGGCGAAACAAAGGAAAAAAAATAAAGGAGGAGTGGTTGTGTGAGACTCTAATGTCACAGCGTGTCCCTACTAAACATTATTCTATCATGTGACTTTGCAGAACACTATTCATGAACAGTAACACTGTTTCAACATGAACAGTGACACTATTCCCTACTCAAAACACTATTCATGGTGTCCCTACCTCTGCTGCTTATCATGTGATTTAACTTTGTACTATTCATAAACAGTAATACTGTTCACTCCGCAGAATCATCGTTTCATACGCAGGTAAGATCGCTCATAAACAAGCGATGGCGCCACTTTTGACCAAAATTGAACACAATAAAGCGCCCAAATGAAAAATTTGGGAGTCCGCCAAAATGCCAAAATGGTGTGCCCAAATCTGATTTTAGCCACTCACTCCCTTTTATGTATTAAGATTACAAAACACGAATTAATTTGTAAACTGAGCACCAAATGCAGTAGGAGAAAGAAAAGGTAAAAAAATTGATGATCACAGCATCTCATATTTAAAATAAAAGACACAAGAGGATCTAAGAAATGGATCTGACTATAATTCCTCTACTGAATTTCCATGAAATTTCAAGGCAAACACTTTCATTTTTGTGGAAGCACAACACCTCCAAATCAATTTGTAGGCCACCTCATTATGAATTACACATGCAATTAAGCACTACCATAGCAATGGCTCCTTCTAGAGCAAAGCTTACACACATAAATAATATGTAATTTTCATATCTGCATAACCAATGCTTCAAAACTTTCCATGGCAGAAGCAGGCAAACCCAGAAACACATTTATGGTTTTCTTTTCTTGAGCATCTGACAAGAACAAAATGGTTTCTTTCCCTGGCATGACAACAGGACCAGAAAACAGAGGTTCTCCCCATCCAAAGTCAGTAGTTTGAAAAGACAATCTAGTCCATGTTGTGATAATAAGTGTACCTGTTAAGGAAGGCCATGCTTTTACGACTTCAAAATAATCAATAGCTGATCTCATATAACTATCTGTCACAATTTCAGTTGCCTTCTGAACCAATCCCACTGAAAATGAAACAGGGTTCTCCAACAACTCACTTGCTTTACAAACACAACTTATTGGCACAATAGCATTCCCATAGTATCCCTTTGGTATTGGAGGAACAAATCTAGACCGTCCATCAACTGCAACGAGTAACTTTGTTTGTTGATCAGGATGCATTTTCAAAGCTGCTGTTCTAGCTCTCCATACAAAACCTGAGAGCGCAACAAAAGTAGAGCACTTTTCCAAAACCCCATTTTCGGTGGCCTTTTTCTTTAGTAACTCAAGCTTCTCAGGGTTGAAACAGAAGGTTTTGTAGATCATATTTTCTTCTTCGTAGAGTTTTGTGGTATTTGATATGTCTTGGATTTCATCAAATTCGTGGTGTTGGAATTCTACTTTGAGAGGATCACGTGCTTTGAGTATGGTTCGATCAAGAAATGGTGGAGATTTTATTTCTAAGCCTCGGGCTTTCTCACTCCATGCATTCACAAACTCCATGGCGCTTAGTCCATCTTTTATGCAATGCATTAGGTTTAGACCCAAACAGAATCCTCCACATTTGAACTTAGTCACCTGCATGCATGTTTATTTAACATCTTAGATAAACTCCAATTGGGTTATTTCTAAGGCTTATTAATGCATCTTAGCATATAGTTGATAAGTTGGGAATTTCAATTTAAAGTATTTGCAAATTTAGTGGCCGAACTAGTTTATAAATTTAAATTTAAATGAAAAAATATTTGTAATTATAGCTAAGCATAAAGCACGATATTAAGAATTTATTTCAAATAATAGGATAAAACAAGATATAATTAAGTGTTATTTCAAGTAGCACATAGAAAAGTTTTATAAGCTAGTGAAAAAATGTTTCAGC
Organism: Oxytropis ochrocephala; assembly: GCA_020916435.1. Lineage (NCBI taxonomy): Eukaryota > Viridiplantae > Streptophyta > Magnoliopsida > Fabales > Fabaceae > Oxytropis > Oxytropis ochrocephala. Next base: position 11,634,354 of record CM037089.1, on the reverse strand, counting down.
TCTTGTAAGGCCAAAAACATACTTCACCGCATTTTAAAAGACATGATATAATTAGAAAGCATGGCAAACCTGAACTGTCATAAGAGGCAGTTCTAATATGCTCTGAGCATCTGGGGTGTCATAAACAAGTTTCCCATGAGTATGATAGTTTGGTTTTGTTAAATCTCCAAGATCTTGTATGTTACAATCAGCTTCGGCCTCAACAAATACTGCACCCTCCCCTCTGTCATTATCCACTATTAACTTCCCTTCTGAGCTGATAATCAACTTTCCAGCCATAGGGTAATATGGTACAAGAATCTTTGACAATGAATCCTTTATAACTTGCACAGCATCTTCATTTCCTCTTATAGCTGACTTAAAGAAATAAACTGTGCGAACTGGATATGCATGAGTCTGATCAAGGTTTGAAAGGAAATAGAGTCCCTTTTCTGTTTCCTCTGCTGGTTGAACTCGAGTTGGTTCTCCTAAATGCCGCACATTAAGTTCAATGTTAGATATGTCCACATTCGCCATCACGTAGTTAACAACCTGGTTTCAATATAGAGTGAGAAATTTGTCAAATAAATTGAAAAAAGTTAAAAAGACTGCAAAACGAAGGACTAAATTCACTGAACTTGTCACCTGAAACTTTAGTGCAGGAAATGTTGAGAGAGGCAAATATTAATAAAGATGTAGTGATACTTGTAAGTATTAAATAAGTGTTATATAGGAATTGGTGGAGGTGACACAAAAGTTTTGGTCAACCTATTTGTGATTAGTCTTTTTTTTTTTTACTTAATTTGTGAGTTGGTTGGTGCGAGTCCGGTTTACATCACTAAATGAGACATTTAGTGATAGTCACTGAAGGGATATAAATGTAATTTAACAATTAATAAAAAAAGAATAATTTAATATTAGCTTTTATGTGGGTTCCGATTAATTAAGCATTAACTTCGAGTCCAATTTACATCACTAAATGATCTCTTTAGTGATAGTCACTAAAGGGGTACATATGTAAACTACCAATTAATAAAAATATAATAATTTAATATTAGCTATTATGGTTCCAATTTATTAGGCATTAGTTTTGAAAATAATTAATAAAAGTAACGTCCAAATTTAATCCCACAAAAAAAGGAAAATGAGTAACTCATCCAATACACTCAAAAACGGCTACCCTAAAACCCCAACAAAACATATATATATATATATATATATATATATATATATATATATATATATATATATATATATATATATCTAAAAATACTATCAAATATTGTGATAATATTAATTACTATAAGTAATTAATATTATCACACTAAAAAATCAATTACTATAAGTATTACCCACTGTATTTACAGTATTTTGATAATATTACAAGCATAATTTGTTGAGAAAAAATAATTTTGTATCTTTAAGATTTAGAAAAGATTTTAGATGTTCAACTATACACAGAGTAAAGTAACTCTAATCTACAAATTCATCAATTGCTCTAGCAGTGGAATCAAAAGCATACAGCCAAATAAAGTAGCTAATAATGGTGCACCCAAAATAAAATAAGTAATCTATACACGCACGCGTAATGATGATTTGAAGAGATTTAATATAAACTAAGGAGACTTTCAACCTTAACAAACTCAATAGTGCTGAGGAAAACACTTACTAACCCACTAAGAAAACAAACAGGTAAGGTGTGTACAGAGGAACAGAGAAGAAAACATTTTGGTCATAATTGTCCACTCCATGTGCAATGCATGTTGGTCAAAAAGTTGTTGAACAAGCTTTGCCATTTGGCCACCAACCACCCAAATCCAAGTATGCATGCATCAGCAAGTTTTTCATAGGCCGGTGCAGTAATTGTAGAAAACAATTACAGTACAAAGGTAACTTGCATAATAGTAATAGGAACGTGTAAATTGCATGTCTTCAGCTCCTATAAATAGAGGCCTGAGCAAGTGCATTCCAACATCCAACAATTCATGAGTTTCCAACGGAGAGAATTCTAGTAGTAGGAGAAATTCTTGGTGTAATATAATTGGGTTGTGGGTAGTGAGAGTATGAGTGTTTGTAAACACTTTCTATATTTCCCTATCAGTAAAAGGTCTGCAGCAACTCAGAGAGGTAAGCATAATTGACCAAACTCGGTTATCAATTTTGTGTGTCTTATTAATTATTTCCGTAGTTATTTTTCAATTCCACTAAATCTGGTTATCAGGAAATTTTGCGCAGTTTCCTAACAATGCATTGGTTATTTTATTAAAAAATTATGTAAAAACCATTGTAATTATTTTTATTAGTTTGTTGAAATGAAACATGTAAGTTTCAATTAGGAAAACACCTTCATTTTGCAATTGTGTAACATTGACAATATTAAGTAGTTAGGACAACAAATTAATAAAAATAAGTGAGCAATAAATAATAAAAACTAATAAATAACTCTCGACATATATTTCCACCTCAATGGGAGAATTTCGAAAAAAATAAAATACAAAGGCTAGCCAAATATTTCGACACATTCAAAGACATGATTATAGAAGAAAACATATCAAAAGAGTTAATTCAGTTTAGGCTTAAATATATGTTTTGTCACTGCAAATATCACCATTATTCAATTAGTCCCTGAAAAAAGTTTCAAAATAGCCCCTACAAAAACAAAATGCTTCCAGTTTGGTCCATCGGTTAACTTTCTGTTAAAATAAGTGATGTGGCAAACAGAGATGATGTCAATAATGACATCACTGTCACATGTCAACTTCTTATTGGATCTTTTGTGTCTTGTGACACTGACATACCACAAAAATCATCCCTTGTCATCATGGCCACGTAGCACTAACATGTGCCACTTCAACAGCCATATAGTGGTGCTAGCTCACATGGAAATGTGGGACACGTTACTAAAACAATTTAACAATTTGGGATACATGGGTGTTGAACTCGTGACCACTTTGATCACTTGAGTAAATTAACCCAACAATAAGTATATATTACATAACTCATAATTAATTTAAAAAAATCAAAAAAAAAAATCTACAATAAACAACGATGAAGAACGTATAGTATATTCACTCTTTGCCTTCTCACTGATCTCTACGCATTCCTTCTTCTTCTTCATCTTCATTCTTTCCCCGATTTGGTTTAGTAACCTACAAACCCTAAATTCCCAATCTCCAATTTCTTTATTTGATTTTTTTTCCCAATGAAAGGAAAAGAAAAAGATACTATATGATCATCAAAAAATAGAATTTTGTTTAAAAAAAAAAAGATATCGGCGTTTATAAACCAACGCTAAAATAAATAATAGAAAATTCATGTTTACTGAATGTTCAAACTACTGCTAAAGTTTAAAAAAACGATAGCCAAGTTTCTAACTTAGCATTGGTACGTTACAACCAACACTGTGTGGACTTCCAACGGTCCCAGAAATCGGCACCTTTCTTCCAAACATCGCAATATTTTGTGGCGGTTTCGAGACCAATGGAAATAAATTTAATGGCGGTTGAAACCTCTGCTAAATCCCAATTTTGGCCGACGCCATTCTCCGTTTTCCTTGTAGTTATGCTCAATCACATAATGCTTTTACATATTATCGGAGAACCTAAGATAGACAACCTGGGATACAGGCTGAAAGATTCACTTTATTCAAGCTGAATACCAAAAATTGTAGCTAAAAAAGTAAGCGCAACAAACCAATTATGCAACCACACTAGGCATAGAAATGGCTCCTTCTCGTAGCTTTCCATGACACATACAATTAAACTTAACACACCAGTATTACAAATTTAAGGAGATAGTACTTAAATGTCTTAGCAACGTTTACACACATAATAAAGAATGTATAGGTATGTACCCTTTATTCATTTTCATATCTGCATCACCAATGCTTCAAAACTTTCCATAGCAGAAGCAGGCAAACCAAGAAGCACATTTATGCTTTTCTCTTCTTGACCATGTGACAGGAACAAAATTACTTCTTTCTCTGGCACAACAACAGGACCAGAACACAGAGGTTCTCCCCATCCAAAGTCAGTAGTTTGAAAAGACAATCTAGTCCAAGTTGTGATCAAAACCGTAGCTGTTAAAGAAGGCCTTGCTCTTGTGACTTCAAAATAATCAATAGCTGATCTCATATAACTATCTGTCACCATATCAATTGCCTTGTGAACTAATCCAACTGTGAATGAAAGAGGGTTCTCTAATAACTCACTTGCTTTACCAAGAGCATTTGTTAGCACAATAGCATTCCCAAAGTACCCCTTTGGTATTGGAGGAATAAATCTAGACCGTCCATCAACTGCAAAGAGTAGCTTTGTTTCCTGATCAGGATGCATTTTCAAAGAAGCTGTTCTAGCTCTCCATACAAAAGCTGAGAGAGCTTCAAAAGTAGAGCACTTTTCCAAAACCCCATTTTCTGTGGCTTTTTTCTTGAGTAGCTCAAGCTTCTCGGAGTTGAAATAGAAGGTTTTGTAGATCATCTTTTCTTCTTCATAGAGTTTTGTTGTATTTGATATGTCTTGGATTTCGTCAAATTCATGATGGTTGAACTCTATTTTGGGAGGGTCACGTGCTTTGAGTATGGTTCGATCAAGAAATGGTGGAGTTTTTAATGCTAAGCCTCGGGTTTTCTCTCCCCATGCATTTATAAACTCCATGGCACATAGTCCATCTTTCATACAATGGATCATGTTTAGACCCAAAGTGAATCCTCCACATTTGAACTTTGTCACCTGCAAGTTCATTCATCATCTTAGAGTAACTCTAATTTGGTTATTTTTAAGGCTTATTAATGGTTTAGTAGGTGGAGGCTTGTTCCTATATATTCAATCTATTTTATGGAGAGTTCTTATTATTAAGGATAATTGAGTTGATACAGGATAACTGATTTAAAGCATGTTTAAATTAGGAATTTAATAAAAATAATAGGAGAAAAATGAAACGATTAATTATAAGCTTAAACACTAATTCAAATAGAGAATCTCATTTGGGAATAGGCTAAGTTGACCGGCAGTAGCCTATGACCCAGCCTACATCAGACCCAGGTCATGTCTTGACTTTTATTAAATAGATAGGTCAAGACTTTTTATAAGCCTATTTAGCTAAAAGGTCAAACTACATGTCACCAAAGAAGTCTTTTAGGCTCATATCGGCCTATTTAAGTAAATATTATTTTTTATTAATTGTAGGTTTTCAAAAAAATAGTGAAGTACACTTTTTAATAGGCTTTTAGACTTTATCAAGCTTTCAAAAAAGCTAAATTGAACCTAAAAGTAAGCCTATAACGTACCAATGTTAGACTCGAGCCTAATATTTTCCATGTATGTTTGACTTAAATCTTGCAAAGCCCAACCTAACCCAACTTATTTCCACCCCGTCTTACCATACAAAACCTAAAAAATCATTGGTCATTCATTTATGGGAACTCATATATTGTGAGTTCTTATAGTTTTACAATTTGAAAGAAAAAAAACTGGCCTAGCAAAAGGGGTCACCTCCCCTTGATTTGATGAGTATTTTTTAAAAAAAATATGGGGAATGGGGAATTTTATTAATCAAAGCAACACTGATGACCATTTTCCAACTATCCCCGAGGGAATTTTAACTCTGCACCTTGAAGATATAAAGCTAGCTCTTACCACGAGTTAGCACCTTGAGAGGATTTGATCAGTAAATTTGCTTATATCTAGACTTAACAAATTGGGTGGGCCGAAGAAGCCCAAAAATGTATAAGGCTTGAACATTTTTACAATTGATCTTTTTAACTTTACCAAATAAAGCTTGAGCTCGGACGAACTAGCCTGGCAAGCGGCGGCAAGGCGGCAAACTTATACTCCCTTTGATCCATTTTATAAGAGAAAAAACATTTTTTAGGTTCATTGAATAAATGATGTATCTAGACTAGAGGTAGTATATGTTATTGTTTAATAAAATATTTTTATGTTTGATTAGTAATGAAAATACATATTTATATTATCGAGTATAAATTTATAAAAACATTTATTTTAAATTAGACAGGTGGGCTGAACATTGTGGCCCGCCGGTAGGTTGGCCTGGCCCACATAAATGTTTCCAGACCATAATTTAAAGGGTTTTTTTTTGTACCCCCACCCAATCCCCATATACTCTCACCCAAATTGAAAACCCCAAAATGTCCTTCTGAAAACGTATTTTTTTTAAAAAAATTTGGCCAATCGTATATACACCTTGGGGGGTATATATACGACCCTATCTTTTGCCCATCGTATATACACCCCCAAGGCGTATATACGATTGGCACACCCCCACCATAATCGTATATACGCCTTGGGGGTGTATATACGATGGGCAAAAAAATAGGGTCGTATATATACCCCCTCGTGTGTATATATACGATCCCTATTGTATTTTTTTAATTTTTTTAAGTCAAATAAAAATTAATTAAGTCCTGAAAATAGGTTTTGTGTGTAGTTCGTTAAAACGTGACGATGTTATACGTCGAACGAATAATTTAGGCTAAAAAAATCGGTTTTCGGGCAACATACTCCGATCGTAATGAAACCACAGCCATTAAATCCGAAAAAAATCAAGAATCAAATTCCAAATTCCAAAATCCATCGTTTACTATTTTCAGGGACTTCTTACGGGACTACGGCCTCAAAATCCCAAATTTCATCGTTTACTATTTTTTGCGATTTTTTTTAATTTTTCATAGTCTCCAAAAAATCTAAAAAAATTTGTATAGCCTTATTTTGGTTTTGTTAGATTTTTAGTGGTGTTTTTATAATTTTTTTGGAGTAGTTTTGATTATTTAACGAATTCTTAGTAGCCTTTTAGTAATAAAAATTAAAACAAATTATTAAAAAAAAAAACCCATCGTACATACCCCTCTGAGTACGTATATACGATTGGACATAAAATAGCCATTGTATATACGTACTCAAAGGGGTATATACGATTTATTTATTTTTTTAAAAAAAAATTAATTTTCAAAGGACATTTTGGGGATTTAAAATTGGGTGGGGGTTTATGGGGATTGGGTGGGGGTGTGAAAAAAACAAGCCTAATTTAAATAAATAAAAAATTAATGCATAATATAATTCAAAAGATGTGGCCAGCCTCGTTGCATTTTATTTTAAAATGCATGAAATAATCAAAAAGCATGTCATCAAACCTGAACTGCCATAAGAGGCATCTCTAAAATGCTCCGAGCACCTGGGGTATCATAAACAAGTTTCCCAAGAGTATGAGGATTTAATTTTGTTATGTCACTGTCTCCAATGTCTTGTATGTTACAATCAGCTTCAGCCTCAACAAAAACTGCACCCTCCCTTGTGTTATTATCCACTATCAACTTCCCTTCTGAGCTGATTATCAACTTTCCAGCCATAGGATAATATGGTACTAGAATCTTTGACAATGAATCCTTTATAACTTGCACAGCATCTTCATTTCCTCTTGTAGCTGACTTAAAGAAATAAACCGTGCGTACTGGAACTGCAATATTCTGGTCAAGGTTTGAAAGGAAGTAGAGTCCCTTTTCTGTTTCCTCTGCTGGGTGAACTTGAGTTGGTTCTCCTAAATGCCGCACATTAATTTCAATGTTAGAGACCTCCGCATTTTCCATCACGTAGTTAAGAACCTAGTTTCAATAAACAAAATATAAAGAGTGTGAGAATTTTGTCTCAAGTTAAAAAGAAGTGCAATACAGTAGTAAGTCACAAAGAATATTAAGAAGGAATGAGTGTCACCTGAAACTTTAGTGCAGGAAATGTTGAGAGAGACAAAAATTAATAAGAATGTAATTGTGTTTGTATGGTCATTTAATTTGGTTTAGGGATATAGATAAGTGTTATATAGGAATAAGAAGGAATCACTATCACTAAAGGGGTCCTTTAGTGATGTAAACTGGACTCCCTTTTCCTCTATTTGACAAAATGTACGTAGCAACCTGATAGGGACAGACAGACAGAATTGTATGGGTGTAGTGTATTTTCATTGTTTATGCGTGCAATTACAACAATGCTATATAGCCCAGAAATGTGACAAAAAATGTTACAAATATACTGATACACATACACCGTATCTCTCATAATTACTTTTTTATTATTTTTATTGTAAAGTAAATTCTTTAGACTGATTCCCACAGTATATTTGTCAAAATTCTTGTAAAATTTTTTGTCAAAAACAGCATTATCGGTGCAATTAATGTGCCAAAATGCACAACTGTTTTTTCTTTCAAGTTGTAAAAGAGTGGCAAATCAAATAGAACGATCGGCCAGAGAGGGTGGCGTGCGATTATGGAGTTCGCATCAGAAGAAGAAGTCTACTGTCTCTGTCTGCCATAAATAAGGCTTATTAGTTTCACATGTTGTGTTCCTTGGGCTATTTGGAAAACAACATTTTCTCCAATAGAATCATTCATCCCTCATGCACATCATTGCTGCAAAATGACTAACACGTTATATCTATTTACAAACCATCCATAACAGGTAATTTGACATTTTAGTCATTTAAATATGATGATGTATGGGTGTTAGCAAGACAATCTATTAGCCAAAGGTGTAAATAGATATAACTAATAATGACTAAAAATACAGATAGAGATATATAATTAGAACCAAAAGTTGAACTAAAAATAAAAACTCCATATTTTATAGAGATTAAAAAATATATTTAATCTTTTATTTTACTTTCCAGCATGATTGAGTACGTGAAGAGCAAGCAATAAATATAAAAGTCATATCCCACCTAGTTAGTTGAAGTGTATTGATCAGAAATTTGAAGAAACACTTGGAATTGGATGAAGTATAGTCTTGAATATAACTTGGTCGGTTTAACACGAATTGGACTTTTTAGTTTGCAGCAACGTAGCAAGTGACTAATAAAACATTTCTTCATTTTCTATTTCCCTCAAAGCTTTGCAGACGTGGCCAATAAAATTTGACTCGGTTAGTAAAAAGTTGGTTCACACACTCTATAAGGGTGTGGGTTCAAATCATGTTGTCAGCGTTAAGACTTCTTTAGTCTTTGATGGATGGTTTGTAAATATTTCTTTATGCACTTAAAGAGCTTTGAAGTTTGAGTCCGAGTCAAGTGAGCCTCGAGAGTCCAATTTCCTCTAAACTTTTTAATTAAAAAAAACTTTGCAAACGTTCATCCTTACTAAACAAGCTTCTATGCACATTAATTGACAATAGAGATGGATTGGTCGGCAACCATGAATGAGAATGCTTACTCATAAGTGTGAATATTCCAAGTTTATTCATCTCATTTCATTTCATCTAAATTGAGAAAAAAGTTGACAAACGAGCAATTAGTCAAATAAGTGTGGCTTTTAACATTAAAAAATAGTGGCAAAAGGTTGGTTGTCCGGAAATCCGGATGAGATCAATAAGAATGACAAGCAAACGAAAAAATGTGTGATGTTGAAAATTCATAATGTGGCTTTTTTTTTTGGTCAAAAAAAACTTCATAATGTAAGTTAGTATTTAGATGCTCAGGAGTGGATCTAAGACCTAGGATCAGGAAATTCAAAATTATATTTTGGATGCAATTTAGTGCAAACTTAAAAGTATTAGTGCTAATTTAAAATTTTAAGTGATTTTAAAAAAATTATACGCAGTAACAGATCCCTCTGTAGATGATAACTTCTAAATGCTAGACAGAGCAATTAAAAGGAAGGACGGCAATTGACAAATTTCTACGGGACTAGTGTTAAACTTTGACAAATCCTTGAATATCAATGTCTGAAGGCCATGGTTATACTCTTTCTGTCTCATATTAATTGTCATTATGGGTTATACGTGGATATTAAGAAAATGATTGGTTATGTTAACTTTTATGGTAAAAAGATATGATAGGATTAAAATACTCTTACACTTTTATTGATTGAATCAATGACACAGTTATTGATATTATAAATAGGCTTAAATATATGTTACTCCCCTGCAAATATACTCATTATCCATTTACCCCCTGTTTAAATAAAACTTTTAAAAAAGACATTGCAAATATAAATTATTTCTAGTTACCCCCCTGTTGTTAGATTTTGTTAACAGCGTTAAGTGTATGTTGAAACACTTATTATTTGCAGGGTGATAAATGAATAATGAGTGTATTTGCAGGGGGTAAATGGATAATGAGGATATTTGTAGGGGGTAACATATATTTACGCAGGGGGGTAATGGATAATGAACATATTTGCAGGGGGTAACATATATTTACACTTAACACTGTTAACAAAATCTAACAGCAGGGGGGTAATTAGAAATAATTTATATTTGCAAGGTCTTTTTTAAAAGTTTTATTTTTACTGTGGGTAAATGGATAATTGGTATATTTGCAGGGGGTAACATATATTTAAGCCTTATAAATAAGGGTATTGTTGAAAAATAATAATAAAGGTTGTATTGGGATTCTAAAGTAATAATTAATTTGAGACAAAGAAACATTCCAAACAAGACCGTTAATATGAGACGGAGGGAGTAATATTTACTTATTGTGCGATAAATAAAAATCTAGAAGCTTTCACCAAACATTAATTAAATTAATAAAAACAATCCTTGAAATTTAGCAAACATGAGTTTGACATATAAGGGTGAGAATCGATCAGGCCGCTCGATGAAGGTTTATGGCCGAATCTACATCAAACTTGTTCATACCCAAAGCTAGGGGTGTCAAACGGATCTATTTTTCAGCTGGATATCCAATCCATCCATACCAAAATCCATCTAATTCATCCATTAAAAAAAATCAATGGATCGGATTGGATTCATCCCATTGTTTTATGGATGTGATCCCTCCACTAATTTTTTTTAAATCCAATGGATGACAATATCTATAAAATGAAAAAGTTATGTTGTGTTTGTTTTAGAGGAAAGAAAGTGAGGGAGGGGAATGAGGGTGGAAAGATACATTTTCCATTGTTTGGAACTCTAACAAAAAGAGAAGGAAAGAAAGTGTCTGGTGGGACCCACATGGAAAATCCTCTCACATTCCACTTTCTTTCCTCTCAATTTTCCTTAAACCAAACAACCACATAATCCTCTCACTTTCCACTCTCTTTCTTTCCTTCATCTATCTTTTCTTCCACTTTCTTTCCTTCCACTTTCCTTTTGAAACCAAACACAGTGTTAATGTCATATATATATATATATATATATATATATATATATATATATATATATATGAAAATAACCAAAACTTGAGTAGGATATAACCATTATAGTAGATTAGAGATGAAGAAGAAATATGCAAATAGAAGAAGATAATGAGAGAAGAATATAAGTTGGGAGTCTTTGTATTTCTCATTACAAGTGTATCCATACATAGGAGTGAACTCTATTTATAGGGTGAGAAAAGGTAAGTGAAAGATCAATCTTAAAGTTCCACTAACAACCCATTACATAAAGGAAAGTGGAAGTCTAATAGGAGTGGACATCCATTATCATATTATTCATAACAGGATATTGTACTCTTTTCACTATTCTAATGAATAAATCATTTTATATATGTTCTCCAAGTTAACCATGCAGAAACAAAGTATTTTTCGATCTAGATCAAGTCAGATCTCAAGCCAGCTGTTATCTTTATGTGGTGACATGAAATATATTATGATATACAAAACAATCTATGGTTCTTGCTTCTTCATTTCAAGCTCATGCAAATGCCAATAGTTCAAGGAAGATGACACAAGATAATACTCCATAAAAGCTTCATTATAAGAGGATACATCACAAGTGACAAATGGAATAGATTACTCCATATGTACTCGGGAGAAACTCCAAATGTTGAAATTTTGTGATGTGACGCTTCATTCGGGGGAGAAAAAGCTGCACTCTTTTTCCTTTGCCATGGTTTTTTCCCACCGGGTTTTCCCCGAAAGGTTTTTAACGAGCGGTTCCCATTAACGGATATTGTACTCTTTTCTTTCACTAGATTTTTATCCCACCGGGTTTTTTTTCTAGTAAGGTTTTTAATTAGGCATATCCTCGATGGACATCCAAGGGGAGTGTTATGAATAATATGATAATGGATGTCCACTCCTATTAGACTTCCACTTTCCTTTATGTAATGGGTTGTTAGTGGAACTTTAAGATTGATCTTTCACTTACCTTTTCTCACCCTATAAATAGAGTTCAACTCCTATGTATGGATACACTTGTAATGAGAAATACAAAGACTCCCAACTTATATTCTTCTCTCATTATCTTCTTCTATTTGCATATTTCTTCTTCATCTCTAATCTACTATAATGGTTATATCCTACTCAAGTTTTGGTTATTTTCATAACAAAATATATATATATATATATATATATATATATATATATATATATATATATATATATATATATCTTCTGTGATGTTTTCATAAAATAATGCAAACATACGTAAATGAATATAATTTATAACAAGTATCGAACTTATTTTCAAAAAAAAAAAAATAGTGTCTAACTTATATTTTGCTCAAAAAAAAAACTTATAATATGTTACATATACTTAATGTACAACATCTTTTTAGTTTATATCAATTTATAAAAAGTATTCTATTTATAGTGAAATAACAAATCAAATCTTATTGGTGCTTGCTGTTGTAAAATTTGTCAGTATTATTAAAACCCTACCCTACCGCTCGGTCGGACCGGCAGGACCAAATTCCAGTGGAGATACCGGCACGGCTTGCATGTTAAAATAGAACTGCACGCAAACCAGTTGAGCCGCCCGGCTCAATTAGAAATCCAGTGAACCAACCAGTCCGACCGACCGATAGAGTAGGGTTTTGGAATTTGAAGACTTGTGTTAATTTTGTGGTGAGATTTTATTTTCAGATTTTTAAGTTATAAATTTATACATATCATATCTATTTTTTGTACTTTTAAAAAGTGTCCGGCTCATGCGGCCCGACCACAAACCTGCCGACCCGACCAGTGAACTAGTTCCTTGACCAGCACAATGACTGATTCGGCTTTAATAACATTGAAATTTGCTCTTAAACACAAACAAAAAAAGTATTAGAACACTCCTGAATAGCAAAGCAGTCATCTTCTAAAAACAAACCATGGCTTATAGTTACTATAATCTAAGTATTATATATGCAGCTTGTCAATCTTCCGCGCCAAACTTCAGCACAAATTTTAACCTCCATTTATATCATATTTACAATACATGCCACTATTTCATCTCTTAATTTTAAATCTTTTTTTTCTTCCTATGTTAATATGTTCTAAAAAAATAATAGTTCTGTGACAAAATACGTAAAGTGCAATATTAAACAGTGTGTTTAGAGTACTCCAGTGTTCAGATATAATTTTAACTGTTCAAAACCGAACCAAACGGACTGGTTGATCCGGTTGAACCATGACCCGACACCTTACACGGTTCGGTTATTTCAGCGGTTAAAAACGGTTTTATCTGGTTTTTAGCGGTTTAAAACGGTCGAACCATGACCCGGAGGCCTCGCCGGTCCAATGTCCGGTTCGGTTTTCAAAACATTGCAAATAATAGCGTTTCAAAAAAAATAACGGTTCAAATACGCGAAGTCCGTCCTCAATAACCAGTTCGACTGAAATAAATTAATATGATGACAAAAATACATAAATTGATATGCTAAGCAGTGTATTTTGATGTACTTTATGAGTCCGGAAAAAAAATCGTTGTTCCAAGACGCATAGTTTTTTCCGCAATAACTGATTTGGTAAAAAAAAAATCGTGTCAAAATACGTAAAGTGAGGTGCTAAGCGATGTGTTTTGACATACTTTAGCATTCGAAAGAAAATTAGATTTTCAAATACGCAAAGTTCATGTCTTTGTTAATGTTTCATTTTAACTTTATAATATTGTTATTTAATTTATAGTTATAATTTACTGTTTATTCACGTGAACTTTAGCCACATCAACAATAGAACCTCACATCATATTCTTTCCACTTTCTATAGGTGCTTCTATTAGATTTATTGTTTTCATCCAACCTTGCATGATACCCATGTGTTTCACTTTCTATTTGTGTTGTCATTTATATTTTGGTAATTTTTCACCAATAGCTATTAGAAACATACTTAAATTGATGTTTATATTTCAATATTTCTTTTATATTTGAGTATTGTGTTGGAGTATTTACTCCTGCAGAAATTTTGACCACATTTACAATAGAACCCACATCATCTATTTGTGTTTTATTCTTTATTTTGGTCAATTCGCACCAAGTGTTCTAGGGTATTTTAATTTTGCATTTGATGTGCTTAATTAAACATATGATTTGAATAAATTTAGTTGTTTATGTTACTAATGGAAACAAAAAATGACATTATACTGTTGACTCAAATAAACTAAAATATATAATTGCCATTCTTTAATTTCATAATTCTAAACTTAAGCTTTTTTCTTTTTTCAGCTTTTTTTTTCTTTTTTTTCTTCTTTTATACTTTGATTAGAAGTATACTCGTGCATACGCACGAGTAACATCATATTCTTTGTATAAATAGATTTAGACAAAATTCAATTAAAGTAAAATTTTTAAGTTATTAATAAATGAATTTTTACAACTTTAGAATATTTTACGCATTTAACATTTTTAATCGTTATGAAATACATTTTATCACCATAAAATTATAATAACAACATGTGACTTTTTTCGGTTGTATCTCAAATGCAGAAAATAAAATAATTATTCTGACAATGCGTAATGTTCCACCATATAATGAAATTATTGCAGCAACATATAATGTTTACCTGTTGAAACTCAAAAGAAATATAAAAAATATTTATAAAAAAATAAAATATCCATTTATAATATTAATAAAGATATTTTCCCGTCCAACGTTTTAGACATGGGTAGTTTGGTATTTCTGGTAGTGATTGAGTTAATTAAATAGATAGTTAGTAATTAGTGTTTTGATTAAATAGATAGTTGATGATTATTGTTTTGATTAAAAAGATAGTTGATAGATTAAAAAGAAAATGTGGAGAGAGAGAGAGAGAGAGAGGTGACAGAGAGATAGAAAGAAATTTGAGAAAGATCATAAGAGTTGAGAGAGATGAAAAATAGTAGGTTTTAAATGTGAGATAAAAAATTTAAAAGATTATGTGAGAAAGTGGCACCCACAAAAATAAAAATGAGATAGAATAATAATAAAATTCCAATTTTGCCATCAAAAAAGGAAAAAATGAAGAGGGAAAATTAATAAATTGACCAACTCATTCTTTTCTTAAATTGTTAGTTGAGGTTTTCTTAAATTGTTAGTTGAGGTTCTGGCTTTTATATTTTAAAAAGTACTTTACGATCTCAAAAATTTAAGATATTTTTTTTAATCAAAAAAATTTAAGAGGTTTAAATATGTGAAGTTTATTCTTTAATAATTGATTGGGTGAAAAAAAACTTGGCACTTTTGAGCGCCAACTTCAGTTTTTTTAAGTTATAAAAAAATTCTCTTTTTTTTTTTGCAAACTGACGACATAAGCTATCTTAAGACACAGGGTCAACTCAGTACTCCCGAGCATGAATGTTTATAAATAGGTTTGCTAATAAATATATAAAAAATTTATTACACATTTACACTAATGAATTTAGCCAACCCCGTGCATCGCACGGGTTATGGGGCTAGTAATAATAATAAGTAAAAATATTTACTATAATAATAATAATAGAATTTGTGCATTAAAATTGTATACATAGACATTTTAAATAACTCGTTATAGTTCTTGACATTTTTTATAAGTCTAAGTATTGGATGTTCTCATTTTCATTTTTATTCAATTATTTATTTTATAGATCTTTTTCTCATGGCTTAGTAACCCGTACATCTATCCAATGATGGATTTCATCACACTTCTACGTCTTAATGTCTTAATATGAAATGTAAAATAGGCTTTAGTTCTCACTCGTAACGAAATCTACAAAATCATAATTTACTCGATAACCAAGTAATGACAACGCTAGATTGACGATTGGTGTGACGAACAAACCAACTTTCAGAACATTAGAGAGTAAAAGAATAGAACACCAAAGTTCCTGTACACTAGAGTTAAACCCCTAGAGTGGTAACAAACCAACGGGATCATGAAAATACAATGAAGTATGAACTATGCCTTGTTCAGCCAAAAAATAATAATAATTATCTCCACCTTCAAAGATCCACATAATATTTATAACAAAATAAATTTAAAAACAATGATCTAAGTTAGAAGGCAATAATGTTTACAGCCAGAGGCAGGTGAAAAAACAAACTACTAAATATAAGAAATAAAACACCACCTCAGTAATACACTCAGTAATACAGAGGTAACGGATAAAATCTACTATGGTACAAAGTACAAACCTAGTTTAGAGCATCTATGATCGCAAAGGTCACAACTCAAACCAAATATCTACCATAGCTTAATCACTAGCGACAGATGACAGGAGAAAGAAGATAAAATCTACCTACAGTAGCACACATGCCTCTAATTTCTGCACAGGTCAAATATCATTTTTTTTTCATCTAAAATCATGCCTCGTCATCACCACTTTCACCACTGTCATCATCATCATCTTTATCTGCATCAGCTTCATCATTTTCAGCTACCTCACCTCCATCTTCTTCATCAGACATGTTATTAATTACATCTGTGATAATAGCCTTCACCTCTGCTTTTCGATGCATTAAATCCAAGCCAAAATGGGTACCTGTCAACATTTCAATTCAAAACATCTTAGTTCAAGAAATCATTTCCCTTTTATTTAAAAAACAAGAAAACAAAACCGTTTCCCTTTTAATAAAAATTTAGAATCTTTTTCAGGAAAGAGCAAGAACTTTGCAATGAAAATAGATCATACCAAGTAGCCGGAGGATGTCAGACAATGTTGCCTACATTGAGGGAAGTACAACATATTATTAGTAAGGAAATTGAAAACTCCGAATAGGCAAGCTAAAGACGAATAGCCACACAAATATTACTTACAGTATCGAAATCAACTTTCTTCAGAATATCAGCTAGTACTGTGTGCATGTCTTCTGTGCTAGGTTCAGCCTTAGCCTTCTTACTACTTTTACCTTTTCCTATTTGCCCAATAGAAAGAATAAAAATAGGAATAGGAAATCAGGATCAGGATAAGTTACAAAGAGGACAAGTATATTTTTAGTAAGGAAAAGAAACAGATAGTTTTGAATTTTGGAGTTTCTATTTTGTGAAACTTCTTCAAATGCAACAACATAATATTGAGAGAAAGTTTATAGGGGAAAGCTTAAGAAGATTACTCAAGCAAAATAAATCAAAGGTCGGAGGAAGAAAAAAAATCTTTTGAGCAACCAGCAAACCGAAAATTGAAATAATAAAACATAAAGTAGGAGGAGAATAAAATCAATGCACCTTGATCCTTAACAGGAGTCTTTGAGGTTTTGCTTGCAGCCTTCCCACTGGTGTCCTGCTTTTCCTTTACAGTTCTCTGTTTCTTGGATGCAGGTTGCTTTGACTTGGAAAGGGAGGCAGAAGCATTGTCGTCCTCTGTAGCAAACTTTTTAAAGTTGATTTTTTGGGACTTTTTTCACTGCTCTTGGCAGCTTTAACAGAGGTCTTCTTAGTAGAGGATGTTTTATCTGCTTTTGCAACTAAACCCTCCTTCCCACCTTTTTTGGAAGTACGCTTGCGGGCCTTTGATTTATCTTCCTCTTCTTCTGAGTTACTTACTTCATCATCACTTTCATTATTGGGTACTGCAACATCTTCATCTTCATCAGACACATCTTTAGTATCGGAAAGTTCAGGTTTATCTTCCTCCTCAACATCAGAAGAAGGCTTCCGCTTCTTTCCAGACTGTGAAGACAGCTTTTGCTTCTAAAGAAAGACAAAACATGTAAATGTCATTAAAAATAATAAAAACAGATTGGAAACATATCATTTAGAAATTTACAATCCATATCACCAAACAACAGATTGCCACATGCAACTTTCAAAGTCAGGTTTTGAGACAGCAAACCAAAATGAAGTCAGCAATATAATAAAGACACAATACCTTGGCAGGTGTTTCTGTAGATGCTTCCCCGGGAGATTTGCTAGGGGTTTTTTTGGCTCGTTTCTTTTTTTTCTGTAAGCAAAGAAGTAAACTTCAAAAACTAAAACTATCAAAATAAAAATCAAAAACAAATAAAACGTCACTTAAAAACCAGGGAACAGGATTGATTGACTCTGTCGTAGCCTTATATAACAAAATCTTATCCGACTTGGAATTGAAGTTGCCATACTGACTTTACATGTCAAATATAAAGATTGGACACCAAGAACTATTCAATACTGTAATTGACTTTCTTGATTGCTTGCAAGGTATACAATTGGTTAATATTGGTTTTAAAATATTTGGTTAGACTGAAAAACAATTTCAAATTTAAAAAATAGTAAATAAAAAGGATGATTTGTTGAAGTGATGCCTCTTAATCAGCCAATAAAATGTTATTCAACGATGTAAACTATTTTTATTTATTTATGTTACTTACGACTGTCGAATGCATCATTTGACCCTATCTAGTGCGTATAAGTATAAATAATAAACCTGTTCTTTCTCAGCAAGCAGTACATCCGTTGTAACATGAGGGGACTCCAAAAATTCCAACAATTTCACGGATAATTCCTCCTGAAATCATATGTTGAATAATTTAATTTTAAAAAGCGGTACGTAAGTCAAACTCTCTTAGATGCAAAAATACTATATGAACACATACCTTCTTTGCATTGCTCTTGTTTATCGGAATATTAAGAACATCACAGAAGTCCACCAACTTTTCTTTCACACATTTGTCAATCCTCTCCTTAACCCTTGCTCTTTGTTTTTCCTGACAAGAATTATGAATCTATAATTATTTGAACTGAGGGTTGATTACAGCATCCAGGTTCAGGCTCAGACACTCATGTTTTTATGAAGAGACAAAATGGACAGAAATACCTCGCCAAATTGATATGTACAGTTAAGAATAGATAACATGCATTAAAAAGTAACTGACAGAACAATACCTCATTTTCAGCCCACACAAAACGGAAAACTGGCCTATGTTTTTCTTTAAATTGTGTGCCTGGTTACCATTCAGAAATAGTCATGGTGTTAGATTAAATGACTACAACAAATTCAAGAACAACAAATGGAATGGAACTATGGAAGTCGTCAAATACAACACAAACTTCAGAAAATTACCTTTGTTTTCTTCCCAAACAATATGCTATGAAGCGCCTGCAGGTTGTCATCAGGTTTTCTCTTTGACAACTTGAAAGCCACTGAAACAATTTATACATAAATAACTTGATCGGGCATCACAAAATTAAATAATAGTAAATGGCCAATTTTGAAAATCTGCATAGATAATAGTCTATGGCCACTAGTACCAGACTTATAATACACACTAGAAGTGATAAATGAAACCAACAGACTAAATTCAAGAACAACATTACTTTAGCCCAATCATCACTTCAGACACAAAGTTGACAAGCTACAGAACCTAGAGCAACCAAAATCAACACATGGGGAATAAACAAAAAAAAAAAAATTGAAATCTTTTGAGGAAATTATTCAATTGATTTATATTTTCTCAACGCAAATAATGACCAACTTCTGCGATCAAACACTAACCATGTGAATACGTAATTGTTGTCTTCATATAAGGTCTACATGAACAAAAAGCAAAAACAATATCTCCATGCATCTAGCAAACACTATATGGAGTGGGCAAAAATCTAAACGCCTAGCTCTATTAAAATAATTGAAAGAGGAACCAGGCTACTCCTAATCAAATATACATATTGGGGAAAAAACATTGAGAGACACAGACTAGCCAGCTAGAAGTAATCCAACCAAAACTTGTGAGCAATTCATGAGATGCCTCAAATAAAATTAACACATACTTGATCCATAAGTTATTGGCATGGGACATTCCGTAATAATTCACTTAAAATCAACAACGATGGCATTGCAAACAAAGAGATCCCGGGCAAGCAGAATGCAAAGCCAACAAAATTACACATAGAAACCAAAAAATCACAAGCCATACTACAACAACAATGTGGAAACAACTAAGTAATTAGGGAAAGTCACTAAGTATACCGTTTGGAATATCCTTCAACTGAGAACCACGTCCCTGAAACCAAACAAGATCCAACCAATAAAAAACAATAACACTTAAATAAAGACCACAAAACCAATAGCAAAACAGTGAAAGAATGTACCTTTTCAATTACCAATCCTTTGGTTGCAGAGAACTTTCCTAACTTCGATGGAGAAGGTACAGAGAATCGTTCAACTGTTTTTCGCTCCCTAGTTGGCCTATCACTAGTTGGCGTAACTGGATCATTCTTAGTTGCTTTTTCTTTCTTTGACTTCTCACTCTTCTTAGCCTTCGGCTTCTCATCCGCAGCTTCAGCTTCATCTTCTTCCTCGTCATCAGCATCACCTTCATCTTCATCTTCTACTTCATCGTTCTTGTCATCTTCCTCATCTTTCTCAGCATCTTCATGTTCGTCGATCTCTTTCTTCTCAACTAAAATCTCGTCTTTCTCATCGGATTCCGCAACTTCGGTGACAGCGTCTTTCTTTGATTCTGTTGGTTCGTCGGGGACTTCACTCTCCGGTTGGTTCGGTTGGAGTTTGGAGTCGGAATCGTCTTGAAGGGGAGGCTTGTTAGCCTCTAGGGTTTCCGTAGCCATGTTTGGGAAAGGGGGAGAAGAGTAACAACTGAAAACCCTAAGGAGAAGAGAAACCCTAGAATTGGAGAATTGGGATCGAAGTGATTGAGAAAGGGAGAGTGATAGAGAGAGAGAAAAGGGGGGAATTGAAATTAAGAGTTGGAAGAGAAGCGCGCTCAAGGTGAAAAGTTTAGGCGGCTTTCAAAATTTGATGCTGAAAATTGTGAGCGGGTCATTGTATTCTACTCTCCCCCTTCTCTCTTTTCCTTTTCTCCCGGCAAAACCAATATGTGAAAAATTAAATCCACCCATAGAGTATGCTATTTTTATGTAACGCAGATCTAAGCTTGCTACTTGTGAATTTTTGTTAATTATTATATTATATTATATGATGATGAATGAAAATCTCAAATCTGTGTGTGGAATTGCACGCCAGTGCCAGCAAATAGAATCTCTTTTTTTTTTTCTGGTCAAGAGAATCTGTATTTTCAACTACTATTTTCCTTTGGGTTCTTTTTTTATACCCCCACGAGCCCTGCAAAAAGACTAAAATACCCTTAACAAAATCTAAAAATTCTAAAATATCCTGCAGCTCCAAAAAAAAAATATAGGGGTCGTATATACACCCCCCAAATCGTATATACCATTTGGGGGTGTATGTATGATGGCCAAAATTAGGGGTCGTATATACCTATTATGTTTTTTTAGTCAAATAAAAATTAATTAAATTATTTAAAAAATTAAATTATATATTTTTAATAAATTAAAGATGAATAACTTAGGCCTAAAAATAAGTTTAGTGTGTAGTTCGTTAACATGTGACGATGTTATACGTCGAACGAATAATTTAGGCTAAAAAATCGGTTTTCGGGCAATCTACTCCGATCGTAATGAAACCACAACCATTAAATCCGAAAAAAATCAACGAGCATAACTCCCTAAGAAAAAACTTCTTAAGGGACTACGGGCTCAAAATCTCAAATTTCGTCGTTTACTATTTTTTTAAAAAATTTTAATTTTTCATAGACTCCAAAAAATCTAAAAAAATTTGCATAGCCTTATTTTGGTTTTGTTAGATTTTAATGGGGTTTTTATAATTTTTTAGATTAGTTTTGACACTTTAACGAATTTTTAGTAGCTTTTTTATAACAATCTTTTTGAAAAAAATAAAACAAATCGTTAAAAAAACAAAAAAAAACATCGTATATGCGTTTTGAGTACGTATATATGATTGGACATAAAAAAACCATCGTATATACGTATTCAAAGCGTATATATGATTGAAATTTTAATTTTAAAAAAATATATGTTTTTAAGGGTATTTTGGGGTTTTAGTGGTATGTGGGGTATGGGGAAGATGGTGGGGATAAAAAAAAAGGGTGCTGCTTTTCCCACGCCCCCTCCTACTCAAAACACACTCCATAAGGGTATGAAATGATTAAAAGACCAGCCAAAGCGTTTTTTTTTTCAAGAAATTTCACGTGTTCGAACACGGGCCTTCAAACAGGTTCGAATGACATCGTTAGAGTGTGTTAAATTTTGACTTCACACCCTCTTGTGCGTAATTTCACCTGTTCGAGTGAGGTCACTTGAACCTGTTTGCATGACCTTGTTCGAACTCATTCGAACGACATCATTCGAGTGTGTTAAATTTTGACTTCACACCCTCTTGTGCGTAATTTTACCTGTTCGAACGGGATCACTCGAACGTGTTCGAACAAGGTCGTTCGAACAGTCATTAAACACGTCCTCACAGCATTTCACGCGAGGTTATTTATGGAATAAAATTTGTTAAGGGGTGTGAAAGAATAGGAGGGGGAGTGGGAAAAGCAAAACCCAAAAAAAAAAACCTTTTCCTTTACGGGCATCTTGAATGGGAAGGGTGTTATTAAACACACCCCATAATTTTGATGACACCCACAATAAGCTGCAGACTTTCAAAAGTACACACAAAACTTATTTTGTTTATTTTGTTTTCAAACATGGAAATAAGGTATTTTTTGTATCTTTGGTTAGAATCGTGAATAGCTAATTTATTGTATTCAAATTGAAAAATAAACGGTATACTATAATCAACTTATTTTCGGTATACGTTTTTTCAAATTGTATATCTTAAGTAAGCTATTTATCGTATATTCCAAGTTTGTATGCGTAAATTAGCTACTAAATAGTCTTTTGTTTTTTATTGATAGAAATTTAAATGGAAAAATAAAGTATTTTTTACTTTGTTGTTTAACTACAACATTATATATTTAGCTGCAAATTTATTTATTTACTTTTAGTTCGGTACCTTCCTTGAGGATCTAAAAGAGGCAGCCGAGGGAGTGAGCGGCCAAGGTAAGGCAGACTTGTTTGGAAGGCAAGAGGGAAGCACGAGGATTGCACGTGAGACTAGATGAAGATCAAGCGAAGGATTGCACGAGGATTTATCAACACGGACAGATATTGAATTTCAAAATATTGTAACAATAGGACTGCACCCAAACTCCTATTGTTACATCAATTCCTACTCTTGTAGTGCATATTTATTGTAACCAAATTTAGGTCCTTTTGGATGAGTGTCTAGTCTGGAAGACCTTTCTAACAGAAATAAGTATTTAGTTTTTCAGCATATGGAAGTTTATACTTCACAAGTATTTGTGGAGAAGTTAATGAGACAGCTTTTGCAAAAAAAAAAATAAATAAATAAATTGAGGTGCAGAAGTTAATTTCAATTCATGGTTAATGCAAGACTTTTTCAAAAAAAAAAATTGTTGCTATAACTTAAAAGTACTTTTGTAAAAGAATTTTCATCAATAGATGATTCAGAACTCTTAGTAAAAGAATGAGTATAGTTTAGATCACTAAATGGATCATTTAGTGACCATCACTAAAGGGGTAGATTTGTCAACAACAAATCATTAAAAATATAGTTTTACAAATTCAAGAATTTCGATTTCCTAATTATTAGGCATTAACTATGGAATTTATTAAAAAAACGTACAAATTAATGCCAAAAAAAAAAAAGGGGAAACTGAAACAAAAGAAGCCACAATCACTACTCCTAAAATTTCGTAAACTCAAGATTAGAAAATGAAATCTCTTCCCAAAGAAAGAACGAAACCAAAGAAAGAAAGGAAATCTCTTCCCAAGTAATGTCTACTAACCAAACTTCTTCCAAAGTGTGGCTAGTTCTTCAATAACCAATCTAACATATTCATGTGGTTAGTCAATTTAGTAACCAAACTTCTTCCAAAGTGTGGCTAGTTCTTCCAGTAATGAAGGCTTGAAGGTAAGAAGGAGATGAAAATATGTTTAGAAGGAAGAAGGAAGAAAGATGTTTACGGTTTATTGTTATTAATTCCGAAAAAATTGGTTATTAATTAGATGAGATTAAATGACAAAAATAAAGAGATTTTTATTGTCTCATTAGAAATAATTGCCTTAAAGATAGGCATAATATTGGATCACATGGTTAATTCCAATTAATTAATTTATATAATTGAAATTGGATAGTACATATATACCCCCTATAATAACACTCATTGGATCAGATTTAGGTAATAAATTACTCATCTAATGATTAGAATTCATTTAGTGATCATCGCTAAACCTTTGGTTTAGTGATGTAATCCAAAGCCTTAAATAAAAGAACTATCGCATCATTTGATGCACACTTCTTTTACTACTCCATGTATTCGCTATAAGGAAATATTGTTTCAATTTCTTATATAATTATCTCCACATCAGGTTGCACTTGATTACATTAGGTAAATAGGAGCAACGGTGATTAAGGGTAACCAAGGAAAAGTGTATTTCTGTAATGCCTGAGGGTAACCAAGGAAAATAGTATATTTAGTAAGGGTTAAACTTGTATCAAAATCTGCAAGTATGCTAAGGAGATTCTTCAAAAAGAGATGCTTCCTCACGTCGGTGTTGGAGAATATTGCGAGAGAAAAAGCGTACTCTTTTGGGTGAGTTTGTTCCTTGTCTGATTTTGTTTTTTTTTCATTTTGATGACATGGAGTTTATTATGCTTATCATTGCCTTGCCCCACAGATATATCAGTCACTGGCCACTTCTGTGTGCGCTTGGGTGGAGGGCTGAAGATGATAGGGATCATTATGACAACAAGAGACTGAACCTGGCGGGTGTTCCATCAACATTAATTTGAAAGTCGCCAAGCTACATTACATTGGCTGGCACCTAAAGGTTACCAAGGCATCTGACTAGAAATAAACTGCAAGTATTTGGAGGATCAAGTGCAAAGAGAATAAATAAAATCTCAATCATAAATAATGTTGGGATAAAGTGCAAAAGGGTAGGCAGAACCCAAATGCATATATATTGTAGCATTGTACACCTCAACATATCTCTGGTGTGCTCCTGCACAAGGCGTGTTCAAGTATAACATTGGCTAGCCTCACCCCCGTCCGATGAACGAGTTGTCTTACTATTGATTAAATGAATTACTTTTAAAGAAAAACAACAGTAAATAACAACATCAAATAAATTTTAAGTATTAGAAAGACATGACAGTTGAAGACAAAAATCACACATATAATTAGATCAAGTTATAACACAAACAACTTAAAGTTATAACATAAACAACCACCTATAATAACGTTATCTATATTCATCAAATGTAATTATAAAAACTTAATTCATAATACGATCCAACCCGGTTCGAGGAATTAGTCTCTAGAGTTGCGCGTAGAGGATACTCAGTTTATACCAAAAAAAATGTTGACATAAAAACTTAACTCATAATTAAAGAGAGAATAAGACAACATATAATTAAAAAGTGTTTTAGTAAATATCAATTTAATTATGCTTCTAATACTTCTTGATGCGAAATTATCTAAATAAAAAGAAAGTACCAATTTGGACATGTAATTGTTTTCCAAGATTCTAAAGTTTCCCAAAACACACTAGAATCACACTTTATGTATTTTCCCATGAAATTGTTTTTCCATCAAATAGATTATTGACGAACGAAGTATTTGAGTAGTTAATAAAATTTCTAAATCCTAAAGTAACCCAAAACACACTGTCTAACATTTCACGTTATGCGTTTTGCTACAAAATAATTTTGTCCCCATCAAGTACACTAAAGCACACTTTTTAACATCCCACTTTAAAATATAAAAATATTAAAAAATGTAGATCAATCATCGGTAAAAATCTGTTGGGAGTATTTATCATGGTCTAAATATTTTTCATACCCGAAATATTTGAACCTCCAATGTTCCGATCTATTTGGCATATTGTTTCAGTAAAAATTCAAAATATTATTATTAAAAAACAAATTCGATGCCCAAATATTTCACTTTTTTTATAATTAATAAAAAACTCAATTCATTTCATTTAAATAGCGCAACACAATACAATTAGAATGAATGTAAATATTTTAAAATTAGAACTAGCATACAACTGATACGCCCTTGCTAGACAATGAACTACTTGATTATCTCGATAGATCGAATAAATTATAATAATAAATTATAATGACAAAAATACTCGCATCCCTAAAGTCTCATTCTAAACCCTTCTTCCCTCTCCTCCCTACATTTCTATCTTCCCTTTCATTCTCGAGTGTCTTCCATACTGCATTCCTCACCCAAATTGAAAGAAAAACATCAAAACATCTCTCATTGTTGTCCCATTGCATAGGTATGTAATTATTTTTGCTGTTAAAGGTGTTTTTAATTTTTCATGCTTCCTTGTGTGGCTAACAAACTAAGTTTACGATAGTGCATAAATCAAAATTTGTACTATCGTAAATTGAGCTCACTATAAATCTATAAAAATGAACCTCAAAAGCTATAGTGGGTCGAGTTTATAAAGTTAAAGTAAGTCGAGTTCACTAGAAATTTCGTGAACTGTGTTCACTTTATTTTTTTCTCAGTTACGAAATTGCCCTTCAGTTTACATTTTGCTATTTTTGTGAGTTACGACGAGTGTTTTAGTATATTACCATGTGGATGTTTTTGTTATATATATATATATATATATATATATATAAATGTATATAGTTTTTTCTTAAATATATTGTTGATAGTTGATTGAAGTTGATAAATATAGTACTATGTAGTAGTTGATTAGATTAGATTAGATTTTTAAAACACGTTATTGTTTGTCGCCAACGTGTAAGTTCAAACAACGCCGATAACAACCGGAAGGTAATAGATCCACCGCATTTCCCTTCCGGTACTTTTTGGTATGGAAGCCCCAAAAGACTCAAATTCAAACCCGGGTCGGATCGATGATTCAGATTCGGAGCTCGAACTCTACACCATCCCAAGCTCTTCCAGTAAGCTCTCTCTCTCTCTCTCTCTAAACCCTAATTTTACCAATCCCCCCAAAACCCTAACTAATGAGTAACAATGGCACTTGAAATTCCACCTAACCGGCGTCGTTTTTTCAGGATGGTTTGCGTGGGACGAAATCCACGTAACAGAGAGAAATGCGTTCAAGGAATACTTCGATGCAAGCTCGTTGTCGAGAACGCCAAAGATATACAAAGAATACAGAGACTTCATCATAAACAAGTACAGAGAAGAGCCTTCAAGGAAGCTCACGTTCACCGAGGTACGAAAATCACTGGTTGGTGACGTTACGTTTCTGCACAAGGTATTTATCTTCTTGGAGAATTGGGGTTTGATCAACTACGGTGCACGTTCGGAGGGTGATGGTGGGGACTCGGAGAAGGAGCATGAGGAGGAGAGGTGTAAGATTAAGGTTGAAGAAGGAGCTCCTAATGGGATTCGCGTTGTGGCGATGCCGAATTCATTGAAGCCTCTTTCGTTGCCTCGCAATACGAAGAGTGGTGGTAGTAATGTGAGTGTGGTTGATCTCAAAATGTCGCCGCTGGCATCGTATTCAAATGTTTTTGGCGATTTGATGAGCCAGAAGGAGCTCAATTGTGGGCTTTGTGGTGACAAATGTGGTTCTGGACACTACGGAAGTACCAAGGTTACTGTTTTATTTCATTTGTTTATTTTTTCTTCTTCACAATTGATATCTGACAGAAGATTTAGGTTATCAACAACAACAACAATCAAAGTATTTTTTTACCATATATATATATACCAAAGATGTCCTGTCATGAATCCATGGATACGGTTATGGATTAAAAAAACTCTAGATGGTAATCGGTCAATCAGGCTTAGCTCATGTCATTGGGTTTAGTTGGGGTTCTGTTGGAGAACTGAGGTTCTAGGTTTTAAGTTGTGGTAATGGACAATGGCCTTACGCGTTACGCCTATTTTGTTTCAGGCAGGTATGGTAGATCAATACTTGGCACCACTTATGTTTAGGGGTTGAAAGGGGAAGGAATCAAAAGAAAACAAGGGAAGGATGTTTCAAACTATTCGGATCGGCTGAATTTAATATGGTGTTTGGCTGGGTGGAAGATGGAGGGAAGGAGAGGGGAGGGATTGATTTTTATATATCTTGTTTAGTTTAACAATTTGGAAGGTCAGTTTAAAATGTAGAATCCCTTTGACCTCCCCCGCCGCCGCAAATCAAGCATGGAGAGGGTGATCCCCCTACCAAACAAAATATCTAATTAAATTTCTCCCCCCTTGTTTGGACCAAACACCATGTTGATGTTCATAAAAGTGAATTAGCCAATTAGGGAGGATTGCATGATATTCTTCCGGTTGAAAAATTCCCCAACAAGTCAATTTTTTTTTACTCTCACACGCTCTCCATCCAAGCACGCGTTAGGTTGCATAGGTGAAAAGCTAAGTGTTAAAAATGAAAATAAATTTACACTTGCTCAGTTCAACGGAAAATACTAAGAGCTAAAAAATAAAATGTTAAAGTGTTTTTTTCCCTTTGTGCTATCAATTTGTTTGAAATTCAAAAATAATTTTCACCCTATCCTCTTTTTGCTTACAATTAGTGAGCCGCCTTTTATAATTTTACAATACATTAATGCGACTGACTGTTCAGCTGTCCAAATAGTGTTTATTCTTAACCTTCAGAGTTCCTTTTCTGGTGTGAATTAATTGGTTTTATTTACCCCCCCACCCCACCCCACTAAACATGTGCCGACAGAGTTTGTATAAAGTTAAATATAGGAGAGTTTCGTCTCATTTTTTTCACATGTTCGTGCAAATTTATTGTATTTCATAGTATGATTAGTGTTTCTATCTGCCATTTCGTACATTTCTGAAACTAATTCTGCTGTTAATTATTCTATTCTTTTCATAACATGGCAGGACAATTTCATTATTTGTACGCAATGTTTCAAAAATGGGAATTATGGGGAAAAAAGGTCGATGGAGGATTTCATATTAAATGAGTCAAATGAAGTTAGTAGCAAAAGCAATGCTGTCTGGACTGAGGGAGAAACTCTTCTCCTCTTAGAATCTGTTATGAAGCATGGGGATGACTGGGAACTTGTTACTCAAAGTGTTCAAACCAAGACTAAACTTGATTGTATTTCAAAACTCATTGAGCTTCCCTTTGGGGAGCTCATGCTAGGCTCTACTCTCAGAAAGAGTGATAGTAATAGTGCTAATGGCATCATGAACAATGTAAATCAAGTTCAGTCATCTTCATCTGACCACCAAGATACTTCGAAGACACAGGATCAGTCTCCTGAGCTTAAAAATGAAAATGAGCAGAATGGAGGTGCTGTGGATGAAATTCCCTCAAAAAGGCAGCGTGTTGCGGCACTTTCAGATTCCAGTAGTTCACTTATGAAACAGGTAGTGGTCAATCTTGAGTTGTACATTTTCCTGTTATGTTTATAATTTTCTGAAGCTGGCTGTAATTCCCTTGTTTCTGTGGGTTTTAACTATAGTTGACATAGGAAGAGTTTGTTAGAGACTTGTGCCTAATTGCCTATGTAGTTGTTTTGTTTGTTTAGCGCAGCGCTAGTATTTATTGTCCAGGTCACCTGGGAAAAGCACATGTGGATATTAATATCTTTTGGACCTCATGTTTTAATATCTGCATTTGGTTGATTCTATTTTTCTCATTTTTTTAATCTTTGGGGAATTGTGTGTGTTCAGTTATTTGCTTTTCACCCTTTTCAGTGTGAATTTTTATGATTTTGCAAGCGATTTCAATGAAAAATTGCTGAAATAACATTCTCAAAGTTTTGGTGTTTTGAATCAGGTGATGGAGGTTATGATGAAGGAGGTGATGATGAAGGTCATAATGTAGATGATTATGTGAGAGATGATTATGAGGGGAATGATTATGTAGTTGACCATGCCTCATATTTAGGCACAGGTTGTTGCTTGCTGCAGCTTGGTGACACTTATGAATTTATGCATTATATTAGTTAATAGTAATGTATGCATTTTAGTAAAATCTTACGATACTTGCGATTTTACAGCACTCTGTGATGAGAATTTTACGATTTCCGATTTTGCTACCATCTTGAGGAATCTCGATTTTGATAACTAGATGTTTGATGTTGAAGACTGGATTATGCCTGCAGCTGACGCTGAGGATGAGAATTCGTGAAGGATTTAGAGATGGAGGGTGAGGAGATCCACTCGGTCAGGTATGTTTAATTTTATGTGCATGAAGATGGTATTCTGATGTTTGAGTCCCCCAACCGTAACAAATTTCTTAGGGTTACATGAAACAATTTTTTTTGGCTCCCTCAACTTGGAAGTTATTATAATAAAGATAAAAATAATAATGATGCATTCTATGTTGTCTGTGTGAATGAAATTGGAGAGAATATAGGGGTAACTCCTATAGTAAACAAGATAGCAGTGTCTCGTCTAGGGTGGTCTTAGTCTTAGTATTGGTGAAGACTTGAAGGAGCATAGGTGGAGGGTTAGTCCAATAGTTAGAGGCAAGGGGAGACTAAGGTTATGCTTGGATCGAGTAATTTTTGAGGGTAATGTAATTTTTGGGGGGAATTGAAATATTTTAGTTCAAAAAATTACATTACTCCCAAAAATTGCTTTATCCAAAGTCACATAGGGTAAGGGAAATTATTGGCCAAACCATTGAGGGAGATATGAGTTAAATGATCTGTTTATAGTGGTTCTTAATAGGGCATTATGGCATTGTTTGATTCATGTGCTGGACTTCACCTATTGGGACAAGGTTTTAGTTGTTAGGCAAGTTCTATGGTGCACAAGTAAAACGGGTATGCCCATCATGTACTAGTACCTTCAAATTGTTAAAAAGTCTAACGATGATTGACGTTGTCTCTTAGAAGAAACTAACAGTCCTCATTGTCCTCATGATTGAGATAGTGACCCAATTAATGCCAATTTGACAAAAACAATTGAAAACAAGTTTGAGTGCCTCAAAACTTCCTCTAAACTTGATTCTTACCCGTTTTTGCTTTTTTTTTTTTAAATCGGCACCGATCAGGTCAGCATTAGCTGACGTTGGAGTTTTGAGCAATTGGTATGTACTCGTGCACAATGGATATACCCATTTTACTTGTGCACTGCAAAACTTGCATTAGTTGTTATGCTTGCCCATCATTTTCTTCATAACTTTATCATGCTTGTCAAAAGTCTGCTATTTCCGCCATAAAATGCCATGGCACTGCCATCGTTCACAAATTGGTCATAGCAGTTGGCGAAAAACCTTTCATCACATAGTTATTTGGCATAGTGGAGAGCCACTTAAGCAACCTAATGTGGGTTGCACCATTTACAATGCTTTAAATACTATTGGGTTTCACTCTAGCTTTATCTGGTTGTTTGGGCACACGGTTATTGAATTGATGTTTAGTGTTTGATGTAATACTTTAAATTTAGGAAATTGCAAAATGGCCTAACATGAGCTTACTCTGGCAGAAATAGATGAGGGATGCCCAAAAGATGACATACCATTGTCACTGCGTATAAGAGCCGCCACTGCAACCGCCCTTGGAGCTGCTGCTGCTCGAGCAAAGTTGTTAGCAGACCAAGAAGACAGAGAGATTGAACATTTAGTGGCAACTATAATTGAAGCACAGGTTACAATCTCATGATTTCTGTATCTGCAATTTCCATCCCCATTAGAATTTCTCTGATTCGGTATCAATCTTGGGGATTAACCAATTTTTCTTTCCTCATTTGTTAAGTAGATTAAGAAATTGCAACACAAGGCTAAACATTTTGATGAACTGGAGCTTTTGATGGAAAAGGAACATGCTGAAATGGAGGAGCTAAAAGATTCTATCTTGACTGAACGGATTGATGTGCTACGGAGGACGTTTAGGTCTGGGATAACTAGATGGAAGGAATATCCTTATGTAAAATCTTAAAGATCAATTTGTGTGTATCTGTATAGTTTTGGTGCTATGTAGTGTATGATTGTACTATCATTTTACATCAAGGCCTGATTAAGTACTGTAAAATTTACTTTACCATTGAGCACTGTTAAATTTTAATCAGCTAAGCGCTTTTAGAAAGTTACCTTCGATAATAGTGACCTTTTTGTTCAGTTAGAAATTTTACAGACGTACTATCTTAAAAATAATCAATATTTTCTGGTCAAACAACTATTTTGTGTAAAAACAAAGCATCAATTTTACTTTTGGTACTTCTTTTCCCAAATCAATAGTCCCATGGGATGGGAAACTGTTATGGAGTAGAAATCCAGGTGCTTAGCGCAACCCCTCCTTCAAAAACAATTTATGGGCTTACTTAGTTGAGGCCCATAAGCCAACTATGGATCTAACAATCAATGGCCAGAATCTAATCTTCAAATTGGATGGTTCAGATTTATTAGGTCAAACACCATTTGACCCTATAAATATAGCATTCAATGCAAGCATTAAGGTACGCATTAACTAATACCAATACCTGCTTAAAGTGCTCACTAACTGACTTCAGCATCGGAGTGGTTGAGTAGGATCAGAATCTACCAACTACCTAGGATTGGACACTTCCAAAAGAAAGGTACATAACAAAAACATTACAAGCACTTGATCTCTAAACTGTTAAATAATTTGTAATTAGGTATCTACACTTTTGGGGTGTGTTTAGATGTAGGGTTTAGGAGGGAAGGGGAGGACTTGATTATCAAGTTTAAATGGAGAAAGTTATAAAATGTTTCTAAATAAAAATAAAGTGTGACTTGCAATGTTTTATCATTATCTATCATGGGTCAAACCCTCCAAAGCCTTCCCCTTCCAAACCCTCCCAAATCTCCCTCCCAAACATACCCTTAAATGATCTGTAGTTGAGTCTTTGATTTGTTATTGTTTTTGTGTATACTTCTTGCATTTTTTTGGTATAAACTAGGTATCCTCTGCGCGCAACTGCAAAGACTAATCCCCGGAACCGAGTATGACCACAATGGGCGGCAAAACTCTGAAATTGGTCAAATACATAAAATAATAATATAAAGTTAAAGAGAAACTTAGTTGGGGTGTAAATGATTTAAAAAAATAAACATGTGGGAACATCAAAGGAATAGATCATCGTGAGACATGAGAATTAATCAAAACTAACTCAATGGTCAATGGTTGCTTGGTTGGGTCAAGATCGCACACACCACAAGCTCATAACGCGCACAAGGAGTTTTTAATTTTCTCTAATTTAGAGCTCGTTTGTTACGGATTATTTTTTAAAAAAATCACTTTTTTTTTAAAAAAAATAATCATTTATGATTTATATTATCATTCGTTTTGTTATAGATTCTTAAAAAAATGAAAAAGCGAAAATAATCTAAAAAAGCTTTTCATATGAAAAAGCTGCTTTGAGTTTTTTCTCATGAAAATCAGTTTTTTAAGAATGATTTTTTTAAAAATAAGTTATTTTCAGTATGTTACACAAACACAAAACAACTTCTCATTTTCTTAAAAATCTCTAAAAACTAATCTTTAAATTATTTAACAACAAAATCACTTATATTTTAATCCGTAACAAACGGGTTGGTTACAATAGTGTTGGGATTGGTAGATGACATTTTTAGGTTTGAATCGAAAAGTTTTTCTTTTTCGTGCTTATGGGCTATGGAAGAATAATGTGTGGGGTCAAGTATATTTGAATTTTTGCTTGATAATTGGGCGCGAAATTGATCTTTGAATTTAAATTTTGAATTGTAAAGGGGCATTCATTTCAGAAATAAATAATTTATGGTGAAAATTATGGCAATTTATTGTGATCGACTCAGTGACAATTCATTGTGTAATATAAACGTTTTTATCTTTCAAAATGTTTTTATGACTATCGAATAATTCCATTTCAATGGAGATAATTTATATGATTAAATGCCATATTTACAACCTTGATATGGTTAAATTTTATTTTTTTAAAATTCCAAGTCAGCATGAAATAGGCAGATACACATTGACACGCCATCATTTTTTTATATATCTATTTTTTTTATCTTGACTTCTTTTGAACCTTGGTCTGTGAGACTGTGATATAATAACTAAATAACTAAATATTTGGAAAAAAAATTAGAGATAAGAATTTGAAAATAATATATTTGAATGATTTTTTTTGTTTTGCATAAATGATGATATATGTGAATGAGGGTGATATAAAAAATTGACATATATAAATTCAATGGAGAGAATCTCCTCCTTTATTTGTGATATACACATTCAATAGACCATTAATTATTACAACATAAGCATGAAACATTTCCATAATTGTTGGTCAAGAATAAATGGGCCATTATAGATAAAATGAATGTCATAATTAGAATTTATTTTTTGCCAAAGCAAATCGTTTGTTGATTTATTATTTTTTTTCCAAGTAAGCCACATGTAGCTAGGTGGCTTGTTGATGTGTACACGCTGGTTTTGTTTTTCATAGGTGGAAAGAGAATGTTAGCGTGAGTCATTCAAAGAGTTTTTTCATGAACATTAAATTGATAAAACAATAAAAAAATTGAGACAAAATTGAAAGGTTTAAAACATCAAAAAGTTATGTAACAAATGGAGTGGCAAAGCAACAATAGCATAGCAAGCAGAGAAATACATGAGAAAGATGGAAAGAGTTCGTAAAGGCTTAATTCAATTCACCAGTGTTATTTAATACATGAAATACGTATAAATTGCATCATCAGCGTAGAAAAGAAATGAATTACAGTATGAGAAATTCAACCTAAGCAAAGACAAATCTTTCCCGTAGAAGGGCCAAGTTTGGTGCAAGTTGCACTCTGAAATTTTTGACCAACAATTTTCTTGCATTGAGCAATGCACTCAGGAAGTGTGCAAGGGTTTAGTATTATCCCAAAAGCACCCTCCGTACGTTGTACTTGTACCTCAAACACCAACATTGTCACCACCAATATCATACACAACATCATAACAAAACTTTTACCCATAATTATTTTTGCTTCTCTTTCAAAATTGATTTTGGTTGCTTGAGATGATGCATGTGCCTCTTGTTATTACTATTTATAGATATAATTAAGGAGTTGTTTGGATGGAATTTTAGAACAATTCATTTGTCAAATGAGTCCGTTATGATTTTTAAGTAAGAAATTTAAATACAATAAAACAAGCATTAAAAGAAATTCAATATTTGTCATAAATTCAATAAATTCTTTTTATAGCAGTCCAAACACATCGCACGCGTTTGACTATGAAGTAAATTGAATTGATTTTTTTTTTTTTTTTGGTAATATTGAATTGATGTTTTTTATGGCCGGTTCTATTTTTATGGTACCAATTTTATGGTTGGTTCAAAATTTTACATTGATTATAAAAACCATTTACAATTAATTCAAATTAAATAAAATATAAGTCAAATATGTGTTTTTGACCATGCTATCCGTTTGTTTTAAATTTTGATAGAATTGATCTAAAAAAATGACGTTAGTAATTTATTTTTTGAGTTTCTTTTTTTTGACAATTTTTTTTTTGTTGAGATTCTTAGTAAATTTTACTTAGGAAAAACGAGTTAAAAAATTGTTTTGCGTTTGACAATGATATTTTAAAAGTGAGTTTAGAAATATTGAGTTTGTTTGAATGATAAGTGTAAAATCACTTTTTTTTTGAACATAGTGTAAAATCACTTTTGGTGACTATGCAACTGTGAGTGACCCATATTAGAATTAATTTTACCGAACGCAAAATTTAGAAATTATCGACTTCTATCGGAATCAATTCTAACCACCCATAATCAATTTTATATATCCTGATTACTAGTATGTACACCCGTGCCAACACGAGTATATATTTTATGTGAACGTAGCATCTTGATTGGTTGATTGAGTCGTTATCAAATTTTTGGTTGCCGTCTTCAGTCGTTTCATGTGATGCACACACGTTTCTTCAAAAAAACGGCGTCTTTCCTCCCACTTTAAGATATAAAATGGCTATGAATTTAGAATAGTTTCAAAAGTCGCTATTTTTAGATACATACTGAATTACGATAGACAACTTAAAACATAAAAAGGACCATCTATGTTGTCTAAAAGTCCAATTTTCTACTTTGTCAAAAAATATAGAAGGGACAATATTTAAATAAAACTGAAGTATAGTTTATTTATATCTAAGTTATTTGAAAAATATGGGGGCCAATATTGGATAAAAACATATACAGGGATCAAATCTCCCTATTTTGTGAAATAGCAGGAAATAAATTATATAGTAGACTATTGGATTTTCAGGGATATTGTATACAACTCTAATAAGCTGCTTAAAAAAGGTTTTATATCTTGAGTTTATATGCTGTGTTTTTATAATGTGTTGGTGTTAGAGTTTAGGTTTTATTCTGAATGACAAATTAGCCTGCATTTTAGCGCCCCCATTAATAAGGTATTATTACGGTAATTGATTAGTCAAATATTCTTTGACTGAAATCACACAATGAAGCTGAACAGATTATGTGCCCACAAATTAGGTGTGGTAACACTATGTAGCTGTTGAATAATAAGCTTGTGAAATGCGGTCCTAGTTAATGTGGTATATATGGAGAATAATTATGATGAAAGGTAACCAATTCTTGGCGAGTAATAATTGTAGTAAGTAGTTTCACAGCAAAAATTCATATGAACCTATTTCCACGAAATAGGTTAATGATCCTAGGCATCATAGGATTTAGAATACCGCATATGTGACTATTAATATTTTTAAGGAATATGCAATTTTTTTAACAAAAATGAATCCATCGACATTTCATGTACTTACTCCATTATTTCCTGAATTTTATAAAAAGACAAATTAGCGAGTATCATCGTGTAAATCTTGATTCCTTTAGATCGAAGGCATTTGGTGGCTCACATACTACCTATTTTTCCTTTAAAAGGTACTATATTGAACACTCTAAAAAACATTGAAGCTGTGTACTTATTATGCTGCTTTATTTAATTTGATCAATATATCACCATGGGCGAATGACTTAGGACTCATGTAGTTGAGTAAAATCAAAGAATTAATGTAGGGTGACCATGGTCCAAAATGTATTCAATTGATTACACTGTTCTTAGATGCCGTTTGCCCTCGGTGTGAGCACACTGTGGGAAAATAAATATTATTTTCTGATCCCTACAAATGCTTGTTCTATTGAAAATATATGTTAGAGTAATGTGCAACTCTAAATGAAAGTTAAGCAATGTCATGAACAACTTGGGGTCATTTTGCACTTTTTAGGACGCGGTTTATGTAAACAACTGTAAACCTCTCAGACTATAGATCCCCAAAATATAAATGCTGAACGCCAGAGTATACACGACAATCAACTAAAGCCTAGAAATATCAAGTGGCATAACTCGCAACATAAAAAAATCCATTAGAAAACTATCTTATTAATTAAATATAGTTCTAAAGACTCCAAGGTGTGTATATGCGTTTTCTGAAACCCACGCCCCTTCCAACACATCCGGCACGATTGGGAGCTATATCCCGCCACGTGGATAGCCTGGGCCAAACGGAACTGCTACAGAAATAGCCTCGTAGTACAACTCCCAATCCTGTTCATTGAAACATTGACATACATAGTCAATCAACTTTAAAATAATAGTAATATAATATTGACAATAGTTCAAATTTGCAAGATATGCGGAAGTTTAACGGAATAGGTCTATATGATTTATGGGATTAAAAAATTACCTCTGTTGTCATTCGGAAAATTGTATAGTCGGTGACAAAAGCAAGATGCATACATAGCCTAGTGACTATGACGCCATTTCATCCGTTGTCCGCGCGTGCAATGGTAGTCGGTATTTTAAAGAGATAATTCCCGAACCAAGTACCAGCGAGTGCGAAGGGATCTTCAACCTTGAGAATAGTGTCGATAAAAAGGGTAATTGGTCAATTTGACAATTAAGGCGACACTTTAAAGAACAATATACAAACTTAAAGTGCAACGTTGTGTCAAATGTTGGTCTACGAATTAGCTAAAAAAATATTTAAATCGATATATTTTCAAACATCTTTAGTGCAACGCGATGACACTTGCTTGATGACTAAGGATATTTTGTGATAAAATTCCCAAATAAGTAACTAATGAAGTAACTCAAAAAATGAAATAATTGGGACTCTAACCAAGGAAAAAACTAAGGAAACAACTCCAAATTGAATTATTTGGGAAACTAACTTTGTAAGAACAGTATATGATCAAATTGCATAATAGGGAACAATCTGAAAATGACTCTAAAATATAATAATTGGGATTCTTCAATAAACTAATTTTAATGACACGTGTTTAGGTTAGGATCTTGAACAGTAGATGATGAAAATGCATAATAGGCAACTAATGAAATAACTCTAACTATTTACAGTAAGATCGAAAATAAAATTATTGGATCTCAAATTCATGTTAAGTTAAGTATGCTACCGGATGCCGAGGATC
This sequence comes from Oxytropis ochrocephala, assembly GCA_020916435.1. Lineage (NCBI taxonomy): Eukaryota > Viridiplantae > Streptophyta > Magnoliopsida > Fabales > Fabaceae > Oxytropis > Oxytropis ochrocephala. The sequence goes on along the minus strand of CM037089.1, from coordinate 11,596,043 downwards.
ATGGCCAGGTAGATGCATGTCGTAGAATTGGACCTTCGCCATGCCTCTAAGTGCGAGTACAGTGGTTCCGGTGTGATCCCGAACGGTCACATCAATGCCGGACCTACAATAAAAGAAAAAAGATGATTTCAGAATATTATAGTAAACATATCGCCTGAGTAGTTTCATAATAGCATGTACAACAAAACTACCATTGCAAATGAAATTCATACTGAGACAACAATTTATCAATGAAGGTTGTACGATCGAGCACTCAATGATGAGCCACTATTATTGAAATTCCAACAGACAAAGATTTGATGTTCTAATTCAAAACTATATTTAGGCAAAATCATATGCACTTGAAACGTGCAAAATTTCAAAGAGTCAATATGGATATTGGGGCAATATCTATAACTTTAAATGATTCAAAAATAAAGACTCAAAATTTCAAATAGTCAAGATGGAAAAATCTTAGTATCAAAATGATTCAAATTCTACTGCAACAATGATAGAGCTCAACCATGTAATGCTTTATATAAGTTTTATGTAGTAGTAGCAATCTTATGTTTCTTCAGATTGGTGCGTAGACACGCTTGGTAAGACATTGAGTTTCGTAGGAGCCTGGTTTTTCGACACATGGTACATGGGACGATTGATTCCCGAACCATGGCAATTGTGGGGCAGCAGCCCACTTTGATCGCTTATATGCAATGTATTTCTGTGTATAAAAGTCATATGACAAACAGTGAGCACAGATATTATTAAATACTACAAATCTGTGGAGTTCAATATATCATGCGTCAGCAAGGTAAGCATGTTTATACCTCTTCATCCATGTCGAGACTTGCGAAATCATCGACAATGTCCCCAACCATGCAGATCTGGTCGACGATACATCGGCTAGTGAAGTGGCCGCTAATCTTGAATACACATGTACGGAACCAGCGATCATTGAGTGCATACGGGTCCAGAATCTGCAAAAAGAACTCACTTCAGTTAATTGTCGCAACAAAGGGGAATGGAAATCGACAGTGTAAATTGAGAAAAGATCGAAAGTTTGGTAGTTACTAGTTCATCTACTTCATAAGTATGTAGGTGGTGTTCATAAAAGTCAAAGGCAGCGTCACCCCGTAGCGAGAAGTACACTCTACCAGTATGGTCTTCAACAATGCAGTCAATTCCTACCCTGCACGAAATCGTTCTGGTTAGATAACTATGATTACATGCCCGCATCAAGTTTAAATTGATCAACAAAGCTAGGTTCAAACTTACGCCGAGGTTGATAGGATTCGAATCGTATGAGCCACCACCACACGTGCATTGCGACCTAGATGCAATTGTAAGTAAAACAAAATCGGTTTACAAACCTTTACATATTCAAAAACGTGACATTACTCATAGGATCTTATCATTGAAGAAACAAACATCACCGCAAAGACGTGCGTAAGCTTATGAAATATAGTATTTACCAAAACTATTGTTTATAATCAATAATATCTATATTTCTACAAAGTGCATTAATATAGCCACCATAAAAATAAAACTCTAAGCTACTAACTAATACCAATTTAGCCATACATTTCTAACAAAAACTGAGGTTGCAGTGACTATATACACTATAGTATGCACGGTAAACTCCCTTCAACAATTGAATCAAATCCATAGATACACAAAGAGTGAATATAGTAACAGTAAACAATTAGAAAGAGTGTATATAGTCAAGTTAGTGATCTATATTTTGTAATAAAATATAGATCATACATATGAGTAGAATATTTTTCAAGAACACACAAGTGAATACCTAGATCATATATAGGAATGAAAATATAGATCATACATAGAGTTACAGTAAACAATTAGAAAGAATGGATATAGCCAAATCTATAGATACACAAAGAGTGAATGTAGTCACAGTAAACAATTAGAAAGAGTGAATATAGCCAATTTAGTGACATATTTTAAAATAAAATATAGAGCATACATATAAGTAGCATATTTTTCAAGAACACACAAGTGAAAATATAGATTATATTTAAGATTGAAAATATAGATCATACATACAGTCACAGTAAACAATTAGAAAGAGTGGATATAGTCAAGTTAGTGGTATATTTTTCGTTAAAATATAGATCACCCATATAAGCAGTATATTTTTCAAGAACACACGAGTAAGTGAAAATATAGCATCATATATAAGTGAAAATATGATCATATAAGCAAAAATATAGATCATACATATCAAGTGAAAATATATATATCATACATATCAAGTGAAAATATAGACCATACAGATAAGTAGCATGTTTTTCAAGTTAGTGTAATGTTACCATTGCTTGGACACCGGTCTTCAAATAGGCAATGTTAACATATTCGTACTGTTGGAAGAAGTCATCAAAGTATGCACGGTGGTGATCCATGAACGATGGCTGAAAAAATAAGATATTATACGTATCAACGTAATTGTAATTCTACCATAAAGTCATTATTATATAAAAAAAAACTAAAATAGAACTGAGACACCATTTTTGTTCACCTTGCTTTCTCCAATCCTCTATAATGGATTGAAACAGAAGCTCTTATTTTTGTTTACAAAATAAGGAGTGATAATCAAAATAATGAGTGAGAATAAAAAATAAAATCAAAATAATGAGTGTTAATTTGACATAAATTTAGTGAATCAAAATGTTTAATGCTTTGCTCATGAACCGTTTTCAATCAATTGTAGCCATTGGATAAGTTTTCAGTCAATTGCACCTCGCTGATCGATGGTTTAAAAAAATTTGTAACTGTTAAAAATATTTTGTACATTTAATGGACATTAATACAGTTTAATGGATATTAATACACTGATCGGTTTTCTCATCTGATATAAAAATAACCAGCCGCAATTTTATGCAACCTAATCAAACCAACCGTTGGATCTAAGTTTGAGTTAGAAGACTGTTGTTTTTCCGTAAATAATTTGGGCCGTTAGATGTATATATGTGGCTTTCCCAGCAATTTCCTGACGTCGGCTAAGCCATGTCATTTTTAAAATGCTAGCGTGGCTTTTTTAGGTTCCAGCGTGACTTTTTCGACTGGTGACATGGATTTTTTGATAGTTGAGGTGTCAACTCTCAATTGTATATAATAAAGATAAAGATGTAACCCAAACACATGAAAAAAAAATTCACGTTGTTTTTTGTCCAAGAATTGATTCTCAACCCTAAAGTTTTAACCAAATTAATGAGCACTTGGTATTTTCAAACTCCAAATAAGACTAGGTGCTTATCCTATGCACCACTTGGTAAGTAGTGTATGTATGCTTCTGAAGGTCATAATTAAAAATAACAGCCCATCGACACTTTCTCAACCCTCCCCATCCCCGAATCGCTCCTTGTCAATCCTTCATTCTCGACCCCACCTTCTCCCCCACAACCCAACCTCCAACGCCCAAATCATAAAAAAATGGCGTTGGGAGAGACAATATTGTTTCAAAAAGGGTAATAACGGAAAAATAATATGTTTAAATTTCTATACGATCTTCCTCGACTATCAAATGAAACTTAACCGACTTTGTCAGCCCAATGCATTGTACAACCCAATACATCTTACTTGCACCGTATATGACTCTTCAACGCATTCAACACCATCCCCAACAAAGTAGAAGCAGATCTTCATTGTTTCTAAGAGGGGTATATATGGGCTCCCAAGTTTTTTTGTTTTCTTCATTGATATAAGAAAATGAACGATTTCATTTAGAGAGAGATAGACAAAAAAATCATGGTGGCCATAGAATTTAATGTATAATAATAATAATAATAATAATAATAATAATAATAATAATAATAATGAATGTTAATTATGCCACCATGAATTTTGTATTTATCTCTCTAAATGGAATATTTTCATTTCTTTTGAGAAATGAAGATGATGGTGACCCCAATTCCCATGCTATGCATTGGTTTTAGAAATTTATTGTAATTATGTTGGTAAATTAATACAATGTTAAAATTTTAATGCTATATTATGTATGGTTATAAAATAATAAATGTTAAATTGATGAAAATAAAGTAATTTTTATTTAATGTTAAATGGAAATACAATTTTTGTATTGATTTTTTAGAAAAAAAAATAATAATAATGTTATTATTATTATTATTATTATTGATTAGTGCTTATATTTACATTTCTACTTGGTCTTATCTTAAGTTTTAAGATAATGAAACTTGACACATAATAAAAAAAGACATGGAGACCTTAAAATAAAATTGACGTAAAAACAAAGAAAACCAAAACAGATTGACAAAAAAATTAGAGAAAAACCAATGTGAAGATCTCATAATATATATTGAGAATAAAAAACTGAAACTCAAATATCCATATTTCTACAAATAATATTAATGGTATGTACCACAAAAAGAGTCATTTGTTTTCCTACAAATTGAGGATAAATACTTAATTAGCTGACGTTATTCAGTGTTGACGATGATGATAAGAAGGTAATTAAGGACTTGGTTTGAGCTGGACGATAACGACGATGGTGGAAGGTAATTAAGGACTTGGTTTGAGCTGGACGATAACGACGATGGTGGAGGAGTGATTTAGAGTCCGTTTATTACTGATTGTTTTAAGAAAAAAAATCACTTTTTAAAATGATGAAATAATAATTTTAAAGAAAATTAAATACAAAAGTAAATAGTGAATTTATTATTAGTATTATTATTATTATGATAAACAAATACAAATTAACCTCCACTTTTTGCTTTTCGGTTTGGTTTGGTTCGGTTTTGGTTTTCTAATCTTTAAAAAAGTAATTTTCCGATTATTTTACATGACAATCACTTTCTCTAACCTTAATAATTTTAAAGAATACTTAAATACAAAAGTAAATGTCCCTAATTATTATGATAAACAAATACAAATTAACCTCCACTTTACTTAAAAATCCTTAAAACTAATTTTAGATTATTTTACTAAATCATTTCTCTAACATCCCTAATGAAATTGGAGGATCAAAATTACAGCAAATGAAAAATCAAAATAAAAAAATTAAAATTAAAATTACGGATTTATTAAAATTGGGAGATCAAACTTGCGAAAAATAAAATGAGATTGAGAACTAAAATTACAATTTTGATAAAATAGAAGGACCAAAAGTGCATTTATTTAATCCTAAAATAGAACCACTTGAGTATCGAATTAAAGTGATGATGTGTTTTTTTTCTTGACAAGGATTGATGATTTGTTATTAGTTGATGATGTGTTTTTTTATCTTTTAGTGCTTGATTTCAAGGATTGATTTTTGATTTGTTATTAGTGTCTTTGGTCCTTTTTTGAATAAATAAATAAATAGTTAAATATTTAGCTGGATATGTAATTTTAATTTATTATTCCATTTATTTTTTGACAATAAAAATAGTATTAATATGTTTTTATTATTAATCTTAGCAATCCATTCCATTCCATTCCATTCATTCATTCGCTACTGTAAAAAAAAACAAATTAGGGACACTTATTTTTAGTAGTATCCATTAATTTGTGCAGGTCCATTAATTCCTAAGATTCTATTACTACTAATTTTTTGCATTCCATTAATTCCTATATATTAATTCTGCGTGTAAGCTAGCCTATTTTTGGGGGATGCACACTTAATTTTCGCATTCCATTAATATTTTTTTTGTCACAATTGTACTGATAATTTTTTATTAAAATTTAATTAATAGTATTTATTAACCATTAACTCCTGCAAGCATTTTAATATATACGAAATTTCACTCACACCATCTCTTGCATTCTTCTCAATGTCTCTCTCAACAACTAAAAAGAAAAAAAAAATTTTTTAGCTTTTCACTTTCTCTTCTCGCATAATCTTATGTTGGATTGCTCAAGTTACAAGAGAAATATGAGAGCCAAGTTGTTGTGTTTTCTCTTTCTCAGCACTTTTTTCTATAGTTGCTATGTATTTGCAGTATTCACTTTTCTTGGACCTTCATTCTCTCTATCTCTTTTGTGTAAGCATCTAAAACTGATTGATTTTGTTGTGTACGTTTCTATCTCTCATTTCCTCTATTATATTTTTCTACTTATTGATTTATATATATATATATATATATATTATTCAGACTCTCTTGGAACTGAATATGATGGCAATCAAGATGTGGTTGATGTAGATGCTTCTACATGTTCTTCAATTTCTAATGGTAAGTTTTAACTATTCACATCTCTTTTATTTTAGCTAGTTTTTTATTTTTAGTTGCAATATTTTCTTTTAGTTCTTCAATTACGTTGTCTATTGTGCACAAGTATCTGAATTGAAATATTTTAGTTCAAAAAATTACATTACTCCCAAAAATTGTTTTATCCAAACATAGTGTAAGGGGAATTATTGGCCAAACCGTTGAGGGAGATTTAGTCTTATGCAAAAAAAAAAATTATATTTACAAAAATTAATTTAATAAAATAATAGCTATTATACAATGATAAAATAAAGTTAAAAATATTAAAATAGACATTTCTTTTCAAAATAGATCAAAACTTAAAATAAACAAAATTATGAAACAAAATCAATGAATATATTTGCATAAAATAAAATAAAATAAATAGTTAATGTGTTGTTGAACGGGTTTCGGGCGGGTTCGGGGTGAGTATCGACATCCTCGACCGTCCCCCGCCCCATCAGCCAGGGTATTCCTCAACTCGGGCTCGGGTCGGGTGGGTGCACCGCGGGTCGGCCATTTGTTCTTGCACATGCGCCATGTTTGATTCATGTGCTGGACTTCACCTATTGGGTATCTTCAATTACAATAGAGATACCCATTTTACTTGTTTTTTTTTTCTGCTATGTATTTTTAGTTCTTCAATTACGTTCTCTTCTTCATCACTTTTCTCTCTTGTTGCTGTGTATTTACACTCCTTTTCCTTGGACTTTCATTCTCTCTATTTTCTTATTTTTCAGACTCTTCTGGAACTAAAAATGATGGCAATCAAGATGGAGTTGATGTAGATGCTTCTATACGTTCTTCAGTTTCTAGCAGTAAATTTTTTAATTATTCATATCTCTTTTATTCTCTATCTTAATTCTTTATTTCAACTCTGTTTTCTAAATTCTATTCATGCTTAAATTCTCATTTTTAATTTTATTTATTAGATTTTATAATTATTTCTCAATTTTGTTATGTTCTTATTTCTGTTTTAAACTTTACTATTTTTAAACTTAGTTTTTAGTTATGGTATCTTTCAATTCTATTTTTCTTTTTTCTTTTTCTTCTACTTTTAAATCCTCTCATTTTATTAAACTTTTCATTTTGGCTTGTTATCTTTTACTTCTATTTGTTTCCTTTTCTCTTATACTTGTTTTAAATTTCGGTTTTTTAATTCTATTATGTTTTAATTATAATTATTATTTTTTCTTTCTATTTTCCCCTTCATATATATATATATATATATATATATATATATATATATATATATATATATATATATATATATATATATATATTACTTATGCACTATATTAGTTTATAGTAATATTTTCGTCTTCCTACGTAATTATAATTCCTTTTCTCTTACGATTCAATTTGTGATTTTACGAGTTACCATCTTGTTACTCCCTCTGATTCTACGTAATTTCTTTTATAGAATCTTATAATCCAACTTTCGATTCTACGAGTTACAATTTTGTTACCCCTTCCTATCTTACGTAGAATCTCAGTTTTGATAACCCTATATACAACAATTGTGATAATTTTTTATACATATTATAATGTTTCTTAATTTTCTCGTAATACAGGAATGATAAGTTGTGATAGAAGTGGCTATGGTTCTGATATCTGTATGATGAAAGGTGATATAAGAACACACTCACCTTCCTCTTCAGTCTTCATCTATAACTCAAGAAGCTCCAATAATATTTCAAGCATTATTGAAGACAAAAAAGGTCATGAAGAAGATCAACTAATTCTCCAACATGAAAAGATAAAGCCATATACTAGAAAATGGGAGAAAGGTATAATGGAAACCATTGATGAGTTAAACCTCATTTCAAAGAAACTGAATTTGGAAAATGATGCTGGTTGTGATGTTCAACATGATGTTCCAGCTGTGTTTTTCTCTAATGGTGGATACACTGGCAATGTTTACCATGATTTCAATGATGGAATTATACCTTTATATTTCACTTCTCAACATTTCAACAACAAAGTTGTGTTTGTGATTCTTGAATATCATAATTGGTGGATCATGAAATATGGAGACATCTTATCTCATCTATCGAATTTTCCTCCGATCGATTTTCGAGGAGATAATCGGACTCATTGCTTTCCAGAAGCCATTGTTGGTCTCAGAATCCATGATGAGAAAGGTAACAAGAGCATTGTTGATTTTAGAAACTTTTTGGATAAAGCTTATTCGCCGCGAATTAAAGGACTCATTCGAGACGAGGAAAAAGAAGCACAAGTGAAACTTAAGGAACAAAGATTGCAAGAAAGTACATTGAATAAACCAAAATTGGTTATTATCTCTAGAAGAGGTTCAAGATGTATAACTAATGAGAAGTTTCTACTGAAGATGGCAAAAGAAATTGGATTTAAAGTAAATGTCTTAAAACCTAGCAAAACATCAGAATTGGCAAAGATTTATAGAACACTGAATGAAAGTGATGTAATGATTGGTGTTCATGGAGCTGCATTGACACATTTTATGTTCATGAGACCTAGTTGTGTGTTTATTCAAGTGATTCCTCTTGGTACTAATTGGGCAGCAGAATATTGTTTTGGGGAATCTGCAAGGAAACTTGGTTTGAAATACATTGGCTATGAGATTCTTCCTAGAGAAAGCTCTTTATATAAGAAATATGGTAAAGATGATCCTATTTTAAGAGACCCTAAAAGCATTACAAAGAAGGGGTGGGAATATACAAAAAAGTTCTATCTTGATAGTCAAAATGTTGTGTTAAATCTTAAAAGATTCAGAAAAAGGTTGGATACGGCTTATGAGTATACACTCTCCAAATCAAAGTTGAATCTCCAACACCTACCAAACTGAATTTCAATGGTTTGTTTCACTTTCTTCCGTGTTCATTCTAGAAATAGCGTTTGAGCATAACATTTGATCAATTAGTCTAGCAAGACTAGTTTATAGTATTTTTTTCGTAAGTTGTTTGTTTTTCTGAAACACTAGTAGTGTTTGAACCTATAGCATTTCATGTTTTCTCTCATTTTTACCATTATTACTTTAATTTAAATTCCTCATTTATCTTTCATGAAATGATATACTATCTCATATTTAAACATTAATTACAAATCTATGTCTATTTACGTTATTTTATACTTATAAACTAGTTTATAATTAAAAAATTTAAATCTGTATTGGATTAATTTTTTTAAACGGAATTATGTATTAAAACTTAAAGCGTTGTGATTTTATTTACAAACCATATCTATCAATACTTTCGTCAACTAAAAATGCTTACTTCCGTTAGTCATATAGTAAATCCGTTTTGAATATTTCACTATGGATTTATCTACCAAATAGATAAATTTGTTGTCTAATTTTTCTCAACAGATTTATCTATTTGAAAGATAAATCCGTTTTGGGATAAAATTAGGGGTAATTTGGTCTTTTCACAGGGGTTGTGGAGGTATTATGTTTAGAGGTGTGGGTCCAAAAGATAAAACCCTTAAAAATAACAGCCCATCAACACATTACCAACCCTCCCCAGCCCCAAACCCCTCCTTGTTGATTCTTTCATTCTCGACCCGACCTTCTTGTTATGGACACAAAGAACATTGAGATTCAAGACTTTGCACTTTTATCAATAACAAGAGCAAGAGAAAAGAAGACTAAAGAACAATGGGAAGATCAAATGATTAATTTTCTTAAAGATAGAAAATGTTCTAAAATTGATCATTCCCTTTTAAATGCTCTTGTAGTTGAGATTTCATAGGAATTTAATAATTGCAATAAGCCAAACATTTTTAGGCATGTTATTTCTTTTTTTTTTGGTCAATAAACTATTTCCCTTTCTTATAAGCCTAATTGTGAAAGACCTAATTGAGAAAGTGAGAAGAAAAAACTCTTAAATGTGACTTTTACCATTTTATCCTCACCAAACTATGAGACACAACTCTCTCTTCCCTATTTCTCTCCTATTTCCCTAAAACCAAACAACCCTCCTAATCTACTCTAATTCTCTCATCTTTCTCTCCTAATCCAAACACACCCTTAGTGAGTGGTGAAGACTTTTGTTCTTGTTACTTGTTTGATCATATTCTTATCACTAATACAATTTTGGAATCATTTTTAGAGGTTTGGACTAATCCATATCCATTGACAAAACTATTAAAAAGTATAAAATATAAATACAGTCATGGATCAAGACAGAATTGGTTTAAGTATGGCATCAGAGATGGGTTGTGATAAAAATATTCTTAGGATGCTAATACAAACTTCATATTTTCACTATCATAAATCATCCATGACATAACTTTTCATATAATCCCTACTATCTAAATCATCTTACTTCCTGGGGAAATAACATATTTAGAGATGTTCAAAAGAAAGGAAGTTTTTTCCAACTGTAACCCCTAGAATAAGAAAGAAATATTTTCCAAAGTTGGATGCAGAGTCACTCTACGTATCTATCTAGGTCTTCCAAACTTATTGGAGAGATCCAATAAGGGATAAAAGGAAAAATAATTTTAATTAGTAGCTCAAGCTATTCCTACACATATATATCATGAGATGCTTTTCTTCATCTGTGAGACATATATAAAAATTCTGGAGCATGAAAAAAACAGAACGAAAATACTATAGTATAGAGTTTTGGAATTTGGTATTATTACTTTCGTGTTAGGCTAAGTTGAAATTACAGCACATATATATCATATAGGTGAAAGGTGACTCAAGAAAGGAATCATATACACATACAGACATACACATAGATACATAAAATTAACATAAATAAAAATAAGTTGCCAAATAAATAACCCATATCCACTGCTCCCAATTCAATAATACGCCTCCTGATCAAGACAAAATCACGATCACTATATATGATAAATCAAAATTAATTATATCAAAAATGAAAATTAATCATAGTATAGGTGCATTAAACTTACTTTCTTGGGGATGATAAATTCAACGAACTTCTTCTTCCCCTTAGGTGACTTTTTGTTCTGTTGCTGGTTCTGAGGATGATGGTGGTCCCTGTTGGTGGTGTGAGTGACATGTTTTCGTATGTGGTCTCTAACAAACCTTTCATACAAGTAAGCAGCACCTTTGAATTGTGGCAAGACCAGCCAAGCAGCTAATAAGAGCTTGAGATCGTACCAAATAGGTATCCACTCTAAAGCAGGTTGAAGAATCATTTCCCCAAGTGTGAGGAATGAATAGATTATCCAATAAGCTAGCCATTGTTCATCATCCACCTTTGATGGACTCTCTATCGCTACCACCGATGCATACAAAGGGTACAATAACGTCACAACCGGCCTGCAAAGGAATTCATTAAGAATCAGTTAGAAGATTATAATATAAATAAATAAATGTTGAACACAAAAGAGAATTAATGCATACCCAGCAAGAGAATGAAGCTGGGTGATCAAAGTCCACAACTTGGTCATGATTTTAGAGAGAAGGAAGAAAACTACTGTAACACAAGAAAGAGAGAAGTGGAAGAAATAGAGAAAACGGTTAAAGTGAGGTTAGTTCAGGTTTGGGGCGGTTGGAAAGTGGTTAACACAAGAAAAAAGTGGTTCATATAATAATGTTTGTGGATTCCACCCTGCGGGGATGGAGGGACAGGTGGGGAAAGAAGAGCAAGTATCGAATTCTGGCTTTGACGTGTCATGTTTAATTTAGCACCGTCCAAGATCATCCCAATTTTATTACTACTTTTATGTCATTGTCAATTCTAATCATGCTATTATTATTATTATTATGAAAATATTAAATAAATTGTAATCATGCTTCCTTGCTTCCCCAAAGAAGCAGACACGTGTGCACACTTTTTAACCACAGCCAAGTTGACGACACGTGGCAACTAATGAGCCTCCTGATTCTCAATTTCTTGCCAGGTGGTCCTATGAAGATTGAGGATTAATGCCTCTTCGTTAAAATTGATGTGGATAGTTGATTTTAATCCAAGATTTTAAACCAAGATCACAATATGTCATATATCAACAAATCCCTATTTTTGTTTTTTTTTTATGAAAAATATGTACTTATGTTTGAAAGAATTAAAGGTGGACTAAACATTTTTTAAAAGAAAACAAAATTATGGATGGTGAAATGAAAAAGATAAAAATAGGGGTGTGAAAAAGATAAAAGTACTTATGTACTCGTCAGTTATTTTTATTAGTGGGTCTCACTCTCACATCATTTTTTATATAATACCACTAGCAAAACTACTAAATCCAATTAATTTGACCACTACCGATTGTCAAAAAAAGCAATACCGCTAACAAAAATTCCAAAAAAAAGATTTCCTAAAAATAAATATTAAATCTCATCCGTTATATTTCGACAGCTCTCACCAACAAAAGCTTTTTTTTTCCGAGAACACCAACCGGAGCACTAATGAGGCCGCCATTATTATAAGAAGATATCACCATTATTACATCTCATTTTCTTTTTTCTTTATTTTTACTATAATCTACTATAATAAAAATAGGATACTAACTCTCCACCAAAGTTACTATAATACCTTCCTTCCATTTACTTTTTTTTCTCACTAACTTTTTTTATTAGTGGGCACCACTCTCACATCAAATTACTAAACACAATTAATTTGACCACTACCAATCGTCCAAAAAAGCGATACCGCTAGCAAAAATTTCAAAATAGTTTTTCCTAAAAAAATAAATAATTAAATCTCATCCACTTTTTTTCGTGAGCTGCACGGGAGCAGCAACGAGAGCACCATCGATAGCGCCAAAAAGCAGCAAAAGTTGTTTGCCGCGCTAACGCGCGCAATAAATTTTTTTGTTTCAAAAATAAAAATTATATTTTCTAAAAAATCAGTAATTAAATAAACTTAATAAAAGTAATTTAAATTATGTAGAATTTGTTATTTACTTTAATCTACCCAAAACTACTGAACCCAATTAATTTGACCACTACCAATTGTCAAAAAAAGCAATATCGCTAGCAAAAATTCTAAAAAAAGATTTCCTAAAAAATAAATATTAAATCTCATCAACTTTTTTCCATCAACTGCATGGGAACGACAATGAGAGCAACAACGACAGCGCCAACGAGATGACCAACAGAAGCGCAACGGGAGCGGCAACGAGAGCGCCAACAGGGCGCTAATGAGACCGCCATTATTATAAGAAGATACCACCATTATTACATCTCATTTTATTTTTTCCTCATTTTTACTCTATTATAAGATGATCGATACCGACTTTTTTTAAAACTTTTTGCAACACAACAATTTTAATAAATTTTAAATATCGCCTTTTATGAAAATTTTCCTTTTCCTTTTATTATATTTTGCAACTTTCAAAGTATTTATTATTTCATAGCAAATTATAATAAATACAGTAACGCCCGTGTGTATGCACGGGTAAAATACTAGTTTTTTTTATGAAGGAGAGGCTATTTGGATGACCAATAATGGGTGTCGAAACTAAATTCTAAAAGTAATGAAAGCCCAAAAAAGAGGACACAAGATGCATATAAGGGCTACAAATAGAAGAATAAGCCCACCCATTTCCTACCCCACCCAACTTTTATTCAGATCTCAACTAAGGCCCCAACTTCTTACAACCCCCTCTCTACTTGGTGGACACCTCCAGCACTCCAATATCCCCAAAATACACTTTTTTCCAGAAACTCTGAATGGTTGACCTCAAAATCCCGAACCGGTTCGGTTCGTAAGGTCCGAACCTAGTAAGTTCAATATTTGGGAGTATTTTTGAAGATACAACACTCGGTGGTAAACTTCCGAACTTGGAAACCATATATCGGCGTCTGCCGGAGCTTCACAGTGACGGTTGTTGGAGCTCTACCGTCCGCCAGAGCTGTGTCGTTAGGCGCCACTGCCACCACCACCATATATAAGCTTCAATTTAATTATTTATAATATATATATATATATATATATATATATAATAATTCACACAATATCCATTGGTCAGTTTAAGCAGTTCTCCGATGAGGGATTTGATTTGCTCCCTCACCCTAGAAGCACCCTATAAATATAGAAATAAAAAGATAATTATTTTTGAAAATAAAAAAATAAAATTCTGCAGCAATAAAAAATATAAATATTAAGACAATTTTTTTGACTCATTATTTTTTTTATTAGAAGATTTTTTATATTTTAAAACTATTAATGGATGGATTGGATATCCCTCCATTAAAAAGTTGTTAATGGATGAATTAGATTGAATTTTTTTGGTACAATCTTAATAATATAAATTTTTAAATGGATTTCTACAATGTATCTATTATAATTCAAATTCATATTCATCCAAACCATCCGTTTTAACACCGCTAGTTTCCTCCACATCAGTCATCACTATGATAAGAAAATTTCTCTATTTTCGAAATCTACTTTCCTGTCGGCTAAGAAAAATATATTTGAATAAAGTTATATTTTTCTCACCAATAAAATATATAGTGTGGAAGAAAGTGTATAAAAAACATTGATTTTGTCTTCCAATTCTAAACTACTCCTATTCTGAAGGACATTATAAGATTTTCTATATTAGAAACAAGCCTAGATTCACACACAATGTTTCTATTTTAATCTTGCAAGTTAACGATAGATATTTCGCTCTTATTTTCACTCTTACACACAAATTAAATCTCCTCCTCCTTTTCTTGTCTTAATTAAGCTACTCTTTCTAATAATTCAATAGTGGATACACCTACACAAGAAACGTGAACTAGATTTATATTCAACATTACTTTTTGTCATTTTTCTTATTTCTTGAATTCAACTAGCCTATTAATTTCCTTGTGATTTCAGTTCTTAAAAAGTACTCCTAACAACATCATGGAGGCAATAAACAACATTGATTCGCAATTTCCTAGGAATCTGAGCAATGCAAAGAAGAAAAATTCGATGACAACAAGAGAGGCTTTGAGTTTGAGGGTGAGTTTTTATTCTCCACGCAACAATAACATAGGAAACAACGAACGAAGATTTTCATTGGTGATTACAAATTGTAATGGTAGTAGTCCTCATAAAGTGCACACAATCAATGGAACCAAGGTGAATGGTATAAACGTGGCAGAGATTCCTTTAGAACCTAGCAAGTTTACAAATGAAAGCAGAACAACAGATGTTGCTCTTGTCACAAATGGAAAGTTTGTGGAAGGAAGGTTTGTGTTTAGGCAAATCTTTGTTATCAGGTCTTATGAAATTGGACCAGATAAAACTGCTACCATGGAGACACTCATGAATTTTCTTCAGGTTAGTTTCACAATTCTAGTATAAACACCTTGCTAATGATTTTTTCTTATGGAGAGTTTGCATCAGAAGGATTTATACGTTTATATATGCTAAAAAAACATTTTACAGGAAACTGCTTTAAATCATGTTACAAGCTCTGGGATAGGAGGAGATGGATTTGGAGCTACACGTGAGATGAGCATTAGAAAACTTATTTGGGTTGTTACTCGCATTCAGGTTCAAGTGCAAAGATATAATAAATGGTAAATATTTATAATAATATGCTAATTCTATCCCTTTCTTACATATAGAAAGGTATTATGGTGATGATTTTATGGTTCAAAATATAAATGTAACAGGGGAGATGAAATTGAAGTTGATACTTGGGTTGATGCAGCAGGAAAGAATGGAATGAGAAGAGATTGGATAATTAGAGATCGTTATACTAGAGAGATCATAACAAGAGCAACAAGGTACAATATTTCTTTATTTTCATTCTTTTTAACCAGTCTGACATAAATATTTTCCCATTGATTACAGCACATGGGTGATAATGAATAGAGAGACAAGAAAACTATCGAAGATACCTGAAGAAGTTAAACTAGAGCTTGCTCCTTTTTATCTCAATAGGCTTTCCCTTCCTACTGAAGAAATAGATTGTGAAAAGATAGAAAAGCTCACTGATGACACTACTGAAAGTACTCGATCTGGATTGGCTGTAAGTTTGGTACTCCATTTAATGCTTTATTTTTTACACCAATCACTAGGTTTTTCTTTTTCGTATTTGGTCGACCACAAGGCAACTGTGACTTAGGACACATAAAAAAGATTTGAATGCGACTCTTGATAATATCAAGAGTCGCATTGTCACCACTATCATGATTGCAACCACGAGTTCACAATTTAAAACCTTGATCACTAGTTCATTTTATATGTCAATTCTCTTAGCTACTTTCTATATAATTATGAAACTTGAGTGACACCGTTTTGGTAAGTAAGATTTGAATGCGACTCTTGGTAGTATCAAGAGTTGCATTATCACTGCTATCACGACTGCAACCATGATTCCACAATTTAAAACCTTGATTATATGTTGATTCCTTTAATTACTTTCTCTACAATTATGAAACTTGATTGACATTGTTTTGGTAAGTAAGATTTGAATGCGACTCTATGTAATATCAAGAGTTGCATTGTCACCACTATCTAACTGTGATCATGAGTCCACAATTTGAAACCTTGATTACTAGTTCATTTTATATGTAAATTACCTTAATTACCATAGATTGTCATTTATTGGTCTCGGAAGTTGTTGTCTGTTGTCACTTGGGGATTTTAGACCGATTGCTTTGCTTGGTTGCCTATATAAGATTGTTACTAAGGTGTTGGCTTCCCGGCTTGGAAAGGTCATGGATCGTCTATAGTGGCAAATAATCAATTGGCTTTTATCAAAGGGAGACACCTGACAAATGGGGTGGGGGTGGTGAATAGAGATCTTTGACTATGCAAAAAAAGTTGGGAGAGATTGTTTGATCTTCAAAATCTCGTGGGTCAAGTGGTCAAATGTTTGTAAATCGAAAAAGAAAGGGGGTTTGGGGGTAAGGGATCTTCGTATGTTCAACTCTTGCCTGGAAATGTATGGAGACTACTATCAGGTGATGACTCTCTTTGTTGGCTTTGTTATCTCTGGCGGTCCTCTCCACTAGCAGAGGATCGATGGATCTGGGAGGCTGCAAATGCTGGGGTTTATTCTGTGAAATCGGCGTATGATCTGCTTCTCCACAACTTTGCTTCTACAATTGGTAGGGATACTACTGTGGCTTTTGCACTAGATAAACAGTGGACAGGTCTTGCGCCACCCAAAGTTGTTGTTTTTGCTTGGCACCTCCTTTTGAATATATAGACTCCCAACATAGGCTAACCTATTCTGAAGACATGTTATTATGGATGTGGGTGCCATAGGGTGTGTTCATTGTAGGGGAAATTGGTGTCGGAGTCGCATTTATTCCTAATGTGTGAGTTTGCAAAAAAGTTGCAGTACCTAGTGTTTAAGTGGTTAGGTCTAGTGGTGGTGCTCCCGAATGATCTCCCTACCTTGTTCTCGGTCCTCTACTCGAGGGTTAGTCATAAAAAAGGAAGGAGGAGTCTATTGATGATTTGACATTCTGTCCTTTGGTTGGAAGAGTAGAAATGGGGTGATTTTTTCTAATAAGACTCCTAGCCTATCTGAGATTTTATTTCTGGCTAAGATGTATTCATGGATCTGACTTTTGACTAAGACTAAGCAAAATCATTGTCTCTTCTTTGAGTGCTATGGACCCCGCTAGAATGTATTTCCAGATAATAGGAGTAAATTTTTTATGGTTTCTAATACACTTTATTGTGGTGTGCTAAGATAATCTACTTGGTCGGAGGGTTTTTGTGCTACCTATGGCTTTTCGAGTTGTGAAAATTTTGGTTTTATTGTTGATTTGTACACTGATTTTTGTGTTCCAAAAAAACACATATTATGTTTAATAATTATATTTTTGCTGTCAAAAAAAAAAAGCTAACAGATTCTTTTTTCATGCAACACAGCCAAGGTGGAATGACATGGATGCTAACCAGCATGTGAACAATGTGAAATACATCGGATGGATTTTAGAGGTACGTATCAAATGATGGAGAAAAAGTTACAAGAAATGCAAAAGGACATAGAACATGGTGTGGTTGATGTACTAATGTTGATTTTGCATGTTAATTTGCTTGTTGTAGAGTGTGCCAATACAAGTTCTAGAAGATTATAACATGACAAGCATGACTTTAGAGTTTCGACGTGAATGTCAACAATCAAATTTGTTGGAATCCATGACTAGTCCAACAGAAAGGGTGATTGGTGAGTCTGGTAATAATTCCATTAATAGAAAACCTAATCTACAATTCACACA
The DNA here is from genome assembly GCA_020916435.1 of Oxytropis ochrocephala. NCBI lineage: Eukaryota > Viridiplantae > Streptophyta > Magnoliopsida > Fabales > Fabaceae > Oxytropis > Oxytropis ochrocephala. The sequence goes on along the minus strand of CM037089.1, from coordinate 11,577,749 downwards.
CCTGCTTCGTCTGCAAGAGGATACAAAAGACGTTGTTCGAGCTAGAACTGAATGGCAGTTGAAGCAAAAGCTACAATGAGATTTCTACCAAAGACAAAACTCAACATTTGTGAAATCTATATAAACAACATGTATTACAATATGTTATGTTTCTTGTTTTTTTTCTTCACTTTTATGGTTTTTAATTCTAGCTTCCTTTTATCTTATTGCTTATTAAATCTGTCAATTAATCCTTTGTAAAAATTTTCTTCGGTGAGACTTATATTTTGAGAACATATTGGAGAAATTAGTTGCAAATAAGAACTTGTTGATAATGTTTGATTAAAAAATCTACATGTATATATGTTCCTTATTTTAATGTTGTATGATTGATTGATGATAGATTGAAGGTTTTAAAAAGTCCATCTATTTACCAAAAATAAAAGTCCATAAAAAATGATTGATGATAGATTGAATTACGAATTTTGAGTTGCTAAAGTTTAGGCGAGTTGGGCTTAAGAGGCTCACCAAGGTCAGGGCAGACCTCAAAGCTCTTTGAGAGCTTACGGATCACCCACGCCCTTGAAGTCAATTCCTTACTATCTGAGTCATGACAAAATGAGCTATTGTTATAATTTATTAATTGGCTTTATAGTTTTTCTCTATTTTGATCTTCTTTCATTTAACTTGGCTTCTATGCACTCAATAAATGAATAATAAATGAAGAACAACTTGAACTCATTCGTAGAGTGATACTTCTTTATGCTTAAAAATTGCTAAGTAGGAATGATGGCTGACATGTGGTGTATCTGGTTTCATCGGAATTACATTCTTTTTAGAGGTCAAATCTTTAATTCACTAGTGGTTAACCATGTTAAGTCTATAACATGGAGTTGGTTCATCATAGAAGGTCACAATTCTCTTTTAAGATTTCATATTAGTGGAAAAATCCTTTTGTATGTTTGATCTTGTTGTAATTGGATTTACGCATCGTTCTTTTTGGGATACTCTTTTTCCTCTTTGGGTCTCTTTTCTATAGGGTTTTAGTCCAAACATGAGGTTTTAACGAGACCATTGTATTTGTAAGGATTGAGATACCCCTTGTACTCCCAATAATATAATATTTTGCTTATAAAAAAAATGAATCATGATTCTATAACATAGTGCAGTCACTCAACTTGTGAAAGACTTGAAGGTTCATAGATGCATCACTTATCGGTCGGTACTCTTCTCACGGGTCTCCAAATATCGATCATGCTATCCTTCATGATATTTCTAGAGAATATAATATGCATGTAAGAAACCGATTGTAGCACAAGTGAAAGTATGCGCCAATTAATGCTGAGGCGCCAAAGAATGGCAATCCGTAAGCAACACAAGGGGAATTAGGCGCCAGTGCTGAGGCGCCAAATAGTGGGACTAGGCGTGTGAGTGCAAGGGCGCGTGTACCAAGCACTAGACTCCACGGTTACCTTACATAATGCGCGAGTGAGAGAATGGGAAGGTTGTTGAATGATGTGTGAATTGTAATTCCCTCTAACTGTATTTCTCTCTCTTCTCTTTGATATTTTCTTTTTTGCTTCCATGTATTGAACTCGTCACAATTTCAATACAACAATACTTGTTGCCATTTGATTTTCATTATTATTTTCATATACTTTATGGGCTCAATAGGAGAAGAGGTGTAAGCTCATAGAATATATTGAGAATTTACTTTTAAATAAAATTGGAGTAAAATAATTCAATTTCTTAACCCACTTTTTGTTGGCAGCCAGTCCGTCAATTTTTTGATGAGGTCACTCTATGTCGGGGGCAGGTCAAGATGGGCAAGACCGCTTTGCCATTCCTACTTACATATAAGTTCAAGTACTTGTTCAACTTGATACATTTTTATTAGAAATCACAATATGTAATAAATTAAATAGTAACTTAAAAACTCACATTTTTAATAATTCAATTTTATTGATAAGATTGAGCAACTACTAATCCAATGAAACTATTATTCAGCATTTCTCACTGCTACTACTACTATCCTAGAAACAGAAAGTTCAAATCCAACAACATGATGTTTTTTTTTTTTGACAAGTCCTAAGACTTCTGTGTAGACTAAAAAAGCAAGATAACTTAACTACTTAATTTGTCCCATATGAGAATGCTGAATAATTAGTTTTACTACTACATGATAGTGCAAGCATTGGGATTCTCATCACTGAACATCTGAGGTGGGTATACTTTGTAGTAATCAGGGTATGCATACATCATTTCCATGTTAATTCTTTGAGGTTCTTTGTTATGGAAATACTCAATTATCTTCACCTCCTCAACCTTTGTCTCTTCTGCCTCATCCACCTTTGTCTCTTCTGCAACCATCACCCCCTCCTTCTCCTTTGCTTCAGCCTCACCTTCTTCTTTCTTCTCAGTCTTTTCCTCCCCTTCATTCTCTTTCTTCTCACTTTCCTCACCTTTCTTTTCCTCCTCAACTTCAGTCTCTTTCTTCTCTGGTTCAGGTTCTGCTGGTCCTTGCTTCACTATCACTGATTGCTTCCCGATTTTCTTGTACACGAACTTAACCAGATTTTCAGGATCAAACACGCCTTTCACACTAACCTCTGAGTTCTTCAAATCAGCTTCCACCGTTTCCACTCCCTTCAGTTTCTGGATCCGTTTTTTCACCCCTTGTGCACATTTCTCACAGTGCATGAAGAGTTTCAGAACAACACTTATAATCTCAGCCTGCACATGCAAAAATTAAAATTAAAAGAAAAAGTAAAATTATTTTTGTCTGCAGACAGAGTGACAAACAGTACATATAAACTCGATGTGAGAATTCAAATTAAAACACAGATAACCACAAAAAAACATCTAGGGTGACAACCAATTGTGTTAGGCGTTACAAATAGTTAAAAAGGAATATTTTTTTTTTGCAGACAGAGTAGCAAGTAGCACATGTAAACTCACACGAACAATGTCAGAATTCAAATTCAAACTCAGGTAACTGACATAAAATATTTAGTCTGACAACCAATTGTGTTAGACGTTACGAATAATTAAAAAGAAAAAAAATGAAACGTCATTAAATCCACGTGTTGAATGGAAAGCAAAGAGAGAGAAATAAAAAGTTGAATGAAACGTAAATTAACCTTCTCAGGTGGATTAGGTTTCTCTTCTTCATCTGAGGGTTTTTTCTCCTCAGGAGGAGTTGGGATCGGAGAAAGAAGCTCAACTAGGCTCTTGCTCTTTGACTGAACTCTCTCTAAAACCTTAATCGGATCAGCTTTCTCACCTTTTACAATAACCTGGTGAGATTTAAAATCTGTGATTACTTTTTCCACACCTGGGAATTCTTGCAGCCATCGACGAACTTTACGAGCACACGCTTCGCAATGCATCATCACTTTCAGCAAAATCTCTGGCGGGGGAGCAGCAACAGGAGCAGCAACAACAACATCAACAACAACAGCATCTGCAACAGCAACAGCAACTTCGTCGCCCTTGGATTCTTCTTGGCCATCTTTTGATTCCTCTAGGTTTTCCACTGGCTTAATTTCTTCTCCCTCTTCTTCTTTCTTCTTCTCTTCTTCTTCCTGTTTGGGTTCCTCTGGTTTAATCTCCTCCGGTTTCTTCTCTTCCTAAACAAATAAACAAACACACCCAAAAGATACTGAGAATCAAAACCAAAAAAAATGGAATTAGACAAAAACGAGGTCACAAATGAACACATGTAATTGATTAAATACAATGATTTGAGAAAGAAAGATAGAGAAGAGTGATCAAGACCTCCACCATTGTTGTTATGCTTTCTCTGCTACTTTGATGTTTTTCTTTTGTCCACCACTACTAGTGTATTTATATAGATGATAAACTGAAAAACCCTATTTAATTCTCTCATTTTTTTATATTATTTTATGATTGTAGCACATTAATATTTTTTTGACTGAAACACATTAATTTTTTTTCAAATGAATAAATACTCATTTATTACTATTTAATTTATTTAATGTTCCAGCAAATAAATAAAGAGAACAAGTCAAGTAATAACTGTCATTATCCAAGCGTTGCTAGAGCATCGACGAAAGAAAATGCGGAGACTAAAATTGAGTGAAATTTTTTATAGAGACTAAAAAGAAATTTGCAATTTTTTTTAAAACCAAAAACATATTTAACCATTTGTTTTTATTGATAATAATAAAAATAACCATTTTCACTAGCATAGACGTCACTTGATGTAGCACTTTTTTTTTATAAGCAAAAAATAATATTAAAGAGGAGTGCAAACGGACACTCCAACCGGTACAAATACAAGGGGTCTCATTAAAAACTCAATGGGCCAAAACCCCATAGGAAAAAGACCGAAGGAGGAAAGAGTACCCCAGGAATAATGAGACTTTAAGTCAATTACACCGATCGTTCATACAATTGAAAGGATTACCCCACCAATCAGAGAGATCTTGTAATTGGAATTGCGACCTTCAGTGCTAATGAACCAAGCCCAAGTTATATTTTTCCTCTTGAGTTTATAACTTGTAGCGTTACATTTTTCCTCTTGTTTTTACTCCTATTTTTAAATTAGTTCATTGTTTATAGTGACCATTAAATGAACAATTTCTCTTATTTTAAGTATTTATCAAAATGTCTATTTATGTCATTTAATATTTATAAGTTAATTTAATCGCTAATTTTACTAAACATTTTAGTTTACATCATAATTTAATAACGTATTTCATATTTATAGTATAAAAATTTATAATGTTATTAAATACTCTTAAGTAGTGATGTTAATTGCTTTAAATAAGTTTTAAATCCAATTAACTCATTGAGTCACATTTTTTTGTCTTTAGTATAAACGGTTGAGTGGGGTGGAGATGTGGAAAGTACAACGTAGCGGGCTAAAACGCTATTCCCAATGTCTAATAACACTTACTCCCTCCAGACCTATTTAAAAGCAAAAAATCACTTTTTAGGTTCATTGAAAAGCTAATGTATTTGGACTACATTATAGTCTAAATACATTAGTTTTTCAATGAACATAAAAAGTGATTTTTGCTTATAAATAGGTCTAGAGAGGGTATTTGTCTTTTACCATTAGATTATTGAGACCATTGACATGAACAAAAATAAAAGGACATGCTCCTTCATAATTTCTAGGAAACTTTTCATATCGTATGATGTATAGTTATACAAATTAAATGTTTGATTTGAATTATAAAAGTGTGTGAGAACACAAGATAATATTTTTTTTTGACCAATATAAAATAATTTTTTTGACAGAGACAATGAGACAATTCAAAAACTTGTGAGAGAAAGTTAAAAGGCATAAATAATTACTAACAACATTTAAATGGATTGAGAGTAATTTGATGATCCATGAGTTAGTATTAGTAATACATGAATATATAATGATACAAAAGTTAAAAAAAACTAAAATAAGGAAAGATGTCAAATATGAAAGATAAATTTAAAATTAAAGGATTATCAACCAAATCATACAATAAAGTAAATAACAATTTAAATAAAATCATCTTTATGCTCATCGATCTGGCATTTCATCAACATCAACTATTGTTGATTAACGCTGGTCACAATACTCTAAGCAAAAGAAAAATGTTGAATGGAACAGAAATACTACTAACAATATTTAAATGGTTTGACTAAATATTTTTCTTTATAAAGATTTTTTTAAAAAAAATTAAGAGAGGAGGTTTAAGTATAAATTAGTTTTTTACTATATAAATTGTGTTTTTGTTGAAGTAGTAAAAAAATAATAGAAGTTGACCCAAATAGAAGAAATATAAATATAATTATATTTTTTCTTTGGGAATTTGCATAATTACGAAACCATATAGATTTAGCAGATAGTTTAGGTTTAGAAAAGTATTTTTCTAAAAAATATAAGTAGAAGAAGTATAAATATAAATTAAATTTTTAAAGTGGTAAAAATAATTAAAAGGCAGGATAAAGCTCATCGCCCAAATAATTATCATAAGAAAACAAAATGTGATAATAGTAAATTCGTATTTAATGAATTAATTAAAAAAACAAAGAAACATTTCTCAAATAAAACTAAAAAGCATTAGAAAGGAGTTGGCGCGAAGTTTTAGGACTAAATTGTCCATAAAAAGTTATTCCTAAAGGAATTATATGACCTACTTTTAAGATTATTGAGGATCAAATTGGTACATATTATTTCTTGGAGACTAAGGTAGATCTCCATATTTTGTAAGGATCAATTTGGGTATTCACTATTCACTCATGTTTAAATTTATAGAAAGAAATATTTATCAAAATTGAAAATAAAAAATAAAAAAAGAAGAAAAAAAATAAATAAATAAAAACAGACAGAAAAATAAAAATAAAAAAAAACTAAGGGGAAAAACAAAAAAAAAACATTAAAATATTAAACAAAAAAGGGGGGATTTCGGTGCGATTACCGGATGCAGGCGGTACTCACATTTTAAGAAAAATGTTGTTCTAGAAAATATTAGGAGAAAAAATAAAAATATAAATTGATTTTTAAAGTCCTAAAAGTAATAAAAATATTTGTTTGTAGTAAATTAGTAGTGCACTAGATTAAAAACAAAAAAACAAAGAGACATTATTTAAAAAAAACAAAAAAATACTAAAATATGAAAAGGAGTTTTTTTTTGGTCGAATGAAAAAGAGTTTGGTGGGAGTACTAGCTGCAGATAGTACTCACTTTAAGGAGGAGTAAAGTGTTCATAAAAAATTATCTTAAAAAGACTAGTTTAACCTACTCTTAAGATTGTTGAGAATTAAATTGGTACTTTTCTTTTTTTTAGGAACTAAGTTAGTCTCCGCATTTTTTGATAGGAATCAATTTGAGTATTCGTTATTCAATCAATTAGTACTTTTGTGTTGGTGATCACTGTGTAGGTTTAGCTCTTCTTTTTGAGTAATTTGAATAGTTCTATACAAAAGTTACTGTGTTCCTTGAATACGTACACAGATTTATTTATAATATATATTTTTTGTTGTTTAAAAAAAAACTATTCAATGCATATTAAATTAGTCATGACGTGTTTTAATTAAAACTAAGAAAAAAAACAAAGAAAGGAGAAAAATGAGAGGAAAAAACAAAAATAATATTAAAATATTAAAATAGGGATTGCACCGAGTACCAGATAGAGACTTCTCCCATTAAGATTATGCCCCTGTTTTTTTCTTAGAGAGTAGAGTAATTAGCCCCTCTTTATATTCAAGAATAAACAAGTGGATAGAGGAAATTATAAGAAATTAAACGAAAAATGAAATATGCTTACGATATTCGCTATGAATTTTGTTAGAAGAATCAAAATGAAAATAAAATATGTTTTTGGGAACAACAGACAAATAAATTTTTTATAGGGTCTAAAATCAAAATGCTACATTTTAGGGGACAAAAAAAATATTAAAGTCATTAATCTTTTAGTGTATTTTTGGTTCTGTGGACGAAATTTGATTTTAACATAGTTGATTTTGTAGAATTGATTTTCGTTAAAAGTGAGTTTTTATTTCGATAAGCAAAGATTCAATGAAATCAAATGAGTACTAGGTATGCTCAAAACCACAATTACATATTGAAGGAGGCAACACAAACGTGAATTTTATCAATATGTGTTGTTTGGATAGTTTTGATAAAATTGATTTTGGGTGTAAATTTACCAAAAATAGGTTTCAACTTAGAATTATATTAGAAACTTAAAATTTAATAAAATAGCAAAAAAAATACTAAAAATATAGTTTTTTTTACAAAAATAATAGTTTAATTTTGAGTTACATATATTATTTAATTTTTTTTAGAAATATATATTATATAATTTTTTTGACTCATATATCATAATCATAAGTAATATAAATCAAGAATTTGTACACTTAGGATTACACCTCAAACCAATTAAATAACTCCACATACATCTTGGGATAAATATGTGGCATTCCCCGTTGACCGCAATATTTAAATAATTTTATTAAAAGCCAAAACTGTAAACATAGAGGATCTGAAGTTTGTGATAATTGTTACAAAAAAGAGTATATAATATGTAGATTATGAAAGAACGTGGATGCTTTTAGATGCATTGATAATTTGCTATTTTCAGTCAATGTATGAATTAATCATATATTTGTATATTTCTTCCTTATATATATATATATATATATATATATGGTAGTTTAAAGTATAATTTATAAGATATTTTGAAGTACAATTTTTATTAATACATTAAGTTTTACATCTATGAAATTTATAAATTAAAGTATAGTTTTTCGTGAGCTTAATTTTAGTAAATTAAGTTTTTATAAAAAATTTAATCAAGACCGAGTTAATGGTCATGCGGTTTAACTGTCGACCCTTCGGTCCGACCCTTGACCCAGTGACCCGGTACCTTCACTGAGTCGGTCATCGGCCCGAGTTTTAAAACATTGGTGTGGATGGTCAAGATGTTCCATACCACAATCAATAATAATCCCACGGTTATGGTTAACGTATTTTCAAAACTTCCTAACCAATCATTCGCATAAAATAAGGATCTACAATATAGTTCATTTGAATTCCCAATTAAAACTTCCTAATCAAAACTTCCTATTAATTCATTTGAATTCCCAATTAAAACCGAAAAAATCAATTGAATAGAAATATTCTTTTACCTGAGATACATAGATAAGCATACATTTTCTCAGAGGAAAAAATAATTTATTCCAGTTCACGACCATACAACAATCTATTGTTACATGATAAACAAGCTTAAATCAGCATGAATCTGTCAGAACAATTTTTTTACGATTTCCTTGTTCGCTATCACCGTGTCCACCTTGATTCATTGTAGGCAGCTCCTCCCACTCAGGTAGTATTTAAAACCTTAAAGATTCATATGGTGGTTATCAAAGAGAACCTATATCAAATAGTTTTTTTTCAATTATTTGTAGGACAGGAATAGATGTGAAGGTCCGGGATCACACTGGAATATCAGTGTTCACACTTAGAGGAGTGTCTGCTATGCTCTTTTACGATCTACATCTACCTGCCCATGATCGTTGTCATCCCGTAATTTTCTTAATTTATAATGAATTAAGTCATCCCGTAATTTTCTTAATTTTCTTAATCCACCTTATATACCATGTGCATATGTCATGATGTATATTAATAATTCCCTTGACCATTTCATCAGTCCATTAGAAAAAGAAGATAACTAAATTCGCATCAAAATGTCAGCATTACTTCTGTAACAAATAAGCATAAACCTAAAACAACAGTGTTAGGGATATTTTACAATGGGTTCAATAGTTTGATGTTTTTTTGAATGGTGATGTCTTGGTTGCTATCTTGATCTGATGCTCAAACAAATTAGTTCTGATTTTTGATAATATCTTAATCAAGGTTGATGACCCATTTGTCATCAATTAAGTTCCATAAGTTTACACTTGATTAGGAAAATATAATATTTTTTAAGTTTACGTTTATTTTTATTTTTATGGTTGTTGTCTATAATCACTGTCAGAGTTTAACATTTATTAGCCATCATTTAAGTTCCGTAAGTTTACACTAATACCATGTTGGTGTTATGAGGCTATATCTAGAGTGCTCCACACTGTTGCTTCTCCTTCAAATTCAGATGCTGCAAAGGTTTATTTGCATTTAGAGTTTTTAAAAGATGGTTTCTAAGGTCATTCTGTTTATGTGTTGATTTTCTAAAAATAAAATATGATTTCTTTACTTCTTAACTTTTTGTGATTTGTTATTTCATGTAGTTGAAAATAAAGACTATACCAAACTCTATTTGGTAAATTTTCTACACGTATTTCACGCGTGACTTTTGACAAAAAGGTTATATTTGTAAATGGAGGGTATTTCATATTCTGCTATTTCCTCTGTTGCTTCCATATTTGGTTTGGCATATGAAGCCTACATACAAGTGATGCATCACATCGAAGCTTGCATCCTACCCTTAAACTGAAATTACTTTGAAATTACTATCGTTCGTTACTTATATTTGATGACAACGCTTCTAATGTTATATTTTTGTTTATCATTTACATGGGTGTGCTTGAAGTAAACCTTTAATTCATAGTTAGGTAACTACAATGTGATGATGACTCAAGTTATAGGGGTGTGCTTGGTTTTTATACCCGTGCTGACACATGTGATACATACTAGTATATATATAAATATATAATATTAATTTACAAATTATTTTTGTACCAAAAAAATTAGCAAATTCTTTTATAGTTTTTGTCATTTACATTAAAAGCAACATGTTTTTACCAAATTTTCTACACGTCTAAAAATAAAATATGATTTCTTTACTTCTTAACTTTTTGTGATTTGTTATTTCATGTTTCTACAAATTATTTTTGTACCAAAAAAATTAGCAAATTCTTTTATAATTTTCTACAAAAGTTGTTTTTTCCCCAAAAAGCAGATTTTGCATGAATCGATCAAAATTACTCTCTTTCTTGAATACACATTCAAATATACATTTTTTTAGGTTCAACTTACGTTTAACTAAAATATTTGATTTCTAGTCGGTGCGTATAAAAAATATCTGGTGGAAGAGGTCAACTCCTTAAATAGATCTCAGTACCTCAGAGAATTAGTCTCTACAGTTGCGCAGTAGGGGATATCTTGGTTTACCCAAAAAAAAATTATATTCAGTCAAAATCAATTTGAGTTACCACAACTCATTAATTGATTTTCTGAAGAGTTTTTTTTATAAGCAAAATTTTTATTATAAAAGGAGATGCAAATGGGCACCCCAATCGGTACATCTACAAGGGGCCTCATTAAAACCTCCTAGGGCCAAAACCCCATGGGAAAAAGACCCAAAGAGGAAAGAGTACCCCAGGAAAAATGAAGCGAAAAATAAATTACACCGAGTTCATACAATGAATACGATTTCGCCACCAATGGAAAATTTTCAAGGCTGAGTTCCGACCTTCAATGCTGATGAACCAACTCCAAAATATTGTTTTAACATGATTAACTACTACGTCAGAACTAAAGATGTGGTCCTTAAAAAGAATATGAAAGGCACCACGTGACTGCCATATACAGAAGATACTTCAGTTTACCAGCCTTTTTGGAATCCAACCTGATACCATGAGCCCTAAAATGTGTCACTCCAACAAGAGGATCCGAGATAGCACTTCTCGTCCAATTATAAATAGCAGTCCAAACTGATCTCGAGCACCTGCAAATGAAAAAAAGGTGAAATATAGTCTCATCATGCTCAAAACAAAAAGGACAACACGACCTATGAGGGTCCGTCATAATACCCTTAGAAATAAGAGCATCTCGGGTTGAGAACTTTCCCAACAACAATCTCCAACTGAAGACCCCCACCTTAGTGGGAATCGAAAGTTGCCAGAGTTGGTTTTAAAAGGATTGATTTTAGAAAAAACCGAGTTTAAAATATTGATTTGTGTTTGGTAATGGTATTTTAAAATTGAATTTTCGTTTGTATGATAAAAATAGAATCAGTTTTATTGATAAAAAAATAGAATCACTTTTATAGTTTAAGTATATTTTTTATCTCACAGTCATTTATTTTATTTAATGGAAAATCCAATAATTCTTGCTACTATAACAATCGATTCTATAATTGGTTTAATCTACCACGTTTTATCACTCCAACACAATAATAGTAGTTTTTAATTATATTGGTAAAAAAGGGTCCCGTTTGTTACGGATTAAAAATAAGTGATTTTGTTGTTAAATAATTTAGAGCCCGTTTGTTATAGCTTATTTTTAAAAAAAAATCACTTTTTTAAAAAAATAATCACTTATGACGACATGTTGTCCGTTTGTTACAGATTCTTAAGAAAACGAAAAGCTGACTGTTTCATATGAGAAGTTGTTTTTAGTAGCTTCTCATGAAAATCAGTTTTTTAAGAATGATTTTTTTAAAATAAGTGATTTTCAGTATGTTATACAAACACAAAACAACTTCTCATTTTCTTAAAAATCTCTAAAAACTAATCTCTAAATTATTTTACAAAATCACTTATTTTTTAATCTATAATAAACAGGCCCTTAGAGATTAGTTTTTAGAGATTTTTAAGAAAATGAGAAGTTTTGTGTTTGTGTAACATACTGAAAATCACTTATTTTAAAAAAATCATTCTTAAAAAACTGATTTTCATGAGAAGCTACTAAAAACAGCTTCTCATATGAAGCAGTTTTTAGATTATTTTCAGCTTTTCATTTTTTTAAGAATCTGTAACAAACAGACAACATGTCGCCATTTTTTTTTAAAATGTGATTTTTTTTTTAAAAAAAATAAGCTATAACAAACGGGCTCAAAAATTGCTCCCAAAAGTGATTGTGAGTTGTCTAGAATCTAAAAATAACTAACCAAATTTGAAACATAATTGATTTAAGGATGAATACCAAACTTAGGCTATGTTTGGTAAAATGTAACGGATAAGAGATAAGCTAGCGGATAGCAAATGAGCGAATAGTAGATAAACTAGCTGATAGTAAATTATATGATTGGTAAAATTAGCGGTTAAAATAATTGATAAATGTAAAAGTATATATTTAATTAATGATTCAATTATTTGATGATGACAAAATGTTCAATGAAGAAAGAGAAATAATTTAATAAAATAATAAGGGTATAAAAATGCCAAAATACTTAAAACATTGTATGCTACCCACTATCCGCTAAAACGCTATCTATATTATATATAACCATGAATCTGACACCTAGGCATCCACCTAATCAGCCACGTCAATAAATATGTCAGCACCAATTAAATCCACCTCAGCATGTTATTTCGAAATATATCAAAAAAAGCAGAAGCTAGGGATCGAACCCATTCCCCCACACTGTCACCTCCTAATGCTGACCATTTGAGCTACCACAATTCCATGTTACTAAAGCATATTACATAATGTTTATCCTATTATTTCTTTTATTTCAAAACTTTTTACCTACTTTTTATATCTATTTATTATTTATTTTGATACATGTATATTTGTTATTATATATTACATTTATATATTATATTTATTTACCATCTAATATTTTGTATCACATTCCATAGATTTTATTCTATATATTTACTAACTATAATATTATTAAATATGAGTATTTTTTTTTAACAAACGGACAGATTACTGAATTTATTAATAAAAAGGAAAAAAACAGAGAAAAAGCGAAGGGGACTAGACCAAAATCATTGCCAACAGAAAAGATCAATATTAAATATGAGTAATTTTATCCATTTCAACTTTTTAATTCTCATCTTATAAATAATGTTATATATTAAAAATGTTTGTCACATATTTTTGTATTTAGCTTGATGCACATACAATTAGAATCAATATACAACTTTGATAGTATATTTGTAGTTTATAACGTTTGTGCTTAATATTCTTCTATTCACTACGCTGCACTTAGAAAACAAGTAGAGAGAATAAACAAGATGATGAGAGAACATTGATCCTACTGGTTGTCAACGTCAATCAACTTAGTCAAAAGCAAACTACATGTCCTTATGCAAAGGTATATTTGCTATATATTTGTAAGTTACTATTTACTAATACTATTTTAGACCGTATAATATTTATAAGTAATTCTGTTGTAATAACATCTCAATATGAAAATACCCACAAAATTATATACACTGTGGTTGTCACTACTAAAGTATTATTTGATTAGTACTTATGTAGTTTTTAAAGTATTTTTATTTATGGGTTGTCACTACTAAAGTATTATTTGATTTCACGGGATCTCAAAATTATAATATATATATATATATATATATATATATAAAATCTAAATTTAATTTCCTACTATTATACAAATATTTAAAATAGTTGAAATAATTATCTTCTTGTGTCTTTTTTTGGTATAAACCGGGTATCCTCTGCGCAAGAATTGCAGAGACTAATCCTCGAGTCGGGTAGGACCACAATTGGCGGCAAAGCTCTCCTCAAGAGATTTAACATCTGCTTTGCATGCCCAAGGTTTGATTCGATCCTGGACCTTGGTTAAGCTGGAAGAGACCACCATCTCATCCAAGTGCTCTTGGGTATTATCTTACGGTGTCTAAACAAATGAATTTCGACCCGTGCTGGCAAATGAGTCAAAAGAAATGTTATCATTCAAAACAAATGAAGGAAAACATATTTTAAATAGTATGACACGTCACTAATTACATCATCAATGATTTTATTCCACATCATCAAGTTAAATCGCTGAAATATATACCAAAAATGTCAAAGCAGTGAATCAAACCCATCCCCTCTTGAATTCAATGCAATTCTTAACCAAGTCGACTACCTAACTCTGTTGTTTCATAAGCGTAACACATTATTGTTAAACTATTCTTCATTGTTATTTTAAATAAAAATAAAAATCTTGGTACATTATTTTATATCTATATGATATATAACCATGGATCTTCCATCTCACCATCCACATAGTATGACACATCACTAATTCATCATCAAGTTAACTCGCTGAAATATATACCAAAAATGTCAAAGTTATCATCAATAGACAGATTATGTATTACTATTTAGAGTTTTAGATATTAATCTTTATATAATCTTAAAGATTTTTATATAAACATTGCATCTACGAATAAGACTAGATTTTTCATATTCTAATAATCCCCTGAAGTGTTAGTTTGATATTTCCCGTTTATAGTTTCTTTATAGGAATATACAAAATACCATAAGGGTTCTTTCGCAATATATGTACATATATCAAATCAAAATTAACATTTAAATAGTCAAATAGTATATAAAATATTCACTATATATAAAAAAATAAATAAATGTATAAACATATATATTATATATCATAATGAATTGATAAAAGCTGGTGTACAAAGAAATCGACGTGTCATATAACATACGAAAAATACAACTGCATTTTTAAAGGTGCCAAAAAATAATTTAGAATTTTATGGCAAAATGAGATGTATACCCGTATTGCTTATAACAATAAAATCGAATTCCCACAGGTTCACACGCTTAGAGAAAACAAATTATGAATGATATATTACAAAATAGATGTTCCTTTCGCCATTAGTAATAGTAATGTGTTTTTCTATATACTCATTCAGAATACATTAGATGATAATCATATTTTCATCGGTTTCAATTTTCGTTTGAGTACTTTGTTTGAATACTTTTATATTAATTTTCCTTCATTTAATTATTACAGAACATTATAAGACAAGAAACAAAATCCTTTTCTGGATAAAACCCCACATCCCAATTGAAATTGTAATATATAATTTTATTTTATATATATATATATATATATATATATATATATATATATATATATATATAAAAAAAAATCTAAATTTAATTTCCTACTATTATATAAATATTTAAAATAGTTGAAGTAATTACCTTACTGTGTCTAAACAAATGAATTTCGACCCGTGCTGGCACGGGTAAATTATACTAGTATGAAGTAACGCTAAAACGTTTCAAAAAGCGCTAAACACTACTTGAAAAATGATAAACGCTAGTTCTTACCAAACATTTGCACTCGTCATTCGCTAATCAAATACATCAGTCTTATCCGCTATCCGCTAGCAAATGAGACGCGCCAAACAGAGCCTTATAGTCGAACCCCATTTCGCCAACCTAAACTTATTTTTTATGGATTCACCAACCTAAACTTTATTAGAGAGGATTTGGCCATGCAACCAAACAGACACTAAATGCTCTTTCTAGCTATTATTTTAAATATATTGAGGAAAAAGATAATCAAATAAATGGTAGGAGTCTCTTTTAACTTAACCAGTGTCCAGAGTTTCAATCCAATATTTTGGATATGAAACAGTGTTAAACCTCTTGGGGTCTCGATTTATACCAAAGCTTAACCATCGTCTAAAATTAATTTTTCCTACTCTTAAAAAAAAAGCTTATCCGTCCAAAAGACTTTGCCATCGATGCATGTACTACTTACTCTTTTAGTATCAAAAAATTAACCTTAGGCATTACAAAATTTTAAAATATTGTATCAGTATTATACACTACTAGAATTTTTGATATTTCCTGCGGATTTTTCTGGAGAATTCGTGTAACACCCTCATATTTCTATCTAGTAGAAATATTATTAGTACTACCTTTTAAGATACATCGTAGATATACATTTCATAACTTAGATTTACATCTTTACAAGAATAGCGGAAACGATACATAACTTAGAATAAATTCAAGTTATAAATCGAAAACAAAGATACAAGGGAAAACCATAATCTAATAATAGAAGAACTACGTCTTCCAATTCCTTCTCGAGCACACCATCCACTCGTGCCATAAATGATCTTATTCCCCTGTTTCTCTGAAAAACAACATCATTTGTAGGGTGAGATAACAAATCTCAGTGAGTCTTACCGTGACCCCTCACCTATCACTCGGTCCATTTATAAAACATTAATTAATTTCTTGATTTAATAAATAAACCATGCACGTTCACTACAAGAAATTTGTGATTTACCGGCGGCCGGAATCCGCCGGTAATAACAAAAAGCCGCAGGAAAAATGTCATTACCGGCGGATTTTTTCCGCCGGTAAAAACGTCGTACGTAATGTTTACCGGCGGCTTTTCCGCCGGTAATTTCCGGCGGATTTTTCCGCCGGAAACATCCGCCGGTAATTACTGGCGGAAAAGCCGCTGGTAAAGACACAAATTCCGCCGGAAATTTAAAAAAAAAAAAATCCGTCGGTAATTTGAAAAAAACCGCCGGTAATGACACAAATTCCGCCGGAAATTTAAAAAAAAAAAAAAAAACCGCCGGTAATTTAAAAAAACCGCCAGTAATTTGAAAAAAACCGCCGGTAATTACACAAATTCCGCCGGAAATTTAAAAAAAAAAAAAAAAACCGCCGGTAATGTAAAAAAACCGCCGGTAATGTAAAAAAAACCGCCGGTAATGTAAAAAAGCCGCCGGTAATTTGTTTTATTTTTTTTAAAAAAAATTGTTTTTACTTTTTAATTTTTTTACGGCTGGTAATTTATTTTATTTATTTAAAAAAATCGTTTTAGTATTTTTAATTTTTTTTAATATTTTTAAAATTGAAAAATCATTTTAAATTATTTTATTAATTTTTATTTCAACGAAAAAACTATTTTCGAATTAGTTTTTTAATTTTTTTTAAATTATTTGAATTATTTATTTATTAAGAAGTAAGTAAAAAAATGTAGTAGAATATGAATGAATAAAAATGAAGAAGAGTATGAGAAGTAAGAATATAGGAGAGAATGAGAATGAAGATGAAGAAGTGTAGAAGAAATATGAATGAATGAGAAGGAAGAAGAAAGAGGAAATGTAGAAGAAAGATATTTAGGAGAGAATGAGAATGAAGATTAAGAAGTGTAGAAGAAGTAAGAATATAGGAGAGAATGAGAATGAAGAAGAGTATGAGAAAGAAGAAGAGTATGAGAAGTAAGAATATAGGAGAGAATGAGAATGAATATTAAGAAGTGTAGAAGAAATATGAATGAAAGAGAAGGAAGAAGAAAGAGGAAATGTAGAAGACATTTTTTTTTTTAAATACCGGCGGTTTTTGAACATTACCGGCGGATTTTTAAAAAAAAAAATTTTTTTTTTTTCAAAATCCGCCGGTAATGTTTAAAAATCCGCCGGAAATATTACCGGCGGAAAAAAATCCGCCGGAAACACTCCTTTTTTCGCCGGAAATTTACCGGCGGAAAAAATCCGCCGGAATGCACCAAATCCGCTGGAAATTTACCGGCGGAAAAAATCCGCCGGTATTACGTGAATTTCTTGTAGTGGTTACTAACTGCACAATACCGACTGCACATCTGCTAATCCAGATAAACAGTGCATTCATAACGTCAAAACAATTGTACCATACCGATCGCACATCCGCTAATCCCGACACAAAGACATTAATTCTCTTTAGCATAACACCGATCGCACATCTCGCTAATCCCGGTGAACCCTATCGGCTTGAGGCCTAGGTTTAGGGGCCATGACCTCCCCTCCTAGTATATGCTAACCTGGGTCGTCACCTGGACTATACATAATATATATATATATATATATATATATATATATATATATATATATATATATATATATATATATATATATATATATATCGTATTAATTTTTCTCTATGATATAAATCCATATCATACGGTTCTTCTTATGAACCTGCATAACCAGTCCAGACACCAAATTTTGTTCTTAAAACAATTGTTCCCACACGTATACTAGATTTGTCGGTTTTTCGAGAGATTTGTAAATTCAACCAAAACAAACCAAACCACATTCAAACATAGCAATATCATCCATATATAATATAAGTGGTTAGGAAAAGGATTTGAAAGAAGTTTGAAGCAGAACGGAGCGTCGAAACGAAACATCGAATTTTGGGGACATAAGGAACTTCTCAACTTTGTGCCCAAATTTTGTTCCGTTTCGTTCTCCGATCGAACCCAAACTATGTTTCAATCCAATTTCAACCACAACATCCAACATACACATATTCCAGAACAGACCACAGCAATCACAAGCAATTACTTCACGTAATTCGTTTCAAGATTTGGAATAACACACACCGACATTTTCGCACACACATAAGTGCAGAATTTCCTACAGCAGTGCACCTACTTCGACCAATGATTTAAAATAGCAAACGACATCGAATTTCAACAAACGAACACTCATTGAAAAGCTCTCTGAGTGTAGTTTCCACATGTTATATCCATTTTTCAAAACAATGCTCCAGTTGATACAGTTTTTAAAAATACTATACTGCTGTACAAAAAAAATCAGACAGAACTTGTTGCCCAACTTGCAACTCAATTTTCTTTCTCATTTCTTAAAGAAATTTGATGAAACCAGTGCCTACTTCGTAGCGAATTCAGTCTACTTTCCAACGAAACAAGAATCATTCAAAACGGAGTTCAATTGAGAACTCTAGACCTGAAACACTGAACTCATTCACAGTTTAATTTCAGAAATTTGACCTAACTTGAGACACTCATAACTTGAGCTATACAACTCCAAATTTAACGAAACCAGTGCCAAAACGACCGGCGTTAAGTCTATTTTCAAAAACAATCAGAAACATAATTTTTGGACTAACTGAACAGTCCCAGTTCTAAAGAAACCGAAGCTGTGTCCAGATTTTCTAAAACAGTGAGTTCGAGACCAAATTGTGTTTTTCGCGACTCAAAATTTACGAAACGCGAGCAATTTCGACAACCACAGAAATCAATCAGTCAACACAACATAAAACAAAACCCTAAGCGAGTAAAACTCACCTAACGTGATGAAAATCACGCAAATCTCGAAACTTTTCCGAAGCTCACGATCCCGAACTTTCCGAACTCGCTCCGAAACTTCACGAACTAAGCTCTTAACATCTCCATGACTTATAATTTGAACACCCAGCTATCCCAAACTGAAACAAACCCTTGAAATGCTCTGGATCCACGAATTGAACTTGAATGTAGCTACTAAAACTTCATCTAAACTCTGAATTGATGATTGGGTCAAATATCCTAAAGAAGCTTCACGTCTTTCACTCCAAACTCGATGGAAAGAATAGGAAGGGGGTTGAGCAATCCAGCTTGATTCACTTGGTGTAAGTGAGATCAAAAGAAAGAGGATGAGGAATGGAACTCTTGGGTGGTATTTTTATTCACGTGCAAAGAGGATCCCAAGCTCCCTCTCCCCTTTTCCCTCTCGTCACCTTCTCTCACTCTCTCCTTGCTTCTCTTTTTTTTTTTTCTTTCCCAAAACAATAAGTGAGAGTGATTGAGTGCTCAGCTGAGGGGGTTTTGTTCTTAAAGAAAATAAAATGACCCATATGCCCTTTGTCTCTCATTCCCACTTAAATTCAAGTTCTAATCAATCAAGCATTCATCGATTCATATACTTAGCAAATTAGTTGTCATTCCCATGATTCTATCATGTTTAGGACTCAATCTATTATTCCACCAAATAATAAATCTTCAATATGAGGTGAAATGACAATTTTACCCTTGCTCTTAATTCTCTACATAAAACCCAATATTTTCTACACAACTAGCACATAACAATTCATACCATTCCATTAATTAAGCATTTAAATCATATACTCAAGCAATTATAAATTGCTTTCGCGACAACCTTGTATCTGTGACGTGACTTATTATTTACTCGAATAACAATTCACTCATTAATTTCTTAATTCGAAATTAACGAAATTAGGGATGTTACAATTCGCAGGAAACCAGATAATCGCGGAATCTCTTGCGGATCCTGGTTCGCAGTTATTTTGTTTGTGGTAATTGTTTCCTGCGAATTTTCAAATCAACAGGAAATTCCGCAGCAGATTCCGCAGGAACCTTCCGGGAAATTTCTGCAGGAAGTTCCACAAGAAATCACAATTTTTTTTCCCAAACCAACAACAAATTTTAGTGACTATTATTATTATTACTAGGGCGAACACCCGTGCATACGCACGGGGCAGTGATTCCTCGATGCTTCGAACACGGTTCTTGGTGATGTATCGTAATACTTGATGCATGAAACATGTAGATCGTACTGGTCGATTGAAGATGTAATAAAAACTCTTAAAACAGTATTTGATTATAGCAAATAGACAATGTAGTTAACAGGATTAATATATTAGATGAGAGACATGACAAGGTTACAGATATTCAAGTAATATGTGCTTCAAGTTAATTTAGAAGCACTCTACTAAAGGGTGTGTGCAGGGGCACCAAAAACATAAGCACTAATGATAAAATTAAAACTTGTAATGCCGGAAATGTGGGTGTAAATTGACAGTGTAATCTGGTATCAAAAGCTTGAAATGCCCATTCCCCATATAGTAAACTCTAACATAGCAAGGGTGTGGAAGATCCACAATTTGCGAGTAATTCAAAAGTGTTTGTTTCAAGGAAGTGTCTTCCATTCCAGTGTTGTCCTATTGTTCCATCATAGATGTTTCCAAAATGGTCTTCAATGAAAACTTTGCTGGGTAAGGTTGCAGAAATGGAAGCAAAAAACTCTGGAGGGATGCGGATTCGTGCCTGTTTAATACAGTGGAAACAGAATAAGTTAGTAACAGTGTGAAATAATGAATAACAGATATCTTAATAATGAAAAAATAGGAGGATGATTTACATCCCAAGCATAGAGGATATAGAGGAATGAAGGATTCTCCATGGTCGTTCTGAGTTCAACATGAATGAAAGGAGTGTATTTAGTAAAAATAGAAGAAAATTTATGATGAATCAAATGGGGTAGTTGGCTTGCAGTATATAATAGGAGGTAAAATGTAAATACATGCTCAATCGATTTGTAAGTTAGTCAATATTCAAAGGAAAACCGAGGATAGACAAAATAACACAACTCTAGAAATGAAATGCAAAGGAAAACCGAAAAATTGAAGAAATTTTCAACAACAAAGAAGGAAAAAAGCTATTATAAAAAAAAAAAATTAGAGGATAGACAAAATGCAAACAAATCATTGCATTTATAGAATAAATTCTAGTAACTTTTCTTGTTTAAGACTCTTTATCATAAAAGATGATGAGAGTCTCTGTTGAAACTTGAAACTCTTGAAAGAGTCTAGATCCAAAGATATTTAGCTGCAGTGCTGGCAAGTTTGACAAATTACTGATGTATAACATTTGAATTTACAAAACAAAATATTATGGATATTTGATGCAAAACCTATCCCTATAAATAAATTGGTGTGTTACTTCGCCATTCCATTTGTCACCTATGAATTCACCGCTCACCTGTGAGTGACAAATTAAAGTAGCACACCAGCCATAGTTGAGAGAATTGGTCTCAATTAAACAATCTATTGGCAATAACTCTTTATCATTAATAGGGGAAATTACACTCACCTCCCTTAAGTTTTGGTCAAATATCACACACCTCCCCTCTAGTTTTAAATTGAATAATGACCTCCCTTAAGTTTTGGTTAAATGTCACACACCTCCCCTCTAATTTTAAATTTAACACTCACCTCCCTTAAGTTTTGGTCAAATACAATTTTCTAATTGTATTTGAAGATATAATCATGTGTTCTTGACTTGTGCTATACTTTCCATTTCCTTTATTTTCTCCGGCCATCAAAGGCTAAATCTTATAGGTCATTCATTTCAAATGAGAGCTCTTCCCCTTTTGTACCCCTTTGTGTTGTGCACTAGCTACTTTCTCTACTTAATTTTGACTTCTAAACACTTTGCAAAATTGTCGATAGGCCGCACTAGTTTCATCTCCCTTCTTCCTCTGTGAACCCACTACAAATTTTTGTGATGATATGTTCAGAATTTAGGGAATGAATTCTTATTCAAAACTAGAAACTGTGAATGAAGGAAAAAGATGAAGAAAATTACACGGGAGTAGAAGAAGTCTTTGTAATGGTGTATTAAATTTTAGGGATCGGAAATAATCCAATAATTTGAGGGGAGGTTATTGTCAAGAGGAAACTAGAGGAGAGGTGTGTGACATTTAACTTGACTTCAGGGGAGGTGAGTGTAATTTCCCCTCATTAATATCAAGACAATAATACAAATATACTTACCGAGATGCATAACAATCGAGTCGGCATGCCTATGGTAGATGAAAGCCTCATCTTGCAATGTTAGGTGACTCCAAGTAACTACTCCATGCCTTTGAATATGAATTTTAAAGAGGAACGTGAATCAAATAATATACTAAACTGATTGCTAAATCAACAGCAAGCTAAAAGAAAGCATAAATTCAACTAAATCATACATTACATATAATTTTTTAGAAGATAAGAGAACATTATAGTAACACAAAGGTATTGAAACTGGTTGGTGAATTGAATTGAAAAGGCAGACAACACAGAGAGTGATAATTTTTCTCATCTGAGTGAACAAAATCCCAAGGAAAATAAAAACCCTTAAACGAGATTCAACTGCAAATCATCAAAATATTTCCAGAAAAAATTAAATCAACAACAAAATAATGACACAAGGAGGAGAAAGAAGAAGAAGAGGAAGCAAACCTGAGATTTTGAGCTTTGTTGATTGAGGATTGAACGCATTCAGAAACTGAGCTGAATAAGAAAAAAATGTTAAAGGGTTTAAAGATGTTGTTTGTAAGATTAACCAGAAAATATGATGTTTTTCTGAGTAACCAAACAGAGCTAGCCAAATCCAAAACCAAGCATAAAAATCGAGCACCAAAAATCAACTAACAATAATATAGAGCATGAAACAAAATAGATAGTACAACTGCAGCAGCTTAATTCCAAAGTTTCCAAATATTCATCATCAAAATGAAAATGCTAGAAAATGAGAAGAAAATGAAAATGAAAATTTAAAAGCCGAAGAACACATGAGAATCGGTATTACAATGAAAGGACAAGAAGAAGAGACCTTAGATCGATCAGCGGAGGAAGATGAAAGGTCAAGTCGAGAGGCAGAAACGAAAGCAGATCTGAGAACAGAAGAAGCGGCCATTGGAGAAAACGAAAGGAGCAAGCAAAAACCCTAGAAAATGAAGACAGTGTTCTCTAGTTTCTACACCAAAGAGGGAGGGGAGACGCCATTGTTTGCTGTGAGGGCGAGAAATGAGAGAGACACACAAGATGGGGAGGGATGTCCAGCGAAATTGGTCGTGGTGCCTTGACTGAAGCGAAATGGTGGTGAATTTGAAAGAAAGAAGAAGAGTATTTCAAAGAGGGGGAGAAAGAACAGGTTCAAATTTTTTTTGAAGAGAGAGAAAAGTGTGGGCAGAATTGCTTTTCTTGAGAAAGAGAGAAGTTAAAGAAGTTGAGTATCTATCTACTTAAATATAAGTTGAGTATCTACTCAAGTGCCAGGAAAATGTCTAAATTAGACATTTTAGATTGTTGCCATTTGTCAAAATATTAGGGTATTTTCGTAAATTCACAGTAAAATGACAAAAAAATTCAGCTTTTCAGCCTTTTCCTGCGAAATCAGAAATGCAGCTATTTCCTGCAAAATCAGAAGCGTAGGTTTTCTGCAAATAAGGCACAACTTTTTCCTGCAAAATGAGATTCGCAGCTTTTAAGCAATAAAAATCTAGCTTTTTCTTGCAAATTTAAAAAACGCAGTTATTTCCTGCAAAATAATGTAGGGATTAAAATTGAAAACAACAGCAAATTTAAAAAACGCAGCTATTTCCTGCAAAAAAAATTACAATTTACTTTTTTACAAAATCAAATATCTATTATTTACAAGTATCTATTAAAACTATTAAAACCAATCAATTTAATCACTAACATTTGTCAACAAAAATGTTACCACTATCAAAATTTTCAAAATAACTCTTTCAACCCAATTTAATTAAAATTTAATATTTACTATAATCTACTAAAACTAGACAATTTAATCACTACCAATTTTCAACAAAAAATTTACCAATATAAAAAATTCAAATTTTTTATTTATTAATTTAATAATTTAATTAATATGATTAAATTAATATTAAATTATATAAAATTTACTATTTACTGTAATCTACTGAAACTACTAAACGTCTAAAACCAATCAATTTAGCCACTAATAATTGTTACTAAAAATTTAACCAAAGTCAAAATTCCAAAAAAAAATTAAAATTATTTGTTATTTTTTTAAAAAAATGATTAAATTCATACTAAATGATCTAAACATTACTATTTACTATAAACTACTGAAACTGCTAAAACCAATCAATTTAAACACAAAACATTGGCAACAAAAATTTAACTACTAATCTCAAAAAAAAAAAATTAACTACTACCACAAATTCCAAATTAACTTTTTTATTGCTGATAATTTAATTAAATTGATTAAATTAATAAAAAATTATCTGGAATCTACTTTACTATAATAAATATAAACAATCAACCCACTACCAAAAATACCAAATTATCCCTTACTTTTATCTCAATCCTAGGGATAAAAATGTCATTTCAAATTTTTTCCTTTCACTTTTTTATCCTCACTCACTTTTATTATTAGTGGGTCCCACTCTCATATCATCTTTTAATTTTTTTATTTCACTTTAAAACCTACTTTTTCTTTCCCCTTTCTCACTATTTCCACTTCTCTCTACTCTCCACATAATCAAACAAACCACTACCAAAAATCTTTTTTACAAAATTAATTTTTTTGTAAAAAATCAGTAATTACATAAAATTAATTAAATTAATATTAAATCATAGAATTTACTATTTACTATAATCTACTCAAACTACTAAACCCAATTAATTTAACCACTACTATTTGTCAACAAAAGTGATACCACTGGCAAATATTTCAAAACTATTTTTCCTAAAAAAATCAATAATTAAATCTCATCCAGTTTTTTTTGAGTCACACGGGAGCAGCAACGACAATGCCAACGGGAGCGCCAACGAAAGCGCCAACGATGTAGCGCAAACGAGTGTGCCAAAAGCGAAAAAAGTCGCACTCACTCATCACACTGACGCGACGCAGCGCATACAATTTTTTTAAAAAAAACACATTATTTTTAAATTTATTTCGTCTACAAAATCAGTATTTAAATAAACTTAATAAAATTAATATTAAATCATGTATTTACTGTTCACACCACCTAGTCAGTTGCCTTTTCATTTTCCTTCTTATCTCTTCCCAAAAACTAGCAAAAGTACTGTTTATTATATTGAAAATTGAAACCTACCTACAGTTCCTAACTATTTGCAAGTTGAATTTTATCAATGATATTAACATTTTAATCATTTATTTTGTTGTTTTTTATTAATAACGTACCTATTAGTACATTGGAACGAACGTACCGAAAATGTATACCCTTATGTACCTAATTTTTCGAGAGTTGCGTACCCGAACCCATATCCAAGCCGAAGAGAATTGCGAACCAGGTGACTATGGAATATATATACTATTATGCTAAGGCATTCATGGATGGCTATATATAATACCATAATCAGTAAATTGTGCATGGAACTATTATAAATCAAAATCTCCAATGAGGGATAGGTAAGGAATGGAGACGAATTCAACTTAAATAATCTCATTATTCCCCATATCATTTATCAGTAAATACAAGTTACAATCACCGAAAGATGAAAGTAAGTGTTTCAGAAAAACTCAATGGAGAGATTAAGCACCAGAAATATCAAAATCCTAAAAACAATTTGGAATAGCTCATGTCATGTTGGTACCAAAATAACATCATAATCATATCCACCCAAGGTCATGAAGATCACAAATGCAACCATGAGTAAAAACCCACCTAAGAAAACAGCGTACCATGTTCTTGTTCTACTGACAAAACAAGAAGAGGAAGACGAATAAGAGTAGCTTTGGTTTTCATTAATATTATTCTCGTGTTCATCCTTGGAGTAATGGAATAACACCGATCTCACTTCACAACAGGGACCTAGGTTGTCGTTATCAAAAGTAGTATCACTCTCACCCTCTTCCGATGACTGAAAAAGTCTTCGACCCTTTAACTTACCGCTCTCAATAACTTCCTTACGTTTTTGAAAGATGATCTTTTGCGCCGCAACGTCTTTCTCGTAATACTCTTCATGTTGAAGCTTTAGGTTTTTTCTCGGAGCCCGTGAAACTGTTGATTCCTTCAAAGCGTGACAATCTTTTCCAAGTTTCATTTCACTCTCTCACAGTCTCAAAAACTGATCCCAAATCTCTTTCTCTTCCTCTCCTATACGTTATTCTTCTGTATTCTTTTCTATGATTTTTAGCTTGCATACTTCAATTCAAGTCCTTTTTATAACTTGTGTGATAGTGTGTTCCTCTCTTTCTAGTTCTAATAATGCGGCTGCTTTCTAGTTTGTTGTTGCCAACGGCCTCTTTTGTTTATTTAATTTGAAATTAATTTCTTACTAACATTTTATCCCTATAAATATAATATGAGTAGGGATCATTTTACTCCGAGAGTAACTTTAAAAGAGATACTCCACATCCTAACCGTTGATTTGTATATAATCCAATGGTAATAATACACTACCAAGTATTGGTATATTGTTACTATTGGATTAAATTGAAATCAACGATTAGGATATAGAGTAACTTTTAAAGTTACTTTTGGAGTCGATTGAACCCGACTCATATAATATAAATACTAGGGGATAATCCCGTGCGATGCACAGGTTTATATAAAATATTTTGTTTTAAAAAAATATTAAGGATATAATTAAAATAGGTATAATTATAAATAAATGAACACCAATTTTCATACCATTTATTAATATATTAATTTTCAAACTTACATAGAGAAAATGAAAATTCAATTTAATATAAATAATTAGTTTAGTATTATTTGATGTTAATAAATATTATAAGGACGGTTCATATTGTAATGATTAGTCGATTAGTCGAAGCGAATAGAATTACTATGAATTATTAACGATTTCTCTCTTGCAATAGACCAAATTAGACAACAATTCGGAAGTTTTCTAATTTAGAAGAAGTTTTTGAAATTGTTTTCTAATTTATGTTTCAATGGTGGAAGTTTTCAATTAAATAAAGGATTCTAAAAAAAATAAGAAATAAGTAAGCACAATATGAGTGCAAAATAGTAGACAATGCTTACAAATACAATCAAAAAAAGTTATATAAAAAAAATTAAAGAAAACGAAATACGTTGTTTATTTACATTATGAAAATGATGTTATGAAGTTTAGCATTCATTCATACGGCTAAGGTTTCGTTCTTTCATATATACCATATTTACTTAACTTAATATTTTTTTGATTCCAACCAATATTGTTGGCTACTAATAATATAAAACAACTATGCATTTACGACGACGATAAACAACCATTAAAATTTAATGATAACATAAAATGACAATTAGTTAGGGTCACAAACATAATAAATTTATGATGCTACAAATTTGTTGACGAAATATTGTTAAATTTTTGATGTGGAATCTTTTTTTCCATTCAGATAAATCTTGTTGAATTTCACTCTCGGCCTTTTATTGGATATTTCTGATTCTTCATTGGATTGCAACTTGGAAAATTAGATATTTTTTGTTAGGTAACAGTTTTTAACACAAAGGAAATTAGATTTCTCCACACGTCACCTTAATGTTCTCCTCTTTTTGTGTGTTTTTGGAGTTTGAATGATGGGAGACCCATTTGAGGAACCACTTGGACCGTCAATATTGTCTTCTTTCTCAATCTTATCTTGCAATCTAATTAAATTTCAACATTAAAATAACAACCACCTTTATAATAGGCTTTAGAATTTTACTGGTCGTAAAATATTTTCTTCCATGATTTTAAAAGTAGGAACGCATCGTAACTTGAAAAAAATAAATGTGGGTGGAACCAAGGATATTCAAGAGCTATTGAGGTAAGTTCTAATTATCTCCATTTTCATACTTTTAAAAAAGTTAAAATATATTAGTAGTGAAGTTGATATATGGTATGATTCGGTAAAGTATGTATGGAGATTGTTAGATAAATTCAATTTTTACATAGAGTGAACATCTAAATATAATTATGGTTATGAACCTATATACATACTAATAAAATAAACCTTTTATTTATTTTATTAGTAGTATTTATAAAGACTATAAAAATATGTAGAAAGTAAAACATAACAAATTATTTTGGGAAGAAGGTTAATACCTTGCGAGAAGGAAGAACTCCTTTATTTTGTGGTAATTGGCTGATGAGAAACAACTATGAAGAAGTAGAGAGAATGGAACTTATTTGTGGTTAGAAACTATATATATATATATATATATATATATATATATATATATATATATATATATATATATATATTCCCAAGTTGAAACTGTAAGTCCATATTAATAGGGATATCAAGTGATTTACAAACGGTTGTACTGTTATTGTCATATAGAATTATTGGAACTTAGTTATGGTGGATATAAATGTAAATGGCAAGAGCAAGGGGTATAGACATTGGATAAGCTCAACATGTTCATTAGTTAACCAATTAAGTCGAGGCCAAAAGTCGGTTTTACTTTTCTTTTTAAAATAGTGATTAAAAAAAATACATAAGCCAATTAATTATATGAAAGTGCACTTATCAAAAAAAAATTATATGAAAGTGCAAGGTACATCCTTTTAGAAAGGGAAACTTTTTTATCGATCAAATTGAAAAAATATAGTGAAATCATTAGTATACTTACCTAAGAGCCAAATACATTACATTCGATAACCTGCATAACTAAAAAAAAGCATTCATATATTCATTAAAGGTGGCAAGAAAAATAACGGAAAAAATAAATTTGAAGAAATAAGTAATTGTAAATGGGCATGTAATCCTACTTTATAAATCAACCTTTCATTTCATAGGATAATACTGATGCTTTACATGATTAATAGTAACAGTAGAAAAATATAGTGAATCACTATATATTATCAATTAAATCATTTCAATTCTAATTCTACTTCTAAATCTAATCTAAATATACATTATAAAATCAATTATGGAATATTAATAATTCAGATGAATTATAATAATTATAACTACAATAATTATAATAATTAGCTTTTCATTTGGTCTAAAAAATAGCTTTTATGCATGATATCTCTAATATTTAATGAAATTAAAAATTTTAATTTCAAACGAAAACAATTAACTCATTAAATTTTATTTTAATACTAAACATTTTTTCATAAGAAAATATTATAAAAAAATCTCTAACGTATCACACTATCGAAAAAATTTATTTTTTTAATTTTCATAAGTTATCAATGGAAAGTCATGTATTTTTATACTTGTAATATAAAAAGTCATGAATTATATCCACTAAGAGTATCATTTAATAAGTTAGTGGTAATAGTAATCATGAATTTAAGTCTCCTTCATGTGTAAATTATAAGTAATATTAATATAATTAAAAATCTAATTGAAAAATTAATAAAGATGATGTGGAGCATCCTAAAGCTTGGAAAAAAACTTCCTTTAGAGATTTACTAGGAGAATACTCGTGCGATGCACGAGTTGTTATATAATTTTTTTCCTTTAATTTTATATAGATTTTATACAAATATATACATAAGTTGTCGATATAAATTATGTATTTTAAAAATATAGTATTACATTAATATATTGTTGAATTTTTATTTATGCCATATTCTTATATAGTGTATTGTTTTTTAATATGCACAATTGTCCAAATTTTAGTGAGCTTAATTGTTGAAAATAAAATCTTACTAAACTTCATTTTACTTAGTAATAATAAATGTCATTCTATTTAATATCTTGAATTTATGAGCATGAATTTTAATAATAAAGACATGTGAAAAATAATATAAATAATAAGAATATTTTTGATATAGCATTTTTTAATATGTGTAAGACAAAGAAGAAAAATAATAATGATAATAATTGAAGATCAATACTAATGAGAATATTTTTGATATAACATATAGCCTAAATAAACACTACGTAAAAAAAAAAATTCTTTTGTTTAAAAACAAAAATAATGGTTTAATATGTGAAAGTTTAAGGATGAAAATAATGAGATTTTATATTTCTTTTAAAACATTAGAATAAAAATAACTAAGTTATACTAAAAAAGTGATCATAATATATTGATAAACATGTTTGGAAGTGACTTACTTACATTTGTAATGTGCCTTGCATTTGCTTTTTTCTCTTATAATGTTATTCTATTTTTATTTTCTTCTTCCAAATTTCAGTGACATCTTCTAAATATTATTATTATATTAAGCTTGGATGAGTTTAAATTAAATAAGTTAATGGTTGTGTATGAATAAATATAAATCATAGAAATTAGAAAGTAACTACTCTTTATTTTATTTTTTCTTTATTTCTTTGTTTATTCATCAATTAATAATTCATAAATATTAATTAAAACAAAATTTGAAACTTAAAAAGAAAGTGATAATAAGGAATTTAGATTTAATAGGAAACTTAGAAAGAGAAAACAATCAAAATCAAATCTTTATTTTTATTCTTTATAATGATATGAAAAATATATGGCCATTATTCACAATATGAAATGAAAGATTTATTTTATTATAATTGTTTTTTATGCAACTTATAATCTAAATAAGCTACATAAAGTGGAGAGTAAACATATAATATTTGTAAAAGAATTGAAACATTTAAATCTGAAGCTTTATTTGGTTGTTTTTACCTCAAGCACTATTCTTATTTAAAATTAACCATTTTAGATGTGAATTTGTAAATAAAAAGTATTAGCTAGAATATATACTAAAGGCATTAGATATGATGATAGCTGAAGAAAATGATATTTTTTTTCCTTTGTGATATAGAGAAGAGACACCTAATGTAATTTCCTTCTTAGAAGTGACACCAAAGGTTATGAAGTTTCAAGGAACATATGCAACTCATTTAGATCTAGCTAGCAAATCATACAATTTTACAAAACTATGAAATTAAACATTTTTTTGACAAAAAATTAAACATTTTTATAAAGAACAATATTAAAATATACATCATTTCTTAATGCCTATAACTTTACAAAAAATTGTTGCCTATTTGTCAACTTCAAACTATCAAGAACACAAAATTCTTTACCCTTTTTGTGATTTCTACATCTTGTGAAACTTGCTCCTTTCTTCTACTCCTTGTTTTTTATATGATTATTGCACCTAATGTAATTTCTTCTTAGAAGTGACACTGAAGGTTATGAAGGCTCAAGGAACACATGCAACTCATTAAGATCTAGCACATCATACAATTTTACAAAACTATAAAATTTAATATTTTTCTAAAGAACAATATTAAACTATACATCATTTCTCAATGTCTATAACTTTACAAAAAATTGTTGTCTATTTGTCAACTTCAAACTATCAAGAACATGAAATTCTTTATCCTTTTTGCGAATTCTACATCTCGTGCAACTTGCTCCTTTCTTCTACTCCTTGTTTTCTATATGATTCTTGCACCGAATGTAATTTCCTTCTTAGAAGTGACACCAAAGATTATGAAGGCTCGTGGAACATATGCAACTCATTTAGATCTAACACATCATACAATCATACAAAAAATTAAACATTTTTCTTAAGAACAATATTAAAATATACATAATTTCTCAATGTCTATAACTTTACAAAAAATCATTGCCTATTTGTCAACTTAAAAATCATTAAGAACATAAAAATATTTACCCTTTTTGTGCATTCTACACCTTCTTGTGAAACTTGCTCCTTTCTTCTACTTCTTATTTTTTATATGATTCTTTTTGTCAAAACCTCTACCCTAACCATCCAAAATTCTCTCCTTTAAATAGTCATTTCTTGTTATAATTAGTTTAAACTCTATTTCTTCCACTCATATTCCACTAACTCATGAGTTTATTGTAAATTAAAGCAATAATTCATGTAAATGTGAAACCCCTCCATTCAATGCATAATGGTTACATAAAAAAGAATTGTAAAGGTCAACTTATTATTTCTTATTTCATCTAGCGAGGGAATATAAAATTTAGCGAGGGAATATAAAATCAGCTGTTGTGTGTTACAGCTGTCTTTGAATTTAGCGAGGGAATTACCCCTTTTAGCGAGGGAATTTTTAAAAAAATAAAAATAAATAGCGTATCATTAGCGACGGCCCTGTCCGTCGCTAATTCCCTCGGTAATTGATTTTTAGCGACCCACCTAGATTCCCTCGCTAATTTCCCTCGCTAATACTGTCTTTTTTTGTAGTGTTGGCAATGTCTATCCTCTAGCTTATAGCGGATAGCTTATAGCAAATCCGCTAGTCGTAAGTGTTTGGCACAACTAGCTTTTAGGGTTTTTTCACTAACTTATAGCATTTTTTGAAACGTCCCTTCAAGTAGCGTTTGAGCTTATAGCTTATAGTGTTTCATTTTTTCTCTCAATTTTACCTCCATTACTTTAATTAAATTCCTCATTCATCTTCCATTTTATTAGTTTCTCTCTCACTTTTAAGCATTAATTACAAATGTCTATTCACGTAAATTTATTTTTATAAGCTACTTCAACCATTAATTTTACCAAACACATTCAATTCACTCTGCTAGCTTACCGCAATCTGCTACCTCATCAATTATAAGATAGCTTATATCCACTATCCCCACTAGCTTATCCACTATCCGCTACTTTTTACCAAACATACAGAGCCTCACTACAATAACAATAAGGTGATTAATGAGCTGGATATTAATTTGGTAAGGATATGACACATGTAGAACAATTTGATTTCAACAAGAATGAGAAGGTGCGTAAAATCTCGATGGGGGTTGGGTGCCTTTAGGGCTGGAAAGACACCCATACTTTTAGGAATTGAGTCCATCTCTCTCATCAATAACTTTCTCACTCATCATATCTAATTTTCTCTTTCATCTATTTCCCTCCAAAATAAGTCTAAAGGTACCAAAAACTAAAGGCACTGAATCTAAATCGTAAGTAAAACTAAGCAAAGTGGGCTGCGGAATAAGAAGTAGGGATATTAAAGAGCTCACACACCCTTTACTCTCCCACCGTTTCTTTTTTCCAAAAATACCCTTCACCCTTCCACACTCCAAACCCACCATGTTCTGTGTTTAAATCGGACCGGTACTTTATACTTGATACCTAGTATACAATTATACGATAAGGTACAAAAGTACCGAATCACTTCGGTACTAAGGTACCGAGTGTTTTGCTTGATTCCTTAAAAGCGTGCCAATCTTGTTCAAGTTCCTTAAAATAGCAAATAAGTGCAAATGACGATCGATCCTAGAACCACACATTAAGCCTGTCTAACGTACTAGCTACTTTGGAATGTCATACATTGTTTAATGTTAAATTGTTAATATTAGAAAACAACAATTATGATTGGAGGCCCTCTTATTGGGCCAAAATTTGGAGGCCTAAAGTCATAATTTGGGGGTTATTGCTTTTCCCACGCCCCCTTCTACTCAAAACACACCTCATAAGGGTGTGAAAAGACCAAAAGGCCAGCCAAAACCTCTTTTTTTTCACGAAATTTCACCTGTTTGAACACGGGCCTTCGAACAGGTTCGAATGACATCGTTCGTGTGTGTTAAATCTTGACTTCACACTCTCTTTGAGTGTTTTTCACCTGTTCGCGTGAGGTCATGCGAACCTGTTCGCATGACCTTGTTCAAACCCGTTCGAACGACATCGTTCAAGTGTGTTAAATATTGACTTCACACCCTCTTGTGCGTAATTTCACCTGTTCGAACGAGGTCATTCGAACGTGTTCGAACAAGGTCGTTCGAACAGTCTTTAAACATGTAAACTCAGCGTTTCACGCGAGGTTATTTTTGAAATAAAATTTGTTAAGGGGTGTGAAAGAGTAGGAGGGGTGTGGGAAAAGCAATGGCCTAATTTGGGTTGCTTGATGGTCGAGCTGTAGGGTTTTTGAAGGATTAACTCAAATGTTTGTTCTAAAAGTGAGATTAGGTTTTTTTTAAAGGATTAATTCAAATGTTTGTTTTGAAGGTGAGATTATAGCGGGTTCAATTTTCTCCCATTTTAAATTAAAAACGGATAGATATTCGAAATAATTAGTTTGGATTGTGAGAATCGATCCAGATTTTACTGACCTAATTGGGGAGATTTGACTAGTTAAACATCATCTATTTTTTTGGTGAATTATTAAACAACATCTATCATATCCCGCTTTAAAGCACCCTACAATTTGGTTATTTTTGTAATAGAAATATTAATGATTCAAGTAAATGAGTACAAATCTATATCACAATGTGTAATCTGTACATTTTTTGATACATTGAATTTAGTTCATAAAATTTACAAAGCTTTAAACCAACACCATGCTTGGATTTCAATGTGTAATCATCTCTGATTTTTTTGTGTTAGTGGTGAAAAAGGGGTAAAGATCCTCTCAATTTCCCAAAAAAAAAAAATTGAGGGTCAATTACTAAAGTTTTAGGTGTATAAAAATACGCATCCCTTAAATATGTGACATTTATTTTATATTTATGTGCAATTAATATACCAAAAACTTTGGTAATTGACCCTCAATTTTTGCTTGGAAATTGAGAGAATCTCTACTCGTGAAAAAGAATCTCAGAACTTTTGTTTTTTATGGATAATATATATTTGATTCTGATAGTAATTTTTTATGAAGAATCTCTATTGTTTAAATTTTAGATATGGGCCTACTCAAATGCTAACCACGGCTGGTATCAAAGTCAGGTTCACTATCCACGGATCCATACAAATAAAATAAAAATAGATTATTGCTTTTCACACACTCCTCCCTACTCACCACACACCCCCCGAACTTCAAATATTTCAAAATTACTCTCACGTGGAGCACGCGTGGAAACCTCCCTACGCAGTGCTTTTGAAGGGTTCGGCTCACACGCGCCGAACTAGTTCGCGCACACCCACCGAACGAGTTCGACGCACACCCACCGAACTCAGCATATGAATCTAAATGAGGTAGCAGGAGCAGTAGTAACCAGGCCAGTTAGGCGACGACTACTTCTACTTCAAGTCTTCACTCTTCACAAACTGCTTCTAGTTGACGTTACATTTATAGACTATTCTTCCCTCTTCTCTCCCCTCACCAATCAACCAAAACCCAATTTCCAAATCCAAATCATTCTCCATTTCCATTTCAAAAACACCACAAACTATTCTACCATCTCCAAACCAAAAAAAAATGGTACTTTGTTCTGTATCTTATTCAGGTTCGTCCATTCACTTCTATTCAAATTTTGTTTCTTCTTTATAGATTCTCTTTCAGAGTATGATCTATGATTAATTTCTGCACTGGCTTCATGTTCATGTTGTTGTTTCAGAAGCACATATTGTTAAACATAACTTCACTCAATTGTTTGGCTGACATAGGCCGAATTGGTTTGGCTGACATTGATGAGAACGGGTTAAAAACAAAACTTTGGAGGTGTGTCTAAAAAAACACTTGTTCGGTTGCTCCTGGCCGAACTGCTTCGACTACCCACGTCCGAACCGGTGAATTTTTTTTTTAAAAAAAAGGGTTGTCATTTCACTAATGGTCTATTAGTCTTTTTGTAGGGTTATGGGGTGTTCTCGGAGTAAGAGGGGTGTGAGAAAAGCAATGGCCTAAAAATAACTAGCAGATTTTGGCCCAAAAAACTAACTGCATTATTTGTACGTTCTATTTTTATTTTATTTAATTAGTTTGTTTTTGTCTATTTTATTTCAAATAATTACTACTTACTATTTGCACCACCTTTTTATATCCTTAGCTCTATATATATTTTTTGGTAAAAAAAAATAAAAAAAACTCTGTATATTTTGGCAATTGGCCCATTCTTATTTGTTCCTTGTTTGTCAATGAATCCAAGTCATCTTTCGCCCATTTTAACAAATTTTTGAAACTATGTTTCAATCCAATATTATCCCAAAACTAAATTCATATTTAAAAATAGGTTGTTAGCAACTAAGCATTGTCACCTTTGTCAAAAAAAAAAATTAGCATCGTCATCTTGGATTTAGCCCGTTTGATCATTGTGAGTGTCTTTTTTTAGATAAATAAATACTTCATTGAAGGGAGTACAAGGGGTGCCCAACCCTTACAATGGAGAGAGATGGAAGGGGGGCCTCCTCAAAACCTCTCTAAGCCAAAACCCAGTGGGAAAAAAACTTAGAGAGGAAAAAGAGTACCCCGTGCAAGATAGCACCACAGTGAGTATGAAGAAGTCTCCCATCACTGTTTCTCCCCCTCATAAAATCAAATAATAACATAAAATAAAGAGTTACAATGTGGAAAGAACGCCTAACGGGCAATTGTACCAATCCACCCACACCGCCCCACATTTCTTCCCATTCCTAGCTTTGAACCAACACCAAGCCACATCTTTAATACTCAATAGTAACGAAGGAATTGACACTGTAACGCCCCAAAATAATTTAATTATTCATTTAATTAAGTTGTTTTAGGCTTACAACATTTATCCAAGTAGATTAATTAAGTTGAAACTTTATTTGGTTCAGGAGGTGGTTAAGTGATTGGAGGAGGTGTGAATAATAAAGGCCCAAGTGGGAATAGGCCCATAAGGCCCATTTAAGTGTTTTATACTCAAAGAGAAGAAAAAGATGAACATAGAGAGAGAAAGAAGAAGCTCAGAACCGAGAGAGTGGGGAAAAAGAAGAGGAAAAACGTGGAGAAGAAAAGGAAAGGAGGAGGAGAGAACTTCACCATCTTGGCTAAAGGTAAGGACTTTTTGGTACCAATCTTCTCCATTTTTCCTCCTCTTGCTATTGATGTAAATTTCAATCCCTAATTCCTACTTGTTTTTGTTTTTGTTTTGCCATTGTTGGGGGTTTGAAGCTCAAAGTGGAGTTGGTGGTTGTTTTGGTGTTTGTTGAGCTTTTGGGTGGAAGGAGAGCTTACATTCTTCATTTTTCAAGGTTAGGGGGCTCTCAATACATCTATGATAGTTAGTATGATATGTGATATATATGGGTTGAGACCTAGAGTGATTTTATGTGTTGTTAGTTGTGTGGGTTTCATGGTTGTTGTTGTGTTGAGTTTGAATTAGTTATTGCCATGATTATTGAGGTTGGAGATGAATGGGTTGATAAACATATATGTAAATTTGTGAAAGTTGTCTCAATGAAGATGAAGGTATAAATGTGGTAGTTGTATGGGGTTGATGAAATACACAAATGAAATGTTGTTGGAATTGTTGTTGATTGTTGGATGAAGCATGTTGTTGAAAATGAAATTGAATAGGTGTGCACATGAGGTGTTAAGAAATTGTTTGAGGTGGTTTGGTGTGGAATTGGTCTTTGGAATCATGTTGAAATTGGGTAAGATGGTGTTTGGTTGGGTTTGGTAGTGTGCGAGAGGGGGTGGCGCCAAAATCGGCGCCCATGGCGCTAGTGCGCTGATGGTGGGCGCCAAAATTGGCGACCCGCTTGGCGCTGGTGCGCTGTGTGTGTGTGTGTGTGTGGCTGGAGTGGGCGCCAAAAGTGGCTGCCCCTTGTGCCTAGTGATGTGCCTAGGGTCGTTTTTTAGTCCCTATGTGACGATTTGTCTGTGGAGTGTCATTTTGGTCCCTATGTAATAGTTTGGTCCTTATGTAATAGTTTAGTCCAATAAATTGTGGTGGTGCGGGGCTTGACTAAAGTGGTGATTGGGCTTCGCCAAAGTGGTGAGTGCCCTCAAGGCTTATGTGGTGGGTGATGATTTGTGTTAAATAAATAAAGTGGTGAGACTAATAATTCATTGTGGTGTATGTATAATGTTGTGGTGCATTGTCATGGTGTCACATAAACCATATGCATAAAGTGGTGATGAGGCTTCGGCCTAAAGTGGTGTGGTGCCCTCTAGGCAATAAAGTGGTGAGAATGGATCCACATGCATTGTGCATTCATGCATATACTCATGCGTAGATGATGTTCTTGATGATGAGTTAGTATGATGTGTTGTAATCTACTTGTGGATTGTTATTCTAGTTGCTTTCTCTAATATAATGTTTATCTTACTTGCTATTATTTATGTAAAGAGACTCACCCTCTTTGCTTTTATGTTGCTTCTCATGTTGGCAACGTGCGGTGATATAGCAGTGAAGGTATTCATGCCTTCTATTAGAGGTCGTGTCAGCTCTGATATGTAGCACCAGGGGAGGGGCATAGGAATTCTGTTGCTTTTATTTTGATGTGTTGTTGTCATGTTTAAACTTGTCCCTATTCCGCTATGTTGAAGATTATTTTTATGTTGGTGTAATTAAACAGGTGTTTGCGGGCTTGTCCCTAAAACTATTGTGCTATATATATATCAGGCTGTTTTGTTGACTTCGTGTCATATGTGATGCATAGGTTTTTAATAGTGGCGAAAATGTGACACTCTCTTGCAATTTTTTTTACTCTGGTTTTTATTTATTAAATAGTATTGTGTAGAAGGGGGTGTTACATAAAGTGGTATCAGAGCTGAAGTTGGTCTGTCCGACCAAGTGTATGTTGTTGTGTCTGTGTATCTAACTATGCTCCTTGTGTAGAAATCTGATTTGATGGCAAGACGCGATGATGTCTTTTTAGTCTGCTTTGACCGATGCAATAGCTCAAGTCGTGGGAATCGTGCCATTCGCTGCGATGTTAATGCTCGTAATTTGGCAACATTCCAGAGGGAGAATCCACCCACCTTCAAGGGTCGGTATGATCCTGACGGAGCATTGGCATGGTTGAAAGAGATAGAGCGTATCTTTCGTGTCATGGAGTGTACTCCAGCTCAGAAAGTGAAGTTTGGAACTCATATGTTAGCAGAAGAGGCTGATGATTGGTGGATGGGAATGGTGCAAAGGTTAGGACATACTGGTGAGGTGATTACATGGGAGGTGTTCAAGAGGGAATTCACAAGAAAGTATTACCCCGAGGATGTGCGAGGTAAGAAAGAAGTTGAATTTCTAGAGCTGAAGCAGGGAAATAAGTCCGTAGCTGAGTATGCAGCTAAGTTTGTGGAGTTGGCCAAATTTTGTCCTTATTACGCAAATGATGCTGAGTCTGAATTCTCCAGGTGTGTCAAGTTCGAGAATGGTCTGCGGCCAGAGATAAAGAAAGCTATCGGGTATCAGCAGATTCAGGTTTTTGCTAGCTTGGTTGACAAGTGTAGGATCTTTGAGGAAGATAGTTCTGCTGCTTACAAGGCTGTGAAGGAAAAGAGGAACTCTCAGTTTAGGGGAAAGCCCTATGAAGTTGGTGGGAGCAAAGGTAAAGTAAAAGCAAGTTCTGGTAAGAATTCAAGTGGGGGAGGTACTTTGGGTATTGTGTGTTTTGCTTGCAAGAAGCCTGGTCATAAGAGCATTGATTGTCCCGAGGGTAAATGTTTCAAGTGTGGTCAGAAGGGCCATAAAGCTGCTAACTGTGAAAAGAAAGAGATTGTTTGCTATAACTGTGATGAAGCGGGTCATATTAGTACTAACTGTCCCAAACCCAAGAAAGAGAAGGCTAGAGGAAAAGTGTTTGCTTTGGTGGGATCCGAGGGGGCCAACGAAATCCGAGGTACATGTCTTATATATAAATGGTACTCCTTTAATTGCCATAGTAGATACTGGTGTTACTCATTCTTTCATTGCTGCATTGTGTGCTGAGAAATTGGGTCTTGATTTGTCTTCTATGAGAAGGGAGATGGTTATTGATACTCCAGCTAAGGGTTCAGTAACTACTTCCCTAGTGTGTGCCAAGTGTCCTCTGTCAGTTTTCGGCAGAGAGTTTCTTGTTGATCTTATTTGTTTGCCGTTGGGAGGGTTGGACGTCATCCTTGGTATGGACTGGTTAGTTGATAACCATGTGCATATCAATTGCTTTAGTAGATCCGTGAGTTTTCCTTCTTCCGATGAGGAAGAATCTGTTTTGTTGCCTCTCGGTCAGTTGCATAGAATCATGAAGGAGGAAGTTCATCTGTTTGCTGTGATGGCTTCGTTATCTGTAGAGAGCCAAGCCAAGATTGATGAGTTACTGATAGTTCATGAATTTCCTGAAGTGTTTCCAGATGAAATCCCTGATGTGCCACCTGAGAGGGAAGTTGAATTTTCTATTGATCTGGTACCTGGTACTAGACCTGTGTCTATGACACCTTATAGGATGTCTGCATCCGAATTGTCTGAATTGAAGAGTCAGCTTGAAGAGTTGCTTGAGAAGAAGTTCATAAGGCCTAGTGTGTCGCCTTGGGGAGCGCCAGTGTTGTTGGTGAAAAAGAAAGATGGGAGTATGCGGCTTTGTGTGGATTATCGTCAATTGAACAAAGTGACAATTAAGAACAAGTATCCACTTCCAAGAATAGATGATTTGATTGTTAATAATTTGGCAAGTGTACCAAATCGTACAAGTAGTAAAACCGGTAAATACCGGGATATCGTCCTCAAGGATCGAGTTAATCTACTAATTACGTTAACAATTACTAATTGGAACCAAATTGAAAGGGTATGTTTGAAGGGGTTGCTGTGAAGCTCGAAATAAAGCGATAAAATATTTTTGGAATTTTTGTAAATAAAGTTAAACTAAAAACGTTAATGAATTACGATAAGAATGAAAGCTAGGGATGAACGTCGTTTGGTTTTCGCACTATGTAACTGGTCTAACATCAAGGATACCTCTCTCTATATTTTGCTACCGAATTCGTTATAATAACCAAGTCCTAATTCCTTAGGTAACTAGTCCTTTATAGATTAATAAAACTCCTAATTCCTTAGGTAATCCTAATAACCTATAAGCCTTAAACGCTAGAGTTCGCACGTACAACAACCCGGAGAATATTCCTAAGCTACGAATTGCAAGAATTGAAAGTCTACGATTCAACTATAATAATTCCCATTAAAATACCGAATAAAATAATTTCACAATTTCCCAATTGTAAATCAGTTCAAACTAAATTCCAATTCACGAGAATATGAGAGAGAAACAATAAAACACACGCTTAATACCAACTACTAGTGCTCTATCAAATTCAATTCATCCCTAACAGGAGGGTTTAGTTACACATGATGAAAGATAAGAAGAAAAGAGAATTACAAGATAATATTGATGAAGATGATGACATTAGAGGGCTCAAATCTTGTTCCCAAGGCTTGATCCTTCAATGGCCAGCAGCTGCCACTCGTTTCCTCTCGTGTGCTAGGGCTCCCAATTGATCAAAAAACGTCCCCCCCGGCTAACACGCAGCCTTACGTATTTGAAGAACGTGACTTGCGCGCCATCTTGCGCGCGCGCGCAAACTTACGCGCAAGATGGCCAAGGCTTGATCAAGACTGCGCGCCATCTTGCGCGCGCGTCCCTGCGCGTAACCTCGTGCGCACACCTCTCACAGAAGGACAGAAACTTTTGAGAGTTAGAGCGACCTATCCGCGCGCCTTCTTGCGCGCCTCTCTTCTGCGCGCCAGTGTGTGCGCCTCCAGTGGGGATCTTCCAAAACCTTGTGCTGTTGAATCCACTCGACCGCAGTGCTTTGTCTTTTCGATCCACCTCGTCCCTGGGCAACACAAAATCACACAAACCCAAAGATAAACACTCTGCGTAACAAGCAATTCACAACAAACACGATTTGTTCACAAAAACACACCAATTAAGCACATCCATCATCAATATTGTGTAAAAACTCTTTAAAAACCGATGAAGATCATCATGTGATGAGGGTTCATCACAACCCCCAACTTGAACTTTTGCTTGTCCTCAAGCAAAGCTCGACTCGACTCACAACCTAAACAACTCAAAGTCAACAAGCAATCATATAAGAACTCAACTTTCAAATCAAACACATAGGAGCGGGTTGAGCGACAACTTTCAGATTGGCTCTCAAAAGCAACTCCCTGTGATAATGTCACTGGTACAACTATGCTCAAAAGTGAGTGTGTGACATTTAACTCAGTAGAACTTAGCTATTTTCAAAATGACATTAACTAGGACTAGAGGGCTTTCTTAGGAGCCCGCGCAAAGATTGGTTCAAGATAAAGGGGTAGGCTCACACTTCCACATAAGACTGAGGGACTTGAGTGAATCGACAAAGGGTCTTAGATAGGCATTTCGGATCAAATCGGTGCATACTCTATTTCAACACACACACGCACCATTTACGCCAAACTTTGTCTTGCACCCATTTAGAACTTTAACATTTAGATTCACTTATCATTGCATTGGGAACTTTAACCTTTAGAACACACTTGTGGATTTTTCCACTTATTCACAACACTTTAACACTTTAACGCACACGGCATACACTACACGTTACGGGTAGACGCAGCGATGTTGCACTCACGCACACTAACACCACACACACACACGGCATACACTACAGCGTTACGGGTGTAGACGTTGCGATCTTCTGCACTCACACCACACTTTACACAAACAC
This sequence comes from Oxytropis ochrocephala, assembly GCA_020916435.1. Lineage (NCBI taxonomy): Eukaryota > Viridiplantae > Streptophyta > Magnoliopsida > Fabales > Fabaceae > Oxytropis > Oxytropis ochrocephala. Next base: position 11,535,036 of record CM037089.1, on the reverse strand, counting down.
ATGCACCGACCATCCTACAATCTTCCCGCCCGACCTTAGTACCCGCTGGCAAAGTACCCCCAACTTAGCTTCTACAAATACCCTAGATCTTTAGTACAAATTTGGCGAGACGCATGGTCCACCAACAACTAGCTGCTAAGACATCCCTAGGTTCACTAGGTTCGACCGAGATAATGCTAGAGGTGTAGAAACAAGTTGTACCAAGTCAACTACCACCGGAACTAATCTCACAATTCCTCACCAATTCATCACTAAGTTTTGCTCAACCGTTCCATTTTTTTTTTTTTTTTTTTTTTTAAAATCATTACATGATTGCTTTATTGAACTTTGAAGACACAAAACAAGACACAACTAACACAAAACCGTAGGTCCTCCCCACTTGAACACAAAGCAGTTGTCCTCACCGATTAACTTAGAGGAAGACCTATTTACAAAACCCAAAGCAATAACAAAAATAAAGACAAGACAAGAAAGTAAATTAGAAGAGATAGAACACTACCTCACATGGGTTTCCTCCCATGAAGCGCTTGTTTATCGTCCTAAGCTTGACGATGCAACTCCACTCTCTCAAGGTGGAATGTATGACACAAAGAACACATCATTCTTCTTCTTCCGCTTATTAGGCGGGAACTTCATGAACTTGAGGTACAATTGTGTATGCTTCCATGCCTCTCAAGGTGAATGGTGTTGCCTGAGGCATAGAAGGAGTCTAAATATTTATCAACCTCTTCGCTCCCATCTTCCTTGCTTCTCGATCGATGAGTGGAGAAAATGATTTGTTGGGAGATTTCTTGTTGGATTTCCACACCATCCCAAAATCGAGAATTTTTGGCTTCCTCCAAACAAGAGGATCTTGCGCTTCAACTCTTTGTCCTTTCTTATCTTCCTTTTTCTCCCATGATTCTTCTATTGTTAAGCCTTCCTCTTCTTGTTTTGGCCGAGGTAAAATCAGAAGGCTCACAATTTCCATTCAGATGACTCCCTTCATTGAATTCATCATGCCTGATGTGTGGTTGATTACTTTGATTCAGTGGTTGTTCTACTAGTAACCAATCTTCGGCCAACCAGGGATACCATGTGTCAATGACTACCAAATCTTCCTCCTCAGGAACTTTAGGTTGAGCCAACCAAGGATAGGATTCATCAATGACTACCACATCTGGCTCCTCAAGAATTTTAGGTTGAGCCAACCACGGATAGTACCCAGCAATGAGTATCATTGGTTCACAAGAGCAATCCACCTCATCCTCCCCACAAAGATCACAATAGGACAATGTCTCACAATTACCATTTAGATGCGGTCCTCCACAACAACGAAGTGGTGAAGTGTGTACTCCATGACTTACAAAGTATCCACACAGCTCTTACACAATCAAGGGAGTAAAGTAGTAAAAGATAAAAAGAAATATGTAAAGAAAACAAAACAATAAATTAAATAAAAACAACTAAGTATGTACGGTTCGAATTAGCAGCCGCCTTGAAATTAGTGAATGTAACTTCGATCCCCAAGAACGCGCGCCAAAACTTGTTAATAATTTGGCAAGTGTACCAAATCGCATTAGTAGTAAAAAGCCGTAAATACCGGATATCGTCCTCGAGGATCGAGTTAATCTACTAATTACGTTAACAATTACTAATTGGAACCAAATTGAAAGGGGTATGTTTGAAGGGGTTGAAATGGAAGCTCGAAATAAAGCGATAAAATATTTTTGGAATTTTTGTAAATAAAGTTAAACTAAAAACGTTAATGAATTACGATAAGAATGAAAGCTAGGGATGAGCGTCGTTTGGTTTTAGCACTATGTAATAACTGGTCTAACATCAAGGATACCTCTCTCTATATTTTGCTACCGAATTCGTTATAATAACCAAGTCCTAATTCCTTAGGTAACTAGTCCTTTATAGATTAATAAAACTCCTAATTCCTTAGGTAATCCTAATAACCTATAAGCCTTAAACGCTAGAGTTCGCACGCATACAACAACCGGAGAATATTCTAAGCTACGAATTGCAAGAATTGAAAGTCTACGATTCAACTATAATAATTCCCATTAAAATACCGAATAAAATAATTTCACAATTTCCCAATTGTAAATCAGTTCAAACTAAATTCCAATTCACGAATATATGAGAGAAACAATAAAACACAGTTAATACCAGCTACCTAGTGTGCTCTATCAAATTCAATTCATCCCTAACAGGAGGGTTTAGTTACACATGATGAAAGATAAGAAGAAAAGAGAATTACAAGATAATATTGATGAAGATGATGACATTAGAGGCTCAATCTTGTTCCCAAGGCTTGATCCTTCAATGGCGGCAGCTGCCACTCGTTCCTCTCGTGTGCTAGGGCTCCCAATTGATCAAAAACGCCCCTGGCTAACACGCGGCCTTACGTATTTGAAGAACGTGACTTGCGCGCGCCATCTTGCAAGCGCGCGCAAACTTACGCGCCAAGATGGCTAAGCTTGATCAAGGCATCGGCGCCATCTTGCGCGCGCGTCCTCACAGCGTAACCTCGTCGCGCACACCTCTCACGAGAAGGACGAAACTTTTGAGAGTTAGAGCGACCTATCCGCGCGCCTTCTTGCGCGCCTCTCTTCTCACGCGCGGTGTGTGCGCCTCCAAAGTGGAGATCTTCCAAAACCTTGTCTTTGAATCCACTCGACCGCAGATGCTTTGTCTTTTCGATCCACCTCGCCCCCGGGCAACACAAAATCACACAAACCAAAGATAAACAACTGCGTAACAAGCAATTCACAACAAACACGATTTGTTCACAAAAACACACCAATTAAGCACATCCATCATCAATATTGTTGTGTAAAAACTCTTTAAAAACGATGAAAGATCATCATGTGATGAGGTTCATCATTGATGGATCAATTAGTGGGGCTAGAGTGTTTAGCAAGATTGACTTGAGATCGGGCTATCATCAGTTAAGGTGAAGGATGAGGATATTCCCAAGCGGCATTTCGAACTTCGGTATGGTCATTATGAGTATTCGGTAATGCCATTTGGTGTTACTGACGCTCGGTGTGTGTTCATGAGTATATGAACCGTACTTTTCATGAGTATCTTGATCGCTTTGTGGTGGTCTTTATTGATGACATTTTGGTGTATTCGAAGTCCGGGAGGAGCATGCAGGAGCATTTGAGGCGGTATTGGAAGTCTTGAGAGATAAGAGGTTGTATGCCAAGTTATCTAAGTGTGATTTACGGTTGAAGGAAGTGAGTTTCCTTGGCCACATTATTTACGTGATGGTATTGCAAGAGATCCATCCAAGGTTGATGCGATGTCGCAGTGGGAGGTTCCTAAGTCGGTCATGGAGATTAGAAGTTTTCTTGGTTTGGCCTACTACTATAGAAGGTTTATTGAGGGGTTTTCTAAGTTGGCACTCCCGCTAACTCAGTTAACTCGTAAAGGCAAGGCATTCGTGTGGAATTCTAGTTGCGAGGAAAGTTTCCAAGAGTTGAAGAGAAGGTTGACCACGTCTCCTATTCTGACATTGCCTAAGTCAGGGGAGCCTTTTGTGGTATATTGTGATGCTTCTAAAATGGGGCTAGGAAGTGTTCTGATGCAACATGGTAAAGTAGTTGCTTATGCATCTAGACAGTTGAGGACTCATGAGAGAAATTACCCTACACATGATTTGGAGCTTGCAGCGATTGTTTTTGCTTTGAAGATTTGGAGGCACTATTTGTATGGTTCTAAGTTTGAGGTGTTCAGTGATCATAAAGGATTGCAGTATTTGTTTGATCAGAAGGAGTTAAATATGAGGCAGAGGAGATGGTTGGAATTGTTGAAAGATTATGATTTCAGTTTGAATTATCATCCGGGGAAGGCTAATGTTGTAGCCGATGCTTTGAGTAGGAAGTCTTTGCACATGCCCGCAATGATGGTGAAGGAGTTGGAATTGATTGAGCAGTTTCGAGATATGAGCTTAGTGTGTGAAGTAACACCTCAGAGTGTTAGGTTGGGGATGTTAAAAATTACTAATGAATTTGTGAGTAGTATTTGGGAGGCCCAGAAGCGGGATGTAAAGTTAGTTGATTTGGCGGTTGGAATCAATCAATCTAAAAATAAGGATTTTGAGTTGGATGCCCAAGGTGTGTTGAGGTACCGTACTCGGATTTGTATTCCTGATGATGAAGAGATTAAAAAGGCAATTCTTGAAGAAGGACACAAAAGTAAGTTGAGTATCCACCCGGGAGCTACAAAGATGTATCAAGACTTGAAGAAATTGTTTTGGTGGCCTGGTATGAAGCGTGATGTGGCTCAGTTTGTGTACGCTTGTTTGACTTGTCAGAAGTCGAAAGTTGAGCATCAGAAGCCAGCGGGGTTGATGCAGCCATTGGATGTACCGGAATGGAAGTGGGATAGTATCTCTATGGATTTTGTGACTGGGTTGCCGAATACAGTGAGAGGATTGGATGCTATATGGGTGATTGTTGATAGGCTGACGAAATCTGCGCACTTTTTACCGATTAATATTACTTATTCAGTTCCGAAGTTGGCAGATATTTATGTTAAGACAATTGTGAAGCTGCATGGTGTTCCTTTGAGTATCGTGTCTGATAGGGATCCTAGATTTACCTCTGAGTTCTGGAAGAGTTTGCAAGAGGCTCTGGGTTCTAAATTGAGAATGAGTTCAGCGTATCATCCCAGCATGGATGGGCGATCGAGAGAACTATTCAGTCATTGGAAGATTTGTTGAGGGCATGTGTACTTGAGCAAGGAGGTGCACGGGATTCTCATTTGCATTGATTGAGTTTACCTATAACAATAGTTTTCATTCGAGTATTGGGATGGCGCCTTTTGAGGCACTGTATGGTAGGAGGTGTAGGACTCCCCTATGTTGGTATGAATCAGGAGAGAGTGTGGTGCTAGGTCCTGAAATTGTGCGTGAGACCACAGAGAAAGTGAAGATGATTCGTGAGAAGATGAAGGCTTCGCAAAGTATGCAAAAGAGTTATCATGATAAGAGAAGGAAGGATTTAGAGTTTCAAGCTGGTGATCATGTATTCTTGAGAGTCACTCCGGTGACAGGTGTGGGTCGTGCCTTGAAGTCTAAGAAGTTAACCCCTCGTTTTATTGGCCCATACCAGATCTTAGAGAGAGTGGGGAAAGTTGCTTATCGGGTGGCCTTGCCACCTAATCTTTCTAATTTGCATGATGTATTCCATGTGTCTCAGTTGCGGAAGTATGTTCCGGACCCGTCGCATGTAGTTCAAATGGATGATGTGGAGGTGAGGGAGAACCTCACTGTGGAGACTAAGCCAGTTAGAATTGAAGACCGTGAAGTAAAAGTTTTAAGAGGTAAAGAGATCAATTTGGTGAAGGTAGTCTGGTTGGGAGCTGCCGGTGAGAGCGCGACTTGGAGTTGGAGAGTTAGATGCGGGAATCATATCCAGAGTTGTTTGATTCAAGTAAGATTTCGAGGACGAAATATTCTAAGTGGGGGAGAGTTGTAACGCCCCAAAATAATTTAATTATTCATTTAATTAAGTTGTTTTAGGCTTACAACATTTATCCAAGTAGATTAATTAAGTTGAAATTTTATTTGGTTCAGGAGGTGGTTAAGTGATTGGAGGAGGTGTGAATAATAAAGGCCCAAGTGGGAATAGGCCCATAAGGCCCATTTAAGTGTTTTATACTCAAAGAGAATAAAAAGAAAGGAACATAGAGAGAGAAAGAAGAAGCTCAGAACCGAGAGAGTGGGGAAAAAGAAGAGGAAAAACGTGGAGAAGAAAAGGAAAGGAGGAGGAGAGAACTTCACCATCTTGGCTAAAGGTAATGACTTTTTGGTACCAATCTTCTCCATTTTTCCTCCTCTTGCTATTGATGTAAATTTCAATCCCTAATTCCTACTTGTTTTTGTTTTGCCATTGTTGGGGGTTTGAAGCTCAAAGTGGAGTTGGTGGTTGTTTTGGTGTTTGTTGAGCTTTTGGGTGGAAGGAGAGCTTACATTCTTCATTTTTCAAGGTTAGGGGGCTCTCAATATATCTATGATAGTTAGTATGATATGTGATATATATGGGTTGAGACCTAGAGTGATTTTATGTGTTGTTAGTTGTGTGGGTTTCATGGTTGTTGTTGTTGTGTTGAGTTTGAATTAGTTATTGCCATGATTATTGAGGTTGGAGATGAATGGGTTGATAAACATATATGTAAATTTGTGAAAGTTGTCTCAATGAAGATGAAGGTATAAATGTGGTAGTTGTATGGGGTTGATGAAATACACAAATGAAATGTTGTTGGAATTGTTGTTGATTGTTGGATGAAGCATGTTGTTGAAAATGAAATTGAATAGGTGTGCACATGAGGTGTTAAGAAATTGTTTGAGGTGGTTTGGTGTGGAATTGGTCTTTGGAATCATGTTGAAATTGGGTAAGATGGTGTTTGGTTGGGTTTGGTAGTGTGCCAAGAGGGGGTGGCGCCAAAACTGGCTGCCCATGGCGCCTAGGTGCGCCTGATGGTGGGCGCCAAAAATTGGCAGCCCTTGGCGCCTAGTGCGCCTGTGTGTGTGTGTGGCTGGAGTGGGGCGCCATAAGTGGCTGCCCCTTGCGCCTAGTGATGTGCCTAGGGCTGTTTTAGTCCCTATGTGACAGTTTGGTCTGTGGAGTGTCATTTTGGTCCCTATGTAATAGTTTGGTCCTTATGTAATAGTTTAGTCCAATAAATTGTGGTGGTGCGGGGCTTCAGCTAAAGTGGTGATTGGGCTTCGGCCAAAGTGGTGAGTGCCCTCAAGGCTTATGTGGTGGGTGATGATTTGTGTTAAATAAATAAAGTGGTGAGACTAATAATTCATTGTGGTGTATGTATAATGTTGTGGTGCATTGTCATGGTGTCACATAAACCATATGCATAAAGTCGTGATGAGGCTTCGGCCTAAAGTGGTGTGGTGCCCTCTAGGCAATAAAGTGGTGAGAATGGATCCACATGCATTGTGCATTCATGCATATACTCATGCGTAGATGATGTTCTTGATGATGAGTTAGTATGATGTGTTGTAACTGCTGTGGATTGTTATTCTAGTTGCTTTCTCTAATATAATGCTTATCTTACTTGCTATTATTTATGTAAAGAGACTCACCCTACTGCTTTTATGTTGCTTCTCATGTTGGCAACGTGCAGGTGATAGCAAGTGAAGGTATTCATGCCTTCTATTAGAGGTCGTGTCAGCTCTGATATGTAGCACCAGGGGAGGGGCATAGGAATTCTGTTGCTTTTATTTTGATGTGTTGTTGTCATGTTTAAACTTGTCCCTATTCCGCTATGTTGAAGATTATTTTTATGTTGGTGTAATTAAACAGGTGTTTGCGGGCTTGTCCCTAAAACTATTGTGCTATATATATCAGGCTGTTTTGTTGACTTCGTGTCATATGTGATGCATAGGTTTTTAATAGTGGCGAAAATGTGACACTCTCTTGCAATTTTTTTTTTACTCTGGTTTTTATTTATTAAATAGTATTGTGTAGAAGGGGGTGTTACAGACACCACCTCTCCTTTGAACACCACTTTGTATCGTGCAATCCATATATTCCACACAACCGCCATCCATATAATGTGTTTGACTCCTCTTTGTCTCTTGCCTTTTTTCAATTGTCCGAATTTCATAAAATGCGCAATCACATCCTCCTCCTCGAAGTAATTCTTTCCCAACCAAGAAAAAACCAGCTGCCATATTGATTTGGCAACGTGACAGCCCAAGAATAAATGCGGGATCGTCTCGTCTTCGTTGAAACACAAAACGCAGCACTTATCTTGTTGTAAATGAAGTATTCCTCTTCTAAACAAAGCATCACGCGTGGCGATTTTATTATGAAATACCCTCCAAACAAAAATAGTTATTTTTGATGGCGCGTCATTTTTCCATAGCTTTCTACATGCGCTAACAAGGTTGTCTGACGCGCCTCCACCTGCAAAAAAACAGCAAACCAATCATAGCACCGTCTCACTGTGAATCCGTTGACAGATTCCAGCAGGCAGCGCCACGAGTCGCATATGTTTCGGTCAGGAACAGCAGCCTGCAGCAGTTCGACCAAATATTCCAGCTGCTGCTGCTCTTCATGCTGAAATTCAGCAGCCCAACTATAATCCCACCGCCAACCGTTCGCGTTCCAAACGCCCATTTCTTCTACAACGACATTCTTGTTGCTACACCTCTGATAAACCGAGGGAAATAGAGTTGCAAAATTTTCCCTTCCCAACCAATTATCGGTCCAAAACCACACTATATTTCCTCTTCCCAATTTTAATTTAACTATTTCATCAAACCATCCTTCCTCGAAATTGTTATCACTCCCCAATAGACAAAGATCTCTCCACCAAATAGATAATTTCCCCCATCCTCTTCTAAATTCAGAGGCTTTTAGCCATCTACCACTCAACCCATATCTTTCCTCCAACAACTTTCTCCACAATGGATTTCCTTCCTCGACCAAAAATCTCCATCTCCATTTGGTTAGCAACGCTAAATTAAAAGCTTCTAAATTTTTAACACCTAATCCCCCCTTATCCTTCGGAGTGCAAATAGTATTCCAATTCACCCAAGCCATCTTTTTGGTCTCCTCATCCCCCCACAAGAATCTTCTTTGTAGCTTTGTGATCTCTTCAATTTTGAGCTTTGTAGAATGAGAATAGATATAAAGGAAGAGAGGCAAGCACCGAGTTTATAAGAGTAACCCTCCCTCCTATTGACAATTGCTTACTTTTCCAACTATTAAGCCTTCCTTTGATAACATCAACAACCGGTTGCCAAGTAGCCACTCTTCTTGGATTTGCACCTATCGAAATTCCCAAGAATTTAAATGAATCCGTTCCCACCCTACATGCAAGAAACCGGGATATTCCTTCAATAATCCTCTCTTCAACATGAATGCCAATCACATTACTCTTGGCAAAGTTGACCTTCAATCCCGATACTAATTCAAAAGATCTAAGGATGGCCTTCAAGCACCAAATACTCCTATCTCCTCCATCACAAAAAAGAATCCTGTCATCCGCGAATTGTAGTAATTCTACTGAAAGTGAGTCACTTACTTTGAAGCCTTTTAAGTTTTCGGTCTCCACCCCTTTCCTTACCAATCCCGCCAATCCTTCCGCCGCTATCAAAAACAAGAACGGTGCAAGCGGATCACCTTGTTTCAACCCCTTATGAGCCACAAACTCCTCCGTAGGACTACCATTAACCAAAACCGAAATTGAATTGGAAGAATAACACATTCTCATCCAGTTTCTCCACTTCACGCCAAAGCCCAATCTTCCCAACATGTAATCTAAATACGACTAGCTCACCGAATCATATGCCTTTTCAAAATCCGCTTTAAGGATCACACACTTTTGCTTCTTCCTTTTTGCCATATCTAGAATTTCATTTACCACAACCACCCCATCCAAGATATTTTTTCCCGCTAGAAAGGCGTTTTGGCAATCTGAGATAACACCTTTCAGTACTTTCTTCAATCTCCCCGCTAGGACTTTTGAGAACATATTGTATAAGCATCCTCTTGTTATAACAATGTTGAAATCACCAGCAATACACTATTCCCCTTCCTCAAACTGGCCCTTCAAAATCCTCAAGTTATCCCACAGCCTCCTCTTCCCCACCATATTGCACACCGAATACACGTTCACTATATAGCACGTGTGACCCTGAATTTTTGTGCATATGCCTACAAAACAATCACCAGAAAATGAAAACATTACATCAAGTATATCAGCCTTCCATACACTCACCAATCCTTCTGATTGCCCCACTACACTCTTACAAAGCCAGTCAAAATTTGCATCCCCCCACATACTTGCAACTGCTCTCCTAGACAATTCTCCACACTTAGTTTCTTGAATCATACAAAAATCAATCTTTTCCTCAACAATAAGCTTCCTAAGGCGCCTTCTCTTAGCAGCGCCTCCCCACCCTCTTATATTTATTGTTGCAATCTTCATTGAGACACACTTTTGTTATTCCTCCCACCGTTTGCAATCTGATCCCTGGCCTCCAACTCTCTAAGTATTTTTCATGAACGTATATAATAATAATAATAATAATAATAATAATAATAATAATAATGAAAAGTTGAAATTAAATTTCCACTCAACGTGAAGCCTAAAGTTGGGTGCGAATGGTTAATACACTTTGTATTCTAAAAAAACAGACATTTTTCACGCAAACACGCAATTCTCAGTTGGACATGAAAGCTACATGAGTAGCTTCAACCAAAGAACCTCTTAACTCCCTTAAACCACAATTTAAACAATTAGACACACGTCTGGTTGGTACTACAGAACGTAAAATCAAACAAGTACTAAGTGTCTTTTATCTCCTTTCATTAACTAATAATATAAGTCATCAATTTTTTTTTTTAATTAAGTTTAATAAATACATGTGGATATCTGTGGATACATGTGAACATATGTAATATGTTACCTGTAAATACCCACGCAGGTACGGGATAAGTGCAGGGAACATTTTCATCCCGTAGAACGGATAAGAGGACAATGGCGGATCTTGACCAGAAAGTTGGGGTGGGCCGACAATAAAAGAGACATGGAGGAACGACGAGGTAGAGACCAACAACGATGGGAACAAGGAGCACGCAAGAGGGAGACGAAGAGTTATGCAGGCATAAGAAGAGACTTAAGAAAAATACAATTAAAACAGTTAAATATAAAATAATGATTAATTATAAACAAAATTAAATAACTCAAAAAGTAATTTTAATTTCACAACTCAATTGAAACTTTTTGTAAAAAGAGAATTTTAAATTAAGTTGATAATTTCTATTTTTAAAATAAGATATGTGAAAATAAATGTTACTATATACTAATATTAAAGATTCGGAATTATCGCTTAATGGTCTGAAAATTTTGCTGTAATTTTTTGCTTGTGACATTTGTGAAAAATAAAAACTATCAAAATGGGGCATTTTACACAGGACATACCAGCGAACAAACGCTTCGCCACACAATCATATATATTGGTATAATACGCACAAAGACTATATATATTTAGTTAATGTTTTTAAGAAAACAGGGATACTATAGTAATTTCACATAAATATCTAGGGCGGGTCGTGGCCCTGCCCAGCCCATATGAAGATCCGCCCCTGTAAGAGGACAACTGCATGCACTTTCCCCGCTTTATTGACATTCCTAATTCCACCTAAACTCGTCCTCTGTTTCTTAAAAACTCGTCCTTTTTGTAATGAGCAAATACATAAATTTGGAATAATCATCTGTAAGAGTCATATATGTAAAATATCTGCCACGAGCATATTGAGATGGGCGAACTATGATATATCAATTTTAGGTGACCAAGAAGATAATGAGTCTGTTTGTTACAGATTAAAAAATAAGTGGTTTTGCTGTTAAATAATTTAGAGGTTAATTTTTAGAGATTAATTTTTAGAGATTTTTAAGAAAATGAGAATTTATTTTGTGGTTTTGTAACATACTGAGTATCACTCATTTAAAAAAAAAAAATCATTCTTAAAAATGGTTTTAATGAGAAACTACTCAAAATTGATTCTTCTTTCAAGCAATTTTTAGATTCTCATTTTTTGAAAAAGCAATAATAGACGGATGAAAAACTTTTAATACAAATTATTTTTTTAAAAAGTGATTATTGATAAGCTGTAAGAAACAGGCTCAATACTTGAAGGCTGAAGTGCTAGCAAAAAAGCAGATTTTATGACAACGTTTTCTTATATCTTTTTGCACAATTGTGGAATAAAAATAATTTTAAAAAATTTGAATAAAGTTATATTGATACTTAATAATAAATAAAACAAACTGGTATTCTACAATCTGTAATTTAAACTTTTTTATAATAGAACAAAGGAACCCAAAATTATTTCATTTTTCAAAAGTAAAAAAGAGAAATAAGATATTTTTGTTGGTATAAACATGTATCTTCTGCGCGCAACTATATAGACTAATTATTTGAACTGGGTAGAACCACAATTAGCAGCAAAACTCTCATTTAAGAGATTTAATACCACTGCATACCGAAAGCCCATCATTATGAAACCTTTGAGAATCATGAATACTGATTATGCAGTCCGGCAGTCCCTACAAGTGATTGAAGATATATATGAGGAGTAAAAATGACCACATGGTCGAGGCGTTTGTGCATATGAACGTTTCTTGAGGTCTCAATGTTTGTTGTGGCTTAAATAAGCAAAGTATCTAAATCTGGAGCCCTCTAACTTAATAACGGGTGTCTACTACAAGCCCCACCATCAGGCCAGAGTCATTAACGTGCCGGCAAGAAACTCTATTTCTTTTTGGTCTACTAGATGAAATGACAAATAAATACTACGCACACACATTACCACTATTCACACTCAGATTCAAACCAAAGAGTGAATATCTCTGTATCGCTGAAATTACCAAAATAATCAAAAATGTGGAACGCAAGAAACTCTACTTCACCATCGCTATTACCCACCCACAACTAAACAAACTCTAGATGAAGGGGGTAGTGGGACCCACTTGAAATTTATTAAAAATAAAAATAGAGAATGAGAGGAGTTCGAGTGAGTAAAGAAAAGAAGCCCCAGGGGGAAAGACATGCCATGAAATGTGAAACATAATGCCACATGCCTTGTCTTGAGCATAGCATCCATTGATTCTGTTCTGTGTACTTGTTTTTCTCTCACTCATCAAACTTGAAAGCAACCAACACCAACAGCCCCCTCTCCTTATTATATCCATCTTCCTCCTTGGAAGGCCAACCAGCCCTATATTTAGCAAAATAAAGAAAAATATTATAAATTATTTATTTCCCTCTCAACTCAATCAACATTGCTCCTCTCTATTCTATCTATCCATTTTCCTGTTTGCACAAATCTCTGATTTCATATTCTTTAATGGACTAACTAACAGGTATGTATTCTTTTTCTGATTCCCCCCCTCTCTCACTCTCACTCTCACTCTCACCTAACACACAGTAACAGTACTTTCCTTGTTGTTATCTAATTAAAAAAATAAAATAAAAATTACTATATAAAAAAAGAAAGAAAGAAAGAAACAGTTTCTTTAATTTTATACTATTCATTCACTCTACTAACTCACGGAATCCATGTCAGGCAACGAGTGGTGAGTGAAGGAACCATCCTTCTGCTACAACTGTCTCCAAGTAACTACTCTCTCTCTCTCTTTCTCTTCTCACTCACTATTTATTATTATTATTATTATTTGTTTTTTTCTATTTTTGTTTTGCTTCATTGTCTCTTGTTAGGTAGTAACCTCAATTTTTTTATTCCACTTTCCTTGGAACTTTTGTTACTCAAGTCTTTTTATATATATTATTATTATGCACATTTTATTTAACCCAATGATGATGCTCACTACTTGTTTGTTTTTATGCTTTTCATGCAATTGTGAATGAATCATATGGTAACCAATTATAAAGAGTGACTTTGAGGAATCAAAGCTGAAAAGTTAATTAGTTATGGATTGGGATTTGAAAACACCTTCTTGGGATGAGACAACCTTACCAAACATAGAAACAATGGAAGAAGAATCAAACAGATTTGGGGTTTATAGAATGAAAGGGGGAGACTTTTCTGTTGACTTGAAACTTGGTCATACACATGCCACTGATTCATCATCACTTCTTATGTCCAAACATGCTGCTTCTTCTTCTTCTGCTTCTGCTTCTGTTTCCAAAATGGCACCACCTTCTTCTAAGAAAGCTAGAGCCATTAATAACACAACAATGAAAGTGTCTTGTCTTGTAGATGGTTGCAATTCTGATCTTAGTAATTGTAGAGATTATCATAGACGTCATAAGGTTTGTGAACTTCATTCCAAAACCCCTGAAGTCACAATTTCTGGTCTTAAACAAAGATTCTGCCAACAGTGTAGCAGGTAATTAACTGTCTTTTGTTCCTTAACATTGTTGATGTTATGTTACTTAATTAGTTACTATGTTTTTTCATTTTTGAAAGGTTTCATTCTTTGGAGCAATTTGATGAAAGAAAAAGAAGTTGTAGGAAAAGATTAGATGGACATAACAGAAGGAGAAGAAAGCCTCAAGTTGAACCTCTAATGCGACCTGCTGCTAGTTTTTTGTCCAATTATCAAGGTTAGCTACCTACCTAGCTAGGTTCTAGTTTATTTTCTACCACATGAGTGGACCCATATGCATGTGTCTGATTCTAGGCGTTAAAATAAAGATAGGTACAGAAATTATTAAGTGAAGAGAGTAAGAGGCTTCATGTGAATGTGATGTGATAATGCACTTAGGTAGATGAATGCGTGTGTTGCCATTAGTTCATTTATGTCCCCCCTTCATGACATTGACAATCTAGTGGCCACTCAAACTAAGATAATATGTCGGTACACAAATCAAACACAAAGATTTTGCTCATTACTATCATTTATAATAACAAAATTAACTGTCTTTGAAATTAACTTATCATATCTTTGATGCCTACAGTATCTCTTGGTTTGGAAAATTTGTTATTAGACTGTCAAAAACATCAGTTACCAAATTCTATCAACAAACCGTCTCCTACTGCTGGTTGTATTGACAATTTCAGCGATATGGGAACATTGACTCTCAAGTTCAACCCTGGGTGTCATCATGTGATAGTGTTTCTGTTGTTTATTTACCATTTCGTCTAAACTGACAACTAATTCTCTCAACAAACTTCTTGTATTGTCTACCAAATCTCGTTCATGTACTGCATAGTGCATACTACCTTTTAGAGAGAATTTACTTATGAAAGAATTGGAATTCAAGGACTTCTTTAAAATCATCAATCTTAGTATTACTTTCTCATATGTAGAGTTCTGATGGAATAAGTTATAAGTTGATTAGTTTTGGTATGATCATACATTGCATACTAAATTTTCAACTTAAGGAAACTTTTTTGATTCCCATCCCAAAGGCGATTTTAATTGTCACCGCATTGCGCTTGGGGAGAAATCAAAAACTATGACGTCCTAGATAATAATTTCTTAAAACCTTGCAAGGCCGGCCCAAAAATATTTTTTAGTGAGCGAGATCTAAAGCAAATTTTTAGCTGAAGTCTTTCAATGTCTAAAAATGTGCTACTACTCTTTTCAGGCACCCAGCTACCCTTTTCAAGTTCTACTGCAATAATGAACCCAGCTTGGAATGGTGGACTTGTTACTTCCTCTGTAGGTGGTAGACTACAAATCCACAATCAACACCAGAACCACCAACAAATCCATGTTATAGATAAACAAGACATTTTTCATGGATCAACGGCAACAAGCTATGTAGGAGAAGGAAAACAGCTAGCATTTTTACAACAAGGTGACAATAACCAAACCCCACATCTTCCAATTACTTCTTCTGTATGTCAGACACTTATCAGGACCAGCTCTTTATCAGAAAACTGTGGGGTGAGAAACAAAATGTTAACAAGTAATAATAATTCAGTTCAAGAGTCTCCTTGTGCTCTCTCTCTTCTGTCATCATCACAGACACATACATCATCTGGGTATGGTTTAAATCAAATGGTGCAACAACCTCACTCATTGTCTACCCTTATGCAACCCTTAGGCCTTAGTCTTCATGGTAATAACTTTGAGTCTATGGTCCCTAATGGAAGTGAAAGTGACCATTGTTCTTCATTGTATAATATTGGTTCTCAGGGATCTCAGGCCCCTCAATTATTTCCCTATCATCAATGGGAATAGTTAATTATGATTTTTCTTTCTTTGATGAAGGTAATTAAATCCGTAATGTAACAACGTGAAGACTCGTAATAACAAAACTACTGTCACTTTCTCTATTTGCATTTTTTATTTCTTTTTGATAGGATTCTGGTTTGTCGCATTATCTCCTGCGAAAAGATTTTTCTCTTGTTGTTTTCATTCTCATGTCCTTTTCTCCTTTCTCCTCTTTACTTTCCCTCCCTCCTCAGAAACGGATTTGATTCTGAACAAAAGGAGTGTGTTTAAACTTTTTTTTTTGGAATAATTATTTGACTAAAGTTAAATAAGTGGAGTTATGAGAAATTTTAAATTTGGGTATAGTATGAGAAATTTTAAATAAGTAGGGTTATGAACATTAATTGCCATGATCCATTTTTTTATTTTATCAATATCTTTAATTGCAAAGTATAAACATCATACATTTTTTTGAAGAATTTGGAATTCAGTGGATGGGCTACATGTAACAGCTCACAATATGAGACCTTTTTTGTTCACCATTTAAAGTGTAAGACGAAGGGGGAACCTAGGTGAGATGGCTCTCAAAATTGATATTAGCATAGCCTATGATCGGGTCGGTTGGGGTTACCTCCAGTGTATGCTTCTAAAGTTGGGCTTTGATGAGCAGTGGGTTCGGTGGATGCAAATGTGTTTGGAAACTGTGAGCTACTAAGTATTGCTTAACGGAGTGAAAGTGGTACCTATCACACCAGGGAGGGGACTCAGGCAGGGTGACCCACCGTCACTTTACCTTTTCATATTATGTGCATAGGGACTTACAACTTTACTAAAGAGAGCTGAGAGCAAAGTTGGCATTCATGGTGTGAGAGTGCATAGAGGGGCTCCTTCCCTATCACACCTCATTTTTGCTGACGATTGTTTTTTGTTTTGCAGGGCCGATACTAGAGAAATCAAACATCTTAAGGATATTCTCAGTATCTATGAGAAAGCCTCGGGACAAACTATAAACTTACAGAAATCAGAAATCTTTTTTAGCAGAAACACATCACAAGAGCATAGAGATGAAGTGGTAACTATCTTGGGAGTAACAGGGTGTCTAGAGACCGGTAAATATCTCGTCCTTCCGTATATGATTGGAAGAAACAAGAAGCAGCTCTTTGGTTTATCTTCGGAACCGACTTTGGAAGATGTTTCAGCACTGGTCTGGGAAACATTTCTCAAAGTCTGGGAGAGAAGTTTTACTGAAGTAAGTGGTTCAATCAATTTCCACATACTGTATGAGTACTTTCATGCTTCCATCCACTCTGGGTGACGAGCTTGAAAGAATGATGAATTCTTTTTTGTGAGGTTTGAATAGAGGTACAGAAAGAGGCATTCATTGGCTGCGTTGGGAGAAACTTAACGTGAGGAAAGAATTTGGAGGTATGGGTTTCTGAAACCTACATGGTTCAATTTGACAATGCTAGGGAAGCAAGCATGGAATATAACAACTTGCACAGATACTATAGCAAGTATAGTTTTCAAAAAAAATAAATTCCAAATGGTGATTTTATGGGGGCTCGCTTGTGCCATAATCCCAGTTATGTGTGGCGTAGAATCTTTACTTCCCGAGTGGTTGTTAATTTGGGGGCACGTTGGAGGATTGGAAATGGGGAGAGTATTTCAGTTAGGCATTAACCTTGGTTGAAGGGACAAATTGATAGTTTTGTTAGATCACCTATAGTTCAAGGTTTGGAAAGCTTGCGAGTAAAGGATTTATGGATTGATAATAATCGCGGTTGGAATTATACTCTGATTGACCAATTGTTTAATGCTCAAGAGGCCATGTTAATTAAATCCATGCCTAGGTTCAATGACTTAGAAGAAGATAGACTTTGTTGGTAGCAAAGTCGTTATGGGTGTTACTTAGTCTGTTCGGCATATTATGCTCTCATGGAGGATTTTATTGATAGATCAAATCAGCGGCTTGAAGGTGCTTGGATGTCTATATGGAAACCCCGAATTCCACATAAAGTCAAGCTCTTGCTTTGGAGACTCGCTAGAGGGTATCTTCCCACACGTGGCAACCTCATAAGGAGACATGTGGATTGTGCAAGTATTTGTCCAATGTGTGTGTGAAAGGAAGAGGAAGCTGATTGGCATGTGTTTTTTGAATGCACGTATGCAGCGGAAGTGTGGCAGGAGTGTGGGTTGCTGAGTACTGTTCGGGCAGCCATGGCTACAACAGTAAGTATGCACAGTTGTTTTTTTCCATCTAATGCAATCGCTTAGTGAGGAAAGTAAAAACAATTTTCCATAAAACTAGACTGTTTACCAGTTGTAAATGGCTTGAAATTAGATCCACTACCAAATACTGAGTTTGGGGATCTTTTGTCAATTTGTCGAAGTTGTTTACTTAATTTTCTTAGCTTTCAGGTTAGCACCGTTCGGATACAAACAAATCTTGTCGCTCATAATCTAGCACGGACATCAAGATTATATGTTAGTTCTCATATTTTCGATTTTACTCCTACCTATATTGAGACTATTTTAATTAATAAAATGCTCTAAATTTGTTCTTGTCAAAAAAATAAAGAGAGTGTAGTCTCATGGCCACCATCTCTCCCTCTCTCTATCAAAATTAATGTTTCCTTCTTTATTTTATTTTTTAACAAACATATTACTATTAGGGGTGGGAATACCCAACTTACATCAGGCTCAGGCTGGCTAGGCTTTTTTTAAATAGATAAGGTTAAGGTTTTTTTAAAAGTCTATTTAGGTAAAAAGACGAGACTACAAGCCATCAAACAAGCCTTCTAGGCCTATCAGGCCAGCCTACTTAAGTAAACGTATGTCAGGCTCAGGCCTAACGCGTTCAACGCAGGCCAGATTCAGGCCAAACAAAGCCTAGCTCGACCCAACCTATTCCCACCCCTAATTACTATTTACACTTTTACTTTACTCATGCCTTGGGTCATGGTTTTAACCCACGTCTTTTACTATTTTCGCGACTTTAAAAATATCACCTCATATTTCCACTTCTTGCATTTACTTTTGTTAAAACCATATTGTTACAAAAATATGTTCGAGTTTTTTGTAAAAAATTTAATTGATTTCAAATATTTTTAATCTGAAAAAACAAAGATATAAAAAAAAAACCAACATAAACAAGAATGTAACATTACAATTCAAAATAATACGAAAAATATCCTTTTAGTATTGAGAATAAAATATGCATTTTTTACCATGTCATTGATGCACAGTTTTCGCCGACTTTACTGATGATTAATCTATACCAAAAAACCTTGCTAGTCACAAGTAGCTTTGCCACACATATTTGTTCAGACTTGGCTTTTATAATTAAAGTGATATTCACCTAACATGGAAATTTAGATTTTTAATTATATTACACTTCTAGATTCTTTGTTAATAATTAATATGTATCGACACTAGTACTTTTTTTAAGAAAATTTAATACTCTTATGATAAAAAATAAAATTGATTCCCTTATTTTTTTTAAATATTATTTTTATTTTTCTCCATTCAAGCACTGAGAATCTTTAGAAATTAAATTTTTTCTGATTTATTTGTTTGTTTATAACTTGTTACCCAAATTGGATTTAATTTCCTAATATTTTTTTTTAAAAAATATTTTATTAAGTTTATAACACCTATACCACATTCAATTAAATCTTTCAAATTTTAAATAATTTTTTAATGGTAAAAACAAAATAATTATTTGACCTCTAAGTCTTAAAATTATTTCATATCCTAAATTAATTGCTATAAACTCCTAAATATTTTGACAAAAAAACTACATTTTACATATCATAATTAAATAAGAGTAATGCTATTTGGACCAAAAAGACCACAAATTATACCAAAATACATGTGTATGGGATACGGAGGAAATACACGTATAATACATTTATCTTTTTAGTTTAAGTTAAGTTCAGTGTTATTTATGCATAATATATTTATTTTAACATAAAATAATAAATCTATTATACGCGTTTTCCCTCCATATCGCATACATATACATATTTTGGTACACATTTTAGTTCAATTTTTGGTCCAAATAGCATTACTCATTAAATAAGTTGAGATGAGCTGACCCATTAATCTAATGACATTTTGATTTTCCCTTCATAATATTTTTACTTTTTCATTTCTCTCACTACATTATTTAATTTACTTTTTCTATTTCTCTCCTCACCCTTCAACTACACCATATAAAAAACAACGGGCTGTTTAAATTACAATTTTACCTTTCATAATAACTTTACTATTTCATTTCTTTATCTAGATTTAGTTATTTTATTTTTTCTATTTTTCTCTCCAGCTTCACTTTCCCCATTTCTCTCCAACTTCAACTACACTATGAAAACAATGGGTTGTGTCAATTTCTCTCTCTACAATTATTTATTTTACTTTTCCTATTGTAATTGAATCTTATCCAAGTCTATTTATAAACAAAAAAATACGATGTTACCCATGCGTATGCATGAGTATACTTTTGTTTGTAATAAAAAGAACATATGTTGTTGTCAAACTTGTTTAATTTAATTTTAATATAAAATTGAAAAATTAAAATAACTTGGATGAGATGGTTTGAGTCTCTTTTAGTTTAACCAATGTTTGGTTTTAAATTCAGCCTTGGGAATGCAATAGTGTTAAATCTCTTGAGGAAATTGTTTGCTACTTATTGTGGTTCTACCTGACTCGAGAGATTAATTTCTGCCGTTGCACGCGGATGATACCCATTTTATACCAAAAGTAGAGAAATCATTTGTGTATGTAGACATTTTTGGACAAGAAAATAATCCTCAAATTGAGTAAAAAAAAAGAAATTAATCCTCTAATTAAATACAAACAATGGGCTGTGTAAATTACAAATTTGCCTTTTATAATAACTTTACTATTTCATTTCTCTCTCTACATTTATTTATTTTACTTTTTCTATTTCTCTCTCCCCATTCAATTAATCAATCAACTATACTATATAAAAATAATGGGTTGCGTAAATTACAAATTTGCTTTTTATAATAACATTACTTTTTCATTTCTCTCACTACATATTTAATTTACTTTTTCTATTTCTATCCCACCTTTACTTTTTCCATTTCTCTCTCTAACTCCAACTGGCAACTACACTATATATAAACAATGGGTTGTGTAAGAGCATCTTTAATGGGAGTTAACTAAATGAGTAAACTAAATTGATTTTTGTGGACCCAAACTGCCACGTAGGATTTAAACAATTTTTAGTTGATTCAAGTGATTTTTCCTCCAACGGGAGTTATTTATAAGAAACCTTATATGGACCCATTTATTTATATTTTTTATTTGTATTTGATTTTTAATTTAATTTAATTTAATATTATTTTAATTATTTAAGTAATACTCATAAAAGTATTAATATTTAAAAATACAAACAAAAATTAATAAACTTTTTAGGACTAGAGAGAAATATTATAGAAGGTTATGAAAAAAATTTGAGCTTAAACTCTATCAAATTATAGCTAAAAAGGATTTGTCAGTGCAAATTTGTACATCACTAGGAAGCCCAAACTTATCGGAAAATCTTGAAAATTAGTTTGTTAAGTTCTATAAAATATAAAGATCGAAAGTGTATCTGCAGAATTTTGTTTACTTGAACATATGTATTTTATTATTACCAACTTGTTTTTCATGTTTATGTGATTTAATTTTCCCTTCATTTTAGTTGTATTTAATCGGTTTACTTTAACAAATGAGAGAGAAAATATCATATTTTAATGTTAGTTTACGGTGTGTTAAATACTTCACGAGAAGTAAAAGTTGACAATAGTTGATGCCACTCAGGACAGCTTTACTGCAAGAAACTGCAGAAACTAATCCTTCGAGTCTTGCAGTATTTAACAACTTCTCAAAATGACATGGTAGTGCTAAAGGTGCTCTAAATTGCAAATTTACTATTTCATTTCTCTCTCTATATTTATTTATTTATTTTACTTTTTTATTTCTCTCTCACCCTTCAAATACTCTATCTAAAAATAATGGGATGTGTAAATTTCAATTTTACCATTCATAATAACTTTATAATAAGTTTACTATTTCATTTCTTTCTCTACATCTATTTATTTAATTTTTTCTATTTTTCTCAGCACCTTTATTTTTTCCATTTCTCTCTCCAACTTCAACTACACTATAAAAACAATGGGCTGTGTAAATTTCTCTCTCTGCAATTATTTATTTTACTTTTTCTATTGTGATTAAATTTTGTCCAAGTTTATTTATATTATGATATGATGTTACTCATGCGTATGCACATGTATACTTCTAGTTTGTAATAAAAAGATTTAATGTTGTGGTCAAACTTGTTTAATTTAATTTTAAT
The DNA here is from genome assembly GCA_020916435.1 of Oxytropis ochrocephala. Taxonomy (NCBI): domain Eukaryota; kingdom Viridiplantae; phylum Streptophyta; class Magnoliopsida; order Fabales; family Fabaceae; genus Oxytropis; species Oxytropis ochrocephala. The sequence continues at coordinate 11,513,021 of CM037089.1, read as the reverse complement.
ATAAAAATTGAAAAATTAAAATAACTTAGATGAGATGGTTTGAGTATCTTCTAGCTTAACCAAGGTTTTGGTTTCAAATCCAGCCAAAGGAATGCAACAGTGTGAAATCTCTTGAGGGAGAGCTTTGCCGCCCATTGTGGTTCTACCAAACTCGAAGGATTAGTTTCTGCAGTTGTGCGCGGAGAATACCCGATTTATACCAAAAGTAGAGAGATCATTAATTTGTGTATGTAGACATTTTTGGACTAGAAAATAATCCTCTAATTGAGTAAAAAAAGAAATTAATGCTCTAATTATATAATTAATTAATTTGTCGCCTCATCAATATCTCAACAAATTCATAATTATCCTTTTTAATTTTTCATTTAATTAACAGAATATACCTCCATTTCTTACCAACCACTAATAGGTTGTATCCAATTCGAAAATCTAGTGTAAATCTCTGGGCTAGCTGTCCTACCTTTTAAAGTGTCTTCAATCTAGCGAGGGGATTAGTCACTACGTTTGGCGGTGGATACACATGTCTCGATAAAAAAATCGAAAATCAGGTTCACATTAAAATTCCATAAATGTTTGACCAAAAAAAAAGTATTCCATAAATGTGTGAATCCAAAAAGTAACCAATTCATTTAATTGAGAATCCAATTCAAAATCTAGAAAAGGTAAATTAATTTCTTTACAGTTGTAGTAATTAAATAGGAAACATTTTCCACCCTATATATAAGCTCGTTCCAAAACGATGCAAAAGCATTGTCACCATTGTTTAAGAAATACGATGTCGGACATTTGTTACATTTGTTTCTTACACGAGGACCTTCTTCTAAACATTCTGGCTAGGTTACCTGCCATTTCTTTTGCTTATGCTTCTTGTGTTAGCAGAACTTGGTACCGTGTCTGCAAACAAATCCTCTCTCGTCCAAAGCTTGCTTCAGCTCTCTCTTCAAATCCTATTCTCTTTGTAAGTGTGCACTTCCATTACCAACGTATATAATTATTCAACACTACTCAAAGACGCCTTTTAGGTGAATGATCAACTAAGTCCCTTATCAATGTACTAGTCAAATTTACTGTAGGATATATAGTATAAAATATTATGAAGGGATGAGATTTCATGTTGATTAATACAATCTCAACTGTTTGTAGTATTTTATATTAGATCTGGCGGTCAATTTACGTGATACACCAGTGAGAGACTTAGTTAATCCCCACCTTAGAAGGCACCATACTCAAAATGTCTAACTATTATTCAATATAATTACATTGGTATAATATTTAAATATAATTATAGTATTAGGGTTTTGCATCAGAAGATTTTAACGAGACTTTTGCTTTTTGTTTTTTGACCAAAAGCAAATCAATTTATTTCATTCAAATAACTTGTCATAGTACAACTTGGAGCATAATTGAAAACCATGGAGCTAGCATAAGATCTAGCAATAGAAATTAGAGAGAGAAATTTCTTGATTGACTTGTCTCTGAATAAAACTTATCCTAAAGCTTGTTGTGGTGCCGAGACTTTTGCTTTTAAAAATATATTATTTGTTGAAAAAAATACTATTAAATAATATATTAGATAAATATTTTTCAAGGTCAACCATTACATTAATATATAGTTATCTTTTTGCTTATAAAAAAATATATAGTCATTTTCTTTCTGATCCAACAATTTTTTATTCGGTATTAATATATAATTATCAATTATTTCTCATTAACTTAATTAACTTGAGTTTGTGTTTGACTGGATCCTTTGGTGTTTGATTATTTTTTGCAATTTATTAGGATGCTATGAATGAGGTTTTTGATAAGGTTCTATCCAAGCCAATTCGTCCACACTTTGCCATAGCTTTCATCGGTGAGAACAAAAGCATGACAATGGCTCACACCATGGTATATATACTATATATAGTTTCGTTTTATGATATATGTGCTTTTTTCTTATATTTTATTATTACGAAGAGAGTATTTCATTCTAGAAATTCTACATTATACTAATTACTTTTTCGTTCTGGTTTAATATGTAGCTTAATGAAACTCTTGGAGCCAACATTCCTTTGGTTACTCATATTTCCAATGGGGTGATGGGCGTTGACGCTTTGACTGATGAATTAAAACAAGTATGTATTATTTATTTCCCTCTATTTTTTGCAATTATTTAAATTACAAATTACAATTTTATCGGAAATTAATGAATAAATTTCAATGTTCATACGCAGGTGCAATGGGAGTATTTTGATTACAGTGGTCCTCATCCTGGTGAATCAGATACACTTTATGGTTTAAATGAAGCGGTTGTTTTGGTAGTTGGATATTTACCAGGAATGAAAGTTGATACTGTCCCATTTTATCATTCAAAAAAAATGGTAACCATTTTATTTATTTAAATCCAAAAGGGTGTAGTATTAATTAGTATGTCTTTTTTTATTTTGAATTATTTTTTAAAAGTTTTTATTTCTGCAAAATTTTATTTTTATTGGAGAATCTAGGTTTTCCTCGTTGAGTATTGTATGCAGTGCTACTGTACATTCTTTTTATTTCCTTATTATTAATGATTTTTATTAATGCAAACCAGAAATATTGAACAACTTTTTTTAATAAATAAAAATGATTTTAGAATTGATTTTAAAAACCAATCTAATATAAACTGGGCGTTTTATTTGTGATATTATTTTATTGTGTAAGTATATATTTAATAAATAAATTACCATATTAATTTATATATTTCATATAGTTTTATACTCTGTGTTATATTTTATTATTTTACTATATTAACAATAAATTACTAATTTGTCTGAAGTTTGTTTTTATATTTCCTAATTTCCTTTTAAAACAATATTTGTGTTTTATGTTAAAAATTAAATCTCAATAAACATTGTTCATTGCTCATTCTTAGATTTTCAATCAGATTATGTTTGAATTTAGAACCAAACATGTCATCCTCAAATCCAGTGAACTAAATTCAATTTGCAAATCACTGGCTAATGGAACTGACATAGATTTTTCTGATAATAAAGAAGTTCCCAGAAATGGTCATGAGTGACCATGACAGGACTATTCAACGAATCAAGGATTATACAACTTCAGTTTCCGGCGAAGAATTCCCCAATGCCATTATGATGTTTGGAGTAAGTGAATGTCTCAAATGTATCTGCGACATTTTCCTTTGATAAATTCAATGACCAAAATTATTCACAAATTAATCGAAATAGTGTACCACGAGTGATAAATATTTGAGTTTCTTAACATATATATTTCTTGTTTTTATAGGATCTTCATGGTGACGTGAATTCCATTGTTGCAAAATTGGGTGAGTAAACCCTCTTGAAAGATCAATGACTTAACATCACATTTCTCTAATTTGTTTCAAGGTATAATATAAATGATGATACAGTACATATATAAAGATTGTTTTATTTGATGCAGATAATATTATGCCAAAGGAAACCGCCATTGTTGGAGATGGGGGTGGCTGCTTTCTGTTCAATAGTTCGAACTATAAAATAACTTCTCCAGAAAAATCATACACACTTGATGCTGTTGCTCTTGTATTTGCCAAGGACAAAAACAAGTCACCAGGTACTTATTCATCAAAACTTAATTATTTTTTTCCTTCATTACAATACTACTAATTTTTTTTTGAAATAACGATGAAAATTTGGAGTCACTCTAAATTAGAGGCAGATTTTGCCATTTTTCGCTCTAAATTTTCGTCAGTATTTCATCGTTTACTAGTTGCATGACATATAGTAAATTCACCCTCATGATTCAGATGTAGGTGAAACTCATTTCCATGTGGTAATGGCTGGAGGTTTAAGACCAATTGGGCCTAGATTTGAGGCGAATCGTGTTGGAATGAAACCATCGAAAAAAACCTCCTTCCTAACTGCTAAAATGGAAGGAAATGGTGAAAATATGTTGGTTGGTGATGTCTTGAACAATCTTAACATTAACCAAATGGTATATGCATGTCTTTTTTCACTTTTTAATTATAATTACTGTCTACAAATATATAGCTAGCTTTTGAACTATATATATTCCTCTGAGTGAGTAATTAAATATGATCCAATGCAGGTTGATGTTGATGATGAATTTTCTAAGTTGTACATTGGGGCAACACAAAGAAGAGCTTATAATTCATCTATGGGATCCATGTCCTTCTACAAAGTCACTGGGTAATACATGCAAATTGATCTCCTTTTTGTTTTTGCAAAATATATAGAATGCTTAGCATCACACAGTATTTCATAATTATTTTTTTAAAAAAGAGAAAAATGAATACAAAAAATGCAGATTTTTTTCTTCTAAACCTGATACATGTAAAATTTGCTAAGTTTATATCAAAGTAAAAATGATCTATAATGAGAAAATTCAGATATGATAAAATCAGTGATAATCTTTATGCAAATCGATCTAATGTGTTTTCACAATCTAAAATATATAATACTTTTCTATTTAGTGGATCATCACAAAGTTTCTTGAATGTGTTGTTAATTTGTTCTATGAAATTATTTATATTTCAAAAAAGCTTTTGAAATTGAAATATCTTCAATATTGATCAATTTTGTTTTCATATATAGCCCAAATCGTCCAACCCTAATAATTTGAGTGATTGGATGTTGGGAATCACACATAAAAAACTCAATGGGTATCGAGATGTTAACCTTTTTGAAGAATTTTATAATCAAACCTTTTTTTACATAGGACTGGTTTAATAATTTCTTCTATATCAAAAATAGGGGTCAAGGTTCTACCTTCGACATTGAAGGAGTTGGTGTGAGGCCAAATGATTCATTCATGTTCTATGCCAAAGACATGAAAACCGCAAGGATCGCCAACGAAAATGCTCTTGAAAAACTATCTATCGTGAAGAATAATACTACAGGTGAGAAGAACCAAAGAGATTTAGATTATGGTGTTTTTGGTGGTTTAGTATTCTCTTGCCATTCCCGTGGTGAGCCATACTTTGGAGAGTCAATGGTTGATACTTTACCATTTGTTAAAAACTTTCCTAAGACCCCATTTGCTGGAGTATTTTGCAAAGGGGAAATTGGGCGTGGCTCCTCAATCTATATAACAGAGGAGGGGGGCATCAGAAGCAATGCCCTGAACACTGTTCTCGTCATGCTTGTAGTGCGGTTCATTTTGCCATGTCTTATCATCCAGTTGCTACATCAATGAACAATAATTAGGTGCAAGCTAAGCTACCTAGAACAATGTCTCTGGGCTCTCTTGTCTGAAATTACTCGGTTCATATGATATGCTAGCAATGTGTCAGTATTTTTTGTTATTTCAATATCATTATTATTATGTAAGATATTAGTAACTGGGTGTTTGTTTTCGTACCCCCCTCATTCCCTCCCACACCCCCATAATACCAAAAATGCCAATAATACCAATAATACGCGCGTTTTTTAAAAAAAAAAAAATTAAATTTTCGAATTACCTCAAAAAAGGTAATTCGGTTCAAAAATAAAAAATTTGAATTACCTCTAAAAAGGTAATTCCGAATTTGTAATTTTTTTTAAAAAAAGTTTGTATTTTGGTCTTAAGATTTAAACGCGCTTTATTGGAAATATGATACTAACGATTTACGATTTAATAACAATACGTCAAAATATATAAAATGACCAACATAAAATAGAAGTACAAATACAACTATGGGTCCAAAATGTCTAAAAATGAAAATAAGCACGTGAAGTAGGTGAATGGGCGACACATCTAGGCATCTCGGCCAATCCAGGACGCTGCGAGCGCGTATATATACGATTTGTTTTAATTTTTATTACTAAAAGGCTACTAAAAATAGTCAAAACTACTCTAAAAAATATAAAAACACCACTAAAAATCTAACAAAACCAAAATAAGGCTATACAAATTTTTAAGATTTTTGGAGACTATGAAAAATTAAAAAAATCGTAAAAATAAGTAAACGATGGAATTTGGGATTTTGAGGTTGTTGTCCCGTAAGAAGTCCCTTCTACGAGTCTTGATTCTTGATTTATTTCGCTTCTAATGGCCGTGGTTTCATTACGATCCGAGTATGTTGTCCAAAAACCGATTTTTAAATTAAATTATTCGTTCGAAAAAAAAAAATAAATTTTGAATTACTCGAAATAGGTAATTCTTGTTCATTAATTAATGAACAGGAATTACCTCATTTCTGGTGTAATTCAAATCTTTCTAATTACAGGTAAATCCAAATTCCATTATTTTTTGAGGTAATTCAAAATTTTAGAGGTAATTCCAAATTTGTAATTTTTTTTTTTTTAACAAAACCATGTAATTTTTGTAAATTTTCAGGGGTATTTTTGTCCATTTGAGACATTATGGGGGTGTGGGAGGGAATGAGGGGGGTACCGAAAATAAAGGCCTTAGTAACTATGTTACAAATTTTGAAGTAAAATACTGTGACTTGAGCGCAACAATATCTTACTTTTATTACTTAAGCAATAACCAATCTCAGTTTTTGGTCGCCATATGGAAATTTTCCATTAGAATCAAGAAAACGGGAAGTTGAAAATGACAAACATTTCACTTTCTTCATGATTAATAACTACTCTTAATTTACAGTTTTTTTACTTAGTCTTAATTTACAATTATTTTCATAACTTTCTTCACAAATATTTGAGATTTATCTCTTTTATTAAATTAGTGGTCCATAGGTCAATTGATATTCTTATATTGATTAAGGTTTGTGTAATGGACCATGCTCGAAAGGTCAATTGATCGTCTAGGCCTAACGAGAGATCTACCATCAAGCCCATATAATAACTATATATTGGATCTGACTGATTCACTCATATCAAGATGCCTATATATAACAAACCAGAAATGCTATTTCAACAAGAAAATGAGACAAATGTATAGACAAATATACTAAATACACATACTTATACTTATATACATATACTTATTCCAGAGGTGGGACCCAAAGATGATTTTTTAAATGACTTTTTAATAGATGTGGGTCCCAAAATCGTATTTTTGTCTAGCATTTTGTCAACTTTCTTGTTGAAATAGCATTTCTCATAACCATATGATGATACAAGAAGAAGCTTTGACTTGAGTGTCAGAGTAGTTTTGCACTTTGGTGGCAAACCGCCACTTATCGACAGAGTCATCTCCTTCAACGATTCATCTGAGTTACTATGTATGCTCCACCATATATGTTTCAAATTTTAAATAAAACATCTTTGACTTGCACAACAATATATTGCTTCAATTTGATCAATCTCAAATCCCTCTCTTCAATATGATGTTTTGACTGTTGATTTTTTGTTCTTCAAATTTCTTGTCAGATCTACTATAATATATACCATCAACCCACCACCAAAATTACTATATTATCCCTTTCACTTTTTTCTCTCACTCACTTTTTATCATTAGTGAGTCTCACTCTTATATCATATTTTAATTTTTTTATTTCACTTTAAAACCTACTCCTCTCTTTCATCTCTCTCACTTTTTTTCACTTTTCTTTTCTATCAATATTATCAAATACTCACCACCCAATTTTTTTTTAGAAAATTAATTTTTTGTTAAAAACAATAATGACATAAAATTAATTAAATTAATATTAAATTATGTAGAATTTACTATTTACTATAATTTACTCAAACTACTAAACCCAATTAATTTAACCACTACCATTTGTCAAAAAAAGCGATACCGCTTGCAAAAATTCTAAAATAATTTTTTCTAAAAAAATCAATAATTCAATTTCATCCAATTTTTTCATGAGCCACATGGGAGTAACACAACGATGTCAACGAAAGTGCCAATAGAGCGCCAACAGAGCAAAGGCGAGGAGTGCAAACGGGAGCACCAAAACGCAACAAAAGTTGTGTGCGCTTGCCGCACTAACGAGTGCAGTCAATTTTTTTTAAAACACTTTATTTTTAAATTTATTTCTTCTACAAAATCAGTAATTAAATAAACTTAATAAAATTAATATAAAATCATTTAAAATTTATTATTTACTTTAATCTACTCTAAACTACTAAACTCAATTAATTTAATCGCTACCGATAGTCAAAATAAGCGATACCGCTAGCAAAAATTCCAAAATTGTTTTTCCTAAAAAAATCAATAATTAAATCCATCCACTTTTTTCGTGAGCCGCACGGGAGCAGCAACGACAACATCAACGGGAGTGCCAATGGAAGCTCTAACAGAAGCGCCAACAAGAGCGTCAACGAGAGCAGCAACCAGAGAGCGCCAACAACCGCACCAACGGGAGAGTCAACGCGAGCGCCAACAGAAGCGCCAACGGGAGCGCCATCAGAAGCGTCAACGCGAGCGCCAACAGAAGCGCCAACAGAAGTCAACGCGAGCGCCAATAGAAGCGTCAACGCGAGCGCCAATAGAAGCGCCACTATTATAGAAAGATACAGCCATTATTACATCTCATTTTCTTTTTTCCTCATTTTTACTCCATTAATATTATAATGATACCGACTTTTTTTAAAAACTTTTTGCAACGCAACTATTTTAATAAATTTTAAATATCAACTTTTGTGGAGTTTTCCCTCTTTCTTTTATTATATTTTGCAACTTTTAATGTGTTAATAATTTCATAGATAATTATAATAAATACACAGGTAAAACACCCGTGCGTATGCACGGGTATACTGCTAGTTTTTTGTAAGATATAGCACCGCTGTCGTGCATGATTGATTGCTATTCTAAAACATACTGTATTTATTGATTAACTAAAATTGAATATCAATTGTTATGTTTTTGTTGGCCTCGCAAATATTTTACTCCCTCCGTTTCAAATTAATAGTCATTTTGGCCAAAATAAAAAATTTCAAATTAAATGTCACTTTGTCAGCCCAATACAATATTAATTAAATCTTGTCAATTTTACACTCATTAATTATTGTAGTTTTCTACTACCAACAAGTATTTATTAATTAATAGGGTTAATTTAGTAAAAGTACCATGTTACTTAACCAATTTATTACTTTTCTTAATCTGTGTGCCGAAACCTTAAACGACAATTAATTTGAAACGGATGGAATAGCACAATAGTGCAAAATATTAAAGACATAACTCAAAAAGTCAAATTATCGGTTAACAACTACTATGTACCTATAGCTAATTAGGAGAAATTCTACCAACACTCTCTTTATCACACTCTTCCCAATACTCTCTTTATGATTAGTTGAAATTTATGTGAGTCCTACTAATTTAGTGGGACCTATTTTTAAAGTGACGAGACCTACATGTATTTCATTAAATCATAGAGAGAGTGTACAAAAATAATGTTGTTAATTAGCATTTTTCAACTAGCTAAACATTGATAAAATTATTAATAAAGAATTTCACATTCCTAGCCACCTCTGTCTCCAAATTTTTTATACTCGTCTCCTTCTTCCTGCCCATTTATTGGAGATGGGGTAATTTTGGGCCTTTTGTCTGCTTGGAATCACCCATATGTATCACACTCTTTCTCTTTTTTATCTAAATAAGTGTGTACCACATAAATCTTATATTTTTGTATCGTGTTTTTCATTGATTTCGCCGTCTGAGTGCGGCATTTTTTTGTTTGTAATCTTAGGGTGGCATTGTTTGCTTTCCCGTCTTATTGTGTTGTTTGTTTGGTTCAGATTGATAGATCAACTTTGATTCTTTATAGATTTCATCAATGATTTGAGCGTCAATATTATAGATCCAGAGGCCTGAGTATTTCGACCCATTTTATTTTGTCATATTTATAGGTATTTTGCCATTTTATGCTATAAACATAGGTGATGCGAGCTTGTTCACAAGTTCATCATTTTTTATTTTAGCAATGTTGAATTTGAATTTTTTTGGTAGAGATTGAATTTTAATCGGTTTCGATTTTAAATGAACGAATATCTTTTTTAAAATAAAAAAATCATATAACTTCAAACACAATGTGTACATTAAGTCTATCATATCCTATCTCCTTATCATATTGGTGCAACAAACAAATGATTAGAGTAGGATAGGATAAGTCTATCATATCCTATCTCCTTATCCTGTACACCAAACGGACCCTAAGGACATAACAGTTATTCTATCTTTTTTCTTTTGACAAGATAACAATTATTCTATCATAAAGTATTGGTTCGTGCACTTATTCAATATTTATCGCCTATGCATCCCTCTTGATGAAAATAACAATTGTGAATCAAGTTCCAAAGATTCAATTGTGCTTCTGCAAGATAGAGATAACCACATGCTGCACACCTATGCATCCATCCCTCTTGATGGAGATGGTTTGATGGATTGCATTCAAAATTTGACTCTCCTCCATGTTTACAGAGAAGCAAATACTAGTGCAGATTGTTTGGCTAATCTTGCAAATAGGAATATCAGGGGGATTAGCTTTTCAATCTCCCTTCCTAGTGATTTGAATTTGCTCTTGCTAGCCGGTGCTTCAGGCGTCTACTTTTTAGCGGTTGCTTTTTCCTTTTTTTCACTTGTATCAAACAAAAAAAATTCAATCTTTATCGTCTAATCTAAAACAGTTCTTTTGTGAGCCAAAAATAATTTATTACCTAATACAAAAATATGGATAGAATAAATTAATTTTTTTAGATAAAATTAGTTAAATATTCTAGTCAAGATAAATTGTATTAAAACAAAATCTATTATTATAATTTCGGCTTAAACATATGTTCGGTCCCTGCAAATATGACTATAATCCGTTAAAGCCCTTGTAAAAAAAACTTTAAAATGACCCTTGTAAATATAGCGTTTACGGTTAAGCCCCTCGGTCAACTTTCCATCCAAAAAAGCTTATAATGACCCTTGTAACGTTTACAATTAAGCCCCTCGATCAACTTGCCATCCAAAAAAGTTGTTATCACAGCCGCGTGTCACCATTTAAATGACCCTTGGGAAACGTACATGTCTGGAATCCAAAAAATCAAACAAAATTGATTCATGATGGATTTTGTTTTTCGTTTGAAACCTAGAATCAAAACCCCTAATTTCTTTTGCGTTTTCGTTTGCATTTTCATTTTTAATTGAAACCCAAAATCAAACGAATTGAACAACGATGATTCAATTGATCTTTTTCGTTTTTATCTCATTTTTAATTGAAACCCAAAATCAAACAAATTGAACAACGACGATTCAATTGATCTTTTTCGCTTTTATTTCATTTTTAATTTCAGATTTGGTTTCGTTTCTAAACTGTTTTCGTGTTTCGAATTTGGAAAAAGGAAAAAATTCGTTTCTGGTAGTGTTTGGAATCTTGAATATGGAAAAGAAAAAAAAGAAGCTTTTCTAGTTGCAGATCTGAAGAAGATGATGATTTGTTCAAAATAATAACTAATTATATAAAAAAACATGTTGTTGGCATTATACTCACAAATTTGTATGTGGTTTAGTGATATTTATTTTTTAGTTTGCATCACTGAAGGGTCATGGGTTCAAATCCCTTGTTAGTCTTTGACCAAAAAAAAAAAATCCCTTGTTAGTCAAAACTGTTAATTTTTTTTAGTAACATGGGGAATGACGTAGCATGTCAGTGCCACGTGACACTAATGACCCATTAAATGGTGACACGTGGCAGTGACAACAACTTTTTTTGATGAAAAGTTGACTGATGGGCTTAATTGTAAATGCTTAATATTTACAAAGGTGATTTTAAAGTTTTTTTGGATGAAAAATTGATCGAAGGGCATAACTTCATTTTTTTTTACGGGGCCTTAAATGAATTATAGTCATATTTGCAAGAGCTGAACATATATTTAAGCCTTAAAAGAATATAGAGTAAGTGTATTTAAAGAGTTCGGAGGTGTTGTTAGAAAAAGTCAAAGTTTAACTCCAAATCGAGGCCTCATTTTGGAGAGAAAAATAGTAAAAGCGAGTTTGGGGGTGTGTATTAGAAAAAAAGGTGTTAACAAGTATATCTCCTTTTCCAATTCTGTCCGAGTCGAACGAAACACTGAACTATGGCAATTTATCATTTGCGTTGGTGAATTTTGAGCTTGAACAACAATGGAGAAACCATCGTGTTCGTCATCAGCGAAATCAAACACCAAGGGAAAACCTTCAACCGATGCGAATAATTGTATGGGATTGCTAAACGAGGATCTTCTCCAGAACATTCTTACCAGGCTTCCCGCCCTATCGTTCGCTTCAGCATCCTGCATTAACAAAACCTGGAATTCCGTTTGCAATCGCATCCTCTCTCATCCAAAGATCTCATCTGCACTTTCTCTCAACCCTTCAATCGATGTAAGTCTCCCTCCCCTTCCTTTTCCAGTTTACAGAACTCACACAATTAGGTATCCACGGAGCTTATGCTTCTAGCTTTGTTCTTTGATTTTCCAATCAAACAAATTACCTTCAATCATACGATTTGTTTATTTAATTTCTGTTTGTGTTCGTCTAAGAGATTATGAAATTTGCATTTTAATTAGTAGCTTTTTGGTTATTGTTGGCAATTGGAACAGGATGCTGTGAATGAGGTTATTAACAAGGTTCTATCTGAGCCTATTCGACCTTATTTTGCTATTGTTAATATTGGAACTGGATTCGAACCGGTCAAGATTTTGAGGCTTGTAAGGAACTAATACCACTTTTAATTTTTTTTTTCCAAACATTGTTTGTATTATGGATTATGCAATTGGTTTAATGCGTTGTGGTGCAGGTTAAACGGAGTCTGGGTTTCAATATTCCGGTCATTGTCACCGTGAATAATGGTATTATTGGAAGGGATGCTCTTACTGATGAATTTAAAGAGGTTGGATGTGGATTTTTTTGTTTTCTTTGTGTTAGGGAGTTGTTAAACTCAAGTAAATCCCATGAGAATTTGTGTAGGTTAAATGGGGTGCCCTTTTTAGTGGCATTGGTGATGAAGAATATGCAAGACATGTAAATGAAGGCATAGTTTTGACAGTTGGCTACTTGCCTGGACTAAAAGTCGAAGCTATACCGTTACTACGACCATCAAAGGTAATCAAATGTATTAAAGGATTTGGGCTTTACATACTCTGAAAACAAATATTAAAACCTACACAACTTAAGGTAGTCTCATGCAAAAGGCGCCCATAAGCTACCGGTTCGTTTTAGTAATGCCTTAATGCAAGAGAAGGCTTACTGAAAAAAAGCGTAGAATAGATAAAACAAGAAAACACTATAATGTTTGGATATCTTGCATTAACTGTCTATATAAATCAACCACCCAATTTGCAAAGAAGATTCCCAAAGATTGGCATTGTTTATATAACATTATGACTACTTTATCCTCTTTAGAATAATGCATATTTTCTGGTGTTTTATATCTTCTGGTTGCAAGGGAAGGGTTGAGATAATGTTTATGGCTAAAAGTCTAATACTTGGTGCTAGAAAGGAGGTCTACGCATGAATGGAGATAAAGTAAATCATAAAGGATTTGTATGAATGAATGGAAGTGTAATGGAGATACATGAAACTGAAATTTAGTACTGTTATTCGTTTCAAAAAATTGTATTTTGTAATAGATTTTGATTTTGAATTGTAACTTTGAGCTTAAGTATGTAAGATTGCTAATCCATTAAGTTTAAAGAGAAGTTTTATTAAATTTTTGTGTATATTTATTTGCATTTTGAATAGGATCTTGTGGTGTTAGTATCACATAATTTTCATATTTTCTCCTCCCTTCTGATCCCAAGAAGGATCTCTCAATATTTAGAACCTTTTGCAATCAGCAAGACACATTCCTCTTGCCTTACCTCAGAATTAAGATAAGGCCACACTTTACTCTTTTATAATTTGATAAAGTTATTAATTAAGAATATTTCTGACTCCAGACACCTCAAGAGCCACATGTTGATAATTTTGTAATGGATATCAAGGAATACTCAGCCTCTGTCTCCGGTCGCCAATTCCCTGCTGGGATTATATTGTTTGGAGTAAGTAAATAATTGCAAACTTATATACCAATGTGGATTTTATTTTTGTTTATTTTCTTTTCATTATTTATGTTTTTTTTTATCTGTTTCTAACACTTTGATTTGGCTGCACAGGAAGCAAGCAGTGACATGAAACTGGTTCTAGAGAAGTTGGGTTAGTGATGCTTATATACATGTATTTTGTTATACCAATTGTCAGTGATTCTCAATTCTGCTTTTATTTACTCTTCACTTTAGTATGTTAAAATGATAAAAGGAAGTAAATAGTTACACAATACTTTGTTTAGTTGAAGATATATTGACCGCTTTTTCTTTAATATTTTGTTACAAAATGTCTATGGGGTATGGGGATGTAATTCTACCCGTACCCACTGATATCCGCAGCTAAAAACTTGCAATGGGTTTGATACTTGATTTTAGATGGGACGACTGTGTAGTTCACTAGTTTGTGTTAGTTCTGAAATTGAGAACAGCATGACTTCAATTAATTAATTAACTCATTTCTGCCACAAATCTGCTTCATTTTTCTTTTTCTTTGATGAAGTCTTGTTTCATTTTAGATTATGCCATGCCCATTGAGACGGTCATTGTGGGTGACGAGAGAAGCCACTTTGTATTCAGATGTGGAAATGATTCCAGAAACGTGTGTGGAAGAGGGTACCTAGAAGCTGTTGCTCTTGTATTTGCTCAGGACAGAAGCAGGTTTTCTGGTACTTCTCGACATCTTTTTGTTAGCTCTTGCCACATGATACACAATATAATACATACAACCGCTACAATGCCTGGCGTTCTATTTCATCAATGGGGAATGAAATTCTTAATATTTCTCAAAGGCTCAAAGGATCTCAGGATTGTCAAGTCCTTTATCACTTAGCTATAAGAAAAAAATATCTAAGTAGTTGTTGCAGGAGAAAATTGTGTTGTTAATCAAGTAAGTTTCCAGAAAAATAAATGGGAATTTTCTACAAGTTTGTTAGACATGTATGGATATATGATATATCCATTACTTTGCTCTCTTAAAAGAGCCTAGAGGCTGATAAAGCAATTACTTTCATTACTTGTCTTCTTTAAAAGATACTGTTGGAAAATGTTATGACTCTCATCTTCTTGGCAAGGTAGGAGACTCTTATTGGATCTAGGTGGGAGATTGGGGGAAATGAATAAAACGCCAGTGTTTTGTAGAAGTGTAAAACGCCAGTCCACAAAGCTACCTATGGATATTTTTTTGTTCCGCTTCCAATTTTTCTCTGTCCTGCCTTCATATGTGTGCACATGTTGGATAATATAGTCTGTCTTGTTGATGATTTCTTACTGCAAAGATTGTTTCCGGTGTTACAAGGCATTATGCCTTTTATTCTATATAATTTTTTTGCCCTTTTATATGTCACTCATCTTTGTTACACATTGATTTTGCTACAGGAAATATTAGATTTCATGTTGCATTCTCAAATGGTCTTTCAGCTGTTGGTGGCAGATACAAGGCAGCTTCAGTTAGAACTAACTGCACTGATTGTTCAACATGGTTAACTGCCAAAAGGGAAGGGCAACAGGAACCTCTTGACGGTCAGAGTATTCTACATGATATCAACACTTTGGTGAGCACTATTTGCATATTTTTGACAAAACTAAAAATCCTATTGTTGAGCAAAATTACTTTGAAGACTTATAAGAAGGAATGTGTGATATTAATGAATATAAAAAGTTTAAATTATTAAGGACTTTTTATCATTGAGAGAAAACGGCCATTAGATTTGACCCAGGGTTCTAATCCTGGAAACTAACATTTCCCCCTTCCCCCTAACTAATTACTAACTACTAACATTTACCTATAAATAAGAAAAAAGGTTACATCACAGAGGTAGGTTTTGGATCAAAGAGGGTTCAATGCTGAACAGCCTTTCATGGACTGAGATCAGTTTTTAGTGCCTACTCTGCAGCCATCTAAGCTTTGAGCTTTTTGGCAACTTTATAGGGACTGTACTTTCAGCTACCTTTCTCCGTCTCCCTGATGGTTTTTACAGGGAAAGTACAGTCCCTTTTGCTTTAATGCAAGATATTTAACAATGATGTGAATGGAAAATTGCCAATTTTCCAAGGACACGTCAGTGAAGTGCCATTGAGAGAGCTTTATTTTTCTTTCACTAGATTCTCTACCCAGTTTTTTTATCTATATTTGTAAGTTCCCTTCCCTAAAAGCAACACCTCCATACATGCACCACTCATTCTCTCAGTTTCTCTCTCTCCTAGGTGTACATTGGCGAACATGATAAACATCACAAAAGCAATAGTGGCCTCACGATGAATAGAGGATATGATTGCAAACACCTCCAAAGGGGGGGGGGGATTCAGATTCAGTGCATTCGGTTGTGGTGCAATAAACTTTTGTTTTGGAGACAGAAAAGAAGACAGGGATTGGGGCCTAGGATTATTTTTTTGTGTGTGACAAAACAAGGGGGTTTAAAAAATAGGAGTCGGCCTAAAGGTTAGGCTGGGTTACCAGTGCAGCCAGTTACAATACCACTAGTCCCACTACTGATTCAAATTTATAAAAAAAAAAGTGGAAACCAACATTGTATTGTGTGCTATCTTAAAATCACTTTCTTTTCTCTAGCTTGTGTGGAGATGATAATGGAATAGTTCAACATGATTTTGAACATTGTTTGGAGGTAATTAAGGATGAAGATAAAAACTTCACTGTGCCCTGCCAAAAGCAAATAGCCTAGTTGATCACCTAAATATGCCAAGGCTTTTATATAGTTGGTTTTCTTCTATCTCAGTGGCATATTTTTATTGAAGCAATGATAATTTGTATCTCTATTGATTGCAATCATGATGGGCACGTAAAATATCACGACACACTGGGGTATTTAATTTATGCTAGTTTTTGTGAAAAGGATGAAAATGGTCTAAGCTGATGCTATCTATTAAAATTTCTTTGATTGTAAGACTTCATATCATTTCAATGCTTTGTAAAACTATTTTTATATAAATTCTGTGCTTGTGGTTATTATTGTTCTTTTCCTTTTATTGATATTTATGTATATGTCTTCTTTCCCTAACTTCAAAAACTGTGACAGCTGGAAAATCATATTGAGTCTCCTGAGTTGTACATTGGGGTAATTAAACACAGAAAAGTCTCTATTGGAGCAGAGAAGCCAATGCCAAGAACTTGTATTGCATATCATGGAGTTGTGGGGTATGATATGAACTCTTTTCTTTTGTAGATTGTATGTCTTCTACTACCTTGTCAATGTTAATTCTTCCCGGAGTTATGGATATGGAGAAAGTGTTGAAAGGCGAAAAGATGATAGAATATTGTTTTAGATTGTTTGGACATGTATGGAAAAGACCCATAGGACCTGGTGGAGGGTAGCCTATAAGCTTGATGTCTGAGAAGGCACTGAAAACTTTAGAACAGACCACTAAGAGAGATTTAAATGACCTGTCTTAAGCTATGAAGCACCGACACAGACACGACACGGACATGCATGCACTAGTTTTAATTTGAAATATACAAGTAATTGAAGTGTTTGTTGAATAAAAGAAAAGTGCCCCATTTTTCTCAATGAATAAAGTAAAGAATGCTGACATTTGAAATTATTCTTCAGAAAAATGGGGCTCTAAAAGAAAAGAATGCTGACATTTGTAAATTGCAATGAAGTAGCTAAATTTTGTAGTAGCAATTTGAAAATTTATATTTATTTCGATTTCTGTTGCTTTGACATGCCCCATTGGATAATCAAGTGAAGTTATGCTTCTTTCGTTTTCCATAAATTTGATGGTCTACTTGCAATTCTTGGCCTTTGAAGACATATCTAGTTTTGATCTGAACCTGTGTATCAAAAAAAAAAAAACCATTGGTGCCATTAGGCTCAGGGCCATGTGATTTTTTTCCTTCTCTGATTCATCCCCTGATTTCCTATCCTTCCCAAGTCTATTAACCCCTATTCTAAACAATCCCGTTCTTAACAGAAAAGACTAAGTTTTCAAGTTTTGGACAGAGGTGATGAAGAGTATCTATATGTCGATGGAATGGGCGTCAAAACAGGAGATATCTTTCAATTCTACCATTCAGATCCTAATGTCGCTTTAGCTTCATTAACTGGGGTTCGTGATGCTCTCAGCAGTATTAAGCTGGAAGGAAATTCCAGGAGTTTCAATGGTGATGGAGAGAATGCTAGGAATGTTTTCGGTGGTCTTCTTTTTGCTTGTTATGGCCGCGGTGAGTCATTTTTTGAACGTCCTAATGTTGATAGCTCCCCTTTCTTGGAGAATTTTCCGGGAGTGCCACTGGCTGGAATATTTTGTGGTGGAGAAATGGTGCGTCCTTGTACCACTTTAATTGGTCAACATCAAGGAGAATGCCCTGTTAGTTGCTGTTTGCATGTTTATAGCAGTGTCTATTTGGTGATGTCGTATGCTCCTTCCCCTGTGGGATATTAGATGATGCTGCTCATAATTTTCTCATACATTGCTAGTTTGAGGAGGAGGCCGTTTTGCCCCTTTGCCATGGAGTTGGGCTTGAAAATCTTGTCGTATCTTCCGATAATTTTATTGTATCACATAGGTATCGAATTTATACCGTGCCTTATGCAATTATTTGTATGTTAATTATCACAGGTTAATTATTCAAATGACTTCAAATTTTCTGAAGCTTAAGTTATTATACAAGTAAAATGCTCGACGGTTGCAACTATGTTACTGAACTTATGACTGCTTTATGAAAACCGTTTAACTTGGCACATAAACTGATTTAATGTGTTGAACCACTATTTCTGACGCGACTAATCGCATGTTTGATTCAGTGGTACATCCATCAAATCCTGTGTCCCTTTGGAAATTCAACGCGGAAGCCATCTCTGGTGACTTCAGAGTTCAGACTGTCCACTGCGGCTCCAAACATTGCTAAAAATTGTTTGGATCCACATTTGTTTTATCATAAATAAGAAACTCACAATTACCTTAAAGCTATATATTGCATGTTTAAGGAGTTTCTACTATGACGTGACTCCAAACAGACAATCTCTCTCTTCTTTCCTTCAATCTATGGTAGCCTATTTCATTTCGTTGATTTTCAGCAAGCATATTTTGGGAAGTATTATAGTTTAAAAAATTAAATTTTCTCAGCGAAATTGAATTGAAATATAAATAAAAGATGTTGATCAACTGTGAAATCTAACTTCGATTCTATTTTGGTCAAAGTGGGCGTGAGAACCTCTGATAGCATTTTTGTGCGCGTCTAGAACATAAGATTAAAAGGGAAGTGAAAGTGGAGTGCTAGGAGTATGAATTTGTGCTCTATATATGTTGTGCTCGTGAGTAATGTCTGAGGTTATGTTTGGTTTTGCGTTGAGAAGCGGTGAACTTGCTGCTACAGATGCAATTTCACGGGGTTAAAGAATGCTTTGTTTCTAGTACCTTATCATCTACATCAACCACAGTAGAAGGAATCTCCTTCTTGATGATCTTGTCAAATCTGTGCATCACAGAATACAAAATCAAGAACAAGTGTGATAAAAGTTCTCCAAAAATTTTACAAAATTAAAGCATCTTCTTCTAAGGCTCTGTTTGGCGCGTCCCATCCGCTACCGGATAGCGGATGAAAGTAGCGGATGAAACTAGCGGGTGAAGAGTACACGTGTTTGGTAAGCACTAGCGTTTAGCGTTTTCCGGGTAGCGTTGAGCGTTTTTTCAAACGCTACTTCAAGTAGCGTTTCAAAAAACGCTAGCGGATGGCGGATAGCGTCTCACTTTTTTTGGCATTTTTACCCTTGTTATTTTCATTAAATTTCTTCTCTACCCTTATTAAATAAATGTAATCATGAATTAAATAAATATTTCTTTTTATGTCATTTTACATTTATCAGCTAGTTTAACCGCTAGTTTTACCAAACACATCAATTGCTATCAGCTAGCTCATTCGTTATCCGCTAGCTCATCCGCTATCCACTAGCTTATCCGTTATCCGCTACTTTTTACCAAACAAAATCTAAGTTTATAATATAATCTTAAGTTAAGGTCTACTCTCTACATTATTCAATATTAGCAAAAGATGACTCCACGCAATTTTTAAGAAAAGCTAAAAAAAAGAGATAAAGTTCCAAATGTGACCTTTTAAATGGAATAATAAAAAAATTGCATTGGTAAAAGTAAAAGTAATGTAATAAATAAAGGTAAATTTGGTATATTAAAGGGAAAATGTTTGATCGATTATATTTCATAATTTGACTTTGTAAGTATTTTCGCTTATAATCAAAAAGAGAGGGAATATTTCGGTGGTTGTATATCCAAGAAGTTCTTATCTAATATCTAATTTATCCATAAGACAAGAATTGATTAAAATCAATTTTGTTTTTACAAACTTATCCAAAGAAAGCACTACAGTATGTTTCTCCCTCCAGTTCCTATTATAAGAAGATTTTTTGAGTTATCTTATCTAATAGCCAATATCTAATTTTTTATAAGGAGTTGTTATCTAATATCTAATTTATCCATAGGACTAGTGCACATAAATTTGATTTTGGTGGAATTATTTCACCTATGGAGTTAAGTGAATGGTATTTTGGAAGCTCCACTTTAAAAATACAAGAGTTAAATGAACTTCTTAATCGTGGTAAATTTTGTATTTGATTCTTATAATACAGACCGTAGAGAGTCCATTGAATTGACTTTTAGTCACAATCCGTTCTACAAAATTAATTCTCATCATCCATAACAAAAAAGACACTTTGACCATGGAAATTCTTTCAATCTTTCAATAAATTATTACATTTAACTCACTTTCACCAAATATTAATTCTATCAAAATCACCAAAAGAAACACACGCCTTATATCTAAAAAAAAAAATACCAAAAGAAACACACGCACGCTTAGAGCGTAAACTGTAAAAGAGAACTCAATTTTCCCCGTTTGACAGCCACACGTGAGAATTTCCGGTCCGAATCCGATTCCAACAAAAAAGGGAATCGCTGACGTGCACGCTTCCTATTGGACTCATTCAAACAGCGTTGAAATTCTAATCTTCCTTTCTTCTTCTTCTTCTTCTTCTTCTTCTTCTTCTTCTTCTCCATCTACCTACGCTGGCTAGGGTTACCTTCCTTCTCTCTCCTGTCTCCACCTTCCTGCTCGCCGGCCATCGATGAGCAGAATACAATAGAAAACAATACTATACTATTTTCCGATCATATTCAATTCCGTTTCACTTCTTTTCCTATCAAAGCGAACTCCACCTCTTTCAAATTCCAGCTCTAGCTAGCTTGTACAAGAAGTTTAATAGATTTTGATTAACAATTGTTTTGTTTCTCTCTATTGGATTGGATTAGTTGTAAGCTCGAAGGCAGTTCAGTTGCAGCGATTGGAGTTAAACAGAAGCGAAGATGGCAAGTCAAGGTGGGTCTTCTCGAAGGAGTTTTACTTCGAGGAGAGTTTCTGAGTCTGGTGGAGTTGGACCAAATCCTCCTGCTCGAAAATCTATTTCAACTCCGCGTCCTATGTATGTTATTCACTTTTTCTATCTTTATTCATGTTGCTTTAATCTATGCTTGTTTGATAAATTTGTTAATTTGATTACTAACCCCTTTCTCGATCGCGTGATGTATTTTTTATAATCAAAATCCTTTTATTATCTTGAAAAAATGCACTCTTTATTTTCAACTATTAGAAATTTATGATAGTAGCTATTATCGCTGTCTTTTCCACCATGAAGCAGATATTCAGGTTATTAGGTGCCATAATTGTACAAGTTAGTATTTTCCAAGTGTCAATGTCAACAAGCGTGGCCTTTTTAAGTCTCCGCCAATTGGTTGGTTTGTGGTAGTATATATGAAGAAGTCTGACTTTGATGGTTAACCACTTCTGCCATCAACTTCACTTGATTGAAACACTTCTTTAGTTCGTTACAGTTACATATCATTTTCCTATAACCGTAACCAATCAGAAAGTATAAACAAAGTGCATTCTGGAATGTTTCATTTTTCTACAGTTCTGCCTTGATATCCAGTCTTTTATTTCAAGGCTTTGTTTTATGCACTCGGTCCATATTTCCTTTGTGTTTGTGGACTGCACAGAACAAATCCGGACCTTTGATTTCATAAAGTGAGTATGACATGCGAAAATTTATCCTCTTCTTCCTTTAATTTTGACTGAGTTGTCAGTTACGGAGGTATATGATGATGATCATGCCATTTCCATCTATATATGAATCTGCATTCTTGAATCACAAAGGTTTACTCGAGGATCTTGAATGCTTTTCATGGGTTGCTAATTGCAGTCAATTAGATTATTTATTTTAGAAAAACTCGGATAGCCCCTGCTTAAGTATCTCAGAAGAGAAGAGAAGCAGTGGGGGTTTTATAAACTTAAATCACGGGTTAGGCCTTGATTCTGTATGGAATTGGTTCAGGGGATTAACAGGAGAGCGGACAGTGAAATCATTGCGACTTTCAAAGTCCCTAACAATACCTGAAACAACAACTGTCTATGAAGCTTGCCGTCGGATGGCTGCCCGTAGGGTGGATGCTCTATTACTAACTGATTCTAATGCTTTGCTTTCTGGAATCCTCACAGACAAGGTGTGATTCTGACTTCTTTTTCTAGCTAATCAACAAGAAAGAAAATATAGTTTTGAAACTTTACCTAGATTTCTGGAGTGTTAACATGCAAATCTTCTTGTCCTTTTTTGTGGTTGAAGGATATAGCAACAAAAGTCATTGCCAAAGAGATTAACCCTGAAGAGACACCTGTTTCCAAGGTTATGACCAGGAATCCGGCATTTGTCCTTTCTGAAACTCTTGCTGTGGAAGCCCTCCAAAAGATGGTTCAAGGTTAGTAGTGTATATAGAGAGACATACTCAACTTTTCAATTAGTTTTTTTTGGTACAACTTTTCAATTAGTTGCTATTGTGTATCTTGCCCTCTAAGTACACAGCTGATATCTGTCAATAGGGAAATTCAGGCATCTACCTGTGGTGGAGAATGGAGAAGTTTTGGCTTTGCTTGACATAGCAAAGTGTTTGTATGATGCCATTGCCCGTATGGAAAGGGCTGCTGAGAAAGGAAAAGCAATTGCTGCAGCTGTTGAAGGAGTTGAAAAACACTGGGGAGCATCTAATTCTGGTATTTGGAGTATTTCTTTTTAATGCTTAGCTCTTCAATTTCTAATGATGGCATCCTTTGAAACTATCATTATTGTAGATGGGTTCACAGAGTTCTAAATTCTTATAGCTTGGTTTTATTCCTTAATTAATCCTTATTCCTTAATCATCTGGTCATTTTGCAGATTCCAGTTCATCATTCATTGAGGCTCTCCGCGAACAGATATTTAAACCATCATTGTCCACAATTATTCCTGAGAATTCAAAGTAGGTAATGCATTCTTTTATTTAAGTTGAAGAAAAATTTACATGGAATACAATTTTTCTTCATGTTTGGTTGTCAACCAAGTCCCTTTAACAGAAAATGGCACTTTATAGGACCGTAACAGTTTCACCAACAGACTCAGTTTTGACAACAACAAAGAAGATGGTTGAACTCCATGCTAGTTGTGCTGTTGTGACGGTTGATGGCAAACCTCGAGGCATCTTTACGTAAGTTTGTATCCATTGAAATCTCCAGCAGTTCAGCAGTGCTCTTTTTCTGAAGACTCCTCCCCATTTGTTATTATGTAAGATTAAGTTTTAACAATCGTAATTTCCCTATTAATTTCAGTTCAAGGGATGTCTTGATGCGGGTAATTACACAAAATCTTCCCCCAGCATCAACTCCTATTGAGAAGGTACTTTGTTTTATTTGTATGCTGTTTAATTTAAAGGAAAATATTTACTTCTGTCCATCTTTCCCATCTCTCTTTGTTCCTCTAATTGATTTTTTTTTAAGAATATTTTTGTTCATATTTATCTATAGTTTAAAAATTCAGGATAGCATTAATTACTATTTCGTCAGCTCTATCTTTATCTTCACCTAATTTATTTGCATGGATATAACAGCTTAAAGAGATAGATAGAGGGCATATTAAGAGATTTAAAAAATAAATTAACATGGACATTAAATATATTTCTTAATAATTGTGTGATAAGCTTAAACAGTCCTTAAAAGAGAATGGATGGAGTACCATGTTAAGAAGAAAAAGTCGTCATTTTTTGTGTTCCATATTTTTTTATCCCTCTTATTTGATATGAATGCCACCAAATATGCAGGTCATGACTCCAAATCCAGAATGCGCAGTCATTGATACACCAATTGTTGATGCACTTCACACTATGCATGATGGGAAATTTTTGCATCTTCCGGTGGTCGATAGAGGTAAAGTAATAATATATTGAATGAGGAAGAGGTTTATGAATCAATATCTTTTCTGATTTGGGTTTTGGTGGTTAAAAATAGATGGCATTTTAGTTGCTGTGGTCGATGTGATTCATGTCACTCATTCTGCTGTGGCTACAGTAAGCCAGGTATGTTATCTAACTTAGACTGTGGTGTACCACGAGTGTTGATTTGACCCTCTATTTCAAATTTTGAATCCTTTTTGCATGAAAATAGGATAAATGGTTTTCGTATAGCTTTCAGCGTGATTCTTGTTTGTGGAACTTTCTGTCCTTTAATGTACTTGATTTAGTTTTGCGTGAATTCTATGGTGGACCAGTATTATTACATATGGCCCATAGTGAGTCAATCTCAATCTGCAATTTTATCATTGTTTAAAGAGTAATGATATTTGGACAGAATTTAAGACAAATATAGCCAAAAACCAATTCACAACACCAATTAACCAAGGTTTTTAGAATATTAACCAAGTAACCAATTAACCAAGTTTTTAGTTAATGGCTTAAAAAACTCTGAAAAGACAGGTTGGTTAATAGCCTAAAAGATTTGGTTAATTAGTGTTGTGAATTGGTTTTTGGCTATATTTGTCTGAAACATTTTGTTCATATAACATTGCTCTTGTTTAGAACCCCCTTAAATTCTTCAAATTTTGAAAGATTTAACCAGAAATAAAAACCCCAGTCCCACCCTTGGAAGTTGGAAATGCTGGAGATGGTACCAATATCATTTACAGATTTAGTCAAGCCCTTTAACTATCCTGACAGCCAAGGTTGTCAAGATTGAGATCCTTCCTGTGATCGATAAGGGGTAGCAAGATCATAAAATATGGAGGAAAAAAAACTATATATAAATGACAACATTAAAACAAACTTAAGTGAAATTTCCTATTCATAAGTTCATAAAATCCAAAATAAGCCTTAATTAGTGAAAAGTCAAATACAAAACATACACAACCAAAAGTCCAAAACAACAAGCCGGAACAGAGGCAGCATAATACATCACGGAAAAAAACAGAAGTTGCAGACAGAACGGAAAGGAAAACCACAACAAACAGGCTGCAAACAAAGCAGAAAGCAGAAGAGAGTGAAAGTGAGAATTTGAGAGAGAGGGGATGCCGGGAGAGGGTTTTCTGCGAAGAAATAGCAAGGAGCTGTGTTTTTAGGGCAAAAACTAATTTCATAACAAATCATAGGATAAGTTCACAAGTTTGCACACAAAAAGAGTATGGCAAGTTCATAATCGATCAACAAATCACAAGGTTCAAAATTACTAAAGAGTGAAAGACGGTGGGATGGGGTTCCTCTAGTTGGAACTGGATTCAGCTCAGTACAATGTTGTCAAATAGGTAACTCGGATTAGAAACGAGAGGAAGGTGAGAGATTGTAACTCGGATAATGTAGCACGAATTGTAAGTTTCTACTAAATCGTAATCGTAGGATCAAAACTCAGACTAGGATTGTAGGATAGTAACCTCTAAAATATACTAAAGTTCATAAAATCAGGGTCAAATTCTAAGATCTATAAATTTATAACCTAATTCCTAGGCTATGTTTGGCGCGTCCCATCCGCTAGCGGATAGCGGATGAAACTAGTGGGTGAAGAGTACACGTGTTTGGTAAGTACTAGCGTTTAACGTCTCACTTTTTCTGGCATTTTTACCCTTGTTATTTTTCTTAAATTTCTTCTCTATCCTTATTAAATAAATATAATAATGAATTAAATAAATATATCTTTCTATGTCATTTTATATTTATCAGCTAGTTCAACCGCTAGTTTTACCAAACACATCAATTGCTATCCGCTAGCTCATCCGCTATCCACTACTTTTTATCAAACAGAGCCCTAATCATAAATTTGTAGCATAAGGTTAAAACCAAAAAATAAATTTAATATAAGTTTAAAAACAAAAACATAAATTAATCCAACTCTAAGCTAAAAACTTTAACAAAAGTTGAACATCAAAAACATAACATAATTCAGAATTAATCCAACTATGAATACTAAAATTCTAGACATCTAGTGAACTTAAAAATAGTGAACAGAATCTAAATTTAAATTTAAATATAAAATTATTAAAAAACTAGCTGTTTAGGATTAAAAACGTCTAGGATTTGAACTCATGAACTCTAGGTCACAAGGCAACAATTTGCGTCAAGGTTCACCCTTTTATGTTTGATAGCCAAAGATCAATAAAAAATAATTGAATATTTTTCGTTCAAAGTCTATCATGCTATAGCTGATGCTTTTACTAACGAGGGATAGAGCATAATGCTGATAATTGTGATAATTGAAATGGATAACATGATATCAGAATTTTTATAGAAGCTTTTTGGGATTTTTTTGGTAAATATTATTAATGTGGTGTCATTTTCTCCCACTAATTAGGTTGGAAACAACGAAGCTACCACCTCCTTGATGCAAAGATTTTGGGACTCAGCCATGGCCTTAACTCCAAATGATGATGATGACGAAACACGAAGGTTATATGCATTGAAGTTGCTCGTAATTATTTTTCCAATCTTTTATTGTACTTAACATTATTGATCATATTCCAGTGACATCTCCTTGAAAATGGGTTCTGATGGAGGAGAAACGGGGAGATCTGCTCCATATATCTCAGCAAGCATGCCCTATACATTTTCCTTCAAAGTACAAGATAAGAAGGGCAGAATGCATAGATTCACATGTGGTATGCAAACTATCACATTATCGATCGGATCTTTGTTTTCCATCTTTCTATGACATCAATAACATGTAAATAATGGTTTCAGTATATGCACATACCTAGTCCATTTACAAGTCTCCATTATGACTTGGTTATTGAGAATTACTGTAGGGCCATACTAATAAGCAAACTTGTCTGCTTATAAAAGAACAAGTGAATGTGTACAAACAACTAAAAATTGACTGTGTTGTTGGTTGCTTACAAGTTTAGATACCCGGAGCATTAAAGAGGTTATAACTTCAATCCTTCAGAGACTTGGTGATGATATTGACCCTAACAACCTGCCTCAAATTCTGGTACTTTTCAAGACATTATATTTTATGCACTTAAGGTTGAATTGCTATTGTTTCCCCCTTTTTCCTAAGTGGGTCCATTTTTCAATTAGTATGAAGACGAAGATCACGATAAAGTTGTATTGGCTTCAGACAGTGATCTTGCTGCAGCTGTGGACCATGCAAGGACAGCTGGTTTGAAGGTATGATAGATTTGTTTGCTGGTCCCGAGTCCTAAAATTTTTTACTTTGAAGAGAGTAAAATCTGTTGTTCTGTAGGAACTAATTATTTAGAGCAAGATAGAAAGATGTCTGTTTTTTTTTTTTTTTTATTTCTTTTATGTATTAGACCACAAATATCTGGCATGACCATAAATATCATAATAACTCTTGCTTAAATTTAATTTTATTAAGAGGCTTCAATACCAAATGTTTTAATGAGTTTTTGGGACCACGGTGCGCTCTGAAATCTTTGTTTATTAGCTTCTACTTGGACATGGTTATTCACCGTGTTTTCAAACATAGACTTGTAAGCTTAAGATATTAGGTAAAAGCTCATCTATGAAAGTATGAATGGCTTTTATTAAACAACCACTGGAATTGGTTCAGTGGGTAAGGACTGAATGTTGAGGTGCGTCGTAAAAATGTCTGATTCTGGCCGCCATTAACCCCCCATAAGTAGTAGCTATCTTTTATTTATGTATTCACTGTAAGCCTCAATGAGGCATGTGGCAATGCCTCAAACTTTTGTTTTCAAAAAGCAGCAGTTCATGTTCTCCTACATTTTGGACTTGTCGTTTATGTTAAAGGACTAAAGGTTTTTATCTATTTATGTCTGCCTCAAAGGAAGTTTGAATTTGGATTGATGATTTGTAGGGATTGAAGTTGTATTTAGACTACGAAGGAACACAAGGTTCCGGGAAAGGTTCTCGTTCAGGAAGTTTAGAGCAAGCTACTTCAGCTGCATGGGCCTCAGCATATAGCGGCGCTGCTGCTGGAGCTGCCCTCGTCGCTGGCTTAGGCCTATTAACATACTTGAAGCGAACTTGATGGAAGCAAGAAGCGAGTTTTTTTTCATTAGTATAGTGGTCAAGCTGAAGTAATTGGAACTTTGGAGATCGCACACTACACTTCTCAATGTCATATTCATATTCTACAATTTTGTACAACTACATTTTATACGAGAAAAAAGGGTTAAAGCATTTTTTTTCACTTTGGTTAATGTGCTTCATAATTATTGGGATGCATCATCCTTGCTGCTTGTATAATTGTAATTTTAGGTTTTGTTGCCTCATCACTCATCAGCTGAGGTTGTGTACAAGAATAAACGGCAGCATTAAATTCTGCTCATATTCCCTGAATTGGAGTTTATAAAATCAATTGATTTGGATTGAATTTACTGCCATTCTGCTAGTAATATTTTGTTTGTAGATTATCAAACAAATTTTATGAGTAGCGTTTACTGATGTGGTGCTATTTCAGATACAATATATTTTTCTGATCTCGATAAAGTTAGATCGCAAACTTATTGTTATTTATATGTGGTGATGATATTGATACATCACTACGATCTACAAAATGATCGATAGTGACCACTTCATATCATGCTTAGTTACATCAATTATGGTGTTGAAGATAATACTCACTGCAAAGTCATTTTAAAGGAGGATATATAGATCACAAGTGACAAAGTGAAGTATAATGCTTCAAATACATTAGCGGAGAAAAGTGATATGTTGGAATTCTAAGTTTTAATTATCGCTTTTCAGTTCTCATATAAAAGATATCAATATAAAGACTTCCTTTTTTTTTTTTTTTTTCTTTATTTCATATTTCTCTTTATTTAGATTCTTATATTGGGAAGTCCTTACACCTCTTCTATGTGTAGTAAAAAATATTCTTATATTAAGTAAGTTATTGGGTAAGTAACCACATTTTTTAAGAGTAATTATATATAAGTGATTGATTTTATTGATATCACATGATATTAGGTCTTTTTAATAATCAAAAGAAATTTATTAAAGTGTGACAGCACCAGGCACAAGAACTGCAAGGCGCCATATCTCAGTACAATATTTTTTGGTCTGAATCGGTATCTTCTGCGCGCAAGTGTAAAGATTAACACCTCGAGTTAGGTAGGATCACGTGGGCAGCAAAGCTCTCCCTCAAGGGTTTTAACGTTGTTGTATTTTTAAGATTAGATTCAAATTCAAGACTTTGGTTAAACTAGAAGAAAAGTAACTTAGAATTTACCTATTTTTTTTAGTTCTTAACACTTTAGCAATCCCCGTTGATAAGTTTCGGATTGTTATCAGTTTTCTTTAATCATCGCTAAAATATTTTTGCAGTGCCAACTCAGCAGATATTGTCCTCCTTCCTCATGACAAAATTATATATAGAGACACATACACATATGTTTTATTTACACAACTTGCATTATATAAATACAACCAATTTCAGTTCATTTTTTGGTACGTATAATCTCATTCTGGTCCATTCTCTTAAATGTTAAAGAATGTGTTTGATAGAGGTCCAAAAGTCAAGTTGGACATTTAATCAAAAATATAGTCACGTAAGACAAACAAGATTAGAGTTTTTAAAGCTAAAACACTTTCACGTCTTTCAAATTCCTCCAAATTCAGGATTCTTATCCGCATCAAATTTTGTTCTTTTTTGGTCTTGTGAACCCAATTCAGTATTCTACTGATTTCAATTACATGACAAAATTATTCTTTTGTCACATGGATACGTAGACACCCATAAGTAAAAAAAAAATAAACTATTCAAATTCGATAAAGGATGTATGAGTACGAAATTATACAGCACGAGAAAATTAATAAGTGTTTTTTTAATTTTTTTTCTCACATACAAATAATTTTCATATAAATGACATTAAATAACATAAGTACGTGTATTCTCAAAAAAATAACAAGTATAACACTTATTAAGATACAGAAGCAGACTATTATATAAGTACTTGTAAGTGATCATAACAACTTTAATTGGAGGAGTAATTAGTTATAAACTTTAGATCGTAAACCAAGTGAACAACTTATGAATCAGTGTTCCCACTACTACACTAGTGGAGGTAATGTAATGCCACTGTCGGCCTTTTGTATATAAACTATTCTGAAAAAATAAAACGAAAAGAAAAAGAAAAAGAAAAAATAAACTGTAGCAGCAGTGTTAAATATTTGATTAAGTAGAATACTGAATTGGGTTCACATCAAATAAACTGTAGCAGCAGTGTTAAATTTCTCGCCTATTGTGATTATACCCGATTCGAGGGATCAGTATCGATTATTAGTATATATATAGTTGTGCTTATAAAAAAAACTGTCTGTGCGAAAAAGTAGCACGTAAGAACCTCTCCTTCCCTCCTCCCTCATCAACGCAAACCGACAAATTCGATTCACGTTCCATAATTAGCGTTGCCTTTTTCTTTTCTGAATCTATGGGCTCAATTAAATTAAAGGAGTAGATGAGTGCGAGAGAGGAAAACGCACACACGTTCACACTTTCACACACAAAATAAAAACAGAACCTGAAGCTTCTCTTACCTCTTCTGTGCTTCCTACTATTACTACTGCTACCGCTATCTATATAACTAACTTCAAACCAAACCCAGCAAGTAAAAACCTTAGAATCACACACCCATTTGCCAAAAGACTCCATCTTTGAAGGCTATAATGGGAAATAACAAACTTAGATCCTCCATTCTCTTACTTCTTCTTACTGTCTCAAGTGTGTTCCTTCATCCACCTAGTTATGTTTTTGCAACCACACAACAAAACCAACCAATCAAAAACGTTGTCGTTTTAGTTATGGAAAATCGTTCCTTTGATCACATGTTGGGTTGGATGAAGAAAGCCATTAACCCTTTAATCAATGGTGTTACAGGAGATGAATGCAATCCAGTTTCAACTGAAAATCCAAGAAAAGATTCAATCTGTTTTTCTGATGATGCTGAATTTGTGGATCCGGATCCAGGACATTCATTTGAAGATGTTTTACAACAGGTATTTGGTTCTGGTTCTTATCCTTCTATGAATGGATTTGTTGAACAAGCAATGTCAGTGTCTCAGAATCTTTCTGAGACTGTTATGAAAGGTTTTAAGCCTCAATCTGTGCCTGTTTATGCTGCTTTGGTTCGTGAATTTGCTGTTTTTGATAGGTGGTTTTCTTCAATTCCTGGTCCAACACAACCCAATAGGCTTTTTGTCTATTCAGCAACTTCTCATGGTTCAACAAGTCATGTCAAGAGACAATTAGCCAAAGGGTATCCTCAAAAAACAATCTTTGATTCTATGCATGAGAATCATTTGGACTTTGGGATTTATTTTCAAAACATACCAACAACTTTGTTTTATAGAAATCTAAGGAAGTTGAAATACATATCTAAATTTCATCAATATGATTTGAAGTTTAAGAAAGATGCTAGAAATGGAAAGCTTCCACCTTTGACTGTGATTGAGCCTAGGTACTTTGACTTAGCAGGTTTACCTGCAAATGATGATCATCCATCTCATGATGTTGCAAATGGACAAATGCTAGTTAAGGAGGTTTATGAGAGTCTAAGAGCAAGCCCTCAATGGAATGAAACTCTTTTGGTCATTACATATGATGAGCATGGTGGGTTTTTTGATCATGTGAAGACTCCTTTTGTTAACATTCCTAGTCCAGATGGGAACACAGGACCTGCTCCTTATTTCTTCAAGTTTGATAGGTTAGGGGTTCGTGTGCCTACTATTATGGTCTCTCCTTGGATAAAGAAAGGGATTGGTAAGCTCAAAATCCTCTTAGTTTAGCATTTTTTTAGCTTGGTCAAAGCCATTTTATATATTTTTTTATTCTATTGGATGCTACGTTTGTCCTTTCTGTTTACTGGTTAGATTCTTAAGCTTAAACCTGCTTTTGATTGGTTAAACATGTTTACTAATTTACTTGATCTGGTTTTTCAGTGATAAGTGGCCCCAAAGGACCAGCTGAGAACTCTGAGTTTGAGCACTCTTCAATTCCTGCCACCATAAAAAAGATCTTCAATCTTTCCTCTAACTTCTTAACTCACAGAGATGCATGGGCTGGGACATTTGAGCATATTGTTGGAGAATTAAGTTCCCCCAGAACAGATTGCCCAGGTATCCATTTCCATTTTGCATTTCTATTAGCTGATATGCCCAATAAAAACATGAATTACATCATGATAAACTTAAAAGATGATGTAATACATGAACAATTTGAATCTGGATCCTCTGCTGCGCGCAATATGTGGTCCATGGAGCAGGGGATCTAGAGAGAGAAACACTTATCTACTATCTCAGATCTTCACTAGTATGTGTGCTGCATTTAAGAGATCTGCGTAAAATGTTAATTATGCAACTTCACTGATATTGACCTTAATATATTACAGTGACTTTGCCGGATGTGGCGCCTTTAAGAAGCACTGAAGCAAAAGAAAATGGTGGTCTGTCTGAGTTTCAGAGTGAGGTAGTTCAGTTGGCAGCTGTTCTCAATGGAGACCACTTTTTGAGCAGTTTCCCAGATGAAATGAGTAAGAAGATGAGTGTGAAGGAAGCTCATAATTACGTGCGGGGAGCTGTTTCGAGATTCATAAGAGCTAGCAAAGAGGCCATCAAGTTGGGGGCAGCTGAATCTGCTATTGTAGATATGAGATCCTCTCTCACTACCAGATCTTCAATTCACAATTAATTAATATAAAAAAACACAAAAAAGAGTTACAACGGAATCTTTGTATCTAGTTATTATAGTGATAAGTTATTTGATCATTATGTTAGATTTTGTTAGGTTTGTGAAAAGTGGAATACAATAGGAGGGGAAGTCTCTCATAAGTCTATGTTTGAAGGAACTTCAGGAAATTGAAATAAAATCAACTTGGAGAGTTATGGCTTGGTTAAGTAAGTAACTTCCAAGTTGAAAATTTCGATCCTTTTGTACGAAGTACAAACCCATATTCTAAATGTAGTGCCATGGTTTTGTTTTGAAATACTTGTATTCTTGTGTGAATTTATTGAATGAAACCTGTAATGAGCAAGCTACATAACATTTTGTTGTTACTTCATTTTTGGGTAAAGCACTTGCTGCTCCTCTTAACTAACTGAAAGGACACACAAACGACAATTATATCATACTCATTTACCAAACCCTAAACCCTATCAGCTTATCAAGTATGCATATTATCAATGACAGGAAGGATAGGATACGTTACTTCTTAATCTTAAGTTAATACAATTGAGTCTACAACCCCTGAAAAGTACAGAGGATACCATCCATTGGATATCAATCCCAAGAAATGGAAAAAATAATATTTGCTTGAAATGGTGGCAATGCTTAAAAATCCAAAACTCATACAGAACAAGTGTATTTACAATCCCTACTTCCTTAATAGAGGGGATATACTAAGAACTAATAACAGATTATCCGCAGCATAATCAAATCCAGAGGGGGGTTACCCAAAAAAAAAAGTGAAGGGGGACGCACATTCTGTGGACAGAATACCACTGTCTCTGCAACATGCAAAATTCCATTAAGGAATGACATGGAAACTCCTGCCACAGAAGATTGAAAAGCAGATTATCAGGCCATGTGTAAGTAAACCAAAACAAAAGGAAAGAAAAGAAAATGATTAGGAATAGATACTTTTTCTTTATAAACAGACACTACAGGACCCACTTTTACTTTTTTAAATAAATTGAAAGGGGACGTTGAATTGAGGCTCCACTGCCCATTACTCATCCAGAATGCGATACTTTTTCTCCATTCAATTAGCAGGGCAACTTTTTAAAAGAAAAAATCCTGAACAAGATACTGCTAGATTTTCTTATCGATCAATCTTCTCATTCTTTTCCCAAATAATCCCTCACTCTTGACTCAGTTACAAGCAAAAATACCTAACTTCACAATGATTAAAAAAGTTAGCCAAGTTAATTTAATTTTCTTAATGTAGTCAAATAATCTTCTCATTCTTTTCCCAAATAATCCCTCAAACTATCTTTTCTCTTCATTTAATTTTCTACAAGAACTTGTTTCATGATATGATAAGCATTAAATGAAAGGTATTTTTTGAAGGATTACACCAAAAACAGACACCGTTAGGTACAATTTCTGGCAACAATCAAATGAAAGATTATTTTGTAAAATTTGTCAAAAAATCTACAAAAACAAAACCCCATTGGACAAACATGTTCAGACCACCTATTGTCATTTGACAACCCCCAAATTGTAGCTTCATGATGAGAACATAAAAAGATCAACTGACTCAACTTCAAATGGTAAAATATCAAGAAGCATACTTACCAACTTACCATTTACGGTACTCAATGTTTTCATTTTTGATATCACTCTATAAATGCAAGCACTCATCCAAATTTCAGGTCAACAAAAGGACTTTGCCATGTTGATATATCGGTGATAAGTTCTCTCAGTTGATCTATGAGTATCTTCAGGTGCAAGTTCTTGCTGGCGAGATCCTATATTTATGAGTAGAAGTTCAGTTCACAGTATAACACAATAATATAATTATTACAAAAAACATAGGCCTTCAACAACTTCAGTCCAGAATCTAAAAGCTTTTCACAACCTAAACTGTTTCAGGCTTTTAGCAATAGACTATAAGTCTAAAACTCATCGTAAGAAAGTCATTAGATTCTGTTCACTGCAGCTTATTTGATTGAAAGTAAGCATTTTCTGAATTGAGTGAATTCCAATCAACTGAAATCAGAGCCCAATACAAATTTTTTGATGTTCAAGCTTGGTAAAGAGCATGATCAAGGATAGAGAAAAAGGTCGATACATCAAACCATTATTACAACGAACCTTTCGTAAAGAAGACGCTTGCTCTTCTAACTTCTCAATTTCATCTTCATCCATAGGGCTAGCAGCTGAATCACTGTCGAATGTTTTTTCCTATAATACTAACCAAGTTAGATTAACTGGAAAACAACAGCTTTGGTAGCTACAATGATAGTCAAAAAGCTCAAATAAGATGCATATAATATAAAAATTAAAAATTTATGTTAAATAGAAAAAGTCCAATAACTCTATACGGTCTAAACAAGTTTTACACACATTTCCAATGATGTTTCACTCTCTAACCACAATGTCAATAGGTTTTAATTTTAAAAGGTAATATTCTTATGTCGCAAGATGGAAAAATACAATTGGACATATGTTTTAAACTTGTATACTTCATTAAACTCAAATAATAATCTATATGAAAAAAAACCTGCAAGTTGTGTGCCAATATCTATTAGTATTTAACACCGTGTGCATTCTAAGTCTATGTAAGGGAGACACTGATTTCTGAATAGAAATTTCTTTTAACACCTCATCATTTTCCTAGCAATAACATTGAGGTACAATGATATAGAATTAGTGAATTATGAATTTATTCAGCAAGTTATTTACTCCCGTCAGGTAGATATAACTGGTGGAAACTTCAAAGACGTGTTCGTCGCAAAGATTTTCAATGAATCTCATCCCTAAAACTTCCAACCCCATTTTTGAAAGGACACAAAATTGAGCCTTAGTATAGAGATATTTTTATGGTTTTAATCTATAGAAATTTAAATTCACAATTCACTAATTAAAAAATTGGTGAGCAAAATGATAATCAATTTCTTATTAAAATTCATTAATTAAGCCACTTAATGCTTCAGAGATGAAAACCAAGAATGGACACCCTTGACAAGAAAAATCAAGCTCAAGATGGAAAAAGAATATAATTGGGCTTTGTTGAAATTTTTATTTTCATTGAAAATGATACATCTATCTTGTTTTGGTCATATCTTGAGCTCCAAGTCCAATTAACGTGTTTCTTGATGCGTTGGAAGCTAAGAAGATTTCTACAAGTCATATTTCAGCAATATGTCCAGATTCAGCTTCTATCGTGTGAAAATTAGGCAGGAAGTTGAAAACAAATTTTCATGCGATATTTCCTTGTATTTTGGCTTTCCACTATGTTTCCTTTTCATTGATATACCTAGTATTCGACATCTAGTATGTTCATGAATAGGAAGAGGCTTAGTAGGAACTATCTAGATCTCTACTTGAAAGCCTATAACTACCCCTGTAGTAGACTCCATTTCCATCAACCAAGGAATTATGTGCATCCAAATTTTGGAATTTTGGAGAGCTTTGTGCCTTTTGAATCTTTTTCTTGAAGAACACTTATTTGAATGTTATCAAAGATGTCCATATCTTTGGGGCATATTTCACTTGGCTTTTTACTTCTCCTTTCTTCCTCGAATTGAGAATGTTCGCCTTCTTCCATCGTTTTACCTTATTTCTACTTTTGAATTGCCATTTGTTATTATTACATCTTCTATATTTTTGGTGTCAATATAACTTCGATTTCTATTCTTGTACATGTGTAGAAAACCCACCTGCATAGAGTCATTAAGTGCAGTCTGGTAAGTTTAAGGAGTTTGGTTGCTGAATTTTCCACTACATACAGAGTCACTTCAGTTTTAGGATTATATCTCTGAACGCTGAAACTTAAGTCTTTTTAGACTTCCTTCCACTTAAGGCGGTGGATCATCCCAATACCACCTGTTGTGAATTGCTTGAACTTTGTACACTCTGCTTACTATGATTACCACAGAAGACCCGGTTGGAGGTAATATGAAGTACTATTTGATCATTAAAGCCATGAATCCTGTCACACAAAACCTCATTTATTTGGCAACTATATTCTGCTTTTTTGTAAGATGAGGTTCCCTTCACTAAAGACATGATATTTAGAACTCAACCTTCTATATCACTAGGGTATCTGCCCAATCAACGTCAATATCAGCAACTGTATATTTATGAACACGCCTGTATATACTAACCCCCTTTTTGGGAGAGCCCCCAGTACATCATAAAACTAATATAATTGCATCCTAATGATCAATGTGAGGATCTATGAAACTGACTAACCACTTCAACAGCAGAGGATGTGTCATTGCTAAGTCTAGTTAGTGTGAGAATTAAGTACCTGCTTGATTTACGAAAACAATATTGGTTCTCGTTTCCCATTCACTAATAATTACAAAAATATGTTACGCTGTTTGCATTTCTTTCCTATTTTAAAATATTTGTAAAAATTAAAAATGTGAGAACAATATTAAGTTATTTTGATTGCTTTCTCACCAGCATGACATTTTCCCTATTTCTATCCAATGAGAGGTGGACTCACTCCTCATATACACACCACTATTCAGTTTGAAACTGATGGGAGATGAGTATTTTGATCTTACACCCTCTCACAATTGAAAGTGTTTATTGTAGTTTTGACACATCGGTTCCATTCCATCCACACTCTCATTGATTCTAATTTCTAAATTTCTAATCTCCCCGAACTACAAAGGTATCCAAAATCCAAAACCAGTTAAAATTAATTGACAAAAGAACAATTAACTGAAAATCACGAACACACCATAAATTACAAAATTAGGGTTCAAAAGAGTACCTTGGAGGAGTTAGGGATTGCAGCGAGAATGGTCCGAAGGCCAGCCACAGCATTTTTATACCGAAATCGAGCCTCTTCAAGAGCACCTCCAGCACCGCTACTGGTAGTACCACCGTCAGCGTTTTGAGCGGAGTTATCAGAAGAGGCGTCCCCGGAAACGGCGGCGTTTGAGTATGGAGGATTGGGTGAGGTAGGAGCAGAGGGAGAAGTGGACCATAATACGGGATTGCAAAGTTCGTCGTTCATAGAAGAGAGGATCTGGAAAGCGTACTGAATGGTTTCTTCTAGGTACTTCTGGCCTTCCATAGCTAACTCTTGCGTCGTTTTGGAGCTGTTTGGCCTTGACATGATGATTCCGTTTATTGGATGTTCTTCCATTCTAATACCTATCTAGCTTCTCGATTCCGGAAAATTACTTCGTTGCTCAAATCGTGTGAAGTCCGACAAATTTTGAAAATCTCGTACTATACCGGAAAAGTGAAATAGCAGTGCTATTTTATTTTTTTGAGATTAATTCAAAAGTGAAAGCATGAAATAACAAGCCTTGTTTTGTTATTCCTCCAATTCTTATTTTTCATTTTTTACACACTTTTTTATCTTCTTGAGTTTAATTTATATACATAATAGGTAGGTGTATGAGCCTTTTACACTAGTATTGTCACATAATAGGTAGGTGTATTTGCCAAATTGTTTGGTTATTTTTTCAGATAATTTTAATAATAAAAAAATCAAAATATTGATCAATATGTGGTTTATATTTTAAAAGAAAAAGTTGAAGTTTTCATATTAATTAATTTTATAATGGATAATGGATATACTATATATTGAGAACTCATAATAAAAACTCATTTCACATTATCCCCTTATTGATCGTTTATTCTTTTTTTTGGCATGGTTTAGGTCTAAACTTCTTTATGTGCAATTAAAGCTTATTTTTTATATCTTTGCTATGTATATATATGTAGGCTCGTGCTACGCACGGTATATTGTAAAATCATTAAAATACTTATACTAACTAATAGTAGTGATATAATACTAATCATTATATATTTCATAAGATTTTTATTCTTATTGAGAATTAAAATTGTTATTATATATAAAAGTCTTTTTCCTTGTCAAAAAAAAGTTTTTCAAATAGGGTCGACTGTTAAGTTTTTATAAGAAAAAAAAAGTAAAAAATAGAAATCAAAGCTATAAATTTATATCATGATTTAGTTGAAAATTGAAGTCTATCCTCTAGAAGAAATCTAAATACCATAACGTAATTACATAAAGACCATAAGACCGACCAAATAAACATAAATATTCAAATGAAAAGTTATAGACCATAAATGTTCAACGACTGAAATTATATTATAGATATGTCAATTATTGTTAGGAATAGGAAGAAACGTTAGTCATCACTATTAATATAATAAAACTGATTAACTTTTCCTAATATATGAAGAAACTCCACCTATCCTTTTATCTATCTAATAAATAA
Organism: Oxytropis ochrocephala; assembly: GCA_020916435.1. Taxonomy (NCBI): domain Eukaryota; kingdom Viridiplantae; phylum Streptophyta; class Magnoliopsida; order Fabales; family Fabaceae; genus Oxytropis; species Oxytropis ochrocephala. The sequence goes on along the minus strand of CM037089.1, from coordinate 11,473,878 downwards.
AATGAACCATAAACAATGAACTGCATCAAATAGAATATAATTATTTATTTATTTATATAAAAATGGAATTTTAACTTTCGTTTTTAATTTTTTTCAAAACGACATGTAATTTTTAATGTACAATTTAATATTAAGTAAGTTTTATTCTTTTAGTGGGTTTTTTAGTATTTATATGTAAATTAAAAAAAAAAAAACTCATGGTATATGAATTGATAATAATCAAGTGTCACAATGACATTTTGTATAAAAAATGTCTCACAATAATATGGTTAATTATTTTAGTGGTTTTTTTATATGTAAATAATAAAAAAATGGTGGAATATGAATTGATAATAATCAATCTCACAATAATATGGTTATAGATATAGCATAATGCATTCCGCAAAATTTTGGTCGATTAGTATTATTATTTTTGGGTATATTAAATCCTTATTTCCTATTTATTGTCTAAACATATAGCTAATTTCATTTTTTAACAATAAAATAAGTTAGCTGATTGAAGTTTAAACGACATGATAAACCATACTCAACCACAAAGAACACTCATAGCACCTATGGATCAAGTTAAATTACAATGATGAATGGATAAAGAAGGGTTTCAACTCATAATTATCTAAATTAAATTAAAATGGTGAATTGATGAAAACCTAATGAAGAATTATAACTCTCAAATAAATTCATGTTTAAGAATTAAAAGGAATAATATAACAAATGGTTTAAAGGAAACAAAACGAACAACCATTAAAATCATAACAAATGAAATAATTAATTAGGAATTTAAACCAATCATAATAGAAAATAAATGGTAATACAATTACAAATTTATGAGAATAAAAGTGGTTACAAAATAATTTAAAACCATTTTAAAATAAGGATAAACTAGTATGTATCACCCGTGCCAGCACGGGTATACATCTATTTTTTAATTTATTTTGTAATTATTATTTTGTTAAAATATTAGGTATATGTATCGTCGATGTTTATGATCAATAAAAAGATGAGTCTTATTTGATTATGGTGGAAATTTAATTAATGTTCCGGGGTGTAGCAGCAATTACAAGAACTGCCAACAGCAATTGGGCCGTCGGCCCAGCCCAACGTAACCGGCCCAAACACGCTGCTTGGACCGCAATTCGCACACCGGGAGAAAACTTCGCAAAACGGTCGGACCTCTACAGTATATATATGCCATTCGCACATGGCATCAGGTACGTTCTCTTACCTTGTGTTATCTGCCCGAGCGACTACTCACTAGATCGTCGAAGTGCCTTTGCAGGTAACACCCGAGGTGCTCAGCGTGAAGCCTAGACCGGTCCTCTCTCTTATTCAACGACCGGCCCAGTCTACAGACAACAACCTCAACACTTCATTGGTCAAGGTACGATCAATTAAATACAACTGTTACCTTTGTATAAAACGTATATGCATTGCATTCACACCCCTTGATATATAAGTCGATCGATAGCAACGTAGATTTGATGTTATTTTTCTAATAATCACATGTAATACCAACTCCATTCAGTATGCTAACGATATCTGCCAAGACACAAAATAATTTAGAGATAATATGAACAGTTAAATATCGAACTAAACCTAAAGATTACAGATATGCAATACAAATATCACATTACCTACTAAATAGTCGGAGTCAAATCATGGTTCAAGCATTACGATGATGTAGTGGCCCGAATGGGGATAAAGAACCACGTATGGTGATGTTGGCGAATTTTTGCCGCTAATGCGAGTTCAACTGTACTTTTTTGTCGAAATGACATATAACATAAGAAAAGACATGCGTAAAATTTGAAAGGTGATTAGGGACGACAATGGTGTGGGCGGGGTCGGTGGAGTACTCCCCCGATCTAATAAATTGGAAAAAATACAATTGTGAACTAAAAAATCATAGGTTAATATTTTAATATAAAATTTAGTCCTTTTATTTTTTTGATGTTCAAAAAAATAAAATTAAGAATAAAAGATAACACTTAGCACATTTTTATTTTGTAGTAATATTTTTAATTAAAAAACACATATAATGTACTCAGACAGCGGAATGGTCTCAGTCCTCATTCCCAAGTTGACAGTGGGGGAATTATCTCTCTCGTCCCCGTCTCCATGTGGAAAAATTCCTCACCCGTCAAGATCCCCACACAGGTAGAAATTGTCGCCTCATAAGTGACTCTCCTTATTCCGAACAGCTTAACTAACACTAATTTTTTTATGTATGAGTTCGTAATTTTACTAACTCAGATGCATGTATATACTATCTTGTGGCATTTAAATTTGCAAAAGTGCAAAATTTCAAATAACTACTTTTGCTCTAATTGTTATCCAATTTGAATATGTTATTGCTATAATTTTGACTATTATATTTATATTTTATCATTATAAACTTTTTTGTCTAATATTGAAGTCTATGGAATTTTGTAACAAAAAAAAGTCTATCGAATTTTGAAAATTGTGACTTATTACACATTAATTACCATCCGTTCAAATTGTTGTAGAAAAACAATATACTTAATTACCAAATTTATTTTTCGAACAGGAACAAATAGATACCCGGTTTATACCAAAGATTATTTCGAACGTTACCCTGTAGAAATTAATATAAATTTAAAGTAAACGAATTTACTTAGTTCGAACATTACTCCGTGAACATATCGACAAATTTAAGAGAATGCTTTGGAACGGACACAATATGTAAATGACAACACAAGTGTGTTTAAGTATACAACTATATAAAACACCTGAATGCATATACAGCTATATAATGATAAGGTAAGTAACTCGAACTGTTTGACTCAGAATGCATAATCAAGGACTATTTAACTCGGACTGCATTGTTAGTCCTATTATTGGATTTATTTGAGTCCTTGGTTTTAGATGTTTAACTTGGACTCTTCAATTTCTATGACATTGCAAATTCAATAACCAAGTCTACATGATCCCTAAATCTTAACACCCATTGACACAAGTACATCACTAATGTAAGTGGAGTCGAACTAACACTCTCTGGTTTAGCAAAACCCGGGAGCAAGGAGTGACCGAATTTATGGGGTCTCTAGCTTCAAATCGATTCACGTAGTTAATGTTACAACATTCAAGTTTCACCTTAATTAGCAATAGAATTCCATGGTTTGATTGTACCTTTGGTAAATATTGGGTGTGACCCTTAAATTTGAATCAGTTTGTCACTTATCATGAAAGGATTTGACTTGAGCATAGAGTGATAGAATTTATGGAAGCTTGTTGTTTATCTTAGTGTTCAACATACTAAATTAGATTGAAATTTTGGTCCACGTGACTTAATAGTTGTTGCATTCATTGTTGTATCTATGCACATTTTTAAAACAAAATCACAAAAAGTAACATAAATCAAGTCTCCTAACAGAATCACACAAAGCTAAAACATACTTGTCCGATAGATAACCCACAAACAGAAGACATAGCCCAGAGCCAACACAAATACACATTAAAGTGCCTATAATATAGTCTGCAAAAACAACGAGAATGAGAAAAGGTGCAATCCCAACAATTTGCAATTTCAATTTTCTTTAACTAAATTGAATAGTGAATTAGAAAGGACCTGCAATTTCAAATTTCTTTGGAAAAATATTTTATTTTAGAAAAATGAAAACAATGAGATCATCCTGAATGGTATTAATATAAGTGGTGCCATTACTTTCCTATATGTCAATAAAATGAATTCCAATGACCACTGATTCCTTTCTCATACATTCACTTTGAAATCAAAATTAACTTGACAGGATGCCTATAGACTATAGTTCTTGCAGTGTCATCATGATCTCAAACCTTAAACAACAACACATTTTTCCAACAGAGATCATCTGCTCAACTTCATCACCACCTTTAGCTCTTTCAGTAAGATGTCTTCTTTTAATTCCAACCCTGCACAACTATCGACAATTAGTTTCTAATTGAGAGAGTACAAAGAGTATAGAATATCAAACCCCAAGATAATCACATAGTAATAAATGATTAAAACACTTCATACTTATAACCGATGTGCAGTAAAATATGACAAAACAAAATCAACAATTCTTACATTTTAATTTGTGGAAAACAAAGGAAGAGGGAGCAGCACTTCCTGCATAGAATACTGAGAGAAGACAAAAGAAAGACCTGGTACTCATATACCATACTAAATTTTTATGTGTGAGTACGTCTGTTACTTCTAGATATGCGAGCAGTTAAATTTGGCAGCCAAGCGTTCCCTTGATTAGAGGAAGACAAAAGAAAGACCTGGTACAAAACAAACATTGGAGATAAAAACCAAAAAGCAGAATCTGGTAGCACAGATTCTTGCATGTATTTTTGTTGCATCAATTGTTTCAACTTTCAAAATAATGCAATACCACATTGCAATTACCACACCAATGTCTGTGATAGTAAGGGAGGGTCTTAGGCGATAATCTCAGGAGAAATTTTGCTCATATCAATAGTTCATAATGATAAGATGATATCTAAAAATAAAATAAAAGATCAATAGTAAGTAAATTAACTTTGTATCCTAATGAGTACTTCACTAACTAAAATTCAAGAAGGAAGGAATAACTGAAAAAGCGACTGCCACATAGCTAAGATGATATCTAAAAAAAATGATTGAATTAATGATATAAACCCACTAGATTATTGTATCATTAGTACAATCTACTGTGCATATCAAAGGATCAAAGTGCAGCAAAAGAAACTTAAGCTTAAAGACTTTTGGTTCTCTCACAAAGAGTATATAAATCTAATAGCATAAGGAAATTAAATCTGCAAAATTAAATCATCACGTACCTTACCTCAGTGTCCATATTTGTGTTCATTCAATGAATATCTTCATTGACTATTGTTGAAGTTTTCTGCAAAAATCTATATAAAACGAATAAGTATTCAAATTATAATCGATTTAATTCCTAAACCATTTCAATTTGTATCATTCAATATGATTCAATAGATATAAAAATAGGATAAGGAGAATAGTTGAAACTCGAACATCATGGTTGGAAAACAAAAAACATGAAATAGAGAAATGAAAATAAATTGGTAATTGATCTGATTCCAAATACCATGAAACAGAGAAAATAACTCATAAATCATAATTATAAAAGAGAGAATACTTCAAATATTGATAAAAGATATAAAGTTGCAAATTATTATTTTTAGCTCATAAAGAATATACAAATAAGATATCTAATTTTCTTGGATTAAGCATGACTTAGATTACCCAACCAACCTACCAATTTGCGAGAGTATAACACAATAATTGCAAAATAGGTTGAAAAGAGAGAACGCTTACCTCTTGCCTCAAAGTAGGGAGTGCTCGGATTCGAAAAAATATGCTAAATCAGAAAACCAAACAACAAAAATTAGAAAAAATTACGCCAATCACGTTGCCAAACGTAAATTTAATTTGTCTCTATTACATTTAATCAAATAAGAAAACCAAAAAAGAAGTAATGCAAAATTAGAATTCACGCATGAAGATAAAGGAAAAATCGTAGAGCGTAAAAAAGAGAGAGGGGGGAGGAGAGAGATGCGAGAAATGAGAGGGAGAGCGATGGTTCAGAGAGGGATTTTTTTACGTGGAGAGAGAGGAATTCAACGATAAAAATTACGAGACAAAGGAATAAATTGGGATAAAGATGGATCCACTTTTTTTAGGCCACTTTGTTTAAAACGTTTTCTTTGTTTTAAATTGGTTTTAAATTGTTTTAAATTGGTTTAAAACGTTTTGACTGGTTTATATGGAAAGATTTATTTCAGCATTATTTCTTTGTCAAAATTGGGCAGTCAGATCTGGTAATGTGGCGTGATTGGGAAGCTATAAGGCGTCGGATCATTTTTTATGCTGAGGTGTATGACACATATTTTGGAGATGTCTTGCGTGGCTTTTTACAGTGATTACGTGGCTTTTTTCATTGACAGTGTGGATTTATTGTGTTGTGACATGGTTTTTTTGATAAACTCTTATTTAAATATAATAAAGATATATCAATATTAAATACAATATTAGGTAATAATGAAATTTTTTTACGACTTTAAAATAAATATAAAATTCATTTCAACAATTTACTGTGTTATATCATTACCACATTGTTGACGTGTTTTAGATGGTTGCATTTAAGGTTTTTTTCCCATTGTTTTGATCTTGTAAAAGAGGAAGAGCAAAAAAAACCTTAAATTTGTTGCGGTGTTTTGCTCAAGAAAGGAAAGAGATAGAAATGTGTTTATGTTGCAAATTATTTGATGTATTGCCTAACTACATAAATAAAGTTAAAAGGATAAAAACAAATATGAAACATATAGGTCAACAATAAGAAATGGATTTTAAATTTCATGATTAAATTTTATCCCAATTTGTTATGCCATGAACTAACACTGAAAGCCATAAAATTTTTTGATAGCAATTGTAAAATTACATGCTTTTACACTAACATTTGAACATCGTTTTGCTTTGGGGTTTCTGAGTTTGGGTTGACACATATGAAAGGAAAGATTCTCAAGCCCACACCATTGAATTCCCTGTCATCAGCAAACACAAAAATCCCGAAAATCCAGCTAATTATATACCAGTTTAATTCAGTTTTAAAAACCCTAAGTAAATCAATCTATCTTAACATAAAAATCATCTGGAAATCAACTATAGAAAACCTAAACAGAATTGAAGAATGAACGTAAGAAGGAAAAATCAATTGCACAAAAAACAACATATGGGAAACATAACATAAAAATAGAGGTATAGGAGAGGAAGCCTTTGGATACCAAGCATATCTGAGATAGGAAAGTTCAAATATCATGATAGCTCCTGGATCTCGTGGGAGAAGAAAAATATGAAAGTAGTGCCTCATATTTGGAAGTGGAGTTTGTCTTATAATGTACTTTTTCCAATGCAAAAGGGTGTATGCAAAGTGTATAAGAGAAGCAACATAAAAATAGCATTCATTGTGAAATTTTTCTTGAGATGACATGTGTCAAAAAAATTCATGAGATTATTTATAATTGTTAATAGTATAGATTGTAAATAGGTGAATTAAATGTTAAATGGCTCATGAGAGGACATTTGGCATATGAATAAATGAGATTATTTTCAATTGTATTATATATAGATATAGATATAGATATAGATATAGATATAGATATAGATATAGATATAGATATATATTTGATGTACTCCATATGTGGTAATTAGTTATTTTAAACTAAAAATGCATCACAGTATTAACGGTGGTTAATGCTTTTTGTCTTAAACAAATGGTTAAAATGTTGAATTGTTGAAAAAGTTAACACTTAATACTAAAATAAAACTGCTAATACAAATTTATTTATACATTTAAAATTGAACATAATATGAAAGTCATACAAAAAATAATGTCTTGTGACCAGATCATAGAAATTATAGAGAAGACGATATTTACTTTATAGTTGTGAGGGATGCTCAATCAATGGAAAAAACATAGGGTTCAAACTTCAAACAATATGAAAGAAAATATAAAAATATTTTTTGACAGCAAATATATATATATATATATATATATATATATATATATATATATATATATATATATATATATATATATATATATATATATATATTGAATGTTTTGTTTACACAATCATTAAAAAGTTCTATAAGAAAAGTAACAAAAAACTGGTGTAGAAAACATTCAATTTACAAAATCTATAATATTTGAAACAAATTTTGTACAACTGATAAGAAAATAGAAACCTTAAGTAGGAAAAAGGAAGAGACAGTCTGAAAAAAAAAATCACAACTTTAAATCAATTATTAAATGAGAATAGAAAATGGGTAGAGGAGAAAACCCAAATAAACACTTACAAAAAGACATAAACCTCCAGCTATTTCTTTTCTTCTATTAGTTTAATGCTTTTCAATTTTTGTCAAGCTTCCTTCCAATCCACTTCTTCTGTATCTGCAATCTTCTTCGATTTGATTCCGAAATCTCGACTGTGCTTGACAGTTGTCCTTTCATTGAAGGCAATTATATATGATTCGGATGAGAAGCGACAAAATCCTTTTGTATCTAGAGTAAATTAACCTTGATATCGAGAAGACTATGAATTTACATGGATATAGTAAAAACATAAACAAAACAAAACAATAGCATTTAAATAGAAAAAGAACACCCATTTCAAATCAATCTCTTTGTATCTGTATCCCCTCATTCCAAAATGAGGTATTAGTATTTGTAAAAAATTCCCCTCAAAAATATTTGTAGTTATATATATGATGATCCAAGCCTTTGGACATTTTTATCATAAAAGAAAAGGCAAGACCAAATAGAGAAATAAAAAACAAACTATATTATATGAGAAATCAGTATAATTACCGGTGGAGTAGATGGTCATTTGTTCGCTGGAAAGAAGAAGTTGTTGCCATAAATGGTTTATCACCGCTATATATGTTCCATTTCAATTTATCATGCCAACAAAGAATAAACTCTGAATTATCAAAAATACTATAAAAAATTATACACAAACCAAATAATTTAGCTTCAAAGAAAAATTTGCAAATATCATCCATACCAACACATAGAAACAAAACACAAATAGATAAAAAAAAAATATTAGACATAGAGAGAGAGAGAGAGAGAGAGAGAGAGAGATGACATATTCTAAGAAGAAGAAATTGTGTCATTATGTTGCATTGTAGTTACATTTTATTATTTATTTGTTTGAATTCCTTCTAGTTTTTATTGGCTTCTTTATGCATTGCAATTACATTTTATTATTTATTTGAATATTTGAATAAGTAGTAACTGCCAAAATGGTAAAAATTAAATGAATTAGACTTAGAATAGGTGTTTTAGGGATTATTGTAAATAGGTGAATTAAATGTTAAATGGCCCATGAGAGGACACTTGGCATATGAATAAATGAGGTTATTCTCAATTGTATTATATATAGATATAGATATAGATATAGATATAGATATAGATATAGATATAGATATAGATATAGATATAGATATAGATATATAGATATAGATATAGATATAGATATAGATTAGTGAGTCAAATTTTTGAAGTGTACATTTAAATCCCTAACATTTCTTATGTTGGGCCAAAGTAATCCCTCGTGTCTGACTTATATTTACCCTATCTTTTTTTGACATTTCTTAGCAAAAGACGTCTTTCTAATTATGTTTTTATATAAACACGATCACAGCAGATGAAATGACGTCGTTTTAGAGTAGAAAATAAAAAAGTTGCTTGAATTATCAAGTCACTAATTTGATCTGTCGAATCGACCGTTCAACCGCAAAAGTGACTGGACCAAATTAGATCACACGAGGTCTTTGACATGTCTAGCCCATGCCAATTATGTACTTGGGCCGACTATGCAATCGTTTTTTGTTCAAACTGGTCGGTTTGGTTCGGGTTAAATGACACTATACGAGAATAAGAAAGAATTGAAAGGTCAAATACTAGTAGTAACTAAAAATGTGAGAAATTAATCTGGGGACTAAAGTGGCCATATGGACCATTTTGACCATTTACTCACTTAATGTGTGAAACACTGTCATTATAGTCCTTAAATGCATCAAAATTACAAATACATCATTTTTAGTAAATTTAGGGACTAAATTGAAAAAAAAAAAAATTTGAGTACCAAAATGACCAACAAAAAACACATTTGAGACTAAAATGACTCATTAAAGAGACACTTAAGATTGTGTTTGCAATTTTGATACATTCATAAACTATAATAACAACGACGGTTCACACACTTAGAGACTAAAATGATTGTTTACCTTTGAAAAAACTTAGTACTATTCATGTGAGAAAAGATGGGTAAAATTATGTGTGGTGGTCTTTGCCAAAACCCCATGATAGATAGACAACAATCAGGACAACTACAGCCTTTGAGAAAGGATTATTGACATTGAACACTACAACCAACCATCACATGTGGCTGGCAGTAAAGAAATGAGTTTGATCGTTGCTCATCTCCCTCCTCTTCCTCTTCCTTCTTCTCATTCTCACATTCTCACACTCACACACACACAAACACCATTCTCAAACTCAATACTGACAATCCAATTCCAAACCATACACCAAAGTTCCTTCCCAATCTCCTCTCTCTGGCCCTCACCTTAACACTAACAACCTCTCCCCTACCTTCATACGCAATCCCTTCCCTCAATTCTTCTCAAACCCCTTCATTCTCTCTCACCACCCCCTTTTCTCAATCCAAAACCTTGCAAGTTGGACTAGAAAATGGGTATGTATCTCAACATTTAATATTATCCTCTTTATAATAATGTATCTCACAGAACCCTTATCTTGCAGAAAAATTAGACCTTGCCCATCAATCAATCCAGGTTGTATATCAACAAATCCTAAGTCATCATCTTTTTCGTTTCCTTGGATGATTCCTGCAGATTCAGTGGATAACTCTATTCAGGTTTCTAAAATTTTTAACTTTTACTCAAAACTTGTACACATTCATGCTTTTTCAACCTTATTTTAATTTTTCTTTTCCAGAGACTCCGGGAGGCAATTCTAAACACCCAGAAAAATGTGAAATTCCAGCAAGTGGAAGATACCCCTGATGGTAAATCAAGCTCATTCCAAACTACTATGTTCAGTTCTAGATCAATTACTAATGTTATCGTAGTACTAGTTGTTATTTTTAATAATAATTGTTAAAAAAATAATAGTAAATTATTAATAGAATAGAAACATTTAACTATACCAATTGAACATTCCTGAGGTTTTAGATTTCAAATGATTGTATCTATGTTAGGTACAGAAACCTCATTGAAGGGTTTGTTAAGAATAGTTAGTCAAATAATAAATGTAAACGTGCTGTATTAGTAGAGTTAGTTCTGTCAGTTAGAGTTAGTTTCAAGTTGAATTCTGTATCTGCATAATAACTGAAATTGAACTTCTCTCTATTGTAATATCAAGCACCTATTAATAGTGCTGAAAGCAATGAAAACTATGAGATTTTCCTCAATTCAATTCTAGTAAAGTTTACAATTGGTATCTAGAGCTTGAAAGAGAGGGCCTGTCAAGAACTCAAGAATCGAGTTCTCAGCCATGGCGGAAAGGGAAAGCAATGGAAACTACACGCACGCATCGATTCCCAAATTCGACGGTCATTACGACCATTGGGCGATGCTAATGGAAAATCTTCTTCGCTCGAAGGAGTATTGGAGCATCGTAGACGGCGGAATTCCTGAATTGGCAACACCGGCAACGGCGGAGAATACAAAAGCGCACGAAGAAGGAAAGTTGAAAGACCTAAAGGCAAGAAACTACCTATTTCAGTCTATTGATCGAGAAATCATGGAAACGATTTTTGACAAAGAATCGTCGAAGGCAATTTGGGATTCCATGAAACAGAAATTTCAAGGAACGACGAAAGTGAAAAGATCGCAATTACGTGCAGCAAAAAGGGAATTTGAACTTCTCGGCATGAGAGATGAAGAAACGGTGACAGAATACTTTGGAAGAACTCTAGCAATTGTCAACAAGATGAAAATCTATGGTGAAAAGGTTGATCAAACAGAAGTAGTTGAAAAGGTAATGAGATCAATGCCTGAGAAATTCAACTATGTTGTGGCTGCAATTGACGAAGGGAATGATGTGACAAAGATGACTGTGGATGAACTTCAAGGAAGTTTGTTAGTTCATGAACAAAGAATGTTTCCACAGAGAGAAGAAGAGCAAGTCTTGAAGGTGAGTAGCACTGGAAGAGGGTCTGCAAGAGGAAGAGGTCGTACTTCTGCAAGAGGAGGAAGAGGCAGAGGTAGACAGTCCTATAAAGATACCCTGGAATGCTATAGATGCAAGAAACTAGGACATTTCCAATATGAATGTCCAAATGGAGAAGAGAAAGCACAGTATGCAGAAACAAATGAAGATGAGGAGGTACTTTTGATGGCTGCAATTGAGGCTGCTATAGAAAGGATAGAGAGGATCTGGTATTTGGATTCAGGCTGCAGCAACCACATGTGTGGTGAGAAGGAGTGGTTCTCAAAGCTTGATACTACGTTCAGAGAAAGTGTAAAGCTTGGAGATGGCTCAAGAATCTCTGTTGAAGGTAAAGGAACAGTAAAGTTAAAGGTGAAAGGAATGGTTCTGGTGGTAACAAATGTGTACTACATTCCAAGGTTGAAGAACAATTTGATCAGCCTTGGACAATTGCAACAGAAGAAAGAACTATCAATAACTCTGCATCAAGACAAATGCCAGATTTATCATGAAGAGAAAGGACTTATCATCACATCCAAAATGACAAAGAACAAACTGTTTCCAGTTACTGCAACTGCACTATCCACTACATGTCTTTATACAGCAAAAGAAGAGGTCTCTCATCTATGGCATCGTAGATTTGGACACCTGAACATGAGAAGTTTGAAGGAACTAGCTCAAAAGAACATGGTTGAGGGTATGCCAGAAATCAAGGAATCAAGCAGAACATGTGAGGAATGTATGAAAGGCAAGCAACACAGGACTGAATTTCCAAAATCATCAAACTGGAGGGCCACAGACAAGCTGGAACTGGTTCACTCAGATATTTGTGGACCAATCAAGCCTGAATCAAGTGGAAAGAAGAGGTATATTCTTACTTTTATTGATGATTTTAGTAGGAAAACCTGGGTTTACTTCTTAGCTGAAAAATCTACTGCACTAGCCTGTTTCAAAAACTTTAAGACATTAGTTGAGAAGGAATGTGGAAAGAGTATTGCCTGTCTTAGAACTGATAGAGGGGGGGAGTTCACCTCTAAAGAATTTGATGAATTCTGCTCTAAAAATGGAATAAAGAGACAATTAACAACTGCATACAGTCCTCAACAGAATGGTATAGCCGAGAGAAAGAATAGGACTCTAATGGAAATGACTAGAAGTCTTCTTGCAAATAAATGTGTACCAAAGAATTTCTGGCCTGAAGCTGTGAATTGGGCCACGTACTTGATAAATAGGAGTCCTACAGTAACTCTAAAGGATGCTACACCTGAAGGAGTTTGGAGAGACAAGAAACCTAATATTAGTCACATTAGGGTGTTTGGTTGTCTAGCATATGTTCATGTACCTGGTGTAATGAGAAAAAAATTGGATGACAAGAGTGAGAAATGCATCCTCTTAGGAGTAAGCAGTGAGTCTAAGGCTTATAGACTGTATAATCCAATATCTAAGAAGGTTATTGTCAGCAGGGATGTTATATTCTCAGAAGATGATTGCTGGAACTGGGAAACAGAATCTAGTGACTCTGCAAACAACAAAAGAATTGATGAAGAAGGTGAAGAAATAAGAGCAGAAAATGACAATGAAGTAGAGCAAGCTGAGGAAACTGAAGCAAGTAACAATACTGCAGATTCATCACAAATGGAAGAAGTACAAGTGGCTGAGCAAAACACTCGGGAGCCAAGAGTAAGAAGGCCACCAGAGTGGTTAAATGACTTTGAGACATCTCTGTTCAGTAAAATCAGTGATGAATATGAAGAAATTATGAATCTAGCAGTGATGAGCTCAATAGATGATCCAACCACTTATGAACAAGCTGCAGCACATGAAGTGTGGAAGAAAGCTATGGATGCTGAAATGCAATCCATTGAAAGAAATAAAACATGGAAATTGACTTCCTTACCCAAAGGTGCCAAGAAGATTGGAGTGAAATGGGTTTACAGAACAAAACTGAATGAAGCAGGTGGAATAGAAAAACATAAAGCAAGGCTAGTGGCAAAGGGGTACTCCCAAAGGCATGGTATTGATTTTGATGAGGTGTTTGCACCGGTTGCAAGGTGGGACACTATAAGAACTGTCCTGGCAGTAGCTGCCATGAGAAATTGGAGTGTATATCAGCTAGATGTGAAGAGTGCATTCCTTTATGGTGACTTGGTGGAAGAAGTATATGTTGACCAGCCACTTGGATACATCATCAAAGGAAAAGAAAATGAAGTGTATAAGCTGCAGAAAGCTTTATATGGGTTGAAGCAGGCACCAAGGGCCTGGTATAGTAAGATTGAGGCTTATTTTGATGAGCAAGGATTTGCAAAGTGTCCTTATGAACATACTCTATTTACAAAATTCGATGAGAATGGCAATTGCTTGATAATAAGCTTGTATGTGGATGATCTTATCTTTACTGGAAATCACAAGGACATGTTTGAGGAATTTAAATCATCTATGAGAAGAAGATTTGAGATGACAGATCTAGGGAGGATGAGGTACTTCCTAGGCATAGAAGTAATTCAGCAAGACAGTGGAATTTTTATCTGTCAAAAGAAATATGCAGCAGAGATACTGCAAAGGTTTGATATGCAGAATTCAAAGCCGGTTAAAACTCCAATTGTAGCAGGGACAAAACTATCAAAGAATGATGAAGGAAGTGCAGTAGATGCAACCAATTACAAGCAAATAATTGGGAGTCTCATGTATCTTACTGCAACTCGGCCTGATATAGTTTTTGCAGTAAGCTTTGTCAGCAGATTTATGGAATCTCCAGTTGAAAAACACCTTGTTGCAGCCAAGAGAATTATGAGGTATGTACAGGGAACAATTGACTATGGTATTCTGTACAAGAAGGGAGGAAATGACAGAATTGAAGTATATTCAGACTCAGATTATGCTGGAGATCAAGATGACAGGAAAAGCACAACAGGCTATGTATTCTTGCTGGGAAAAGGTGCAGTATCATGGTGTTCTAGAAAACAACCTGTTGTTACTCTGTCAACAACAGAAGCTGAGTTTATAGCTGCTGCTGTATGTGTTTGTCAAGGTATTTGGCTGTGCAGGATATTGGAAACTATTGGAGCAAAACAACAAGGCAGCTTAGCTATTCTATGTGACAACACTTCTACAATCAAGCTATCTAAAAATCCAGTAATGCATGGGCGTAGCAAGCACATTGATGTGAGGTTTCACTTCCTTAGAGAGCTGAGCAAGCAAGGAAAAATTGAGCTGGTGCATTGTGCTACTCAAAATCAAACTGCTGATGTAATGACTAAAGCTCTCAAGAGTGAGACCTTTGAGAAGTTCAGAACACAGCTTGGAATGTGCAGAATTACAGAGTTAAACTGATTGCAATATGCAACTCAGTTTAAGGGAGGATGTTAAGAATAGTTAGTCAAATAATAAATGTAAACGTGCTGTACTAGTAGAGTTAGTTCTGTCAGTTAGAGTTAGTTTCAAGTTGAATTCTGTATCTGCATAATAACTGAAATTGAACTTCTCTCTATTGTAATATCAAGCACCTATTAATAGTGCTGAAAGCAATGAAAACTATGAGATTTTCCTCAATTCAATTCTAGTAAAGTTTACAGGGTTGACAAAAACATGCTTTGTAATAGTAGAATGAATGTGCAGGCAAATATCTACAAGCAGAAGTTGATGGAGGATTTGATAGAGATGTACTTGAGTTTCTGGTGAGAGGTGATGTGGTTGCATATAGGTGTATGGCAGCAAAAGTAACTTATATATACCCTTTCACTACTGCATTTGGTGATTCAAAGGGTCAAGAAGCCAGACTCAAGGAAATTAATGACCAATTGGGCTGGTTTGCTCCCAGTTTTGATTCCATGGAATAGTTATTCTTTCTGGTTTTTGTTGGTTTATAAGTTCTTTGTTATCACCACATTCTGCCATATTATGTGCAAGTGCAATTTCATGGCTTTTGCTGGTTTACAACTTAATCCAGAAGTTATTTTATAGATATTCTGCATGTCTGTTACTTTTTAAGAATGTTTATGTCAGCTTTTGCTGCATTTCACTTATTAAAGGAATACATCAAAGCTATGAAAATCACCAAATTTATTTAAGGTAAAGAAGTCTCTAACATGTTTGTTCTAGATTCTAGATTGGCTAGAATTAAATTTGAGGTCAAGATCATGGCAAAAATAATTGAAATTCACTGTCTTTGGCTAGAAAAACGTGGTAGCTAATATTGATTCATGGTAGAATTGATTTATGAGACCCACAATATTCTTTATTTTTACATATCAAAAGTGAAGTGATTCTACGTATATCATCCAAATGAAATCAATTATTCTGAACTCACTTTCAAAACATCATTACCAGACACAAATGACGTTTATGAACATTGATTGCTGGATTCGATCCCTCAAGTGTCGATCATTGATTTTTCCATTTGTGTGTTGTTTGTTAGTGACACTTGTTAGTCCGACCAAAAGAAAAACATAAATGAATATTTTAAACTCACTTTTTTAAAAGAAATCATCTTAACATCAATTCTATCACAATCTAAAATAAAAACTAATTACACTACTTTGTGTTGTAAACCGTAAGAGTGAAGTTGATATATTTTCACAATTTTTTTAAAAAACCTCAAATAAAATCTCAAACTTTTTTTTTTATCGATCCAAGACTAAATAAAGATGGGCGTTAAAAACATTTACGTTGCATTTTAAATCCTTTTTATCAACAAAAATAGCAAATCCCTATCTGATTCCGACGACCCACCCAACCTCATATCAAATCCAAAGCAAACGGCGATGGATCACCAAAGCAAGCAAGATATTTTGGAGCTGGATAAGTAAAGTAGAAGAAGATAGAAACGAGGAAGGATGTGTACTTCAACTTTTTCTCATCATCACAAGACTGACACACATATATATGTTTTGAAAACGATATTAATTTATACATTATTTTATTTATCAGATTAATTAGTGTTATTTATATATATTTTAATTTGTGAATGAAATTTAAACAAGAAACGTGTCCAAATTTCAAGATAAGTGACCCCTGGCTGTAATCCCTCCTGTCCTGTGCACATAGACAATTGACTTTCTCTAATATATTTGAATTCAATGCACAGTGAAATCCTCCAGTCCAATATTTATTTGATAAGCAAATAAGGTGAGTGATAAGCAGCGTTGAAGATGGTATCAGTGGAAGAGAAATTGAAGAGTTTCGTGGGTGACAGATGAGATGGGTAGTATTTGTGTGTGCGATGTGGGATATGTCATTTGCAATTGCAGGTACATCTTACATGTTTGGGAGCATCTCGCCGATCATAAAGAGTAACCTAACTTCATCATCAATTCATTTCTATCAAGAGTTTGTCAAACTAGGTCGCTCGGAGTGGGTCCACAAGCTTCAATTGAGAGATATCGTCTTCCAGCAGTTGGATTCAAAGATAGTGGCGAATAGTTGACGCTCAAAACCTATATTTTACTCAGCATGGAGATATCTTGAGGCGTTTGTAGTTCTTTTTCAAACCCCGTTATAAAGTTCTCTGAGAGAGAAACCAATATAGTTGTTCATTTTCTAGCAAAGACGGCCCCTAGTACTCTCATTAATAGAGTATGTTTTGCTTATAAAAAAATAGAAGAAAGGAAAAACAAAATTTTCTCTCCTTTCATTTGATTGTGATAAATAAGAGAAAACATAATTATGAAATGGTATAAATATATTCAAGCAAGAATGTTGTAAGATAAAATGGATTAAGAGGAAACCGATTAAGAGGGAAAAATTCCCAATGATTGACAAAAGAATTTTGCCATGAACCTGTGTGTGGTTGTTGTCAGTAAAGCAACGTGTTCTAAAGGAGAAACAAGTGTTATAGAAGGGATTCTCTCTTTATTCCTCTGCCAAGTGAAATGAATATGAATAAAAGGAGTGGATTTTTTTACACTTAAATTCTCTTCCCTACCTTTCCTACAATAAATACCATTCTTTTCTCTTGCATGTGTTTAATCAAGTTCGTCCCTCCATTGATATTTGGAAGACTATAATTACATTAAGTTGGTAGTGCAAATGATCCATTCTTAATTAAGTGAACAATGACCGGGATGCATTTCTAGACGAAGGGACGAACTTGATTAACACTTTGCAATTTTAACAATCAATTTTAAATATTAATAATGTAGGTAGGTTTGACCATGAAACCCGGGTCAGTGGGCACCCACTCGATCCGACCCGAGTTTGACGGGAAAAACTCGTTTTGACCGGGATGCACATGTTGGTACCCGCTCCGCCTCGCCCTGCCCCGAACCCGCTCGACAAAATATTAATCTTTTATTTTATTTTATGCATATATACTCATCTATTTTGTTTCACAAATTTTGTTTATTTTTAATTTTGGTCTATTTTAATATTTTTATTTTTCTATAACTTAGTGGCGATACTGGTACTGGCGGGGAACCCATCCCAACTTGGGGCGGGGATGAGAGATGTAAAACCCGGCCCCGCTAGATATAAGGGTGGGGACGGGGGAAGCAACACCCGCACCCACCTCGCCCCGTTGCCATATCTAAATGTGGAGGGATAAATTGCAGGGGGTGGCTCCTAGTGTATTGTCGAGGTAGTCTCGGCTACCCCAAAAATAATATAAGTATATTAATAAATAGGTATATTTCAAATTTAGCTACCCCAATAATATATTACTCAGCTATTTCAATCAAGTTATTTGTCTAAGGAGGTAAAAGATTAAAAGTAAGCACATTAGCTTATCAAAAAAAAACAAGCACATTAGTTTACGTTCATTATTCTATCATTATCCCCAACAAATTTGGTGCGTTTTGTTAAGTTGGTCATTTTGGTCCCTCTATTTTACTTTTGGCAATTTTGGTACCCCAATTTTCTTAATTTGACAATTTTTCCCCTCGAAATGATAGATTATTTGTACTTTTAGTACCCAAAAATTTTGAATTTTGGAAAAATGGGATCAAAATTGCACAATTCACTATTTTTAGGAAGCAAGTTTAATAAAAAAAAATCACAAAAACCAAAATTGCCAATTTAAGGGAGCATAATAATCAAAAGTAAAATAGAATGACCAAATTTGTCAATGGAAGAAAGTTAGAGGATAAAAAATGTAAATAAACGTTTTTATTTAGCCACCCCATAAAATTTATGCTAGCTCCGTGTTACCTCAAACATTCCGACAAGGGCATTAAATTAAGCTTTAAATGGTATTGACCGCACATTTAATAGTATTCTGTGGGCCACAGGTCAATGCTCAAGTCAATGTACCATAAATTCGACAGTAAAGTTGTACAAGTGCTGACAATGCAAGCAAACTTCGACAGACTTGGTTCTTCAAGCTACGAAACAATGTCGAAACCTTCGGCGAGAGAGGCCCAATTGTTCGACAAAAGCGGGTCCAATACTTACCAAATCCTTCGACAACAAGTCGGGTCGAAGCGCGAGAGCAAAGCAGCTTAGTGGGCGGTTATTTCCACAGTTTTTAGGAAGTAGTTATCGTGCTTGCCCACGATTGTATCCGAGTATAAATACTCCTCAGTAATAGGAAAACGGGGTCACCACATTTCTACAAAACTCTCAAAACTCAACTTCCAAGTCAAAGCGAAACAAGAGTGAATCGGATCATATTATGCGTGTTGGTGAACCATCTTCTTCTTTCTATCATTTTAATGCAATTTTTACTTGTTTTTACGTTTGTTGCATTTCTCGCTTTTATTCTGCTTTCAAACTATCTCTGTCTACCATTTTCTGTTCTTACGCACGCTAAAAGACACAAAACTTAAGGGCAATCGTCAAAGAGATTTTCTAGTTTGATCTCACATGATCTTAATATTGAAAACTAGTGATTGTTTGCTAAAAACACCAAAGAAACAAATTGGCACGCCGGTGGGACCTTTGCCAGTTATTTTGTGTCGTTTCTGTTAAGTGTATAAACTTGTATGCACTTGAGGAGTGGTAGAATGGTACGTACCAATTCTAACAACGCCTCTAGTTCTAACCCTGTGATATCACTGTTGAGATAAAATCCTTTTTGATATATGGTTTTAATGATAACAAACCTTATGAACTAAAGCTTAAGTATTCTGAATGGTGTTCTACTAATGGGTGTCTTGAGTTTGTTGAAAAGAACAGGTTTCTTTCAAGTGGACATGCTAGAAGCAAATTAGATCAATCCATTGCATGCCATTCTCAACAAATTGAAGAATCGAGTAGCACCAACAAAGTTACAAGAATAGTAATGCAAGCTTCATGAAGACATATTATCTTTACTATTACAATGTGTGGACTAGGAAATTCACAAAGAGAAAAGAGAAGACATTAGGAAATCAAAGTAAATACAAATCATCTAAAGTGAATTCCTATCAAGAGAGTCCTAATAACCTAATGACTAGATGGATCAAAGGTTTCTACAAGTCTCTACAAAGGAGATTCTCATAGTCATTAATCAGGTTATATTCTACCAATGCTCTCTTACTCAAAGGTTCAAAAGCTTATCAAGAAGCATATCAAAGAGCAAGACTAAAACATGCAAAAAGTCAAGGGTAGAAATAAACATAAGAAGGTTCACATATGAGAAGGTTCAATAGTTAAAGAAGGTTAAAATAGTTGGAGAAGGTTCAAAGATAAGAAGGTTCAAATAAGCAACCTACTCTAGGAAACTTCAACAACTAAAGAACAATCACTCTCATTGATGAACTGAAGAAGAGGTACTCAATGATTTTTCCTAAAAAGCATCAAAGTTTATTGGGTTGAGGAATAATCATTTGAGAAAGTTTGACTAAATCAACAGAAGGTTTGACAAAGTCAAGAGAAGGTATTAGAAAAAGAGAAGGTAATAAATGATTCTTCCTAAGAGCATCAAAGTTCATTTATTTGAGGAATAATCATTTGAGAAGGTTTAACCGAGCCAAGACTTAGCAAACTAAGGCTCTACCATGGTCTACAATATTGGTATATTATAAAGGTAGAAAAGCCTTGAGAAGGTTAACTCATGAGAAGCTTAAAAAATAAAGTCAACAGAAGGTTTGACCTTTCTACGTAGGTTGATCGAAAGTCAAGCGAAGGTTGACTAAAAGTCAACACAAGGTTGACCAATAGTCAACGAAAGTTTGATTGAAGTCAACGTAAGGTTGACCTATTCCATAAAAGAGGTACGTAAGGTTGATTGAAGAAGCTTAAAAGAAAAAGTAACTTTCTACGTAAGGTTGATCGAAAGTCAAACGGAAGGTTGACCGAAAGTCAACGTAAGGTTGACCAAAAGTCAACAGAAAGTTTGACTGAAGTCAAAAGAAGTTTGACTAACAAAACACCTTAGAAGTATAAGTTCAATGTTAAGAAGGTTAAAGTGAATGAAGAAACAATGTTCGAAAGGTTCTTTGAAACCATATCAAAATTATCCCAAACACATTAACTCTTCTTGAATGATCTTAAGGTGAATTAAATGAAGATTCCAAGTCATAAAATGTGCTGAAAGTTTGAATATAAAAGGAGGTAATGAATGATTATTCATATGGCACATTTGAGGTGTTTTAAGCTTCGTAAGGTTGATTCAAATTAATTCCAAGTCATTCCAAAGATTACAAATGAAGCATAAATTTGTTGAGTAGACTACTAGGGAGTACTGTGAACTGACGTGAAAAGAAGAAAAGGAAGTATGGTGCGGATATAAAGTGTCATGTCAACACAAGACAAAGCACAAAGGTTGCTTCGTAAGGTTGATAGGCTACAACTAAAGCACAAAGTCATCATATCCTATCTACAAACCTACAACAACTTTCCAACGGCTCTCTTCAACTCAAATTCAATTTGTAACAGACTATATTCAGTACCAATGACTATTTAAATGCTGGAATTTGAAGAATCAAGGTATGAGTTTGGGTTGGAACCTCTCATCATTCAAGCTTCTCAAAGAAACATCCAACCTTCTCATCCCACACTCCAAGCTTCTAATGTAAAATTCAGGGATTCTTTTAGTGAGTGTGTGTTAGCTTGATGAGCATCATTGTATACACTTTGTGTAATTTATTCTCAAGCTCTTAAACATCCCAAAACCCCAAAACCCTTATTGTAAGGAATATTGTGCTTGTTTCTCAAATGGACTACCTAGTTGAAGGTGAGTGGTGTTGGTGATTCTAAGTTGTAATTCTCTCAACAAACTACCTAGTAAGAGGTGAGTGTTGTTGGTGATTCGGTTTGAAGGTTTCTCAACAAACTACCTAGTGAAAGGTGAGGTTGTTGGTGATTCGAGTCAAAAGTCTCTCAACAAACTACCTAGTGAAAGGTGAGTGTTGTTGGTGAGTCTAAGTTGTAGGTGTCTCAACAAACTACCTAGTAAGAGGTGAGTGTTGTTGGTGATTCGGTTTGAAGGTTTCTCAACAAACTACCTAGTGAAAGGTGAGGGTTGTTGGTGATTCATTCAAAAGTTTCTCAACAAGCTACCTAGTGAAAAGTGAGGGTTGTTGGTGATTCTACTGTGAAAGTTAGAACTTGTCTTTTGTGTGTGATCAAAAGAGAGTGGAGGTGAAAGTCTTTAGCAAGTGAAGCTAAAGCAAGTGTAAAATCTATTTGGAAAATAGTGGAAACTCTCACGAGGACGTGGGGAGAGGAGTAGCGTGTTTTGGGTGAACCTCTATAACTCTCTGTGTGTTATTTACTAGCTTTCCTTACTATCTTCTAACATGCTATAACATATTCACCTTTGTCCAAACTATGAGAAGGTTGATTTATTCAACCTTACGAAAATGGTTTTTAACTAAGAACTTATAATCTATGATTTAATCTCAAAGTTAAAACCAACATATCTCTTACAAGCTATTATTCATGACTATCCTCATCATTAAGAAGTTAGTATCTTATATTGATTATCTATTATTACTAACCTTCTTCATTGAGTAGTTAGTGTTTTATATTGACCATCTATTGTTACTAACCTACTCATGAATTTTATGCATAAAACATATCTTTGTTTAAAAACATTTATAGAAGCTTCAATCAAAAATGATTTCATTCTCACAAGCTTCTCTACATTAAAGAGTTTATCCTTCACATATATATGTCTTGGTAATATGTTCCTCAAGTTATCAAACACTGAATTACCATGCTCAACAAAAGGATAAAATTCATTTGATGAACAAAATGTTTCTATGCATAAATACAACACAAGACTCATTATGAATTGAACTTACTTAACTAGAGAAGGTTCAATACATGGAACCTACTCAAGAAGAGTATGTCTTGTGAAATTGTTTTAAGCTAACTATCTCATCTCCAAGTATCAACTTGAGAGGACATTTTCTAAGTTGCAGGATATAAATTTTCAAAGGGTCACAATTCAACCCCCCCTTCTTGTGACTCTATATGCCACTTCAATCACAAGGGCAAGGAACAACGGTAGATTCTGCCAATGTCAACGTTGGAAATGTTACAGGGACTACGGCCCCAGTGACATCAGTAACCGTTCCCACGATGTCAATGACTAATGTTGGTTCGACATCGTCTATGGCCTTGCCACAAAGCATAGGACTTCCTTCTAGTCCTTATGTGGCGACAGGGAATAGTTTGGAAACACGTTTCCAAAATATGAGTCTACCCCCATACCTTTTGGGGTATATGGCATGCTCTATCGGAATGCCACATGTGTCGACCTTTTCTCCTTCACACGTTTCTTACGAGGGTATACTTGGTCGAAATCCTCTTTGCATTGACCAATGCGTCCTTGTTGGCGTTAAGACAACAAGTGGGCCAAAGCAATCATGATATGGTTAATATCTTGACTCAACAAATTGGTACCGTGTTCAATCCTTTGATCCGAACACAAATACCGCTTATCAAATGTTAGCGCACCAAATGGGTAGGATTGCGCATTTTTCTTTGGGGCTCCTACGGAAATAATAGGCGCTTACCAAATTGCGGGAATAACATGCCTAACACCCACAGAGATCGATCCACCGCCGGCTCAGCGGTTATGGGCGAACAACAAATGGGAAATCACATCCCTGAGGTAGTTATGGTAAATCGAAACCAAAACGCTGATGAAGTTGTTCGACAAGTGCAACGAAATAACGTTTGTGCTCAAGACAACATAGCCACTTTGGTCGAAACCATAATGGCGCAAAATGGCCTTAACATATGTTTACATAGGCCTAATTTCATATCACCACTGTGTGAATACGTTCTGAGCATGCACTTGCCAAGAGGTTGGAAGATCCCTAAATTTACTAAGTTTGGGGGTGATACCAATGAGTCCACTGTCGAACACATTGCCCGTTACATGACTGAGGCAGGGGACATAGCCCAAAATGAGAATTTGAAGATGAAATATTTTCCAAATTCTCTAACTAAGAATGCCTTTACGTGGTTTACCACACTACCCCCTGGTTCCATGTATACATGGGGGCAACTAGAAAAGGCTTTTCATGAGCAATTCTACATGGGCCAGTCGAAGATTAGCCTTAAAGAATTGGCCAGTGTTCGACGTAAAGTACCTGAGGCTATTGATGATTATTTGAATAGATTTAGGCTACTGAAGGCAAGGTGTTTTACACAAGTGCCTGAACATGAGCTTGTCGAAATGGCTGCAGGTGGCCTTGACTATTCAATTCGAAAGAAATTGGATACGTCTCATTTGAGAGACATGGCCCAACTAGCCGATAGAGTTCGACAAGTCGAAAGGCTTAAAGAGGAAAAGGCTAGAGTGAATAAGTACAATAAAAAGAAAACTCGAACTCAGTGGTTTTCACAAGAAAGAAAAGATAGCCTATGTAGATGAACAATTCGACTTTGCATTTAGTGATGTCGAATGAGAAATAGACGTGGTTTGAACTTAAGCCCGGTCCTCCTTATGCTGTAAATTATTAAGGCCTGCAAAATGGGAATAATCTGTAGAGCCTAAGAATGATAGATTTGTGCCTAAACGCGTACACTTTTGATGTGACTAAATGTGATGAGATCTTCGATTTGCTAGTGACCGATGGCCAAATAATAGTGCCAAATGGCACGAAAGTTCCTCCTCTCGAGCGGAGGGAAGAAAAAGGGGTTATTGTAAGTTTCATAATTTTTTGGGACATACAACCGACCGTTGTGTACTTTTCAGTGGACATGGTTGACGATCGAAGAAGGAAGGCTCAAATTTGGAGATAAAAAGAATAAAGCACCGATGCAAATTGATCTTTGACCCACTCCATCAAGTGGAGGCTATGTATGCAGAACCAATTGAGATGAGTATCAATATGGTAGATGCAAAAATGGTGGATTCTCCAAAGTCTACCAAACCTCCCACCAAAGAATCAAAAGTGTTGTGCAACAGAGTGGTGCTTGTACAACATGTTACTCAGAAGAATATGAGGAGAAGGTACAATGCAGGTACCCCAAGGTGAGGAAGATTTGATAGACTTCCTAAACCGGTGTAAATTGAGCTCGAGGTCATGTTGTGTCCAAGGTGCAAATCTTGTGTTTTGATAAAGAAGCGGCTAAGAGTGTCGAATGCTGTGAAGTTCGACAACCCCTAAAAAGGAAATGGCCAGATAAGAGGCCAAATTTCAGCTTCAAAAGAGGGGACCTTCCTTACAAGGTAAAGAATTCGAGCAAGGCTTTTCGACAAGCAAACCGCAGTTCTTTGGTAAGGAATAGCCAAGAAGGAGTTTGTGCTATCTCGCCTCTGCCAAACCATTTTTTCCAAGAGCGGATCCGTCCAACGAAAAGTGGATACATGCTGGATGTAGACACTATAAGAATGCTGCTCGACAGGCTGGAACGGTCAAGCCAATCACAGGTGAGGCCGCAAAATATAATTATAAAAACAATTATAAAGGGAAGAATCCCATGACGAAGACCCAATGGCGTCGTTACCAGCGATCGAAAAAGAAGGCAACACTGGTTGCTAACGAGCAAACGCCAAAAACGGTTAAGGGTGTGACTCACTAAAACCGTGGGGAGCACAAAGATAAATATAGGTCTTTGCCAATCAAGTAAGTGGTCGGGAATAAGGCTAGGCTAGGAAATCTATTGTGATAGAGGAACCAAGAAGGCCTGCTATGGAGAGGATTTTTCCTCCATTAACATCTTTAAAGAAGAAAAGTGCTTCATTCGACATGGATGAAGATGTTACTTCAGATTTCGACGACTCTGAGGCTAGCTTCGACGTCATCTGCAACGTGGTGTCCATTCTGCCTAGTGAGTATGATGTTTATTCATATCCCCAAACGACGTCGAAGAAGACTTCATTGGGGATATGGCTAACCACAAGCCGCGATGCTACTATGTCATGAACAATGGCTGCGTGGAAGAACAGATGGCCACTTTCGAGAGGCGGACGAGGGCATGCAACACCATCCGAAGCCCTCAGATGCGTCCAAGCCAAAGTTAATGGCGTAGGTATTAATAAGATCTTCGGTCGATGGAGGGGCTGCTGTTAACTTAATGCCTCAGGCCATGCTGAAGACAATAGGGATGTTTGATACAGACCTTAGACCTCATAATATTATGCTAACCAATTATGAGGGGAAATCGCCTTGGCCGTTGAAATTCAGTCGAAGTGGAAGTGGTGGTAGGAACTGTCCGGAAGAACCACCACGTTCTTTGTCATAGCTTCAAAAGCAAGCTACAATCTACTCCTTGGGAGAGAGTGGATACATGGCGTAGAGCTGTTCCTCAAGCCTACACCGTAAATTGGTAATGTGGAGGATGATGGTCCGGTGGAATACGTCGAAGCGGACTCAGAGCTATTTCCTTCTTGACGTAAATAATGTCACCAGGGAGAATTTCGAGAAACAAATGGCGAATATTGCGCCATGTTCATCTTCTAGCCAAGCATATATCTCTTCAGATAATGTGCTTTCCTCCATTCACTTATACCCAACACATGGTTTTGTGTGGGAAAGAGAGGAAATAGAAGGTGCAAATGTCTATCCCGATGGTGTGCTACCTCCAATGGGATGGGACACCGACTCTTAGAAGGTTTAGATGTCGATACCCGATTGCTTGGGGATAGAATTACGGCTTACATGGCGAAAATAAAATAAAAACGGCTTTGGAAGCCGAAGTTAAATCAACAAACAATGGTCATCCGAAGCCATAACTTCATCTGAAGAAAATGGTGAAGTCATAAATGACAAAATTTGGATTGCATTTATGATGACGAACCATTGGGTTTTGAAAAAGACCCTAAAGGTTCTACAAAGCGCATGCAAGCTCAAGATCCATCGAAGAGGTGGATTTGGGAAATGGCTTGATCAAAAGGCCAACATATATTAGTGCACATCTTGATGCGCCTTGTAACCCAAGTTATTTCACTTCAGGAGTTCAAAGATTGCTTTGCTTGGGAGTACAAATGAAATGCCCTGTTTGAGTCGAGAAGTGGTGGAATTACAAATACCCATTCGACCAGTGGAAGAAACCAGTGAAAGCAAACGCCAAGAAGATTTGCTCCTCGGATATTGGCTAAGATCAAGGAAGAAATAGAAAGGTCGCTTCAAAGCAAATTCATCGAATCGCCAGTGCACGTTGATTGGTTAGCTAATATAGTTCCAGTAATGAAGAAAAATGGAAAACTTAGAGTTTGCGTAGACTTTAGGGATCTAAATAATGCAACACCTAAAGATGAATACGCTATGCCCGTAGCAGAAATGCTAATAGATTCGGCAGCAGGATTTGATTATCTCGGTTGCTAGATGGCTACTCGGGGTATAATCAAATCTTTATTGCCGAAGAGGATGTGTCAAAACAAACTTTTCGATGTCCAGGCATTAGGTGTTTATGAATGGGTAGTCATGCCCTTTGGTTTAAAAAATGCTGGTGCCACTTATCAAAGGGCAATGAATTCTATGTTTCACGATTTTATTGATGATTTTATGCAAGTATACATAGATGATGTGGTGGTTAAGTCATCCTCAGAAAGTGGTCATTTAGACCATCTTCGACGTTCTTTCGAACGAATGAGGAAATATGGATTGAAAATGAATCCAACCAAATGTGCTTTACGTATGCGTGCGCGGTGAATTCTTGGGTTTTGTAGTACACAAGAAAGGCATAGAGATCAACGAAAATAAGACTAAAGCAATTATGGAAACGAAGGCTCCTTCGACCAAGAAAGAACTTCACTACTACTAGGAAAATTAATTTCCTTCGAAGATTCATCTCAAATCTAAGTGGCAAAACACAAGTTTTTTCGCCATTACTGAGATTGAAGAAAGAAGATGAATTCAAGTGGGAGCAGGTTCACCAAGATGCTTTCGACGCAATCAAGTCTTATTTGGTCAAACCACCAATTTTATTGCCTGTTATTGGAAACAAATTGCTAAAATTGTATGTAGCAACTTTTTGATAACACAATAGGTAGCATGTTAGCGCAAGAGGATGATAGTGGTGTCGAAAGACCCATTTATTACCTTAGTAGGGTTTTGATTGATCTTTGAAACTAGGTATAGTCCAATAGAGAAACTGTGCCTTTGCTTGTATTTTTCTTGTACAAAATTGAAGCAATATATAAAATCAGCAGATGTTTATGTTTATTCGCATTTTGACGTTATTAAACATATGTTGTCAAAACCAATGTTGCATAGTCGTATTGGCAAATGGGCTTTAGCTTTGCTAGAGTACAACTTAACTTACCAACCCCTCAAATCAATTAAAGGACAAGTGGTTGCTGATTTTATAGTAGACCATTCTGTTGTCGAATGTGAAATACATTCGTTAGACATCGTCCTTGGAGATTATACTTCGATGGCTCAAGCCATAAAAATGGAGCAGTATTGGAATTTTGATTATCTCTCCGAAAAATACTCCAACGAAGTATAAATTTAAAATTCGAGACTCTTGCTCAAATAATGAAGCTGAGTATGAGGCTTTAATAGTAGGCCTTAAAATTTTACTCGAATTGGGGGCAAGTTATGTCGAAATAAAAGATGATTCTCAACTAGTGGTCAAACAATTGACAAAAGAATACAAATGTATTAATGAACACCTTATTAAATATTTCGTTATTGCCAATACTTTGCTAAAAAGGTTTGCATTCGTTCACCTAGAACATTTACCACGAATTGAAAATCACGTGGCAAATGAACTCGCACAAATTGCCTCGGTTACAAAGTATCGAAGCAAAGCCTAGAAGAGTTAATTGAGATAAAAGATAAACTAATCTCGAAGACGCTCTCTATAATACTCCTTCGACGTTATTGTCAACACCAAAAATTGGGGGCAATAAATACAAATGAAGTGCGCGCGTCGAACAACGTCACATTTTTGACGATATTGACTTGGCGAAATTTTTGCTATTGACAATATGGTTGATGATGATTGGCGAAAACCCATTGTAGAGTATTTACAAAATCCTACAGGAACACTAATAAAAAGTAAAGTCTGAGCTCTAAGCTATGTGTTAATTGGAAACGAATTGTACAAACAAACTCCTGAAGAAGTACTACTAAAATGTCTTAGTGAAAACGAGGCATATTTGGCGCTTCGATACACATAGTGGAGCATGTGGCTCACATCAAGTAGGCCACAAAATGAAATGGTTGTTATTTCGACAAGGAATGTATTGGCCAACTATGCTAAAAGATTGTATAGAATTTGCCAAAGGTTGCCAAGAATGCCAAAACATGCTTTGAATACAACATGTGCCCGCAAATGAATTGCATTCTATAGTGAAACCTTGGCCATTCGGGGTTGGGCTTTGGATGTGATTGGAGAAATAAAACCAACCTCGTCGAAAGGCCACGGATACATTCTAGTGGGGATTGATTACTTTACTAAATGGGCGGAGGCAATACCTTTAGCCAATGTAGATCGAAAGCGATGATAAGGTTTATTCAAAATCATATCATTTATAGATATGGAATTCCGAAACCATTACTACGGACCAAGGTCTGCATCGCTTTCACCGGTCGAAAAATGGTAGATTTCACCTTGAAATTGGTTTCAAGTTATTGACTTCGACACCATACTACTACGCACAAGCCAATGGTCAAGTAGAGGCTGCCAATAAAATCATTATTAACTTGATTAAAAAGCACGTTGGACGTAAGCCTAAAAGTTGGCACAGTTCTCTTGACCAAGTGTTATGGGCGTGTCGAACGTCGCCTAAAGAATCTATAAACACCACTCCCTACAGGTTAACATTTGGGCATGATGCAGTGTTGCCTGTTGAGATCTGTTTACAATCAACAAGGATTCAGAAACAATGTGAAATTCCTTTTGATCATTATTGGAATATGATGATTGATGAATTGGTTGATTTAGACGAAGAGAGGTTGTTAGCTTTAGAGATGCTTATTCGACAGAAAGAAAGAGTAGCTAAAGCCTACAATAAAAAGGTTAAGTTAAAAACCTTTGAAGAAGGGGAGTTAGTGTGGAAAGTTCTATTACCTATGGATAAAAAAGATAGAGTTTTAGGCAAATGGTCACCAGGGTGGGAAGGCCCATTTCGCGTGTTGCGATGCTTTTCGAATGGCGCTTATGAAGTCGAAGAGCTAGGTGACGAAAATAGAATCTTTAGAATAAATGGCAAGTATTTAAAGCGATACAAGCCAACGTTAACTGAGATAAAAATTGAGCAATTATAAGTAAACGAAAATTGTTCATAAATGGCAATGTATAAAGAAATGTCAAAGTTACACAGCCATTTTTAGAATTCTAAACTATTACAGTCTCAGAAGTTCGATAAGGTAGCCTTATGCCTCTCCATAATGCTAACACTTAGAGAAATAGAGGTGTCGAGAAGGTACAGCTCTTTGTCGAGGTCGGCGAGAATGGCTTGATGTTTGTCAATCTTCTCCAAGTGCTCTATAGCTGCCAATGCTTTGGTGGTTTTGGTGGACGAAGAAGCAACACTCATTCTTTCAACGATCGTCCTTCTGATGCTTAGCGTTTGATGAGTTTGAGTTGAAGTGTCTTTATTTCCTCGTCAATCACGCCGCAATCTCTCGCATCCCATTCAACGATTGCTTTCTCATCGTTAGTCGCTTGGGTTTGAGCCTCGATGTCGTCTTGATCGGCCTTAAGAGAGGCGAGTTCTACCTCGCAGAGTTGAGTCTCTTGAACCTTGCGCTTGGAGGTGGTCGACCGTTGGTTGATTAGAAGGGAAAGTTGCTCAAAAATGGGGCCAAATTCCATGAAGAACGAAAGGATGTTTTGAGGAGGATCTAATTTGGTAATCTTGTGAATGAGGATTTTACCTCAAGATACACAGATGGGTCATTCTCAATGGTTGCCACCAAGTCCCCTTCCAACACCTTCGTCTTCAGCTGGTGAAGCAGGCTTCGACCGTCTCTTGGTTGATAGAACTTAGAGAGTTGTTCGAAGAACTGCAAATCAAGCGGCTCGACGAACTCTTAAGACTCAACATGATCTTCAAGGTCGCGCGAGGATTCGTCTTCTTTAGCTCACCAATTCTTGATCGCTAACAAATTGTTGGATGACTCTTTGCGTAAGCACTTTGATCTGCGAGCTCCTCCACTCTAGGTGCCTCTTGTTCTTGATCGATCATATTTTCTTGAGTATTTTTCGGCAGAGGTAGCCTACTACTTACGCCCTTCGCTTGTTGGAATGTTAAGTTACGGAACTTGAGCGGTTTCTCCAACAACGCTCCTGCTCGACTTACCAAAGAATTGGAATAGCCTCCTCCATAGCGAGAGCATTCTCTTCGACGACCGCCTCTTGTTCGACATTTCCAAAGCCACTTGGAGCAAACTCCTCAAAACAGGATTTGGGGTTATCCAACGCTTGGAAAATTTCTTCAAAGCTATTACACCACGAGGAGATGAAGGAAAAGGGAGCACGGGGACCGATAACTCTAGATCGCTGAAATTTCAACCATAGACTGAACTTCAGGTTTATCTACGAGCAGTCCACCCACCTATGCACAACAAGGTATATCATTTAAGTTAAGGATTGGAAAGGTGAGATCGAAGAAGTCTAAACTAATGTCGAAAGGGAGTTTACCTCTTGTACCTTAAGCCTCTTGATTGGAGGAGAAGAAGGTGATTCAGAAGGCTCGTCAATAATGATGCCTTGAGTCGCCCTTTGAAATTCGGGAAGGTTTCTTTTCTTCGACCTCCGAGTGAGAGGGACGTTATCATCACTTTCGATTGTCCCGCAAAAAGAATTTGGGTTATGACAAGAAAGTGAATGACAAATGGAAGAGAAATTTCGACTGGATTAACAAGGCAAGAGTATAGTACCTCATCATCGGGAAGGACCATTTTCTTTTTAGCTTTGGTCCACTTTGAGGGATTTTGCACTGGTGTTTTTCTAAAAGAAGGTTTTCGACATAAATAAAAGTCGTAATCAAAAATAACTTGAAGCGGATAAATGGCAACATACCTTCTTTAAGACAATTTCTGGAGTGGATCTCGCTGCCACTGTCTTCTTGGTTGCTAGAGGAGATTTTGCTGTGGTAGCCTTGCCTACTTTGGTCTTCAGCTTGGGTGCTTGGGTTGACTGGACGTCGAAAACATTGATAAGCAAACAGAAATAAAACTAAGTTGCAGATGTTTAAGACTCAGAAAGATTTGGGTATGAAGAAGTAAATACCTGGGTTGTTCGAAGGGAAGGCTGCCACCAATTTCTTCATAATACTTTCTGCAAAGGTGTCACTAGCCTCTCCAAAGCGATGGTATATAGTAACCACCCACCATTCATGAAATTTCTCGGTGCATGAGAATCTGGGGTTGAATTTGAGAGGTTCGAATTTCAAGGCCCTATAGTGGAATTTCTTGAAGGCTTGTTTGTAGGCTGCCACTGTTTCTGGATTCGAAAATTCTCGCCTATGAAAACACACCTGCGCAGTCGAATCGACAAAGGCCAAACCGTATGCGCGAATAACTTGGGAAGTATCTCTTAATTCCGGCTATTTTTAGCTTTGCCAGGTAAAATCTGGTAGAAAGAATGGCGGGAGAGAGAGGTAGGCTTGCGATTGGGGTAATCTCCTCGACTTGTTCGACGTAAGAGGAAGGAAATGGTTGCCAAACCAAGTTGGACCGAAAGGCCTTTGCACAAAAGGAGCCATAGAGTCTACTTAAACTTGTGCACTTCAGAACATGTCGAAGTGAATTTCGAAAGACTCCTCCGGAGGAATATTTATCCGCTTGGGTTTCAATCAAGCTAGTCGAATCCCTTCAGACCCTCCTAGACTTCAAGGTTGAGTGAACAGACTTGGGAATATACTGCACCTAGTCGAGACTCAAAAGTGGCTAGCGTACCCACAATTGCAATAATAACCAACGGGCCGCGAGAGGCCAAGAACTTCTTTGGGGTTCGTCCTCTTCGATTCTAGAACGGCATTATCAAGCTCCCGATAGAGAGAACCCAACAACAATTTGGCAAAGGTTAATGTCTTCTTTCTCGTGGAGTTGGGCTGCGCGATGGAATATAGGTTTTAGAAACCCAGGTGAACGGTGCGAAAACAAAAAGGGATAACCAAAGGGTTAAGAAGGCTACGTGTTCTTTAGCAGACACTGTGTCATTGTCACGGTTGTGGTGTTCTGTGATGTAAGGAGCAAAAGTGGCATTATTGAAAGTGAACGGGTATACATACTCAGGATTAGCAGGGTCAAAAGTCTCACCTAAGGGTTTCGCACTGTGATGGCGTGAACATCTAGTAAAGTGGGAGTCGGCATGCCACATCTCAGTGAAGACTATGAGTGGCACAGCCCCGAATCGCATAGCGACCAATATCAAGGTGCTGTCATACTTAGGCCCATACCTAGACAACTGGATAAGGTCAAAAATACCTTGTTTCTTCCAGACGTCGGCCTTTTTAGCCTCTACCTTGTCGAGCCAATCTATGTAAATCTGTTGGTCGAGCCTAGGAGCAGACCTAAAGACCCTGGAAGGACTATTCAGAAATTCTAAGTGAAAAGGGGTCTTGGTAGGCTTGCCAGATTTGGTCGAGCTTAGGGATATACAGACCTAGCCGAGACTCAAAAGTGGCTAATGTACCACGATTGCAATAGCCACAATGGGGGCGAGAGGCGAAGAACTTGTTGGTGGGTTCGCCTTCTCTTTCAGCTTCTAGAACAAAGATTATCAAGTTCCCGATAGAGAGAACCCAACAACAGGTTGGCAAGACTAATGTTTTCTTTCTCGTGGAGTTGGGCTGCGCGGTGGGATATAGGTTTTAGAAACCCAGAGTGAACAGTGCACAGAAAACAAAAGGGATAACCAAAGGGTTAAGAAGGCTACGTGTTCTTTAGCGAATAATCGTATCGATGTCGAGATTGTGGTGTTCTGTGATGTAAGGAGCAAAAGTGGCATTGTTAAAAGAGAACGCGTATTCATACTCGTGATTAGCGGGTCGAAAGTCTCACCTAAGGGTTTCGGACCTGATGGCAAAGAACATCTAGTAAAGTGGGAGACAAAGATGCCACATTTCAAGTGGAGGCTATGAGTAGCACAGCCCCAGAATCGCATAGCGACCAATATCAAGTCTTTGTCATACTTAGGCCCATACCTAGACAAGCTGGATAAGGTCAAAAATACCTTGTTTTTTCCAGATGTTGGCCTTTTTAGCCTCTACCTTGTCGAGCCAGTCTATGTAAATTTGCTTTGAGAGCCTAGGAGCGAACCTAAAAACCTGGAGGGACTATTCGTAAATTCTAAATGAAAAGGGGTCCTAGTGAAAACTTCGGGGTTGAAGACAGGCATGATCGGGGAAAATTTCGAAACTTGTGTTTTCTAACAGGATATCGGGAAGAGGACCTAGATATGCATGAGTATAAACCCCAGCGAGAGGGAATCAATACCTGGTTTGCCATTGAACCGCTTTCGATATCGTGAATGTCGCTCTCATCAACGGCTTACCGGGCGGTTTGAGGTCCATTGGGCTCGTCGTTCTTCTTCGAACATTCAAAGAGATGATGAAGCCATGAGAGATAAAAAGCAAATGCAAGACGAAATTCACGCCGTAGATTGAAGGAAAGGAATGAAAGTTTGAAACTTTAGTGATTTTGGGGTTTTGCAAAACGCAGAGAATGAAGAATGCAGAGAAGCGCATGAGGTTCAAACCGAGTAAAGAGGAATATGAAGGGTTGTAGCCATTTATATATGTTGGGAAGCTACGCTTATTGCACGTTCGCCATAACTCGCACGCTCACGACGGCGTTTGAGAGACGTGATGACCCACCAACTATGCAACGTGTGCCAATAAGACGGCTTCGCTTTACTGCGCAAGTAATGATGGTTGTCTTTTTCGACCACCGTTGAAATGCAAAAGCGGTAGAAATGACCATTGCGATAAGATTCAAAAATGCCTTTTCTTCCTCCCATTCCTTATTCCGTCGAAAAAGCATTTTTGGGGTCATTACCTCAAAATTTCGGCAAGGGCATTAAATTAAGCTTTAAATGGTATTGATCGCACATTTAATAGTATTTTGTAGGTCGCAGGTCAATGTTCAAGTCAATGTACCATAAATCCAAAGCAGAAAAGTTGTACGAGTGTCGACAACACAAGCAAGCTTCGATGCCTCTTGGTTCCTCGAGCTACGAAACAATGTCAAAACCTTCGACAGGAGAAGGCCCAATTATTCGACGAAACTGGGTCTAATACTTCGCCAAATCCTTCGACAACAAGCTGGTCGTCGAAGTGCAAGAGCAAAGCGGCGATTAGTGGGCGGTTATTTCCCTAGTTTTTAGGAAGTGGTTATCGTGGCTTGCCCACGATTGTATCTCGAGAGTATAAATACTCCTTGTAATAGGAAAACGGGGTCACCACATCTTTACAAAAACTCGTGAAACTCAACTTCCAAGTCAAAGCGAAACAAGAGTGAATCGATTACATTATGCGTCTTTGGTGTACCAACTTCTTTTATCTTTCACTTTAATGCAATTTTTACTTGTTTTTTACGTTTGTTGCACTTCTTGCCTTCATTCTCGCTTTCAAACTATCTCTTCCTACTATTTTCTGCTCTTACGTCGCTAAAAGACACAAAACACAAAGGCAATTGTCAAAGAGATTTTCTAGTTTGATCTCACAGTCTTAATATTGAAAACTAGTGATTGTTTGCTAAAAACACCAAAGAAACAAATTGGCACACCGGTGGGACCTTTGCGCTTATTTTGTGTCGTTTCGTTAAGTGTATAAATTTGTATGCACTTGAGGAGTGGTAGAATGGCACGCGTACCAATTCTAACAACGCCTCTAGTTCGACCGTGATATCACAAGTGCAAGGAACAACGGTAGATTCTCGCCAATGTAAGCGGTGGAAATGTTGCGGGACTACGGCCCGGTGACATCAATAACCGCTCCCACGATGTCAATGACCAATGTTGGTTCGACATCGTCTATGGCCTGCCACAAAGCGTAGGACTTCCTTCGAGTCCTTATGTGGCAACAGGAATAGTTTGGAAACACGTTTCCAAAATATGAGTCTACCACCATACCCTTTTGGGGTATATGGCATGCTCACCGGAATGCCACATGTGTCGACCTTTTCTCCTTCACACGCTTCTTCCGAGGGTGTACTTGGTCGAAATCCTACCGCATTAACCAATGCGTCCTTGTTGGCGTTAAGACAACAAGTAGACGCAAAGCAATCATGATATGGTTAATATCTTGACTCAACAAATTGGTACCGTGTTCAACCCTTTGATTCGAACACAAATACCGCTTATCGATGTTAGCGGACTAAATGGGTAGGATTGCGATTTCTTTGGGGCTCCTACGGAAACAATAGGCGCTTACCAAATTGCGGGAACAACATGCCTAACACCCCACGAGATCGATGGATCGCCGGCCCAGCGGTTATGGGCGAACAACAAATGGGAAATCACATCCTCGAAGTAGTTATGGTGAATCGAAACCAAAACGATGAAGTTGTTCGACAAGTGCAACGAAATAACGTTTGCGCTCAAGACAACATAGCCACTTTGGTCGAAACCATAATGGCGCAAAATGGCCTTAACGTAGGTTTACATAGGCCTAATTTCATATCGCCCACAGTGTGAGTATATCTTGCA
This sequence comes from Oxytropis ochrocephala, assembly GCA_020916435.1. Lineage (NCBI taxonomy): Eukaryota > Viridiplantae > Streptophyta > Magnoliopsida > Fabales > Fabaceae > Oxytropis > Oxytropis ochrocephala. Next base: position 11,437,225 of record CM037089.1, on the reverse strand, counting down.
GCGTGAATTGCCAAGAGGTTGGAAAATCCCTAAGTTCACTAAGTTTGGGGTGATACCAATGAGTCCATCATCGAACATATTGCCCTTACATGATCGAGGCGGAGACATAGCTCAAAATGAGGGTTTGAAGATGAAGTATTTTCCAAATTCTCTAACTAAAAATGCCTTTACGTGGTTTACCACTCTACCCCTGGTTCTATATATACATGGGGGCAATTAGAAAAGGCTTTTCATGAGCAATTCTACATGGGCCAGTCGAAAATTAGTCTTAAAGAATTGGCGAGTGTTCGACGTAAAGTACCTGAGGCTATTGATGATTATTTGAATAGATTCAGGTTACTGAAGGCAAGATGTTTTACACAAGTGCACGAGCATGAGCTTGTCGAAATGGTCAGCGGTGGCCTTGACTATTCAATTCGAAAGAAATTGGATACGCCTCATTTGAGAGACATGGCCCACTAAGTCGATAGAGTTCGACAAGTCGAAAGGCTTAAAGAGGAAAAGGCTAGAGTGAATAAGTACAACAAAAAAAAAAACTCAGTGGGTTTTCACAAAAAGAAAGATAGCCTATGTAGACGAGCAATTCGACTTCGCATTCGGTGATGTCGAATGAGGAAATAGACGTGGTGAACTTAAGCCCGGTCCTCCTTATGCTTGCAAATCATTAAGGCTCCTCGCAAATGGGAATAACCCCAGTAGAGCCTAAGAATGATAGATTTGTGCCTAAAACGTATACTTTTGATGTTACTAAATGTGATGAGATCTTCGATTTGCTAGTGTCTGATGGCCAAATAATAGTGCCAAATGGCCTGAAAGTTCCTCCTCTCGAACAGAGGAAGAAAAAGGGTTATTGTAAGTTTCATAATTTTTTGGGACATACAATCCGACCGTTGTGTTCTTTTCAGGGACATGGTTCAGAAAGCGATCGAGGAAGGAAGGCTCAAGTTTGGAGATAAAAAGAATAAAGCACCGATGCAGATTGATGCTGACCCCCTCCATCAAGTGGAGGCGATGTATGCGGAACCAATTGAGATGAGTATCAATATGGTAGACGCAAAAAATGGTGGATTCTCCTAAGTCTACCAAACCTCCCCTTGAAAAAATTAAAAGTGTTGTGCAAAAGAGTGATCTTTGTGCAACACGTTACTCAAGAAGAATATGAGGAGAAGGCACACTGCATGTACTTAAAGGTCGAGGAAGATCGATAGACTTCCCGAATCGGTGCAAATTGAGCTCTCGAGGTCATGTTATGTCCAAGGTGCATCTTTGTGTTTGACAAAGAAGCGGCTAAAAGTGTCGAATCTCATGAAGTTCGACCACCCCTAAAGAGGAAATGGCCGAGAAGAGGCCAAATTTCGGGCTTCAAGAGGGGACCTTCCTTACAAGGTAAAGAATTCAAGCGGGGCTTGACAAGTAAGCCGCAGCTCTTTGGCAAGGGTGTGGCCAAGAAGGAGTTTGTGCTATCTATCCTCCGCTAAACCATTTGTTCCAAGGACAGATCCATCCAATGAGAAGTGGATACATGCCGGATGTAGACACTACAAGAATCTTCGCTCAACAGCCGAACGCAGCCAAGCCAATCACAAAGTAGGGCCTCAAAGTATAATTATAAAAACAATTATAAAGGGAAGAATCCCATGACGAAGACCCAATGGCGTCGATACGGTTAAAAAGAAGGCAACACCAAGTTGCTAACGAGCAGACGCAAAAAAGGTTAAGGCGTGACTCTAAAACCGTGGGAACACACAAAGATAAGTATAGGAGCGCCAATCAAGTGAGGGTTGGAAACAAGGCTAAAGGAAATCTATTATGATAGAGGAATCGAGAAGGCTCTATATGGAGAGGATTTTCCTCCATTAACAACTTTAAAAAGAAAGAAAAGTGCTTCATTCGACATGGACGAAGATGTCACTTCAGATTTCGACGACTCTGAGGCTAGCTTCGACGTCATCTGCAACGTGGTATCTATTTTGCCGAGTGAGTACGATGCTGTTACAGTCCCAAACGACGTCGAAGAGGACTTCATTGGGGATATGGCTAACCACAAGCCAAAGATGCTACTATGTCATGAACAATGGCTGCGTAGAAGAACAAATGGCCACTTTTGAGAGGCGGGCGAGCGGCATGCAACACCATTTGAAGCCCTTGCGCCCAAGCCAAGGTTAATGGCGTAGGCATTAATAAGATACTGGTCGATGGAGGGGCTGCTGTTAACTTAATGCCTCAGGCCATGCTGAAGACAATAGGTCTGTTTGATACAGACCTTCGACCTCATAACATTATGTTAACCAATTATGAGGGAAATCGCCTGGCCGTTGAAATTTCAGTCGAGTAGAAGTGGTGGTAGGAACTGTAAGAAGAACCACCACGTTCTTTGTTATAGCATCAAAAGCAAGCTACAATCTACTCCTTGGGAGAGAGTGGATACATGGCGTAGGAGCCGTTCCTCGAGCCTACACCGAGAAATTGGTAATGTGGAGGATGATGGTCTAGTGGAGTACGTCGAAGCGGACGAGTTATTTCCTTCTTTGACGTAAATAACGTCACCGGGGAGGAGAATTTTGAGAAGCAAATGGCGAACATTGCGCCATGTTCATCTTCTAGCCAAGCATATATCTCTTCAGATAATGTGCTTTCCTCCATTCACCTATACCCAACACATGGTTTTGTGTGGGAAAGAGAGGAAATAGAAGGTGCGAATGTCTATCCTGATGGTGTGCTACCTCCAATAGGATGGGACACTGACTCTTAGAAGGTTTAGATGTCAGTACCCAGTGCTTGGGATAGAATTACGGCCTATATGGCCGAAAATAAAATAAAACGGCTTTGGGCCGAGTTAAATCAACAAACAATGGTTGTCGAAGCCACAACTTCATCTGAAGAAAATGGTGAAGTTATAAATGACAAACTGGATTGCATTTATGACGACGAACCATTGGGTTTTGAAAAAGACCCTAGAGATTCTACAAAGCGCATGCAAGCTCAAGATCTAGTCGAAGAGGTGGATTTGGGAGATGGCTTGGTCAAAAGGCCAACTTATATTAGTGCACATCTTGATGCTGCCTTCAGAACCCAAGTCATTTCACTTCTGCAGGAGTTCAAGGATTGCTTTGCTTGGGAATACAGCGAAATGCCCTGGTTTGAGTCGAGAAGTGGTGGAATTACAAATACCCATTCGACCGGGGAAGAAACCGATGAAAGCAAACGCCAAGAAGACTTGCTCCTCGGATATTGGCTAAGATCAAGGAAGAAATAGAAAGGTCATGTTCAAAAGCAAATTCATCGAATCGCCAGTGAATTCTTGGGTTTTGTAGTACACAAGAAAGGCATAGAGATCAACGAAAATAAGACTAAAGCAATTATGGAAACGAAGGCTCCTTCGACCAAAAAAAGAATCAATCACTACTACTAGGAAAATCAATTTCCTTCAAGATTCATCTCAAATCTAAGTGGCAAAACACAAGTTTTTTCGCCATTACGAGATTGAAGAAAGAAGATGAATTCAAGTGGGAGCAAGTTCACCAAGATGCTTTCGACGCAATCAAGTCTTATCTGGTCAAGCCACCAATTTTATTGCTGTTATTGGAAATAAATTGCTAAAATTGTATATAGCGACTTTTCGATAACACAATAGGTAGCATGTTAGCGCAAGAGGATGATAGTGGTGTCGAAAGACCCATTTATTACCTTAGTAGGGTTTTGATTGATCTTTGAAACTAGGTATAGTCCAATAGAAAACTGTGCCTTTGCTTGTATTTTTCTTGTACAAAATTGAAGCAATATATAAAATCAAAGCAGATGTTTATGTTTATTCGCATTTTGATGTTATTAAACATATGTTGTCAAAACCAATGTTGCATAGTCGAATTGGCAAATGGGCTTTAGCTTTGCTAGAGTACAACTTAACTTATCAACCCCTTAAATCAATTAAAGGACAAGTGGTTGCTTGATTTTATAGTGGACCATTCATTGTCGAATGTGAAATACATTCGTTAGACGTGCGCCCTTGGAGATTATACTTCGATGGCTCGAAGCCATAAAAATGGAGCAGTATTGGAATTTTGATTATCTCGCTTTGAAAATACTCCAACGAAGTATAAATTTAAAATTCGAGATTCTTGCTCAAATAATGAAGTGAATATGAGGCTTTAATAGTAGGCCTTAAAATTTTGCTCGAATTGGGGGCAAGCTATGTCGAAATAAAAGGTGATTCTCAACTAGTGGTCAAACAATTGACAAAAGAATACAAATGTATCAATGAACACCTTATTAAATATTTAGATTATTGCCAATACTTTGCTAAAAAGGTTTACATTCGTTCACCTAGAACATTTACCACGAATTGAAAATTACGTGGCAAATGGTAACACAAATTGCTTCCTTACAAAGTATCGAAGCAAAGCCTAGAAGAGTTAATTGAGATAAAAGATAAATTAATCTCGTAAGACTCTCTCTATAATACTCCTTCTACGTTATTGTCAACACCAAAAATTGGGGGCAATAAATACAACCAAGTGAGCGTCGAAAAACGTCCACATCTTCGACGATATTGACTTGGCGAAAATTTTTGCTATTGACAATATGGTTGATGATGATTGGCGAAAACCCATTGTAGAATATTTGCAAAATCCTACAGGGAACACTAACAAAAAGTAAAGTCTGAGCTCTAAGCTATGTGTTAATTGAAACGAATTGTACAAACAAACTCCACGAAGGGTACTACTAAAATGTCTTAGTGAAAACGAGGCATATTTGGCAGTTTCTGATACACATAGTGGAGCATGTGGCTCACATCAAGTAGGCCACAAAATGAAATGGTTGTTGTTTCGACAAGGAATGTATTGGCCAACTATGCTAAAAGATTGTATAGAATTTGCCAAAGGTTGCCAAGAATGCCAAAAACATGCTGGAATACAACATGTGCCTGCAAATGAGTTGCATTCTATAGTGAAACCTTGGCCATTCAGGGGTTGGGCTTTAGATGTGATTGGAGAAATAAAACCAACCTCGTCGAAAGGCCACGGATACATTCTAGTAGGGATTGATTACTTTACTAAATGGGTAGAGGCAATACCTTTAGCCAATGTAGATCAAGAAGCGATGATAAGGTTTATTCAAAATCATATCATTTATAGATATGGAATTCCGAAAACCATTACTACGGACATCAAGGTACCGCTTTCAATTGGTCGAAAAATGGTAGAGTTCATTCTTTGAAATTGGTTTCAAGTTATTGACTTCGACGCCATACTATGCACAAGCCAATGGCCAAGTAGAGGCTGCCAATAAAATCATTATTAATTTGATTAAAAAGCACGTTGGACGTAAGCCTAGAAGTTGTACGCTCTCTTGACCAAGTGTTATGGGCTTGTCGAACTTCACCTAAAGAGTCTATAAACACCACTCCCTACAAAGTTAACATTTGGGCATGATGCGGTGTTACCTCGTCCGAGATTTGTTTACAATCAACAAGGATTCAAAACAATGTGAAATTCCTTTTGATCATTATTGGAATATGATGATTGATGAATTGGTTGATGTAGACGAAGAGAGGTTGTTAGCTTTAGAAATGCTTATTCGACAGAAAGAAAGAGTAGCTAAAGCCTACAATAAAAAAGTTAAGTTAAAAACCTTTGAGGAAGGGGAGTTAGTGTGGAAAGTCCTATTACCTATGGATAAAAAAGATAGAGTTTTAGGCAAATGGTCACCAGGGTGGGAAGGCCCATTTCGCGTGTTGCGTTGCTTTTCAATGGCGCTTATGAAATCGAAGAGTTAGGTGACGAAAATAGGACCTTTAGAATAAATGGCAAGTATTTAAAACGATACAAGCCAACGTTAACCGAAATAAAGATTGAGCAATTATAAGTAAACCAAAGTTGTTCATAAATGGCAATGTATAAAGAAATTGTTAAAGTTACACAGCCATTTTTAGAATGCTAAGCTATTACAGTCTTAGAAGGTCGACAAGGTAGCCTTATGCCTCTCCATAATGCTAACACTTAGAGAAATAGAGGTGTTGAGAAGATACGACTCTTTGTCGAGGTCACGAGAATAGCTTGGTGCTTGTCAATCTTCTCCAAATGCTCTATAGCCGCCATTGCTTTGGTAGTCTTGGTGGGCGAAGAAGCATCACTCGGCGTTCGACGATCGTGGCCCTTCCGATGCTTAGCATTAGACAATTTGAGTTGAAGGGTCTTTATCTCTTCATCAATGCGCGCAATCTGCATCCCATTCAGCGATTGCTTTCTCGTCATTAGTCGCTTGGTCTCAAGAGCTTGAGGTCGTCTTGATCAGCCTTAAGAGAGGCGAGTTCCACCTCGCAGAGTTGAGTCTCTTGAACCTTGCGCTTAGAGGTGGTCGACCGTTGATTGATCAAAAGAGAAAGTTGCTCAAAAATAGGGCCAAATTCCATGAAGAACGAAAGGACATTTTGAGGAGGGTCTAATCGGTGATCTTACGAATGAGGATTTTACCTCAAGATACACAGATGAGTCATTCTCAATGGTTGCTACCAAGTCCCCTTCTAACACCTTCGTCTTCAACTGGCAAAGCAGGCTTTCGACTGTCTCTTGGTTGATAGAACTTAGAGAATTGTTCGAGGAACTGCAAACCAAACGGCTCGACGAGCTCTTGAGGCTTAACATAATCTTCAAAGCTGCCAAGGGATCCGTCTTCTTTAGCTCAGCCAATTCTTGATCGCTGACAGCGCTGTTGGATGACTCTTTGGCAGAAGCACCTTGATCTGCAGCTACCTCTACTCTAGGCTCCTCTGGTTCTTGATCGACCATATTTGCTTCAGGGATTTCGACGGAGGCAGCCACTACTTCTGGTCCTTCAGTTGTTGGAATGGTAAGTTCTGGAACTTGAGCAGTTTCTCCAACAACGATCTCGGCTCGACGCAAAGCGGCGATTGGAATAGCCTCTTCCGTAACAGGAGCATTCTCTTCGACGACCGCCTCTTGTTCGACATTTCCAGCACTTGGCGCAAACTCCTCGAAAGTGGGAATCTCAGGGTTCTCCAATGCTTGGAAAATTTCTTGTGAGCTTGCACCTTGAGAGATGAAGGAAAAGGGAGCATAGGGGTTGACGACTCTAGATCGCCGAAATTTCTCAACCATAGATCGAACTTCGTGGATTGTTCACGAAGCGATCCACCCACCTATGCACCGCAAGGTATATCGATCAAGTTAAGGATTGGAAAGGCGAGACCGAATAAGTCTAATCTAATGTCGAAAGGAGTTTACCTCTTGTACCTTAAGTCTCTTGATTGGAGGAGAAGAAGGTGGTTCAGAGTCTCATCAATAATGATGCCTTGAGCTGCCCTCTTTGAATCTCGGGAAGATTTCTTTTCTTCGACCTCTGAGTGAGGGGATGTTATCATCACTTTCGATGTCCCTGCCAAAAGAATTTGGGTTATGACAGAAAGTAAATGACAAAGGAAGAGAAATTTCACTGGATTAACAAGGTAAGAGTATAGTACCTCATCTTTAGGAGGACCATTTTCCTTTTCGCTTTGCTCACTGAGGGATTTTATGCGAGTTGTTTTCTAGAGAGAAGGATTTCGACATAAGTAAAAGTCGTAATCAAAAAATAACTTGAAGCGAATAAATGGCAACATACCTTCTTCAGACAATGTCCGAGTAGATCTCGCGTCCCTTTTTTTTCTTGGTTCTTTGGAGGAGATGGTCTTTGTGGTAGCCTTTACTTTGGCCTTCATTTGGGTGCGAGTTGACTGACGTCGAAAAACCTTGGTAAGAAAACGAAATAAAACTAAATTCTGAGATGTTCAAGACTCGGGAGATTCTGTATCGCTAAGTAAATACAGGTTGTTCGAAGGAAGGGCTGCCACCAATTTCTTCATAATGTTTTACTGCAAAGGCATCACTAGCCTCCCAAAAGAGCAGGGTATAGTAACTAGTCCACCATTCATGAAATTCCTTAGTGCATGAGAATCAGGGTTGAATCGAGAGGTTCGAAATTCAAGGCCCTATAGTGGAATTTCTTAAAGGCATGTTTGTAGGCTACCATTGTTTCGGACTCGAAAATTCTCGCCTATGAAAACATACTCACAGTCGAATCGACAAAGGCCAAACTGTGCAGCGTAATAACTTGGGAAGTATCTCTTAATTCCGGCTATTTTTAGCTTTGCAGGGGTAAGTCTGGTAGAAAGAATGGCGGGAGAGAGAGGTAGGCTTGCGATTGGGGTAATCTCCTCGACTTGTTCGACAGAAGAGGAAGGAAATGGTTGCGAAACCAAGTTGGACCGAAAGGCCTTTGCACAAAAGGAGCCATAGAGTCTACTGAAACTTGTGCACTTCAGAACATGTCGAAGTGAATTTCGAAAGACTCCTCTGGAGGAATATTTATCTGCTTGGGTTTCAACTGGGCTAGTCGAATCCCTTCAGTCCTCCTAGACTTCAAGGTTGAGTGAATAGACTTGGGAATATACAGACCTAGTCGAGACTCAAAAGTGGCTAGCGACCCACAATTGCAATAACCACAATGGGCCGAAGCCAAGAACTTCTTTGGTGGGTTCGCCCTCTTTCGATTCTAGAACGGCATTATCAAGCTCGATAGAGAGAACCCAACAACGGTTTGGCAAGGTTAATGTCTTCTTTCTCGTGGAGTTGGGTTGCCATGGAATATAGGTTTTAGAAACACAGGTGAACGGTGCAGAAAAACAAAAAGGGATAACCAAAGGGTTAAGAAGGCTACGTGTTCTTTAGCGTACAATCGTGTCATTGTCACGGTTGTGGTGTTCTCGTGATGTAAGGAGCAAAAGTGGCATTATTGAAAGTGAACGGGTATACATACTCGGGATTAGCGGGTCAAAAGTCTCACCTAAGGTTTCGGACACTGTGATGGCGCAACATCTAGTAAAGTGGGGAGTCGACATGCCACATCTCAAGTGAAGACTATGAGTGGCACGAGTCCCGAATCGCATAGCGACCAATATCAAGGTCTTTGTCATACTTAGGCCCATACCTAGACAATCGGATAAGGTCAAAAATACCTTGTTTCTTCCAGGACGTCGGCCTTTTTAGCCTCTACCTTGTCGAGCCAATCTATGTAAATCTGTTGGTCGAGCTGGAGAGCGAACTCTAAAGACCTGGAAGGACTATTCGAGAAATTCTAAGTGAAAAGGGGTCTTGGTGAAAATTCAAAAATTTGAAGACAGGCATGACTAGGAAAAATTTCCGAAACTTCGTGTTCTCTAAAAGGGTATTAGGAAGAGGGCCTAGATATGCATGAGTATAAACCCTAGTAGAGGAATCAATACACTGGTTTGCCATTGAACCGCTTTCGACTATCGTGAATGTCGGGCTCATCAACAAAGCCATCAAGGGTTTTAGGTCCGTTGGTTTCGTCGTTTTTAGTGGAACATTCAAAGACGAGATGAAGAAGCCATGAGAGAAAAAAAAAGCGAATGCGAGACGAAATCAAGCGTGGATTGAAGGAAAGGAATGAAAGTTTGAAGCTTTAGTGATTTCGGGATTTTTGCAAAACGCAGAGAATGAAGAAGGCGAAAGACTTCACAAAAAGTTCAAACCGAGCAAAGAGGAATATGAGGGGTTGTAGCCGCTATATATGTTGGGAAGCTACGATTATTGGCACGTTAAGCCACAACTTGCACGCGTTCGCGACGTTTGAGAGACGTGATGGCCCACCAACTATGCAACGTGTGCCAATAAGACGGTTCGTTTTACCCGTGCAAGTAATGATGGTTGTCTTTTCGACCACCGCTGTTGAAATGCAAAAGCGGTAGAAATGACCATTGCACAAGATTCAAAAATGCATTTTCTTCCTCCATTCCTTATTCCGTCGAAAAACATTTTTGGGGGCAATGCTGTTACCTCAAAATTTCGGCGCAAGGGCATTAAATTAAGCTTTAAATGGTATTGATTGCACATTTAATAGTATTTTGTAGGCTGCAGGTCAATGTTCAAGTCAATGTACCATAAATCCAGCAGATAAAGTTGTGCAGTCTTGATAACACAAGCAAGCTTCGGCGGTCTTGGTTCCTCGAAGCTACGAAACAATGTCAAAACCTTCGACGGAGAAGGCCCAATTATTCGATTTAAACTGGTCTAATACTTCGCCAAATCCTTCGACAACAAAGTTGGTCGAAGTGCAAGGAGCAAAGAAGCAGTGGGCGGTTATTTCCTAGTTTTTAGGAAGTGGTTATCGTGCTTGCCCACGATTGTATCTGAGTATAAATACTCCTTGTAATAGGAAAACGGGGTCACCACATCTTTACAAAAACTCAGAAACTCAACTTCCAAGTCAAAGCGAAACAAGAGTGAATCAGATTACATTGTACGTCTTGGGTGTACCAACTTCTTTTATCTTTCACTTTAATGCAATTTTTACTTGTTTTTTACGTTTGTTGCACTTCTTGCCTTCATTCTGCTTTCAAACTATCTCTTCCTACTATTTTCTGTTCTTACGTACGCTAAAAGACACAAAACACAAAGGCAATTGTCAAAGAGATTTTCTAGTTTGATCTCACAGTCTTAATATTGAAAACTAGTGATTGTTTGCTAAAAACACCAGCAAACAGGGGCAATCTGTTACCTCAAAAATTCCGACAAGGGCATTAAATTAAGCTTTAAATGGTATTGACTGCACATTTAATAGTATTCTGTGGGCCACAGGTCAATGCTCAAGTCAATGTACCATAAATTCGACAGTAAAGTTGTACAAGTGCTGACAATGCAAGCAAACTTCGACAGACTTGGTTCTTCAAGCTACGAAACAATGTCGAAACCTTCGGCGGGAGAGGCCCAATTGTTCGACAAAACTGGTCCAATACTTACAAATCCTTCCGACAACAAGTCGGGTCGCGCGCGAGGAGCAACGATTAGTGGGCGGTTATTTCCGGTTTTTAGAAGTAGTTATCGTGCTTGCCTTACGATTGTATCCGAGTATAAATACTCCTTGTAATAGGAAAACGGGGTCACCACATTTCTACAAAAACTCTGAAAAACTCAACTTCCAAGTCAAAGCGAAACAAGAGTGAATCAGATCATATTGTACGTGTTGGTGAACCATCTTCTTCTTTCTATCATTTTAATGCAATTTTTACTTGTTTTTACGTTTGTTGCATTTCTCGCTTTTATTCTGCTTTCAAACTATCTCTGTCTACCATTTTCTGTTCTTACGCACGCTAAAAGACACAAAACTTAAGGGCAATCGTCAAAGAGATTTTCTAGTTTGATCTCACAGTCTTAATATTGAAAACTAGTGATTGTTTGCTAAAAACACCAGCAAACACTCCGCCACTGATAAATTTCACAATCATACAATTTCTGGGACCAAATTAGATATTTTTACTCATTTTTACATAAATTCTATTTTTTTGATATATATGACATTACCAATTGTTGTTAAGTGCCTTCATTCATGCATGCATGTCCATCTTTACACCAAAAAAAACAATTGATTGGATCGACTATTTCCTAAAGCAGGGAGTATCCAATTACAAAAAGGGAATATCAATGGGTTGCCACGTCAAAGAATTAGCTTCTGATGTTCTAAGATAGGTTGTTACATGCTTTGTTTTAAAACATCAACAACTCAAGAATAATAATCCTTTTTCTCTGTCAGCATAAGTTCTGCTAGTTTCATTCAGAACAGAATCCTTTGTTTGGTAGATATTATTGAAAGACAACAACTTTTGATGTGTTTGCTATAAAATTTTATCCACTTAGTTGATAAGAAGAACAAGACATAAACATCATCCTAGTAAGTGAACTTGGAAAAGTAGGAAGCAAATAAATATCAAAGTCAAATATCAACAAATTAAAGGATGATAGATAAATTGCCAAATCATGAAGAAAAAAGAAGCACTCAGTATCAAGAAATCAGGTACTCTTTTTTTACTGTCATATCACTAACAAATGTAGTTATCAGCATTTCCAGCAAGCACAACATGCAAGAGAGGTCAATACAGACATAGTGACATGGATTCATATGCCTAAATTTATGCTGTCATAAAGTTTTTATTCTTCTGAAATTACAATGCTAGGAAAAATTTTAGAAGCACCCTTCAGCAATCAAGCTTTGAAAGCAATATTGGCTCTTTAATTGATTACACAGAGTTTATTAAGGGCCTGTTTGTTACTTAATAAAATATAAGTGGTTTTGATACTAAATAATATAGGGATTAATTTTTAGAGATTTTAAAGAAAAATAAAAGTTGTTTTGTGTCTGTGTAACATAATGAAAATCACTTTCTTTAAAAAAACTATTCTATAAAAAATCATTTTTACGGAAAGCTATTCAGAATAACTTCTTGTTTTAATCAGTTTTTAAATTCTTTTTTTTAAAAAAAGTTGTAACAAACTGACTTCGTGAAATAGAAATGTTTAAAGAAGAATAACATAAAAAGAATAGATTTTTTTAATTTTCTAAAACGACACAAAATGAAAAATAAAAGTAAAATGCTTTACACTTGTTAATATAGAAACATTATTAATAATGTTTGTGTATCCTTGTTTGTGCTTAGTACAAATGATCAAGGGTGAGAGAATAGAAAGTGGAAAGTGGGCCATTGCGAGTTCAAACCGGTGTTTTCGATGTTCACACAACACTTGTGTCTTATACTAGGCTTTGGTGTGAATTGAGTATCCTCTACACGCAACTGGAGAGACTACCCTCGAGCTAAGTAGGACCACAATGGAAAAAAAGTTTTCCCTCAAGAGATTTAACGCTGCTGCATTCCAAAGTCTTATACTACACTTGTGTATGCTTTCAAAACACTTCCTTTCTATTTTATTTGTTGTAACCTAAACCCTATAGCAGAATTGAAAATATATCGAGCTATTATCTATACTAAAGTCCAGTTACCACCGGTACCAACCTCCTAACAACTTCCCACCAAATAGAATAGAAAGACTTACAAGAGCAGAAAATGTATGAAAAAACAAAGATACTTTTCATATAAACCCCTAAAAATTTGAAGGAAAAAATGACTGTTGCGACTTCACCGGTAACTTCTATAAGTAGGTGTATACATACAGCTCTCAGCAAACTTCACCAAATCTTTTGGTTGAGGTAGACGACTGGCCAAGCCTGAGTAAGATATAAGCTCAATTTTATTATCATGCACTCTAAAAACTACTAATATATAAAGAAGAAAGACCATTAAAAACATGAAAAACAAAGGCTCGCTCACCAAGCTCATAGGCCTTAGAAGCCACATTGGCAGCTATGTGAGCTGAAATCTTTCTAATGTTAGTGAATGGTGGGTATATGAGTCCTCTGTCATAGTCTTCTTGGGTTACTTGTGAAGCCAAAGCCTCAGCTGTTCAAAGACACATAAATTGTAATTTAAATCAGAAGCACTTAGGTTAATATTGAAGTGAATGTTTGAATCTCTGATGAACTTACAAGCTGCTAGAAGCAGGTCATCATGCACGCGAATGGTAGCGGACATTATTAAACCGAGACCAAATCCAGGAAAAATGTATGCGTTATTCGCCTGATTAATTTACAAAGAATGTGTTCAAATTAGAACTCATTTAATAAGATAAACTTTTGAATAATGCTAAAAATTTCATTGAGTTGAGACCTGGCCAGGGACAAACGTTTTTCCATCATATTCGAACGGGGAAAATGGGCTACCGCTAGCAAAAATGGCACGTCCCTGACACAAATGCAAATGGATAATGAATACCAAAATAAAATGAAAAGAGTCACTATTACTCATCAATTTCAATTGCTTAATTGCAGAATACATTATCTAAATAGCCTAGTGAGTGATATGGAAGCTGAAATATTAGCACAGAGAAACTAGTTGCATCTTCGCGTTACCTGCGTCCATGTATAAGCTTCTTCAGCAGTACATTCTGACTGTGATGTCGGGTTGGAGAGAGCGAGAATAATAGGTTTCTACAAGAATTGTCATATGATAAACAGATTAGCTTCAACAACATCTTGAGTAAAAGCTCTCCCTTGTCTTGATGTTCCAATCAACACTGTTGGCTTGATATCCTGAAAAGAAAACATTGAACTGTGAGAAATTTGAAAATTTTGTTCTCTCTGGATGTGTATGTGTGGGAGACTTAGAGACAGAGATTTTACATTAACAGCGTCAACAAGTTCCTTAATAGGTTCGTGTTCATGAGCCCAAGGTACCCGTTTCGATATTTCAAGTGCTATGAGTTCTGCTATTCGCAACAAACAATACAATTCATCCATAGGGACATAAAAAATAGAGTAGAATGTTGTAAGGGAATGCAAAGGAACAATTCAAAGTGGTCTTATACTGTTTTTATCTCTGTTGTAAAATGATTAAACTATCCTTTCTCCAATAAATTAATGAAGGCGACACGATCCTCGATCCTCGAATTGTATGACTTACCTCTCCAGCACCGAGGAATAAGAACCGATGGTCGTCCAGAGCTGAAACTAGCCCTGCAAGGACAACTGATGCAGTTCCCTGCAAGTTGCAACAAAGATAACAGAATGTATGAGACAAATATTGGTCGCAAATCACACTAGTGCCTAAATTCATTTTTAAAGACAGAAATTTCTTACCTGGATATCATCATTAAAAACAAGATGGGTTGACCTATATCTTTCGAGTCTTCAAACTAAAACAAAATGGCAAAACAGATTTAGACAACCGGAAACTTGAAAATAAAAATAAAGAAATGTTGCAATTGTAGGCCTATAAACCAGGAAATGATGCTTTGCACACTGCTTAGTACCTAGATAAGGATTTTTTCTCCATAATTTTGCTTGACAGCAGTCATAAATTCATGAAGAAGTTCAGCATATTCCTGGAGTCAAAAATTGAATACTAGAAAAGTAGTATGCTACTATGATGCTTAACAATGAGGCCCGATGAAAACAAAAAAGGAACCTGCCCAGTTGCCCGTCTGTTTTTAAGACCTATATATAATTCGTCATTCAACAGCTTCTCATTGTTTGTACCCACATCAATGGTAATAGGCAAGCACTAGAACAATTTTATATCAGAGTAGTAATAAGAAATTAGAGCCACATCAAACAAATCTAAAGAAACAAGTAGAGAATTTAGGACTAACTTCACAATAAATTGTTGCACATCAAACTTACTTAGAACACTATTTCAACAGCATATATATAAAATATCAATTGCTAGAATTTAAAAAGTAACCATAATAATCACTGCACATTGCAATGTTGTCTATTATTGACATCTAGATTATTTTCATTTCGATAGCATTTTAAGACAACGGAGGAATGAATCACAAGAAGTCTGTGACGGGCATCATAGTAGACCAATAATACTTACAGAAGAAGGGCGAACTCCACCAAGTGCGGTGTACAAAGAAAGTTTACCCACTGGTATTCCCATCCCCTAATAGCATTAGGAGAAAGTATAGTTATCAAAATCGAGATTTTACTCAAAATCGGGAGGGGAGGGGGTTAGCAAAATCGTAACCTGTAAAATCGTAAGTAAAATCGGAGATTCTACTAAAAAAAATCGTATAAATTATGTAGAATCGAGAGGTGTTAACAAAATCGTAAATTGTAAAATCGCAAGTAAAATCGTAGATTTTACTAAAGTACAGATATTGCTGTTAACTAATCTAATGCATAAGTTCATAAGTTTATAAGCCTTGATCAAAATAAAACATAAAAACAACCAAATCCCACAAAGACCAGGGAAACTACTCAATCACGAAGTGTATTTGTTTTGTTTGTTGTTAATTACATCTAATTAATCTTGTAAACTTTTGTTCTCTGCATGTATGCTTTCATTGATTTGCTAAATTTGTATTTGTTAATTAGAGAAATGAAGTGTATTTGTTTTGTTTGTTGTTAATTACATCTAATTAATCTTGTAAACTTTTGTTCTCTGCATGTATGCTTTCATTGATTTGCTAAATTTGAGATCAATGATTAATCCTCTTGACTTTGGGTACGTATTTTGAACTTTGAGTTTTCATATTCATACATACTCATATACTACCTCTGGTCGAGAAAAATACAGTTTTAGGTTCGTTGAATAATTAGTGTATGTGGTGAGGGATATATATTAAAATATCAAACCACAAAACTCTCTTACAGTCCCAACTCCCAACTACTCCCACACGTTTTTCATTTTATGTTAATGGTGAGGAATTCTATATAGCAACCAGCATGTCCTTTAAGAAAGGATATTCACCCTCTTTAAGAAAAGTATATATACTCACAACATGACAGAAGGCTGAGGACTTGAGGTTAGTAAATCAATGTCATTTACCATTGAATAGAGGAGATATCAATCTTGGAATATGCTAACAGTACTTTTCATTTCATTGTAAATTTCCAACGATTCCATGAATGTTCAACCACCATTATATAACCTGAAAGAATCGATGTTAATTAACAGTTTGATTATCTTGTGTTAGTAGATCCCATGAAATTAATTAAGTTTCCCCGTTAATTAGATTCTTTTTCATATATTCTCCTTCTTGTTCTTCAACCTTATCCGATCCCTTCCTTTTCACCATCGCCTAAAAAATTGTATAAAGTATTAAAGTCACTTTCTAGATTGAGGAGAGATGATTCTCTCATGTTATTTTCTGGGACGTCGAATTTCAACTACTCATTTAATATGTACAACTTAACAAGGTCCTGGGTTCGAATCCAACTTTGGGCGTGCAGTCATGTTAAATCTCTTGAATGAGAGTTTTGCCGCCTATCGCTGTCCCTCCTTACATTTACGAGGATTAGTCTATTCAATTCTGTGTGAAAAATATCTGGTTTATATAAAACAAAAGTTAACGGTATAGGTGAGATAGAGTAAAACACTCATATATTCTTGGGTGAGTAAATAGTCATATTGTTCTTTGAACGTCGGACGATCTGTCACTATAGTCCTAAATGTATCAAAATTATAAATATATTCCTAAGTGTCTTGTTCGTTAGTAAGTGTCTTGTTCCTAAGATGCATTTGAAGACCAAAATAACTTGATAAAAAAGTATTTAGGAGTGTATTTGTAACTCGATATATTACGTCACAAATTAATGGTTGATTATCACGGGTTGTAAAAAATTTCTATCGTTGACATGAATCAGGCCAAGTTATTTTTTGGCCTATACTTCCTACAACCCCCAGCTACTCATTGGACATTCTCAACCCTCACTTATTTAAAAAATACCTTCATGTGGAACACACTTCTAAATCCCACACAAGACATTTTGGTTTGATGCGAAACTATAGTATCGAACCAGGTTCGAATCATTAAAAATTTGCAATGGGGGACTCACCATTAAATTAATATATACACATATATATTTTATACTCAAAGTTAAAATATATAAAACCAAATGAACATTAAGCAATAAAGGTATCAATAACGAATAGTTAAGAGTATTACTGGTGTATTTAGGGTCCCCAATTCAATTTTTTTGATGGACTCACCTCTTTTTTGCAGAGTTAATTTTAGTTTATATATTTGTTACTATTTTGGCCCCCTCCAATATTTTTGTCAAGATCCGCCACTGCCTGGCAAAACATAAGACCGACATTTTAGTTCCAGACGGGTAAAGAACCAAACTTCCGTAACTACGTAATACCAAAAAAAAAGGGCATACACGTTTCATTAATGACGCTTTTTGTTCAGAAAGGAATGACGAGGCCAAGTCATTTGGAGATGAAGTTTCATCGTGGGCATCGGCCCTCTCCATACAAAAAAAAAGAGTAATGTTATTTAGCCAAAAACCACTTTACAACACCAATTAACCAAATTTTTTAGATCATTAATCAATATGCCTTTTCACAATTTTTAATGTAATTGACTAAAAACTTGATTAATTGACTGCTTGGTTAATGAACTAAAAAACTTGTTAAGTAGTATTGTAAAGTGGTTATTTGGCTGCATTTGGTTGGAAAATTTTATCCTAATATCATTATTGAAATAAAAGTTTCACCGTATTCCTGTCACCGTAAAATTAGGGTTAGGTGATTTTTTTGTGAAAATCAACAGTACCTGCTTTTGACGCTTTCCCTGGAGAGAGAGTTGGTACTGTTTTGGAGCTTGAGTTCGTTGGAACAGAACATGGCAGATTTCAAAAGAAGCAGAAGGAGTTTTGAGGAAGGTTGGCCTTTGCTCAAGACAGCGGTTGATAGACTCATAAACAAATTGGAAGAAGAAGATGAAACGGTTTGCAATGCTAACTCAATTTTCACTACTCAAGAATTCATCTCCTATTATACGTATCCACTAAATTCAATTTCATCCGTTAACCTTCTTTCCTTCATTACATTACATTCCATTCCTTGTTCGACTTTGTTTCAGTCAATGTGCGATTGTTTTATTCGATTGATTGCAATTTATTTCACTCCATTCCTCGGTTTCTTCAATTCTTCTCTGATAGCAAGGGTAGGCTTTTTAAAGTTGAAGGATTTCTTGTTGAAACTGGAATGTATTGTTGATCTTGATATTAATTTCCGTTTCAATGAGGTTGGCCATCATTTCTTGCTTTCTTTTTCCATTCTTATTTATTAATTCTATTTCTATTTCATTTTGAATTTGAATACACTGTCAGTTTTCTTGCATGCCATAATGCCATTATCAGTTGTGCATTCAATTTGATTATTGTGAATTTGATTATTGTATAGTCTTAACTTCGGCATCTAGAACTGTTTTTGAAATCTGTATACAAGAGAGTAATGAACATACGAAGCTACTGCATCTCCAATATAAGAAGGTCTTTGAAGAATATATTAATTCCACAGTAAGTCTTATTTCTAATACAAAACCTTAGTTGTTCTCTTACATACATGCGTCAATCATCTGTATTTCTGAAACTAATAAGATTCTCTTATCACTAGGTTCTGCCATCTTTGCGAGAAAAGAAAGACGAGCTTTTGTTGAGAGAACTGGTCAGAAGATGGTCAAATCATAAAATTATGACCAGATGCCTCTCAAGACTTTTTTCTTATCTTGACAGACTGTACTGTACCCCAAGACAAGGGCATCCTTCTCTTGAAGAAACTGCCTTCTCATCCTTCTATGACTTGGTTGGTGATGAGATTCATTTGAAAAGTTACACTGTTCTATGGTTTTTATTGTCTAATTTTGTTTTAACTCCGAGTTTACTTCATTTTACGCGTCTCAGGTATATGATGAAGTGCATAAACAAGCAATGGATGCTTTATTAGCTATGGTATTCTCTATTTCCTTTTCTACTTGTATGCTATTTTTTTTAGTATTTTTGTAAGTGTTCATGCACCTTTGTTGTTTTCATTGTTAGCTTTCCGCCTTCAACATCAACTTCATTGGATGGAGGTTATACCTTGACAATAATGTGTTTTCTCCAATCATTGTCTGTTAGATAACTTTCAAGGACGTGGAAAGCTTATGTTTTAAAATTTGAATGGAAGAAATCAAATCAAATTGAATTCCAAACAAGCTCCCACTACTTGATATCAATTTATTTCTCAGTTCAGTATAAATATTGATCGGAACCTTTTTAGATTGACTAGCCAAGAGGTGCTTGGCTTTGTTTATCTGCTATCTAATACAGGTGTTATAGTTTCATTTGAAAAAAATGTTTCACCATGTTAAAGTTATGAGGTTTTCGAAGGAGAATATAAAGAATATAAGACTCTTGAAAAATGTAATATGATCGATAATGACTTGATGAAAGCTTGATACGAAAGACCGAACGCTAATCTCTATTTATACGAATGCAAGACTCCTAATCCTAATTAAATATGGAAACTACGAAATAAATCACAATTATTACTTCATAGTATTGGAACTAATTATAGGAGACAATGTGAGTTACTCTAAGATAAGAAACCAGTCTACTACGATACTCTAACATAATATCAATACATTATAAGATATTTTCTTATGTTTTATTACTGGATGAATTTCTTTTAGAATGCTTGATGTTTCTCTGGTTTAATAAGTAGTTGAACGACAGTAATTTAATGATGGTCACAATGCTGCTATATTCAATCTAAAACAGTCATTTTGGTTCAATATTTATGATTTTCCTTTGTTTTTACCCTTATAAATTATAATGCTTCTTTTGCCTTCATTTTCTGGCAATCCAGATTGATCGGAAACGTGCAGGAGAACAGATTGATCAAACATTGGTTAATAACACATTGGCTGTCTTCTCAGAGATTAGCGAAAGCACGAAAAAAAACAATGCAAAACACTTTGCAGAAACCATGATTAAAGAGAACGCACCTTACTATTATGACGAGGCTTCAAAATGGATAGCAAGTTCTTCCTTCCTGGACAATACACCAAAGGTGATTTCAGTTAGTTTTTTCATATGTAGATAAATTTAAAATTGCATTAAGTAGCATGAATTCTTTTTGAAGCATGTCTTGGTTGGCCTTATATTGCAACTTAGTTGTTTATGTAGAAAAATTATCATTTACTTCAAATTCTGGCTGTTTTGCGTTCTTTTTTAACCGTGATATAGAACACTAGTCGTTATTTTACACTATTCGTCCTAAATTTAGTGTACAGAGCACCAGATGTAGTTTAATATTTAAATTTGGTAAACAGGTGTGTTAACTTTTGTCAAGGTCTTTTTGAAAGTTCAATTCTTCTGAAGGTTCATTTTTGAATGCTAAGGAAGACAAACTTTCAAATCCTCCAATTTAGACCATCAGCGTGAGAAAAGCAAAGGGAATCTTTATTCTCCTATTATCTTCGTACACCTTAATTTCTTAGCAAAAGTGCTCTCAAAAATAAATAGTGCAATTGGTACATTCACCCATTCACATACATATGTCGGTCCGGTTGCAATGATAGATTTCGGAGTCCCACATGGACTAGAGATACGGCTTGAGTAATCCTTATAAGGCTTAGACAATCCTGCCCTTACAAGCCAGTTTTGTGGGGATGAGTTTGACCCTTGGCCCAAATTTAAGATTACCGATTCATTTTTATCTCTCTATTTGTCTATGTTAGTCCCATAATTCACATAGCATAAAATAAAACGGTGTCTCCATGTTTTCCAAAAATGAGCTTCTGTAGCGTCTTAGCACTAAACTTGCATTTACTGGAAAATATTTATATCACAAACTTTTTAGAAAGAGAATGTTGTATTTCTTCATTGCATCCATCAAATATCCCACGAAAAAAATATTTGAACTCTTTGCACCAAAATTTGTCACGTTTAGACAAAGTAAATGTATGCAAAGATCTATATGACTCTATTTGAGGAATTCTAGTATTTCTTGTATCTGAATCACTAAACTATGCATCCAATTTTAAACACTTGGCTAATAGGCTAGTATTGATTGCAGGAAGAGAAAATGCATGACAGTCCAACAATTTCATCAAAGAAAATCAACTTGGTAAGCTCTGATGGAGATGTGTTTGAGGTTGACTACAATGTGGCACTTATGTCAAAAACGATTGAGGATGCTATCAAGACCAATCCCGTTGGTTCTACTGATAGCATTTCTGTTCCTTTAATGAGTAGCAAACTGTTAACCAAAGTCATTGAATATTGCAAGAAACACAGCGGCGGAAACATGTATGTTGTTGATCTCAGGGATTGGGATGTTAGATTCCTCAATGTTGGCCGTGCAACTCTTTTTGATCTTGTTCTGTCTGCAAACTACATGAACATCAAGATTCTGCTGGACCTGACATTGAAGGCAGTCGCAGACATGATATCAGGGAAGACACCAGAGAAGATACGCGAGTTCTTTGCCAACCAATAGTGTCTTAAGACTTACAGCTAAAGTTACACCCAAGTTAATTTCATGTTTAGTTTATCATTATACTCCCTCCGTCCCATATTACATGTCGTTTAAGGTTGTGGCACAGGAATTAAGAAAAGTAGTTAATTTTGTATGGGAAAGAGAGATTGTGAGTTAGTTTACCAAATTGTCCCTCATTAATGACATTGGAAACATAAAAAGTAAAATTGTAGGAATAAATATATTAAATAATGAAGGGTATGAATGGAAAAGAAAATTGATGTTGTATTGGTATTCTAAAAAGTCATGTATTGTGGGACAAATTTTTTTTCCTAGAAAGACATATAATATGGGACAGAGGTAGTAACTTTTATGTCTCTTTGTTTGTTGGAGATGTGATCCTTCTAGGCTCCTTGACTCTTTCAGTCTAGTAGTCAATTTACCGTTTTCAAGTTTTACTACATTCTCTTGCAGTCTAGTCAAAAAATCTTAGTTGAAAAAAATCTTAGTTGAAAAAAATCTTTAGGATTGATTCCATTTTAAAAAATGAAGTTATATTACAATCAGTAGGGATTTAGGACACTTTGCTATATGATTTTTCTAACTTATCTAAGAATGGGATACCAAGTTTTCTTTATAGATATAAGGGAGACAATAGCTTATATGATCCAAACCCTTCCTTCATCCGTAAGATGTTTTGAATGGCCACAACATGCTCCTACTAATATTTGGGGAAAAAAAAGACTATTTCAAAGGTTGTGGTTAGGACAAAATTAATTGCTAACTAGAGTTGGACAAAAATTAATACCCACCCAAAAAATTAAAAATCCGAACAAAGATAATCTGATAGGTTGCTAATCTTTCTTTGTACAAAAGTTTAACAACCTATCATTAGGATATAAAAAATTAGGGGATATATATATAGTTAATATCATTGTTATTTTTCCTGCACACTATTGATTTAAGGCTAAATTACTATTTTGGTCCTTTATCTTTGGCCTCGATTTCATTTTAGTCCTTTATCTTTTTTTTTCTCGTTTTGGTCCTTTATGTTTCAGTTTTGTGTCAATTTGGTCCCCGCCGCGATTTTAGCTAACGACGCCACGACGATTAGCTTAATCGACGTGGCGTCTCAAATTCATTAAATGACGTGGCAAAGCTAATTGAGTTGGCATTACACATCAGCATTTCTTCTTTTTTAAATTAAAACAAAACAAAAACTTTAATAAATTAAAACAAACAAAATCAAAACTGAGTTGCGTTTTCATCTTCTTGAAGGCGCTTGGGTTTTCAGAACAAATTCAGATAAACAAATTCAAAACAAATTCATCTTCTTCAGAGAAGTTGCGTTTTCAGATACGTTGAGATTTTGAGTTTTTGGGAATGACAGGTTTAAGCTTCTGAAGTTTATGCGATGGGTTTTTGGGTCTATGGGTTGTGTTTTGGGGTTTTTGGGTTGCGATTGAAACGTGTTTCTGGGTTGCGATGGAAGATTTCGACTGAGAGAAAATGAGATGGAAGGTTTGCGATGGGTTTATGGGTTTCTGGGTTGCGTTTTGGGGTTTCTGGGTTTATGGGTTTCTGGGTTGAAACACGATTGAAACATTGCGATTTGATTGCAAACGATTCATCTTCTGTGTTCGTCTCTCTCTCTTCAACTTCTGATGCTTCAACTCATCCAAAATCAACCAAGCTCCTCTTCCATCTCAACTCATTTCAACTCATCCAAATTCCAAAGTCAGATTTGTATTTCCAGATCTGTATTTGCCAAATCCTAATTTCAGATCTGTATTTCTGTCTCCTTGCTCAAGCAATGAAACGTCGACGTTTCCAAAGTCCTCTTCCAGATCTCCGTTGTTTCCAGATTTGTGGGTTTTGATTTTTGTTGTAGAAAAAATGAAGATCTGAATAAATGGTTTACCTCCTAGAAAAATTGGTTTTAATTATGGGTTTACCCTCTTGAAAAATTGGTTTATTTTTTGTTGTTGAAAAAAATGAAAATTTGGAAAAAAAATGAAGAGATGAGATAATATGAAGAAGATGAACGATGCGTACAGATTTAATTTGGTTAAATTTTTGTATTTTTTTTTAATTTAAAAAACTTAAATATTGATGTGTTAAATGATTTAAAATTAAATAATATATTTATTTGCCACGTCATTTAATGAATGACATGACACATAAGACGCCACGCCGTCAGCTTAATCGCCAAATAGTGTGGCGTCCGTTAAGGTCATATACAAAAAACTACAAAAAAGGACCAAATTGACACAAAACTGAAACATAAAGGACCAAAACGAAAAAAGAAGGAGATAAAAGACCAAAATGAAATTGAGGCCAAAGATAAAGGACCAAAACAGTAATTTAGCCTTGATTTAATATCCATTATTTATAGGTTTTTTTAATTAAAAATAATCTAACATGACTAATTAGTGAAATGTGATTGGAAGTTTATCTAAAGGCTCTTATACACAACATGTGTATTGTTGTACCCTAATTTTGTCCGATTAGTTTGAAACTAAAGAGAACAATATCGAGTAATTGGGTTTATCAGAAAGAAAAAAAATATCGAGTATTTGGTATTTAGTCTTTACACTTTATTTTTCTATATAAAGAAAGAAAAAACTAAAATAGATGTATCTTTATTACTATTTTTATTTGTATTTAAAAAAATCAGAATTCAATAAAATAAATTAATGCTGTCTATTATTATTCAAAAATAATAAAACAATATAAAACAAATACTAACTAAAGAAAACTAAAACTAACAAATTCAAAAAAAAAAAAAAGGAAGCATGCGCATCATGCTTGTGAGATGATATATTTTTTTTGACCAAACTTGTGAGTTGATATTAGTGGAAATATTTTTAGCCTCAAACCAAGACCAACCTCTCCTTGTTCATTGGTTTTTTGCTTCTTTTAGCTCAACAAAACAGCTTTATCAGACCCCATTTCAGCACAACGGCTCTTTTGTATTTGTCTTATTAGATTTACAGCTCTATAAAAACCAATTAACAAAATGAAACAAGTGGGAGGGGACCCTAGCTATTAGAATTTATTGGGCTATTGTATCTGTTTCTTCACAAAAAACCACATTCCATTTCCCTTGTAACAACAATTTCCCATTGTTGTATTTCGAAAATCTCATGGCATGTTTAGAAATGTACAACTCATCAGAGCACAAACTTCATCACCACAACACCACTACAACAACCACCAAACAACCACAACACCATTACAACAATCATAGAGAACCTCCATAACCAACACCTTGTAAAGCCACACCACGGCCGTCGCGGTCTCCGGCGAGGAACACACCACCGCCGAGCTCCCCTCACCTCTCT
This sequence comes from Oxytropis ochrocephala, assembly GCA_020916435.1. Lineage (NCBI taxonomy): Eukaryota > Viridiplantae > Streptophyta > Magnoliopsida > Fabales > Fabaceae > Oxytropis > Oxytropis ochrocephala. The sequence continues at coordinate 11,412,220 of CM037089.1, read as the reverse complement.
CGCACAACTCTCTCTCTATTCTCTTTTCTTTTTCTCTCTCTCTATAAGTGTTTCTCTCTCTCTCTCTCTATTCTCTTTTCTTTTTCATGTGATTAGCTTTGTTTAACCCTTCTGTTTTTACATTTTTATCATATTAATTAATTAATATTCTATTGTCTTGCATGCATCATGTTTAATTTTGGGCGTTTGCTTTTCCCACACCCCTTCTTACTCAAAACACACCCTATAAGGGTGTGAAAAGAGTAAAAGGCCAGCTAAAACCTCTTTTTTTTCACGAAATTTCACATGTTCGAACACGGGCCTTCGAACACGTTCGAATGACATCGTTCGTGTGTGTTAAATCTTGACTTCACACTCTCTTTGGGCGTTTTTCACCTGTTCGAGTGAGGTCATGCGAACTGTTCGCATGACCTTGTTTCAACCCGCTCGACGACATCGCTCGAGTGTGTTAAATATTGACTTCACACCCTCTTGTGCGTAATTACACCTGTTCGAACGAGGTCATTCGAACGTGTTCGGACAAGGTCGTTCGAACAGTCTTTAAACACGTGAACTCAGTGTTTCACGCAACGTTATTTTTGAAATAAAATTTGTTAAGGAGTGTAAAAGAGTAGGCAAGGGTGTGGGAAAAGCAATGGCCTAATTTTGCGCTTATTATTTAAAAACTCCAATACACTCCCCTGTTTTTATATGAACACAAGCCTTATTCACATCTTTACTTTATTCACATTCACACCCCTTTGTTTTAGTGGTGCAACCCCTATTTTTAAAACATCAGATTCCTTTACGATTTTTTTTTTACCCCCACCCCTTCCCCATATACCCCCACCTAATAGTATATTCCCAAAATGCCTTCAAAACTCATTTTTACAAATTTACACGAATCGTATATATCTCTTTTGGGGCGTATATATATGTGCGATTTTTGACATCGTATATATATGCGTTGTGCGTATATACGATTGATGCGCTTAAGTCAATCGTATATACGCATTAATGAATATATATACGATGCGTTAGAATGCACATCGTATATATGTCCCAAAAGAGATATATACGATGAGCTTATTATTTGTAAACGATTGTGATTTTATTACCGGTTATAATTTGAAGTCTCGTGATTTGATTAACATCAACGTTATATATCTTGGATAAAATAAACAGAGAAAGAGCTGTTGTGGAGAAGAGGGAATCACGGCAGAGAAAGAGCTGTCGTGGAGGGACTTTGACAGAGAGAGAACTGGAGTGGTGGTGGTGAGTGAATCGCGACAGAGAGAGCTGGTGATGAGGGAAGAGAACACACACAACTTTTGTTATCTAAAATTAGGGTTCACACACATTCTAATTAATGTGTTTAGGATCCAATTACCCATTTTTAAACATTGCTTCAATCAAAAACAAAAAAAAACATTGCTTCAAAAATAAGATTTTTCTGGCAAAATCGTAGTAGAATCGTAAAATCTTACGATTTTACTAAAAATCGTAGATTTTGCTCCAAATTTTGATTTTTTCTAAAAATCGTATCGTAGAGAGGAAGCAATCGCGATTTTGATAACTATGGGAGAAACTACAACATTAGATCATTTGAATATGATTTTTCGAATATAATACGCGCAAACAAGGACAACGAAAATTACTTGACAGCCAAGATCCCCGAGACCCAAGATCCGCTCTCCATTAGTTACAACAATGACTTGAATGTTCTTCTCAGGCCAATTCCTAAGCGCTCAATGTGTATCTTCGGCCTTTTGTTTATTTTCAAAATTTTCAAGAAAAATAAAAGATACTTCAGCTTTCTTGTTCTTGCAAAACCACAAAGAACCCATTTCCTTTTCTCTCTGCAACCGCATTTCTCATCGCTTCTTCAACTTCAAACCCTGAAATTGATTCTCTTCAACTCAACTCAACGTTTTCCCTCTTCATTTCTCTCTTTTCTTTGTTTCGCTGACTCAATGAAACGAAAGGGCTTTTTAGTTTTTCTTTTTACTATTTTACATTTCTTTATATATATATATATATATACAGTTCGCTCTCTATTGACCGTTTATTTTCATCACCGATTCACTTTGTGTTTTTAGCTTCAACGGCGTTTGATAATCGTTTCAGCATTCATTCTTCGCTTCAGAGATTTCTTAAACGATGTCCTAAGCTTGAAGAAAAGTTTCCTCAATTTGCTTCGCTAGCTAACAAGGCATAGCTCTAATCTTTAATTTCAGTGTTCATTTTGCAATTCAATTAGTTTTTTCTTCTCTCTTTATGCACATACAATATACACAATATACTATACAATTCAATTGCAAGTGATTAAAGGACTTAGGACATGTTTGTTACAGATTAAAATATAAGTGATTTTGTTGTTTAATAATTTAGAGAATAGTTTTTAGCGATTTTTAATAAAATGACAAGTTGGTTTGTGTTTGTGTAATATACTGAAAATGAGAAGCTACTCAAAACAACTTCTCATATGAAGCAATGTTTTTAGATTAGTTTCAGCCATATTTTTAAGAATCTATAATAAACGGATAGCATGTCTTCATAAGTGATATTTTTTTTTAAGGAAAGTGTTTTTTTTTTTAAAACCCTAACAAACAGGATCTTATTTTCTGTCATTTTTGAATTTGGATTGATTTTTCAAATTATTTATGAATTGTTTACAGGGGAACTTGGTTACCGAAGAGGAAGTGGTTAATGTGTTAGTTGGGGTGTTTCTGCATCCCAGTTATACTATTCCATTGATGGGGTGTTTTCGTCCAATTGGTCGAAAATTTATTGATAAAGCTGTTTCTATGCTTGCTCTTGTACCAAATTTGAGGCCTAATATGATGGATAATGCTATGGAAGTTGACTGTGACACGAACTTGGAGGAAGTTGCCAATGTCATAGAGTTCTATATTGAACAGGGAAGATTTCTAGAGCTGCATGAGCATGCTTGTTTAGCTTTCTGTCGTGCTCTTGACATGGATCCTTCTTTACTTAAGTTGATGTGACATTTGGTTCTCCATGGCAGAGATCTTCTTAAGTGGTGCCAAAGGATTACAGGTTTAGGTTTATGCTCTGATGGTAGCTTGTCAGCAGACCTATGCAACTCTATATACAGAGAAGTCTGTTCTTTTTGTCGCTCGGCCTTTCACTTATCTAACTCGTAGGGTTACTTCACGTGTATTTTGTCTTGTATCGCAGGCTGTTGATGTATTTGCAGCTTTTCCAAGTTCATTTGAAAACCGTTTGTCAATAATGAAAGAGATAGGGAAGTTTTGGAAAGTACCAGATTCTGTTGCTGAGACCTTATATCCCCTTGACAAACCAATAATTCAGGTTTCATTTGTTGAAGTTTGATTTCTTGCCTCATTATTTTGCCCCATCAGTTTCTCATTTATGATAGTGCAATGCAGGATTTAGCCACAGATGTAAGGATAGGCCGGGTTTCCCTCGAGCGCACTAAAGAACCTGTCAGTATAGTCAGTTGACAATTCAAAACTTTGAAGTTGATATAGTTTCTGTAGAAAGGTCTCATGTTTTCTTGACATTGCTTTTATTTGTCATATGCAGATAGATAATCTTAGAATCCCTTTTGTTGAGATCCGAAGTTCTTTGTATGTATTAGAGCGAATAGCTTGCTCTGTCAAGCATAATGAACCTGTACTCTTGGTTGGAGAAACTGGTACTGGGAAGACTACACTAGTTCAAAATTTGGCTTTAAGACTTGGTCAGAAGCTTACAGTCTTGGTATGATACATATTACTCTATTATTTTTAGTTTTTTTTTTTTTTAAATTCTATTGATGTTTGTTTTGGTAACACAAGAAGTTGTTGTTTTGTCCAGAACATGAGTCAAGAGTGATGTTTCAGACTTACTTGGGGGATTCAAGCCTGTGGATGCACAGTTTGTGTATTTTTCTCTTTATAAGGAGTTCATGTATCTCTTCTCCAGGACAACTTCTAAAATGGTATTTCTTACTTTTTTCTTTTTTTGTATTCTGTGTGTAATTGTTGTTAATGGCTGTTTGTTTGCTTTTGTACAGAATAATGGAATATTTCTTAGCGAGTTACAGAAGTGTTTAACTGATAAGAATTGGAAAAAGCTCCTTATAGGATTTCAAAAGGGAGTTAAGATGGTACAAGAGATTAAAAGAACTGGACCATCCAAAAAACGTAAAAGGCCATTAGAAGAAAAAAAATCCTAGCTTGGGAGACATTTTCCATAAAACTTGAAAGTGTATGTCAAAGTAATCAATCTTCCGGGATGCTGTTTTCGTTTGTAGAAGGAAGTTTTGTGACTGCTCTTAGAAATGGTGAGTGGATTTTGCTTGATGAGGTGAATTTGGCTCCTCCGGAAACCTTGCAAAGAATTATTGGTGTTCTAGAGGGGAAAATGGAGTGTTGTGTTTAGCTGAAAGAGGGGATGTTGATTATATACACCGCCATCGAAACTTCTGTATATTTGCTTGCATGAATCCAGCAACTGATGCAGGAAAACGGGATTTGCCCTCTTCTTTAAGGAGCAGATTTACTGAATATTTTGTTGATGATGTTTTAGATGATGATGATTTAAGTCTGTTTGTTAGTCAGAATTGTGGCTACATGGATAAACAGTTGGTAAAAAATACTGTGCGTTTCTATAAAGAATCAAAGAAGGAATCCGAAGAGAGGTTGCAGGATGGTGCAAACCAGAAACCTCAATACAGTTTGAGGTCCCTTTATCGTGCTCTAGAGTATACAAAGAAAGCAGAAAGGAAATTTGGATTTGAGAGGGCATTATATGATGGCTTTAGTCTGTTTTTCCTCACGATGTTGGATGGAACTAGTGCTGAAATAATGAGGCAAAAGATATTCTCTCTTTTATTAGGGGGGGTTGTGCCTGCAAATTCAAATTCATGTTTTACCAGTTATTTAAATGATTTCGACTTCGATCGATATTCTGGGAACTATGTTCATACTAAAAGCGTCAAGGAGCATCTTGGTAATTTGGCTCGTGCTATTCTGGCCAAGAGATATCCTGTTCTCTTACAAGGACCCACATCTAGTGGGAAAACTAGCCTTGTACAGTATCTTGCTGCAATAACTGGGAAAAAGTGTGTAAGAATAAATAATCATGAACACACTGATTTGCAGGAGTATCTAGGTTCTTATCAACCTGATACTAGTGGAAAGCTTGTTTTCAACGAAGGTGCTTTGGTTAAAGCTTTAAAAAATGGTTACTGGATTGTATTGGATGAGCTTAACTTGGCTCCATCTGATGTGCTGGAGGCATTGAACCGACTACTTGATGATAACAGAGAGCTTTTTGTTCCTGAACTGCAAGTAACAATTCAAGCTCATCCAGACTTCATGCTTTTTGCCACTCAAAATCCGCCTACACATTATGGTGGCCGGAAAATGTTGTCTCGGGCATTTCGCAATCGTTTCATAGAGATTCATGTCGATGAAATTCCGGATGGCGAGCTGAGCAAAATATTGGTGGATAGATGTGATGTTCCATCAAGTTATGCCAAGGAAATGGTTGAAGTCACGAAGGAGCTTTGGTTGCACAGACAGAGTAGCAGGGTCTTTGCTGGTAAACATGGATTTACTACTCCTGGCGATTTGTTTCGTTGGGCTGATCGTTACAAGAGATTTGGTATGTCTTATGATGAATTGGCCAAAGATGGGTATTATCTATTGGCAGGACGGCTACGGGATGAGGATGAGAAAGAAGTCTGTTGTTCAAGAAGTTTTGGAAAAACGTCTTCCCCGGGTTAAACTAAACATAAAACATTTATATGATCAGGTATGGTCATTTCTCTTGCTATTTAGTAGTTACTGCTTACTCTTGCGTTGCCGCTTCTTTATGTTTTGCTTTATTGCTTACAGACTGTTTATTTTTCCAAGTAATCAATAGCTTTAGAGAAAAGTTGGTGAAGGGAAAGCCACTCTGTAAATCTTTCAACCCCCTCCTCTTTTACAATTGTTTTGTTGAACTGGATCACATAGTATGGATTTAAATTCATAACTACTGTCTTTACCTATATATTGTAATGATTATGGGCCATTGTGATAACTTTTTCTGGATTGAGTTTTTTGTTGTTGTAATGAAATTTTTTCCTTCTTCTAGAATCTTGTTCAGATGAACAATAAATATATGTTTATGTTTTTTTTTACTATATTCAGATATTGTCTGGAGGTAACGTTTCTTCCAATTCAATTGTTGGTTTAAGAGACTACTGTCTTTACCTATATATTGTAATGATTATGGGCCATGTGTGATAACTTTTTCTGGTCTGAGTTTCCAGGATAAACACAGCTACTTTGAACACAACTTGTGATTACTATCTTACTCGAACATTTTTTATTGTAGGCATTGAACCACCGTCGTCGCTACCAAAATGGGGAATTACGTCATTCTTGTAGTGGATGGACAAGTTACGATAAAAACGGTGGATGAAGAAGGAAAAAAAGTTTCTCTCCAAAAAATGGATAAAAAAGTAAGAATTCGTTATGAAGGTAATTTATTTTAAATATGAATGAATATTGAATTGAATTATAAATATTAAATAAACTGGTTTCTTTTATGCAGTTAGAACAAAAAGTTACGAGAAACTCTATTTTTTAACAAAAAAGATCCTGGTTGCTTCCACTGGCAGCGTATGCCTTCATGAAGAAACTAAATCTTGGATACAAAATCAAGTTTTGGTAAGTAAATCAGTTTAGACTTTAGTTATAGTTGAATTTTAACGAAAAAATTCAATTTGATTTTTTTTTTGTTTGAATATTTTGCAAATACCAGGACAATCGGGTTTCTATTGAGACCGTTGTTGATCTTTTGCGGCAGAAATTGAGGATTATAAATTCTGAAAACGCATCTCCATTGTGATAGCAGGAGTCAGCGTATTGGATATGAGATCTGATCCGGTATAATTCAATCTTTTAGTTCCTTGATGAGAGTACACATATACTTTGAATTTTGTTTGATAGGAGCATATACTCTAATATTGAATATGCCCCATGCACAATAGAAAAGTGTTTATTTTACATAAAATGAACTATTAGATAACTGAAATGAAATGTCAATTTGTTGCTGGTATTTGTTCAAGTAATTTCATTTTTTGGTGTTTAATTTTTCTGAGCAATTTTATTCCTCCCCAAAGCCTCTCGTGCTATCACAAATGTTGACATCTGACTCTTCTTAGACTTTGGTTTATTTGCTTCCACTTGTTCAGGTACTTTTTTGTAGTTCAAGTATAAAGGTTTTGTAAATTTTGTAATTTGGATTTGATTTTTGTTTGGTTTATTTGATGGGGTGTTGGCTTTAAGGTAGAAACTTGCAATTTTTGTGTGTTTAAGTGTTTCTGTAACTGGGTATTTGGGATGTTGAATTGTGTGTATTTGAGTTGCGCTTTCGCTATATGAAAATAGTGAAATTTAGTTAGCTTTTGATAGAATTTGTATAATTTCAAGTTTTAACTTTCCTACCGTGAAAAATAATGTAAAATGTATTGCCTTGGTTTTACGTCTAAAGAATCTTATACAGTTTCTCTTACAACGGTGTTGGCTTTGAGGCAGAGACATGCATTTTCTGTATATGACTGTTTTTGCATTGGATTGGAGTTAATTGCTTTTTTGAATTGTAAAATAATGAAGTTTGGTTAGCTTTTGATACAGCTTGTGAATTCTAACTCTCCTAGAGAGTATAAAGTGCGGTTTCATGGGAGAGACTTGTATTTTGCATCTTAGGTCGAGTTATTCATTGTTTAGAGGTATACATGTTGTGGATCACATTCACAGGTTTGTCCCACGTTGTACTTTTGATGACAAACATTGGGTATAGTATGAAGGGCATATATATTCTTTCTTGCTTTGATTGGTGCCTTCCCTGTTTAAAATTGTTTACACCAACTAAATATCAAGATTGTCAAATAAAAGATACACTATGGTGCAATGGTCCAAATGCAACCTTTCTATATGCATTTCTGCCTGGGTTGCTGTTCTTATGTGGTTTAGTAATACTCGTGAAGAATTGTGAAATGATGGTTTGTCTATTTCTCTTGAATTTCACTTTTTTTGTATTATGTTGTCGTCTCATTAAGCATCATTAATCGAATCAAAAATCCTAGACAAACTTCCCAACATTGCTGCAAATTTGATATATTGCTGCTTTGTTGTTAATTTGCTCCTCTCTCTCAATTTTATAGGAACAACGAACAAGAAAAATATTCTGTGTAACACATGACAGATATGTTCAAACTGTCCGAGAATGCAAGTGCAATTGTTTCATGGGATCGGGCGGAAGATATGCAAGAGAATTTTTTCAACGATAGCTTATAAAAGACAGTATGGAATTACAAGGGGGCCTACAATATATAACAGAAGAAGTTGCAATTCAGTTAGTGGGGGATGCAATTAGATACGCTGAAAGAAAAGATTTATCAACAGGTGGCAAGACAAGAGTTGAAGCTATTTTTAATCCCGATGATAATCTTTTCTGAACAATCATTCCCCCAATACCCCCACTATATAGCTTTCCTTCTTTGCTGTAACCAGTTTCATGTCTATGCTTCATATTATTTCCAGTGTTTTCGGTTTTAAAAACATACGTATAAATTTTTAAAAGAGATTGTCTTTCCTCGTTAGCGCATCTCGCCCTGTTCGTCAGGTATCATTCAGAAATTTGTTATAGTAAATAGGGTTCTCTTAATTAGTAGAATGATACTTGACCAACAGGGCGAGATGCGCTAACGAGGAAAGACAATCTCTTTTAAAAATTTCTACGTATGTTTTTAAAACCGAAAACACTAGAAATAATATGAAGCACAGACATGAAACTGGGCAAAGAAGGAAAGCTATATAGTGGGGGTATTGGGGGAAGGATTGTTCAGAAAAGATTATCATCGGGATTAAAAATAGCTTCAACTCTTGTCTTGCCACCTGTTGATAAATATTTTCTTTCAGCGTATCTAATTGCATCCCCCACTAACTGAATTGCAACTTCTTCTGTTATATATTGTAGGCCCCCTTGTAATTCCATACTGTCTTTTATAAGTTGTCGTTGAAAAAATTCCCTTGCATATCTTCCGCCCGATCCCATGAAACAATTGCACTTGCATTCTCGGGCAGTTTGAACATATCTGTCATGTGTTACACAGAATATTTTTCTTGTTCGTTGTTCCTATAAAATTGAGAGAAAGGAGCAAATTAACAACAAAGTAGCAATATATAAAATTTGCAGCAATGTTGGGAAGTTTGTCTAGGATTTTTGATTCGATTAATGATGCTTGATGAGACGACAACATAATACAAAAAAAGTGGAATCCAAGAGAAATAGACAAACCATCATTTCACAATTCTTCACGAGTATTACTAAACCACATAAGAACAGCAACCTAGACAGAAATGCATATAGAAAGGTTGCATTTGGACCATTGCACCATAGCGTATCTTTTATTTCACAATCTTGATATTTAGTTGGTGTAAACAATTTTAAACAGGGAATGCACCAATCAAAGCAAGAAAGAATATATATGCCCTTCATACTATACCCAATGTTTGTCATCAAAAGTACAACGTGGGACAAACCTGTGAATGTGATCCACAACATGTATACCTCTAAACCATGAATAACTCGACCTAAGATGCAAAATACAAGTTTCTCCCATGAAACCACACTTTATACTCTCTAGGAGAGTTAGAATTCACAATCTGTATCAAAAGTCAACCAAACATCATTATTTTACAATTCAAAAAAGCAATTAACTCCAATCCAATGCAAAAACAATCATATGCAGAAACATGTCTCTGCCTCAAAGCCAACACCGTTGTAAGAGAAACTGTATAAGATTCTTTAGACGTAAAACCAAGGCAATACATTTTACATTATTTTTCCCGGCAGGAAAGTTAGAACTTGAAATTATACAAATTCTATCAAAAGCTAACTAAATTTCACTATTTTCATATAGTGAAAGCGCAACTCAAATACACACAATTCAACATCCCAAATACCCAGTTACAGAAACACTTAAACACACAAAAATTGCAAGTTTCTACCTTAAAGCCAACACCCCATCAAATAAACCAAACAAAAATCAAATCCAAATTACAAAATTTACAAAACCTTTATACTTGAACTACAAAAAAGTATCTGAACAAGTGGAAGCAAATAAACCAAAGTCTAAGAAGAGTCAGATGTCAACATTTGTGATAGCACGAGAGGCTTTGGGGAGGAATAAAATTGCTCAGAAAAATTAAACACCAAAAAATGAAATTACTTGAACAAATACCAGCAACAAATTGACATTTCATTTCAGTTATCTAATAGTTCATTTTATGTAAAATAAACACTTTTCTATTGTGCATGGGGCATAATCAATATTAGAGTATATGCTCCTATCAAACAAAATTCAAAGTATCTGTGTACTCTCATCAATGTGTACTCTCATCAAGGAACTAAAAGATTGAATTATACCGGATCAGATCCCATATCCAATACGCTGACTACTGCTATCACAATGGAGATGCGTTTTCAGAATTTATAATCCTCAATTTCTGCCGCAAAAGATCAACAACGGTCTCATCTAAATGAAACCTGATTGTCCTGGTATTTGCAAAAAATATCAAATTGAATTTTTTCGTTAAAATTCAACTATAACTAAAGTCTAAACTGATTTACTTACCAAAACTTGATTTTGTATCCAAGATTTAGTTTCTTCATATACGCTGCTAGTGAAAGCAACCATGATCTTTTTTGTTAAAAAATAGAGTTCTAACTGCATAAAAGAAACCAGTTTATTTAATATTTATAATTCAATTCAATATTCATTCATATTTAAAATAAATTACTTTCATAACGAATTCTTCCTTTTTTATCCACTTTTTGGAGAGAAACTTTTTTTCCTTCTTTATCCACCGTTTTTATCGTAACTTGTTCATCCACTCCAAGAATGACGTAATTCCCCATTTTGGTAGCGACGACGATGGTTCCATGCCTACAATAAAAAATGTTCGAGTAAGATAGTGATCACAAGTTGTGTTCAAAGGAGTTGTGTTTACAGTGTTCTATACTATTCAATTCAATAACCTAACTTCATCATCAATTCATTTCTATCAAGAGTTTGTCAAACTAGGTCGCTCCTAGGGGTGTGCAAATAATGTGGTTAACCAACCCAAATATAGTAACTGAACCACACCACACCAAAAAAGCCCAGAACTATTTTAATGGTTTACAAACTGATCCTATTTTAAAAACTAAATCAGTGCCCCCAAACCACAGTTCTGAACCGGTTTGTAAAAGTTGAACCTAATTAAGCGGACATCTAACTAGTCTCTCTCGCTCTCGTTATTGTTGTTGCATGTGTGACATTAACGCAAAGCCCACCTAACTTAATCAAATTGAATTGTAAATAGTAATAGGTTGCAGACTATAGTACTCTCTTTCTAGATTTTCGTTGTTGTTAAAATAAATTAGACTAAAAAAATTAAATCAGTACTATATTTAATTATTTATTTATTTATTTTTTTATGAGTAAATACCTATTTTAGTTCCGGACAATTTCTTAATATAGGATAAATGGATTCCTGACAATTTTTTAGGATAAATTAGTCTCTGACATTTTCAAAACGGGGACAAATTAGTTCTCTACATGGAGTAATTTGTATCCGTTTTAAAATGTCAGAGACTTGTTTGTCCTAAAAGTTGTCAAAAACCAATTTGTCCTGCCAAAAAATTGTCAAAACTAAAATGGGTCTTTACTCTTTTTTTTTTGGTTCATATATTCATACCAAATTTATGTAGCTCCTGGCCGAACTACAAATTATTCAAAGCCCCTTTCCTCGAACACCAAAACGGGGTCAAAGATCTCTAGTCAAAAAAATACTAAATTTATGTACTGTTAAATTTTTTTATTATTATCATTGTTTTACAGGTATTAATTAAACCTTAGCACCTTGGGTCAGATGAATTCGAATAATTGAAATTGGAATGATTGCTCACTTTGTGGTAAAACTATTATTACTCAACCAGTCGTTTTTAATAAAAGTGATCAATTTTCATTTGAATTACTAATTATTAATACTTTTGGAACCTGCATTATTTTAATCTGGAGTCTGCATTATTAGTATAATCTGCATTTGGAATCTGTATTATTAGAATTAATAATTAATTATTTGAATAAAAAATAAGTAAAGTGGAAGAACCAAAAAAATAAATAAGGTGTGAGCTACAATTTTTATAATGCACTATAGTGAATGTGTAGTAGTTAAACTGCTTTTGAGTGTTGATATAAATTACTGAGATGTTTAGGGGGCTGAATGTTATGTAAGAGACAATTTTATGTATTTGGTTGTTAAGTGGCTGAATTTTATATATTTGAGTATTTGATTGTTAAGTGGCTTAGATGTAACTTTTATATTTCCACTGTGATTTTAAAAAAACTATTTGTTTACAGTCATTGTGAGTCATTAAAAAAAAGCAGTAAGTAAAGTAATAAAACTAGTTTTTTTGCAATTGGTCCAAAAAGACCTTTTTTTGCAGTTTTGTGTAAACTGGTTCAGGCAAAAAAACCGGTTCAGTTTAGGGAAACCGGTTCACAACCAAGTAACCCTTAAAAACCGGTTTTAAAATGAAAACTGGTTTAGAACCGGTTCAAAACCAAACCAGAACCAGTTTAACAAAGAAACCGTTTTTTTTGTGTAAACGGTTTTTGAACCGAACCGAATTGCTTATGTGGTGTGGTTTGGTGTGGTTCTTGCACCATGCACACCTCGCTCTGCAGTCTCATCCACTATTCCAAAATGTAAAAGCGAGTTGGATTAGTCAAATTGTCTATGGGACTATGTTTTTTTAGTCAAGCTCAATCCAAAATACTAGGCCACCCGATACAGTCCAATTTTTAATAAAGGAAATCACAAAAAGTACTCACAAAAGCATACAAAACGTGCCGCAAATGGACCAACTGAAGTAGGCCAAAGCGATTCGATTCTTTTCTAGGTCTTTATTTAGCGGGTCTAAGCCAACTCATAACACTAGGCTATTGGGCTGAGCTATTGAGTTGGGCGAAAATTGACACCTTTAAGAGTAAAGTCCTCTATTACTCCTGATAGTTTTTTATAGGACAACCTAGTCCTTACAATTTTTTAGGACAAGTAGTCCCGACATTTTCAATATAGAGACAAGTTAGTCCCTCCATCGGTCCAATGTGAGGAACAAATTGTTTTTGAAATTGTCAGAACCAATTTGCCTAGACCCTCTGATGCTTCTGGCTTCATGTTTATTTACAGCATTTGTCTTCTCTTAGCTGCTTATCTAATGGGAGTTTTACTTCTAGAGAATATGCTAAACTTGAACCAAAGCACTATCACATTATTTGCAGTTATTCTTATTATTTTCATATTGCTTCCAATTATAGTCCCTATTCTATTGGTTTTCTTCTCTGATCCCATAAGTCCCGACAAGGAAACATTACTCGAACCACCAATGCTTGTGGCAACAAAACACAAGCGCAGGGTTGTTGAGAAGGTTCCAAATGTAGAGGTGCTTCCGGTATCGGAAGGGCCGAGGGACATGGTTCGATTTCATGCTAAACTCTTCCAAGTAGTCACTGCAACTGTGAAGAAAATCAAGCAAAAAAATGGGCCTCATAGAGGAGAGGATTTCACCTTAACACAAGCATTTGTCAAGGCTGATTTTTGTTTGTCAATCGTTGGGAGACAACAATACAAATGTTTATGTCTCAGTTATCAGCATATCTAACTTCCTCAGTCGTGTTGGTGGCGGCTATTTCTCTGAAGTTTTAGTAAGGTGCATTACTTAAAACTGCATTTTTTGCTTATAAATAGATTCAGAATAGTACCTTTTGAGTGCGTCTTAGAAAGTTAGAATTAATCTACTAAGTTGTGTTTTTTGTGAACAGAAGACTTGGGTACTCAAGACTTGTTGCATTGGCAGTGATTCAAGCAGTGATGTCTTTAGGACTTTTGTACTATACACTTGGTTTGGTTGGACAAGTTTATGTGGTGGCAATAACTATGGGTTTTGGGTATGGTGCACATTGGTCAATTGCATTAGCTGCAGCTTCTGAATTGTTTGGATTGAAGAATTTTGGGACTTTGTACAATTTTCTAACTATGGCTAGCCCAGTTGGATCTCTTCTTTTATCTGGACTGGCAAGCACCTTATACGACTATTATGCAGAGCAACAAGGAAAGTATCGAATGCAAATGCCTTATTATTATAACAATGAAAATAATGAATTGCTTCTTTGTGAGGGAAATATATGCTATTCCTTGACATTTAATTGGGATCTTAGCAATAGTTTGCTTGTTTGCAACTGCTTTGAGTTTGATCTTAGTGAAGCGAACTAAGAGGTTCTATGCCACACTTTATGGGAAGTCTTGATCTTGATTGAGTTTTGTAGGAATGGGCAGTGGTACTAAGGTTTGAATATTGTGTAATTATTCATGTGGAAGTGTTGTGTTATAAAAGTTTGTGAAGATTTATTGAAAGAAAAAATAGCACATTGCCTCATAATCTTGTAAAAATGATCAAGGATCCTTTGTAAACCAAGGCCCTAAAAACACTAGTCAATGAATCAATGTATACATTTTTTATTATTAGAAATTACATTATTCAATACATTAGTAATCTCAAGGTTAATTTTTGTATTCCTTCTGTCAAAAATATTGTACTCATTAATCAGTGCTCTAAAAGAACTGATTAGCATTTGTCTTATATCTGATTAGAGTTGGCAAAATGGACTATTTAGCCCAATCCAATGGGTTAAAGTGCAAAAACGAGCGGAGTTGTGTAGTCCAACCTACAACACTGAGTTAGGCGTCTGCTTTTCCCACACCCCCTCCTACTCGTTCACACCCCTTAACAAATTTTATTCCAAAAATAACCTCGCGTGAAACGCTGTGAGGACATGTTTTATGACTGTTCGAACGACCTTGTTCGAACAACATCATGCGAACGCAATAAAAAGGTGAATGTGGTGTGAGAGTCCATTTTTTGTAATAAAATAGGGTGTTTGAACACCCTCATGCGAACCTGTTTGCATGACCTCATGCTAACAGGTGAAATTACGCACAAGAGGGTGTGAAGTCAAGATTTAACACACACGAACGATGTCATTCGAACCTGTTCGAAGGCCCGTGTTCGAACAAGTGAAATTTCGTGAAAAAAAAGAGGTTTTGGCTGACCTTTTGGTCTTTTCACATCTTTATAGGGTGTGTTTTGAGTAGGAGGAGGTGTGGGAAAAGCAAACACCCTGAGTTAATAGGGTAGCCCGACCCGATCTAAATTTTAATAAAGGAAAACAAAAACAATCATCAAAAGTGCACAAAAAGTAAGACTAGTCCCAAAACACTAAGCCTTCGGGTTGATTCATTGGGCCGAGTAAAATTGACACCTCTATTTTTTTTTTTGGTATAAACCGAGTATCCTCTGCGCACAACTGCAGAGACTAATCCCTCGAGTCGGGTAAGACCACAATTGGCGGCAAAGCTATTTGATACACAATATACATATTTTTTAAAAAGCAAAATTATTTACGGAGTGTCTTAACTTAATTTCAATTTTTGATTTAATATCAAAACATGTATGACATTACTTTTTTTTAGCTTATATTTAACAATATTAAAAAGAAGCTTATGTGGTTAAACGATACTAATGTGACCTATAGTTGTATAGACGTGGTAGATCCAAATAGGATTTAAGGTAAAAACTATATTTTTATTCAAAACAAAAATCTCTAAAATAATGCATTACTGATGCATTATTTTTTTTTATTGAAAAGAGGGCCAAAGCCCAAAACAAAATTACAATAGGAGTAGAGACTCCAACAAGGGTTTTTTCTTTTAAACCCCCACCCATTCCTCTAACACCCCCACCCAACACGCAATCCCCAAAATGCCCTTTGTCATCTATTTTTTTTTTTTAAAAAAGGAACGACCAATCGTATATACTTCTTCAGGGCATATATACGATGAGTTAAAACTACTCATCGTATATATGTCCCAATTGACATATATACGATGCGCCTTAAATTTTGTTTTTTTTTAAATTTGTAAAAAAAAATTTAACGCTCATGATTTAACGTTCAAAGTTGATCAACGGTGTAGATTGCACGCCAAAATCAACGGTTGATAATCTTTTACCTCATCTATAAATACTCACTCCCACCATCACTATTTTCACACCAAAAATTCAAATACTCACTCCTCCTTCTCTCACACATCACAAGTGAAGATGATGCAGGCTTCGCTAATGTCATACTACGAGCCTTCTTCCCTCACTCTTGTTCATTTTAATATGGGGTTTGTTGATCATCAGGGTATCATCTTGAAAGATGATGGTATAAGTTTCGATGGGAGAGATGTTGTTTCGTGTAGGTTAAAACACGATATATCATTTTCTGCTCTTAAGCAAAAACTATCATGCGGATGGTTCAACCAGAGAACGATTTAACATGAGATAATTCGTATCGTTTATCGGAAACCCAAACGACTAGTGGATGTATTTACCGGGTCTACCATGGATGTCAACAATGAGGATGACGTTCGAGACATGATGTCCATTCATATTACAATTAAATGGAGGAGTTACATTCATCTCATGCGTCGAAACCGTAAGGGCCGTCACGAGATCCTTCGTCGATTAACTCCACCAACTCGTGAGTTTATATTGTATTTTCATTTTATCTGCCTATTTTTATTCAAGTTGTTTATGTTTTATCGCAGGTAACTTTGTTTTATCGAATCAATGAAATCAAAAATTTATGGAAACTCGTAAAATAAATAAAACATCCAAAAAGTTAATAATATAATAAAGTGCCAAAATAATATCAAATACATCAAAAACAAATAAAAATCCCTAACGGCGTCCCCTCGCCCTCGCCCCGCTCGTCTAAGCTCCCAAACACGTCATCCGGTCTTTGCCATCCCCACCACCCTATGGATTGTCCGACACGCCGGACCGCCATGCGCGATGTCGCCGTCCACGAATCCCTCTCTACAAGCCCTCACAAGCTCCCTAATCCGGTCATGATCGTCGTAGCGTATCTCGGGGAGGTGTCCAGGTCGAGCTCTCAGTGATGGTGGGCCGGTAATAGTTTGGGGATAGAAGCCCTGACGTACCACCGTAAGTACCTACGTATAGTCCGATCCGGCCACGAGCAACCCGAGTAGTCGCGCAGATGATGTCCTCCACAAATGCCATGAAGTGGACGATCCCAAACACGCAGATCGGTATGACTCGGACGGCCACCGAGAGGGTCACGCGGATGATCTCGCGTGTACCCAAACCGCCGCAGCACCTATCGTGCATGTAAGAAACTCGAAGTCACCCCACCGATGAAGCCTCTGCAGTAGGAGATCTCGCTCAAGGGTCTACCACCCTGCCCTCCTCAAATGGTCGCCACAGACATCCTCCGCCTCACTCATCAAGCATCCTCCCCGTGAGTGGCCGAGCTTGCTGGTCGACTTCTTCTTCCTAGAGAGCGCCAACCTGGTGGCTCCGCACCCGGATATGACCACCAACCTATCCACCATCCGGAAATACCACATAATCCAAGCCCAAATGCGTAAATAAACAACATATTTAATTCACAAAAATTTATCAAAAGTCGGTGTGATTTAACAAAAATACAAGAAGTTAAAATGTATACCGAAATAGGTGGCATACCCTCCACATCGCTGCGTAGTCCTCAAAGACGCAGTGTTCAAGGACTCATACATGGCGGCTAGTGCACTGCACCCCATGCATAGCCTCCAAGAACCTCTCGGACTCGGATCATCCAGTAGATCAACCACTTAGCCTCACCACTGCCTCCGCCTCTTCGTAGTGAAGATACTGTGGTCGGCGCGGCGAGATAAGCCCCGACAAAGAATCGTGATGTCACCCCCTCCTCCAAGTTACGCTCATAAACCCGCTCCACCATTTGAAGTCAGTAATATGGACCCCCACGGTGTTGTTAGCGGCCTCAACCCGTGACACACCCAAATATGTCTCGCCAAAGAAGTGTGTGGCAAACTCCGAGCTAACGGTGAGGCGGGAGGTGTGGCATAGTTCCCCGGATGGGAAGGTGCAGCAGAGACGAGAGACGTCATCCAGAGTGATCGCCATCTCACCAAATGGCAAGTGAAATGACGAGGTGTCCGAGTGCCATCTCTCAATAAAAGCCGACAAAGAACTCATGGTCTCTCGTGGCGTGGCGGTCCCGAGAAGTGGGGCCAATCTGGAGTCCCTAACTTGGGTTTTGAATTCCAAGTCTGGCTGAGGACTCTTAAACCAAGCGCTCTTGGGAGGCAACCCAAAGGTTTTAAATTAACCAAATCTTTTTGTTTTAACCTTGTTTTGTGCAGAATGGAAGCTAAAGGTAGGAGAGATTCATGACTCAAGTTATTGAAGTGTGGTAGACGTTATCACGCCTCGTGCGTCTAGGGCGTTGTCACGCTCTTTGCACAGGTGAAGTTTTAAATGAAAAAGAAAAAAGAAGATCGCTCAGCGGCATCCCCACTAGCAAAGTGGAAGGCTCAGTCCGGTGCTTTGAACAAGTAATTTAGCCCTTTCTTTTTAGCAGTAGAGTAGTGGTAGTTTTTAATTTTAGTAAGAATAAACAACTGTCCAACGTGATAACGTATGTTTCAATGTTGGATGGTTAAAAGATAGTAGTTTGTTTGTCTGTGTTCTGTTTGATTGTTCCTCCCCCATTATGAAAAAAAAAAAAAACAAAGATAAATCAATTTTCATCATTAAGCAGTGAGGACACTGCTCAACTTTAAGTGTGGGGGGGAGGATCCTGATGTCCTAAGTTTTTTTTTTTTTTTTTTTTTTTTTGTTGTTATGTGCATGCATGAGATCAAATGCAAAATCAGTTTTTATTCTTACTCTGTTAGTCATTAAAAATATTTCTCTTTGGGCTAAATCTAGTGATGAATGTGTATGTGTGAGTAGCTGATGCATGTTTAGATGAATAGAATTGATTGCTGCTCCCACACAAACTCTGTTTTAAGGAAAGATCTAGTTAGCTAGGGAATATTTTATCTCGGAAGCTAGTTTTGGTAAACTATGGTGGTGGTAAAACTTGATTAAAAACCTAGAGTAGCAGTAGAAGCTAAGTTTGGGGGTATATCAGGTTGTACTAAGGCTGGGTGCAAAGACTGTAGGATGGTTAGTGCAGGTGTAGTGTGAGTGCAACGTTGTAACGTCTACCCGTAACGTCATAACGTATGCCGTGTGTGTTTGTGTATTGTGTTCTGTGTTTCAAACGTTGTAACGTCTCATATATAAACGTTATAACGTCTAATCTCAAAAAGATCAAAAAGAGTGTGTTGTTGAAAATAAGTGGAAAATCCGCAAGTGCTTTGTGTTTTGCTGCAATACCCTGAAACAAATACTGGGCAACCCAATATATGAAGTAAAAAAAAAAAAAAAAAAATAAAATAAAAAATTCCAAGTGGAATGAATCAAAGGAAGCTGCTCAGTAATGAGGGGGTTGCAGTCATTTGCGTGTGTGAGTCAGAAAAATAGTTGCACTAATCTAGTCCTAGCACCCAATTAAGACCCTTTGTCATGCTTTAAATTAACCCACATTTCTTATGTGAAAATGTTAGCCTACTCTTTGTTTTGAAAGATGTTTTGCTCTCACCAAATGGAAACCACTCTTTCATAGGTCGGAATAGCTTCAACCTAGCTAGGAATGGAATTAATGCAGAGGTCACACACTCACTTTGGGCGAGAATGAATCTAGAATTTAATTGTGCATTGGTGCGTGAGTGTGTAGAGAATTAGCCCTCGAGAATAATTTTTGATCAAATGATTGAGTAGAATGCAACTCGCTGTGTAGTTGATTTCATGCATTTCTGTTAATTTTGTTTTGTCTTGATTGCTTGAGGACAAGCAATGATTTAAGTTTGGGGTGTGATAACTCATATTTATATGAGTTATTTATACTTATTCAAAGATAAATCATGCAAGTTCTCTAGCAATTGTAGGTTGATTCTATTAGTTTTCTGTTAGTTTATTGTTTCTTAGTTAGCTAGGGGCTAAATTACGAGTTCTCAGGCATTTTGGCACCAATTGGTGCCTTTGTGAGCATTTTGATGCTTTTTGTGCTTGTGCAGAAATTTAGAGCCGAACGTCGCAACGCCCTCACCACGCCCGAGCAAGCAAGGCAGCAGAGCAAGAGTGAAATATCTCGCTATGGCGCACTAGCAATGATGGTTAAAGATTCGTAAAGTCGAAGATCTTCTATTCCCCGTGTGTTGACAAGGATGACGCATTAGTAGCAATCGCATGCTGTCGATCGTAAGCGCATAGGCTTGGTAGGTGGGCAAATGACATCGCAAACATGTGACCCATTTGGCTATTTAATGGAAGACTTGTCTCTCTCTAGATATGCATACACACACCGCATCATACCACCCACACCTCCATCATCTACCTTCCTCCATTATTCGTAAAGAGTTCTCAAAACGAAGTTCGGACACGACTTCGGTTTTGAACTCTACTCAACTCCATTTCCAATCATAACCACTCATCGTGAAGCTCGGACGTTGTAACGTCTCTCTGCATCGCATGCGGAAAGTTACTTAGGTGTATCTTTTGCACTCGCTTTTTTTTTCGCTTATGTATGGTATTTTAACTTCTTATCTTTCTCAGAGATGCTCAAAGATGAGCTAAACATTTTGTAGTTGGTTTGTTGTTTTGCATGTAATGAATTTCTAGTTAAATGTTATGAAGTATTGACGCTACATGTTTTAAATCTTGCATGATAATATTTCCAAACTTGTTTTGAGACTGATCACTTAAAATAGGTAGATTCATAGGCATGCAGGACATGGTCTATGAAAAGAACTCAAAGATTTATATGAACGAAAAGGTGCACTAAAGACATTTAGGCATTTTTATCTAAGTCTAGACATAGAAAGGATAAATAGTTCATAGAACATTCTTTGTGGGTGCTTAAAATACGAGAGGGCCTATTTAGAACCTAGACATAGGACCTCTTATACTTGAAACTCGACGTTTTGTCTTTGAAAAGCATAGCTCTTTTCAATGACAGTTCAAACGTGGCCACGCCTCTATACTGAGAATAGCATTTGTGCGTAATAACGTGTAAACGTTATAACGTCCGACTAGAGAGAGGAATTACTTGCATGCAACAACCCAACTCATTCTCATCCATATTCACAACCACTATCTTATTTACTTGTTTTATTTATGTTCCTAGTTTTAACACCAACTTTTAGTGCCGATTTGTTACTTGTTTCACTTGTGTTTTAAGACTTGAACTTTGAAAGTACAATCAATCCTCGTGGGACGATCTCTTACTTATATCCACTCTATTACTTGTATGCGACGTGTATACTTGCACTAAATTTGCGAATACCACACTATTTTACACGCAAACAAAGTGGTGCTATTGAAGTAGTCGTCGTAATGAAGATGGAGTCTAGTATGGACTTTGTTGCCATGAGCCCATACTTTGACTACACGCGATACTTCAAAATAAAAATAAATAAATAATGTAAGCAAAAAGTGCAGACTATGTGACTTAAATAAATTATTTAAGCAAAAATGCAAAACTTACCGGTCAATGAGTATAGAATGCGCAGATGATCCGCCAAGTCGCTGAAAAGAGAGGTGAGGCTCCTCCTCGGGCTCCTCCCGAGGCTCCTCCCGATCTTCTTGAGGCACCTCGCGATACTCGGACATAGATCGGTTCGAGTAATAAGCATCGACTGGCCTTCTTCTTGATACTCGGGAGGTGGGGATGGTAATGAAGAGGTTGAGGATCGTCTTCGGGGATACTGTGGATGATATCGAGGAGTAGTGTGAATGATACCGAGAAACCGCCTCCTCTATGCCAATCCTCCCACTGCGTCTCACTGCAAGTAATCCCCGAGATAAAAGCTCCAGTGGGCCGACATCGAGTGCTCGGGCTCATCTACTCATATCACCGATCGGTGTGCTCGCTCTCTGCTCTCATGTTGAAGCATGGAGTGATTATGCCTCCGAGTCCTCGTGACTCGGAGCGATGATGACTCCTATCTCTCTCTCGATCGGAGAGACCTCACGCGTCCTCTCTACGCCTACCTGACAGGACACCGCAAGCGAAGAAAAAAAAATTAGAAAAAAAAATTGCTCATCGTATTTACATCAAAACAGTGTGTATATACGATGCTTACTTTTTCTTCGTCGATATAGGTCTGTTTGGCGTATTTACGAGTGGATGAATTTACGCTAATCGTATATACGCTCATAATAGGGGTATATACGGTGAGTAAAATTTTGCTCGTCGTATATAGAAATTTGTGGTGGGTATATACGATTGGTTGATTTACCGATCGTATATACGCCGGTTTGGCGTATATGCGAGTGAAGGTGGTCAAACGTAGGTATGACCAATTGTGTGAAGAAATGGTGATTTTGTAAAGAGTCAGGGGTATTTTGGTATTTTCACACGGTGGGTGGGGGTGTTAGGGGAATGGGTGGGGGTCCAAAAGAAAAAACCCCTCCAACAATATCAAGCAACACTAGAGGTTCCAACTGAGGTGGAATAGCAATATGTAAATTAAAAATGTTATCTCGACCACAAGCCATGTTTTAATATGCATCAGTTTTTTTTTTTTTGAATCAAAATATGTATCAGTTCGGTACAAGTTTTTTATTGTATTTTTTGGATCAGGATTATTTTGTTGTATTTACTCGTTATACTTATCTGTTTTCTCTGCAGAAAAAAGAAACAATAAAAAGGGTTTTGCAACACCCAAATAAGAGAAGGCGAATGAGGGAAAAATAAAAAGGTCGACCACAGTGGGAGTCGAACCCACGACCTTCTGATCCGAAGTCAGACGCGCTAATCCACTGCGCTATGCGGTCGTTTGATGTTAGTTGTATCTCCAAGTTTCTCTAATCGTAAACTTTTGTGCTGGGGTGGGGGTGGCGGTGCTATTTCAGATATCGCACAAATATAAAAACTCATTGTCATCCTTTTGTTTTTTTCCCGTACTTTTTTTGGTAATATGTTTTTTTTTTCCTGTACTTTTCATCGGTGAATATATATGGAGTAGTAAGCTTTTGAAAATATTTATTGTTTTTTTTAAGCAAAAATATTTATTGTTTTATGTGTATGAAGTATTACTTTATATATATATATATATATATATATATATATATATATATATATATATATATATATATATATAAACTTAGTTTTTAGATAAGCGATGATTCATATGAAAGAAAGCGCGAGTGTGCAGGCCTTTTACCTTTACAACAAAGGGGAGGCGCTGGGCTCTAATAAGTCAATAAGTGCAGCCCGCCGAAAAGCTTCTTTGAGTGCAGACCACAAGTGTACGTATGGTTTACATCAAGTAGTAAAAAGATTGAGTCCACGGGGACTATGATTTTTGAGCATCAACTAATTATAATCTAAATCTAAATTAAGAATGAACAAATTTGATTAATTTGAAGAGAAATTGTAATAACAAATTAGTGAAAAATCAATTAGAACGTGAAATTGCAAGAAAATAGGGTTTGTTGTTGTAAGATAAAAGGGCTCCTAGGATTGATATCTCCACAAGGATTATTTACGATTGCAAATTGATTTTCCTTTTATTAAATTTGATCCTCTTTTAAGGTGAATTGATCCTAAGAAAATTAATATTCTCTCTCAAGTAACAAAATTTGTGTGTAATTAAAACAATCCCTAATTTCGTGGTAATTGAATTCAAACTAAACCCATTAAGCTCTATGATAATCATTGGTTCCTCGAAAGACTAAACCTATTTTCGTGATTTAGGTCTCAAGTTCAATCCTTATAGATCCAACAATTAGGTTCACCTTTTAGTTCTTCCCTAATCATTTATGAAATGCAAACAATTGACCAACAAATCCACATGTATAAAACACAATAAGGATAGAATCAAAGCAAGATCGAATCATTAAAAGGGGAAAATAGATCAATTCAATTTCATAAACATACCAAGAGATGTATCCAATCCTAGAAAAAGAGAACTACTTAGACATATGAAAGTAATAATCCACGAAAAAGTTAAGAAACATTCAAGCCATAATTATGGAGAAGGAATAAGATGAAGATCATTGTCTCTAAGCTCCTCCACAAACATCAAGTTCAGAACCCTAGACAAGTCTTTCTAATTTCTATTTATACTTAGGCTAAAAAATGGGCCAAAACTTTCCAAAAACTAAGTTAAAAATAGCTAAAAACGCAACAACAATTGCGAAACACAGGTGTGGCGAGAGACACACCCAGGTGGTGTTTCACTGTTTCGCGACAACACTTAGAAATACAATCAGGAAGCTACGATCCACACCCGTGGTAGCCACCATACCCTGGTGGTTTTTCGATTTGTTTCTCTCTTTTTTTATCCAATTTCTTTCAAAATGGTTCCTAGCTTCTTATCTACTCATCCAAGCCACTTTCCAACACTAAAATGCTCATTTCCTACAAAACACAATATATCAAATGCAATTATCCAAATCCACATAAAAATTAAACAAAACTAAAGAGCTCATGAAATTAAACTAAAACTGCATGCATAAAACAATGAAAACATGATGCAAATATGAACATCATTTATCATGACACCATTCTCACGCTTCCAGGTTGAATTCTCAAGAATCATAGAAATACAAGATTTAATTTCAAGCCAAATAGAAGAGGAGACATGATAATTCATCGGCTTATTATTTTTATAGGCTCGTGCCTTCAAAAGAAGAGCCCATTGTAAGTTGGTAGAGATGAAATTCCACCCAAACTTTAACATATCAGCCCTATTAATAGATAATAACGAATCATTTCAGGAGGGTAACTTAGTCTTAAGTCTATTTGCAATAGGTAATAAATGAATTCTTCGAAACTTTCCTTTGAATAAAAGGGTACCAAGATAATTAAAAGGGATAAAACTCTTAGAAAACCCAAGCAAATATGAGATGACAGTGATACGTGAGGGGGGATATGCTGATAGTGAAGAATTTATATTTCTCTTTACTAATAACCTGGCCAGAGACTTGCTCATAAGATGAAAAGAGACCCAACAAACCAGAAAGAAACTTTTTAGTAGCTCTACAAAAAATCATAATCATCAGTATATAAAACATGACTTGGCATACGAAACATCTGGGGCCTATCATAACCTGAAGCTTACCATCTTCAGCAAGCTTAGAAATGCCTCTACTAAGAACGTCTTCCGCTAGATAGAAGAGAAGAGGGGATAAAGGATCAACATGTGTAACGCTCTTCTTGCAGCGAATGAAACCAACAACAGAGAAATTAATAGAAAGATAGAGCTTAGTCGAGTGAGGAATAATATTCACCCAAGAAATTTTTTTTCCATTGAAACCCAAAGCAGCCAGAACTTGAAGTAAAATGTTTCAATCTATTGTATCAAAAGTTTTTTTGATGTCAGTTTTCAATGCTGCTTGACCGCCAAAAGTTTTTTTTTGAAGCAAATTAATATATTCAATAGTAGTGCAAATACACTTAGAAATATTTCTACCTTTCACAAATCCCCTCCAATTATCAAGATATAATAGTAGGAGTCATTAGAGCAAGTTGGTCCGCAATAACTTTAGTAATAATTTTATATTTAAAATTAGCTAGAACTATAGGTCCATAATGCTCAATTCTATCAGCTTCATCTACTTTTGGCAAGACCAATTTAAGTTGAACCATAGAATTACAATAACCAGAACAAAAAGCCCAAATATTTGTCATTTTCTAGATATTTGTAAATTAAATATTATTTACAATGAAATAATAAAAAGTGAGACTAAAATAAAAATACAAACCAATGTCCAATTTAAATATGTTTTAATAGCGATTGTTGCAAAATACCAAAATAAAAGTCATAATGAAAAAAGTGCTAAAATTAAATTAATAATACAATAATTAATAAATACACTAATTAAAAAAAATAAAATATTTTTTAAAAACAAAAACAGTAAAATACAACAAAAAAAGAAAGAAAAAAGGAAGAAGGTCGGAGAGAGTACACCGTTGAAGCACATTACTAGAAGTATATATAATCATAATATATATATATATATATATATATATATATATATATATATATATATATATTATATATATTATTTATTATTATTATTACCCATCCATTAAAATGTATTATTTTTTTGACCAAACAAAATGTATTAACTAGGTAATAAAATTTATTTCATTTAAAAAAAATTAATAGGAAAAAATACTCTGTCTCTAAACCCAAAAAAAAATTACCTTTTATATAAAATCTAACCATAGTTAGTCTCAACCTCCATTATTAAAAGGAAAAAAAATCATTTAATTAGGTAGAATTATAATCCTGATTTTTTCATTTTTAATTTCTCTTTTTATATTAGTTTTCTCTTTTTGTTTTATTATACATTGTCCGCGGCTACTCATATTTTTTTCCCTCTTAATTTTCACTTTCCATTTGCATCTCTTTCTCTCTACACGTTTTCACAAAAAATCCGTATCCTTTAAACACACAAAATATCCCATAGAAACAATTTACTTTACTAAATTACTCATTTTACTTCATTGAAGCGGTGTAAGTGCAACATATCGTTTCACAAACACGACGACGCCTTTGATAGATATAGCTGTCTAAACATACATGGTAATATTAATAAAAAATTTAATTTGAACATATTCCTTAAACGCATACAAAAATAAATAAAATGTTAAAAAAGTTCACTTTTCGTACAAAAAAAAATTCGTCAATTAAAAACTGCAATCCACTCATATTTAATAATATAATAAATAATTATGTGCATTTAATATTTTTACTAGATATGTCATTCAATACATTTAATATTATTTTTATCGTGTCAAAAAATAATATATTTTTAGGTTTAACAAAATATTATATTTATTATTTATTATTATTCGAAATATATGAAGTGAATGTGAATGAGAAACAGTATAAAAACCTCTCAACATCTTTGGCCAAACATGCACCACCGCACGGAGTAAGCTTTGAAACTCTGATCGGAGCCTCAACGTTCGGAGCCACCACCGGTTTCCGAATCATACAGAAAACGCAACGAGGTTCCTCGTCACAATTTTCTTCTATCTTAAGGTGCGTCTTTATCTGATTCACCCTTAGCTTCCTCTTTATTTGTATCAATGTGCATTTGGATTTTCTGATTGTACTTTTGATTTCAGTTATTGTAAAATGTAGTGATAGTAGTTGATTTCATGTTTCTGTTTCAAAATGTTAAAATGATGAAGGGACTTTGTTTCGTTTTGTACGATTTATTTATTTATTTATTATTTATTTTGTTTGTTGTAAGTTATAACCGAACCACCACCAATGCGGTTTGCGACAACCGCAACGAAGCGGCGTTTGCAACCACATTACTCTGGAAAATTCTAAACCTTGAATTTCACATGGTAAATAAAAGTCTTAAGATTTTTGGATTTGGTTATTTTGATTTTTTATCGTTTCTTCTTTGTGGTTGTTGTTTATTCACCTGAAGGGCTGCATGAGCGTTAATTTGTTTCTTGAAACTCTTGCATTTTTTGTTTTTTTATTTTTCCCCTCTTTTATTGTTCGTTGTTGAGGTTTATTAATTTTGTTCATTTGGAGAGTTGCTTGAGCATGAATTTACTTATAGCACAGGTAAATAGAATCATGATTTGTTTTTGAAGTTTTACCCTAATTTTGAAATAAGTGATTGAAACTGTTTTTTGAATTTGTATGTTTTGAAATTATTCATGGTTCTTGTTGCTGTTTGCAATTATTTTTAATCAGCCAGGGTTTGGTTGTCCCCTGGATTGTGGTTGGGGAAGGTGGTATGCAACTGGAAATGTGAAATTGTGTTGGAAACCTAATATCATGATTTCGTTATGCTTACTTTGGAAATTTGGTATTCTTAATGCGTACATTGAATTTGTAGTTACTTGATTATTGATTATCTAGGCAAGACATGGAGAATTGATTGATTGAAACAAGCACTATACAGAATCCCTTAACCATTGTTTCTGTTATTTTGTTAAGATTTTGTTATACCATTATCATTTTGTTTTTTATTTCCATCGATGCTAATGTAGGTTTGTCATTTTGAATTGTTTGTAGGCTTTCAAGCTTCTGTAGTTAAAAGAAGCATCTTAATTGCGCACAGTCGGCGGGTTTTCTGTGTGGGTATTTATTCTCCGGTCCTCACTCCTCGGTGATATTTCCTTGGTGTTATGCTTCTAAGGAAGAAATAAAGAAGAGTAATTATCAGCCATTTGGAGAAACAAATCAGCTAGTCATGGAATGTAATAAAGATACTGCGTTAAGGGTTAAAGAGGCTGCAGAGAAGAATCTTTTACAGAAGGAACATGGTGGTGCAAAAATACTTGCATTGAAGGCTCAAGCCTTGTATCCTGATCTTGATGGCCTCGCTCAATTGCTGGAAACCATTGACGTGCATATCTCTGCTGAAAGAAGAGTTGGTGGAGAAATAGATTGGTATAGTGTCCTTGGTGCACCGCCCTTTGCTGATGACGAAACAATTCGGAAATGTTATAGGAAAATGGCTCTTACTCTGCACCCTGATAAAAATAAGTCAGTGGGTGCCGATGGGGCATTTAATCTTGTCTCACAGGCTTGGAGCTTGTTATCTGATAAAGCCAAGAGACCCACCTATGATCAAAAGTACCGCTTGTTTAATGGGATTTCTGGTCGGAGACCTTCTGTGCCTCCTAATCAGAATGGTTTCTCTAATACTGCTAGCCGGAAACCTCCTGTGCCTCCTAGTCAGAATGGTTTCTCTAATACTGCTAGCTGGAAACCTCCTGTGCCTCCTACTAAGAATGGCTTCTCTAATACTGCTAACCGGAAGGATAGCAATCACAGGAGTGCTGCTCATCCAAATCCTACTCCAAGACCACCTTTGGACTCGACACCGACATTTTGGACTGTGTGCACTAATTGCAGGACACATTTTGAGTATCTTTCTGTTTATTACAAGCGCCATCTTGTCTGCACCAACTGCAGTAAGCCATTTGTTGCTTGTGAGGTACCACGCCCACCTGTATACACAAAAGTTTCATCCACAACAGGAGTCTCTCAGGTGAAGCAACATAACTTCAACTCAACCGGAGTGATAAGAAACTGTCATGTTTCAAGTAGGACCCCAATGTCTGCTGTCAACTCGTCGCTTGGGTCGGGTCCTTTCTCTACGGCTGGTGGCATTTCCAGTGTACAGACATCAGTGTCTACTGCTACTGCTGGAGTTCCTGGTGTTTTCAAGATGCCATCTGAGAATTTGAAGAGAAGGCGTGAAGATTCAACACCTGGAGTTCCTGCTGTTGACAAAACTGCTACTGCTGGAGTTCCTGGTGTTTTCAGGATGCCATCTGAGAATTTGAAGAGAAGGCGTGAAGATTCAACACCTGGAGTTCCTGCTGTTGACAAAACTGTTGCTGGAAATTTTAGACGTAGTGGTATTAAGGAGATATCTCAGATGCAAATGAGAAGCATTTTGATGGAAAAGGCTCGTAAGGAGATTCTCAAAAAGCTCGATGAATGGAATGCCGCTCGCGAAGCAAAGAATTTGAACAAGGCAAAGAAAACACAAACAGAAGTCAAAATGAAGGACAGAGAAAAGGCTATGAATGGTGTGAAGCCTGGTCCAGAAGGATGTGATGGATCTGAGACCATCAACAAAGAATGTATCCCTACTGATTCAGAAGTGCCTTCTCAACTCATGAGTGTTCCAGACCCAGATTTCCATGATTTTGATGGGGACCGCGTTGAGAACACTTTCGGAGAGAATCAGGTGTGGGCTGTATATGATGATGACGATGGCATGCCACGCTACTATGCCTTGATCCACTCCGTGATCTCAAAGAGTCCTTTCAGAATAAAGATTAGCTGGCTGAGCTCTAAAACCAATGATGAATTTGCCCCTATAAGCTGGATCACTTCTGGCTTCCCAAAGACCACTGGGGATTTACGAATGGGCAAGCGGGATATCTATAGCACTCTGAATTCTTTCTCGCACAGGGTCAAGTGGACAAAAGGATCAAGAGGACTTATCCATATATATCCGAAGAAAGGCGATATTTGGGCTCTGTATCGGAATTGGTCCCCCAAGTGGAATGAACTCACTAAAGATGAAGTCATACATAAATATGACATGGTGGAAGTGCTTGAAGACTATAATGAAGAGCATGGTGTCAATGTTGCTCCACTTGTCAAGGCTCCAGGTTTCAAGACAGTATTCCGCCAGAATACTGATCCAAGAAAAATAAGGAATATACCTAGGGCTGAGATGTTTCGTTTTTCACACCAAGTACCTTCATACTTGCTTACTGGAGAGGAAGGTCCAAATGCACCTAAAGGTTTCTTGGAGCTTGATCCTGCTTCTACACCTATGGAACTTCTTCAGGTACTCACTGAAGCTCAAGTGCAAGAAATGGAAATGGAAATGGCAGTTGAAAATTCTTTAACTAAGAAAGGAGATTCTGTTGAAGATGTCTCAAGAAAGGTGGTGGGTGAAGCGTCGGAAGAGAAGGAAAAAAGGCCCCCGATTCTTCATGTATATAAACGGAAGCGTCTAAGGGAAAAGAGCACACTGTGAAGTGGCAAGTTAGTAACTGTGAATAACTGAATTACATTGTTGAGATTTTGTGTTTCATTTAGCCAGAGTTAGCATATTTCTATAGTCAACAAATCCATAGATTATAATCACCAATTCAAACTAAGGTAGAGTAGTTTTTATTGTTATTGCTGTATATTGGCAGCCCTACAGTTTTGCACTTAGTGATTGTATTGGTAGGGCTTATTCCAATGACTATTTGAAATGCCAATATACGCGAGTTACTAGCTTCTTTGAGTCAATAAAAATCAGCATAATTCTGTTATTCGACTGGATACATTTGAAATCTTACACAAGAATTTTCTACGTAGTTTTAATAAATTCAGTTGAGGTTAAGATTCTGTGAAAACTGAACGTTTTTGGGTAACTGTTACCCTCTCGGCACCAGCTCATTTCCAAGTTGTTTTTACGCAGGCAATTTGCCAGATAAAACAAGGATATCTTGACAGATAATTTTTTTTACTTAAAGTGGTTATTTAGTTTATTTTATTGAATTATTCACAGTCTATTTGGATTTAAAGAATTTTCAAGTAAATCCCTATAATTTAAAACTTCATAATTGTTTTTTTGTTTCATATTTTCAAAATCTTTTGCATAAGTTTTGAGTAATTAAGATTATTAACTTTGTTGACTTATTTGATAAATTAAGTTAGATTTGATGTTGAAGATTTAAATATCCGCAAAGCAAAAAAAAAGTTTAGACATAAACTCTGAGAAGTTGTTTAAAGGTAGTGTCAAATTATTGCAAAAAATGGATTTTTGTTTTTTACTTGCTGATCAAGTTCAAATTGCAATAAGCTAGTGTCAAATTACAAAATGGATTTCTCTTTTTTACTTTTTATACCAGAGGAGCATGTATATTATTTTGTGAATACAATATGAGAAAGAAAAAAAAGGAAAACTTCAGAGCACCTAAGTGCCTGTGGCATCCCCACCCACCCCACGCAATTGTTCCAAGAGGCCAGGTGGCAGAGAAGACCATGTAGTCACATTCATAGAGGAAGAGATCTCATACTTTGCTAACCGACCTGCACCACGATTAGCTTGTTGAAAACCATGATGCTGGGTCAAATTTGGAGCATGATCAAGGAAGCTAGTGATCCTCAATAGAGAACAATAACTAAAAGTGAGTAAGTGACATACCATTAAGATCACCATCTTTTTAGCTTTTGTTCTCTATTAAGATCACCAATATCCTTCAACCAAAATTGTATAGCCTGTTGCTTCCAAAATAACACATCCTTCATAATAAGATTGCTCAGCTTCCTAGCATACTTGATTGTGATATTTAGTTTCTACGCGGTTCCATTTCTTCATGTGTTTTTATATGTGATCCCTTCATTACCTTTTCATGAGTTCCGAATCCACAAACCGATTATTGTAGAACAAATCGCGTATATTAAACACCTAATATTTTCTCCAGACTCTAAACTACCAAAAAAAGACACACTAAACCAATGCATAACAAAAGAAATTTCTTAGTTGTTGAACCTAATCATTTGTTATCAAATAAAAAATTTCAATAAAATATTTCCGCCTAGATGGAGTTGGCGCCTAAACTTTAGTAGCCAACATTGCTTGTATTGAATTTAGCATTAATAGTATAAAGATAAAGATAAAGATAAAGATAAAGTGGTTGCCTCAGTCCAAAAAAAAAAAGTAAAGTGGCATCAGGCATGTAAAGCACAGCGAGAATTGAAACTGAAAATTAGTGGGGGTGGGGGAAATGTTAGTTTCAGGAGACTTGAACCCGAGACTCCTTCTTCAGACATATCATACTACAGACTCTTCACATCCCTTACCACCAATCGCCAATTGAAATTAACAAATATTTATTTATTTAGCTTTTAAAAAATGTAAAATTATAAAATTACACTATTACCTATCATTAAAAGTTGTATTGAAAAAGAGAGAGTATGATTTTTTTTTCCAAATAAAAAAGTGTTGGCTTGCGCGTGTGTGTTTATTGTGATATTTATTAAAAGTGGTTAGCTGTATTTATTCCTTTAAAAGTTTAAATAGATTATAAATTATAAGTCATAAACATTCAATTACTCTGTCAACAATTTTCTCTATTTTATTAATCTATTAAAAAAAATTATTACTATATATTATATAATATGTTACTTTTTATTACGAGTATATTACTTATTACTTTTATTTATTATTTGTACCTTATGAGTTATGGCTCAGTTTGACAAAAAAAGAGCAGATAGCGGATAAATTATTTTATAGCAGATGAACTTATAGTAGATAACTCATAGTGGACAAGCTAGCTAATCTAATTTAAAGTGTTTCGTAAAATTGACGATTAAACTAGCTTATAAGTACAAAATGACACAAATGGACATTTGTAATTAGTGCTAAAAGATGGGAAGAAGATTCATTTAATGGAGGATAAATGAGAAACTTAATTAAAATAATAGATAATAGATAATAAAGGTAAAAATTGGAGGAAAAAATAAAACGTTATAAGCTCAAACGCTACTTCAAGTAACATTTAAACAACGTTGTAAGCTAGTGACAAAAT
Organism: Oxytropis ochrocephala; assembly: GCA_020916435.1. Lineage (NCBI taxonomy): Eukaryota > Viridiplantae > Streptophyta > Magnoliopsida > Fabales > Fabaceae > Oxytropis > Oxytropis ochrocephala. The sequence continues at coordinate 11,379,108 of CM037089.1, read as the reverse complement.
GTTATAAAATAGTTATGCCAAACACCCAAAATGAGTTTATCTGTTATAAGCTAACATATTGGTTTTGCCAAATAAATTCATAGTATACGTGAAAAGAGAAGATCCGTAAAGCATAACTCAATAAAGAAAATTGAGAAAAAAAATGCAATTAAAGTAAACTACTAAATTGAGAAAAAAATATAACGTCATACACATGTCAATTCATTGTTGTGTGTGACTTTAATTTCTCCTTCTCCAATTCTCTTAATGATTGCATGAAGTGGCTGGTCTGATCGGAAGAGGTTGGTTTCATGAACATTTACAACAGAAACAACTTCTTTCCCATAAGAATTAGAGGATCTTTGTGTAGAAGAATAAAATCATTATGAATAATCTCATTATAATGAATTTATTATGCTGCACAAAGATCCTTCGACTTTCAAGGCAAATAAGTTGTTCAAACTTTTGGTGATAAAGTAAATGTTTCTGAAACCAACCTATTCTCAATCAGATCATTCAATTCAACAATGACTGTTTTGATCCCTTCTCCAATCATCATCATGTTGGCAAAAGGGGGTGTTTACCGTTTTGATAGTGGAGTTTGGAAAGGGGGGTATGGGATTGAGATTTGGAAGGGAGGGGAGGAGAGTGAATAGGTTTTCGTTTGTTGAAAAGGGGGAAGAGAAAAGGGAGTGTGAATTGACATTGATTTTTGGGAAAGTGGAATACGAGGAAGAAGAAAGCAGATGGATGTGCTGAATGCAGAGCGTGTTTGCAATATAAATAATGTGACATAAATGTTTCATTTATTGGGTTGCCCCAATCTTTTTGTCGTATATGCTGGTTGTTGTGGGGGTAAAATGGTAACCGCACTAGATGACACCTCATTTGTCATGTGAATTTAGCGTAATCACTTGCCACTTCTCTCATCTTTTGTCTTTTTGTGCCGCACAACAACCCTATTTTAGATTTTTTTTTATCAAATTATTTAAAGTTAAAATAATAGAGATAACACAATAAAGTTAAATCCAAAGTATTCTTTTTGATAAAAAAATACAGAGTATTATTTAACCTTGTTACGTCATCTCTATTATTTTAACTTTAAATAATTTAAAAAAATAAGAATAAGTAGTCAACAAAATTTGTGAATTTCATTTTAATATTGTTTTAAATTTTTTAATTATGTCTAAAAAATTTCTACAAGTTATGAATTAGGAAAATCATTAAATTTTATTGTTTTAAATAAAATTATTAGTTTTTTCCTTTAATAATTTTTTAATTTTTACTATTTTTATTGCACAATAAACAATAAAAAGGTGGGGTTATTCGATTTTTAACTTTGAAAACAACACTTAACTAGTAAAAAATATTATATATATATATATATATATATATATATATATATATATATATATATATATTTGAGTTATATGATACTCTCAATTTCTCAAAAAAAAATTGAGGGTCTATTTGGAGAGAGATAGACACATAATTGGTGGTAGGCCTATACAATTAAATGTTATAATAAATTTAATTTCATAGCTCACCACTAATTATGTGTCTATCTCTCTCCAAATAGAACTTTTCATTTCTTTTGAGAAATAAAGATGATCTTAACCCGTGAGTATTGGTCAAAAAAGAGAGTAATAAATGTGAGTAATTGAATGTTTGTAAATTTGTCAAAAAAAAATTAAATGTTTGTAACTTATTTGTTTCGGTCCACCGAGTGTTTTTTAGTGATTCACAATATAAGAAATAAACGTCATTTTTAAGGTATATTAAATGATCAATTCTAACTTTACCTTTATTTAAGTTGTGTGATTAAATGATGATGTCATTAATTATGTATAAATCTTCATTTATTAAAAATAATAATTTTTGAAAGAAGTTAACTTTAACTTTTTAATGTCTATATATTCCTTATTTATTATATTTTGGAACTTTTAGTCTTATATTCCGTAAACAGTAACTCAATTAAGAGAAATGAGACAAAAAAATTCAATTAAAGCAAAAATATTTTTTAGACAAAACAACAAAAGTATTTATTTTAACAAACAAAAAACAAAAACAAATTAAATTAAATTAATTAATAAGAGAAAAAACAAAAACATGAAAAGAAAAGAAAAGAAAAGAAAAGAAATCCTTGCCGTTGAAAAGAAAAGAAAAGATATCCCGTGTACCTTATCCCAAAAAATAATTTATTTGCTTCCATTGAAATCCCAATTCCCAATTCCATCAAAGCCACAGATTGAAGCCCAATCTCATCCATCCATTCATTCATTCATCACCTATGGAAAACAACCAGCAAGCCCAATCGGCGGCCTATCCAGCACCGCAAGGCACGGCGGCTCCTCCGGCGCCATTCCACCATCTCTTACAGCAACAGCAACAACAGCTTCAAATGTTCTGGACCTATCAGAGACAAGAGATCGAACATGTCAACGATTTCAAAAACCATCAACTTCCTTTAGCACGGATCAAGAAGATTATGAAAGCTGATGAAGATGTTCGTATGATCTCCGCTGAAGCACCGATCCTTTTCGCTAAAGCTTGTGAGCTTTTCATCCTTGAACTTACGATACGTTCTTGGCTTCATGCTGAGGAGAATAAGCGTCGTACTCTTCAGAAGAATGATATCGCTGCTGCTATTACGCGTACTGACATTTTCGATTTTTTGGTTGATATCGTTCCTCGTGATGAGATCAAGGATGATGCTGCTATCGTCGGCGCCACCGCGAGTGGCGTTCCTTACTATTATCCTCCGATTGGTCAGCCGGCTGGAATGATGATTGGTCGTCCTGCTGTTGATCCCGCCACCGGTGTTTATGTTCAGCCTCCTTCTCAGGCGTGGCAGTCCGTTTGGCAGACAGGTGCTGATGACGGCTCTTATGGCACCGCCGGAAGCAGTGGCCAGGGCAATCTTGATGGCCAGAGGTAATTTTTTATTTCTGTTTTTTTTTCTTGGTTGAACTGGTTGCTGTATGAGGTTAGTATTTGTCAGTGTGTGTGGGAAGAACTTTTGGAATGGTATTTGATCGATTTCATGTTGGTGAGGCTTGGCGAGTTAGGGTTTCATTGGTTTTAGTTTAGTTAATTTTAAGGGCGTGTGAAAATGATCTCTTTTTGGTATGAATAAGCATTATGCAATTATGAAGGGATATTGCATCTGTTTGTCTGTCTGGTTGTTTATATATAGAAGATGATTCATGGTTGTTGGAACATACAGAAGCATACTAGATTGTGTATAAATGTGTAGAGCTTATTCATGAGGTTTAATTACCTTACTTGACATTTCTTTGTTTGTTAACATGCATTCAATCTCAATGTATATCTCATTATATTTTTGTTTTCTTACTCTTTTAGTCCAATGCATCTCTTTTTGTCCCTTCACAAGAACCTTATTGATAAAGGATTGTTGATGTTGGCTGCTGTCTTTGCTTTTTCCATGTCACTGACTGTCAGTTGGTTCATATTTCGGTTTTTTAAAGCAAACATATTGAAGGTGTTTGATTTACAGTTGTTTTGAGGTTGTCATGCATTGTCTGTGAAAAGATTGGACAGAATTTACCAACATGGTTAGAAGGGAATTTGTGGGTGCTTGGTATTGGGAGTTTCCCATCTCAGTAAAGGGGTGCTCTCTTAATTGAGAGTATCATCTCATCTTTTCCATTTTGCTCCATCCATTGTAGTTTCTTTCTTCACTGAAATACAAATACATTCAGTTTTCTTTCATTTTGGCGTGGTTCTATTATCTGGTATTGTTAGGCCCACTATTAATGTAAGGGTAGAATGTTCTAGAAGGAAGAAAATGAGGGTATATGGAAGGGTGTAACAGTGAGAGGGGATGAGATATGTGAAGTGGAAATTGGGACTGAGGACTGAGAATTATTCTCATCTCAGTAGGGGGGTATTCCCACAGTGTGAGTATTAATTTTCATTTCTGCAAGGCAACCATTCCCAACCATTGCACTACTCACTTTTAGTACAATTCAGTTCACAGAGGAATTTCCTTCAGCGAGTCAGTGAAATGCATTTTTATTTAAAGAATCTTCCTATTTCTGTTTGGGTTCTAGTAGCTATGAAGCACCGACACAGGCACCAACACGCAGACACCGGTTTTAATTTGAAAAATACAAGTAATTGAAGTTCGTGTCGGTGTCGGGTGTCTGAACGATACGCATCGGACACTGGACACGTCTTCAATCGGAAGTGTCGGTGCTTCATAGTCTAGTAGTGTGCCTTGTCTTCGTATGATGATCAGTTCAAGAGATCTTCTGAGTTCAATATTTAATCAGAATATGATTTACTCATGATCTATAGAGAACTAAAGTATGATATTTTCCAACCATATATTGTTTAAGGAGGCATATCAAGTGAGAGCGTGAGGGGAGATAATCATAACCATACAACCATACATGGATCGTCGAGATTGATTCACATAGCCATTCATGTAAGCCTAAATGGTCAAGATTAGCTCTTCTCGGCTTGGACTCTCGCATAAACATAATATGCTCTCAATTCTTTAATATGTTTAATTTAGATTTTCAGAACTAATGTTCTATAAGATGAATGAACTAATGACCCAATGCTTTGATCAAATTGATATCAGAGTCAGACCCAAGTTCAATAACTAAGTTTCATAAGTAAGGATAATTAGATTGGATATGTTGTTCTTTCTATAGGCCTAAATCTGATAACACAATGAAAGAATGTGTCTCTTCTCTTGGTCTTTAATTATATAGATACATACAGTGATTGTTTGGTTTGTAAGCAGTTATTGAGCATATTATATGAAAAAATTGTCAATGGTGCTTATGATGCACTTTGTTTTATTGTTGTTTTTTGTGGTGGTGGTTGTTCTTGTGCGTGATTGCGTCTGACTGTTAGCATTTTCTGTTATTCCATTATATGCGCTTTAACCTGTCTAGATTTGGAGCTCCTATGGTCATCAATTATCTTATTCTAATTCCTAGGGCTTAATTGATAGATTTTTTTCAGAACACCATATAACATATCAGTCAATGCGTTTACCTGCATAATCTCGATATGTGGCTTTGATTTATATTTCTTCATTATTGTGTCTTTAATGACCTTCCTTTAATGCCATTCATCTGATGCAAAACTAGCTTTATGTTCTTCGTGAAATTCAAGCCATTGTATGGTAACTTCAGGATATTTGATTACTCATTAGCACATCTAAGTTTTTAAATGCAACTTCTCAAAACTAAAGTATGATCTTTTGCTCTGCATGAGAGTTATAAACACATGTGCTTCATCTCACACATTTAACTGTTAATACTGGCATTTGAAATGTTAATTTATACTTTTAGTAGGTGGAATTAGCTACTTATGTTATTCCATTCTGATTTGGCCATGTTAATCTTTTTGTTTATTGTTCATAGTAATAATATCTGGAAATGGTTCTGATGCCTTGTGTGGTTTCCATTTTGCTTGGCAGCTGAGTGACAACACCGCTGAAGATGGACCGTCAAGAGTTATACAGATGCTGGACTTCTGCAATGTTGCTTGGAATTTTGATTGCTTGCAATTTAGAATTGGCTTTGTTAACTAATTAAGGGATGGCATCAGGATTCTGTTAATTTTATGAACAACAGCATGATTTAACTACCTATGTACAAAAAATTTAAACTGAACAATGATCCTGCCGTGCGATTCGTGTAACATGTTTGATCATGCGCTAATAGACTGTATTTTCTCAGAAGTTTCCCATGATTCTACTTGTTTGTTTTGCTCGGTACTTCGCTCGTGGCTTGCCATTTTTTTATCAGTAGGAATAGAACTCGGTATTTCGAACAAGTTATCAGATTCGTGTCCTGTGCACCAATCCCTGCAATGTAGCAACCAACCTCTTTCACATTTTTAAATATCTGAGCACCTACCTGTCGATGGCTTTGGAGCTTGGCGTACTTCTAATCTCCTATTAAATGCTTTTCTCAGTCCCCAATATCAATATTTCAAAGGTAAAATATGACGATCAATGAAGACATTTTTCTTACCAATTATCAATAGTATTCAATATATACTCTCCTCATATGTAAAACATGCACAATGATCCTTTGATACTATGAGCATGTTTGGATTGACTTATTTGGGCTTATCTACTGGCATAAATATTTGTGAGACTGTTTGGGAGAGCTTATGACATGTTCATAAGGTGTGTTTTCAGCTTATTTCCATAAGTTTCAAATGATAGCTTATGAAATCAGCTTATGGCTTATAAAAAAATAGTTTAACATTATTTTATATTCGAAACAATAAATTTAATAAATTTACATAGTACTTAACAAATTTTAAAAAACATCACAATATTTTATATTCGATAGCAATATTTAATAATTTATAGTGTATTTTAAGTATCTTCTTAAATCATAATTAATAAGTAACATTATAGTTTTCCAATTTAAATATTTAGCGATAAATTTAATAGTTAATACAACAAATAAGAAAATAAATAAGTAAATGGATAAAATAATATTTAATAATAATATTTGGTTGCTTAATAAAATGACAGATTTACTTAATGATTAATGAGAGTAAATGAATATTGAAACCCAAAAGTTAAATTAAATTTAAAATTTAAAATACAATTATATGCTTCCTTAAAACGAACAAAGACGAGTTTTGCCGCCATTGTGGTTATACAAAAAACAATCAAACAAACAAACACACTCACACACGCGTGCACACACAGACACACACGACATAACTTTTATTTAGTAGTTAATATTTAAAAATATGTATTGAAATTTCATTCAAAGAATACTCACACACATCCACACAATTTCCCCAAGTGGATTTGGTAGAAATAACTAAACTAAAACCTGAATTGATTCAACTTGAAAACTAGAAACAACCAAGATAATTTAAGAAAGCATATGGATCCAAACCAGTAACAAGTGATATTCTATATATATGTGTTGATTTATCCAATCTACATAGTACACCAAAAAAAATTCACAACTATTGAGAATCCATGATACCAACCAAGCTAATTGCTTATCAGTTCACACATCAAATTTGCCTAAGAAGAAGCAGTTGAAGTATCAAAGGATGTCTTTCTGACTAAAAGGCAAGTGATTCTTGAAGGATTGGAATTACTAGTGTTGTCAACACTACATACCACAAAGTCGGGGCGATGAAGCGCGAGATGCAACTTATCTTTTCCCACTACATAGGCTGAAGCATCAAGTAGAACATGCCAACAATTTCTATGAGCTTCTGAGATCCAATGCATTGTTCCACTTGCATCTGCTGGATAAGAGAACAATCCTTTTGAACTAACTTTACATCTTCTCCTAAAGTTTTGGCTCAATTGAGAACCTCTAATCCTCAAGTCTAACCAAGTCTTTGGTGCTTGGATCACTTTTGATTCTTTAAAAGAAGCAAATTCTCTTATATAATCTTCTTCTTGATCAAGAATAGTCATGTAGTAATTTCCCTTAACAAAAGGGTAACTCTCTCCTACTAACATCATAGCATCCTTGTAGCTTGGAGTAAAGAGAACGAGATACTCATCATCATTCAATCCATAATGTTTTAAAACCTTGTTTCGAGCTTGGATTTCCGGGATCGAGATGAAACTTCCAAGAAATGAGGATTTCTTGTTGAGAATGTCTAGTAATCTTGATGGCTCTAACTGGATCTTGGCTCGATCCGATTCGGGTAGACTATTTCCGAATAAATATGCAGAAGAAGAGTCTCTAGGACTAGGAGTTGTTCCTCTTGGTGACTTTCCTCTATCATCTAGCATGTGTAAATCTGAAGGCTCCTCATTGATAATAAGACTAGACATGTCTATACCATTTCCATCTCCTTCAATCAACCCTGCATATTCTGGATACTTTGCTAGAACATATTGTTCAACATATTCCATTTCTTTTGGTGTGATTGGACCTGACCATCTTAGGTCTATATCGCGGATACTTGATATCGCTTCTGCTATGATGTGTGCAGGAATCAACGCATGTCGTTTCTGTTTTGGTAACAAATTCAGACAATTTATTCAAGAAGAAACAACATAAAAATACTATACAACATTTGATAAATCTCACAGACATGTTTTAAGAAAAAGATTCGCGACTGCAATCTAGGTAGCAACATCATGGTTTTTCATGTCTCTCCATAATACTACCTTTGTCCTATGGTCCTATTTATAAGAGAAAAATATAGTTTTAAGTTCATTGAATAACCGATGATGTATCTGGTCTACATAGACCAGATACATACCAGAGATACATACATCAGTTATTCAATGAACTTAAACCTGCATTTTTCTCTTATAAATAGGACCACAGATAGCATCAAGTATCACGACGCGGCCATTACCACAACCGCAATTAAAACATTGATCACAAAGTCTCTACATAACAAAAGAGTTAAATTGGGAATATCATAGTTACCTTTATGACCAAGCTGTTTGATTTACAACTCTCTGCTATTAGTTTGTGTGTTAGACATTTGGGAGTAGTATCCTTAACCTCAATTTCTACAATCTCCTCATGAGTTACCTGAAATAGATTAGAGTAGAGATTAAATTCAGAATTATTGAAGCTTTTAATTAATGTTGAAAATACCACTAACTTGTAAGAACAAAATTAAACTGAATATATAGATTTGAATAGTAACTACTTTACCTCAGATCCTCCATCTGAAATTTGATGCTCCTCCCTGTTTGTTCCCATAGTAATATTTATCTTCACCACTTACAAAAGGATACAATAGCTATTTTTTTAGTGTCTAATACCTGTGAAAAATTTAGGTAGAAAACAGAAAGAAAGATTTGGACCAAAAGAAGCAAGTTTGTGAAGCTTATTGGAAAATAAGTGAATAACAAAAGCTTTTGAATATGAGGTTGTGATGAGATGGTGAGATCTTCTTCTTGTTGCAACAATCGTGGTTTGCACAATTATTTGTTTGGACTTTTTGGTATTATTGATTTTCAAGACTCAAAAACTAAAGCTTAATTATAAATTAGAAGCTGGCATTTATTATGTTAGGAGGAGAAGCTTATTGAGGTGCAGCTTTCGAATGGTGACAGCAGACAGCATCACCATATTTGTTTATTGGCGATGCAACGTCCCTCTGTGAATTAAAAATTTTTGATGGATGGATAATGACCATTATAGAATCTTGAATCGAATGTCAACAACACCTTTGTGCTTGGCTTCATCTTCAACATAATTAGCATATATTATCTTGGCCTTTTTATTTTGTTGTTGTAATTCACTTTTTAAATTACTATAGTCTAGTGTTTACTAATCAGATTCAACTTCAAGGTCTCGAGTTCGAACATTGGATGTGGCAAAAACTCTGTTGGTAGGGAGAACCACATGGACCAGAAAAGTCGAGTATATGTGTGGCGCTTAAGTTAAAGTGTAGATTAGTCCACATAGTTTTGGTGAATCTTCGCACACCAATAACACGATAACAAAAATTTTTACTATATTCTAATTTTTGTAGGGACACTTATATAAGTATTATTAATTAAAAACTAATAATACACTAAAATAATAGTAAAAATATATTAAATTAAAAAATTAGTGTTATTTTGGATTTTATTTGTGTACGTACAAGAATTAATGTTTTCATATTTGTAACATTTGTGTATGCTTTTTGTCAAAAAATAAACAAAACTTGTGCATGCTTGCTAAGAATGAAGGACTTTTTATAGGTAAAATAATAGGAAAAGTTGAAATTAAAGAGGATTCGACATTAATGTTCCTTATTTGACCAAAATATGAGTCTTTCAAAATTATACAAAAACAATGTAAACCGGTCTTTACTTTATTGAGAGGGTTCCAGAGAGAGAATTATGCCATATAGAGATGCCTTCAAAAGAATAATGGATACAGACAAGGGCAAGGTGATCACAATAATAAAGTGTTTAATAAAATTAAACAAGCATTAACATAAAAACAAATGAAATGTGTTCCAAAGTGGAATGATATTATTGGAATTGTTGACCTTCAACTCATTGTGGGTTCGTTGAATGCACTTATTTTAATTATTCCTAAAGTTAATTATTTTTTAGTAAAATAATATTAACATTTTTCGAAGGAAGAAAACCTATACTCCCTCTGCCTTATTCTATGTTTATTGAGTAACTGATGCATCTAGTCTATATTTATTGAATAACTGATGTATCTAGTCTATATTAATAGATTAGATACGTCAGTTATTCAATGAACCTAGAAAATACATTTTCTTCCTTATATGGAGCCAAGGGAGTATTGGTTACTTGAAGGCTTTGTTGTGAAAAGGCTAGAGGACACATCTACCTTTTAAAGAAGGTTTTGTAGATTTAAAACAAGCCCCATGCGCGTGCGATTGGTACAACAAGATTGACGAGTACTTATCGAAACTTAGCTTGTTAAAAATCTTCGTGAATCCACATTATATACTATCTCTGGTTTCATTTATCAGTAAAACATGTAGTTTGTTTGTAGGTTGATTGAATAACTAATGTATCTAGTCAGTAATATAATACAGACTAGATGCATCGGTTATTTAATGAGTCTAAAAAGTATATTTTTTGCTAATAAATGAGACAAGAGGAATTATCAAATGAGACCATACAAATTCTATTGTGAAATCTTTGTATGTTGATGATCTCATCCTTGCCACAAGCAGCAATGTAAAACTTATTTAGTAGATCAAGGATGATATGATGAAAGTCTTTGAGATGATACTTATTCAGTATAGACCAGAAGCAACGACTACATGAATCTAAAAATTCAATCAAAACCAATTAATTTTGTTCAATATTTTTTTCGTATCCATACCAAACCAAACAAACCTGGCCTCTATTGGTTCATGAACCGATTCTACAACATTCAAAATCAATTTTATAAAATCAAAGACTTTTGGACCAAAAAAAAAATCAATCACCTGTGACCCAAACTATACCAATCTATTTTAAGATTTTTATTTCAAATTTTATTAGTAGTATTAACTTAAATAATGTAATGTATCTATGTGTTTTTTAAGTCATCATCATTGTTTTCCATTTTATGCTATGTATTTATTTTTGTAGTATATTAATTTTAAAAAAAAAAATCAGATTTTTAGGTCAAAAAAAATTCAGATTTTTTACATGTTTTAATTTTGGAAAGCAGCTAATTAGATTGAAACGAACCGAACCAAACTAATTCTTTTAGTTTGATTGTAATTTTTTCAAAACTGATCCAACCATTTTTATTGGTTTAGACTTTTTTTTTCCTGCATAAAACTGAACCAAACCGACCAATTACACTGCTAATGTCATACCAAGAAATTATAAAAGGATTTTGGGAGAGAACATGGTTTCTCAATGTATTTCACAACTACAAGACTAGATATCTTGTACTCCCCCTGGACCTTTTTATATAGCAAAAACATGCAATTAGCTTCATTGAACAACTGATATATCTGGTCTCTAGATGGACTAGATATATCAATTATTCAATAAACCTAAAATTAGTGACATAAACTAGACTCCATTTGTAACCTGAAATTAGGTGATTGACTGAACTTTATGCCATAATTTAAGGTCTCCTTGACAGACCCCAACAATCTTCTTGCACCTTTGAAATGAGATTCTTTTGCACAATTTTAGAATCTTGAAAGAACACTAACGACAGACTCCTTATAAGAAAAAAAACAAATGCAATTTTAGGTTTATTGACTATTCTCCCGGTCACACTAAGGTGATCAACCATAAAAATAAAAAAAACAAAAAAAGAAAACACTTATCACATGGCATATGAAATGTAAAATGGATTCCCCGTGACCACAATCATTGAGGCAGAGTAACAGCCCTCACTCATTGGTTAATGCATGTACATATTTTACTAAACCATTGTTGTGGGTCAATACTGTACAATGACTGCAGTTTTGTTTTCAAGGATTGACATAAACGCACCATGTTTCATTGTGTTAATTCCACTCAGTCAGCGATTGTAAGAGTTGTTGAATCCCTCAACATGTATGCCACCCAGAAATTTCACCCACTTGCATGATCACCACCACTATCCATCCGCTGCAAAGAAAAAACAAAAGGAACATGTTTAAATATTTACAGATTGATGACTGAAATATCTATATGATAATAGCTTTTAAACACATTGCAGACGTAAAGACCTATTTAACACCTTGGATTTCAGCTACTACTACAATTTCTTAATCCCATTTGCAGATTTTCTTTGAATTCCACCCTATCAAGGCGGCTTAGGATATTATTGCCAATAAGCCACTCTAGCAATGGGTAAAAACTAAGAGAGAGAGTCATAAACAATATGTATATTTAGAAAATTTCCAAGCTTACTTTTTTAAAAATAAAAATCATTGATTATTCACTATACAACAAACACACTGATATAAGTTAAAAATTCATAAAAAAAAAACTTTGAACTCAAGTTAATTGAAAGGTTAAAAAAACCCACTAATCTGTTATCAACATATTGGTTGTTTCAAACTAAAATATAGTTTGTTTAATTGGCTCTGTAAGCCATCCCATGAGTTAGGAGGAAACCCGATTTGCAAAAAAGGGGCTATCCTTATATGATTACAACCCGCCATTTTAGACAGGTTGGGTCGCATTAGTAAGAGGGGCTTAGCCAATTTCGTGACCCATTTATCAAACATGTTAGCCTATGATTTGACGAGTTTAAGCCAGTCCCAGAGCAGACAGGTTTTTAGCTGACAGTTTTAAAAGAAACTAGGCCAATGATCTTTAGAATGTAGAACGCACCATTCTTTTGCTAACATAGGGTTGTATCTTGATTGGCATCTCAGACTGAGTTTCAACATTTAATAACTCTTGTTTCTCTTTCTCAAATTCTTTTCTGGATTCTCTTCTGCTACCAGATTGCCAGACTCTACCGAAGTTAGGAAGCCAGTTGGCATCACATTCATTCCTCACAATCGCTCCCCTCTTTTCCATCTCCATTTCAATCTTTCTTTTTTCTGCCCAAGCAGCTCCCACCCGTTTTGGATTCAACTTTTTGGACTTCCCTGACTTGTTTGAATAGGAGACAATGTCCCCTAAAACGGGTTTAGAATGTATGTGAACTCCCTCAGTTGCTTCAAACCACGGTGGAGGTGCTCCAGAATGAACATTTCCAACATCATTTTCAGCAGGCACATAAGAGATTTTGGTGAGCATCTGTAGACCTGATAATACAGAAGAATCATTAGTAGAAAATACATCATGCACAGTAGTTCACCGCCAACTTGCGACCTTCTCTATGTTACCTATGTATGAGTGAATCATAATGCCACAGTAAAACCTTAAACCTCTTTTTTTTGTATTCATATTAGTCTTTAAATATTTTGCATATAACTACAAATGCACTAGTGCAACAAAAAAATTTACATGTCCAATTGGCACAAGTTTTCCAGCTTTATAGTAGTAATGTAAGAATTGAAGGAAAAAAAATATAATTATAGATGAACACCTTGCTGGCTGCTCTCTCCGCTTACCATTCTACCATTGCCAAGAACCTGCTACATTCATACAAAATGCAATTCGTTTATCAGTGCTAGAATTACACCTCAGACAGCTAACACAGGAAGGGAGCAACTATAATAATAGTGTTGAAAAAGAAAGAAGAGATTATAAAATGTACAAGTATGCATTGTGAGAAGCAAACTACATTCCTTAATCATCAAGACACGAAAATTTTAGATATGTTGCCAATAGCGGATGACTCTTTATGGAAGATGGTCAAATTTCCGCATATAAACATGTGATTGCAACCTATGACGCTGACATGGCAGGTGGCGCTTTATAAATTGTCTATGTTGGCTGGCACAAAACCACCATGCCATTCCATCATGGCTGCTATTTAATGACACCTAGTAACTTACGGCAAAACTTATACATTGATTTTGCAAACCAATGAAATTACTGATAGGTACCAGTAGCCATAGATAAAGTAACAGAACTGAAGATTGGTATTAATGTAAAATGAGGAACAGATTCATAGCTCAAATGAGCAGTTACAGTGATCAAATGCAGAAAATGTAAAGTAATGATAATAGGCACTTCAAGAGGCCTAACTCTCCCAAAAGACTCTAGGTCTATTCTCAATTCTTAGTTACCTTCTAATTCCCTCCGACTACTATTTATAGCACTCACTAAGGCTCACATTTTCCCTCCACTTTGCCACATAAGCAAGTGGTTACAACAAACTCTCATTTCCCTCCCCTTACATTTTATTTAATTATTTAATATCCTATCAATTACCAACCATGAATGCTGAAAGTCTGAAACTGAAAGTTAAATTCTGTTGCGAAAAAGTCAAAGTTTAAGACCCCCCCCCCCACACACACACAACTTACTGCTTGATTACAGGAGTAACCATCACTTGACAATTGCCCACCACTGCAAGGGAGAGAACGGCTTCTCCTTTCCACTGAGACACAACATAAGCACACAGAAGAAGACTCAACTTTAACAAATCCCACAGGTGAATTATAGTTGTAAAGAAAAAAAATGACATTTCCAAAACACAGGGTACACATACCTGCAAAATCCGGCAAGGCAAAAGGATTTGCACTAGAGCAAGCTTCCGAAGGTAAAGAAGAATTATCAATATCTAACAGGCCAGTATTGCCAACTCCGGACAGTCCCAAAGAGGATACGTGACACTCATTTGTATGTCTATGTAAAGGCAAAACAGCATTTGAAGGATACGATTTCAAAGAATTGGAATAAACATTTTCAAATCTATCAATATTTCCATTGTTGAGATGATTATGGATATCACTTGAAGCTCCAAAAACTGCTCCACAACTTCCCTCACTTGGCAACACAGCTTCATTTTGTAGAGCAATGCACCTCTTCTCCCACTGCACTCACAAAGAAATGACAAACGATGAATAATTACATTCTAAATCACGAGCTTAGATAATATAGGATTAATATTATTTCTTTAGCACCTTTGCAAGATCATTATCAGAAACTGTAAATGCATCCAACTGACTCATGGAGGCACCATATTTCCAGAAGAAGTGCTTCAAATTCTTCATATGGTCAACACTTGCTAGGTGATGAATTGCATTTGCACTGCCTCGAGAACCGACCAAACATCCATTACAAATTACAGTGTAGCTAAAGGAAACCTTGACTAAAAATTCTTTAAATTGAAAGCATAAATTTGATACCGGGCAAAGGAACTAGAGAGCTCGCTGATATCTTGGTCACAGAAAACACACCAGAGGCGATTGGAAGCAAGTTGGGGACTGAGTGGGATAGGATTGCTGAGGAAGAAGCGAACATCAGAGAGTTTGTTTCGGAAGCGAGAGAGGAAGGTGGAGAGGGAACTTTTGTGCTTAGGGAAGTACTTATGGCGGAGACCTTGGTCGTGATTTATATTGCAGACCTTGCAGAACTCAAACTCACTTTTTTTCTCCCTTGATCCTGTTTTAGGCTTCGTACTCCCTCTTTCGCCCTTGGATTGATCCCCCATTAACAATAAACAGATTTGCTTTCCCTATGAACTGAAATACCTTCAGGAAGTATTTTTGTCAGTCTCTTTTTCACATGAACAATAAGGTCATTTCACTGGTATGAATGGTTAAGTGAAAAGAAGAAAAAAATCTACATAATCAAGCTGTAAGTCTCAAAGTACTGTCCAATGCTTCCGATTTAAAAGCAATTAGTATTTAGTAACAGACACCAATACAAGATTTGCAGGCATATCCAAAATCTACTGTATTTTCCTGAATACCAGTAAAAGGGAGAGAGACAAAATACTGAAATCGTAGTACAGAAATAAGAAAATAACAACAATCACAGCCTCTCTTAAAAGGAGACCCCATAACATAGACCCCAGAAGAACGCAAATCAATAAAATGAAAGAAAAATCAGCACACAGAATCAAACACAGTAATAGCTTCCAATATAAGGGAAACAATCAAACAAGTTTCAAAAATAAAGAAGTGAAACCCAAAAACTGATCTGACCGAGAGAGCGGGAAGGAAGCGTCTCGAAGATGAGTGAAGAGTCCGATTATGTTCTGAGCAAGAAGACGCGACTATGATTCTGAAACAGAAATCAAGTGAACAAAGATAGAATCTATAATATCATGAAATCTATGGTGGTAACTATAACAGGATAAATGGATACTAGGGAGATTGAACTCCGATAATACCCTAACTCAAGCTAGGAAAGGTAATGGGATGAATACCCTTCGATAGTTCATGAGTTGAGAGAGAAATAAAAGAGAGTTTTTAGGGTTAAGAGATATTTGATTGATATTGATTGGTTGCTTCATTCAATACTAGGAAAGGATATAAATAGGACAAGCTAGCCACAAATGATTAGTTAGTCATTGCCAATATTCCCTAGGAATATTCTAGAGCATGGTGAGTCATTCCTAGGATCATTCTAAAGCATGGTGAGTCACACAACAAGACAAAAACATAAAAGTATTAGAAATAAACCTACTAGGTAAAAAGGCTAAATACTACTCCCTCCATCCCAAATTGTTTGTTGTTTTAGCAAAATTAATTTGTCCCAAATTGATTGTTGTTTTAGATTTCCAATGAAACTTTTAAGGTTCTTTTACACTTATACCCCTATTAATTATGACAATTTTTTATCAACAATAAAAGATTCACATTTATCTAGGTAGAGAGATAAAGGGTTAAATTGTAAATTAGACAACACTTTTTAAAGAATCTAGACTCCCAATCATTTTTCTTAAAGAATGTGCCAAAACCTTAAACTGCAAACAAAGTGGGACGGAGGGAGTAATATTTATTTACTGTGACAGTAACTCATCCTTTCAGGTGCAATTCGAGAAGAAAATGGTATTTTAACCTCTAAGCACGATTTGAAGAGTGAATCAGGCGTGCACAACTAGCAATTTGGGGATTAGGGTTCTTGAAGCAGTGTTAGCGATTTAGTGGTCGCTCTTTCTTTGGCGTTCTTGGTAATCTAATGCCTAACATTACCAAATTGTGGCCATTCATCACATACATTGTATTCTGGTTTTTTGGTTCGGAGGGAAGGGAGAAGAAGGCTACTTAACCATTTCAAAGTAAGCAATTGCAGCATTGACACAGTAATTAATGATTAACCAAGTTGTAGAAGCATACCTTTGAGACGATGTCGACAACAATGGGAGAAAGACGGTGGTGGTGATTCCGGCGTCTACAGGCGGAGGTTCGCTCTGGAAGGGTTTGCTGCGTGAGTCTTGCGACGTCTGTTGGCTGGTGGCCGCAGAGGCTTGCTCTCTCGTGAAGAAAGTTAAGTCGGTAATACTGCCTCCGTCCCATAAGGCCCCATTGCATTTTTTACGCATATTAAAATAAGTTGGTAGAGTAATTAATATGTACAATTTGTGTGTGACTATTACTAAATTATCCTTTATGTGTAGAAGCATTTAATATTAGTTTTTCACATACCAATACAATTAGAAATATTAATAAGGGATATATTTGGAAAAAGAGTAACAAATGTATCTAGATATTTTTAAAATGACTTATATTATCGGACAAATAAAAGTGTCAAATGGGGCCTTATATTTTGGGAAGGAGGGATTACCACATGCGATTTGGTTTGGTTCGATTGGCTTCCAAAAAAACCAAACCAAACCAATGCGGTTCGGATTGGTTCGATTTTTTCCTACACAAATCATAATTTAAAACTGAGTTAAAATTAAGTAAAATAAAAACGATGAACATAAATCTTTATGAAAAAATCTACTCAAGTATATGTAGTATATAAATTACTCTTTTTTAATATTTTTAAAGATAACTACAGGCTACGACCATGTTTAAAACAATTTTAATTAAATATTTTATTGTGATTTTGAATATATCATAACAATATGGACTGTTTGTAAGGAGTCAATGAATCAATTGAATTTGGGCTAGTAAGTGAGGGAGAGTTGGTTTTAGTTGGATTTGGGTTAATAAGTTAGTAAGGAAGGTTGTAAGAAAATAAGCCTTAGTGTTAATTGCAGTTTGGTTTGGTTTTGTTCCGTTGGTGGAACAAAAACAGTAGGCCGAACCAAACTGTGCGGTTGATTGAAAAAAAAAACAAATAGATTTTGCGGTTTGTGGTTTTCAGTGGGTTAGTTCGATTTACAATTTTCGATTGGTTTGATTCATTTTTTAACACTCCTAATCACTCTCTCTCTCCAATTTAGTCTTTAAACTATGATAAAAAAAATATAATAAATAGTCTCTAAACTATTCTATATCTATCAATCTAGTCCTTCAATTATTAATTAAATAGAAGAGATGATAGATAGTTCCCGGACTAAATTGGTGAATTTAAAATAGTTTAAACACTATTTATTATATATTTTTATAGTTTAGGAACTAAATTAGAAAGAGGGTGATAGTTATGAAACCAACTTGAAAGTTTACTCTAAGCTTACAAGGTGCATCTAATATGGACATTTCGTAAAAGGGTCCAAACAATAGACCTCCTCTATTAAGGCCCATGTTTTTCTCACACCCCTCCCTACTCAACGCACACCCTATAACCCTGCAAAATGACCAAAATACCAATAATGAAGAAAACGGTTTCCAACGTCCTTATTTTTCCCCCCAAATTTTAAAGGGTTCAGAGATAGGCCACCGAACTTATTTGGACGCAGATTGTCGAGGCTTATTTAATTTCACACACACCTCGTTGTGTGAATTATAGATGGTACAGATACGAGTAACCGAACAAGTTTGGATCTTAACAACCGACGAGTTAATTTTTTGAAGTTCGTAACTCCTTTAGCGAACCGGTTCAGATCTTAACAACCAAACCTGTTTAATATTTTTTGAAGTTTTAAACGTCTCAGATTCCACCGACACTTTTAATCAACGACTTACAATCAGTCAAATGTGTCAGAAAAAGGAATGGGTGTCATTCCCTTTGGAAAATTTGTCCCAACGGATAGAATTTAAATGGCTTAGATTTGTGATCTAAAATTGAAATCAACGGCTCACATTTTACCACATCTATTATAAATAGGGTTTCAGTTTTCACAACCCATTGAAATCAAGACCCTACTCTGCTTCTTCACAAATACCCCACGCCCACTCGCTGAAATGGAATGAGAGTTTTGCCCAACCCAGTACTCAAATGACAAATTTCTCAGCGTTCTTCATCACTGTGGAACTGTCACCAACAGGGAAGACGATGTTTGGTTTCAATGTCGCAATTCTATCTTATGTAGGTTGAATAAGGATATAACGTTCACCCTGCTGAAGGAAAAGGCAGAGAGGAAGGTTCGCCCAAAGGGAGAGTGGCGTAAAGACGTAAGTCGTTTACGTTACCACATGCACATGTATGGAGAGGACGGGTCTATTCATTATTCAGCTATGGAGATTCAGAGCGACAATGACGTTCGCACTATGATGGAAGCACATGCTAATGTTCCACCAGGACACCGTGTAATGAAGTTGTATTTTGAAACAATACGCACTCCGGACAATGTCATTTATCTTTTGCGACAAGGTCTTTAAATAATGGCTTAATTACAGTTTTAGTCCTCCTATTTTTGCCAACTCACGATTTTAGTCCTCCAAGAATTTTTTTCACGAATTTAGTCCTCCTATTTTCACCAACTTGCGATTTTAGTCCCCCAAGAATTATTTTCACAAATTTAGTCCCCCTATTTTCGCCAACTCACGATTTTAGTCCTCCTATTTTTTCAATTTTTAAAATCAAAGTCCCCATCTAGGAAAAATAGGGGGACTATAATCGTGAGTTGACAAAAATAGGGGGGAACTAAAATCATGAGTTGGCGAAAATATGGGGACTAAATTCGTGAAAATAATTCTTGGGGGGACTAAAACCGCAAGTTGGTGAAAATAAGAGGACTAAATTCGTGGAAAAAAGGTCTTAGAGGACTAAAATCATGAGTTGGCGAAAATAGAAGGACCAAAACTGTAATTAAACCTAAATTAATTATAATCAAGTGTTTGTTATGTTTCGTTGTTGCGTTATTTTTTTTTTATTATTTCGTTGTCTTTCGTGTTTGATGTATGCAAAACGGGATGGTGATTTGTAACTAACTCCACTCTATAAGGAGTGAGCAAAAGGAATGAAATGACAACTCATTTTCAGGGGGAAAAACCTTCTATTCTCTAAACTCTATTATATTTTCATCAGCACTGAAAGCCATTCATACATTGGATTCCCCGCCTTGAGCAAGGTACTATCGGATTACTCCCAAAACATCTAGAATGGCTTAATGAGTATGCTGTAAAAGTTCAAATCCAGTTATATCTATGAATATCCTTTCGATCGGTACAATGTATATAAAGTCAAAGCAACGAGCTGAACAAAAAACTGCCAAATAAAACAGATGAATCCAATTTTGCTAATTTTAACTAAGAATTAAACCTCAAAAGTTATCTTTTAGTAAATAAATTTGAAAAAACCATAGCTGACACTATGCAGAATTAATGGCTTCAAGTTGCCTTCGGAGATCATCAAGGTCATCAATGTCATTGTTTGGAGCTTCAGGAGTAACTATGTTCTGAAACTCATCCGCACTAGGAAGCTCGTGAGTGAGACCTTCAGGCAGGACATCTGTAATAGAGAGGATGAGAGGTTAGTAGCTTAGATCATAAACGAAAATGAACAATAGAATTAAAACAAATGGAGAACCCTTCAAGAAGAAAGGTAGATGTTTCTCCAACAGTATTGTCAATTGCCAATAAAAATAAAAACTGAGGCAAAAGACACAAGAACTGGAAAATTGATAGCTGGTAGTAATTTTTGCTTCTGCAACGAAGGTGTGATGCAAAAGGAGCAAATTGCGTGAAAACATTTGCATGACGGAGCTAGATGAAACTAAACTACCCCGCCAAGCGATCATGGATCGAAAGAAATAAGGAAACTAACATCAGCAGTTTTATAGTCAGTATCACGGATCCAAAAAACCATTTACGACATCAAGCACTGCAGTTTACTTGTAGTAAAGGACAGACCCATTGAGCTTATCAATAAGAAACTTAAGAATATAATGAAGTAAATACCTGTGCTTCTGGTAGTTGGACCATCCAGCTCACAATCATCAACGACACTGAAAATTAAACAAAAACATCGCCAATAAATGAGAAGGCTAAAATTGCAAGCAAACATAACTCTTTGATAATACACGTTCATCACATTAATGAGTATATTCGGTACATCTATAAAGCATATCACATCTTCTCTTATGTAAACACAAAAAGTACATGACCGATATGGAAGATCATTAAGCACCTTATATTCCAATCGTTATTGTCGTGAAGAGGACCCTCCTCAACTGATGGTGTTTCAGCCTCCATTTTTGCTTTTGCTGCAGCATCTCTTGCTGGCTTTGCAAGAACGTACTCTTCCTGCATAACATTTATAGTTCAATACTCAAAACAGAATGATACAAGACTTAATCATAAAATCAAATGTGTACAAAATGGGCTTGACTAAAAGTTATTTACCTGTCTTTTTAAGCAAGCTACATTTGAACATTGAGGGTTTGGCCTCATTAGCATAGTTGGGAAAAAATCCTTCAGAGAGTTATATCCCTACATAAGAGAACACGGAAACGAGGATGTCAGCATAAGGTCGTCGTATTCCTATGAATCATAATGGTCTGACCAGATCCTTCTTTGAAGAATAAATTTCTCAATTTTTTAAACAAAAAGAAAAGGAATAATTTGCAAACTCAAAGAACAAGATAATAAATGGAGCGGTGAAAAACTAGTACAATACTTACCAAATAAGGAGAGACTTGACCAAAACCCAACAAGAATTTTAGTGTGTTTTGGACAAGAAGCCCAGCAACAACCCCCTGGAAAGTTTAAACAAAAGTTTATAATTCCAAAGAACATAACTATCTATAAGTTCACACGCATTCAAAACATTAAAGAGACATTAAATAAGCCCCTAAATATGGTAAAATGTGATTTGAGTGTTTACTCAAGTCATTTTATATGCATACAAACCACCAGATTCAAGTAAAAGATGAATAGCCTCAGAGCATATTTAAATGTTAACCATATAGAGTATCAAAATTTACCATGGTGGTTGGTAAAGATGCAGCACAAACTCCTTCACGCTTGAGTGTACGTTCGTCTATCCCAGATGCTACAACCTAAGAGAACAAACATAATTGTACGCTTCACGTGTTTGTAAATACTGCATAGAAGTTATCCATTTCCCATAAGCTGGATATAGTAGTTGTATGAAACATTCCGTTACATAGTCCACTAAGTCCACATATGTATAAGATTCCGAAACTTGACAATATGCACCAGGTTAATTAAATCCAATCCTTTGAGGCAATCTAGTGTCAATTGTTATTTGTGAATAATATCCAATTTCAAATAAAGAACATACTTACAAGAGGAGGTGCACATGCAAAACAGGCAGTTTCACCAGGAATAAGTAACTGAATATGACCAGAAACTGCATCCTCAGAAACACCTGTTTGAATTTTTATTCATAAGTTTCTTCACAAGGTATATTGTTCATACATTGAGACATCTATAATTACCACGACCATTTGGTCAACACATTATGTTACAGAATGCACAACTAGGATTCTATTTGTATTTGATAAGTTAAGTAATGCACCTTGAGTTTGAACCAAATGCTCAAACATGTAATGTTAAAAATTATATGTATATGCCAGCCAAATGTACACAGATGCATAAACTTGTCAAGGTCTGGATACTTTCATAGTGGCAAAAACATCTGTCAAATACAACTTCGTTTACATTGTGAAATGCCCTTAAAGAAGCATGAGTATTCTAGTTCTTAAAGTAACATAGAATCAGAGATTATTTTTACATTACAATTTTGCACACATAATAAAGATGGTTAAGAGCCAACTCTGAGCAATTTATCTGCACTTCAAAGATGCAAAAAGAATTTTATCGCCTTCACTCAGGATACGAAATTAAGAATGCTTACCTGACTCCAACCATGTCTGGCTCAGTTCATTGCAAGCCTGAGGTGTGCATAGAAGTCGGTTATGCACAGGAATATGAGGAAAACTAAAATGAAGAAAACTGACAACTGAGTGATGTTAAATAATAATAATACCTGATTAACGGCCATTCTTGCTTCATAATTGTCTACACAGCTTAAGACAAGATCCACACCACTGCCTTGTTTATCAGGGCAAAATGACTTATTCTTTAATGAGGACATAAAGGTTTCAAAACCATTAACTGTCGTGATATTCAGTGTATAGCTCTAAAGAAAAGGAAAAAGGAATATATCAGCTGGTAAAAAAATACTAGATTAGTGATTATAACATGATATATGGAATTAGTCACAAAGGATACAAACACAAAAAAGAACTTACCTCAAGCAGAACATCAGGGTTTATATCTGAAAGAGTTTGTACAGCTGCATCTGTCTTTGTCATACCAGCCTGAAACGCCGAAAAACACTTTAGTAGGTGGGATGGGTTAAGAAAACTTCTGGAATCTTTTACATGTAAAATATATAATGTGGTCAGCACATAAGTCTAAAACAAATTTTTAATTTGCTATTTGTTAGATATATTTATATTATTAAAAGTGTATTTTAATAGCTAGTCTTTGACTTTTACTATTGACTAATTAGGAATAGTCTTAGTTGACTTTGTATAGTCAGTTATTAGCTTCTCTGTTAGTTTAGAACTAGTTTCGGTTTTTCTGTTTTCTGCACAGTTAGTCTCTCTAACTGAATTGGTTATTCTTCAACTGATTCATTGTTGTATATAATCTCAAATCAATGAAATCAATCTCAGTTTTGAGTTTTATCAATCATAAGACTATTATGTGTACAAACTACACAGAGAATATTCATGCAAAAAATTAAGTGTAGGACTTCCGCGTTAATTCAGAAGACATGATGTTTGGAAATGATAAATGTATACAACAAAAACCACCAAAGACATTTCCATTAGAGGTGAGATTGGTTTCATAGATCAAAAACAATGCCATAAAATGCTATCAAATTCGGAAGACGAGAAAATGAAGATTTGGGTAATTACTTGATCAGGACGAAAGAAGAGTCTATTCATGTTTGCAAGCTCCACTTTATCATAATCATACAACAAAAGTCGACCAATACCACATCTAGTTAGCATCTCAGCAGCTACACTTCCTACACCACCTACTCCCTGCAGTTGCATAAAATTACCAAAAGTGAGAACTTATAGCCAAAAATTGGCACAAAAAACTTTGAAGAATAAGATAGATGATTTGTAGAAAATTCTAAATTAGTCAGAACCAAATGTTTGCCTAATTTTTAAAAAGTAATGGTTCATTTTTTACGTCCATGACCAAAAAGACATATGAAGTATCTTAGATCCTTCTTTTTAACCGAGATTTAACGAAGTATCTCATCGCCACTTTCGTCAATATTAGTCAAACTTTAATGCTATACATATGAATAAAACTAGAATATCCACTAATCACACTAACAAAAGTTTGACTCAAGATACTGTAATGATATAGAGCACTCATATAACAAACTAGGATTCTGTTATTGCAAAAGCCGAAAAGGTCTTCCCCATCCATTATGTCAGTTTGGAAACAAATACAGAAACACAAAAGAATTTACAGGTCCATAGCTCCAATGACATATCATCCTACTTTCATGTCATGAAAAACCACCACCATACGTAAATAAATAAACAAGACTAGACTAATGTTAAGTCTCCCATATGAATTGCAAATTCAATGTTCTTCAGTCATAGAAATTTCTTTCTGATATTACTTTACCATTCAAGAGAAATGAGTACTAAAAGACCAAAATTGCTTGCATCGCAAATTTTAGACTAATGTTTACATGCATGTCATATCACAATTTTTTTACTACAGCAGCAAGTAAAGGTAAGAGGAGATTAGTACAGACAACTATAGCAATGGAGAAATTCCGTATCCGTTCATAATTCTCCACAATACCCATTCTCTGAAGCGCCATAAGTCGACTATAAGGGTTGCTATCTACAACCTCAGCACTCATATCCTGCTCAACACGGTGATAAGAAGACAATTCAGTAAAAAAAAAACTCCAACAACAGAAATGCATCAAAAGTCAAAACCAGACCAACACACGAACGCTCTCACCACCATGCAATTACCTTAACTTTTGAGCGTCGACCAGGTTCAACCCTAGCAAGACTAGCAACATGCTCAATGCGCAATTGAATCTATAAAACAAAAGATAGAAATCAATTCAAATCAAGCCAATGCTAAATGAACAAAATATCATCATAAACTAACGGTATAAGTTAACAAATCAATTTAACTTAATTTTTATGAAGAAGACAAGGATTAATTCTTTCAGAATAATGCACCGCAACATGAATGAGTTACTGATCCGTTATAGGATGAGACATGCAGAATTCAACAAGATGAGAATCGAAAAGAACAATCACCTTATGGAGCGAATCACGTAGAGATGGATCGTGAAGCGATTGATTGAGAGATTGAAGATCGGCTAGCAATTCATTGAGCTCGACCTCCATCTCTCAATGTATTTCTTTGGGATCTCAGAGAAAATGAATATGCAATTCGATTTATACCAAATGCTTGATTGAAATTGTAATTGAAACTTGAACCAAAGGCAACGTTTTATTCTCTCTGACTCTGGTATGTTACTTTGTAGCATTGTGGCACAGTTTCTTCACTCATGACTCAGGCATACGCCAAAATGACCCGTTTAATCCGGGTCGGGAGTCAAATGAGGATGATCCGGGCGATTGTGTTGGGGAAAGATTAGCTATAACCCCAATTTTTAGGAATACACCCCGTTTCCCCAAAAATAAATTTTATGCCCAGAAAATATCCCTAGTTCTTTGTAGGGAGGGCTGAGAATAGGTTGGGTTGAGCTAGCTCTGCATGGTCTGGGTTTAGTCTGCGTAAAAAATATAAGGTTTTAGCCTGGCCGGTGGTTTATTGTAGATCCATTTTTTAGGTCTGGTTTGGCTTTTTTGAAAGTCTGATTAGGCTTGAAAGTATGTTTAAAAGCCTATTTGACTATGTTTTTAAGAAGGCCTACAACGTTTCAATGGTGTAAGTTTTTGTAAATAGACTAACAAGCTAATAGGTTAATGATATTACTCCCTCCGGACTCATATATAAGCAACTAACACTTTTTTAGATTCATTGAAAATGTGATGTATTTGGACTTAATGTAAGCCCAGATACATTACCTTTTCAATAAATCTAAAAAGTTGTTAGTTACTTATATATGAGTCCAGAGGGAGTAAGTTTTAATTTGAGATCTAACAAATTTTTTTAGGAAAATATCTTTATATAACATCCTATTGAAATTTTACTTTATAATAATAACTTCATCTATGTCAAAAATAAATGCACGTTAGTATGTTTAAACTAACAAAAAATATTAGCAAAGTTATGACTTAACACAACGACCAAATTCAATATAAAACACTACAAAGTTATGACTTAGCAAAGTTATGACATATTTGAAAATGGTAAAAATACTACAAAATTATTTTCACTATTTTCAAATATGTTCTTACTTCTTACACCAAGAATCTAAACTTCGAATATTATTTGCTTGACTATGAGTACTTATTGAAAACTTGAAATGAAAATTTTGAAAATAAAGTGAATAGCCTCAAGCTCTCATACGTCCATCTTGATAGTACGATAGGGAAACTAACTTTTTGAATACTTTGTTGTCAATATCAACAAGGTTTTTTTTTTTTGGTACCCCCACCCTCTCCCCTTATACCCCCACCCACACTGTAATTCCCAAAATGCCCTTCAAAAAATCTGTTTTTTTAACAAAATTACACCCATCGTATATATCTTTTTTGGGGCCTATATACGATGGGTACAATTTTGACATCGTAGATATGTTCATTGGGCGTATATACGATTGATGCGTTTTAAGTCAATCGTATATACGCCTGAGGAACCTATTTACGATGCGTTAAAAATGCACATCGTATATATGCCCCAAACGAGATATATACGATGGGCTTTTTTTTGGTTAACAGTTACATTTTATTAACAGTTATAATTTACAGTCTCGTGATTTGAATAAACGCGTACATATATTGGATAAAATAAACGCGTATAATTACAAAAACGCGCTATAATCATATATAGACGTGTAATACAAAGAATGTGTGAATCTATCTACAAGCCGTCAATAGAATCATCGGCTAAATCTATATATCTAGACGCATCAGTGTGAGTGGGAGGCTGCACGGGAGGACACATAGATCGCCATATAGGGTAAAACGTCCAAGATACTGATGCAACAACCATGAAGCGGAGATCTCGTAAGTAGTGCCGTACCACCGCTGGGCAATAGGAGGCAACAGATAAGTGGGAGAGATTGAAAGATTCAACCAAAGTGTACATTTTGCTCGTTCGAATGTATATGATTTTCAACTTAGATGAATCAGATGCGTGCCTCTCAAAGGCGATAAGTGAAATTCATAGATAAAGAAAATCAACCAATGCAACATTATACCGTTGCAACCATATGCCCCATCTCGTGCAAATCAAACCACTTTGACTCGGTGACGTCCGTATGACTCAATAGTTAAAACTTTGCGAAGCTCTAACGATCGGTTCTTCCCAAACATGTCCGAATACAAGGTTTCCCTCCCTTTGTTTCTGAATCAAAGCTTGCCTAATCGAGGCCGTGAGTCCACACCCATGTCAAGTCCAACCCCGATCGCTTTAAAACCGCAGCTATTCTGAGTCACCTTCAACATCAACAATTTTTTCAACGTAGTTGCGCACGTGTGGTGGAAGAAAGCGGTAAGTGGATTTTAGTCTCACTGTATCGTGATAATACTCTAGAAGCACCACGAGATAATTTGGTTGACCATTGTGTAGGAATTTTGGAAGCCCCGGTTTTTGATCTGTTTTACCTCTCATCCACGTGCTCCCACCCGGAAGGATCACACTTAGCATCAAAAATTTCCCTTTTTTTCTTCTTTGGTGCACCTTTCGCTCGACTTTTGATTTAGGTGCAACCATAGAAGAAGTAGAAGAAAAGCTATCTCATTCAATTGCCTCTTGATAAGAAATTTCTCCTCCTCACTCACTTTATCAAATCGCCCGGATAGCATCGAATCGGTAAGAAATATCACGGTAGATGATTTATCCCGAGTGGATTTATCATCTATCGCATCCAAGCTCAAATGTTTCCAAAGATCATCAACAACATTGAGCGGAATAGAATTACCGGAAGCATGAAAAATACCTATCTCACAAGCACAAGGAAGTAGATGTGTCTTCCTTTGAATGCACGCATCGCCTTTTGTCGTATCCAACCCCGATTTCGATCTTTCAAACTCCTTAACCATGTGTCTCAAAGGCGGATAAAGAAACAAGTCCTTGAAGATTTTTAAACAAAGGGAATATTGGACTTGACTTCAATTCTGTTGATGCTTCGTTGAAAAGACCCGATAATTTGATCAAAATGTATTGCCAAAGATGTCATCAATAGATACCAAACATTTTGATAAATCACCCTTTGAAGTCTTCAACTTGTCTTTTCAAAGACCAATGCAAGGATTCCGCTCAAATAATAAACAAGTGTCAAAAAAATCGAGTAACGGATAGAAATAATAAACAAGTGTTAAAGAAATTTAATCGATTTAAAAAAATATGTCCACGTGTCAAAAAAAATCGAGTAACGGATAGAAATAATAAACAAGTGTTAAAGAAATTTAATCGACGAAAAAAAATATGTCCACGTGTCAAAAAAAATCGAGTAACGGATAGAAATAATAAACAAGTGTTAAAGAAATTTAATCGACGAAAAAAAATATGTCCACGTGTCAAAAAAAATCGAGTAACAGATAGAAATAATAAACAAGTGTTAAAGAAATTTAATCGACGAAAAAAAATATGTCCACGTGTCAAAAAAAATCAAGTAACGGATATAAATAATAAACAAGTGTCAAAGAAATTTAATCGACGAAAAAAAATATGTCCACGTGTCAAAAAAAATCAAGTAACGGATATAAATAATAAACAAGTGTCAAAGAAATTTAATCGACGAAAAAAAATATGTCCACGTGTCAAAAAAAATTGAGTAACGGATAGAAATACCTGTTGGTCGTGCAATTCCCCAAGTGTGGGATCTGGTTAGTCCATGCTGAGATAAATCGCTCCTTATGCGGTGTCAACCATGTGTCGTGCACGTATTTAATGAGAGCAGGTTTATCAGAGCAAGCAGCCTCAAAAAACTTCAGATTAGATAGATAGTGTGACTCATCAACAAAATCAATAATCCATAGCCAGAGAGATTCGACCTCCCCCGCTCATCCTTGTGAACCAACTCCTTAATCTTGGCTTTGACATTTTTGTAACATGCCAATGACACAATAAATTTGTAGCAAAGCAGGAAAGACATCAAGAATAGCGGACATACAAAGAGATCTCTGCATGCATCAAGAAAACTCGAGGATGAATAGAATGCAACTCACATATACCTCGCAAATGCTCCAATACCCAAGAAAAATTAATAGCAAGCTCCCGCCCAATATAAGCAAATGCAACGTGGAAGCTTATCTCGGTGTTTGTGACTCCCACAATCAGTAGAAGAGGCAAATTATATCTGTTGGTCTTGTAGGTTGAGTCAAGAATGAGAACTTTGGGAAACAACCCGAGCAACTTTATAGAAGTGGGATGAGCCCACATGATATCACCGACGACATCAGTTGCGGAATCTTTCTAGACCAACATAGATAATTATGGGATTCAATCAATCTCAACACCTCCCGAATGTCCGTTCTAGGACCCTCTTTGTAGAACCGGTGTGTTTGTGCCGCTGCGCTATAAACTTGACGAAGACTAGTCACATTCTCCTGGATCTAGCTTCTTCAAAGCGATAATAGTAGCTTTTGGTCCCACATCAAGATCCGCATGTTTGGTTAACTGATCCTTTTTGCGCCTTAGACGGGCGCCCAAAAAAAAAGTACCAATGGAAGTTTTGAGCAAGTCGTGCGTGTGTGTCTACCACATTTAACCGTGACACACCAACCCCACACGGCTAACGATGCAAGTAGCCTTCAATCTAAAAGGACAAATTTCTCCTCCTTCTAGAACCGAAAACCCTTGAATCATTAGTAAACTCGCCATGTTTCTCGCATGACCAAAAACAATCTTATCTCGCCTTCCCTTTCAATTTGCTTTCTCGGATCTCACTTTAATAACAACTACACCGATAGTTCTACTACAACACCGTGGCCCACTCCTCCACAAATTTTCGCGTGTAGAAAATATCTACAAAATATATAATTTACTAAGTACTTAAGTAAATTAATTCCATTTACCAAACTTGAGTAACAAAAATATACCGTATCCGTCGTGAAAGTCAATGTAGTATCAATATCAACGAGAGCCAACCGAGAGTCGGCATGATCTGCAGAGGCGGGTCAATATCTGCTCCAACAAAACAGATAGCAACTTTCGATAAAAAGCGAAAAAAATAGCCCGGTCGTATATACCTCCTCAACCATGTATATATCGATGGGTATTTTTTTCACATCGTATATATACATGGCCCGGATGTATATACGATTGGATCTTCAAAGCCCACTCGTATATAACCTATATACGATGGGTAGTCAACGAAGCATTTAATAATGCAATCGTATATATGCCTTGAAGGACATATATACGATGAGTAGTCAACGACGCATTTAATAATGCAATCGTATATATGTCTTGAAGGACATATATACGATGAGTAGTTTTCCAGGTCAGCGTTGATTAAATAATGTAATCGTATATACCTTCCATGGAGGTATATACGATGCGTTAACTTGTGGGTCCCGGTCAGAGTGAAATTAATGAAAGTCAAAATTGGAATTATGGCAGGGGTAAAATTGGAATAACAGTAATGGGTGGGGGTGGGAGGGGATGGGGTGGGGGTATTAAAAAAAAACCCTATCAACAATGTGGGAAAAAAATAGGACTATATGTAGTAGGGGTGATTAGGGCTAAACCCAATCCAAATATTATCTTGTTATTGTCCAATTTAACTCTCATTATATTGGGTATGTTCGTGAATAGCTATGAAGCCCGGATACGAGATACGATACGGGATACGATACGACACGATACGTGGATACGAGAAAATTTTGAAAATCAAGATACAATACGACATGGATACTTCAATAAAAAATTAAATTAAAATTTAAAAATATAAAAAACATAAGGATACTTGTGATCAAAATAAGTAAGCATAATACCAACATGAGTTGGTCCGAGTGGTAATTGGACTCAGATCCCACCCCAAGGTCTCGGGTTCAAATATTGGATGTGACAAAAACTTTATTGGGAGGAGAGAACCACACAGGCCGGTAAAGTCGAGTACTCGTGGTCAGCTAGGTTCCCCGGTGTAGATTAGTCATCGGCAAAGCAGTTGAAACTGGGCACCAATGACGAATATTAGTATGCACATAAACCAAATCTTGTGCCCTTTTTGGATCCATTTTATTTCTCTTCAAAGAATAGATAAAAGAGTAAGTATCTGGTCGTTTTTTGATTTAATATAAGTTCTAGTATACTCTCCGGATACGTATCCGTATGTATCCGGTAAGTATCCGATAAGTATCTGGTCTCATTTTGATTTAAAAATAAACATAAATTTCAGGATACTTCCAGGATACGTATCCGGAAGTATCCGGAGATATCGACACGATGTCGATTTCGGATACGTATTGGATCTGGTGACGTTCTTTTATTTTTGGAAAGATCGATTTCATAGGTGAATAGGAATGAGTGACGGCCTAAATATTTGAGCCAATCAAAATTTTGGGATGACTTGCAGATATGTATAACTTGCCCCCTACTCGTACTTTTGTTAATTTTATATGACTTTTATGAAACTTCTATAAATAAATTGTTCAAGATAGAATTCATGTTACTTTAATTAATAATTTTAGAAAAATTTGTAAATGCTCTTACAGCGTAGAGGTATTCTCTCAATACTCAATAGACTAGGGCATCATTTTCTCTCCCTAAACTTTTTATTATAAAAAAGTAGTTTCTCTTAAAATATACATTATAAACTATATAGTGTTTTTATTTATTTTTTACTTTTATGGAGCTTAAATTTTTTGTAAATCAGATCATTAATCAATCTATCAAGTCAAAATTGAGTTTAAAATTTGTTAGGAAAAAATTTCAAGTGAAAATTGTGCTAATATAATTCAATTTTGTTGGGCCAATAGTAGTATGAAAACCATCGAGCCCAGATGTAAAGACCCAAAATCTAATGAAAGAAGGATTTTTTTGAACAAAAAAAAAATGAAAGAAGGATAAATCCATTTTGAAAAAATAATTGAAAACAGATTTACCTATTTAATAGAAAAATCTGTTTTTCAAAATAAAATAGATAAATCTGTTAAAAAATTATAATTAATTTTAAAACAATAAATAAAATAGATGTGGATATCAGTGATATTTTGGTTATGTTTAGTGTGTAGATATTCGTTACAGGTGACGATGTTGTACGTCAGATAGATAATCTAGGTTAAAAAATTGGTTTTCGAGCAACCTACTCTTGATCCGAAACCACAACAATTAATTCCAAAAAAAATCAGGAACCGTGACTCCTGATGAAGAGACTTCTATCGAGATTGCGGGGCTCAAAATCCCAAACTCCATCGTTTACTATTTTTTATTAATTTTTCATAATATCCAAAAAATCTAAATTTTTTTGCATAGTCTTCTTTTAATTTTATTAGATTTTTAGTGGTCTTTTTTTTTATAATTTTTAGATTAGTTTTGATTGTTCAATGGAACTCTCACAGCCGATCTCACAAAGGACTACTTCATGGTTAGATCCTTATCTAGGGTGTGTCCTACTATGGGGATCTTTAGCTCCAAGGCCAAAACCACCAACTCTTCCACCTTTAGTTGTAGACTTGACAGTTGATTCGGATCCAGTTTGATGTAATATTTAACGGTTTACGTTTTGTATATTACGATATATTTTAAATTTATATGTCCTCAAATTCTAATTATAGATGCTAAATTATTTTTGGTAATTTTTTTACAAGACGAAATTATCTTTTTATTAGATAAATCTGTAGTTAAATTTCCGAAACGGATTTACTTAACAAATAGATAAACGTTGTGTTAAGTTTAGACAACAGATTTATCTATTTATTAGGTAAATCCGTTTTGGAAATTTAGCTACGGATTTATCTAATAAATAGATAAATCTGTTGTGTAAACTTAACAGAATAGGTTTTCTGTTGGTTAGATAAATCCATTTTGAACTTTTGTCAAAAAAAAGATAAATCCATTTTGAACAAATTTGAGGGGTAAAATTGTAAGAAAAATGTTTGGTGGGGGTATACCTAGTGGTTGTGGGGGTCAAAAGAAATCATCTATGAAAGAATACTTCTATGTGGCTTTCCTCTAATGGAGGCCCACAACTAAAATATACACTGGGTTCGCACAAAGAGCTCCATAGAGTGAAAAATTGAGTTGATCAAAAAAAAAGTGAAAAATTGAGAAATAAAGGCTATTGCTTTTCCCACGCCCCCCTTCTACTCAAAACACACCTCACAAGGGTGTGAAAATATCAAAAGGCTAGTCAAAACCTCTTTTTTTCACGAAATTTCACATGTTCGAACACGGGCCTTCGAACAGGTTCGAATGACATTGTTAGTGTGTGTTAAATCTTGACTTCACACTCTCTTTGGGCGTTTTTTACTTGTTCGCGTGAGGTCATGCGAACCTGTTCGCATGACCTTGTTCGAACCCATTGGAACGACATCGTTCGAATGTGCTAAATATTGACTTCACACCCTCTTGTGCGTAATTTCACCTGTTCGAACGAGGTCATTTGAACGTGTTCGAACAAGGTCGTTCGAATAGTCTTTAAACACGTGAACTCAGTGTTTCACGCGAGGTTATTTTTTGGAATAAAATTTGTTAAGAGGTGTGAAAGAGTAGGTGGGTGTGGGAAAAGCAATGGCCAAATAAAAAGGGGGAGAAAATTTTGTTCAAAACTCAAACCTTTCCATGTTTGACAAAAAAAAAAACTTTCAATGTTATTGCATATAATTGAAAGAGAGAAATAAGATCGGGTGATTAGAAGCTCCTTTTTTTTCTTTCTAGAAATGCCGTCTCACTACAAATGTTGATTAGGACACAGGG
Organism: Oxytropis ochrocephala; assembly: GCA_020916435.1. Taxonomy (NCBI): domain Eukaryota; kingdom Viridiplantae; phylum Streptophyta; class Magnoliopsida; order Fabales; family Fabaceae; genus Oxytropis; species Oxytropis ochrocephala. The sequence goes on along the minus strand of CM037089.1, from coordinate 11,345,007 downwards.
ATGTGGTTTTTGACTCTCAATTAGTGGTGTAAATTTTAAGCATGAAAATGTTGATTATTTTGAATTTGAAAATGTTGATTATTCTGAATTTGACTACATTAGGTGGTTTGAGCCTTTACCACAAATAAAGGTGGTTTAAGCCTTTAAAAATGACAAAAAAAATTCAAATTTTACAGCATCCAAAAATTCACTAAGTAACATTAAAATAAATAATAATAAAAAGTAGTTTGTGAGGTATCCAAAAATACACTAAGTAACATTAAAATAAGAAAAAAGTAGTTTGTGAGGTGGGTCCTAATTTTGTATATGTTGAGACAATTTTGTCCCAACTTTTTGAAAAAGACAAATTAGCTTTATACAGGATAAATGTGTCACACTTTTCTATTTTACACAACAAATAATTGAGAGGATCGAAACTCATATCCAACACGTAAAGAATTGGTGTTAGGCCAAAGTCCAAGACTTTAAAAAGAGAAGTGTCTTCCATGCATATCATATACTAGTGTACATTTATAAATGTATTACTATTCTTTCAAATGAAATGACAAAAGGCTAGGCAAAAGGTAGAGAAGAAAGCAACATTGAGCAAAATCAGGAATGGGAGCCATGCCCATTGTGGCTTGTAATAATCTACCCAAATCTCAAGAACAAGTATCAACCATTTTTATTTGGTTGGTATGATATATTTTCTTATTCCTATCTTAATCTCCTCTTAGAAAAAAAAACAGATATGTATGTATGTACTAGATAACTTTCAGTCTTATCCCTATATATCTTGCAGTCTACATCAGTGATGGTTAATTTGCTCTATTGAAAATTTGAATCCCAATTGGTAGAGTAAGAGGAGAACACGATTCGTGAGCCCACCACGAATACGGTCGACCCGGCAATTTTCACGGAGTTGAATTTGATTCTTCACATACGTTACCCATTTTCTTTTGTCAATTTTAGTGATAAAGTTCAACTCTACTTATAATAATATCTAAGCAGTTTATGTACCTTTTATTCAACCTCCACGATCACCTTTTTTTAGTGGGATTGCATCACTTGCTGAAATAATTATCCATTTCTTTTTCTGTTCTTGCGGGGATAAGTTATCTTCTAATTAGATACCTGAATGATATATATCTTTTCTTGTGTATTAATTATGAAGCAGTTGAATGAAATGAATTTGTATTAAAGAAAAGATACGCTATTTTTTTCTAGTGTTTAGAAACAAATTTCGCATTAGTCAATACTGAATTTGTCCATTGCGGAAATCGAACTCAAGAGCACATGGCCAACCCCTATATTCCACTAGACCAACGCGTTGGTTTAAGTCAAAGTATTTCATTATAATAACATTTAACTCAGCATTTATACAGTGATAGATCAAAATAAATTACAGAGGGGGCAAAAAAATAGTCTATAATTTTTTTTTTCAAAAAATATTATAAGTTTTTACTACATATAGCTTCACTACATAAAATACTTAAATTTCTACAAATTACAAAAATGGTCAAATTAATACTAATTTATTATCTTTTTTATTTGTTTCTTGTAAATTTCTGCATTTATTTTATAAAAATTATCTTGCGGGAGCAAAACCAAATTACTATATATATATATATTTGTAAGCTAAATAATTTATCTGGGGGTATCTGCCCCCACTTATCACAATTTGCATCCGTCTGTGGCATCATTATAATTTATACACACTCCCTCACCTTCTAATAAAGGTTTGAGAGAGAACCCAATCAAATATGCTAGAAAGTAGAAACTAATGGTCCGTTTGGTGCACAGGATACGATAGAGACATGATATGCTAGATGATAGGATAGAGATAACAATTTGGAATTGGATAGACAAAGCCCAATTCCAAATTTTTAATTAAAAAAACTTTTTCAAACTTCAAACTTAATTTTTCCTTAATGAAATTTCTATAATCAAATTAGTTCAAAATCACTCTTGCCAAACTAATACTCTATCAAACAAACATCAAAAAAAAAAAAACTTTTCCTCAAATCGTCTTTCAAACAAAGTGAATATGATTTTGAACTTCTCTAATGGGCATCCAAATATAACATTACAAACTGTTTGTTACGGTTACAAATATGGTCAATATTATTTATAGGGTCTTTATTGAGCACCTTTCTAGACTTGACTGTGAATGGCCAATCAAACTTGTTCACAATTTCATCTATAACTTGTTTAGCGTGCAAACCAAGATCATGGATGCATGGTGGTGATTGCAATGTTTTCTAGCCGTGCCATATCCACTAACTTAGCTCCATGACACTAAACTATTGAATTCTTCGTTTGCTTTTTAGTGGCAACAAACACCTTTGTAGGATGCTTCAGAATGAGAAACAGTTGGCACAGACACACCCAATTTTGTTTCTAGTTAAGTATGGGAACAAATTAGGTGACCATAACTCATGCATGATCTCATGCCATTTTTAAAGGGTAGTGTCCTATAGACTACAGTACTAGTAGTACTAATGGAATCTAAAAATAAAAAGTGTTCTGTCCCATGCGTGAATAATATTCCACCACCAAAACCAATACCAAACTTACCTTGCCTTGTTTATTTTACTATCATGAATAACCCAAAAAAGTCGTTTGGCTTGAGGTGGAAATACTTTGACAAACGGCATCCTCTCAAATCATTTTAGGTTTTATTTTTACCACATTTTTGTTGAGTAGTTCGAGTAGCAACAAGAGTAAAAATGAGCTAATGGTCAGGATCACCAAGATATTTAAACATCACATCATTACCCAATATCTTAAAGCTCGGAGTATATAATTCACCTCTCTTATATATCATTGGTTTAACTCATTTTTAGTTGATGTGGTCTATGTGGGGCTAATCACTCATACTTGAATTCTTAACGATATTTTATGTACCCATGTATGTGTGTATTCTCAGTTTGCTTTTGCTCCTTTTGAAGCTCACGGATTCTAGTATGCATGTGGAAGCAATTAGTAGTGTAATTATGGTTCAAGTATTGAATCTCACTTGCACACATTAATTGTGATATGATCATTTGGAAGTTGCCAAGTCCCTTCTATCATATATCTCTATCCTCGTCTAAAGCGTGCTGGAATCACACAATGATGTTGTGTGGGGTTCATTAATCAATAAGCTTCTTTGGCTTTAGTCTGTTTTAATTTGGCACAAGCTATAATCAACTTGTCATCTCATCCATTTGCATTATTGATTTTTATAGCATAAGCAAAATCTGGTCAATAAAAGCTGATATAGATGCATCATCTTTTATTTATCAATTTTTATTTATATTTTGTAACGGAAATAGTACACATTTTTAACGGGTATAAAAATCAACTTTTGATGTCAAATAAGTAAAAATTGTGTACTACTCTGTTACAAATAAATCAAGTTTTCTTATTCTACTTTTATCTATTTATTTATATTCTGTAACGGGGTAGTACACATTTTATTTGTAATGTGCATCAATTGAGCCCTAAATTTCCCTTCTTAATTGAATGTGAAATAAGAAAAATTTTAGAATATAAAATCTCACACACGTTGACGCTGTTTTTTTTACTCAACATTGACGCTGCACTTAAGAGCATTTATCTCCACAGCTGTTTTTTAACTCGTCCCTTAAATTTTAGTTGTTGTCTCTTACATTTTGCACAAGAGGTATCACAGAAGTGCTCCTTAACGTTAAAAAAATGGTAGTTCAAAACTCAATTCAAATTCACAAAAGAATAGGAGAAGTCTCTCTCTCTCTCTCTCTAGTTGCTTCCATACAACCACTTCCTTCTCTCTCCTGATTTCCCTTAGCTTTCCTTAAACAAAAAAAGCAAGCGGGCCATCCTGCCTTGCTCCGCGTTCAGCTTGACGGGTCGATGCATTTGGTGGGCCAAGCTAAACAGGCTAGCTAGCCAATATATTACAAATTTGATTTGATGAATGATTTGGGTGTCAATATTACATATCGAAAAATATAAGTATTCTGATAACTTTGATTTTGTTATATTTATAGGCATTTTACCATTTTGTACTATTAATATGAGTGTTGTTCTCTTTAAAAAAACAAAAAAAAAAACTAGGTGCCGTTAGTTTCAACTATAAGTCGGGAGAAGGTTTTGTTAGTTTTCATTGCTTATTTTTGTCACCTTTTTGCTCAACATGGGAAACTTGAAATGATGAGGTAATTATTAATTTGGCTTAAATACACTTTTAGTCCTCTTATTATGATTCAGTTACGATTAAGTCTCCTAACATTTTTTCCACTATTTTATTTCCTCTATTTTTCCAATTTTTAAAATCATTGTCCCTCCCAAGTTTGTTAAACATTTTGCTGACTTGTCACTCATTAATCTTACTTGAAATGGCATGATATAACCCCCAAATCACTTTTCATTCAATTGTCATTCATTCTAGATAGGATTACTAAGTGACAAGTCGGAAAATTATTTGACTAAATTAGAAGAAAAAATTATTTTTAAAATTGAAAAAAAGAGGGAACTAAGAGCATCCACAATGGTGGTCCTTATAGTGTTTTTTCCTTATTAATGATCATCTTTAAGTGGGTCCCATTTAAAAATTGTGAGTTATTTATTGATAAAGTGATGATGTGTAGTTATTTGTGGGACCCATTTGAGAAATTTTTTTGATGATGTTGCATGGGGGTTAAGTACTTATTAGATATTAGTATTAAAAATGTATAAAAAGTGAGGTGTATACGAATGATTCAATTAACGACTTAAATTGAGAGCCATCCATTGTGGTTTGTGGATGCTCTAAGTTTTGGCAAACTCCATTGAATTGAATGACGTGGTCAAACTTTTACGCAGTCTTCCACCTTGACCAAGAAAACTATCTTGCACCTTTTAATCATTTGTCATTACGTGTTCCACAAGTGCTAGAATTTTCAGTTTGCAACAAAAAGTCAGACGTGAACCTTACTTTATCCATATATACATTCAATTTTGAATGTTCTTGTTCCTCACCTTAATTTCCTTCACAAAATGCATCACGATTCATAAACAATCACAAATCACACTTCCTACCTTAACTACAATTTTAATCTTTATATTTTCTCCATTATGTTATTTTCGTCTCTTTTTTCCTTCTAATTTTGTAATTTTGATTCTCTGTTATTTTAAAATTCTAAAACATTGACCAATTTTAAAATTGGATTAGTAGTTTTTCCATATTTATATAGGTATATTTGTGCTATATCTTAGAATGGTTTAGGCCTTATTCAACCCTCACAAAATCGGCTTGTAAGGTGGGGGATGCCTCCCACTTATAAACTATTTTGAGACCATATCTCTAGTCAATGTGGAACTTGGGTTTTTCCCAATACTATACATGAAAGAGGGGATTTGGGGGGAGGTATTGGGAGAAATCCAAGTCCACATCGACTAGTAAGGTCTCAAAAGAGTATATAATGAAAGGACATCCCTCACCTTACAACCCGATTTTGTAGGTTTGAGGTAGACCTAAACCACATTTTAATATGGTATCAGAGTGTATCCTAAACCTATTAGGCCACCCACTGTTATTATCCACGCACCAAGCCCAATTGTGGTGGGCGTGAGGGGATGTATTGGAAGAAACTGAGTCTCACGCGTCGACTAGTGATAATGTCTCATTAGAGTATATAATGAAAGAGCATCTCTCACCTTACAAACTGTTTTTGTATGAGAGTTAGGCGCAACTCACATTCTAAGAGGAGGGGTGTATGAATCTTGATAAGGCCGACTATTAGGGTATGTAGGTCGTGCTACTGCATAAAACTTCAACGCAATACCATTTTTTTTAAGCCTCAAAAATAAAAATTAGTATAATTTGGCATTTCGTAGTTCTAAAAAAATGGATTTTTTGGCGATTCATTTAATAAAAGTATAATTAGGGGCCAATTATAAATAGGGTGTTATTTTTCGTACCCCCCTCATTCCCTACCACACCCCCATAATCCCAAAAATGCCAATAATACCCCTGCGTTTTTAAAAAAAAAAAAAATTTAAATTTTGAATTACCTCAAAATAAGGTAATTCCAAAAATTTTTTACCTCTAAAAAGGTAATTCGCAAAATTAAAAATTTGAATTACCTCTAGAAAAGGTAATTCAAATTTTTTTTAAAAAAGTTTGTATTAAGATTTAAACGCGTTTTATTGGAAATATGATCTGAGCGATTGGCATTAATACGTCAAAATATATAAAATGACCAACATAAAATAGGAGTACAAATACAACTATGGGTCCAAAATGTCTAAAATGATGAAAATAAGCACGTGAAGTAGGTGAATGGCGACATCTAGAACATCCTGCCAATCCGGGAAGTATATATCGATTTGTTTTAATATTTATTACTAATATTACTAAAAATAGTCAAAACTACTTCAAAAAATATAAAAACACCACTAAAAAATCTAACAAAACCAAAATAAGGCTATACAAATTTTTAAGATTTTTGGAGACTATGAAAAATTAAAAAAATCAAAAAAATAGTAAACGATGGATTGGGATTTTGACCTCCTAAAGAAGTTCCTTCTGTGTGTTGATTCTGATTTATTTCGCTTGTGTGGGTTTTTCATTCACGATCCAGTATGTTGTCAGCCGATTTTTAGCAAAAATTTTTCATTGGAAATAAAAAAATTGTAATTTTGAATTACCTCGAGAAATAGGTAATTTTAAAATTACCTCGAAAAATAGGTAATTCCGGTTCACAAATGTGAAACGGAATTACCTCATTTCGAGTAATTCAAAAATCTTTCTAATTCATACAGGGTAAATCCGAAATTCCATTATTTTTTGAGGTAATTCAAATTTGTAATTTTTTTTAACAAACCATGTAATTTTTGTAAATTTTAGAAGATTATTTTTGTCAGTTTATATTATGGGGTGTGGGTGATGTTGAAGTGCAAAAAACACCCTTATAAATATTTGAACATAACCTTCAAATTCTTTTGACCTCACACGGTAAAAAAGCTCAAATTAAACAAAGGGGTAGGATTGTTTACCTCCTTAGGTGTATGTTTTATTGTGTGGGTTTGTGGTCCAAAGCTTATTATGTTGTGAGATTTTTGTTTTGTTTAGAGCTTAGAGCTAAGTCGGTATGTAATCATATTCTTGTGTTGTGTTGTAGTCCTATAGTATTATATTTCGGATATATATGTTGTGTCACTACTAAGATTATTTTATATGTTACTTTGTACTTTGTAGTCTGTTTTACTTTGTATAAGTCGGCAAATGCAACATATGTAAGATTTTTGTATTCAAAAATATATAAATATCAAGGTCCACATGGAGGAGATGAATTAGGGTCATATCTGGACCACATGTCCTATAGATATGGATATAGACATTGAGAAATTGTAAGTTTAACTAATGATCATGATGTGTTATATGACTCCTTGGAGTAGGCAAGCCAAGACATAATGTATTGCAAAAAAAATTATTCCTACTTTGAGGTATACACCTAACATGAAAATAAAGGTTCTGAATATTGAGTATATTAACAAATGGTGTGTTTGCCTTAATCTGGTGAGTCCCTAGACTCCAACTCAAAACTTTTATTTATCAAATTATTTATAAAAAGAAATGGTGTGTTCAATTGACACATGACCAAGTATTAAAAGCCCAAAGAAGAGTAATTGAAATTATCAACGGGGTTGGAAGTGACCAATACTTACATATTAGGAGCTATTCAAAGGAGTTTAGGAGGTAAAATCCAAAACAGTATAGTAATTATTCAATGTAATGATAGTAATAAAGACTATGAATTTGAAAGAATGTGTGTATGATTCTAGGAATGTTAGGTTGCCTTGCTTATACATGCATGCCTTTAATTGTCCTAATCTCACAAAACCAACTTATAAGGTAAGGTTGTCTCTTCATTATAAACCCTCTTGACACCTTATCGCTAGTTATTAGGGAAAATCTCAAGTCTCACATTGACTAGTGATAAGGTCTGAAGAGAGTTTATAATGAAGAGGCAACCCTCACCTTATAAGCTGGTTTTGTGAGGTTGAGTTAGGCCTAAATCACATTCTAAGATGGTATCAGAGTCAATCTTAGATCCTTCGGGCCACCCACCATTATTATCCACGCACCAAGCCTAATAGTGTTGGGCGTGAGGGGTGTATTGGGAAAAACCCAAGTCCCACATTGACTAGAGATATGGTCTCTAAAGAGCTTATAAGTGGGAGGCATCTCTCACCTTACAAGCCGGTTTTGTAAGGTTGAGTTAGGGCTAAACCACATTCTAAGAAATTGGATTGGATCGATTTTGTTTCTTGAAGGGAGAAAGTTGTTCATAGATCTAGGTTTCTTGTAGGTTTGAACCAAAAAGGAGAAGACTTGCAGGGAAGTAGACGATTTGGGTAGAAAAATGATGGGTTGGGTCGAATTTTAGGGTTTTCTAATTCTTTGAGAAATTTTATCACTTTTTATAATTTACAAATTAAAGTAAATGTAGCTTCATTTTTGTAAATAAAATGTGTGACATGGAACGCCAACTAGGACAATATTTCCTACTCTGTAGTGCCACATAAACAAGTCACTTGCTCATCACCAAATCACTGACCCGATTTAAAATTTGGTTAAAAATTCATAGTTTTGAAATATTGGAGGAGGACTAAAACCGCGAAATTAGAAAGGGGGCAAAAATTACAGATCATGGAATATAAGGACAATAAAATAGCAGTTAAATGAAAAATAAAAATATTTTTCAATTTTGATATTGCTAACACTCAACAATAAAATTAAAGATGGATTTCATTGGTAATCCAACTTTTTCTTAGTAGTTACTCCATCTGGACTCATATATAAGCAACAAACCACTTTTTAGATTCATTGAAAAAGTCACGTGTACACATGAGACTCATTTAAGTACTAAAATGAGAGTTTCTCCAGTGTGGATCCTATTAGTTAATGATTAACAAATCTAACCTTTTTAGTTAACAATTTTTTTGGTCTGATGGTCGGACTGACAAGTGTCAAGACCAAACACACACACAAACAAGAAACAAGGCTCGACACCCGAGGGGATAGAAGCTGACAATCGGGTGTCCATAAACAGCATTTCTGTTGCTACGACGAATCAACCTCAGACACCTTAACGATTAACTTTTTTTTTAATAAAAACTCATAGAATTCTAGTATTCACACACTACTTCAATACTTGTGTCTAAGTTGTGCTTTCAAAAACGATTAATAAATGTTATTCTATGTGATAAAATTTTCATGTTACAGAATTAATATATGTTGAAAATTGCCAATATCGAGGGAGAGGCAAACTAAGCACTTGTCTTAATTTCTACCAAACCGTAGGTCGAATATATTCACATCTCTGTCTAGTGGGACTATTAGGAGAGGAAAAGGATTTGTGTTTCACCAACTTCACACCTTCGAGACCTTATCCAAAACCATATTAATTCTATGGGGGGTGTATGTGTATTCAAATTAATCAAAGATAGAAGAAGAATCATTAACCTACTTTACTTCAATTCTTTTGTTATGTCCCCACCCATGCACACATATATAAAATAAAGAAATGATCTATAACTTTAGCTTAATCTGCAAAACTCTTTTCTCGATCCCTACTTGTGCTTTATTCCATCATCAACTTGTGTTATGCTTATGCGTATAGATATGAAAGTCTAACAAAGATAAAGAGATTAGCTTGAGGGCTGCGTTTGTTCGTTTGATATATATCTTCATGTCATGATTCACCTACCATGTTAAACCCACTTGCTTGTTCTCTACTTAGCCGTGAAAGTTAGATCATGTATGCTTTGCCTTCTCAAACCTACCTTTTTATATAACTGGTTCGTTTGAGTGACCTAGACAATTATATTAAGACTAAATTGTATTTTTGATCATTTATCTTTAACCAAAGTTTTAGTTTGGTTATTTATCTTTTTTCCCACTTTAGTCTGTTATCTTTCATATTCGTGTTAGTTTGGCCTTTATCTTTTTTCTCACTTTGGTCATTCAATTTTAACTTTTTTTTCATTTGATCCTTTATAACAAAAACACAAAAAAAAAAGAACACTATGAATGTATTCAAGAACACTTTAATTTATTGTTTCTTGAATAATTCATGCAATGCGCGACTAAATTGAATAAAATTGGATACTAACTTGAATAAATTTTCGCAAGAAATTCATAGAACCAAAATTAAGCTAAAAAAAGTGTTTATGCGCAAAATCACTTATGGAACTTAAATATTGAGTTTGAAGTTCAAAAAACCTTTAATCTCAACAACGATGATTTTGCTATAGAGCACCATTGAACGATCGATTCTTGAGCCTAAAATTATTCGCAAGCCCACCCAAAATTTATTCGCATGCGGACAATCCCTAAAGGCGTGAATAGTATATTCAAGAACACTAGGAGTGATTGTAGTAACCATCACCCAGATGCATTATGGCTTTACGTTGATTTGTGAGTAGTACTCTATCATGGACACAAGAACTCGTACCAAGATTCTCACTCTCTCTGGGACACATAAATGCCACACAGCCTTCCAAAAATCATGATCAGAGTTATCAAGGTCATTAGCTATAAGAGAATATTCAATAGCAAGGGTAAATTTCCATCGCTATCACCTGGCCACAAACACAAATCAACTCCATTATCTTGGCTATGAGGAATAAGAGCATGAATACGGTCCAACAACTTTAATGGAATGAAAAGGGGAAATACTACTCAAGTCCCAGTTATTATCATCATCCACTAAGTTAGAAACTTTCAATTAAAGGAGATTACTTCACACTAAATTTTTGACGTCACAAAGTTTATAACCAAGCCACATCCAAGAATCAGACCACACTAAAATGATATTGCCATCTCTAATTGCTCAATAGCTAAAGTCATCTATTTTATTCCACAAACTCACCATATGCCACTTATTAACTCATCCTTACCATATCTACCATCTAGAATTGACACCAGAGCTTATTCTCACCCTGCCTCAAAGACAAGTGAGCTTCATAAGGCAAGACAAATTAATGTGGATTAAATTTCTAATCCCCAACCCACCATAGCGCTTGGGTTTATTAACTATGGACCAAGCAATAGTGTGATAATTGTGATGCTCATTCTCATCGCCCCAAATAAAATCTCTTTGAATCTGTTGAATATCTTGAAGGCAAGATTGAGGCACCATAGATGTCATCACAAGATAAAGAGGAAGAGCTTCAGTAATCGTCTTAGAGAGGGTCACACGCCCAACAAAATAAAGTTGTTTCGACTTCCAACTAGCCAATTTGTTTTTGACCATGTCTACAATGTAATCAAAATTGGATCTTTTAGGCGCCCTTCCCATCAAAGGCACACCAAGATACTTTCGCAAGGAATTCACTTCCGTTAACCCGGACTCAGCAACCAGACACCTATGCATATTAGTAGGAACGCCTTTAGACATATCACAAAATTTATCTAGAGTATATTTCATGCACTGCAGACGAGGAATGGTTGCATGCCCAAATAAGATAAGATCATTTGCAAACGTCAGATGAGAAATAGTAGGACCGTTGCTGCCAATTATCAAAGACTTCCATTTACCAATATTCACTTCACGTGAAATAAGGTGAGAAAGTCACATCACAAAAGCATAGGACGATAGGAGATCACCCTGCCGAATACCTCTTGGGGGGAGTAAGTATTCTGATCACCATTCCAAACCACATTGGTTTGGACACTCGTGATACAAGCCATAACAATATTCACCAAAGAATCTGGAAGTCCCACCTCGCGAAGGGCCATCAAAATGAAAGACCATTTCAATCTATCATAAGCCTTGGCCAAATCAACTTTAATTAATAGCAACATCTCCCCTCTTTCCTTGCATATATATGTCTCGTAGTATGAACAAGCTCCTGGGCAACCTTTATGTTCTCATAAATATTCCTCCTAGGAATAAAACCTTTTTTGAAGGGAGAAATAATAGTGTCCATACGGTTCAATGTTCTTATAAATAATCCTCTCAATAATAAAACACCCCGCCAAGAGAGAAATAATAGTGTCCATATGGTTCTTGTCGAGAGTTTGTCGAGTCCCTTCCTCACTCACACTTTTGTAAAAGAAAGCAGTTTAAAATCAAACATAGTACAATGGAGTTATACAATTCAGTCTCTTACTTTTTAGCAAATCAAATGCATTCAAAGTGTGATATCATTCAAATTCGGTGTATTTTTTTCCACATTGTAACTACAAGATTTTTAATATTTATAAGCTTTTTTATAAGTTTTTTTATAAGTTTCTTAATTGTCAAAAAAATATTTATAAGTTTTTTTCTATAATCATTCTTAAACTTTTGACTTTTTATCAGTAATTCTTAAATCCTTTATGAATAACCGTGTAATCCACTAAATATTTATAATTATATTATTATTATTATTTTTTGACAAAATTATATTATTAATTTTTATAGTTGTCTATTAATTGTGATCGTCTTAGAGTATAGTACAATTAACAAAATTAACATTATTAAGCTAAATATTTTTCGTGGTTATTTATATGAGTTTAATTTATATACACATAGTGTATACCAGATTTTACAACAACCACCAATCACAATTCAAAGAGTGGTTGGTTACCAATGGACTAATTAGTGGTTATCGATTGACCAATTTATTTTTAGTGATGTGTCAACATTTAATTGGTAGATAGTGTAAAAAGCTCATACATCTCCCGTCTATATAAATTAAACTCTATTTATATTTCAAAAAATTATCATATGTGAGTCAATTTAAGCGTGGTGGTATTTGACACGGAAAAATAATAGGAAACCAAAACGCAGCGTGGTTGTGTAGGGCTTCTTCTATGACTTGAGCAGTCCCTAAGAGGCTAAGACCAATCGCTGGAATCGCACTCTCTAGAACGTTCCCACGTTCCACTCCCACAAACACCACCAGTTTGACTATAATCGAAAATCTAATTCAGAAGTCGAATTACACAAGCCATCATTACCCCACCTTACATAAATCCTCATTAAAATCTTACTATATTCTTTGAGGGGATCTGATGTTTTTTTTTTGACCAAGAGGGGGATCTGATGTTGTGAAGCCATCTTTAAAAAAAAGTTAAAGGGTCTACGTTTTTCTAAATTATACTTACGAAACAATTATTGTTTCGGATCCAACTTGGCCTAATTAATCGACTAAGGGGCCCCTATCATATGTCGACCCAAATTTATTGATTTTCATGGCAAGCTCAATGTCATTACTAAGGTAGTTAAAATCGACATGTTATGCATAATCAGAAAGGGGAGGTAAAATCATAGAATCTTAACACTCATAAGATCATACGAATTTATAAAACTGATTTATATATACTTTTTTATATATATATATATATATAATAATAATAATAATAATAATAATAATAATAATAACACGAGTAAGATAATTGGATGGAACTTTAAATTACCCTTCAAACTTCCAAGTAGTTATATAAATTCAAATTCATAGTCTAAAACATAACTAAACAACTTAAACCAACAAAATGACACCCAAAAACAATTATGTGGTAGCAACAAAAGGAGCTTTAGAGTTTGAGACCATTGGAGGAGAAATAGAAAGAAGTTTGCGCATCGGAGTTTGAAGAAAAATAGTATAGAAGAAAATAAAAGCGCAGGATGGAGAGAAAGTTCTTCTTATCAATATAAGTAGAGAGACAATGAGTGGTGTAGTGGACGGGCAATACATTATTTATTTATTTTGTGAAAAAAAAAATGTTTAAAACCCTAATAGAAAACACGTTTTTTATTTATAAAGCAGTAGTATTCTTTTACTATAGATTCATTTATTTTACTGCAATAAATAATAGGCAATCTCGTTATTCAAAATATGGAATGTAGTAATAATAGCATTAATTTCTTTTGACCATAAATAATAATAGCATTAATTGTGGATTGGTGGTAAACTTTTTATTTTACTGAAAAGATTGTTGGTAAATTATTTTCAATAAATCCCTATTTTTTAGGCCCATTAATCTCAGACCCATTGTAAACCTTAATCGGGTCATCTTTTAACCCTTAATACACGTAATAGATCATATTCTTTACCCAAGAAGCTAGAGCAAAACGCAATTCAGAGGAGTAAAACCCTAGTGTCGTCGTCGTTCCCTTATTGAAACGTGAGCACCATTTTCTACCCATAGTAAAATTGCACAAACATCTTGGATCATACTATTGCACGATTTTGAGCGGAGATTCCACTCAAAAACGATTCTGTCCATACCTTAATTGTCAAAGGCAGACATAATCGCAAAATCGTGCGATCATACAACTCAAAACACATTTTTGACTACCATGGTCATTACTATATATACAAGAAAACACCGTAAGAATAAGGCATGCTTTTACTCCCCTCATACACATTCTCCTTGATTATTCACTATTAGAGTGTCTTGCAGACGACTATCATCATCGTCTTTCACCATCTGAGGTACATTTATTGAGTTTTGTTCAAAACAATATATATATATATATATATATATATATATATATATAAAAGATTTTTGGTAAAAAGATATATATATATATATATGATTAAAGTATTTTTGGTAAAAAGATAATTCTTTAATAGTAATAATTACACAAAATTGTTTCCTAATATACAAATGTGAGTAGTAGAGTTTTTTTAGGAAGTAATTGTGTTTTATTATCATTCATTACCTTAGTAGTAGTGTTTTAAAAACTAAATCAACCGAACGATTCAATCGACTAAGTTATAAATTTACACTATTTACAGTTATTTCAGTGATTCAATCGCGATTTTCATTCCGACTTAATTGATTTATAGTTATTATTATTATAAATCTTGACTCAAAAGTCTTACCCGTTCAAATTGGGTCTGATTCTCAAACATTGATAATTAGCAAATATTGAGTTAAAGATTTTTTATTTATTTCTTTGAGATTGGAGTTAATAAAATTTAATTTAAATTTAAAATAATTAAAATAAAAAAAAAAGAACATAACCGACGCTTGTGATACGTGCGTGGGTCCATTAGCTTTTGCCGGTCTCGAAATACAATACAAATATAAAGAACGCTCCTTACCTTTGTCTCCTCCCTTTCGCTCTGCAGTTACATTTCATTTCATTTCATTATTACACACAGTCATGGTATTGGTGCAGTTCCCATAACCAACCAATACCTTCTTCTTCATACAATCCCAACTCAACATCAAGAAAATCCAACTTGTGAATGCCAATAACCAAACATGATGAAAAGGCCATTCAAACAACCCAAAACAAACCTTGACCTCTTTGACGAACTACCGGATGATCTCGTCGTCTTTATTCTCTCTAAGCTTAGCTCTTCTGCTTCTTCTCCTTCTGATTTCATCAACATCTTCTCAACGTAAGTTTCATTTCAACCCAAACATCTTTTCTTTTTTCTTTTTTCTTTAAACTATTATATTTATTTATTGATTCATTGATTCTCCCCCCGTTAATAACACAGATGCAAGAGACTGAACCAGTTAGGGTTACACCGTTTGGTGTTATCGAAAGCTGGGCCCAAAGTATTCGCCATAAAGCCCAATAACTGGTCGGAGAGTGCTCACTCTTTTCTCAAACAATGCGTTAACGCCGGTAACACCGACGCCTGCTATACTCTCGGCATGGTAAGTCGTCGTTTTATTATGTTTGTAATAATATATTCTGGATAAAAATAAATATGAATATTTATTTATTTTAATTTTAATTTTTTTTAAATGTTGCTACAGATCCGATTTTACTGTCTGCAAAATCGAAAGAGCGGACTTGCCTTGATGGCGAAGGCGGGGATGAAGTCACACGCGCCGGCGTTGTACTCGTTGGCAGTGATTCAGTTCAACGGCAGCGGAGGTTCCAAGCAAGATAAAGATCTACGCGCAGGTGTGGCGCTTTCTGCACGCGCGTCGTTGTTAGGCCATATCGACGCGCTTCGTGAGTTAGGCCATTGTGTGCAAGACGGTTACGGAGTTAAGCAGAACGTCGAAGAAGGACGGCGGTTACTGGTCCAAGCCAATCTACGAGAACTCGCTTTTGTTTTACGCGCGGTGTCGTCACCCTCAGGTACTAGTTCCTCTTTGCTGACGTTCCCTGCGGTAAGAGATCCGGCGTGTCCGTTGCTTAGTGACTATGGTTACCACGTGGCGGTGCCGGAAGTCCATCCGGCGAACTGGTTTTTGAAAGAGTGGTTTGAGTCTGGTTTGGGGAAGTTAGACGAAGGGTTGAGATTGTGTGCTCACATTGGATGTGGACGGCCGGAGACGCGGCCACATGAGTTCCGACGATGCTCGGTTTGTGGAAAGGTTAACTATTGCTCGCGTGGATGCCAAGCGTTGGATTGGAAATTGCGCCATAAGTTGGAGTGTTCGCCGAATGGACATTGGTTGGAAGAAATCGGCGGCGGCGGCGGCGGTGGTGTTTTGGGAGAAGGTAACGGTGGTTTAGACATGGGAAATGACATAGTTGTTCAGAACGCAGCACCATGACTCAACTGCTATAGTAACAAAAAAGGTGAGAGAATCTTTAAAAAATTTGAAATGAAAGGGCTTGGATTAGCGATATGATTTCTATCGGTACACTTTTTTACTGAGTCTGAGTAGTTCCTTGAAAATTATTACAATTACTGTAATAGTTACTATGCTAGTGAAGATTAGAGGTTGTTTCCACCTGAAAAAGAAAAGATTAGAGGTTCTTTATTCAAAAATGTCTCTTTACTTTTTTTTTTTGGACCAACTTTCTTGATTTTATTTATTATTAACGAAAAATCTAGACACGCATAGGGTAATGGCCCATCGAAACGGTCTCTTTCTTTCTTGTTTTTTTTTTACTTGAAAATCGGAAGAGTGGGGGCGAGTCTTTCGATAGACGTGGGAGTGTCTTACGGTAAAGTTTTTGTCACAGGTGTATAAACTGAGTAACATTTTATTTTTGAATGAGTGCATTAAATATCTAATATGATCTGATTTGTTTCATTTTTTATAAGAGAAAGATTTCATTCGTAATTTTTTGAAACTTAAATATGGTTCATCAGTAATATCATATAAAAAGTACTTTGACCTAAAAAAATATCGTAAAAAGTACTAGCGCCACCTATTAATTCTTTTCATTCAATACCCACTATGTGATTTAATAAGGTCAGTTCTATTACTTTGAAAATTAGAACTGGAAATATAACGCTTTTACATTTCATCCAACACGTGCACTCGTTATGAGAGGTTGATTCGTCACAGTGGCATAATTGTCGTTTATGAACACTCGATTATCGAGTTCAATTCCCTGGGGTATCGGACACTTCTCACAACTAATGACTAGTTAAATTTAATAGAAAAAGTAAATGAAATCTTCAATTTGAAATACAGTTTTGGTTTTTTTTTTTCAAAAAAAATACGCACAAAATTAAGAAATCTTTGATAAATTTTAGCCTGTTTGTTACAATTTATTATGAAAAATAATCATTTTGTTATGGTGGAAATTTTTCATCGGTTTGTCACAACTTTTTACAAATATAATAATTTAAAAATAGCTTCAAATGATAATATTCTATTTTCGTAAGATGCATCAATGACCAGCGATTTAAATCATTTTGCCAAATACAGTTTTTTTTTTAAATGTATACGTAATTAAATAACGGGGATGTCTAATATGAATCTGGTCTAACCTTTGATAAAAGTTGCGCAATAGATTTTGAATTGTTGAATTAGCTTGTGGAAAGACATGGAATATACGTACTTATGACGAAGAAAGCAATACTTTTGAGGGTAATTTAGTAACCATAACCAATCATGAAAAGAAAGAGCATTTGAGAAAAAAGGAAGGTAAAGATAAAGAGGAAAGGAAATGAGCTGATATGTAGTTTTGTATGGAGGGTAAAGAATTGGAAGGAAACGGCATAAAGTAGAAAATCCAAAAGCATATTGGCAAATAGTGCCTGTAGTGTGAGGCTGTTGTTTTGTTGGGTATCTATTAAGTGGAGAGTGAGTTAGTAGATACATCCATCAACTATTTTGGTTAGGCTATTAATTTCGGTACCCCCCTCATTCCCTCCCACACCCCCATAATGTCCCAAATGGACAAAAATACCCCTGAAAATTTACAAAAATTACATGGTTTTGTTAAAAAAAAAAAAAAATTACAAATTTCTAATTACTCTAAAATTTCTAATTACTCTCAAAATAATGGAATTTCTGGTTTACTGTAATTCTCGAAAGATTTTCGAATTACTCGAAATGAGGTAATTAGGTTCACAATTTGAGAACCTAATTACCTATTTCGATGTAATCAAAAATTTAATTTTTTTTCGAACGAATAATTTAGCGCTTAAAAATCGGTTTTCGGACAACATACTCGGATCGTAATGAAACCACAAATGATTAGAAGCGAAATAAATCAAGAATCAAGACTCCGTAGAGGGACTTCTTACGGGACAACAAACTCAAAATCCCAAATTCCATCGCATTATTTTTTACGATTTTTTTAATTTTTCATAGTCTCCAAAAATCTTAAAAATTTGTATAGCCTTATTTTGGTTTTGTTAGATTTTTAGTGGTGTTTTTATATTTTTTTAGAGTAGTTTTGACTATTTTTAGTAGCCTTTTAGTAATAAAAATTAAAACAAATCGTATATATACACGCATCAAGGCCCCGATTGGCCCGGGATGCCTCAGATGATGCCGCCATTCACCTACTTCACGTGCTTATTTTCATCATTTTTAGACATTTTGGACCCATAGTTGTATTTGTACTCCTATTTTATGTTGGTCATTTTATATATTTTGACGTATTGTTATTAAATCGTAAATCGTCGTGATCATATTTCCAATAAAACGCGCGTTTAAATCTTAAGACCAAAATACAAACTTTTTTTTAAAAATTACAAATTTCGAATTACCTTTTTAGAGGTAATTCAAATTTTTTATTTTTGAACCTAATTACCTTTTTAGAGGTAATTCAGAAAATTTAATTTTTTTTTTTTTTTTTAAAAACGCAGGGGTATTATTGGCATTTTTGGTATTATGGGGTGTGGGAGGGAATGAGGGGGGTACCGAAATTAATAGCCTTTTGGTTATAGGTGCGCTATCAAAAGGAAATCTATACCTCCTAGTTAAGGGGGAGAGTTGCCCACGAATTAAGTTCTAAGCTTTTCATTACCTCCCTCCACTAACTTGTCCTCTTAATATCTTCTTATAGTTGTCTTTATTAGAAAATATTTCACAACCAACACAAATTTAATATTTTTTTATTGATTTATAAATTTTTGGTGCGACAAACTCACCATTAAAAGATTTAATACTATTGCATTCTCAATATTGAATTTGAACTAAGAAGATTGGTTAAGCTGAAAGATACATGTCTCTGACTGGGCTGAGGGCCCAATCCGTACTTTGGGATAGAAATTGGCCCAATGCAAAACACTACTCCTTCCAGTCTCTTTTATAAGCAAAAAACATTAATCTACTTTTGGTCTTTTTTATGAGCAAAAATTAACTACTTTTACCACATTTGATGTACAAAAATCATTTAATTGAGTGGTTGAGAATGAAGTCAAATAAGAGATTATTTTCATTAAATATTAAAAAGGTTACTTTAATAAATTTGCATAACTTTTTGTACAATCAATTGCACTTAACTAATTTTCTTAATTACCACGAGAGTAGTTAATTTTGCTTATAAAAGAGACCAGAGGGAGTACATCGCTACCAATGTGTGTCTCCGCCTCTGCTCAAAAGGCGATACGTGCCTGAGCCTAATCAACGACGGGCATTGTCCCACTAGATCTGACGGACGAGGCGACACGAGGCGGTTACAGGCAGCCAATCTCCAGCATGCACCTGGAGCCTATAAATAGAAGTCAACACATGATATCAGGTGCACATTCACTCATTCTAAAACCTCGCCGTGACTTTCCCCTAGTTACTTGGGTGTCAGAGTGTATTGTAAGTACAACCCCAAGTTGGGTTTTGAGTTCAGCTCTGAACCACGACTTCAACAGAGCGCTCTACCAACTATCCAGGTCTAACATAAGTCGGATATAAGGTACAGTACAATATCCAAATCATTTTATCCAAACACTCTTATTGATTTACGAATTGTTTTTCTGTCAGATGAAAATGATGATTTTTTTTAGGCTAAAAGGTACTTTTAGTCCCTGCAAATGTCAAGAAAATCCAGTTTAGTCCCTGCAATTCCAAAATTTTTAAAATAGTCCCTGCAATTAGTAAACGTTACTACTTTAGTCCCTGCTGTTACTTTACTCTTAACAGAGTTAAACATTAATGACGTGGCAACATTTGTAGGTGATGTGTATTGACACGTATGCAAGCCACCTCGGCTGGGGCCACCTCGGCTCCTCCTCCTCTACAACCACCAGCTTCCTCTCCTCAAACCCACCCCAAACCACAACGACACCAACCCAAGCTACCATTTTCTTCAACTTCCACTTCACCTCCTTCTCCACCTAAATCTTTCTTTCCCACTTACCACTCTCTGCCAACCCCTCCTTCCCCAACCGTCATTGCCACATTCCCCGCCAACATCTCTTCTTTACTCCTTCCCAGCCCCACCACTCATAAACACCGTCCCGCTACCGCTATCGCCGCCTCTCTCACTCTCTTCTCCCTTTCCTCCTCCTCGCCTCGCAGCCTTTCGCTACCACCGTCACCGCAGTCCCCACACCATTTCATCAACCGTCGCTGACGACGACAACGACGATGACAAAGCTTCAGTACCAGACAACCTCCGCTTATTTCCACCGAACACCACTACTTCCGAGGTATTCTACCTCGGCACGATGGCGAGTTCAGAAGACGCCAAAGAAAGCGCAGAGTCAAGCTGCGGTGCAAATGATGATTTTCGGTAACGTCGCAATTTCAGAGTCGAGGTGGCCCCAGTCGAGGTGGCCTGCATACGTGTCAATACACATCACCTACAAATGTTGCCACATCATTAATGTTTAACTCATAAGAGAAAAAATGTAATACTAAAAAGTAGTAACATTTACTAATCGCGGGGACTATTTTAAAAAATTGGAATCATATGACTAAACCTGGATTATATTGACGTTTCGCGGGACTAAAAAGACTTTTAACTTTTTTTTAATAAGGTTTGGATTTTATTTGGGGGGGGGGGGGTTTTGTTAACGTGGCTTTGGATTTGGTATGGTGCATCATGTCATGCACGTGGGTGTAGTGTCCGTATAAGATACCAACTACGGTTATACCAGCAGTACTTGTAGTGACGTATGTATACGGTGGCAGTTTTAAGAAACGGGCTTGGACAAATATTGGTGTTGTTGAAAAGCCCACCAAGTGTGACATTTTCCGGAAGAGAAAGGCAATACACAGAAGCAGTGCCTAAACGAGCATGTTCCATGTCAATTACGTCATTGATGTTGTCGTGACACCGCAGGATAGAGCCTTTCGTATTCAATGCCGTGATTCATGACGACTTGGATGGTTACTAATGCCCAAGGTCAACCTCAATTGCGTTTTATATTTGCTCTCATTTAATTGATATTTGATGGGCGTTATTATATCAACATTATTTCATGAAATATTTGGATAAACTACTCCGGAACATGAGAAAACTGTCATGTTCTTTCGAGTTTGATTTTTGTTGTAGAAAAATTTAGTGTTAGGTAGTGCAAATTTTTTGCTCGTATCTATGAGAGTAGAGATTAGTTTTGATCGAAAGCGTTACAAAGCTTCGTGGGTGAGTCATAGTTCGAACAAAAATATCATTATTTTTTGCGTGTAAGTTTATATTTGTAAGTTATTTTTACAATAATAAGTAAGGAATGCATTTTTGCTATTTTTTATAATATTATAGGTTTTGTTATGGAGAAATCACACGCCTACTATTCGCACTCCTCTCTCTTCAAAAGCGCCAACCGACGCTTCTCAACAAACAAGGCGCCATAATCATTCATCCAATGTACCTACTACGCGCTTCCACAACCGATGGTTCAGATGATGACACCTGTCTTTCCCAAACCTATAAATCTGCATTTATTCCAATGAGAGAGTGACGATTAATTATCACTCATTTGCATTAACTCCATCAAGCATCGACTTCAAAGATCGGAGTGTTTATGCGATGTACACCCCACCTCACTTTCGGAACAATCAAATTTCGGACGTAACTTTCTGACGTAACTCTATATTGATCAAAACCTTATTACCTACCAACTATCTCTGGATATACTTATCTATAGATCTGATGCGAGAACATTGGCGACCACTACAAAGGAGCTTTTCCCAACTCATTAAAAACTTTATCTACTTTTCTTTGATCACCATGGATCCCGATTACGAACCTGTGTACGCGGATAGCGAGTATCATCCGGTCACAAGAAGAAGGAACCCTGGAGGATTGCAGAGAACCCAATCATTCATCGACCGAAATGTCAATAATAGAGAGTCAACCTCAAATCGAGTTCCTTCACCTCCTACGATTAGTCCTGCTCGAAGAAACACTTTACAACAAATTGTTCGATTCTAAATCAAAGATAATGAAGCATCTCAAGCTAGGAGCCTCCGTATCTCCGAATTAGAAGCCGAGGTTCTTTGGGTTATCGTGCCCGAGATATTGCGGATCGGGGTTCTCCGCAAATGATATGATCCCCTGATTAACCCGATGAAGAGCCCGATCAACCTGCAGAACAACCGAGCCAGAAGACGACATCGTTCTCCCCGAGACGACGTCATTATCATCGCTCTCCCCTGAAGACGAGGAAGAGAAGAGCCGAGGGCAACTCTTAGAGATTTAGAGGACTCGCAAAGAAGATTCTTCTAATGCATCATCCTCACCACGCAGACAACGATCTAGGAGCGAGAGAAAGTCCTCCAAAGCGAGGACATCACTACTATAAAGAGAGAGCCCCTAACGAAAACAACATCATTCCACTACCAACCTCGCAAAGCTCGAAACCGGAGAAAAAACAGGAGGTACAACCTCCGAGAAGAGGCCGCTTCACTTCCGAAATAGATTATTTCCTGTTCCTGCAGAGGTTTAGAGAAACCTCCCGAACACTTGAAAATTTATGACGGACTCGGAGACCCTGATGTTCATTTAGAGTACTATGAAACCATGATGCAATACCGAATGCTCCAGTGAGATCATGTGTAGACTTTTTCCTCACCCTTGAAAAATCTGCAGTTTATGGTTCAGAGACATCCCTAAATTCAATCTCTTCCCGGGAACAACTTTCCAAGTTATTCTCGTGAGCCATACATTCGAAAGTAAGGTCGAAATCATGGATGGTATTGCATGCAATCCACCCAAAGATGATGAATCTATCCTGGTCTTATATTGCAAGGTGCATGGGTTAAATGAGGAATTTCGCCTCAGATTTCCTATCCCGGGGGTTTACGCAGAGGCACTTTATTCCAAATTGACGTAAGCATCAACCAACCTCAACTTTAGGGAGTTCCTCCGATTTCGAGAAAAGTACATAGATCATGAGGAAGGCGATGAAGCTAGCAAGTTCTTTGTGAAAAGCGTAGCAAACCAAACCAAAGAGAGCCGACCTCGAGTCGAAAAGTCAAGTCCAAATACTGAAATTCCTCGGAGATTCCGCATCGAGGCCCATCTAGGGGAATTCAAACCTCGACAAGGGCGACATCGAGACTACACCGAACTCATATGTGGTAAGGAGAAGATCTTGCAAGAATGTCGAACAATGAATTCAAGCACGTAAGGTATCCCGATCCTATTCCCCAAAGGCCGGAATGAGGAACAACAAATCTTGTCGTTATCATCAAAGCGCTACGCCATGACACAAATCGGTCAACGCCTTAAAAGACGACATTGAAGACCTTATCAAAAAAGGAAAACTCGGGCAGTATGTCAAGAAGCCATTCCAACAAGAAAAAAGCATCAAACAAGAGAAAGAGGTTGATGAAGTAAGAGGGAAAGAAATCGTAGATTATAAGGAAGAGCCAGACACTCGAAGGAGTAGAGGCCGACTGTGGTAATGGTAATCTCGTGTGGTGAAGTCCAAGGAGCTACAAAGAAGAACAATCAAAAGAAAGTGGAAGGAAATTCAATGTGTAGCATCTACATCATCGGCCCAACCAGTAGCAACTCGTCCCCCGCTGTCATTTGGAGATGACGATCTTCTAAACGGAAAGGTAAACGAAGACATTCCACTGTTAATCTCAAAGAGTAATGGCCGAGAAAGAGATAAGAAGAATTTTAATTGACCAAGGCACTCTTGTGACATCATGTTCTTCGATGTAATCGAGAAAATTGGAATTACACCAAGGAACTTTTTCCTATCACTTTAACGGATCTCTCCGGGTTCAATGGTTCCCTAACTAGGCCGATGGGTTACATAGACTTAAGGGTCACCTTTGGAGAGGAACCTTTATCTCGGACAATTTTGGTTAAATTCATGGTACTACCTTGCTCATCAATCTACAATTGCATCATTGGGAGGCCGACTTTGGAGAAACTCGGGCGGTGATCAGAACACCCCTTTCTAAGCAACTATTATTTAATATATATAATATCGTAGTTTTAAAAATTAAAATTTATTGAAAGAAAGTGTCACATTTCAACGCTTATAAAAACAACCAACTTATAATCCAGTGACATGAAGTCAACAAAATAATAGCACGATATATAGCACGATAGTTTAGGGACGGGCCCACAAACACTGCTTTAGTTTACAAACACCAAAATAAAATACCTCCAACACAAATGGAAAATTATTAGTCTAGAATCATACTTAATACATCACCACGAATAGTCTAAAAACATAAAAATTAGCAATAAAAGTAATACTACGCCTTTCCGCGGTGCTACATATCGTAGTGACACGACTACTAGCAAAAGGGGCATAAGAATGCCTTCACTCGCGATTACTGCGCAGTTGCGACATAAGAAGCAACACGACGCAAAGAGGGTGAGTCTTTTATACAAATAATAATAATTAGAATAAGCGGTATATATTGGTCGTGCAAAGCAGTGAGCAATTAATCCACAACCACACAACACGTTATCGGCGACACATCATCATATTTATAACGCATTCACAAAAGTATAACCATCAAAGAAACATCAATAACATATGTATGTGTTTATGCATGTAATGCAACATGCATGAGGATCCTTCACCACCGCAATTTGCCTTGAGGGCACCCACCGCTTTGGACCAAGTCCCACACCGCTTTAGCCAAGCCTACACACCGCTTTATGCACATGCAATATGTGACTCCATGTCAATGCACCACAAAACAACACTGTGCCACAATATTTTATTATACACACCACTTTAATTATTTCTCAACTCAACTCACCAACAATTCAAGCCTTGAGGGCTACACACCACTTTGGACCGGAGTCCCACACCGCTTTCACATCTTCGCATAAAGACACTCAGTTTCCATTTTTATTTTAGTAGATTAACTCATCATTTACATTGCCACACCCAATTGGACCAAACTAAGCATTAGGGACCAAGATGGCACCTAGGCGCAACACTCAGCGCCACTGGCGCCACTGGCAGCCACTTTGGCGCCCACCAAGCACACACCGAGAACTTCGCACTAGCGCAGTTGCATGCCATTTGGCGCCTCGCGCCACACACACACCCTCCCACACGCAATGTGCACCACCGGGCGCATTGGGCATGCCAATTTGCGCGCCTTGCCCGAGACACACACACACGGATCGAGACACAGCGCACTGGGCTGCCCATTTGGCGCCACAGTGCCCTCGCAGACACACACACAAGACACCGCACTTGGCGCCTCGGTTGGCGCATGTGCTCTCGCACACACACGCACACTCTGCATGCCATTTGGCGCCCACTCCCTCGGTTCACTCACAATTTCCACACGCAGGGCAGCCAATTTTGGCGCCCTGCTCCAGCACATACACCCACCAGCCACGCACACTGTCACGGCGCCAGATTGCTAGGCAATTGGCGCCTAGGCCGTAGCATCTACACACCCACTACTCTAAGCTCATTCAACACGTCAACAACATATATTATCCAATCTCTCCACAATAATTCATCAACAATTTAATTGAGTATTTCAGCAACACTACAAAATCTCCACATATCTACACTCACCTTCATTAAGGAAATTCTACAAACATGTTATATGCTTATTCAACAACATATCTATTCCAAAGTTACCAAGAGACATGGCATTCCAATTAGACTCAAAACACAATACAATTAATCACATAACTACTCCAAACATGCAACAATTCAACAATTTCAAACACTCAACAATTCAATAGTCTAGAGCACCCAACAACCTAACCTATACATAACCATAATCCTAAAAATTATTATAAGTATAAAGAGAGCCCCCATACCTTGAAATGCTTAAGAATTCGAAATCACCTCCAAGGAAAACACCACGAAGCAAGCTTCTCCTTCCCTCCTTCTAGAACCGAAAGCTACACCTTAGGGCCATGGGGAAATAACAACGATGGGAGTGAGGGAAAGGAAGGCTACAAAACGTATAAAGGGAAGAAAACGGAAGAGAAAGGATTGAAAGCCATTACCTAGTGAAGAACTTGAGAGAACTCTCCTTCTCCTTCTCTTCTCACGCCGCGAGCTTCATCTCTCTTCTCTCTCGAATTCTTTCTTTCTTTCTACGGTGGAATGGTGTGAATGAGACTCTCACTTAGGGTTTTTGGGGTTTTAGGAATGGGCTTGGGTCACTAATTGACTTGGGCCCTAATTGCACCTCCTTATTTACTTAATTATTCCCACCACTCCTTAATTTAATTACCAAACTCTACTCCCTTCTTTAATTAACACACCACCTCTTAATTAATTTAAATAACCTATCGTTATTTCGGTATAATCAACCACTAGTACCTAATTAAATTAATTAAATAGACACCCGAATTATTTTGGGGCGTTACAGTGACTTCTACTGTACATCTGAAAATGAAGTTTCACTCTCAAAGTAACGAGGTAGTAACTATCAATGCCGATCTAGAATCTTCCGAAAGATGCTATTACCTCCTTCTCAAAGCTGAAATTTCTGCAAGAGACAAAGCCGAACTTGCATCAAAGAGTACGTCTGCGAAAGAAGAGAAAGTGAAGTTTTCAGAGGTAAATGTAATGGATTTAGACGCACGCTTCGATCCTGAGAGCTCGGACGAAGAGAAAGGTAGCACTCAGCATCCTCATTCAGAAAAAGGCCAGAATGACCGAAACCGGACGGGGAATTCATCAGAGTGATATTGGGAGATGATCCAACAAAAACGGTCAAGATCGGCGCAGACCTACCAGACGAAATAAATAGAGAATTAACCCAGTGTTTGAGGGAACACACCGATCTCTTTGCTTGGTCGGCTGAAGACATGCCCGTATACCACCAAGTCGCTTGCCATCATTTGTCAATATATCCCGATGCAAAGTGGGTTGCCCAACGCAAAAGGGTTCGAATATCGAGAAGATCAAAGCAACGACCAAGCGCAAGAGATGATTTAGTAAAAGCTAATTTTGTAATCGAGCTCAAATATACTACTTGGCTCTCAAACCACAGACTTGTTAAAAATCAAATGGAAAATGGCGCATGTGCATTGATTATACCGATCTCGATAGGTCATGTCCTAAAGATGCTTTTCCTGGTTCCAAATATTGATCGACTAGTCGATCATGCATCGAGATTTGGTTTATTATCATTCATGGATGCATATTCGTGATATAACCAAATCCCAATGTTTCCCCGATCAAGAGAAAATCGCTTTTATGATCGAAACGGAAATTTTTGTTACTGAGTTATGCCTTTCGGTCTCAAAAATGCAGGAGCAACGTGTCGTAGAATGATGAACGAGTTTTCAAGAACCAGACGGACGAAATGTAGAAGTATACTTAGATGACATGATTGCAAAAAGTGAGCAAGCAAATCGTCATGTTACCGCTTCTCAAAGAACTTTTTTGAGAGATAAGGAAAAAGCAGGATGAGGTTAAATCCGGAGAAATGCACTTTCGGGGTCAAAGCCGAAAGTTCTTGGGATTCTATCTCACCGAAAGAGGATTGAGGCAAACCTGGACAAATGCAAGTCGGTGGATCGAGATGAAAACCCCAAACACCAAGAAATAAATTCGAAACTTAACGGCATGATTGCGGCTCTATCTCGGTTCATCTCAAATGCCGCTTTTAAATCACTACCCTTTTTAAACTTTTAAAAAGGAATCAATTTATCTCGACCACGAGCGCTGGAATGAGGCGCTCACCCGGCTAAAAAGATATTATCGTAACCTCCGATATTAACCCGACTGAACCGGAAGAAATATTATATTTATATCTCTCAATATCTCGAGGAAGCATTAGGGGCGACAGTCCGAGAAACAAAAGAGGACAGAGCCCTGGTTTACTTTGTGAGCAAAGCTTTACAAGGGCGAACTTCGATATCAAAAATAGAAAATAACTTTGGCCTTAGTAATAGCTACTCTCGGCGACTCAGACATTATTTTGTTTCTCACCAAGTAGTCGTTCGGACAAACCATCCGATCGCATAAATCCTACATTGTCCGGACCTTTTCGGGAAGAATAATAAAGTGGGCGATGAGAGTCATCCAATTCGAGATCAAATATGAATCAAGATCGGCAATGAAAGCTCAAGTGTTAGCCGACTTTGTAGCGTAAATGACTTCTACAGAGAGACGAGAATGAAGTATGGACAATACATGTCGATGGCTCTTCCAATCCTAAAGGAGTGAAATGGAATTATTCTTGAAAGTCCTTCCGAGTTGTTATAGAATTGTCACTCACTTTCAAATTTACAACATCAAATAATCAAGTTGAATACGAAGCATGCATTGCGGCCCTACGATTGGCTTCAGATCTCCGTATCACTCGGCTAAATCTCCATACTTGATTCACTCCTCGTGGTCTCCCGGATCGGGGACAAGATGGGCAACAAAGGAGCCAATCCTCCAAAAATATATGAATCATGTCAAGAAACTCCTCACCGAATTTGATTTCGCGAGGTTAAACATGTCCCGAGAACAAACAACGTTCGAGCCGATGTTCTTTCCAAATTAGCAAGCACCAAAACTACCGGAAATCACCTGGTCGATTATACAAGAGATCCTCAAGAAACCTAGTTTTGAGGATGACTTACACTCGATGTCATCGATTATGCGTAATAAGTGAAGACCAAACATGGATTGCTCCTATCTTGAATTACATCATGTCGGGCACGTAACCTTCCGATCCCGAAAAGCCAAGATCGTCCAAGAAAAGCAAAGATCTTTTGCGCTTTTCAATGAACGACTTTACAAGAAGGCACTCTCTTCACCGTTATTGAAATGTCTAGAAATGAGACGGAGGTCGACTATGTGTTAATGGAAATTCATGAAGGAATATGTGGCCAACATTTAGGTGGTAGATCCTTAGCCGGGGAAGGTGTTAAGGGGCGGGATACTTTTGGCCAACCATTGAAGCCGATGCAAGGAACTATGTGAAGAAATGTCCGACCGCGATTCACGCAAACGCTCACATTGCACCTCCTACCGGTCTCACAACTCTCTCCTCCCCATGGCCTTTTGCATGGTGGGGATAGACCTTCTAGGACCTTTTCCAAAAGCCCCGGAGGAATAAATTCTTAATTGTGGTCATTGATTATTTTACTAAATGGATTGAGGCCAAACCACTATCTCGTTATTAA
This sequence comes from Oxytropis ochrocephala, assembly GCA_020916435.1. Lineage (NCBI taxonomy): Eukaryota > Viridiplantae > Streptophyta > Magnoliopsida > Fabales > Fabaceae > Oxytropis > Oxytropis ochrocephala. Next base: position 11,315,395 of record CM037089.1, on the reverse strand, counting down.
GGCAAAGAATCGCATCTCTTTTTTCCGAAAAGAAATAATTACGGTTCGGGGTGCCCGAGGTGGTAATCACGGACAATGGAACTCAATTACGATAAAGGATTCGGGAAGTTGATGTCCGATCTTAAAATCAAGCATCGATTCACGTCGGTGGAGCATCCCCAAACAAACGGTCAAGCGTATAAAGAAACAAAGTACTTCTCAACGGATTGAAGAAAAGGTTAGACAATGCTAAAGGAAATTGGGTTGAAGAGCTCCCTTATGTCTTGTGGGCATATAGAACAACTCCCAAAGCTCCACAGAGAAACGCCTTCCTGTTATCATATGGGAGCGGCGATCATCCCAATAAAATCGAAAGCGCTGCGGAGAACCACAAATCCAAAATCACGAGTAAGACAACGAACAAGCTTTACGAGAAGAGCGGATCTTATAGAGAAATCCGGGATCACGCATCCTCAAGGAAGCCATCAACAAACAAAGGATAGCCACCGTTATAATCGTAAAGTCGTCCCGAGGAGTTTGACGTCGGCGACCTCGCTTTTTGAGAAGAGGCGTGATGTAGGGTTGAAAAATGCATCACAAGGCAAGTTAGCACCGAACTGGGAAGGTCCATATCGAGTCACGACAAAAACGGGAAATGGCGCTTTTGAGCTAGAAACCCTAGAAGGCAAGGCGATCCCAAGAACATGGAACGCCACCAAACTCAAGAAATATTATAGTTAGACTTGCTTTGCTAAGGCATTCTATTTCCGATCTTGTTTTAATATAGACTTGCTTTGCTAAGGCATTCTATTTCCGATCTTGTTTTAATATAGACTTGCTTTGCTAAGGCATTCTATTTCCGATCTTGTTTTAATATAGACTTGCTTTGCTAAGGCATTCTATTTCCGATCTTGTTTTAATATAGACTTGCTTTGCTAAGGCATTCTATTTTCAATCTTATTTCTATATAAATTCAAAACATCAATCGATACCGCTATTTTCACCTAATAAACTTGTTTAAAGCGAGGAAGGAAGAGATATCCGAGATAAAAACGCGATCCACAAAGGAAGCCAAAAATATGACAAGTTAATACGGAGATATCATTACAAAAAAATACCGGTTACGGTCGGACCCTCAGTTTCAAAAAACAGATGAAAATAAGCAAATTACACATCTCTCGGATAAACGATCCTTGACACTTCGTCGGATTCCGGGTCAAACTCAACAATATGACCATCATGAACCCCGTACTCCGGGTTAAGAATATCACGATCGGCAACTACGGCGACTTGGTCAAGGGGGTTATTGAAAGCCTCGACAATGCCCTCTTGACCCATCCGAATAGCCTTCTTCCGATCTTCCGAGCTTTAACATTTAGAAGCGTTGAGTTTCTCAACTGCTCCTCAGCTCGGGAAAATTATTGGCCGAGGTCGAAGCTCGCTAACTCCGCGATCTTAGCATCTTTTCTTGAAGCTCGACGGCGACCTTTTCAAATTTTTCATTTGATCGCTTGATTCGGCCTCCACCGCTTTTTTCACCTCAAGTTGTAGCGCTTAGCTTCCAAGTCTTCTACCATCCGCTTGTAAAGATCCACATCTTTTGAGATTTCTCGAGATCACCCCGAAGTGGACTTACAAACTTTCCGAGCCGACTCATACTTGGCTTCAAGATCTGTACAAATAGATAAATACATAAGTATAAAAGAAGTTGGAAGACCGGGTGGACGAGCTTAGAAAACCGTAAACCGTACCTTTAATTTTTAGAGTCGCAGCCGCTTTATCCTCCTCACTAAGTCGACCATCCTTGAAAACACCGAGAGTGAAACTCCGAGGGTCGACTTGGAATTCCTCGGTCTTGAGGGTCATATATGCCCGTGGATCAAAAGGGAGCAGCAGGTTATGTTTTTGTGCTTCTTTGAATGGTCGCTCGGATCAATCACATTTTTCTCCGATCTTGGGGTTTGGACCTGGGAGGAAGTTGACCGGATGGTTGCTTCCTTTTTCTTGTGAATGGCCGAGCTTCTCTTCGTCTTCCCCTGGATTAACCACGATGATAGCACACCGGAGTGACAATTCTTTGGAGAGTTTCCTCACCGAACCCCGCTTACTACTTCCGACGTGAGGTATCACCGGGGTAATCTCTTCAAGTGCTAAGGCTTTCAAAGTCGCCATATTCCGCTCGGGCCATGCTATCTCGCAGATTAAATACAAAATTACATAGAAAGATTATGCAAGTAAAGATCGGCAGATATAAAAAACGGCAGACATAATAAAAATAAACTAAGAGAAACGTTTTAAAACCGACCTAAAGCTTTCTCGACATGCTCAAATTTAACGGATGCCACCAACAACTTAGTATCGAAACCCCAGTGATTCGCCCTATGTTCGTTATTGGTGACGATCCGATCTGCAATAAACTGGAGCACTTTCAAGGTATTCTGATCCTCCACGTTTAAATGATTCTTTTCAACAGAATGCCTTTTTGATTCGTCTCGTCGGGTCCAACCAAGAGGAAACTTGGTGGTGAGAACAATGTCATTCTCGACATTAAATGTCCCAACTCGGTCTACCACTACTGGCAACACCGGTTCGACCCAGAAAAACTTATTTTTCCATTCATACTTCAAACTTTCGAATATGGCGAAAAACCTTGATTCCCGAGTCCGGATCGGAGGCATAATGCTCTAAGCGCCGCAGGTTTGCCGCTGTTTTTCTCGATCTTTTGTTTATTTGAAACATGTGTAAGAAAAGTTGAAGGGAAAGGGGCCGACCTAAATGAATGCATACCACTCAAAAGCTCGTGCGAATGCCCAAGCATTGGGGTGAAGTTGAGATGGGGCTACTTAACCCGCCAATACCGATCGTTGGAAGGTCGTGAATGGAGGACGGATGCGCATGTGAGCTAAAGTCGTCCAAGAAACAATAAACTTGAGAGAATGCGGGTAAGTGGCCACATGCTCGCCTCTTTCCCATTCCAAAGACACGCCAAATTCGGGATCTTTTGCATAAAGCCTTTTGAATAATTGCGATGTCGATCTCCTGAGTCAATAAGCGAGTCTCAGATATTACGGAGTTTTTCTGGATACCGGGAGTAATCACTGGCGAGCCTGAGGGGGAACTACGGGGAGGTCGACGTTGTTAACCCCTAATCTTCATACCCGTATAACAACTCGAAACTCCCGGTATCTTCCTATTTTTACTCTTCTATCCTCACCAACATTCTCCTCTTCTCGGTCAACAGACGGATCGTCAACCTTTCTTCCGTCGATTCATGATCGATTCGAACTCGAATCAAGATCGGAGTCGTCTCAAGAGCTCGGATCTAAATCAACATCTACTTGAGCCTCCGAGTTCGGATTGTTGGGAGCGGAAGGGTGGATTTATTCTTCGTCGGAAGCTCTTCTCTCATCACTTCCTCTAGGCCCTAAGACATTTCTTCCTCGTATTTGTGTGCAGCCATTCTCTCCTATCTAATGGATTAGAATCGATTTCTAGATGCCATTAGCTTTCCGATGTCGTGGCCTCTGACTTGCGAGCTTGCTCGGCTTGGTCTATAAGTCGGAGCGTTTGGCGCGCGAGTTGTGCATTTTGTTTTCGCCGCTTTACCTACGGGAATGGGGGCAAGCTATCGTGATAAAATCATAAGAAGATGTTGGGTTCACGAACAAGATCGGAACCCGACAGCGACAACCCCCATCCCGGCAAAAAGATGGCGGTGAGAGGCTAGATCTCGGCCGGTGGAATTGAAAACGGTTAAGCAACGAAGAATAAATTCTACGAAAAACACAACAAAAAGTAAATTCAAATAGAAGCACTAACCTCGGAAGAAAGTTTTGAGGAAAAATGAAGAGATTTGATGTCGACCGAGGAGCGAGCTCGGAGAACTTAAAATCACGAAGTCGGTAGCTCTGAGTGAAGTAGGAAACTAAAAAGATAAATGAATTACCCTCGCTTGTATTTATAGGGTTACGAGATATACCACCGCTTCGCGTCATTGAAGCGACGCACTCAATCGAATCGAAGCGACGCAAGAATCGAGGAAGTCATCATTAAAAAGACGCCTCGAGTCCTCGCGAATGCAGTCACATCGATCAACACGAGCATTTAATGCTCATTTAAAAAAGAAATAAATATTAAAATGAAGCGTCACCAACACTCAACCATCTTCAAAGATAAGCGATGCGGCCTTCGGCTTCAACCATCTTCAAAGATCGGTAGTACAGTTCGGCTTCAACCATCTTTAAAGATCGATAATACAGTTCGGCTTCAACCATCTTTAAAGATCGGTGATACTGATTCGGTTTAAATTAAATACAAGATCGGTAAGAAAGTCCGAACACAACTATTTTTCCAATCTCACTTAAACGATTTATTTTTACACATATTTCAAGTCTAGTTTAACCTAACATGCCAAACCGACTTGGGGGCAAATCATTATGGAGAAATCACACGCCTACTATTTGCACCCTCTCTCGCTCAAAAGGCCAACCGATTGGGCCTCAACACCAAGGCCCATAATCATTCATCCAACAAACCTACCATGCGCCTCCACAACCGATGGTTCGGATGATGACACCCAAGTGCTTCCCAAACCTATAAATATCGTGATTTATTCCAATGAGAGAGTGCGCGCATTAATTATCACTCATTTGCATTAACTCCATCACATCGACTTCAAAGATCGGAGTGTTTATGCGAGTACACCCCACCTCACTTTCGGAACAATCACTCGGACGTAACTCCTGACGTAACTCTATATTGATCAAAACCTTATTACCTACCAACTATCTCGGATATACTTATCTATAGATACGGTACAGAACAGGTTTTATTATAAAATTTAATTTGTATATATTGCGTTGTAGAAAATTTTTACAACGTCAGTAAATCGCGAAAAACATGTTATAATAAATGTTTGACTTTATTGTAAAAAAATATTTGACTTTGTTTCAATTTTTTTGTGTGAAAAAAAAATATAGTCAAACATTTATTTCAATGTTAAAAGTCGCTCTCAAAAAAAAACTTAAAGTCATCCATCTCATAATTTTTTATTGGTTGGTAGTATAATAATTTTACAATAATACAGGATACTAAAATACCCTTTCACTTTATCTATCGGAGTAAAGACACACGTTGTTGATATTGTAAAGTAAGGGCATTGTTGGAAAATAATAATAAATGTTGTATTGGGATTATAAAGTGACAGATAATTTGAGACAGAGAAATATTCCAAACAGAACATTTAATATGAGACGGAAGGAGTATTATTTTTTTGACAATATAACTTAGTTATATATTTTTTTGTTGATGAACTTAAGGGCGCTCAGGCCCAAAACAGATTACACATTAGATGGGCTAGGGAGCCCACTACAGTCATGACTAACAATATTAACTAAAAAGTCCAAACAATGTCGTAAATTACACATGTATCCCTCAGCTCATAACTCACTTTTGCCAAAGTGTCTGCTACTTCATTCAATTCTCTCGCCACATTCAACCACTCAACATCGAGGTCTCATTCTCCAACTTCCAAGATGCTTTGGCGAAGCCTTTGAACCGCTTCATCTCTCCCAAACCTCATCTTCAAAACTTCAATCACCTCCTGAGAATCAGTTTCAACCATTATCTTAGTGAAACCATACGCCCAAGCAATAGATATACCATGGTAAATACCCCACATTTCGGCTTCCAGAACACTGCAACCATCTAACTTGTGGGAGAAAGTAAATCTCACTCTTCCATAGCAATCCCGCAAAATACCCCCACACCCAGCAAATCGACCACAATTTCTCACAGATCCACCACAATTGAGCTTGAACGAGCCGATCGGAGGAGGATTCCAATTACTCACCTCAATCCTACTAATTAAGCTGTAGCTCGGCTTGATCTTCGTATTCTTCTTCAAAGATCCCATGATCCGACTTAATTGACAATTAACAATGATGATTGTGCTTTGAGTTGATGTTTTCTTTTAATTAAAGACCCAATCATTCCTATTCCTCCAAATGTTGTCCAAAACAATGCCGAATTGCAAACTCCAGGTATGTAAGTTACCTTTCTTCGCTTGATTCTTCAAATTACTCTCCAACCAATTAATCCAGTCATTGTTGCTAAAGAAGTTATTTGGATTTGTGAGGTTGATGCTACACCACACACACGGAGCATAGCTACAATCCCCGAAGCAGTGGAAGAGGGTTTCCTCACTGGACATGCAGAGAGAACATTCACTGCTAGGATATACTTAGTTATACATACATACATATTTTCATAATAGAATAAAAAAAAAAAAATACATACATACATACATACATACTATAATAATACAAACCTAGAAAAAAAAAAAAAAAAAACCCTACACAGTCTAACAAAGTCACTGTCCAATCAATTTGGAATTACAAACCATAAACCCTCTTCCCACACGGTGTGACCCGGAAACGCCTTTTGCGACACTGGAACATGTCGAACTCCGGTGATGCAAATGCGACGGCAAAAGACCAAGAACGCGAGCAAGAGGAGGAATGGGAGACGATGGCTCGAGCGTGGCTGTCCTCCTTCCCGGAGGCCAAAGAAGTGAGCATGACGGAGGTGGAAGCTTGGATTGACACCAACATCGCTTCTCTTCCAGAAGGTCTCCGTTCCATGCCTCGCCCCGATCTCTGCCTCAGGCTTATTTCCATTCAGAATTGCATGAGATTTCCCAATCAGGTTACTATTACATTACATCATTCATTCTAAATTATTCACTTAATTTTTTTGTTGATTCCGTTAATTAAAAACGAAGATTTGGCTTTACCGGAGCCCCTAGCAATCAATTCCATTTTATTGAGATATTCTTGCCTTCAATTCCATATTCTTGTGTAATTACTTTTTTTTTTGACGGGATATTCTTGTGTAATTACTAGTTGCTAATAATCCAGCCTTTTAGCCACGTGTGGCAGTTTTAGGGTCACGATTTTATGGTTTATTGATTTGCTAAGAAATGATGAGCCTCACGACATAAAAATATTGAAACAGAACTAAAAAACAAAAGTGTAGTTTTGTTACCGAAGAAATGGTGGGTGGGGATAGTTGTTTCTCCAGCACATAGCACCAAACAGAAGTTAAAAGTTCCTATTAATTTGACCAAACCCCATTAGTCCTAATGAAGAATAACCAGCAAGCTCAATTCGGCTCAAATCCAACGCAATAAGTTGCCCCGCCTTCAAAATTGTGCTTTAAACCATCAAAACAAGACAAAATTGTGCCATTACTCTGCCACTTGAACTGTGTTATGTTTTTATTGCTTGCATTATCTCCCACTGCAAATCAAATGCACCCTAAGGTTGAGGTTTTGCATTTATTAGGAAGGGAGGGAAATAACTTTCAAGCCTTTTGTGGTTTGCTAAAGAAAACTGGTTTTGTTCCACAAGAATAGATTAAAAAGTAAGGAAGCAACTTGGTGCTTGCTGAATTCTTGAAGACTGAAATGCTATGTTGCATTGGTATTGGTACGGTACTGGCATTGGGTACGGGTGTTGGTACAGGATACATGGTTTTTCAAAAAATCAGGATACAAGTACGTAACATAAATTTGCTATAAACATGACTAAAAGGTAGAAAATACAAATAAGTAAAATATATAACAGAAAAATATACGATGAAATTTAGGAAAAAAATTGTTTTTATAGAAAAATATTGAAAAAGATATACGATGTATTAGGAAAAGTTTCAATATAACCAACAAATGAATGAAAAATCTAATTTTTTACTATACGACAAACAAATATTTGTATATCGGACAATAAATATAAACCGATAAGTACCTACAAGTACCCAATATGTACCGGTACCGGATACGTACCCGGTGCGGGTACGGCTCCGATTTTGAACTACCCATGCTTCATTAATTTGTAAGCTGCAACAAAAATGTTTGCAACCTAGTTTTTGACCTCTCTGATGTTGTATGTGTTGTGGTATTTCAAAAGTGGGAAGTCACACACTGTCTAGTCCTCAAATATTTTAGGTATTTGTATGTTACTTTGTAACTTGGGTCTGTAAGCAAGCCAGAGAAATGAATGGGCTCGTGCGAATAAGCTTGGGCCAAATTGAGTAGTTGAAGTGCAAATTCTCTGATTTGCTGCCAATGTGTAGGATTAATGGCTCATGTGACTTTTTGATTCCTTAATTATTTTTGCAAAATTTAAATTTATTTTGAGAGGCTTGTTGTATCACGGGGGTTTGTGCACTACGCATATAAACCCTTAAAGGTTGGCTAGTTTCACACGCCTCAGGCCACTCATTGTTCGTGACATCAGGCGGATTTGCTGCATTGTTGACAAATTGACAACATTCCATGTCGACTAGGGTCTTGATTTTTGGTCTTTATTGTTTCTGAGTTAGTTTGTCCTTGCATCTCAAGACACGTCCACCAGATTTAGTAGATTGTTTAGGACTGGGAAGCCAACTCGCCGCTCTAGTGTTTATATGCATAATCTTTAAATGAATGCAGAAGAAGAGTGTATAGTTGAAGTTGATCTGTGATGAGACATGTGGGTTAAACAAGAGTGTATATAGAATTTCACTTTTATGTACCCTTCTAATGGTCTCAGCAATCCGATATCACATTCCATGTTGATGAAGATGCTCAGTTTTTTATTGAGGATGTGGGTTTTTTATTTCCAATTTTTTTGAGATGCTCAGTTTTTATTTTGGTTTTCAATAAACTAAACGGAAGGTACTGTCTAAATTTTGTAAGGTTGATTTATCTTGTAAGCGATAAGTATTTCAGCAGTCACGATTTCCTGGTAACAGGGTTCCTGCCAAATGCATTTGTTTTTTATGCATGTCACCCAAAATACAAAAGAAAACCTACTTTCTTTCTTTCACAAATTTAACGGTGCCTGTCTAATGCATTTCCTATTACATTTACAAAAGAACGTAGACTTTCCGCTTTCCTGTTATTTAGGTGATACACATAGGTTTGTGCTTCTTGCCAAAATTCCATTTGTCAGGTTTATATAAAATGGGATAGTTTTTTAACAGAATATGCCAAACATTGTTAGTTGTTTTCTTGGTATTGTCTAATCTTTCAGATGTTGCAGGAAAAGGAAGCAAATAATCTTGATGTTCCACATGCACGGTTTCAACGCACTGATCAATGGCTTCCGGTATATTCATGGTTAGAAACTTTAGATAAGGAAGAGGTGGTTAAATCGAAAGAAATTTCTGACTGGTTAACACAGAATCCTGAGATCCAAGAACAGTTATCCTCGAGGCATTCGCGATATCATTTGATGCACTATGTCAAAAAATGCCATTTTAAAATATTAAAAAGAAGGGAAAAGAAGAAGGTATCAAATTCTTTCTCACCTTTGTTCTGTTTCTTATATATTTTGGGATGGGGGAGGTTGGGGGGAGGTGCTTTGAATTTGAAGTTCAATTGGCAGTGGTGCTTTCAAATGACATTGTGGACATATCCATATTTTGTAGGTAGCTTCATCTTCCGCATACCTATAACTGAAATAGTTTAGTTGCTTTCTTCACCTCATGCCTATCAATATGAAAGTCATTCAAATTTATACTTACTGTTCAACTTGTATCTCCCATGGTTTTTAACAAAATGCTGTGATTATGTTGTGGACTTTAGTTCTGAATGTCCATCGTTATTTCTGGTTCTCTCTTAGGTACAATAGGTCTTTCCTAGAAAAAGAAACACACTCGCACACACACACACACACACACACACAACATCATGGTAAGTTTTAATATCACGTGTTATGCAAAATGTCTGTTTACTTTCTATAATATATGTTACTTTTTATCTGGACAGGGTTTAGAACAGCCCAACAAAGACACACCATTAAAGGTTCGGAAAGATGTGGTGATGAAACACACAGCCCCACCTCCACGTATGCTTTATCCGTCTTCTAAATTTTCTGTTACTGTACAGTAGAATGTTCATTTCAAAATCACTTCTCCAAAATTGGCACATTTCTGTGATGTAGCCTGTATGTGGGAGCACGTTATTGGAAACTTATTATGGGAATGGGAAGGGAAGACAGAGGGATTTAATTATTTAAATAGTACAGTTGTAATTTTGCCTGTGTAATCACATTAATTTTGTGCTTGCTTAATGAGTCTAATTCTGTGTCCAATATATTGTGGTTTGAGCAGCTTTATATCTATGGATACAATTTCTAAAGTTTTTTTTTTTTTCAAACTTTTCTCGAAACTTTCCAGCCTTCTGTTTATGTCTGTAAAGTCTTTGGGATACTGTTCTTAAGTTCTTGGGTTTAGTCCTTGTCTAGGGTGAAATTTGGGTGGGTTTCAGTTTAGAAATAAAAATGGCCATGATTTTTTTATTTTTAAAATTTACACCAAACATGGGAATAGTTTCCCTGGAATATTGCCATTGGTGTTATCAAAAGCATTAACAATTGTGATTTCTATTAGGGCACTTTAACAATTGCATGAGTTGTAATCAAATGCCAGACTCTAGAAAATTCTTAGCAGTTGTATTTACTTCTAATTTCCTACTCACAGAAAGAGCCCATGGATCATGGAATTAAAAGAATCAAGTATTGAAGCAATAAACTATCAAAACATTCAAGCTAAGAATTCTTTGTTATTTTAAATTACTTTTTTTTCTATTTTCATTTCCATTTCAGTTTGGGTAATTCTACCATGTTTTAAAAACATATCTCTGATTCTGTAAATCTTAACCTTTAAGAAAATTGTTTTTGAATCACAAGTGTTATGGGAGTTAGGTTAATGCTGTTCAATTACAATTACAGATTATGTTCTCCCCTGTCAATTTTGCAGGTAATTCATTAAACAACCTGCCTAAAGATAGCGAATTGTTCTTAGCCAAAAGAAAAGAAGCCTATCAGAAGTATGAGATGTAAGTGAATTAATTAACAGATAATCTTTGTGTGGAACCTTAGCTACTAGAATTTAATCAATTATCATACTTCAGATTTATGTGTTGATTTATTTTCAGTTTGCTGGAGTTGGAGAAGCTGCTTTCCCCAATATTCACGATAACTCCTAGCGGAAATCAGTGAGGCTGTGTTGGAAACGTCACTATTGTTTGTGTCTGCCTAGTGCAGTTTGATGTTTGCAGTGACTGGGAATTTCCTGATTCAGCTCAACTCCAGAGGATGAAAGATCAACACAGGAAATGGGAATGCAAACGAATACTTGATGTACTTAAAGAGGGTACAAATATATTATAACCAAAAAACTGAGACTTATGATAAGCATCTCCTTTGCCTTTCATTTCTCTCCACAAGGAAATGATGCAAAACATGTGGATTGGACAAGAATTAGATACGTGCAACTTCCTTTCTCCCTACATACCAAATGATAAATATGAAAAATGAGTACATTTCTTTCCCTTTTCAATTGATCTCTCGTATTTAATTCAAGGTGTCGTGGTCTTGTGTTTTCTTAGTTCATCACTTATTGTGTGCGTGTCGTCTACACCTAATAGTCTAATAGAGTGGCTACTTGCATTTTTTTCGAAATGAATCAAAGCCATGCCCCTTGTGGCTTGTAATATCTTATATTCTTATGTAATCTAACCAAATCTCAAGAACAAGTATCAACCATTTTTATTTGGCTGGTATGATTTGTTTTCTTATTCCTATCTTAATTTCCTGTTAGAAAAAAACAGGAAAGTACACTGATGTGGTTTTTGCGAAATTTGCCCCAGTTCAATCAGTATAAACTCAACATTTTCTTCTACGTATTCCGTATTTGTATACAAAATAGTAATAAAAAATTCATTTAACTTCTACTTTTTTATGGCATGTTTGTAAATAATACAAAAACCGGAATGACAGTATTTTAGTTTTTTTAAAAAGTAAGGGCGATGGTCTCGGGAATACGACAAAAAATGGTAATGACATTTGTGTAGCTATGCCAAAAAATGAGGGCAATTAATTTGGGAATAAGACAAAAATCTGTAATGACAATTATGTAGTTTTGCTAAAAAATTGAGAGCAATCGAAGAGACAAAAAAAAAGTAATGACATTTTTGTAGTTTTGATAAAAAATTAGGGCAATTTTTTTAGGAATGAGACAAAAAAAAAGTAATTACATTTTTATTGTTATTTTGATAAAAAAATTACGGCAATCATTTAAAGAAAAATACAAAAATTTATAATGAGATTTTTGTAGTTTTGATAAAAAATTGAGGGCAATCATTTTGGGATAAAGATAAAAATATGTATTGGTAAAACAAAATATCATATCCAATGCACATTCTTCGGCTACTAAAGATATCTTAATTGATCTTAAGCACAAAACATCATTACTTTATATAATTTTTAATATCATTAAAGAATTTATTTTCCTATGCTTTGAACCCTTATCAAATGTTTCACTTGTTTCTATGCATTTGTGTTGATGACATCTTCTGTGTCTCTTATTTTACTATTTGTTTACTGTACATATGTAGTATTTATAAGAGCAATTTACTATCGTTGATTATCCCCGTGCTCTAATCCTCGTGCAAAGCACGGGTGAGAGTGTAGTATCCTTTGATGATTATCACTTTCGGTGCCCACTTTTCATTTTCCATTTTTATTTTTTCAAAACCACTATGACAGTCGGTTTTATGTATCACTTTTTTGGTCCTATTTCACCCTTTGATAAATTGGATTATTAAATTAAAAACAACTCTACACAAATACAAAAGATTAAAAAGGGAAAAAATACCTACTTAAAATACAATAAAAATTCAATGAAATTTACTAATTTAGAAAGCAGCCTATTTTTCTTTATATACAGCTACTTTTAGGTGTGTATTTATACAGGATAAACTTAAGAATTTTTTTTTAAAGTAATGTTATTTTGACAAATTTTTTGTACAAAAGTAAACAAATACACAAATTAGATGGTGGGATCCACTTAGCACTCGTTTGGTTTAGCGGTGGAAGACCCTAAAATCGCTTCTGAGCTTACCTTTCGCGATTTTGATCTTTTTCAAGGTGTTTGGGTAACCAACCATAAAATTGATTTTGGCTTCTAAAATCGATTTTCGCAGAAGCAGCTCCGTGTAGCTTTTGCGTCTAGTTGAAATCGATTCTACACAAATTCCACAAAGTTTTCCAACATTGACCCTGTCTCCGTTTTGATAAATAAGAAAAAGGGAGAAGGAAGAAGAAGGATACTGTTGCCGCCGCACAGATGAACCATGTTTTAGGGTTTTCTTACTTTGTTATAATGGGTTGTTTTATTATAAGGTATAATGGGCCTTCACTTTTAGTTTTTTTTTGGCTATTGCTTTTCCCACACCTCATTCTACTCTTTCACACCCCTTAACAAATTTTATTCCAAAAATAACCTCGCGCGTGCCCGAGTTCACGTGTTTAAAAATCGTTGAACGACTTGTTCGAACACGCTCGAATGACCTCGTTCGAACAGGTGAAATTACGCACAAGAGGGTGTGAAGTCAATATTTAATACACTCGAGCGATGTCGTTCGAACGTTCAAAACGGTCATGCGAACACGCCGAATGACCTCGTTCGAACAGTGAAAAAAAACGCAAAAGAGTGTGAAGTCAAGATTTAACACACACGAACGATGTCATTCGAACTCGTTCGAAGGCCCGTGTTCGAACAGGTGAAATTTCGTGAAAAAAAAGATGTTTTAGCTGGCCTTTTGGTCTTTTCACACCCTTGTGGGGTGTGTTTTGAGTAGGAGGGGGTGTGAGAAAAGCAATAGCCTTTTTTTTTGACTAGGCCTGCACTTTAAATTTACAATTAATTTTGGACTAAAAAAAATTGACAATTAATTTCTGCAGATTTTCTTTTGAGGCAACAATTTATGCATACTTAGTTGTTTAATATTAATAATTTACATCAACATATTTTTATGAACGTGATATTTATATTTAATTTGTTCATATTTATTAACATATATACATCAACATAATTTGTACATAATTATGAACGTTATAATTATATTTAAAAATAAAAATAATAAAATTATGAACTAAAGAATATTTTTATGTTGAGACCTACTTTAGTAATTTTATACTCAAAAGCAATTTTGATCTAATCTATTCAAACAACAAAAATATGTAAAAATTACTTTTTCTGTTAAGTATTCAAACAAAAATCACGTTAAGTTCAAATCACTTTTAACCAAAATCAATTATACAGAATCAATTCTCTCAGAATCAATTTTCATCACCGCAGAACCAAACACACACTTAATCATTTATGTTAAACACATTCCCACATACATATTAAGTGGGTCCCACCTTTTAATTTGTGTATTTATTCACTTTTGTATACAAAAATTTGTCCTAATAGCATTATTTTTTTTTTATAAGCAGATAAACATAAGATTTAAGAACAATTATACTTTCCAAAAAAAAAAGAACAACTATTATTATATTTGTAAAAAAAGCAATTATTATATTTTGATCATAAGAAGAGCACATTTTTATCACAAAAATTCCGTCATAAATAACGTTACCCGAATATTTTTAACGACGGTAATCGTTGGGAGAACAAAGGAAGAAGGAAGTGGGAAACTGGGAATATCATCATATCCCGGATATTATAGAAAGTTGGCGTACGAATAACGTGATTCTTGCACACGGCTTGGAAGCGCTTTAAAAAAACGCGGTAGAGCGTAGCGCAACGCAGCGAAGAGAAATTCAGATCGAAATTGAATTGACAAATGATGGAGGTTCAAGCTCAAATTCAGATAGATCGCAGAACAGATGCTCTTGGAGATCTTCAAGTTCTTCCGGATGAAATTCTCTGCGCAATTTTGGAACGACTCACTCCCAAAGATGCTGCTCGAGTCGCTTGCGTTAGCAGGTGATTCTATTATACTATTATCTTATCTATATATCCAGGCCTTTTTTTTATTCCTTTTTCTGTAATTTTCTCATTCATTTTCGCACAATTTCCGATTTCGATACTTCATGTGTAATAACATTCCTTCATCGTTTGTTTTCATGTTTCATTTTTGATTGGATAAAGAATCTGGAAAAGCATCATTTCATTCAATTGCATTTTGATGTTTTGCTTACTAACATTAGTCGGCCGTTTGGATTGACTTATTTTTGAGTTTATGCAAAACTTATACAACAAATAAGCTTTTGTGTATTATTCATAAACTTCTCAAGGTAGTTTATGAAAAATTAGCTTGTGGAGATACACTTTTCGTTAGTGAGAACTTATGAATTAACGTAAAAGCTTATTTATTTGCGTAAGCTATTTTTCATGAAATCAAAAATAAGCCAATCCAAACAGGCCCTAAAGATGATGTTATTCGCTTTGTGTGGTTTTGCATTGCTGGTGTGAGGGACATTGATTAAGCAACTTTATTACTTTAATTGTTATAAAGCATGCAACTCTTAAGTATTTTGCGGATAATGGTTTGGATAATTAATGGTATAGATGATAGTTTCTTGTCACTTATATATGTTTATAATATTAAAAGTTTTTATTTATTTAATTTTGGCAGTGTGATGTACATACTGTGCAATGAGGAACCACTGTGGATGAGTCTATGCCTAAAAGGAGCATCTGGTCATCTTCAATACAAAGGCTCTTGGAAGAAAACTGCCCTGCATAAGTATGTCTTCAATTGCTGGTTTCCAAATCAATATGTTATCTTTTTTGGCGCTTCATTTTACTTTCTCTTTGACGCTAACATATTTGGAATTGGGCATTATGATTGCAGTGAAAATCTGCCAGACAAGTACAAAGAGTGCCATCAACGGTCTTTACATTTTGATGGTATGAGACTCTCTTATCTCTCTTTTATTTTCTAGCAAATTTTAGGCTGTATGCTCTTAAAATATCATAAGGAAGCCTTTCTACATACCACTGATATTCATCTTCCTGCAGGATTCAACTCTTTATTTTTGTATAGGAGATTGTACCGGTGCCATACCACATTGGATGCATTTTATACAGAGGGTGGAAATGTTGAAAGAATAAATGACATATCATTGAAGGACTTCTATAACGAGTACGACGTGAAGAAACCGGTACCAAGACAAAAATACTTTAAATATGAAGCGCATTAATTTCTTTCCTTGTGATTCTGTTTCATTGTCAATCTCTAAGGTTGTACCCCTCTTCCTTGTGAAAAGAAAATATCTCGAGCTCTAATTTCCATCATTTGTTATGCTTGAAATTGTTCCAAAATAGTTGAATGCTACCAACACACCCTTTTAAACTCACTCTTCAACACTCTCCTTATTATTGGTCCATTTTTAAATGTCAATGCACTTTTTAAAAAATGATTAATACGAGGCAACTGTGTTGATTTTTTTAAAAATGGACCAATAATAAAAAAGTTTGTGTCCAATAGAATGTGTTGCTAGCATTTTTCTTTTGGAAGAATTGGAATATTATTATCTTTTGACATTATATGTATAGTTGTCTACATGTTTGCTATCAATCTCTGAAGCATTTTGGTATTGTTTTTTTCCACCGTGTTCTTGTAAAGATGGAAAAGCGAGATGAGTATGCATTGTTTTTATGACTACATGGGTCCTTATATAGATGATGGTATTTGGTTTATAGTCGATGCTTTGTGTTTTAGATATCTTGGAATTCATCAATTTCAATTATCAATTGTTAGTGGTTTTTCTTCTTATTGAAATGGAACCTTGATGAATTACACCTCTCAGGTTATGCTTAATGGATTGGCTGATACATGGCCTGCCAGGCATAAATGGACAACTGATAAGCTGTTGTTAGACTATGGAGATGTAGCATTTAAAATATCTCAAAGTGGTTCCCGAAAGATCTCCATGAAGTTCAAGGATTATGTCTCATACATGAAAGTTCAGCATGATGAAGATCCCTTGTATATTTTTGATGAAAAGGTGCTTGTATTGAGATATTCCTGTTTCGATAATGCCCTGCTTGATCCCTGCACCATTCCCTTCCCTTTTTCTTGTTTTTGAATATGAAAATTTTGGAGTTGTTTTAACTTCTAATTGAACACACATACAGTTTGGTGAAGTTGCACCTGGCTTATTGAAGGATTATTCTGTGCCTCATCTTTTTCAAGAAGACTACTTTGATATCTTAGATAAAGATAAACGACCATCCTATAGGTGGCTCATAATTGGGCCAGAGAGATCTGGCGCCTCTTGGCATGTTGATCCAGCTCTTACAAGTGCATGGAATACTCTTCTTTCTGGCCGTAAAAGGTAAAAGATAAGATGTTTGACGTGAAATTTTGTTTTGTCTCCATTATGATTGTGCAGCTTAGTCTGAGAAAACCATATGCATTTCCTTTGAGTTTAAGCCTTAACCATAATTAGTTAGTTTGTTACTTGATTCCTCCAGCTTATTGCCGCTCTTTTCTTTTTTTAATTATAATGGTCCCCCAAGACCTGGTGAAGGGGATAGGGAGTGGTAGATTAAATGTGAGCATTGAAACTCATATGGGATAAAACTTGGCAATTCACATCAGGTTTTTTCTTTCCTAGGGAAGCTAGGTGTCATTAGGCTGCAAGGCTAATGGCTGGTCCATGCAAAGTTGTTATTCAGCTTACAAGTATCATATATGTTTTTTTGACGAGAAATTCATAGCTTAGATTAAACAACCAACAGCATCAGTACAGATAGATAGATTTGATGTGGGATATTTCCCACCAAATTCGTTGAACCAGCAGACTTAGACAGGGAAGCAAAATCAGGAGCAGCTCTATTTAGTTCTACTAACAGCAAAGATGATAATAACCTGTCTCTTCTGCATTAGGCATTTGCAGTCTTGGATAATTGGATCAATGGAAGTTATTCCGGACTTGCCATTAATACTATCGACAACAGCCTTTGCATCTGTCTCAATAATGACATTCTTAATCTTCAATGCAATCACCACATTGAAGTTCCAACTGATGTCCATTGCCTCTGCCAAAGAAGGACCCAACTCAGCCTACTTTCTTTTGCACGTTTCGAAGCTAAAGTGCCTAAATGGTCGCTTATCAGTATTCCCCGTCCCATGTACCAATTCTCAAAACAGCCAGCGTCCACATTTAATTTAGACCAACAAACCGGTGGTGGAATCCAATTGGTGCAGTTGGTTCCGTAAGTTGAGAAGCTGCCAGTTTCGTTGCTTCTTTATACACGCAAATAAAGCAAACCAAATTGGAAGCAGCAGACATATCAGCGGGCCTGGACACCTTCTGCTCAAAAATAAGTTTATTCCCTGCATCCCAAATTTTCCAGATCATGGGAGGAAGCCTCTACAGATCCCTAGGAAGCCTTACAAAATTCATATTTGGTTTTGACTTTTAATGCAACCTAATGTATAGCTGAAAACATTATGCTTTTAATGGTAGGGTTAAATATGTTTTTGGTCCCTATAACATTTGAGAATTTTGTTCTTAGTCCCTATAAAAAGTTTCACTCACTTTTAGTGTTCACATTTTCTCCCGTCAATGCTTTTAGTTCCTCATGACTTTTAATAGCGCTTTTATGGGTCTTTTAATCACGCTTAATAGCACTTCTAAGTGCTATTAAAAGTCATAAGGGACGAAAAACATTGATAGGAGAAAATGTGAGGACTAAAAGTGAGTGAAACTTTTAGAGGGACTAAACAAAGTTTTCAATTTCAAATTTTATAGGGACCAAAAATATATTTAACCCTTAATGGTAAATAGCAGAATTTTCCCTCTCGAATTAGTTAGATGGGAGGACTAAAACAGTCTGCACGAAATAGGATTTGTCACTCTTAGACTACTTGGTGTGGGTGTGCTATTACTGGTATATAAGATTACTCTTAGACTTGGTCTGGGTGTGCTATTACTGGTATATAAGATGATATCTTGCTAGTACTAGTTTCGTTAAAAAATACATAGACAAAAGTTGAACAATATTCCTAAAAGAATGACTCCTAAATCCTATGTAGATATTTCACTATTTTCAAACTCAACTAGATATCAACTAGTCTGTAGAATTATGCAGCAGTAATACAGAGCAGTGGCTAGAATCTAACTAGAAAAGAATATACCACCCCGTGATAGGCTTTAAGGTCATCCATTTCTCATCACCTCAAAATTCACTATCAGATCAACACATTTTGTTAGCAATTGAGTGGAACATTGACATTGAGACCCAATTTGCTCGATTGGAACAGTATGGAGACTTGATTTAAGCAATTGAAACTACAGGAACAAAAATTGTGTATTCTTAAAACTACTGGGATGAAAATGCAATTGAACCTTTAGTTCAAATTGGAGTTCTTGTTTGTTCTTCAATGATTCTACCACAAATAACTTGAATTTTATATGTTAGTGCTTGATTATGTTTCAAGTAGCTAATGCTTAAGAGGTAATGCTTCACTTGTATTTGATAGGTGGGCGTTATATCCTCCTGGAAAGGTGCCTCTAGGCGTGACAGTGCATGTTAATGAAGATGATGGCGATGTCAGTATTGAGACTCCATCATCACTGCAGGTACTAAAATCTTGCAATTGGAGTGACTCAAATATCCGCTTTTTGGTTGTAAATAATTATTAACAATAACCAAGCCAACTTTATTATGTTTATCTATTGAACTTTTTTAATATTAATCACATATCTGCTTGTCTACAGTGGTGGCTAGATTTTTACCCTCTTCTTGCTGATGAAGACAAGCCCATTGAATGTACACAACTACCGGGCGAGACAATTTATGTTCCAAGTGGATGGTGGCACTGTGTTTTAAATTTGGACACAACTATTGCAGTCACGCAGAATTTTGCGAATGCCAATAACTTTGAATTTGTATGTTTGGATATGGCACCTGGTTATCGTCACAAAGGAGTTTGTCGTGTTGGGTTGTTGGCTCTTGATGAAGATAGTTATGAAAGTGCCATACAGAACATGCCATGTAATGGGAAAAACTTAAGTTACTCTGAATTGTCAAGGAAAGAAAAAAGAGCCAAAACTCTGAAAGATGTAGATGATCTGGACTATGAAGCAGCGATAAGTGGTGTATCTAGAAGCTATTATTTATGGAAAGATGGATTTTCTTATGATATAAATTTCTTATCCATGTTTTTGGACAAGGATAGAGATCACTACAGTTCCTTGTGGAGCTCGGGCAACAGCATTGGTCAACGAGAACTGAGAGAATGGTTATCCAAGCTTTGGATTCTAAAACCAGAAATGAGAGATTTAATATGGAAGGTTATTTTGTCTCTAAGTTAATGCATCCTTTGAGATCACAAAGTTATATACCAGATTTTATGACCTTTTTTCTGTCTATATATGTCCAGGGAGCATGCATTGCAATAAATGCTGACAAATGGTTAGAATGCCTATCAAAAATTTGTGCCTTTCACAATTTGCCCCCTCCCACTGATGACGAAAGGCTTCCTGTTGGTACGGGTAGCAATCCTGTGAGTTTTTTTTATTTTTATTTTTATTTTTTATATATTTGATAACTTTTACTCATTCTATTTTTGAGAAGATTGCAATGCATCGGAGTTTTTAAGGTTTCAGTGAAAATTGATCCTTAGTAAGTGTCCCAAACAATATTGATGATTGCCTCAAAACTAGGTAGACCAAGCTTTGGAGTTAACACTCAACAAGGTAGACCATGTAGAGTTCAAAGTTAGTACAATGGAAGAATCCAAAATCTGATCACAAAGAGGAATCCTCTACAGGTAACCCATACAAGGACAACCACTTGAAAAATATTTGTCACTACTCAGGTTCCGTGGTCTGGGTTGCAGCAGGGGGAAGAGCTCATTAAAGTCATGTAGAAAACCATGAACCCTGCCTATTTAGTCATCCATAGAACCTTCAAGGTCGAGGGGCAATGACACTCATGAGTTTTTGACCTATTCTACGTAGTTGTTGAGTATCATCATCATTGATATAAAAAGCCTTGGCCTGCTCTCGAACTGCCTCACAAGTCTTGTGAATACAAAATTTGCTTTAGGGAAGGATGACTAGTGGATTTGATGACTAAACAATCTAGGACGGTTGGATACAAGAATAGAATCTACTTTCGTCGTGAGATGGTCTTTTCATAGTTTTGACCTCTACACCGAAGTTTGACGTCTGAAGCCTAGGTACCATAGTTGCTACCATCCAACATGTTTGTTAAGAGTGTGGCGTTGATATATGTTTGTTGAAAACAAGAGGGTCGACATAAATCAGCCAGGAAGAGAGAGAATCTCACCTTACAAGGCTGTAGGTGAGAGGATGTGTGGCAAGACTCGAATGGATTTTTTAGTTGTGGATCTTTTAACATTATCTTTTTAGGTTCATGTCATTGTTGTTTTCCCTTCTTGTAATCATGGATGTCTCATGGTTATTTAACTGCTATATTTATACAATCTAATTACTTGGCCATTTTTTTAAAGATTCTGCAGTTGAATTATGACCTGAGATTGGCGTGTGGTATGATCATTCACTACCTACTGAAGTCCCTAATTGTGAATATTTTCCATTCTCTAACTAGGTTTATCTAGTGGGGAGCTCTGTTGTTAAGATTTTTGTCGAAGATGGACTGGAAGCATCACTTTATGGTTTAGGCACAGAGGTACTTTTCATATTTTGTTTCCATTGCATCTTCTGTACAGATATAACTTCAATATTGTATCTTCTATAGGTAGAATTTTACAGTCTGCTGCTTGAAGTCAATTCCCCTCTTAGGAAACATATTCCTAGTGTTATGGCCAGTGGGATTCTTTATCTTGAAGACGGATCTTATACCAATTTAACTTGGGATGGAAAAGGAATTCCCAGTGTCATTTTGAAGAGCAATATTGTTACGGAGAAATGTGATGTTGACGGTTTCTCATTTGGTGTATGGGGCAAGAAACTGTTAGAGTATAGAAATGCCGGGTTGGAGGTGGATGGATCAGCTAGTTTAACTGGTCACTCAAACATATGGCCATATATGATAACTAAACGATGTGAAGGGAATATATTTGCAGAACTGTAAGTCTTATGCTTATGGTTTATAAATAATTTCATCACCTGCCGTAGCTACTCAAACTTCTAGATTTTGTTCTCATTCTTTTGCAGAAGAGACAGATTATCGTTGGAAGATACAACAGACTTGGCCTCCTTCTTGGGGGAGCAGCTACGCCATCTTCATCTTTTGCCGCATCCACCTTTAAATATTTCATCTCTATCTGATGTTGAACCTGAATTAAGCTTGTCTGAGACTACTGCTTGTATTGGAAATATTGATTGTAAATCAAATACTGCAGCAGAATGGAGAATTTTTGCTGGAACCTTAACAAAGATGAGGAAGGATGTCTCAAGCCGCTTGACCAAGTGGTACAGTTAGTTCTTTTGGGCTCTATGTTTTCTTGATACACAGAATAGTTTGAGATTATGTGTGTGTGCTTCTATAATATGCTAGCTTCTGTGATGAATCTTTGCCGTACTCATTTATTTTTTACAAGGTGACCTCTTATGCTTGTTAATAACTTTTGGTAGGGGAGATCCAATTCCTAGCAAACTGATTGAGAAAATTGATGAATATATCCCACCTGATTTTGTGAAGCTACTAAATATTAATGAGGTTTCTTCTAAACTCAATATTTCATCACAGCATCAATTTTTTCATTGAATTTGCTTGATTAAATTTGGCTTTCTATTAACTTCTATTTGATTCCAGAATTCCTCAAGTGGTGCTTGTAAACCTTGCTCCTGGATACACACTGACATTATGGACGATAACATTTACATGGAACCATCATTGGTTTGCTCTACCTCCGGTGGGAATACAGAAGATGGTTCCCGGGTGGTCAATGGTTTACTTAGTGACCATGATGAAGTGAAATCCTGGTGTCCCAGTTACATCCTTGATTTCAGTGATATTACAATAGGTCAGTGCTTCTCCTTTCCTATCTGTTCTAAGAAATTTTGTCCAACTTCAATAATGCTCTTCTTTATTAGCAAAGTCATATATTTGAACGTCGTCATGACTCATGATATGGTATCATAATTTATCAAGTGCCTTTAAGAAGGTTTTAGTTATCCGTACAGTTGAACAAAAGTTTTCTCTAAAAGGAGCAAGACTTCCCAAGTACTGTTTAATAACCCCGTGGTTATGGCTTCCTTTCTTCCTGCACTATTTTATGATTTTCAGGCTGATGCTGTTCTGCAAGAAGTAATCATCATATTGCAGTTTCGTCCTGGACAATTCACTTATTTAATTTTTGTTCTAAAATAATTGTTGGCCATGAGATGCATATCATTAGCAAATTTAGGAATAATTAACCAATCGTTTGTTAAGCCAATTAGTAGTTACTCATTAACCACTGCTTAAACATCATGATCGTTTGTTAAGCCAATTAGTGGTTACTCATCAACCACTCCTTAAACATCATGGTCAAATGAAAGATTAATGCTGGTTCTTAAACTGGAAAAGTGGAAACATTTGTACCAATAATTCCTTTTTAACATTTTTTTTTTCCGAAATACTTCTCTATAGTGTTTTCATACTTTTTTTGTGTCACAATGATGGTCATACTTTTGTTTCATTCTTTTTCAACTTACTGAAACGATGGAATGATCTCAATCCGTCCACCCCCTAGTCTGCCCAGCTATCGCCTATACATTAGTTCTTGTTTTACTTCAATCTGATTTGTCTGTCTAGTCTATTTATAATTAATCGTAAATTTACTTGTAATTTACTCAAATTTATGTAGAGCCCCTCTTAGAATCTACTAGAGATATTTTTGAAGCATAATATTCCCGTGAAAGAATTATGATGTTTTTGCTATTTGGTGGTTATAGACTATAGTAGCTGACTTTTTCATTTATTTTGCAGGGGATCCTATTTTTGACTTGATACCAATTTATTTAGATGTGTTTAGAGGTGATTCATATCTCCTTAAGCGGTTTTTAGAAAGTTACAAGCTTCCTTTTGCTGGCAACATATCAATGTATGAGTCAACAGAGACTGGTCAAAAATTTGGCCGACTTTCATACGTAGCTATGTAAGTACCTGTCTCCATAATTATCTTACATAATTAATTTCTTATCAACTTAAAGTTTTTGGATTTCCCTGTATAAATTTCTGGAAATTTGATATACTAGTAGGCTATAACCCCATGCAAATCAGTAAGGCTCTCCTGACTAGGCCATAGTTGAGAACATTGATGCACAGTACCCAGTCAATATGGTTTTCTGTACTTCAATAATGTTACTCCCTCCACCCTATCATTTTAGGTTGTTTTGAACAAAAACTTGAAGGGCCCGTATTATCGTCCAATGTTTATTAGGAGGATATAATAAGTAAATCCTGTCACCTTATCCTATATTGCTTCTCTAGTTAAAATCTCATCATGATTATGAGTTGGGTTAGAAACCAACGAGAGGTATAAAAAAATAATTTCTTCATTTACCCTTATAAAACATTTTAAAATATAAAAAAATCTAATAAAACATAAATATATTTTAAAAAACAAAAACAAAATAAAATCAAAAATATTAATGACTTAACTTAAAAAATAAGGAATGATTTTATAACGGGTACTTTTGTAAATTTGTATAATCTAAAAATTAAAGAACTATTGAAACTAAACTATTTAAAAATTAAATAAGTGAAACAAGCTTTTGTAAGTTATAATCGTTTAAAATAAGTGAACCAAGATTTTGTAAGTTAAAAATCTAAAAATTGAAAAATCTAATAATACTAAATATTGCGTTTACTGTGAGTTATAATAGTTATTAGATGAAACAAGCTTTTGTGCCCGTACAAACAAAAATGTGTTGCCTTGTTCCCCTGAATTTCAGTCTATTATGGATTATGCACTTATTGAAGTAACTGATTTGGATTTCTTTACTTTTTGTCAATATAGGTGTTATTGTATTTTGCATGATGATAATGTCTTGGGAGCTATTTTTAGCATATGGGATGAACTGAAATCAGCTGAGTCATGGGAAGAAGTTGAGTTGACAGTGTGGGGGGAGTTGAACAATTACAAAGGTTTTCCCTGATTATCTGCATTAAATATTAAATATTTTCGGAGCGCAAATCAGAGCCCCACTGCCCCGGTGATGATATACATGTTGAAATTCTCTAGTAGCAATAAAATAAAAAGGAAATAACAAAAAGACAGGAAAGAAAAATGTTTAACATATTCTGTAAACAATGCAAAGCTAGCCATACAATTGTTGGCATGCAGTTGTAAAGCTATTGCATATTTTCCCCTGGCTTAATTTAATTAACACTGTAAAATCTCACTTTTTCCGTATAAATTCATGATTATATAATTATACAAGTGCATTAGAACTTCTGCTAAGGTAATGCAAATACGTGAGCTATATGATTATAGTTCCTTCCCACTTCTGTTTCATAATAAGTCACTGACATCTTTTCAGGCTTGATACAGCCTTTTTTAAAAGGATGATACGGTATGTTAGCCTAATTAAAGTTCTACTATTCGACTCATCTCTTGACTCTAGGTATATGTTAAAGGACATGCCAACAATTACTAATTAGATTCGTTGCGTTGCTTTATGTGCGACCATGAGCTGCTATTACATAAGCACTTCCAGTACAGAGATATTTTTATATTACTCCTTCCTACTTCCGTTTCATAGTAAGTCACAGCCAGGTTATTAAGAGGGTATTGTTTGAGTAGTTTGTTAAGATTTAGAGAAAATTTCTACTGAAGAAGGATCCAACCTCCTTAATTGGGAGGTGCGACTCTTCTGTTTAGTTTTTATCGTGATCTTGCTCTTGTGTCATCAAATGGGTTTGTTGGATTTGTTGTGGATGGGTTTAAGCGGGTTGAGTCTAATGCCCAATCTCCATAAGTCCATACCAGAGAAATATAAATATGAAGACTATGTATGGGAGTTTTGGAGAGGAAGGGAGGGGAGGGTTTGAAAAAGGAAGAAAGTTACGGAAGCAAGAGGAAGAGTAGTTAGCCCCACACCTTGCAAGGAAAATTTATTTTTCTTCACAAATGCTATATCGTAAATATTTTATTTTTTTTCACCCCTCTACAAACACACTTTCTCAAATTGAAATTCTTTTCTCTCTTTCCCTCTCCTCCCCCCAAAGCCCTCTCTTTCCCTCCACTCCTAACTCCCAAACAGGGCCTAAAGCTATTGATTATTTGAATATATATATATATATATATATATATAGATGCTTTTTCAAATACTCGTTACCTTTTATGGCAGTGGGTTCATCAATTTTTCCACGTGAGATGTAAAATAGTACAAGTGCTTAGGAGATGCCTAGAAACTTAGATTTTTTCCAAAGACCCCTGCCAATATTGTTTGTGTGTGGTAAAAGTACCCCCAAGGAAGTGAAAAAAATTTTGTATTCATGGATACCCGCAAATAAAACCTGTGATGGGAACGGAGTGGGTGGTTAAATTGGTATTCGCGGGTATATAAATGAGTAGTTGGGTTACCCGTGAGTTAATGGGGTAGACACGGGTAATGAGGTACTCTTACCTGTACTCGTGGGGACTATTTTAGCCCATAGAGAGATCTTCGTAATTTACAAACTAAACATGACCCCTCGGCCTCCTGAGCAATAAAATCAGGTGGTTGCTCCAAATAGATCTCTTCTAATTCTCCATAAAGAAATGCATTTTTAATATCAAGTTGATATAATGACCAATGAAGGCAGCTATTGTAACATCCCAGACTGCTTCTTGAACTGTTGACTGCCCCCACGAACCAACACGAGTCTTTTCAGCATGCTTTGTCCTCACTTGCATGCTTTCCGGAAAACTTTCCAGAAGGTCACCCATCCCACTACTACTCCAAGCCAAGCACGCTTAACTATGGAGTTTGTAGCGACCGAAAAATCCGGGAAAGGATTCTTCGAAAGGTTCTTAGGAAGCCGCCACCAAATTTTAGTTTAAGGGCAAATTCGGAAAATCCCTTTTATTTTTAGGATAAGGCAAGTTTAAAGGTTCGGGAGTCGTTATGTGTGGGGAAGGTATTAGCACCCCACGACATCCATTGTCTAATTATTTAAGATTTATTTAATAATTACCCTTTTATTCATGGAGGAAAAGACTTATTTAAATTTTTAGTTTTTAGTGCTTGACAAGAGTTGAGTCTTGCTCCTACGTACCTCCAGATGCAATGGAGGAATCAAAGCTACGTAGTTCTTCCTGAAAAAGTTTATGGGTTGGTATTTTTAGTGTAGAGGTACTAGGATTCCTTGAATCTGCATGTGACTCATCGATTCTAGACGACTAACCCGATTGTACAACCGACTTAGTCCCCTACTTTTTGAAAATGATTTTTGAGTTTTTGAAAGAAATTGGTTTGGTGTGAGGTGGGTCTGTTTTAGAATAGGTATTCTAGAACTCCTGAACTGTACAGCTCATTAGTTCTAGAACGCTGACTAACCCGATTGTACAACCGACTTAGTCCCCTACTTTTTAGGAAAAGTGCTTTATTTATTTACTTATAAATTTTTAGGATTACTGAACTGTACAGCTCATTGGTCCTAGGATGATGACTAATCCGATTGTACAACCGACTTAGTCCCCCTATTATTATTTGTTCTATTTTTTACGAAGTAATAAAATAAAATGTTTGATTTTGAAAATGTGGACTTTAATTCGTAACATACTAATACAATAATTGTGTTTGCATCATAGACGTAGAACTAACACCATAGTCAAGTTTTTATTTATTTATATTCTATTATTTATATTTTTATATCCCAAAATTAAATACTAAAAACTAAACTCACGTGAAAGGTCATGGGAAACATCACACATGGTTGGAGATCAGGCATAATAGACACAAGCCAATATCAACATTCAAGATAAATATTAATTTATTATTACAAGGATAACGAAGCATGGAGAAATATGAGAAGAGCATACCCTATAGCCACAAACATATACAAAAGTCAATGAGCTGAAATTAAAAGATGCTAACATATATACCTTGAAGTTGTCATTCCAAATCAAATTGTGTGCAAGAAGTAATCCTTATCTCCATCCATGCCTTGTAACGCTAATGATCTGAGACTATACCATGTAGATCTTTCATGCCAAATACCTTACGTTTTACCCTTTAAAAATATGATACAGCTTCTGTTGGAAAAGAACACGGTGTAGTGCACGGAACATCACGTGGTGGTCGATCGGTCATGGTAATTTCCACCTCAAATAAGTTGGATTTAAAATGGGAAGAACAGTGGGGGTTGATTGCACGGCTGGGTTCTATTAAGACCCAACAATGTTGCAAATAGCAGCAACTATTGAAAAGAAAGATGATGTAGGAGAGGTGGAAGGCAAACACGATAGGTGTAGGGGAAGGCAACACGATCTGAGAGGAGGTTTCGCGGTGGTGGCCGTAATCTCAGATCTCCCAAAAATAGTATTTAGGTGATTAGGGTTTCAATGTGAAGCCCTAATCCTTATATTTTAGTAATTTTTGCCGTCAGTGTCTCTGATTCCCCTTTGACTGCTAGTAGACTGCCTATTTATAGTATAATACTAGGTTAAGGCATTTATTATTTTTAACTGTGCTTTTACCCTATTTCAAAGTTGGAACCCAAGCCCAATAGCACTTGTAGCGTGACTTGGAATGTCGCTTGAAACCCCGATTTGCTATTTATTTTTGTATTTTCGGATTTGTTATTTTTGCATTTTCAGTATTTATTTATTTTTGTATTTTTGGACTTATTTGACTCTTGATAGCTTCTAATTTGTAAATTAAACTAAGTAGAATTATTTTTGATATTTTTGGACTCTTTAACACTTTTAAACTGTAGAATTAAACTAAATAGAATTTTTGGATTGCATAAACAAAATAAGAATAAAAAATAATAAGAAAAAGGAGTTAGGCCAAATACAAAGACGAGAACGAGCCTGACTCACAAATACGGTAAAAACTAGACCAAAAATAAAAAGAAATGGGCGCGTTGACTAAGAGACCACAAAATTAACTCGGAATCGCATTACTAAGTCTGAATTTAAACCAAATTTTGAGAAAAATGCCTTTAGGTAGATCTGTTCACGTACGACCAAACTCGAATACGGATATTAAATTGAAGAACGCGCGAAAAGATCGATCATTCGCGTGCGTACCTAATTTAAACAACGACGTTTCGATTTAGTTGAACGGAGTGATTGAAATTAGTAACCGAGACTCTACACTAATAATTCTCGTAATCATGCGACTCCAAAACACGCCCTTACTAAAAATAAACGACTAAAGCGAGAAAAAAGAAGACGGACAAAATTGGGGTATAACAGAGTTCTTATGGGATGGGCTCCCGAAAAGAAGATGCATCTTGTTGGTATAGGTAGTCCAAATCAATTCTTTTAAGCCTTCCTTCAACTGTACAGTCCCATACCTGCACAGCCTCAGGATCCCTCTCATTCCGGTGCGTATTCGGTTCATTCACGTGCCCCTTCGCTTTGAAGCTGCCAGGAGCCGCTCTTTGCCATGCCACCTTTTTATGCACCGGCGATCACTCCCGCCCTCGTCGGCCCGATGTCACATGCCCACTGGGCCCGCTTGGTTCGTCTCGAACCACACCGTCTCGAGAGAGGTCTGCTGCTCTGATACCATTTGTAACATCCCAGACTGCTTCTTGAACTGTTGATTGCCCCCACGAACCAACACGAGTCTTTTCAACATGCTTTGTCCTCACTTGCATGCTTTCGAAAATCTTCGAGAAGGTCACCCATCCCACTACTACTCCAAGCCAAGCACGCTTAACTATGGAGTTCTTATGGGATGGGCTCCCGAAAAGAAGATGCATCTTGTTGGTATAGGTAGTCCAAATCAATTCTTTTGAGCCTTCCTTCAATCTGCATACCTCATACCGCACACCTCGGGATCCTCTCATTCCAAGTGTGTATTCGGTCATTCACGCGCCGCCGCTTTGAAGTCGCCAGAGCCGCTCTTTGTCATGCCACCTTTTTATGCACCGGCGATCACTCCCCGCCCTCGTCGGCTCCGGATGTCACAGCTATGGGAATAAGTAGTCGGACATAAGTAATTTTCACCACAGGGGATAGAGAACCAGATATAAACAAGACATAGTTTAAGGATTGAGAAGTAGTTGGGGAACATGACTGATTCCCTTTGTTGCAACTCTAGAACCATCAAATAGAGTAATAAAATGAGGAATTCTGAGAGAAGACATAGATGAAAATAGGCAAAATAGCATCTGAGATCTCTTAACTTATTTTCTATTTTCGCTTAGGTCCTTTAACTTTTAAAGCTAACGTTTAGGTCCATTAACTTTTAAAAACCTTTAACCGTAGTCCTATTTAACATTTTAAACATAACACCGTTAAACAATGTATTACGTGTTTGTTTAGTTGCTGAATAGACATGCCACATCAGATTTATTTTAATAAATAATAGCTCCACTATCAGTCCCAAAAACTGAACCATCGCAATACCATTGTTGGTTTCTTCAATCCCTAACATTCGCACCACCACAACCCATCCATAATCGTCGCTCTCTTCGCCGCCCTACACGATCTCCGTCACTACATAAAATCTTCATCGCTGCATATCATCTCCAAAATCGCACAAACTGGTCAAACTCCATTTCTTTATTACATATCTTCAATTCCTCCTTATGCACCCTACTCAAAGCTGCATATATCCTCCTTTATATGGAATATTGAATTTAAAAATCAAAACACAAAAAATCTGAACTCTTTTAAGCTCTCTACGTTACTATTGGGTTATTGTAAGAGTAAGTTGTGGAAAATTTTAGAGCTAGTTCTGGAAATTTCGAAACGTTTGGAGCAAGAACAAAAATAGAACAAACGTGGGAACCAAAACACAGACCAGATCTAATAGGAACAAAAACAAAACAAATATGAAAAACCCAACAATTTCAAAGAACAAACCCATCAATTTCAGCAGTACAAACCCGACGATCTCGATTCAGCAGCGATTACTATTGAACAAACCCAACATTTTTGGGGATGAAGATTAAGTGTGTTTGGGTTCAGTTTTTGGACAGATAGTAGAGCCTTTAATTTGTTTTATGTTTCAATTATTTATTAAAACAACCCTGAAGTTTTAAAATAAATATGACGTGGCATGCCTATTCAGTAGCTAAACAGTCACGTTATACACTGTTTAACGGTATTATGTTTAAAACGTTAAATAGGACTACGCTGAAACGTTTTGAAAATTTAAAGTACCTAAACGTTAGCTTTAAAAGTTAAGGGACCTAAGCGAAAACGGAAAATAAGTTCAGGGACCCTAGATACTATTTTGCCATGAAAATAAAGAAACATTATCAGCAATGTGATCAGAGGCACCTGAGTCATTATCCATTGACCTTAGTCCTTACCAGATTGAGAAATACAATCATCAGAGTTACAGAGAACTATAAGGGCCGACCTTGGGCTGCAAGCAGATCGCGGTATCTTCTGACGGTACGCAAGCCCCAATGTCACTTTTTGATTGCCCCCAATTTATTTTTAGACTCAAGATTATTGTTGTATTAAAGTAAATGGCAACTAAGTTGCATATGCTCCAGTAGCTCAGTAGTTGATGTTCTTTGTGTCATCAGGTCGTTGGTTCGATCCTTGCTATTTCCATTTTTGTGTTTTTGCAAGAATATTAATTTGATCAAAAATATTATTTCAGTTGCTTTGCGGTCGATGCTTTTTGTGTCATCACCAGTCGTTGGTTCGATCCTTGCTATTTCCATTTTGTGTTTTTGCAAGAATATTAATTTGATCAAAAATGTTATTTAAAAGATGGAAGTGAGAATCAAACCCGTGTTTCCAAATCCACAATAGCGCAAACTTACCACTATGCTACAACGCTTGTTTAAAATAAAATTCATTAATATGAGTTTAGTAGTATATACCAAGATGTAGTACACGCTTTTTGGCATTATTCTTTTTCTCTTGATTGTATTTATTTATTTATTTATTTTTGGAATTAGTACTCCTTCCATGTTTCTAACTCCACTTAAGATGGATATTCTTGAAATGCAATTTATTTTAAATAAAATTATTTCAAAATTTAGGGTCCCAAAATAATTAATTATATATATATAGAGAGAGAGAGTCAGGATATATTGACACCAGATGTGTGTCAAACTTAGCGACTTACACCAATTAATAACTTCGTATAAAATGAAATTTATCAATTCGACCGTTGAATAATATTATCTTATCTTTAAGATCGATCATATATCAAATTTCATACAAATCAAAAATCATTTGATACTCCATCGCACTACTTTATTTTGATGGTTAATATGAAAGATAAGTAAAAGTGCGTTGTTAGATGACACACCTATGAGTATCCAAATTTTATGAAATTTGATATACATCATCACAATCATAAAACAATGTTATTCAACGGTCGGATTGATCAATTTCATTATATACGCGAAGTTATTAGTTGGTGTAAGTCGCTAAGTTTGGCACACCTTCGTGTATAGTGTTTTACATCATCACTTCTATTTTACTTATAAAGTTTATCACTATATGCTAGCGGTTTGAGAAATGTTATAAGCTAATGAAAAACATTATAAATTGGTGGTAGTCAAATATTCACCACAAACTTCTATGCTATAAGCTAATAGTTTGGTCTTGCCAAAATAACGTTAATAACGTGACGAAAAAGAAAATTAAGAAAATGCTAAAGTGAAAAACACTATTAGGAGCCCAAACGATGGATGGTGGTGGAATCCAATATCTAAACGGCCCCATTACCGACCAAACCAACCCATTATTTTCATTTCGAAATTACTAATCATTATGGCGTTTGCTTTTCCCACACCCCCTCCTACTCTTTCACACCCTTAACTCCAAATATTCCAAAAATACCCTTAAGTAGAGTGCGTGTTTTCACCGATTCGGGGATGGACAACTGAATATATTCGGTTGAGGTCAACCGAACACAACAAATTGATGAATGTGGTGTGAATGTCGATTTTTTGTAATAAAATAGGGTGTTCGAACACCCTCATTCGAACAGGTGAAATTACGCACAAGAGAGTGTGAAGTCAAGATTTAACACACTCAAACGATGTCATTCGAACCTGTTCGAAGCCCCGTGTGCGAACGTGAAATTTCTTGAAAAAAAAGACGTTTTGGCTGATCTTTTGATTATTTTACACCCTTATGAGATGTGTTTTGAGTAGGAGGGACGTGAGAAAAGGAAAGGCCATCATTATTCATGACCAACAAAAAATTAATCATTATTGAATTGGTAACCTCTTTTTTTTTTTTTGAACCAAAATAGAAAAAAGAATTGGGGACTTTTTTGGTTCCAAGTTCCAACTCAAGTTGAAACTTTTCGTTGACCAAAAAAAAAAAAGTTGAAACTTTTCAAACCAACGAAAACGAACCCTATTCCCGGTTGTAAAAGAATATAGGCTCACAAATGACAGAGAGACACCATACTTTCCGCCACACAACACAAAACAGTATCAAAACCCTGTGTTTGACAGCTGTCCCTTTTTCTTATTTTAAATTTCAATTGCAATAATTTCCAATTTCCAGATATTAATAAATAAAATACTGATCCAACGGTTCATATTAAATTTCCAAAACGACTTCACCCACGCTTCCCAAAACGCAATTATCGGACGAAGTTGCCTCAAAAACCACCCTTTCCCTTTCGTGGTCTCCGTCTTCCTCTTCGCTCTTTTCCCCTTTCTTACTCGCTCCATCGCTTTCTCTCTCTAAAATTCCTAAACCAGATCTCGCTTTCTCTCTCTAGGTTTCGACAATGGCGGCCGCTCCAACGCCTCGTGAAGAGAACGTTTACATGGCGAAGCTCGCCGAGCAAGCCGAGCGTTACGAAGAAATGGTTGAGTTCATGGAGAAGGTATCCGCCGCCGCAGACAACGAGGAACTCACGGTGGAGGAGAGGAACCTTCTCTCCGTGGCTTACAAGAACGTCATCGGAGCTAGACGTGCGTCGTGGCGCATCATTTCCTCGATCGAACAGAAGGAGGAGAGCCGCGGCAACGAGGATCACGTCTCTGTCATCCGTGACTACAGATCGAAGATCGAAACCGAGCTAACTGGCATCTGCGAAGGCATCCTCAAGCTTCTCGATTCTCGTCTCATCCCCTCCGCTTCCTCCGGCGATTCCAAGGTTTTCTACCTCAAGATGAAGGGAGATTACCACAGGTACCTCGCTGAGTTCAAGACCGGTGCCGAGCGTAAGGAGGCTGCAGAGAGCACCCTCGCTGCTTACAAATCTGCTCAGGTCAACCGTTTTTTCCTTTTCTCATTTTCTTCAATTTTCCGTTTCAGATCTGTTCGGTTTTTCTCTAGATTTGCAACTCTCGCTTACTTTTATGCTAATCGCGTTTTCCGTTAATGAAATCTACATGTTTAGCTTAATTTGTGTGGTTATGGCTAACGGTTATGCAAGCTTAATTTACTCTTTTGAAGGATTAACGCGTTCCTTTGTTTTGCAGGACATTGCAAATACCGAACTGCCTCCAACTCATCCAATTAGGCTCGGACTTGCTCTGAACTTCTCTGTGTTTTACTATGAAATTCTTAACTCTCCTGATCGTGCCTGCAACCTCGCAAAGCAGGTTAGATTTAGAGAAACTGAATATAAAGTACTGTGCTGTTTGAATTTCTTTTTACTACGTTTTTTATCAGAGTGTTTTGAGTGTTTGCGGAGAAAAAAGGAAGAAATTGGGCCCCTCTACGGTGAAATCTGCAACTCTTGTTGTCTATTAATTGGAAAAACTTAATGGCAACTCAATTACATTTCGTTTTTGTTGAAGCAACATTGATGTTGCGTTTTGGATTCTAGCAACTAAATATGGTACATGGAGTTTTTGCTTTTGTACCCTTATTATCGCTACTTTACCTACACATAAAATGACTTGTCAAAAAATTATTAGTGTTTAGTTTAGCAATAATTAGCTAACAACTAATCAACATTTGACACTTGGCTCTAGTTTGTACTGGTACCAAAAGACGATAGTTACTGGAGTAGTCCCCGTGGAATTTATTTTTATTCTTTAGCTTTCATGTGATATGTTCTTGTACAAGTAGCAAAAGCATCACTTTACTATGAGTTGTTCTATTCTAACTTTACTCATGAAGAATCCTTTTCCTTTTGTAATCACTAGGCTTTTGACGAAGCAATTGCTGAATTGGATACCCTTGGAGAGGAGTCATATAAGGATAGCACTTTGATCATGCAACTACTTCGTGATAACCTCACCCTCTGGACCTCTGACATGCAGGTATTGGTTTGCGTTTGTGATTACTCTTCTATCACATTTATTTTCGTTCTCTACGATAGATGTATTGGTTTTGTTGCTAAAAAGATGGATTGGTTTTGATTTGGTTACAGGACGATGGAGCTGATGAAATTAAAGAAGCAGCACCCAAACCTGATGAACCGCAGCAGTAAACATATTTTACTGCTAATTAGAATCTAACTTCTCCTCTATATGTGTTTATGAAGGGAGAAGTCTTTGTTGCCAATCTCGTTGGGTACTGAGATTTTAGGCATTCATGTCTGTTATAAATTCTTGATGTCTTGGGCTGTTTTAGTTTGTCCTTCCATTTTTAAGTGTTTTACAAATTGCCTATTTTCTTGAGGACTCTTAAGTTTTTATTATATGGAATTGAAAATTTGAAGATTCTCTTATATCTAGTAAACATCTCCTGCAACTTTAGTGAGGATCTTAGCTTTATTTGTATCGATGATGGACTCATGGTGGTACGTCAATATCACCTGTTATATATTATTTAACTGTTTGTTTCTCTTTTTTTATTTTATAATTTAACTGTTTGTTTCTCTAACTTGTTTTATGAACACTTTTCCGCAATACATCTATTTCTAATCAATTTCCTTGAGTATGCAATAACTTGTACACTGTTTTAAATCACGTATAAAACGAATTGTCGAGTTTTGATGATGAATGGGCTCCATCCATTGTTGCTACTGTTGGCTTGGTAAAAGACCAAGAACGCATAAGGGCTTGTATTTGAACGTTTTGACATAGTTTTGAAAATTTGTTTATGAAACTACTATTAGTATTTGGACTAAAAAAACTATTAGTCGTTATTAATTTTTTGAAAATTGAAACAAATTTAAAAATGGGATTCAAATAGGCCCCAAGTGTTTGCTCGAATATGTACTGCCTTGGGGAAACTCGCTTTGAAAGGTTTGCATTTTCACCAATTTTCAAAGGTTTGGGGACTTGGGTTGGGGTTGCTAATATATGGCTATATGCACTGAACCTTCCCAAATCCCTATAGTCTAGTAAATTATAAGGGAACCCTTAATAACGTAACATAGTTATTAATTCATCTTTCACTCTGAATGTTCCTCCCAAAATTGTTCTCTGGATAGTTGTTTCCTTTGTTTTACAATCGCCAATTTGCCATAACCTAACTTAGCCAACCTTGAGACCTCAATCGAAGAATTGTGACAAATCTTGAGACCTCAATTGTAGAAGGTATTACTGCCTCACACAGCTATACCACCCAAATCGTTTGTGTCGTTGCCCCTTGGATTCTGAGACATCAAGGTCATCAGACTTGTAATTTGGGTATCCATAGTCTTCAACTTCTCCTCGTTCTTCTCCATGAATTTATGAAGGGTCACTTGAAGTTCATGCCTCTTGTACTCTTGATTTTTGCTACTTATTTTGCATATGTTGTTGTTGTGTCAACTTGAGACATTTGGATGATTCTTTCAACTTGGGTTATAGGTAGAACGATATGGATCATTGTGATTTTTGTTGTTGACGTAGTTAGCTTCTTGATTTTATTGCACCTGATATTTCCCGGGTATTCTTCTATTCTATGGTCTACTAAGCAACAACCCTCACAAGGGAGAGGTGGGGTAGCAGGTGCTCGTGGTTGAGCATGAGAAATCAATTACATTCCAAGTTGCTTGGTAAAGACATCCAATTCTGATTCATATGCCTACTTAAACTTAACTTGGTAGTTTAGTTTCTGCTTTTCTTTTCAACAAGAGCATACACCTCATTAGGCTCTATATCCTCAAAAATATATCCCCTTAAGCAGCCTCAACAGTGTGGCTCCATTCTTATTAGAGAGCCCATTATACTAATTCAGAATAAACATTCATTTTTTGTTACATAATTGAGGAAAATTAGCAATAACTTATGCCCCTATTGTTGGAAGAATTGGAGAGAATGAATGGAAAACCAGAAATGAGAGTGAGAGAATTGCGACAGAATCGTAACTGAATTTGGGGAAAATTTAAAGCATTGACTTCTATACTAACTAGAGTTACTAACTCATTAACACTTTAACCACTGATTTAACTCTTCACTTGAGTTTATCGGTTTACAACACTTGCACAACACTTGTTGACTACACTTTATGTTTGCACTTAGTTACTCTTTATGTTTGCTTAGCCCATGTGAAATGGGATGCATGGCTAGGTCTATGGCAGAACCTATTGTCAATTCTTAGCTTCATTATACTTTTGTTCTTCACTTTCAGCTCATCTAGCGGCATTTCAAGCCAATAAGCTTGGCTAGCACCAAAGACAATAGAGATATACTCTACTTCACTGCTTAAGAGAGCCACCGCATTCTGCTTTTAGGAACACCAGTTAATTGGAGCATTGCCAAGCATGTATATGTACCCTGAAGTACTCTTTCTATCCTCTATATCGCCACTCCAGTCATGATCAGTGCAACAAACCATCTCCTCATCAGTATTGCAACCTGCTGCAGGGAACAAGATACCTCAATTCAGTGTACCTTTCACATATCTAAGCACTCTCTTAGCTGCTAGTAAGTGTGCTTTATTTGGTTCTTCCATAAACCTACTTACCAATCCAACACTAAAGATGATATCAAGCATGGAATTTCAAATATACCTTAGAGACCCTATCAATTGTTTGTACAACGTACTATCAACTTTTGCTTCCTCAGTTTCTTTCACAAGCTTGATTCCAGTTTCAGCTGGTCTAGAGGCGTGATTACGATCAAGCATTTTAAACCTTTTAAACACATTAGTAGCATATTTCTTCTAGTGAAGAAATATTCCTTGCTTGGATGTCACAAACTCCATCCCTAGGAAATAAGATAGCCTCCCTAAATCTGCCATTTCAAATTCCCTCATCATTTCCTTCTTGAACCCAGTGATTTCTCGCTAACTATCACCAATTACAAGCAAATCATCAACATATAGACATATTAGAAGCTGCTTCAAATACACACAATGCTCAGTAGAGTGTTTCACAAATTTCACATTCAAGAGGAATCCATCAATCCTCTTATTCCAAGCCCTTGGGGCTTGCTCGAGGCCATAGAGTGTTTTATTTAGTCTCATCACTCTATCCTACATTTCCTTCCTGGTGGTTGGTTTATAAAGACCACATCTTCTAGTGGACCATTGAGGAAGGCAGATTTGACATCTAGCTGACTCAATGTCCAACCTCTCTTGCTTTCAAGAGCCACAATCATTCTTATTGTCTCAATCCTAGCAACAGAAGCATAGATCTCATTAAAATCAAGGTCTGGTTTTTGAAAGAAAAAATCATTTGCAACTAGCCTGGGTTTATATTTAGAAACTTCACCATTTGGCTTCACTTTGGTTTGAACACCCACTTCACCTCAACAACTTTCTTATCAATTGGTAATTTCACCATTTCCCAAGTGCCATTCTTCTGAATTGATCCATGGCCTCTTTCCAATGTTAATTAGAAAGAGCCTATTCTAATGCGATAGGTTCTAGTTCTGCAATCAACACAACTGTAGCAGATCAGTTTCAGTATTGCTTGCTGTAACTGGAAACACCTCATAGTCTTGAAACCTTAGAGGTGATTGTCTCTGTCTCTGAGACCTTCTAAGTGGCACTTCATCTCTTCCCTCATTATCAATTCGTTCATGATTTACTAGTTCACCAGTATCATGTGTTTGGTCACTGTCAAGCTGATTCTCAATTGTCTCTGTAGTTTTTGTTTCATTAGCAAGAATCCAATTCCACTCCTTGGATTCGTCAACAATCACATCATTACTTGTGATGACCTTTTTCAGAACTGGATCAAAGAGTTTACCTGTATTGTGATATCCAACCAATACCATTAGCTTGAGACCTTGAATCAAGTTTCCTTCTATGCTGCTCGGGGACATGTGTATAGCATAAGGAACAAAAATTCCTATATGTTTCACAGTAGGTTTGGAACCATTCCACGCCTCTTCTGGAGTTGTGCTCTCAAGCCTCTTGGTTGGACATCTATTCAGTATATATGTTGTTGTATTCACTGCCTAGAACCATTCCCTTCTTATGCAGCAAGTTAAGACTAACATGGTTCGAGTGACCAAGCCTGTTGTGCCACTTCCACACGTCATCATCCACTTGTGCAACAAGACACTTCTGCTCAAGTGTGCTAACTACTACCTTGAATGTCGTGTTCTTTGACACAAGAACTTTCAAGATAGAATTACCTTCAGCATCACACACTTCCATGTGCTTATCTTTCGTATTCATTGAATAGTTTTTCTCTAATAATTGTCCCAAACTCAGCAAATTACTCCTCTTTTAGGAACATAAAGCACATCAGTTACAATTACTTTCTCCCCATCTTCTCTTTTAATAGCAATCTTTCCAATGCCTTCAACCATCACTGCCCTACCATCTGCAAACCGTATTTGTCTCTTAACATTCTCATTGATTTCACAAAACCAATTTCTGTGTCTAGTCATGTGATTGGAGCAATCAGTGTCTAAATACTACCAGTTAGTTGCTTCAGTTTATAGTTATGTGATAGCCTTTAACATAATTGTTTCACTATCAGAGTCATGCACAAACTGAGCCTCTTCATTCCTCTTCCTAGGCACTCAAGCATTGGTACACTCATCTACAAAATGACTGTATCTTTGACAGTTATAACTAGAGTTACTAACTGATAACAGAATTACAGTATTTAAAGCACTGACTTCTATACTAACTAGAGTTACTAACACATTAACACTTTAACCAGTGATTTAACTCTTCACTTGAGTTAATCAGTTTACAACACTTGCACTACACTTGACACCTCACTTTGTTACTCTTATTCTTTATTTTTTTTATTATTACAGTTACTCTTATTCTTTAGCTATTTTATTATTAACACAACAGTACCTATTGGGCAAAATTAGTAATCTCCACTCTGATTCTGTTGACTTGGAAGGAGAGAAGTATAGTTGAGGAACTTCCTCGTCAATTGATGCCAAGATGTGAAGGATCCAGCAGGAAAAGAATACAACTACAAAGTATCATTGTCAACCAAAGACTTCATTTGGTAGTGTCAGTCAACATTACAAAGTTCTTCAAGTGTACATTTGTATCCTTCGTAGCTGATTCCCTAAATTGAACTGAAGTTTATACCATGGAGACACTGTTGAAGGCTTCAACTTCAACTCAAAGTTTTTGATAATGTGAAACGAAGGTTATTTTATTTTGTATTCAACAATGATGAAGTAAACAATTTTTAAGAGAAACAAATCGAAAATCAATCCAGTCTAAACCAAAATAAATCGGATCAAATTTAATTTTTAAATTGAACCAATTGGAGGACTAAAATACAAATTACAAAA
Organism: Oxytropis ochrocephala; assembly: GCA_020916435.1. NCBI lineage: Eukaryota > Viridiplantae > Streptophyta > Magnoliopsida > Fabales > Fabaceae > Oxytropis > Oxytropis ochrocephala. Next base: position 11,274,949 of record CM037089.1, on the reverse strand, counting down.
CCACAGGAATACATCAGATGATTTTTTTTTCACTAAAAACTCAATCTAATCCAATCCAATCCGCGAACACTGGGAAATTGGTTAGTGACATGATAGGAAAGGGAAGTAGCATAAAAAGATTAAAAAATCAGAGTCGTGAATAAATGTACTACGGCCTAGCAATAGAGATGGGCATAAACGCAATATCCAGCTTCATGTGAAGGAAAACCGGGACCACTAGCTTTTTTTTAAAAAAAAATCTACTTCTAAACCAATTTCTCCAATATAACACAAGACACCAAAATATTAAGTGGCTCTGTAAAGTATCGACCCCTATGCAGAAAAACAGTGTAGACATATGAAGTTTCCTTTGACAAATTACAAAACAAACAATTTCCAGGCAATCATCAAACATGTGCTACACATTTTCTTGTAGTTGATTTGAACACGGATTAATCAACCACATTCTAACTCAAAATAAATCCTGTATCAGAAGAATTCCGCAGTTACAAAGCATAGTTCAACTTTGCAAAATCTGATCACAAAAAAGCTGCGAATGCTGCTTTGCATAAAATTTTAACATCCTTAGCCCATCATGTAAAGAAAGGTCCGATCCATACATAGATTTGAAGGCAAAATTACTATACTATCTTGTTCTGAAACAAGATCAAGTAACTATGTAGGATGCTTAAGTTTTGTAGAATAACCAAAACATCAAATCCAAAAGGCACCAAACAAAATTTATCAACCGAAAGGTATCCAATGAATGCCACAATATGTTGAAATTTGAATACCATGCACTCGTTACTGGCACATGTATAATTGAACTATTTCCTCTTTAATACCAGTAAGACATCAAAAACAGTAGATGGATACCAACCAAACATGCACATGCACATGCACATGCACATGCACATGCACATCCATTAAAGGGCCATTGTCTCAAAACTAAACACAGCAATATAAACTTGATCATGAGAATTACACACATTTGAAGAAATGACATGACAATATACTAAAGTTTATATATTAAATTAAAAAAAAAAAAACAGCATGATGATGATGATGATATGATGAACCCATCTCATCTCATCTCACTATATCTGTATAACGTCTAATTTGAGTTTTTCTAAATCCCCCCAACCAAAAAAGACCAAAAACAAATGCAAAATTGTTCCTTTTTTTTCATCTAGCTATCTTTGATATCCCACCCCATTTACAGAATAATAAAAATAAAATAAACTAGTACTAATCAGCAACATTGGACTAACTAGTTTGAGTCCAACCCTAGAAATTCAATAAATTCCCTTTCAAAATCCAACCACTACCACCACCAGCAGCATTTACAGTTAACAAAACGATTCGATTCGATTCCATTCCATTCAATTCAGACCACGCTTACCAATTTCTTCGTCAAAGCTCTCTCCATCGCGGGCTAGTCGCCGGAACCGTCGGCGAAAGCGGAAGTTGAGGAAACCCTAATTGACCCGAATTTGGGGAAAACAACAAACCCGGCGATAGCAATGGATAAGAAGAAAGCTGTGAATTCAAACATCCAAAAGGATTCGGTGATGTCGGCATCTGAAACATTGACTGCGATTGGACCACCGCCGGCGCCGGCGGCTGTTCTTGCTGTTGCTGTTGTTGCGGTTGCTCCGGCGGAGGCTGAGACTGCGGCTGAGGGCGAGGAGAAATTGATAGAGGCAAAGGAGAAAAGCCAGGGAAATTCTTAGAATCAGTGTTGGTGGAAACAAGATTCTGCAGATCGCGCATGTAAGCGGAGATAGGAGATTCAGCGGCAGCGTGAACGGTTGGAAACGGTGGAAGAGGAGATAACGGCGTTTGTGACCTTGGAATTCCAAACCCTGAGAAATTATTATGATTAAAATTAACGGCGTTAAAATTGAAGTTTGAGGGTGGGGGTTGAAGTTGAAGTTGAAATTGTTGAGGAGGAGGGTTAAGTAACGGTGGTGGACGGTTAGTTATGTGAGGTAATGGAGGTGGTCGAATACGTTGAAGACGAGAACTTTGAGGTTTAGGTTGTTGAATAGGTGGTGGTGTTACAATACGGTCATGTGCAGGTGAACCCGTTAGTTTTTGAACTACGTCCCGGAAATCATTTTTGTTGATGTTGTAAACTGGTGGTTGATGTTGTAAATTCTGCTGTGGCTGTGGCTGTGGTTGTGGTTGTCGTTGTAACTGATTATTGAAGAGGTTTTGATTATTTTGGGGTGGTAGTGGCGGTGGTGGTAGTGGAGTTTCAAAGGTTGGTTTTTTAATGATGGGTTTGGAGATTTTTTGAGAAAGCTTGTTAAGGTGCCTGAGATAATTACTACTACTACTACTGCCAGAGGAGGTGGTATTAGTAATATTAGAGTCTGCAGCAGAAGATTGACAGCTTTTATCCATCATCACAACAAAACACGACACACACCCAAACTCGGAGAGCTATGATGTTTTGTTTGTGACTTTGTGTGGTGAAATGGTGGGCTTCTTCTTATCTCTCACAGAGAAGCAGAGTAGTAGGGACAGAGAAGACTAGTATATAGAATATTAGGAGAGTAGTACTAGTATTTATCAAGGGTCACGCTCCTTCGCCAAAAATTAAAATTAATATCAGTCAATCTATGTTATTAAATTCTTACTATATGATGCAGTGAATAAATTAATTGTATAATTTCAAAACAAATTAGGAACATTTTTATGTCTCTTTTTGGTGCTTTTAATATTGTTTTTTCCTGGGCTAAAAAGAAGAGAACAGACAAGAATCGTAAAAGAAGGGAACCCCATTCAAACTATTTTATTTTATTTTTCCTTTTTTTAATATTTTATTATTATTCTACTATTTTTGTAAATAGTAGTAAAATATTCAGTCAAAAAAAATAATAGTAGAATATAGTAATAAAATCTTGGAAAATTTAATGTGATCTTATCTGCTAACCTATTTTTTTGACAATATTTACTTTTCATAAATTGCTTTTTTCATAAATTTAATGTGATCTTATCTGTTAATTTATTAACGGTTGAACTAGCTTATAAATATCAAATGACATAAACAGAAATTTGTAATCAATGCTTGAATACGGAGAGAATATTCATTTAATATAGGTTGAACGAGTTATTTAATTAACGTAACAAAGATACAAATAAGAGAAAAAGTGAAATGCTTTAATTAAAGTAATAAGGGTACAAATGGGAGAAAAAGTGAAATACTATAAACTATAAGTTCAAACGTTACTTCAAGCAGCGTTTCGAAAAATAATATAAGCTAGTTGTATCAAACAATTATAAATAGTTTATCCCGCTATAAGTTATTTGCTATAAGCTATCGGATTTGTCTTGCCAAACAGAACTTTAGTTGTCATTTTAATTGATTTACATGAATTACTTATTTTTCAATTATACTTTTAATTATTCATCATAGAAAGAAAATTAACAGTGACGTGAAATAAACAATCAATCAATGTATAATAAGGAAAGGATAAGGGATATGTTTGGCAAGTCTCATCCGCTAGCGGATAGTGGATTTGACTAGTCAATAACAAGGTGAACGACAAACAAGGTGGCTCATACCTTAGCAGGGGTAGCCTTGTTCTCTGGCCCTTCTCATACTCTTTTTTATGTACTAGCATGCATTGTAACCACTATTATGAATGAAATGAATTAGAATTTTACTGTAAAAAAAAAAATAACAAATAGATGTGTTTGCTAGGCACTGGCATTTAGCATTTTTGGATAGTGTTTAGTGTTTTTTCAAACACTACTTATAGTATATAACATCTCACTTTTTTTTGCCATTTTTCAATCCTCATTAAAAAAGTTAAACAATTTTAAATACATAATTTTTTTGTCATTTTATATTTATCAGCTAGTTTACCAAACACATCATTTGTTATTAGTTAGCTTATTCGCTATCTGCTAGCTCATCTGTCATCCGGTATCAGCGCATCCGCTGCCCACTAGCTTATTCGATATTCATTACTATTCTCAATTAATTCCTTGAGTAGGATTGATCGAGAACACAAGATTCAGAGTTACGAGTAAAGAGTTAGAGTCTCGCGTGAATAGTAAAATGTTCAACCTTTCATTAGTCTCTTTGGGCGGTATATATAGTTACACTAGAATTAACGACTAATGATGAGGTAGTCGTTACATAATTATCGCTACCGTTACATAATTTATGACAACCGTTACAATATATACGCTAACCGACTACTCTTCGGTACCAAGCCTCACAAGACCAGATCGAGTACTCAGGCGTATCGCCGGCCTTATGATGTTGTGTTCCTTGCCGAGTCCGACTATGCGCACGCCTAGTCCTGGGTATTGTCCCCCTTGACCGGGGTTCAAAGATAGTGTCGTCCGGTCGTGAACAATTACTTTTTACCAAACGGAGCCTAATAACTTTATGAAAAACAATAAAATTTATTGACTTTCTTAGTTTGAACAAAACAACATTAAAAACAATCAAAATGAAACGCGGTTTTCAACCTCACATTCGCTCAAGGTTGTGGCTACGTTTCACAAAAGATAGCAGATAACGAATAAGCTGACGGATAACAAATTAGCTAGTTTATAACAAATAAGCTAACAGGTTGAATTAGTGTTTGATAAAATTAGTGATTGAAGTAAATTATATATATATATATATATATATATATATATATATATATATATATATATATATATATATATAATGACATAAATAGATATTTGTAATTAATATTTAAATATAAGAGATAATATTCGTTTAATAGAGGATAAATAAAAAATTTAATTAAATTAAGAAGCTAAAAATGAGAGAAAAAATGAAATGTTATAAGTTAAAAATGAGAGAAAAAATTTATGAATTTGCCAATGAAGAATTGATGTGGCGAGTTTGGAAAGAAGTGGTGCTCGCCGTGGCTGGTCAAACCTGTTACGATTACTACTCCTACCAAATTGGCCATGGCTGATGGCACAGAATCTTAAATCGTATGTGTCCAGCCAGGGTGAATGATGCCCCAGCCAAAAATAATACTCACAACAAAACAACAGAAATCACGTGTTCCTAATTTTGGCCAAAGATTAAAAAACAAGTGATCTTCATGTTGAGTAATTTAGAGATTATTTCATCAGATTTTTTTCTTACAATGTTTCATTAGAGATTTTTTAAAAATATAAGTTGTTTTGTATTCGTGTATTCTTTTTACCACGTACTTGGGTAATTTAATGACTTTTCTTGAAAAATAATCACTCTATTGAACACTATGATTTTTAAGAGAAACTACTTAAAACAAATTATCATTTTAAGTATTACTCTCTTGGTCTCATTTTGTTTGTTATTTTACCTAATAACACTTGAATGAGATGGTAAAACTTTCTTCCAACTTAATCAAGGTCATGAGTTTGAATCCAGCCTTGGACATGAAGCAGTGTTAAATCTCTTGAGAGAGAGATTTGCACCCCATTGTAGTCCTACCCGACTCGATGGGTTAGTTAGTCTCTGTAGATTACAGTATGAGAGGATACCCAGTTTATGCCAAAAGCAAAAACAATTTGTCCCAAATTGATTGTTGTTTTATATTTTCAATGAACTTTTAATCGTCTTTTCCACTTATATCTATAGTAATTATGACAATTTGTTCACATTGTTCACATTTTTCTATGTAAAGAAATAAATGGTTAAATCGTAAATTAAATAACTTTTAAAAAAAATCTAAACTCCTAATCATTTTTCTTAAAGAGTGTGTCCACTTTAAACTACAAACAAAGTGGGACGGAGGGAGTACCTTTGTTTCGCAATATATGTCGTTTTTAATAATTATTTTATTTCATTTTACTCGTCGTTTTCAAAGTCAAATGCAATATTAACTATTGATTTTTCAATAATCTTAACTATTTATTTTGTAAATAAAAAGCAGTATTAACTATTTATTGTAGAGAGAGAAATAAGTATAAAGAAATAATAAATAGTTAGGGTATTCAAAGAAAAAGATAAATACTTATATCAAAAATAATAAAATTTAATAGTCTTATTGGTATGCGTAAATAAACTTAAAACAACATGTATTGTAAGCATCTTCTTTTTAAATTTAGTGAAAAGTTTATAAAATATTTAATGTTTTCAAAATGTAAATAACGTTCAACATTTTTAATTAATACTTCTTATTTTTTTTTTCGACAAATTAATACTATTCACCATTTAGGGAAACTTTTTTTTACACAAGGAAAATTATTTTTTTGACCAACTATATATGGAAAAAAACTATTAAGACTAAACAGGAAATATTTTTTTATACACTATATAGGAAAACTATTAAAAAATAAATTAAGGGTATTCGATATAATTCTTTATAAGGAGGCCATATCATTGTAGGTTTACTAGTTTGAGCGGTAATTGAGTTTGAATTTCATTTTTTATTGTCTCAAGTTTGGGTATTGGGTGTGGCAAAACTCTATTGAGAGGGGAGAACCACACGGACCGGCAGAGCCAATATGTTCTCCGGTATAAATTAGTTGTTCGCAAAATTGATAAATATTGTGCACCAATAACACGATAACAAAAAAAGTATCCATAGTAGGTTTATTTGTGGTTGCAGAGGCTTTAAGCATTTTTAAGGCTGTAATTATTGGGCTTGCTATTTCCAAAACCTCTTTAGGTGGCGGATAAGCTAGCAAATGAACTTATAACAAACACTCTCTCCATTTTTTTTCTTTTGATGTTTTAACTTTTTTTTTTTAAAAATGTTTTAGCATTTCTATTTTGTTCCAAAACGTTTGAAGTTAATCTAAAAAAAAAAAGTAGAAGAATCTCAAAAAAAAAAAACGTTTGAAGTTTTAAGAAATCAAAGTCTAATTAATATTTTTTTAAACATACCATTGGTAATTCATAAGTGAATTAAATAAGTGAATTAAATCTTAATGCAACTACCAATACTAACTACAACTATTCATGCTATCTTAAATAAGGATATTTTAGTATAAAAACATTGTTTGGACTAATCACTCCTTAATCCATGTGTCAAGTCCTAAAACATCAAAAGCAAAAATAGAGGGAATAGCGAATAAGCTAATGGATAATGAATGAGTTTAATTATAGCGAGTAGGGAATGAGCTTATAGTAAATATAAAATGACGTATAGAGATATGTTTATAACCATAATAAAATATGACAAGATTTATAAATTACTATTTTTATAAATTCAACATAATTAAACTATATATTAAGATGCCTAGAAACTAAAATTTTGAAAATTGTATTTTATTATTCTATTTCTTACTCACCCATTTCTATTAAATATTTTGTATTAATTAAATATTATATATATATATAACAAAAATAGTCAAGTAAATTAATTATGTATTGTCATATACTAATCGACATAGAATAATAGTACGCACTATTGCGCTCGGAAAATACTTGTAAAATTAGGGATTTAGAATTCTTTTTAGTTTTTTATATTGAGGACAGATAAGTAATTTAATAAGAATAACGAGAGTAAAAATGACCAAAAAAAAGATAAAACACTACTTCAATTAGCATTTGAAAAAATGCCTATCACTACCCCAAAATGCTAAACATCACTGTTTGCCAAACACATTATTTTTTAGTCTGTCATTTGCTAGTCAAAGCAGCTGGTAAAATTCGATATCGTCTAGCGGTTTAGACTTGTCAAACAAAGCGTAAATATTTATAGTATACCACAGTTGACTGTTAGTAGAAGAAGTTTGAAACTTCTCAAGTATTGTGTCAAGCAGGAGAGAGAGTGACATGTAGAAAAGATTAAAAATATTTATCGCATTTATTATTTTATTATGTGTGTCACTCTTTTTACTACATGAGGAAATCCAAACTCCAGTAGTTATATGAAGTTTTGTCATTTCTTGATAGATTAAGCATATTCTTTAGAAATTTAATTTAGAAAAAAAAAACTTTTTCAAAATAAAATAACATTCAACATTTTTTATTAATACTTTTTTTAAAAAAAATATTAATACAATAAATTAATTTTTTACCAATATTATAGGAAAACTTATTAAAAAGACTTTTTTTTTTTACAAAAAAAATATCCATTCATTCAAATTGATAGATTACATCGATGATAATACAAGCTCAAAATTGCTAAAGTCATAAAGCAGGGTCGGTCTTAAGATTTTGGGGGCCCTTGGTAAACCCAAAAAATAGTTTCCTTATACCTTATAAATAATATTCTTCTAAGATTTTTTTTAAAATGAAAATCATTGATAAATAAATTATAATTAAGATTATTTTAAACAATATTTCAACAAGAATCAAAGCAAGATTGTTTAATGTATCTTATGACATAGTAAATTGTAAACTTGATATAGAATTCTTCTAGAAATACAACAATGACATAGATAGTTAATTTTAAGTTTAAATGCACTCTTGATCCCCTTATTTTTTCTGAAATAGGATTTTAGTCCCTATACTTCCAAATTTGGGTTTTCGGTCCCCCAATTCTACATATTATTGCAAATTTTGTCCTAACCCACATATTTTTTTACCTAAAATGGTTACTTTTTTGGCTCAAAAGTGGTGATTTTCGGCCTCCAAAGTGATGCTAACTTTTTGCATTTAGATTAGAATTTAGGGCCAAAAATCAATACTTTTGGGCCTAAAAATACCACTTTGGGTCCAACAATTGGGTTAGAACAAAAATTGCAACGACGTATGAAATTGGGGGAGTAAAAACCTAGATTTTGAAATTTGGAACTAAAATCTGGTTTCAAATAAAACATGGGAGGCCAAGTAGGTAGCTCAATTGACGAGCTAAGGGATACCGAAGGAGTGCCCAAATGAGTGCAAAAAGAGGTCCCGGGTTCAAAAGTGCTTTAAAGTCAATTTTATATAGGCTGTGGATGTATCAGAAAATGATTAGATATCTTTAAAGAATTTAATACGATACATCTTGATTTTAATCAAGATGTTAAAATTTCTAAAACTTTTATTAAAAATCTATTCTTTACTTTTAAATTTATATTTTCTATCTTAATATCTATATATTAGTAAGAAATCAAAATTTGGCGACTCTGAGCGGTAGCCCCTCCCGCCCATTCTCAGGACCACCACTGCCACAAAAGATGAAACTGCGAACAAAGCCACAACACCCAAATTAATAGCATAAAACGGAAAAATGCCTACAAATGTGACAAAATAAAAGTCACTGGAGTGTCTATGCCTCCAACTCTGTAACTTTGATGCCCTAATCATTGGTTGGATCTGCAATAGGTCGAAGTTGATCTGCCCATCTGAAACAAACGAACACCGCAACAAGATGGGAAATCAAAAAGCCGCACCCAGTCGACGAACAACAATACTGCCACACCCAACAGCCGACGAAATCTAGAAAGAGACCGAAATAGAAACTAGATCTATGTGATAACCCTTATTTAGATAAAAAGACAGAAAAATAATATAGATAGGGTCGCCCCAATGCTCAAATTACTAAAACAAACGCTTTGGGTCTCAAATTTTGGTGTAAGTAATATTATGAGTTAATTTCGTTAGATTACAAGTAATTCCTTGTAGCTCAACTTGTTGGTAGTGAGTCTAGTATCGTAATGTGTGTGGGTTTAATTTTCTGTGTATGTATTTTTGTTTTATGTTGTTAACTGATTTATTTGTGATCAGGACATAACTCTCTATGTAAATAAAGGCTCTCCAATTTTTTTTCATCCAAACATACTATAAGAACTCATATTATTTTATTATCTTATGGGGCCTCACTTTATTTAGAGTTCGTTTTAGATATCTGTAAGTATTGGGCCAACTCCAGAGGGTGATTTTAGGCAAAAAAATGACTTAAAATCACTCTCTTTAATGGTGATCTAGAAAGAAAAGAAGAGTGAAAGAAAATTGAGAAATGGCTAATATTTAACTTATTAAAAAAGACTAACTAGGAAAACTAATTTATTTACAAACTAGGAGTATTCTTTAGGAGGGCATATCGATCGTAGGTTTATTTGTGCCTGTGGTTGTGGGGCATTAAGCATTTTAAGGCTGTAATTAATGGGTTTGGTGTTTCCAAAACTTCCTTCGATGTTTCCTATTCTGGTCAAAAGTCCGTTACTCTGCACTGTATTAGTCAGGGATTCTATTCAATGTTTTTCCTAACTTTTTTGACCACATCCTCTTCGTAATTAACCTCAATTCTCTTTTGTGAGAGCACTAGTAGTAGTAATAATAGTATTACAATTAGCACAAGAGAAAGGGGACAATATAACAATTAAAAATTAAAAGCTGCAAAAGCTGATGAGCCTTATAAGAGCAAAAGACCCCAATGATGCTCCGTATATCCTCTTTATGTCTAGCAATTAGGATTGGGGTTAATGATAACTGAACTCAGATTTCACTCTAATGTTTTTATGTTCAAATTTTAAGTGCGGCAAAAATTCGATTAGGAGGGAAAAATCATATGTATTGGCAAAGTCAAGTATATATGTGATTAATTAGAATTTTTGGCATAGATTAATCAACGACAAATCCGATGGATACTGCACACCAAAAAATATAGTAATAAAAAAACCCTCTTTTTTGGTTATTGTTCACAACCGGACTGACCAGTATCTAGAAGGCTCGGTCGGACATACATACTACACTCAAAGAAAGAAGAACACAACATGAGCTTTCCTGCGGTTGGCCCACATTCCTCATTCGGCCGACTCCTACAACCATTCGGTCATTGGTTTGGCCTAAATGCTTGGCCACCTACATCACCGGTTCGACCTACATGTTCGACCACCTACATCATCGGTTTGACCTATCAGTTCGGCTACCTACATCATCGGTTCGGTCTATCCGTTCGGCCACCTACAATGTTCGGGTTGGCGGTTCAACCACCTACATTGTTCGGTTCGGCCACCTATAATGTTCAACTCGGGCTATCCATGACTGTAGACAAGCTTTAATGGAAAATCCTATAACTGCTCCCTATGCCATGTAACGACCAGAACAACCATAAAGTGTAATGAATAGTAATAATCACTCATTGTACTATATATATCGCCCTCGGAGGCTAATGAAAGACAAACATTTTCTGGATTATTCAGATCATAGACTCTCATAATCTTTAATCCATATTCTCGTGTTCTTACTAAATCCTATTTTGGGAAATAGTTAGGAACAATTACATAAAATTTAAGTTTAGAGGATGACGCATCAGTCCAAGGCAGGGAAGACATTCGAACTCTTTGAGCAATTACGAAGGTAATTCATTTACTTCGCTCTGAGGAGATTAGTGAGAAGTTGAACATGTGACCTCTTAGATACAACTCCTGAACATGCGAGCCAGGCGCGACTCAGTCGGCGAGCTAAAGAATACCATAGGAGCGCACCAGAGGAGTGCAAGCAGGACATCTCGAGTTCAAACTCCGAAAACTAGCATTTTTCTCTCCCCTGCTAACAATATATTGCCTATGAGTAAATAAAAAAACACATTTCTTATATCACTCAGTGGCGGACCTACCCTATATTCAGGGGTTCAGTCAGAAAAATTAAATACAGTGAGTTAGTGACCAAAAAGAATATATGGCTACTCTCTTGGTAGAATATAGTAAAAGCCAATATTTTGTTTTCAAACTATCGTTGGGTTATTTAGTATTTACGGTGTCTCAATGGGATTTAGATTCTCTCCGATCACAATTCCCCTCCATTCATGTTGTCACCTCAATGAAGAACCAATATTCTATGAGTTTATTTTTTTCTTTTTGCCCAAAAAAAACTTAAAGGCTAGGATCTCATGCAGTCACTTTTTTGACGGGAGAGAATCCATTTCCGTCTTAATGCTCTCAACGCTGCAGTATTTACGGTGTCTCAATGCTCTCAACGCTGAGTTTATGCGAATCTTTTTTTGGTAATCTAAAACTTACGCAAAAATACCATATTCATTAATATTTTACTCAAAATACCAATTCAACTAATTCGGATTTTATTTTCCAATAAATATTTAGTTCTAATGGTATAAATTTATAAGAGGGTAATTTGGGTTGATGCAAATTATTTTTTAATTACTTTTTTTTATTTTGTTGTTAATTTTTTAAACTAGCCGAGAATCGGCTAAAAGTTCAAACATTGTGATTCCTAATTTCTTCAAGTAATAAATCTGAGGGGGGAACTCTATCCCTTAGTTACGAATCTCCTAACTACTCTGAAGAGCGATAGGATTAGGTGTGTGAGATGAGTAAACCAGTCTAAGATTATTCTAAGACAATGCATAAAAAAAGGAGAAAGTAAAATTCTTGAAAATAGATGTTTGATTGATTGTCGTATGTCTAAAATATTTACAAGATTGGTATTTACATACAATGCGATCACTAGCGTACAACTAACCACTAGTACAAAAATGGTTGGATCGACTAAAAACCAACGTACACTAAGCCTAGGAACACTTCTTCAAAACTCTCACTAGCATGGAAGCTAAACATGTTCTCTTCAACTGCTCCACGTCTTGACTTGTAATCCTCAACGTATTCTCCACGTGTTTCTAAAGTAACTCCCTTGCATGAGCAATATTACCTCGATAAATTACGAAAGAGGTATAAATGATTACTGAAAATGATACTCTAGTTGGCATATTTAATTAAGTATATATTAAGACTTGAGATCATACATATTTCGGGATAAACCTCCAAAACATTCATCACTTTCTAAACCCATCTTTGCTTGCAATCATGTAATATTTCATTGATAACGAGCCCAAACCACAAAAATTATTGGGTTGGGCCCTCTACTTTCTGTGACTGTGACCCCACCCAGAGGGATTACATTCACTAGGCAAATAAATGATTACTAATAAACTGCAACCGGAAATATCATTTGTTAGCTTTTCCATCTTAGTGGTGTTTCTTTCTTCAATTAACTCTCCATCCTTACCCTTTTTGACCAAGAACAAAGAAAGCAACTTGTGTATAATTGTTATAGGTGGAAGAGCGTTGGAATCTCAGATATTCCAGTGATCAACATTTTCTCTTTCTTCCTTTTTATATATTGATTGATCTATCTATCTATCTATCTATCTATGTATTGACAATTTTGTTTCAACACATTGATAAATGACGTATGGTTTAGCAGTCGCTTTCAACTGAGTTTAAGATCAGATTAATTAATTTCATTTTCTTAATCTTCACGGGCCATTTTGCGGTAATGAGACTCTATTGGATATAAGCGTTTACCAAATTAATAAGGATATTAGAATATTCAAATTAAATATTAAGTGTAAGCTAGCTTATTTGCAAGCAACAATGTAATCTTTCTTGGAAGGATTTTGTTGTCTTTATCTGGAAGATATATATAACTAACTTTGTATCTAGCTTACTTTGTATCTATATGTGAATGTGATGATGAGGAATATAATTAATTGAGTTTGTTAATTTAAGTATATTTATATCTATGATGAAACGTCGTCTTGATAGCAGCGATTATTGGATATGAATGTGGTACTTCATTTTTTAAGAAAAAAAAAGTAATTTGTAGCTGGGGTGAAGAATCAAACTGGAATCTACAAAGAGAAAAAGGGAGATGAATGGAATTATGGAAAATAAAGTTGCTAAAGTTCTGTGTCCCTGAAAAGGAAAATAAACACGAAAAGTGAAATCCAATGACTCAAAGCATGTTTGCTCCTAAGGAATGATATTTTCATACCTAAATTTGAATTTTAGGATGAGCGGATGACACATTAATCTAAGGCAAGGAAGACTTTTGTGCTCTTTGAACATTTACGAAGTTAGTTACATTTATCTTATCCGATCCCAATGAGACTGGTGGGGATTTGAACTAAAGTTTCCTACACGAATCGCTACGCTTTCCTAGCCAGCCCACCCATTGTGATTAAATATGACACTATTTTAACGTGTTGGTTAGTAAAATAACATCACATCACATTTTCTATCACACTTTTTTGTTCAGACTTTCTTATATTTGTTGAAATTCATATAGATTCCACCAAATTAGCACGAGACCCACATTATTTAATACGATCCATTTGAAATAGAGCATATGTTAGTAATATAACATGTTATTACCACAATGGAAGGAATACGTATAATATAAGAAAAAACTTATGTGTAGTTTCATAAATGTGGTTAATATTGCTTTCGAATCACATTATTTTTCTAGTTACCAACTTACTGTGTTATTACTGCGCAATATCCATTGACTTGTAAGTGACTAATCTACGCTTGGGAATTTGATTGACCACATGCACTCGACTTTGTCGGTGTGTGTGATTCTCTCCTCTTAATAGAGTTTTTACCGCACACAAGACTCAAACTTTAGACTTTTGGGTGGAATCCGAACCATGTTATCGCTTGGACTAACTTTTGTTGATTTTCGATCACACTATGACACATAGATTAATTGTTTATATTATTTATCATATTTTCGTTCTTTTTTAAAAAATTAGACGTGTCGTTGTTTGTTGGAAGGCAATTGAAATTTCCAAGAAAATGCCAAAGAGTGAATTTTTTTTTGAGAGAAATGCCAAAGAGTGAAAATTTAAGAGATGCATTTCACTGGGTGAATGAATGTATCTAGAGTATTGAAAATGTGAGACAATTAATATCCACTAAGTTATATATATGAATATTGTATGTCATACTCGCTCCTATAAATATCCCAGTAGGTAAATTTCACACAAATTTAGTATACCGGGAAGAGTGCACTGTTTAATGCAAACATAAGGCCCTGGGTTCAAACCCGGGAAACAAACATTTTCTCCTCCCCCACTAACATTGTCCATCGAAAAAAAATACTCGCTCTTATAAATAGAGAGATTTGTGAAGAGGCGAGCCTTCCCCATTTAAAAGTGGGGGTAGAAAAATTAAAAAGCTACATTTAACCACCACTTCATGGAGCTTGCTGCTTACCCATGTAGCCCAGTTCATTTTAGCCCACTTAGTGTTGGGGCTTTTAAACCCCCAACCCATCCGTAAGAATACAACCAATGGTTGTTTTATTTTTGACCCCCATCATCTCCCTTTATACCCCACACATATGTTTTTTTCCAAATTTAACCCTGAAAAATAGCCAAACGGATTTATCTTTCAAATATATAAATTTGTTGTTGAAAAAAATAGGCAAAAGATTTATCTATTTGAGAGATAAATTTGTTTTGGCTAAAAAATATACAAACAGATTTACGACATATATATATATATATATATATACACACCAAAGCGGATTTATCTTTCAAATATATAAATTTGTTGTTGAAAAAATAGGCAAAAGATTTATCTATTTGAGAGATAGATCTGTTTTGGCTAACACACACACACACACACACACACACACACAAATTCAACCCATGTATCTACCAAAGCGGATTTATCTACTGTGACTATATACTTCAGTTTTTTTTATAACAAAGATTTATCTATTTGGTAGGTAAATTCGCTTTGGACAAAAGTGAGGGGTAAAACTGAAAGAAAATTATTGGATAGGGGTAAAAAAACTACCCTGATACCGAACCATATATCCCCACAAATTAGTGGGCTAGGGCCAGGGACACATAACATGTGGGGCCTTGCTTTTACCAACCCCGACTACTCATCGCACACCTCCAAACCCTGCGAAATGACCAAAATATCATTAATGAATAAAAAAACTTTCAAGCGCTTTTTTTTTTGGAATTTAACGGCACTGCAGATCAGAAGATCGAACCGGCCCAGTGCGATGCACTACATCACCGTACCTTTTTTTTTTTGACAACTACATCACCGTACCTATTAAAATCACAATTTTTGTCAAACACCCCCCTATTCCGTGCTTCACTACCGAACAAAGATGAAGCTTTGACATGTCTGTGTACTAGGTTTCTCAACTTGTCCAAAGTTGAGATCACATACTCTGGTTGGATGTCCAAGTTAGGAAAACAATTATATGATAAGGGTCTTCTCATTCTAGCAAATCACTGTCCTTTACTTTCTGATCTCTCTTTGAGTTACTTGCACTTTTATCACTGATGTCAGTCTCCGTTACTTGGCTTCTTCTTCCAAACTCTCATGTTTGAGGTTGAATTTCACTCCAAGAATCACTGGTTGTGGAAAATATTCTCTTGTTGGTTGCAAGAATCTCTCTAGGCTTCACCTTATTAAGTGTCTCAATGTTAGTGTTAGTAGTGTTGAGTGGCTTGAATGTCTTGGCAAGCTTGGAAAGCTGAAATTATGAGGTGTTGGCAAAGGTGAAATTGGTAGTTCGATGCTTCATTGCCAAACTTGTTTGGTGCTCTTGTACCGGACTTGCTCGGTATTTTGGTACCGTACCCATCAAAACCACTACGTAAGGAGGTTTGGGAGCGTATTCTACGTAAAGATAAAATTGGAATATTTGAAGTTTGAAGGTGTATGGTGAGTAGGGGGGGGGGGTTGGGTTGGGAAAAGTATAGGCCTAACATGTGTGGGGAAATTTAGGACTACCTCCTTAGCCAAAGGTGAATGGAAGACAAGTATTAGTAATGACAACATTCTTTATTTTATGACCCACCACGGAATCTTATGAAATCCTTTAAAAATAATAATATTCTAGTTTTGTAATAATACATATATAGTCCGTACATACTACAAATACATTAAACAAGGTAACGTGACCAACTATTACAACAACTCCACCACGCAATTTTAACATTACTCTTTCTCCTAATTAACAATCACAACTTTGTAGTACTTCAAACGAATAATTAGGGTTTTTTTTTTCACCCCCTCCTTCTCTCTCACACCCCATTTTACCAATAACTTTATGATATTTGGGATTTCATAAGGTAAATCTGGTTCACAATTTATGAACCAGATTTACCTACATATGAGGTAAATTCGGGAAACCAATAGGGGTTTGTTGGATTTCCGGATTCTACTCATCACGTAGGTAAATCCGGTTCATAAATTGTGAACCCGGATTTACCTACCTATGAGTAAATCAGGGAAAGCGAAATGAGGTTTTTGGATTTCCGGAATTATCAAAAATTCAGGTAAATTCGGTTCATAAAATGTGAACCGGATTTACCTATCTATAAAGTAAATCTGGAAATCCAACAAACCTCCACCAAAAACATGGGTATTTTCGAAATTTTGTGTAAAATTAGGGGTATTTTTGTCCAAAATAGTATTTATGGGGTGTGAGAGATAAAGAGGGGGTGAAAAAAAAACCCGAATAATTAAGTACGAGGAAACTCTGCCTAGGAAGAGACAAATCAGGACCATGATCCAGTTTTAAGAGATCATTTACAAGCCACACTCTCTCACTTGTAGCAAAGAAAGGAAGAAGGGTGAGGAAATTTAGAGTCCTCAGCATCTTCTCAAGCTCCAAACAAACCACCAGAGCGAGTTCATTAATTTGTTGCTATGTCTGTCACACGAGAATATATTGGCAAACCAATAAGATGCAAAGGTTCTTCTTTTCTACTATACATATTTTAATTTAATTAATTTCTGCACATAAGTTGTTTTGATTTGAGATTACTCCTCTTGTAACAGCTGCAATATGTAGAAAATCAGGTGAAGCTCTTGTTATAGAGGAAATTGAGGTTGACCCACCAAAAGCATGGGAGGTTCGAATCAAGATTTTATGCACTTCTCTCTGTCACTCTGATGTCACCTTTTGGAAAATGGATTCCTCAGTAAGGACTAATATACTGTATCAATTTTTTTTATGATTTGATCATTAGCCATAGTTAAGGCTCTGTTTGGCAAAGACAAACTGCTAGCTTATAGCGGATAACTTATAGCGTTGTGCTAGTTGTTTGGCAAGACAAGCTTATAGTGTTTTTTCACTAGCTTATAGTGTTTTTTGAAACGTTACCTGAAGTAGTGTTTGAGCGTTTCATTTTTTTTTACCACTTTTAACCTTATTATTTTAATTAAATTTCTCATTTATCCACCATTAAATGATTCATCTGTCTCATATTCAAGCATTGATTACAAATGTCCATTTATGCTAGCTTATCCACTACAAGCTATCCGCTAGCTTAGCTTATGCACTAACCCCTCTTTTTTGGCAAAGAGAAGAGAGTCTAAATATTGCCATGTTTTTTCCAGGCAGCAGCTGCTAAATTTCCAAGAATTTTGGGACACGAAGCTGCAGGGTAATAATAATCATATTAATTATTACTATCTAATGTAAAAATCTCATAGTATTATATATAACAGGGTTGTGGAGAGTGTAGGGGAGTATGTGGAGGAAGTTAAAGAGGGGGATATAGTGGTGCCAGTGTTCCTAGCTAACTGTGGAGAATGCAGAGATTGTGAGAGCAGAAAAAGCAACAATTGCTCAAAATTTGGAAACCAGTTTGCATTTGAGATGCCAAGGGATGGAAGTAGCAGGTTTAGGGATATGAAAGGAGAAGAGTTGCATCATCTTTTGCGTGTTAGCAGCTTCTCTCAATACACTGTTGTGGATGTTACACATGTCGTTAAAATCAGCCATCACATTCCTCTTCATATCGCTTGCTTGCTCAGTTGTGGTGTTTCAACAGGTCAACTAATCTAGTCTAGTCTAGAATAAAAACCAACCTACTTAACAATCTTTTTTCAATAAATTTGATATTCTTTATCGTTGCAGGGTTGGGGGCAGCGTGGAAGGTGGCTAATGTAGAAAAAGGGTCCACGGTGGCAATTTTTGGGCTTGGTGCTGTAGGCCTCGCTGTAAGTTTTTTAATACTCAAAGGCTCTGTTCGGCAAAAAAGAATGGTTATGGATAGGGGAGATAATAGACTTGATAGTGGAATGGATAACTGATTTGCACCATGCAGGTTGCTGTAGCAGCAAAGCAACGAGGAGCGTCAATGATTATAGGCGTCGATCTGAATCAGGACAAATTTGAAATAGGTCATATTTCAGTCATACTTTTTTTGCTGCTTAAAAAGTGTACAAAACATTTTCCTTTTGCTATTTTTGTTGAGAAACATCAATGTCTATCTATTCATCATCTTATACAGGAAAAAGATTTGGAGTTACTCATTTTGTGAATCCATCTACTTGCAATGACAAGTCAGTTAGCGAGGTTAGTTAGTTATTTATTATTAAGTCTTGATTGAAGTTACTGATTTTGTGAATTTTGTCACATTAAGTGGAGTATTTTATTTTTGCTGTTAATTAGGTGATTAAGGATATGACAAATGGAGGAGCTGATTTTTGCTTCGAGTGCATTGGCTTAGCATCACTAATGGCAGAGGCATTTAATAGTAGCCGAGAAGTTTGTGTTTTCTCTCTACTCCAAAGTCTGTCTTACATGCATGCCACCTACACACATTAGAATAATGAAATTAGTAAAATAATTGAAAACATATGTTGCATATTTGCTTCTTTTTTCCTCTCATGTGAGTTGGTAATGCACTCATCAAATATTTATGGTTGGTTTCATGGAAGCAGGGTTGGGGGAAAACAGTAATATTAGGAGTGGAAATGCATGGGTCGCCGTTGACTTTAAGTCCTTATCACATACTAAAAGGTAGAACTATATGTGGATCTTATTTTGGAGGCCTCAAACCCAAATCTGATATTCCCCTCCTTGCTCAGAAGTACTTAGACAAAGTAAGTGTGCATCATGCTCTATATATTAAAGAGAGAGAATTGGAGGATATGAAGAGAAATATATAATTAATTGGGTATTGTAATTTATATATGTTACAGGAACTAAGCTTGGATGGGTTCATAACACAAGAGGTGGATTTTGAGGACATTAACAAAGCTTTTGACTATCTGCTACAAGGAAAGAGCCTCCGTTGTATTATAAGGATGGATGGATAAATTAGAGTAATCAATATTTGAGTTTGATCTCAAAACTTTTTTGTTTTTCCTTTATCTCCAACACAGGATAGTAATTGTGGACAGCTTCATAAATATATTGGTTAATAATACTAATCCTAAAATTGGAAATGTTCATTTGCTATTATTCATCAATGATGTTCCTCTTACAAAAACAAAA
This sequence comes from Oxytropis ochrocephala, assembly GCA_020916435.1. Lineage (NCBI taxonomy): Eukaryota > Viridiplantae > Streptophyta > Magnoliopsida > Fabales > Fabaceae > Oxytropis > Oxytropis ochrocephala. Next base: position 11,255,055 of record CM037089.1, on the reverse strand, counting down.
TCTGAATTAGTTCAAGGGTATTTTGAGAATAATAATGATATTAAGTATGGTGAAATAAAATGGAAACTTTTTTATATTTTAGACTTTCAAACATTATCTTTTTACTTATGCTATATGTATTGTAAATGCAATCTAATTGTTTTCTTTTGTATAACTAATAAATGAAAATGTTAATTTTTCATTAAGGATTAATAGGACATCCACAATTTACATTAATACTCAATGGGAACCCATTTTTTATCCCACTTCAATAACTATTAACTATATTTTAAAAATAACTACTAAATAGAGAATTCTTATTGGACGTTAGTATAAAACAGTTTAATTTACATCGATAATGTATGAGCATTAAACTCTTTCATTTGGTTAAATAGAGAAAAATTGTATAAGATGAGAGAAAAAATATTTAAGAAGAGAGATAGACACAAAAAGTTAAAGATATGAGTGTCTTTTCTACACCAACGTAAAAAACCTTTTAACGAAGAATAATATCTTGAATACTTCTTGAGTTTAATTAATATGTAGTGTGAGTGTAAAAATGTTTTACACCATCAATCAATTAGATAGCGGCACATCATAAAAATGTTTTAGTTTTGGATTTCGTTTATATACACAGTAGTAGTAGTAGTAGGTGTACAAATGTTTTACACAATCTACCAATTACAAGTTGACATGTCATTAAAAAGAAGTTAGTCAATTAGTAACCATCATATGTGTCATCCATACCCATGAATTGTTATTGGCTGTGGTTGTAAAAAAAATTACGTCGGTACGTATCAATTAAAGTCTTTACTTTTACCTAATCATTTTGAAGGACGCACACATACCTAATGATTTCTGATTGGTTGATGGTGTAAAAATGGTTTACATTGAGCCTGCATATCAGTTTACCTCTTACTTATTTTTTAGTGAAGGTTCTAAATTGTATCACCAATGAACTTCTTGATGGGGACTATGCCCTTGATAAAAAGATAAGTACTGAGTAGTAATGCACAAAACTCATTGTTCTTATAATGGCTTAGCTAACTTGTTTCTTACAGATAGCAGGAAGTTGAGAGGGTTCGCGGAGAGAGAAATGCAGTGGCTAACAAGATGAAAGGAAAATTAGAACCATCTGAGCGCCAAAGACTAATTGAAGAAGGTGCTTGCTCTTGGCACTAGTTTTCACCCAGCTGGTTTTCCTCTCTGTGTTTAAGTAATTTTCTTCTAACTGTCACATTGTGCATGCAGAGAAGAATTTGAAGGAGGGACGTATTGCTTTGGAAGAAGACTTAGCAAAGCTTAACGATAAGCTTCAACTAGGAAAGGAACTTGATCTTTTTGATTTTGATGCAGCTGCCGAGGTGCGCTATTAATTTAATGCATTAAAGCATCGTTTATTTGAAACCTGGCTATCATTAGTATCAATCTGAGGTGTAGGTTAATAGTGTGTGGAAACGGGTGAAGGTGAAACGATGCATTGTGAACACGAGTCAGTGTTGGAATTTATTTTCTTAGTACTCTTATTATTATTTTAATATTTTCTAAGACATGCAGAGGGTCCTTGGATGTAGCATCTTACATGAAAGTATCCAGTGATGTTTTGTGTTATGATATTAGATTGAAGAAGTCTTGAACATTTCGACAGTTAAATGATTTGCTTTGTGTCTATGACTGTTTTTGTGTATGATATTGTCGGAAGTCCTTATTCTAAGTGCTAACTTATTCCTTATTTTTTATTTTAAACATTAATTTAAAGTTTGGATTCTCAAAAGATAGAACATAATTGACCTTTGAATACAGCAGTTCTGTCTCAGTTGCATCTAACATGATGTTTCACGGGTCAGTGGGTCAAAGTTCTGCTACCTGAAAAATGAAGCAGTTTTATTAGAGATGGCTCTTGTCTGGACCCTCTCAGAAGTGATGAAGAGAGGTTTTACTCCACTAACGACGCCTGAAATTGTACGCTCCTCTATTGTTGAAAAATGTGGGTTTCAGCCTCGTGGAAATAATACTCAGGTTCGTGTGTATATATTTCTTAGGCGTTTATTTCTTTCTCAACATGTAATATTAATCTATTCTTGGGCTTTATGTAGCATGATCATGCTATGGCAACCATTTTGTCAGAGAATTTACCTACTCTCTGAAGAAAATGTGTGCTTTTAAGTCATGCCATCTTCATCTTGTTTTATATTCACAACACAGCATCGCAACACTTAGATTTTCCCTAAAAACACTTCTGTTTCATGTTTTTAGTTTGATGATTGAAGTTCATAGCTTCTATCGATGTTTAATGGCAACATTGAACAGGTTTATTCTATCGAAGATAGTGACCAATGCCTTATCGGCACTGCAGAGATTCCTGTCGGGGGCCTTCATATGGATTCTATACTTCCCGACTCATTGTTACCCCTAAAATATGCGGCATTTTCTCATTGCTTCCGTACTGAGGCAGGTGCTGCTGGCGCTGCAACAAGGTAATTAGTTGTAGAACTTATTTGTTCCTTTCATGTTCCTAGGTATTGATTTGACCGCAGATTTAAATGTCAATAATAACCAACCTTCTGATACATGGGGGATTGAAGTTCCTATTATCAAGTCTCATCCTACATGGCAATGTTAATGTTTATGAGTATTTAGTTTTTCTAAATTTTCTGATATGGGTTAATATTGAGCAGGGGTCTATATCGAGTTCACCAGTTCAGCAAAATTGAAATGTTTATTTTCTGCCGGCCAGAAGAGAGTGAATATTAACATGAAAAGCTTATTAAAATTGAAGAAGACATCTTCTCATCTCTAGGGTTACATTTTAAGTAAGACCTACTAATCAGTACATCCTTTCTTCATTTTATAACAAGATCCCATTACTCATTATTATGTTTAATACAACTTTGAGCTTTTCTGCAGAACTTTGGATATGGCCTCTGAAGATTTAGGCGCACCTGCATATCGTAAATTTGATGTAGAGGCATTGATGCCTGGTTTGGAACGGTTTGGTGAGGTAAGCTTTTCATGCCTCTTAGGCTGACATGACACTATGTTAATGATTATTGAAGCTTTGAAGCTTAGCTTAACCACACTTGAAAAAACAGCTTCCTGCTATTCCCTTCTGCAAAAGTCACTGGCTTTGTATATAAATCTGCTGAGCCTTGTTTCCTCTTCATGTTTGATATAACCACCACAGATCTCAAGCGCATCAAATTGCACAGACTATCAGAGCCGCCGTTTGGGAATCCGGTATCGCCCATCAGAAGCACCGCATGTGGCGGGTGCAAAAAAATCCAAAGGCAATCTTACTCCACCACAGTTTGTTCACACGTTGAATGCAACGGCATGTGCTGTACCGCAATGATTATATGTCTACTCGAGAATTACCAACAAGAAGATGGATCTGTCCTTATTCCCGAGCCCTTGAGGCCCTTCATGGGTGGGCTTAGTGTAATCACAAGAAAATCATGATTGATATATATTATAATGTATCATAACATTTTGTTTTGTATATTAGAAGGATGCTGTTGCGGCATTAAATTATTGTGATATGTGAGTTGAAGCAATTTCATTACAAGGAAGGTGGCAAAGATTAGCTAGTAGGAGTAATAAAAAAGTATAATTACAACAATGTAACTTACAAAAAGGAATTACAGTAAGTATACTCTAAAGCTCTACACTATAAAAATGAGTGATGCTCATTCAATGAATGAATGAATGAATTTTCCTTCCAATATATACACTCAACCAATTCCTAATTCCTTCTGGAAGTAGATTGTGTTAAAACATTACAAAAAGGACAATGATATGTGCATGTCATCCTTTGATTATTTTATAGGTCTTTCTGACATAGACAATCAGGTAATGGATTTGCATAAAATGTTTCTTCTGATCGAAATCTATCTGATCCTCTTGTTCCAGGAATTGGCCCTCTTCTCTTTCTATATAAACCAAGCCTGCCAACACAAAAAAATAATAATAAAAATCGAGAATAATCTGAAACGTTAGTTTTAATCTGACGTTTATTATTTAATTTAATGTTGTCATGTTCTTATAATAACCAAGTGTTCTCACTTGAGTTGTCCCCTATATATATTAATATATATTTTTAATCACATACCGTCCTCTGTGAAGATCAATGATTTTATTGGACAGTTTTTCCCCCTCAGTCATTGTTCCAACGACAAGTTTATCAAACAAACGAACAAGTGCTTTCCTGTTTATAAAAAAGCTTTATGTCATCAAGATGAATTGCAAAGGATAATAAAATTATATGAAAATTTTAAAGAGAAAACTACAAATCTATAAGTGAGAGATGTACCTATCTGGAGATATAGTTCTTCCTCTCCCAAGAAAACGACGATGACCTTCAACAGCTCGTGCCATGTTTCCGGGGTAAGAATGTACAAATACATCACTCTCAACAGATACAATATAGTCAAGAGCAGCCATTTGAGATGCATGCTTAGAAAATGGTTCAAGTTCTTCAACTGATGCCAATTTTTCCTATATACAATTTATAGTTATAATAGTCAACATAATACCAAATACCAATACAAAAAAGTACTTTGGTCCTATTTATAAAGAAAATTTGCAGTTTTAAGTTTATTGAATAACTGATTTATTGTAATTACCAACCTTGCTCATTAACAAAGGATAGCGGGATCGCAATTCAGTCATATGAGATTCACCTCCATGTATCTCCCCAGCTGCAATATATATTGGAGTATTTGTAGGGTATCCAAGAGCAGTTAGAAAAATTCCAACTTCCTTTGGTGTCAAGGGACAAAACCCTCTAGATCTCTCTTCTTTAGGATCAATGTACTTTCTCTTCCAATAAGTAGTATTCTCTCTGTTCATGATAGTAATTTTCAAACATGAGATATATATCGAAAAAAAAAAAAAGATGTAAGATTCAAACAAATTACTATTTTTAAGCATCAATATATACCTGATAATTCGTAGCTCTTTAGCCTCAGAAGTAGATAAATCATGTGTGCATCCACTAAATGCAAGCATATCCTTCTCATAACGTAAATGTAATGCAATATAAGGACCAAATGATCTCATTCTCTCCACCAACAGCTGCAAGGAACCAAAAAAATATATATATTTAAAATGAAAAGAATCCAAGAGAATAGAAAACTATGAAGCATCGACACTGACATGTAGGCACTGGTTTTAATTTGAAAAATGGAAGCAATTGAAGTATCAGTGTCGTGTCGGTGCCAGAGAGGCAGAAAACAACTATGGAAGCCGATAAGAGTTAACTTTTAGTTACATACTTTTCCCATTTGTTCGATGCGAGGAGAGAATCGAAGAGCTTGATAACAAGCGCGACAGCGAAGTTTTTGAATATCTTGAGGTAGATTGTTATTTGCTAATCGAGAATCAGATTTGGAAGCTTGAATAACCTTTAGATTAAGATGATTGCACAATATGTTAGAAGTTAAGGTCAATAAATCAATAATATTAATAACACGACAGTTTATAACTCAACTAGATTTACATACTTTGAAAATTTCCCAATTAGCAGCAATCTCATTCTCATAGTAATCCATACCAGACCAGCTCTTGAATTGCTTCACTATTTTATTTGCATTAACCAGATTCTCTGGAAGCTTCTTAATGATTTTTACATCATTAGCTAGAGAACTAACAAAGAACTCTTCATCGAATACATCAGAGAAATTGCTGCCAATCAAACCAAAATTATCAATAAGAGAGAACTATAATTTAAAAAATATATACATAATTAAAAAGTTACCTAGTATCTTTCCAAAATGAGTTCTTATCAAGTTCTGGAATTACAAGAGTGGCCTTTAGGATTCGAGCTATAGCTACCATATCACATATCTGTTGTAAAAGCAACAATTTTTCAGCTTCGAGCCAGTACAACAGCAACGAAACAATTTAAAACTAAAATGCTGCATATCAAAGCAATTAAAAGAGAGAGAGAGAGAGAGAGAGAGAGAGAGAAAACAGACCCCAGCGCGCATTTGATTGAGTCCACCATTTGTCTGCACTAAAAGGTAACCTTGAGATTCTGCGGGAGCTGGATGAACATTTAAGACTTCACTTAAGTACATTACAATAAAATACACATACAACTTGTAACATAAGTTCAATTTAATTTCTTACTTGTGTATTTAGTGGTAGGCTTAGTACATGGTAGAAATCCATGACTTGGTGGAGGCTTCCACAGTTTCTCATAATTCGGATCCCCTCTTGAATCATTCAGCTGTCAAAACAAAAGGAGTTACTAAAGTATCATAAAAAAATTAATAATGAATACTCTTTAGCACTCTCTTTAGAATACTATACTTATCATTGGGTAAAATTTACGTAGGTCCTACTAATTTAGTGTGACCTATTTCCAAAGCAGTGAGACGTACATGTATATATTTTATCTAATCATAACGAGAGTATTTAAGAGAGTGTTCCTAACATTTTTCTAATGATAGATGACGCAATTACACACTCGCTACCACAACCGTAATTTAAAAGTTAGTATTTATAGATTGGAAAACACAAAACCTTGGGAGCAGAGTGTGGAGCCATGGATAAATTAGGTGGAGCGACCTCTCTAGTCCAGCTTTGCAGGTCACGAAACTGTCAATTTTATTTCAAAAACAAAAAAAAATGATCACTAAGCTATTTGATATCAAATAATTCTTTAAATTTAAACAAATAAATAAAATCCCATAAGAAGGCTACAGAAAAGTTGACAAAGTCGTAACTGCAATATAGGAGTATCCAATATAATAGCAAAATATCAAACACATGCACCAAAATAAAAAGGAGGAATCTGGTACTCTGTTGGAGAAAATAATGGAGTATTCCAAGAGCATAGGAAACAACAATGAAAACCTTTTTTGGACGAAAAAAACAGAGAGAGTGATGAAGAAGAAGAAAACAAACCATGGCAATCTTATCACTGAACTTGCTATGATGAATAGGAGAAGGCGAAACATGAACGTGTAGAAAGAAGATAAAAGTAACAAATAACGAACAAATAGTTGCACCAAGGAATCTTCTCCTCAATAATATTTCCAATGGAACTTTTCTACGTCTCTGCATTGCTCTTCCTCCTCCTCGTAGGACACCAAAATTGGCGCCTTTTCTCTCTACACACCATCAATCAAAAACACATAAAACGTTAGTTATCAGTACTATAAAACAAATTAAACCAAACAAGTTTGACATGTTAACCTCGGACTCTCGTGGTGCTCATGTTTTGCACACAACAACGAGGAGACTAAACAATTATTAAAAAAGCGATCGATGTTTGGTTTTTTTGGCGTTTTCTCAATCTCCTTCTGCACGAACGACGGTTTTTACTTTGAACTTCTATTCACTCTCTCACTTCACTTCACTTCAGTAATTCTTATAACTGACTTTATTTTAATGCTTAAGAGCTTCTGCACGACTGGGACGCCTCTTTTTTCCTATATTTTCGCTTTTAAGATATTTGTTATCTTATTTTTTAATTCAGTCTAGGTTAGGGTATTAATTTTTTTTTGATTCACGTAAAATGCCACGTAATTGGGTATTTTGGACCAAAGGCGTTCGACGTGACAATGTGGCACTAAATGTGTCACGTAGGAAGGGTAATTAACTGTGCTGACAATATAACTAAATGGACGGAGGGACTAACGTGTCCTATTCTGAAATTGTCAATGACCAATTTGTCCCACAAGGAAATTGTCATGGACTAATTGGATTCTTTATATTATAAGTATATATTACGTACTCAAATTAAAATTATATTTTTAATTTTTGTTTTCTTTATATGTTTGTTTATCTTGTTCCTAAATTATCTCGAACTCAGTTACTAGAAAAAAACTATTTTTATAGAGAAATACTCGTTGATACGAGACGAAAACGTCAGAGTAATCTCGTTTCTGTGTATTTTTATTAATACCAAACTTAAAAACTATCTAAGGGAATGCCCTACCCATTATTGACAATTTGTAGAACTATTTTTATCCTATATATTACCGCTCAAGAAATCATTTGAAGAGTGTAAGGAATAGAAGAGATGAGAAAGATACCTATATGGAAAAAAAGATTTGGGAAATGGTGATGAATAGTGATGATGGAGACTAGTTTTTTTATTATAGAATAAAGCTTGTTGGGACGAAACGAAAAACGAACGAAGGCAATGAAAAGAATTTGCTTGTTGGTCACTCTTACGGGATTTGTTATTTGGGGTGCATTTCGTGCGATTGGTCTCGTACTAAATAACACCCCTCTTTTTTATATTTAAATTATGATAACAGTCAAAGAATCAAATTATAGTATGATTATAATTCTTTATTATCATAAAGTCATAGTGTATTATTTTTATTTGTTTTCTTTAAATATCAGCTTATCTTTTTCCTAATTTATCTCTAATTTAGTTACTAAAAGAAAAACTATTTTTAAATTTCAGTTTATAAGACCAGTCAAAAATTTCATATCGATAATGCTATTACTTTAATTTCTTTTCTTTATATGTCTGTTTATATTTTTGTTAGATTATTTCTAATTCGGATACTGATAAAGCACTATTTTTTTAAACTCAAATTATAATACCAGTCAAAAAATTCAAGTTATAATATCATTTTAATTCTTATTATTATAAGGATCATTTACAATACTTTTACTTGTTTTTTTATCTGTCTGTTTATATTTTTCTTAAATTATTTCTAATTCAATTACTAAAAGAGAAACTGTTCTTAAAATTCAAAACCCTAAAAAATTTATAATACGAGTCAAAATGTTCAAATTTATATTTTGTTAAATCATCTCTAAATTTAATTAGGATACTGAAGAAAAACTTATTTTTTAAATTCAAATTATAATACCAGTCAAAAATTCAAGTTATTTAAAATAATAATAATAATAATATTATTATTATTATATTATTATTATTATTATTATAATATTATTATTATTATAATAATAATAAGGATCATTGCCAATACTTTAACTTGTTTCCTTATCTGTCTGTTTATATTTTTCTTAAATTATTTCTAATTCAGTGACTAAAAAAAACTGTTCTTAAAATTCAAAACCCTAAAAAAATTATTTTTTTAAAAATAAAATCTTGTAAACTTATTAAAAATCATAACTTATATAATTCTATTAGGCTATCATTTACTTGTTCTCTTTGAAGATTGGGTTAGACCTTAAAAATGATAACATTTTACAGATCTGAAGTAATATTTTATATTCGATTTCTTAGAGTATAGTAACATTGTCCTTCTAGATATAATACTACTTTTATATTTTCTATTTCTCTCCCTTTCTCTAAAAACAAGCAAAAAAAGAGGGAATCCTCTCTTCTATTTCTCCCTACTAGTATTTCTTTTAAACCAAATTGTACAAAAAAAATCTATCCACTTTCTCACTTATCTCTTCGACTCTAATATGCCACATCAACTCGCCATCAGGATATGTCATCGCCAACAAATTTAGTGTGTGTTTGGTTGAGATTTTATTCTCACCTAAAATTGGCTTCCGAAAGCCGAACAATGTACAATTAATTTGGTTTCTCAAAGAAATTTTTCTTAAAGCTCCTATATTGCTTCTTCTACAAAAGTTTACTCAATGTAACATTTGAGGTGAAAAAAATCTTAATCAAATAGACTCTTTCTTAAGAGTCTATTAGTATAAGATTTTGAAGGAAAATTCTGGTTTGCAAAAATGAGTTTAGCAAAAAAAAATACAAATGATTAGCTTTTAAATTCTTGAGTCTTGGTGGTTTGGCACACTCGATTCAATTCTCTCACTAGTGCGAGAAAAAGGGATTTAAAAGTCGAACAAATTGGACGTTTAAAGTCACGCGCAGCCGTGCGTGACTTCTATTAAGCGACTTAGTATGTCGGGAGATTTAAAGTCGCGCGAGTGCCGACTTCATAAGTTTGTTTCTAAGTCGACTTTTAACCGCTTTGACTTTAATTCCTCGTGTTCTCTCTGACCAAGTACCTCTCATGAATAGCTTTTAAAGTCGAGCGTTTTAAATGCTTGACTTTAAAGATGTTTTTTAAGTCGGCGTTTTAAATGCTTGACTTTAAAAGTTATGTTTTTAAGTCGAGCGTTTTAAATGCTTGACTTTAAAAGTTATGTTTTTAAGACATACATTTTAAATGCTTGACTTCAAAAGTGTTTATTTAAGTTTTAATTCTTTTTAGCTTTTGGGTGATCCCTCGTGCATATACTAATTTAGCCCCACATCAAATTCATTAAATCTAGCAACATACATATTCTATATAAAATAAATGTATTAAATTTTGCTCAAAGGATTCATAACCATAAGTCTTCCTAAGAACGTGATAACAAACTATAACTGATCAAGAATAAGCTAGTATGACATTAGAAACTATTTCTACTAAAAAATGCATATCTCTTCATAGTTACGATTAGACAATAATTAATGAATAGTACAGATTAATTATTGAGACCGCTCTTCCACTGTTGTTTTCCCCCACTGTTCAGGGGAAGGATCTGCTGCACCATCAATCAAGGCACCCTGGACCATTCATTTCAAAAGAAAAAAAATTGTTAGTAATTAACATGCACATAATCTTCAGTTATGACTAGGTAAACTTGTCATAATAACTAATTAAATTTAGTGTTTATTTTTTCTTGGAAAATTATTAGATCTGCCTTAATTACCGTTAAAATTTAGGTAGTAAGCCCATTCGTTTGTTAGTAAGGTTCATTAGATTGTAAGGTCATAGGTCCATTAGTTTATTAGTATTTAAGGTAGATATTGATACTCTCATTTGTAATAATCTATTAATCTCTTCTTATTTGTAATATTTCATCATCTTCAATATAATATACTTTTAAAGGTTTTCTCTCTAATCTTCCATGGATGCCATGTTGAAAACCACGAGTTAGCCAATTCATGCCAGTTATTTGTGTTTCTCTGCACCTGCCTAGTTATTAATCAGCGTGTAAGCTAAATTGAATTAGTATATAATATTCTTTCACGTTTCATCTTGTTTTAGATCTATAATATAAGACTAGCCCTATGACTCGTCTGATGGACGGGTTGACTAACAATTTGTTAAAGAGTAAACCTATAAAGAAAAGAAGTATAAGAAAATCACCAATAGATAATTCCGATCCAATATTTTACGATAATTAAGTAGAAATTTTGTGTAAGTTATGTTCATGTAATAGGAATTCGAGGGATTAGTCTCTAGAGTTGCGCGTAGAGGATACTCAGTTTATACCCAAAAAAATATACACATTAAAACTTAACTCATAATTAAAGAGAAAAGAAGACAACACAATTAAAAAGTGAAACACGTACGTAGGTCTCATGCAGGTTTGATTTAAAAGTAAATATCAATTTAATTACGCTTCTAATACTTCTTGATGCGAAATTATCTAAATAAAAAAGAAAATACCAATTTGGACATGTAATTTTTTTTTAGATTCTAAAGTACCCCAAAACACACTGCCTAGAAATCTAGAATCACACTTTATCTATTTTGCCATGAAATTGTTTTTCTATCAAATAGATTATTACAAACGAAGTATTTGAATAGTTAAAAAAAATCTGAATCCTAAAGTAACCCAATACACACTGTCTAACATTTCACGTTACGCGTTTTCCTACAAAATAATTTTGTGCCAATCGAGTACATTAAAGCATACTATTTAGCATCTCACTTTAAAATATAAAAATATTAAAAAAATGTAGATTAGTCATCGGTAAAACTCTGTTGGAGGATATAACCATACACACCGACAAAACCGAGTACTCATGGCCAACCAGCTTCCCCAGTGTAGATTAGTCATCGATAAAGCCGATGAAAACTGCACACCAACAAGATGATAACAAAAAAAGTAAAAGAAAAGAAAAAACAAAACCAAAGTGAAAAAAAAAAAGGTTAATTAACCAAAAAATTATTCCTTCCTTCACTTTTAAATTTTAATGGCATGACAAGCCGCATATATTATGTACATGTAGATAAGATAAGATTAATCAATTATAAAACTAAAAAAAAGATTAATCAAATCCAAAAGGAATGATCTCTGCCATACTGTTCCGTACGCGTATACAATTTAATATATACGTACTGTACGTATCTCAGGCCCTACATATATACCAAAAAAAAGTATATTAATTTTTCGCTCCTATTATATATTTTCCACGATCCAAAAATTGTGCATAAATTTATATACAGAATAAATACGCATCTGATGCAATATTACTAGATCTCTAATTTCTTTCTGTTTTGTTAAATAAACAAATTGAAAAGAAAATATGAACTACACAATAAAAGAATCGCTAATTTTTGAGATGAATATTTAAATAAATAAAAAAAAACTATATCTAGAAATGAATAGATCGATGATACACTATCAGTTAGCTACGTTCATCGTTTCTCTTACAGTCACAGATATGGTACGAATCAGCTTATGATCTTGTTTTCCCTTGCTCTTAGGATGAAACAACTTAAACCAAAACCCACTTTTTTTCTTACTATTAACAATATCACTTTCATTGTCTATTTTTCTTCTTCTAGGAACAACAGCCATGGATCTACTCTTAACTAGTCCACCATCATGTTTAGGAAACAAAAAGATCGAAACAGAAGATCCTGTAGTAGTAGAGAAAGATAGAGGATTACGATGATGATGATGATGCATTGGAGAAGAACAAGAAGAACCCGAAGAGGAGGAATAATAAGATGACAAAGAAGAAGAAGTGGAAGCACAAGAAGAATCGACAGTGGCAGAGGTTGTTTTTTGAGAGGTAGCAGGTAATTGAGAAAGCTTATCTCTCAAACAAAGAGAACATACACCAGGTGATTGAACATGTTTAGGATGTTTCTTACAACAAACATCGAGGTTAAACCTACCAATCATGTTGTCTTTGTCCTTTGAAGCTCTTCGTAGGTTTGCCATTTTGAGTGGTTCATGAGTATGTGATAGGAAGTTTGGTTCATATATGTGAAAATGAGGTGGACGTACGTGTGTTTCACTTTCCATGATAGTTCATGGGAGTTTCCTCAAAATGGTCTTTTTGACGGTTTTTGTGGAAGTTGAAAAATAGACTTGGAATTCTGATTTGAAATGGACGGTTGAGATTGAGACGTGTGGGATGAGTCGGTGGTTGTGATTTACGCTTTTCAGATTGTGGAAAAGGCCATACCTTTTCTGTGGTTTGGGGCGGCGTGGGTAGAAATTTTCAATTTTTTTAACAAAGGGTTGGCGAATTATTTGTCGTGGAAAAAATCAAAATCAAAACAACCATTTTGTGTGCTATTATTGGTAAACGCTTAAACGTGGCCGTTTTGTGTTGCTATTTTTTTTTTTTGAAATATTCTTGTGTAGCTTCAGTTCAACGATGAGGATTGAAAACTGTGCTAGTTCAAATTGTTCAATATCCATCGTTTACAATACTATTTTTTAACGATGAGGATTGGATGCTAACCCGTGGGTTAGGCCAAAGACAGGGAGTGTGAAATGTAACGTTGATGCGGCTCTGTTTGATGATAACCGGGTTGGAATTGGTGTATGTATCCGGGATAGTGAGGGACGTTTTGTTAAAGCAAAGACGGAGTGGTATCATGGTTCCCCACCACCACAGGAGGCAGATGCTTTGGGTTTACTAGCTGCAGTCAAATGGCTTCAAGAATTACATATCCAAAGAGTTACCCTTGAGCTGGATTGCAAGACAGTGGTTGATGGTATCAGAGGAGTGTGTCGTTCTGTAACCGAATTTGGCTCGATTTTAAGTCTTTGTAGAAACCTTTTAAATATGTCACAAAACTATACAGTTAGTTTTATCTGGAGGCAAACTAACCTTGTTGCTCACTCCCTAGCTCGGGCATCAAGGGACTTCACTAGCGTCCAACTATTCGATTGTAGTTCAGCTTGTATCTTATCTTTGATTATGAATGAAATATGATTTTCCCTTTGTCAAAAAAAAATTTACTATTTTTTATTACCTGGTTTGGAGGGGATCCCAACTATAACACACTGGGTCTAGCTGGCGAATGTGGTTGGCTCGAATCTTGCAGTACAACCAATGGTACATTGCCATGCCTATTCGTACCTTATTGATTTGTAACAGGTGTACAATGTCGACCAATATGATCTAGTCATTCAGTTTAGCCATTCTTTATTTTATTTTATTTTAAAAATAAAATTGCCATGGCAATGTACACTGTTACGAATTTTTACTGCACTGTGAGAAATTCGCTCTAGAAATACACCCACAATATGGTTATGAAAATCATTTTTAGCTTGGAATGCTTCAAGCTTTGAAAGGAACAAGAATGTTGTAACGGAGAAGAGAGGAAAAATTGCGAAGAAAACTCTTGATTCACAATTTATGGTGTGAGGATCAAGTGAGGAGAGGAGCTCCTTATATAGAAGAAAATGTGTGGATCCGTTGGAGCATGGTGCCAATGGCTCTATGCCTTAATAAAATCCATTTCAAAAATTAAAGAAAACCGATACATTTGTGTTAAGAAAAAACGGTTATGATATGACCTTGACTTGGTCAATTCGATCAACAAAAATAAAATATTTTTTTCCTTTTAAAAATTATTTCCGAAAAATTACACCCCAAGCTCAAGCTGGTCGGCGGCGGCGCGTGCACGTGTGTTTGTGGTCACTTTGTGTGTGTCCTCACTCATCCAGAAAATTAGGTACCCCTTGGGACCCAACCCAATGGATGAGGTTCCCACTTATAAACACCCTTAAAGTGTCTACTCTACCCAATGTGAGATTTTTTCAATTCACACACTTCCAAAGTTCTAAATGTGGGATTTTTTCATTGGATTGAGGAGGAGATATACATGTAATACATAAACCAGTAAAATAAGACAATAAAACATTCTTTTTCACTTAACCATAAAAAATTTAAAAATGAAATAAATTTAAAATATCAATACTTAATTTAAAAAATAATGCAAAATTTTATGACAAGGGTAATTTTGCCATTTTGTGTAATCTAAAAATTAAAAATATAAAAGGCTTAGGCGTGAGTTGTTGTGTGGCGGTAATGGGCGCAGTGGCATATCTACGACCTTAGGTTAGGGTGTGCAAAAAAATTTAAACACACGCATTACTATAAATATAATAAAGGAGGAAGAGAATAAAGAAGAACGTGCTCGAGAGTGAGAAAATGTAGGGCGAGAGAAAATTAGAAATGTGTAAGAGTGTGAGTAACTGTGTGAGTATGGTGTATTAGATACGTGCAAAATTATGAGTTTCAATGCAAACAAATATTTTCAAAGTGTGGAAAATATTTTTTTAATAGGATATATTGGTGCTAATATTATTTTTTAATAGGATTGGTGGTACTAATAATTTTTTTTCAGAGTGTGCGGTTGACCACCCTCACCTATATGTACATCCACCCCCGAATGGGCCACCACGTAGAGCGACGTTAGGGGAAGGAGTAAAGTGACATTTTGTATAGAGGTGCACTTTTTTTAGGTACCATGGTATTGATCGTGCAATATTCAGCTGGCTTTGTCGTTAACTAATGGAGTAATAAGGTAAATAGTTAGATTATGTTAGAGCTAAGGTAAGAGAAAATAAGAACAACAAAAGAAAAAATGAAGTTAGATTTAGAAGTTAAGTTAGTAATGAAGTAAATAGGTAGATGATGCAAGAGTTAAAAACACAAGTCAATAGTACATAGTTAGATTATGCAATAGTGAAAATCACAAGTAAATAAATAGTTAGATTATGTTAGAATTAAGACAGGAGACAATAAGAGCAACAAAAGAAAAAATGAAGTTAGAAGTTAAGTTAGTAATGAATTAAATAGTTAGATGATGCAAGAGGTAAAATCACAAGTCAATATATAGTTAGATCAAGTTAGAGTTAACGTAGGAGACAATAAGAACAACAAAAGGAAAAATGAAGTTAGAATTACAAGTCAAGTTAGTAATGAAGTAGCATAACTATGAAGTTAGTAATGAAGTAGCATAATTAAGAACAACAAAAGGATAAAATGAAGTTAGAATTACAATCTCTGAAAAACAAAAGAGTTCCCAATCTAAAGAGGTTTGTGGTAGTGTTCAAACTAAAATTAGTATTTTCAACCCATCATCAAATCCATTAGTATTACCTTGAGCAAATCAAAAGTAAACAAAAAAATCAAGGATAATAACAATAGAACTGTCATGCTCTCCATGAACTATACCTTCTATCCAATTAGCATATAATGGGAGAAACATTTAGCATTGTTGTAGGTGAAGATGTCAAAAGTGCTTGTCTACAAGTTCTATGATATACCCCTAAGCAAATGAATGCTATTACCCAACCAACTAATTTTTGCATCTTACCATCATATACATTTGCATCCATAAACAAATAGGAATGAAGAGGAAAACATTACATATTTTGCAAAATCCTAATTCACAGTAGCCTATGCAATGTTTTCAGCAATAAGGGAAAAATAAATTGATACATTCTCCATTTTGTAAAACCTTTCAAAACAAATATATTGTACTTGAGCCCATTTGGACCTGTTCAAAGAGGAAACAAAGAAGATTAGATTAATTTGGGTAAAACATTACATGGTCAAGTTGAAAACCCTTTTTTTCCAGCATCATGAAGGTTCTTCAATTCATAGATATATGATGTAAAGCAGCTAAAAACTCCACAATCAAAGACCTCAATTTGAAACCCAATTACATGTTTCCAATTTTTTTTTGACATAAATTACACAATCCCCATGTAATGTGTTATGTGATAAAGCAAATATAATGGAAGAAAGCAAAAGTAAGAGACAACAAAAATGTACATCCTTCAAGTAGGAGGACACTTCCTTCATCCTTTTCCCATACCTAGCCTTGGATTACTTTATAGTAGCATCCATTTGTTTAGACAAGAAAATTTGAGCTATTCAATAAATCAATTAAAAATCAAATATGCTTAATATTAATAGATGTTCAATTTGTATTGCCTAAAAGATTTGATACCAACCATTGCCTAATCCGGACATATATACAAACACATCAGACAAAAACTTGATCTTCTATGCAGAAGCTACACATAACACATGCCCTTGATTGTTTCTTTTCTTGTTGTTTCATGTTAAAGAAGTCGGGCAATAGCTATGAATAGACATTTAATGAGATCTTCTAACTCCATTATTTGTAGCAGATGAAATTTATAAGCTAGATTATACCTGCAAGAAGTAGGCAAACAAAAAAGGAATGTGAGCAAGATAATCATTATAAATATTTGGCAAATTGACTTAAGTAGCCTATTCACAAAAATCTAAATAGAACCTCCAATTCAATTCAATACATAAGGTAACCTGTGAAATAGAACTATAGCAGGGAAACCTTTCAAAACATTTTGGAAGTCCACCTCTGAAAGCAATACAAAGAAAAAAAATAAAACAGGGATGCAAAATCAATAGAAAATAACTCAAACTACCTTATGGTTTCATGCTCTTTCTGCCTTGTTGCGTTCTTCTTGATTGTGTTCTTCATGTTCGTTCATCACTGAGAAAGCCAAATCATTGGTGTCCTATTCATCGCGGTGATTTCGTTGCTGCACCTTGAATCGCGACCTTCCTCTTGGTTCTTTCATTATCATCAGTGAAAACATGAGAGAAAAATAGAAGAAAAAATAGAAAGAAAAGTTAGAAAATATGCAAGCTACATTGAGAAGCAAAACAATAAAACTGAGTGATTGTTTTCAGAAGAAGTAAAACTCGGTTCTTGATAAGAGAATCAAAATGACACCTAGAGAAAGAAGAAGCAATGTAGATAGGAGGAGAGGGTAGGATGACTGAGAACTAACCATCATAACTCATCTCCGTTACCGGCAGCAAATCGAACATCTCCAACGCACATCGACATCGTCGTCGTGCTCCACCTGATCGCCGCCACTTCCCCCATCTCTCGCAACCTCCATTTCTCCCTCTCTCTTTCTTCTTCTCTTTATTTTTGCCATTGTTTCTTCTCTCACTCCCTTGCAGCTATTAGGGATTTCAATCCCATTATACCCAAATGTATTTGCCTCTGTGTATAATGAAATATGGTGTGATGAGGATAGAAGGGAAAAACAAAACAAGAATCTAGAATTTTTTTTTTGGAAAAAGAGACAAAAAGGTGAGAAGGAGTTTGTCGTTGATGAGAGAAAGAAAGAAATGAAGAATCAGAGAGATGGAAGAAAAGTGGGGAAGAAATGGAGGGTGGGATGAAAAAGAGAAGAAGAGATAAGAAAGGGAAAGAATGAAACGTGTTTCACTTGCGCAGAGAGAAAGAGAAAAGCAAATAAACCTGACTTGACAAAATTACCCCTAAGCTTTGGCGCCAAACATAGCCTCAAGCTGCATCCGTTGTAAAGGAAAGACCGTTGTAAAGGAAAGATGCACGGGCAAGATAAAGTGAGGTGGCATCACCAAAGCTCATGTTAATCCCTTTTTCGTATTGATGAGGGACAAGTGATGAGGGGGGCGGCACCTTGTCCGATAAAACAAGTCAGGGAGTGTCTTTTCGTCGTTGTTTATTGGGTGTAATTCTGATGTACTCTAGAAATCTCTGTGATAACTTGTACAGATAGTACAATGTCAGAGTTTACTACTTGTCACTCCATAACATCTTATTTGTCTAACAAAAAAAATCTTAAATGGGTTCTACAAATAACTACAAATCATCACTTTATCAATAAATAACTTACAAATTTTTAAATAAGACTCACTTAAGGAAAGAGAGAGAAATTCCTTGTATAAGGACTATTCTCTATAAGGAACATATTGTTTTTTGTCCACAATGGTATTCCTTATTAAGAATGATCCTTAATAAGGAAAAAACACTATAAGGAACACCATTGCGGATGCTCTTATACGTTCGGTGAAACGAAAACCATTTCCCACTTAAAGCGGTTTCGCTCGCTGAATCTAGGCCCATGCTTCTTAGCACCACCCGCCTTAATCATCACACACTACCCAACCCCCACAAATCCCAAAATGCCCTTAATGAAACACTTTGTTTTTTTTGTGCATTTAAAATGGTTCGATAGTTTACCACCGAACCCGTTTGGTTGCAAAATATCAAGTATTGTAAATTGTGATGCACACCCCAAATTTCTTTTGAATTGGTTCGATGGTTTACTATCAAACTGGTTCGATTTTGAGGGGTCGAACCAATATTAATGTTGACACAAATTCATTATTTTAAATTGTATATATTTGCAAAAAGTAATTGTGGTATTGGTACTTTTAAAAAGTCGCAGACAACAATGATTCATTTGCAAATAATCATAGGAAATTCACGGAACAAACCTTTTATTGACGAAATAAACTTTTGTGTTGTTAATTCAAATTACTAAAAATTACTAAATATCTTATTGCAATTGGAATTTCGTATCGTACGCTCTGATATTAAAAGTGCACAACATATGTAATATAGGGGTTACACTCGCTTTAATCTTGAATTTTGTGACTATAGACTATATTTAATTTGCACTCACCTAACTTAAATCAATGTGTGGAATGAATTTTTGTACACCAACTGAAACAACATTAGTTTTTACCTTACTCTCACGTACACACTGCATATTCACATCCAGTGCATAGCACGGGAGTGTGTCCTAGTTATTATTATCATCATCAGAATTAGGTGGTATACTAGTATTATAGTTGTAAAAAAACGATATGTTAGTACTTTAGGTAGCATTAAAGTAGTGTAAATATCACTGGGGCATTTGACCCCATATTATTATGAACTAGCCCCATATCCCGTGCGATGCACGAGGTTGGCTAAATTCTTTCGTGTAAATAAGTAATAAATTTTTTACGTATTTATTAGTCAACCTCCTTACAAACATTCATGCTCGGTTTCTTTTTTTAACTATTTAGAGCTTGTCCTCTGTGGGAATCGAACTCGGAAGCATCGAGTCGACCCTGTATCCAATGGTAGCTTGTACCAGTGGACCAACAATGTTGGTTTGTAAAATATATAGTCAAATAACCGTGAATAAAAATTAAATTATAAATATAAATTAAATAAAAATATTATAAAATTAAAAAAAATATTAACAAAGACGTTGAAATTAAACATCCATAGATAATAGGAAGAAAATGTCTAAAAATTTTAATAACATAATCCATATTTATCAAATGTAAAGATAAAAACTTAATCCATAATTAGAAAGAAAAGAATACAACACAATTAGAAAGTGAAATATGTGTGTACCATGTAGGGCTAGATGAAAATCACAAATAAAATAGAAGCAAATACAAAGTTGAAAAAGATGATGAGGTTGTACTGTAAATGTGACTGAAGTTCCTACGTGAGTAAATGCTGCAACGCAATAAACGAATATAGAAAACTGAAAGAATATTAACAATGACGTTGAAATTAAACATTCATTGATAATAGGAAGAAAAAACCTAAATAATTTTAATAATATATTCCATATTTATCAAATATAAATATTAAAACTTAACCCATAATTAGAAAGAAAAGAATAAAACACAATTAGAAAGTGAAACACGTGGATATCATGTAGGTTTGGATGAAAATCACCAATAAAATAGTAGTAAACTATACAAAGTTGAAAAAAGATTATGGGAGTTTTATTGTAAATGTGGTTGAAGTTACCACTAATAAAATAAAAACATCTACACAAAGTTCAAAGAAAATGTTGGGGAGTTCTATTGTAAATGAGGTCAGAGTTTCCACAAAAAAAGTTAAATTATAACTATAAATTAAATAACAATATTATCAAATTAAGAATAAACTTTAACAAAGACACTGGAATTGAACATTCGTAGATAATAAGAAAAAAAATTCTAATTTTTTTAATAAGATTATTTACATTCATCAAGTGGAAATATAAAAACTCAACTTATAATTAAAGAGAAAAGAAGACAACACAATTAAAAAGTGAAACGTGTACGTAGGTATCATCCAGAGCACCCTAAAATACACTGTCAGCATCGCACTTTACGTATTTTATCACAAACTTATTATCATTTTTTACCACACCGATTTTTTACGCACTTTGAAGACTTGAATTTTTTCCCTAAATCCTAAAGTACCCCTAAACACACCACTTAACATTTCACTTTACGTATTTTGTTACAAAATACTCCCTCCGTCACAAAATATAAGTCCCTTTCGAGAATTTCATTTCTCCCAAAATATAAGTCTCATTTCCAAGTTGTCTACTGCATTTATTACTTCTTAACTAAAATACCCCTAATTAATTATTTATGGTTACAACTCTTAGAATACAAAAGTAATTAATTAGAGGAGAGAGGAATGACATATAAAGGGTAAATTAGGAAAAGTAGTATAAAAAGAAGACATAATTAATGAGATTAACTAACTAAACTAATTTTTTTAATTCTTGTGAAGTGGTTAAAAGGGACTTATATTTTGAGACGGAGGAAGTAATTTTTTCCCCATCAACTACACCAAAACACATTGTTTAGCATCACACATTACGTATTTTGTCATGAAATTAAATCGTTTTTCACCGAAAATTTGCATATTTAAACGTTAAAAAATTTTCAAGATCAGAAAGTACCCATTAAAATATAAAAAAGAAAAAAAAAAGAACCTTGGATGTGGTAAAAACTCTATTGGGGAGAGAACCACACACGTACTAACAAAGTCGGATATTTGTGGTCAGCTAGACTCCCTAACATAGATTAATTCTTGACAAAGTCGATGAAAATTACGTTACAATTGACATGGGAACAAAAAAGTAAAAGAAGAAAAAAAACAAAAAAAAATAACCAAAAAAAGAAAACAACTCTAACAAAAAATGAAGTTTTTTTGGCAATGTTGATGAAAAAAAAATGCCAACTTCCCGCCTAAGTGACAAGCGAATTATACTTTTGTAGATACATTCGTCTCTGCCCGTTACACACTCGTACTAAAAGTACCTAGGTGTCTTAGTAATAGGTAGAGTCACAATATTGGCCCAGATCCAAACAGTCGCCCATTGTGCCAAATTTTTGGTTGGGTCGGACTCTAATAATAGAGACCCAAAACCAATGATAAGTTTTTCAGCTCAACCCATTGGCCCAATCATATATATGGGCCAGGCCAGGCTGGCCTATGGGCTCGTGGGCTAGACTTGTTAATAACAAAAAAAATACATTCTCAATTCAGATGTGCCAGAACTTGTAGAGGAGATAAATTTGCCAAATATTAGTTAAATGTCTTTGTTGCTGAATTTGCTGATGTGTTCGTTGAATATATAGTTTTTTGCTTTAATGTGGTTAAGCTTTAGTTTTTGGACCAAGATATTTGTGTAGTTGAGCTATTTTGTCTGCTTATGGACAAAGTGTTTTGTAAAGCCAAGACAAATTTAGGTTGCTTTTTTTGCTGCTTATGGTTATGAACAAAGCGTTAATGTATTATCGATGATGATTTGTAGAGCCTAAACAGATTTATATTGGCTTTGTTTGAGCCAAAACAGATTTTTTATGATATGCTACTACAAAATATTGTCTTTATGTATGTTGATCATTTGTAGAAAAAGACTATGGCCAAGATTCTAAAAATTCAATGATTTGTGGCCCATTGGGCCACAGGCCCGGGACAGGCCAGACCATAAAATATGCAACTCATTAGAATATTGGGCCGGGCCACCCCACCCCACCCCACCAATGTTGTTTAGCCCAATGGGCCGGACATGGCCCATTGACAACTTTAGTATCCCCAGCCGGTACCAAGTGTCTATGAATTGCAACAAAAAAAAGCAATGACAAACTTACATTGCAATGAAGAAGAAGGAAATAAGGTGCAACGATGACGAACAACATGGGAGAAAGAGTCAGTGATGGCAATGGTCGCCTTTGTAACGTGGTGGTCACTGGTGGTGAAAAGAAGAGGACATGCGAGAGAGTTGACGAGGGAAGGAGAAGGAGTGGGAATGTGGGAGGGAATATGGCGTTTTAAGTTAGGGTATTTGTGAGAATTTTGAAATCTGGGGATGAACTTATGAAAAACGAGGTTATACCCAATTTAGTTCATCACTTTTTAAAAATGTTCAATTTAGTCTCTGGCTTTTTACAAGTATCAATTTAGTCCCCGATATTTACAAATATGTGTCAATTTAGTCCTTCCGTCAACAACCGTTAGTAAACAGTGTTGACAGAGCTGACTTGACTGTTAAGTGTCAACGTGGCAAACATCATGGACCAAATTGATACTAAAAAAATATAAAAAAATCCACACCGTCTGTTTCACACAACAACGCGAGAACAAAGAATTGCCACTTATGGTGCGATTTCTGGGTTGTTGGTGGTGAACAGTATCACGGGAAGAAGAAGAAGAAGTTTTTTTTTTTTTAAGATAGGAACAGAAAAATAAAAGGGAAATGGAACAAAAAAATGATAGAAAATGGAGAGTTTGCTTCTAATGGTTAAATCCACACAGTCCGTTTCACACAAATAATGATCTGACATGGATTTTTTTATATTGTTTTAGTATTAATTTTTTTTGACTCAATATTAGTAATAATTTGATCATTTAACAATCATATCAATTCCGTCAACATTGTTTATTAATGACGGAAGGACTAAACTAACACACATTTGTAAATATTGAGACTAAATTAATACTTGTGAAAAATTAAGAATTAAATTAAATATTTTTGAAAAGTCATAAACTAAATTGAGTATAATTACCTTTGAAGAAGTATAAAGTTAGAACATTGTGTTAATCTAAAAAAAAAAGGTTAGAACATGGTGTTGCGGGCAAAACACAACAGCTGACTGATGGCGTCAAATAAACTTCACGTTTTTGTAACGATAGTTCAGTAGAAAAATTGTTGCCATTCTTGAACGGTCACAAATAAAGAACTCATCAAATCCGCAGAAAGACACAAGAAGCAAGATATTTTGTTTATTTATAGAAGGAAAAAAAAAGACTCAAGACACGTGTAGAGTAGAGGACGAAAACACTGAAGTCGACTCGATAGCCCCGTTTTCCTCTCATTTCCTGAACACCAAGCTTCACGTGGCAGACATAAACTTCCCATTGCTTTCTTCCACTTCCACTTCCACGCATCACTCGTCTCTTCTCTAGAAATAATATTCACAATCCCAATTTCTACCACCTCTTCAACACTCCTCACTCTGAATGCCAAAACCCAATCCACCATCTCTCTCTTGAACCAGTTCAAGATGCTTCACCAGCAATTACTCTTCAGTTCAAGACTCGCCACTCAATCTACACTCCTCGCTTCCGTTTTTCCCGGCGGTAACAACGCTAGTCGCACTTCACTCGCCGGAAATTTGTCTGCTTCTGATATGAGGTACTTGACTTCACTTTCAATTTTAACATCAATTGCTTATATCTTACAATAATTTAGGTTATTAGTAACTGCAAATGGTTTCACATTTAGGTTGAGTTTTAGTAAGCAAGCATCTGGAAGCAAATCGAATAACAATGGCCGTGGAGTTTTTAGTGAGGTATGTAATGTAACCATAATGCATTGTAATAATCTATGTGAGATTTTGAGTGACTTGTTATAGCTGGTTGTAAATTTCGATTGAAATTTTTGGCATAGGTTAGACAAGGGAAGGAGCCAAGCTTAGGACAACTAATGCTTATGGTCGTGCTCAAGAAGGGGCGCTTAAGGTATTTATGTCACTAACGTGTACTTTCAATATTGAGTTGCTACTCTTACACTTCTAAATTGAATAGAGAGGTCTAAAGTGTGTAGAGAGGAGAGTAAGTAATGGCTATGAGAGCTACATTTCATGAATCAGAATCCCTATTTTCAGATTTGTGAATCGTATCTTTTTATGAATCGTGAGATTCATTATCAATACAAATATGATATTTGTTAGTAAAATCATTCACGAACTTCAAAACAATTCAATATATTCAAATCATAAATTAAAGAGCCAAAAACAAAGAATAACAGAGAAGAAGGGAGGGTGTAAAGCACTATGTAGGCAGAAAGATTAAAAAAATCGCATTTTAGGAAAGATTGCAAAGCAAGCAAAAACACAGTGTGCTACAATAGGGGTAAGAAGGATTGAGCTTGGCTAATTATCTCCTATTTAAGAAATTTTTTTTAAAAAAAAAAACAATTTGAGCAAACATTTTAGCGTTGCAAATTTGTATAGTAAGATTCAGCAAAATTCATGAATCGTGAGATTCAATGGAGCGAATCGGAATTCATGATGAAATTATATAGTTTGCATGTGTAGGTCTTTTACAACTCTTACTTCCTAACTAATTATATTAACTTATATAGCTACTTCCTAACTAATTACATAAACTTTATAACTATTTTATCCTGGGTCCTATCATTTATACTCCAATTATATTTGAAAATTTTAACATTGCTTTATTCTGCAATATTCATGCATATCTTTACACTTGTTGCTTTTCGCTGCTATGTTAAATGGCTCTTTTCAATTGCACATCTGTTGTTAAAGAGCATCAATGTACTGTATACTTTAATCTGTCTGTGTTGTAATGTCTTACCATATGCAATTCTATTCTAGGAAGAAGCCTTCAAAGAAATAGAGAACAGGCCATCATGGGAAACTTTCCCAGGCCAAGCATTTCCATTGGGTATATCACAAGTCGACAATGGGATCAATTTTGCTATTTTTTCACAGAATGCAACTGCTGTCACACTTTGTTTAGTCCTTCCTGAGAGGTAAATCTTGATATTCTTGATGTAAGTTTAAACTTCAAAAACATTCATTAAATAGAAATATATGTTTGCAATATTTGCTTTGTCATATTTGATTTTAGCCACGTGTAAGCATTCTTGTCATGAGTTTTTAGTTTCTAAAACCTGTTGGGAACATTTTTTTTATGGAAGAAACAGTCCCATTCTTTTTTTCTATTTCAAAATCTGTTTCTGGAAGCTGTAAAAATAAGTGATTATTTTCTAAAATAAGCTGAACCAAACATGGAACAAACCTCGTGTTTGCCCCCAAAAAAAACAATTATTTGGCACTTTCTGTAAAGCTCAAAACTGTAATGCATGACGAGATTGGTCTTTCTTAGTGGTAAGGAACTAATGATTGAATAGTTGCAATGGTTTGAGATCAATTTAGAAAGTATTTTGGCTCAAGAGTTACAAATATGTTAAGAGATTTACATAGTGATGTGGGTTGGGTATCTTTTGGCATGGCGCTATGTTGCATGCGCAACTTAAAAAAGTACTAAAATAACATATGATATTATTCACACTAAGGAAGCATAACATATGTATATAAGTTTTATTGCAGAATATTTTTATGGATGCTAAGGTTATTTATAGTAATTGCTTATTTTTCCGACTTATTTACTTAGGCTTTTGGGTAATCTAATGGTTAGAATGGTCTATAATTCAATCTATCTAGCTGTTAGTAAAATTAAAGCTTCATCCTTTTGTCTTATGTGTTAATTTTTGAGGATTCTGTGTCATTCAAGATCATGATACAATTTTGAAAGGAATACGGACTGCTGCAACTTTCTGATATAAAAGTTATGGTTTGGTTTATTTTTTCCCCAGGTTCATATTTCCATAAAAATTATTGCTTTACTTTTGTCTCACAGTTTTTCCTGTGTTTTTATAATGTATTTTAGAGGAGGCATTGATACACTAGATGGTGGCATGATAGAACTGGCTTTGAATCCCCAGTTCAACAAAACAGGGGACATTTGGCACATATGTATTGAGGTATTTTCTGTGATACTGCCTGAAATTGTTGGGTTAATAATTTCCCTTACATTTGGCACATATGCATTAGTTTGGTTTCTGATTGAAATTGTTGTTATAGCTTCGGTAACTGCTTTAAATATATAGTACCTGTTTGACAGGTAGTGAGGAGGATTATAGCCTCTGAGAAATGAATAGCATGCACAGCCAAACTGTTATTTGTTTACTTTGCAAAATCTGTTATTAATTATTAATATTATTGCCAGTTGAGCTACAAGCTCGGTGGCTCTATTGTCTCACTTCTTCCATTTTATTCTGGTTCAATATTGCTCAGCTTGTGCAGCGCATGCTTTTTTCAGTTTCTTTTTTTGAGACTTTTCAAAAGCTCTTTTCCTACATTAACCCCCTCCCCAATTTTTTTTAGCTATACCAGATGCACGCATAGTAGCATTTGAATATACTATCCACCCTTCAATGTGTAGGATCTTCCTAGGAGCAATGTTCTGTATGGATATCGGATAGATGGACCTCAAGACTGGGTTAAGGGGCATCGATTTGACAGCAGTGCTGTGCTTGTTGATCCTTATGCCAAACTAATTGAAGGTCGAAAATATTTTGGGGATAGTAGCATGAAGTTGTCTAAGTTTCTTGGCACGTATGATTTTGACAGCTTGCCTTTTGACTGGGGAGAAAATTACAAGCTTCCAAATATTGCTGAGGTACTTTACCACCTGCACATTGATAGTTTCTCCTAAATGATATTTAAATATTTTCCCTAAATAAAGGCTTCATACAAATTGCTTTATGCTTATAACTATATCTAAGGCTTTCAACCGTTGCTTTGTATGCTTCTACAGTTAAAGTCTAGTTCATTTAATGAGAGTACGACTGCTTATTGTATGTTTTTGGTTGAATAATGTTCAATATACGGATTCATTATGCTCTGTTGCTGCGAATGCAGAAAGATCTTGTTATATATGAGATGAATGTTCGTGCATTTACAATTGATGAATCTAGTGGGTTGGATAACAACATTCGTGGCAGCTATCTTGGTGTGATTGAGAAGGTAACATCTGTGTTATGAATGCAACACTATATGCACAAGTGTCGATTTTATAAATTCTATTTCCTTGTGAAATGTAAATTGTTTTTCCATAATAATATTAAAAAAGCCTATTCTCAAATTGCTGCAAGTTTGATCAAATTAACTGTATTGGATTTGGTTCCAACAAAAGTTCAATCGTTAAAATATAGTCAACAGAGAAAAAATGTTTCCGTGACGAAAATGGGGATTTGAATATTGGGATGATGTAAATTATGTATTCTGTAGCTGTTTCAAACCCTTGTGGAATAATATTGGTTTTTTCCCAAAAATTAATAGAAGGTCGTTTAAGTTATAGGGTTTAGATAAGGAAGGAAGATAGAAAGAATAAAGACTGCGTTGTGATTATGTTGTGATGATATGTTAATATTAAAGACCAAGTACCGGCCCTTGTTTACACTGTTAATAGAATCCTAATCTAATGTGGAAACAAATAATAAAATATAAGAAAGTATAGAAGCCAATCCTAAGAGGTATTAATCTATATTCTAACAAACACATCTAGTTCCCCAATCCTTTTTCACTAGAGGGGATTCTGATTCTTATGTTTTTCAGTAAGAAGTGTTAAAATCGGATACAGAATGATTTTGTGTGTATGTCTGTTGTTTGATACACGTGCACTCATTTACACGTTTTCTCATTTTTCTCTTTCTTAACATGGCTTTTAGACTATTGTTATAAAACTTGGACCGGTCATTGATCTGTTAGAGCATTGAGCCAATGGGCCATTGGTCGAACCAATGAGTCACTTATTGAATTGGTTAAATCATAAATATATAAACTATATATATATATATATATATATATATATATATATATATATATATATATATATATATAATATATTAAAAGTAGTGTATTTAAAAAACTGGCTCATGGTTCGATTCTTTTGGGGCATTTTGCTTGTCCCTTTTTCACTAAATAACTATTAAGCATCCGATGACTTCTATTTTAGGAAATATAGCTGTTTACTCGCTATTATATACTTCATGGTTATTATTTATTGTTTTCTTTATTTAAACTTATTTTGTTGCTTGCCTATAAGATCCCACACCTTCTAGAGCTTGGTATCAATGCAGTGGAGTTTCTGCCTGTCTTTGAGTTTGACGAGTTGGAATTACAGAGGCGTCCAAACCCCAGAGATCACATGGTAAATTAGAAATGTATTTTTTTTTGACAAGTGTGAAAGTTTTTTATGGAAGCTCTTCATTATGTATGTAAATCCCCAATAAATAAATAAATAAATAAAACAACAGTATTCTCTCTGGCTGTTTACACCGCTAAATTCTCATTTTGACAAACTTTATGTGCAAATCTGAAACACCCCAAGTACCATTCCTGATGTATTTTATAGAAGATGATTAAAGAAATCAAGTATGTAACTTTGACTTACTAAGTGGAATTGTATGATACTAACAGTTGTATTTTTTTTTCCAAGATTAATACGTGGGGTTATTCAACAATAAATTTCTTTGCTCCTATGAGTCGCTATGCTAGTGCGGGGTGGAGGACCAGTTAATGCTTCCCAAGAGTTCAAGCAAATGGTTAAAGCCTTACATTCTGCTGGCATAGAGGTAGTGACATTACTATTTCTCTGTGAAAACTTGGGATGGAAGAATTCTTTATATTTATTTTGTCCGTTTCTGTCTTCTTTTATATCACCTAAATTTTTGTATATCCCTTGCGATAAATCTTCTCCGTACACAGGTAATTTTGGATGTTGTCTACAATCATACTAATGAGGCTGATGATGCCAATCCTTACACCACTTCATTTCGTGGCATAGATAATCAGGTAATTTCAGATTTGTAGTAATTCTATTTTTGACATCATCTTCTTTGTCAATAAGAATACTTGCAATACCTTAACCTTGAACAATATGGTTTTAATATTCTTATTAGTTAGCGAGTTTTATAATGAGGCTACCCTACTTTGTTTGTGGAAAAAACTTCATAAACATTTTTTATGGTTAATGCTACAAGTCCTGTAATGCTGCATGAGATTATATGTTGGGCAATAAAGAGAAAAAAATAAGTAAACACAGTATTGCAGAAATGACAATGTTAAGATTGTTCATGGTCAAAGAAGACCTGATAAGGCTAAGTACAATTGTTAAAGAGAAAATTGGGGTAGCATCCACTGTAGAAAACATCTTGGAATCTCACCTCGGGTAATTTGGAGATGTGTAGAGAAGATTTATGTAAGTACCCATAAGGAGGGTGGACCAGATGGGGGGAGTCTAATAGTCAAGAGTTAGAAGAGACTAGAAAAAGTATATTACGACAAACCATTAAGAGATTTTCAAAGGTAGACGACCTGTCTTAAAATTTAATACATTAGAGGGACTTGTATTGTTGGCTCATGTAGCCAACTCCTCCTAGTGAGATAAAGCTTGATTGTTCTTGTGATGAACTTTAATGTATACAACTCCACAATAGAATGCCATAAGCTATGTTTACAGGTTACACAAAATGTTGTGAAACTCGCACATGCAACCCAGACTGGCTGATGAGAATATAAAAAGAAATCACTTTGAAGTAATTAATGGATTCATCCTCTTCTTTAATTTTACAAATATAGCGGCAACTCACTCTCAGTTTATAATTCTACAACAATTGAAAACATTTAATGATGATTTTCTCTCTCAGTATTCACCTGTTATATTTGGCTTCAATATCGTCTATTCTCTAACAAATTTTCGTCATCTTTTCTTTTAGTTATATAGAATAGAATGTAGAATGAAATTTTTCTTCATTTCTACAGGTTTATTACATGCTGGACAATGAAGGACAATTGCTGAACTTCTCTGGCTGTGGTAATTTTATCTTGGTCTAACCTTAAGATTCTATCCTAGTAGTTTGGTTCACATGAATCTACAATTGCATGCACCAATTTTTATGTTGTACTGGCATAGTCGTATAGTTATAGGTAATGGGAGACTAAGGAAAATTAAAGATCAAACCATTAAGAATCATTTGAATTTAAGTAGTTTATCTTTAGGCATGATTTACGACAGGACATTTGGTATCATTTGATCTATGCAGTGACCCCATATAGTGGAGAAAGTCTTTGGTTGTTGTTACCATCATAGATTATGTTTATTTAATCTTTTTGTTGAATAGGTAATGCAAATAGATAATGAAATAAAAACTTTAAAACAACCTATTTAATGATAAGAAGTTGAGGATTACAATTTCGGAGGTGTTAGGATTACTCATTAAACATGTGTATTAGATGATGAGAGGATGCTTACTCATTGTAATTAATTGGGAGATACACATAGGATTATGTATGTATAAATACAACAACCGTCTGGTCACTATACACACAACAGTAATACGAATTCCCTTTACAAGAAGAAAGACTGTCTGCTATATTTAGGATACTTGAAAGTTGAAGAACAAAAGAAAAATATCCCTCAGCTCTCCCCCTCAACAACCTCTCAATAAAACTGTTCTAACACCATCACTCCATTTAGCATAACAGCCACCTACACGATGTTAATTAAATTGATGTACTTTTGGTAACTTTTGTTCAACCTACACACAAACATGGTGAATCTAAGACATGTAGCCAAACCATTCTTGTTTTTTACCACACAGATTAGCAGCTCCATCATGTGGAATTGTACTTTTTTCTCTACTGAGGATATTTAATATGCAATATTTTCTTTAAGTTTTATTTACCACTAACAAAATTTCAGTATATTTAATTGTATCAAAATTAAACTTCTCCCATTTGGAAAATGTTCATCCTCAGGAAATACATTGAATTGCAACCATCCTGTCGTCATGGAGCTAATTCTTGACAGCCTAAGACACTGGTATGGACTACTTGTATAAATTTTGTTGTTGATATGTTTGTTGATCGTATATATCTTGATTTATTTCGTGGAATTCATCTAATGCTAGCTTTTTTTCCTTGTTCATTTGAATTTTTGTATCACATAGACTTCATACTTCAAAATTTGTAGTTTTCTTGTTTCTTAAACTTATTATAGATGTTATGAAGCTCTCTCTATATTGTTAAAATTTCTCTGTCTGTCCCCCTTTACTGTGAATCATTTCTACTCAGTCTTTAATAAGTAAAGGCCGGATTGTTTCCATGAGGTTTAGGTAATGCGGTACTATCTTTAATAATAATATTTTGTGATGCCATTTGAAGTACGACCATTTCCAAACTAACTTAAGTTATGATTATATTTTAAGTTCCTAACTGTGGAAGTACTATTTACGGTGTTCATTTGTTTCACTTTATTGTAGGGTCACTGAATATCATGTGGATGGATTTCGATTTGATCTTGCTAGTGTCATGTGTCGAGGAACCGATGGTTCCCCCCTCAGTGCTCCCCCACTTATTAGGGTAAATAATTATATGCACAGCATAGTTAAAATTAATGAGCTAAGATGCCACTTTCAGGACCACTTGGTATGAGGTTCCTTGGTTTGGTTCAGTTATTTGAAATTGCAAATCATCTGAAATCAATATTGGATTTGTGTCTGACGCTTATGTCAGACATAATGCAACAGTTGCAACGTTTCTGTTAAAATCAATTAGAGATCAATCAGTTATGATTTACTAGCTGGCTGCCATGTCCATTAGGTTTAATTAGTCTTGATTGTAATTGATTCCTTTTTTGACATTATAAATACATATGAGTGTGCTTTATTACAAACACGGACACACAAATTCAACATGGAAATCCAAGCTATCCTTTTTAGATGGTTGGTTTAGAAATCATAAACCAAAGTGAGCTGGGCAATTCAATAAAAATGAGAGTCGAACAAAATCCGAGTTTAAGTGAGTTTATTCGATTTTTTACTAGTTTTGGTTGATTTGATTTCATATAACTATTTCAGTAATAAACGTCCCTATAATGAGAAGCAGTGCTTCTTTCAGCCAGAAAATTGGGAATCCAAAATTTGATTTTTGGTTATGTTTATTTACTTTAACAGGCAATTGCTAAAGATGCAGTCTTGTCAAGATGTAAAATTATTGCTGAGCCTTGGGACTGCGGAGGTCTCTATCTTGTTGGAAGTTTTCCAAATTGGGATCGGTATTTTTCTATTGATCTTTAAGTGAATAATATGTTTATTTTATGAATAATCTTTGTTATAATCCTTTTTTTTGTTCACAAAATGTGTTATAATCCTATACTTCATGAAAGTTGATGAATTTTATGTCTGGTTGAAAGCAAACATTTAAATTTGTGCAGTCTTTACGATCTTTGTGATTTTGATATTGTGCATAGGCTACTAGTTCAATATTTGATTTCAGTGGCTTGCTATCGTGATTCTGGGATTCCTTCTTATCTTCTTTTTGGTTAGTAAGAGGGCAGAGCACCAGATTCCTTCTGTCCTTATATTGTGCGATTGTAACTTTCACCATTGAGAACATTGCCAGTGATAAGTATAAGAAGTGCGCAGGTTTTATGACATAAAGATCAACATGAGAATTGCTTGGTGATTCTTATTCTTCCCTTGAATTCTTCAAGGTTGTAGAACATGATACTTCTTCTGTTTTCGGCATGAAATGGTCACTCTAGCGTTGTGTGATCTTACTGTCGTGGCAATAGTCAACATCTTCTTTTGAACTGCATCGTATGATTTTATTTAAAATGATGAAAAGATTATTCTGAGGTTATTTTGAGGACGTATTTCCTGGAATAATGTATGCTAAAATGAAAAGCATGTTTCTTCCCTTAATGATTTGTCCTTGATGTAGGTGGGCTGAATGGAATGGGAAATATCGTGATGATGTACGGAAGTTTATCAAGGTGATTCTTTTTTTTTGTTGATTAGATTATCATGATGATGGGGAGGGAATTGGCACCTTTTAAGGCGGGGAAAAGCACCGTGCCTTTGGCCTATTTTGTGTCTATCTCTCTCACAATTACTTCCCCTCTCATCTTATCACATTTTTCATTCTCATCTTTCTCTCTACCAAATATACCTAAAGTCACCAAAAGTATGGACTACTAAAGGCACCGTACCCGTGCGAAGTGTACCTTGTAGATGGCACTACAGCAGTGGCCGGATTTATATATAGTATTGATCGGTTACCGTGTTTCCTATCAATATGTTGTATGGGGTGTAAGAAATTCAGATGGAAAACTGACTTTGTAAATTGTAATGCGCTAGGATTTGACTTATGAGTTGTTTGATTTATACCTACTCTGTTGACTCCTTTAATACATGTCTTAGGGTGATTCTGGTATGAAGGGGAGCTTTGCAACTCGTGTTTCTGGGTCTTCTGATCTTTACAGAGTAAGTATATCACTACTTATAGCACTTCATGGTTGTTCTCTTTATGGGTTTGATACCACATCAGAGACCAATTCCTTAATCCATTAAGTGGAGGTTTTGAAATGGCTTTTTACATTTCTAACAGCTGCGATTCTATGAAGTCGAACTATTAGGGCTGGAATATTAGATTAAACTAGTTTAAATTATTATCAAGTTTGGTTTATCTTGCACATCTACAATAAATTGCAACTGTTTTCCTTAGCTAAATTTTCTCATGTGCTCTTTACAAGGGGCATCGGAATGTAAGGTCTTTCTGGAACTTATAAGCAAGATGCATGATCAATTTCCCCGCGGCAAACTATTTTGGCTAAATGAGTACATTCAATTGCATCACTGAAATAAAAATTGATAATTATTATATTGCAGTCGAATACAATGTGTCAAGCACTCCAGCTGCTTAAGATTTTGGTTGACCTTGAGTTTCTTCTTTGGCCTTCTTGAGTGGTATTGAGACAACTAGTTTAATATGGCTAATGGCTCTGATTGTATGATATGTATTTTCTGTTTCACTGCAACAGTGCAATAGAGTTGAACAATCTTATTTTATTTCTTCATTAGATACTCTCTGTTACATTAACCTACTTTTTCAAAGCGATGAGTATGTTATTTCTGTCCTACTCTATTAATGTATTGAAATTAGGGTCTGAGGTTTGGTATAGCTGATTTTCACTTTGCTATATTCTGCTATATAAGTAAGTTTGAAATAATGGTTTCTTGCCTTCATTTGTTTATCTTTCAGATGAACAAGCGTGAGACCATATCACAGTGTTAACTTTATTATTGCACATGATGGCTTCAGCTTGCGCGACCTTGTTTCATACAACTTCAAGGTAGCTCCTCAGTATTTGGTCCTTCAGTTTTTCATTGTCTATTGAAACCTAATATCTTCCCCGATTCTTGGTTTTGTAGCACAATGAAGCTAATGGGGAAGGTGGAAATGACGGATGCAATGACAACTTTAGTTGGAATTGTGGTTTTGAAGGTAGTTCACGAATTGCAATGCTTTATCTTCTATATTTTTTCCTATGCTTATAAATTTTGTTTTATTTTCTATATTCTGGTTTCCTATGCTTATTAATTTAGCAATAGCCTTTTCTCTTGTAAATTGATGCATTCCAACATAGTCATTGCTACATATGTAAAAGCCACAAGTCTAACAGTACTGCTATGTGGATATCTGAAGAACAGGCACTGTATTACACACGACTGAAGTTCACTATTACAATTATGACACTCCAAGCCTCAGATGTCAGCATCACATAACGTCATCCGACACCACGAGAGAAACTAATAGTTGAAGAAGTTGAAGGAAATTAGAGAAATATCACGATTTATGATATTATTATTCAAGTCAGAAATCTTAGTCTAAAATGATATTTAACTATCATTTGCTCCTTAACTTATCTACTAACTACCAACTCATTCTAACAGCTCTGGCAGTTATTCAACTGTACTTCAACAGATTGAGAGCATTTTAGAGACTAAATGACTTAGGATATTCTAGCAGCACTATATTATTGACTTGGACTATTCTAGAATATTTACATAGTGCGCTACATATAAGAACTGAATAGTGAAATGCCAAAGTTCTGTAAGCAAGCCTAAGCAACAGATAGCACTAAGCATGTAATGGCCCGACTTCCTTTAGGAATCCCGACTATCCCTATAAATCTACATGACTCTTTACAGTATGCCTTGTCCTCACTCACACGGTTGCTGAGAAACTTTCCAGAAGGTATCTCATCACCTAAGTGCTCCAAATCCAACACGTTTCATAGTTCCATTGTTTTGGGTTCATGAGAAGAAGAGTCATCTTGTTGGTATAGGTAGTACCATTCTATTCTTATAAATCTTCCTTCGGGTGTACAGTCCAATATCTGCATAGCCTCAGGACCCCTTTCATTTCGATATACATTCGGATTATGCATGTGTGTCCCTTTACCTAGTAGCCTGCGAGGAACCACTCATTGTCTGTACCTTATGCATTGGGGATCACTCCCTTCCCTTGTTAGCCTCAAGCGTCACAGTAAGCATAACTAACACAACTAACACGCAATACATCTATGGACCTTGGAACCTATATCTATTAAACTTTTAGGATAGTAACAGTGACAGGCTACACATACAACTACAATCACCTTCACCGGTGTTTAATTATCTGTTAAATATTAAAATTCATTATCTTTTTACTGAAAATTTAACTGTGTGTTTGTTTGGCAGGTGAAACTGACGATGCTAGTATAAGAGCTTTGCGGTCAAGACAAATGAAGAACTTTCATTTGTCATTAATGATATCCCAGGTACGATATTGAAATCCATTTTGGAGTGCTTCATTGTTCGTCAACAGAAAATCGTGTTACAGCATTTTTCTATTAAAATGCAAATCACCCCGTTGAACTTTTGACTCTTTGGCAATATCCCAGTGCGGTTTCACTTTTGGCAGCTAATGCATATAAACTTTCAATTTTCGACATATGGAAAATAGCTTCTTCTAGTCTCACTTTTGGCAGCTAATGCATATAAACTTTCAATTTTCGACATATGGAAAATAGCTTCTTCAAGGCTAAATTGAGTAAGATAAAATCTTTAATGGAAGCATGGTTTACAAAAATTCAACGGAACTCTATAAATCCACTTGCTGAATCTAGTTTAACCAAAATGTATACTCAATTGATCCAATTTCCATACTTTCTTTCTTTTCTTAATGGATGGTGGCTGTTATTGGCCAGATGTTGAAAGTTTAAGTAGGTTGCAGAATCACTGGAGAACTATTTGCATTTTAACCTTTTTTTTATTTAACTCCTTCGAAGTTTAGATGTCTATACAAATACAGCCTTTTCAGTTAATTTTCCTTTCAAAAAAACTAGAAGATGCCGTTGCATGATTTCATTTGTTATTATATATATGCTTCCACTGAAACCAGGATAGCATTTAAAATTTTGTAATGAATGGCCAGGGTACACCAATGATGCTAATGGGGGATGAATATGGCCATACTCGCTATGGAAATAACAATAGTTATGGGCATGACTCTGCCATTAATTTTTTCCTGTGGGATCAGGTAAATTTATTACATCCCTTTTGGCAGCTTCCTGGGCATTATTTCTTAACAACATAATCTTTTGGCTCAATAGTTGGATGCAAGGAAGAGTGACCACTTCAGGTTTTTCTCCAACGTGATAAAGTACCGCATGCACATAAAATACTAAGTCATGAAAATTTTCTCGGCGAGGTAATTGCCTGACATTTTAATGATCTGTTTCTGCAAACATAATGCCATTTTTTCATCAAAAGAAGAAAAAAAAATACTTCCATTTGTACTTATGGAACAATTCATTTTTGCAGAATGACATAACATGGCATGAAGACAATTGGGACAATTATGACAGCAGATTCCTTGCATTTACGTAAGTGCGCATATTTTTTTTTTCGGGAAATGAGAGAAAAATCATACTGCAATTTTAGTAATATCTTCACACAATGGTGCATCTAAACGCTATCTACATCATTTTGTTCTTGGAATGTACTTTATACCCAATATACTGGAAAAAAAAAGTCTTCTTTTTAAAAAAAGACCGAATCATTTTAGCTAGTGGAATTTCTATTGCAACTGACTTGGCACCTCTTTGTTTTCCGCTCTGCATGTGTTGCTCACCTGCATGCAGGCTTCATGACAGTAATGGAGGAGATATCTATTTGGCTTTTAATGCTCATGACTACGTTGTCAAAGTTCTTCTACCGACACCCCCGACAAAGAGAAGCTGGTTTCGCGTGGTAAGATTTTTCTTTTTCTTTAGGACATAATAAAACACCTTTTCACTATTGCATGCATATTTTAAATCCATCGATCACTGTGAAGGAAACTCCTCTCCTTCCTCCAACTCCCTGGTGCCTGTTATTGTTATTTAAAAATCAATTTTTTGAAAACTTACCTTACCCACCCTTCAAAACTTGCAATCAACCCTAGATTGACTGACTGACCTAACAGGGTGAGAACGGCCTTGTATGTTTGTTGATCCCAACCTAATAAGCCAAAGCTATCTGTTTGTTGATCCCAACCTAATCAGAGCAAGACTGAACCTACTGAAAAAATAAACAAAAAAACTCTGCCATACCTGAACTTCTAGTTTTCATTGGGGAATTGTTATCCTAAGAGCATGGAAAAACTTATACTAGTGAAAGCTAGGCTACGTATATGCTGCGGTAGCTATAAATTACTACGGAAACGGAGAAGTTTTATTCTACACAACACATTATCAAGCTCAGACTGCCTTGCAGAAGAACAATTATATTGGTTCTTATTGGCTGTTTTTTGCTGACTGTGTTTAGTGGTTGTGCTTTCTGTATGGGCTCCCTCGAATTTCAGTGATAAAACTTTCTGAATGTTCAAATTTTAAACCCACCAACTTTGAGGTTGGTTGGGACGTTGGGTTTAGTTTCATGGTAGTCATTAAAAATTAAGGCAACAGAATTAGTTGTGTTTTCTCATTGTTACCAATTAGAAGTGATTGTGCAATGCTATAGATTGTTGATTTAGTATTCATTTATAACAAACCCGAATGGGAAGCCTAAACATTGTGCTTGAATATTTAATAGAATGACATGAGATGAAGTTCAATGAAGTGGAGTTGAATGGGTGAAAAATACCCTTCCATTGATTGGATATTTTTGTGATGGGATAAAAATAATACTGGTTCCATCCCATACCCTTCAATCAAAGGAAGGAAAAGAAAAGTTGGATATTAGATAGATGAAATGTATCTACCTATGTTTCAGTTCATTTTATTCTATTTTAAACAATTCAAAAAATGAAATTAATATTATTTCATTTAACTCGATGTCACTTCTTTCCATTAATCTAAACAATCACTGGATAAGACCAATAAGAATGTATAGGAGGTGGTCAGTGGTAAGCAGGTGGCTTGCCCCAGGTAAGATGAGAGTTTGAGAATTGAGTAAATAAAAGTTATTAATCTTTCCTTACTTTAAACTAGACAACATTCCTCTGTCCTGAAAATTTCTGTACCTAAAAAATTTAAAAGTACTTCAATAAAAGCATAACAATCAGTGTGTAGTAGAGCATCTCAAAGGAAATCTATGATGATTTTGACATCATGAGAAGAATACATATGTGATTAGGCTTCTATTTTTCAAAGCATGTTATGATTGGATTTCATGTTTGCCATTTTTGTATTCTTCTGGTGAGATGAGATTTTAGAAGAAAGTTCATTTGGAACTTCAGTCGATTTGAAAGAGTTTAAATCGTTACAAAACGCGTTCGTATAAATTTAACATTTATTTTAATTTGAATTCTGGATATTTGCAGGTGGACACTAATCTTAAATCTTCTGATGACTTCGTCCTCGATGGTGTTCCCATCGAAAAAACGTATAGTATAGCTCCATACTCTTCCATTCTTCT
Organism: Oxytropis ochrocephala; assembly: GCA_020916435.1. Taxonomy (NCBI): domain Eukaryota; kingdom Viridiplantae; phylum Streptophyta; class Magnoliopsida; order Fabales; family Fabaceae; genus Oxytropis; species Oxytropis ochrocephala. The sequence goes on along the minus strand of CM037089.1, from coordinate 11,215,641 downwards.
TGAGGCGAAGTTGTGATTGTAGAACTCGTTGGATCGTGTCAATAATAAAACAATAAAAAGGCGAAGTTGTGATTGTAGAACTCAGTATGGCCTGAAGTTGTAGCTTTGTATTGGGAGACGTGTGTACAAAATAGAAGAAAAATGCACCTGTTTGGGGAAAATTTGTAGAACAGGGAAATCTGAAATCATATCATCTCCAGAATGGAGCAAAGCATTAGGCAGAGTTGCACTTTTACAAATTATTACTTGAGGTCGACCATGCCAAGTTTGGATAGTCGATTACTACCTTATCTATTAGTGCATATAATTTGTGTTTGAAAATGTCAATGTCATTATCTATCTATCTGTATCTATGATTCTATTGTTATATTGTAAATTTGGTTTGAATGGATATATGATTTTGTTTGTAGATTTCAAGTAGCCTAAATTCCCTTCCATGTTTTCAATATATGTTCTGAGCTGGATTTCTCCTTTAATGAATGAAATATTGAAATTCAATTCATTCTTAATAAGTCTCCAAGTAGTTGCATCTTGGAGAAAGAAACTTTTTAGAAGTTCAACTTCAGGAAGAAGCCTAGTATGATTATTAAATTATATATTCATGTTATGGGCATTGTCCCGAGTTGGACTTTACGATGAGGACGCGAGCTTCTATTATTTTGATTAGAACTAGTAGGATACCCGTGCATACGCACGGGGTGCCGTCGTGTTTTTTTTGTAACTGAACTTAGACGGTATTTAAAAAGTCTGAACATTATCTCGTGGAAATAAATGAAAACTTAAAGTAGATAAAAAAATGAGTTTTTTTTAAAAAAAATAAATATTAAAATCTAAAAATGTAAAAGTATCATTTAAAAACAATATGCATTTATCCCGTATTTTTTTATATATTACTGTAGTGTTTTTTTATATATCAGTGTTGTTATCCCTTGTTTTTTTTATATATCAGTGTAGTTATCCCGTGTTTATAGTTATCTCCGTATTTTTTATATATCAGTAAAGTTATCCCATGTTTTTTTATGCATTAGCGAAATTACCTCATAGTCTCAATTGATTATTTGAGTTTATTAGTAGATTAAAGTAGCTAGTAAAAGACAGATAGTAGATTATCAATAAGAAATATTTATCTTGTGTTTATTTGTCATTTTTAGGTATTAGTGACAAATATTTGTCACGTGTGTTTTAAATTGTCAGTGCAGTTATCCCGTAGTGCAGTCATTTTTTAGGTATTAGTGACAATTATGTAATTTTTAATTATCAATGACAAATAATAATCTCGTATTCAAATGATTATTTTAGTTGATTAGTAGATTATAGTAGATAGTAAAAGATAGATAGTAGATTATCAGTAAAAGGTGATAATAGATTTTCAATAAGATTGTAAACACACTTTAGAGAGAAAAATTTAAATTTTAAGGTGAATTTTTTTTAGTGTGACTTATTTACATTTTCATAGGTAATTTTAGTAGAGTAGTGTTTGTATAAATTTAGAAATTAAGTCAAAAAAAACTAAAGTGAAGTGATAAGAGAAAGAAGAATTGTTTATGAGAAAAGTAAAATGAAAAAGGAAGAAAGAGAGTGTAAGAGAAAAGTAAAAAGGAGGAAAGAGAGTGTAAGAAAAAAATAGAAAAAGTAAGAAAGAGAGTGTAAGAAAAAAATAGAAAAAGTAAGAAAGAGAGTGTAAGAAAAAAAGTGTGAATAATGACAGTTTTACCCTTAGATTATACATGTGTCATATTAATAAGAGATCCAAATTGATAATTTCATAGGAGGTTTGTTTGTATAAATAGATAAATAGATATTAGATGTCTGCTCGAAAGGTAATCAACACATCGAAATAGCTTGCAACCCGAGCATGTACTCCTGAAAAACTGACCAGAATATTCCCTTTGTAGGGCTTGATGATCGAGGTAGGTAACTTAAGCTGATCAATGGCTCTTCTACAAATCACGTCTCCTGAGCTTCCTTGATCAGCGAGAGCTCGACGAATTGAGAAATTAGCAAGTTCCACCGTTACTACCATAGGTTCGTATTGTTTACTTACTAGTAGAATACCCGTGCATCCGCACGGGCTGAACGCGTTATGTTGCATAAGTATACTCAAAGAACAATAACAAATATGTTTAATGTAAATATGTTGCATAATTGAAGTTTGTTTAGTTGTAAAATATAAATATTTGAAACGCTTTTTTGTGTTAATGGAAAATTAATAATGGGGATAAAAATATGTTTAATGTTGAATAACAAAAATTTATACAAACTAAATAAACATATATTTGTAGAGTAATGGTTCCAGACATCAAACTTACAAACATAAGTATGTTCCAAATAGCAAAAAAAATAACATGTGCATTTGAGAAGCAAAACAACTTAATCTATTAAAAAGTCTTCAGCAAAAAAGCTCCCGTGAATTAAAATGACGACTAAAGTTTAATAACATAAAGAACACTATTGCCCAGTTTCAGTACAATCATGAATGTGTGAAATGAAAGAAGCTCCATTTAGCCACAATGCACCATTCACTACTTATTTACACATAAGCTAGCTATATGTCTTGCATAAAAATGTGGATCAATACTGACTCCAACTCTCCAAACTTTACAATAAGCAATAGTATAAAGAGTTTAAGGAGAAGAAATACCCCAAATGAAAAAACATGTCTACAAACCGATAATGTTCAGAGGACTTTTCTCTCCAATCAAGAAGGAGCAAAACCATAAAATAAGAAGAAAAAATGGAAAGAAAATTAAAAAAGTAAAGCCAAATGAAAGACTCATATCCTCATACAATCTTATACAATACGGAGCCAAATTAAAGATACATACTCTACCCAGAAGTACTCTATGTGACAAAACTTTTAAAAACCAACCACTACTTGAAATGTGAATAAATCACAAGATTAAAAAAATGCATCTAGACTAAAAAGGAAAGAAATATAAAAGCAAAATAAGCCAAGCTAAGCTGATAAATGAACTGAATATGCAGGGTCAAAAAAATACATACCAACATTAAAATACTGATATAAAACTACTGATATATAATTATGTTAAAGTCAATGGCTATTATAAATTTTCAGCAACCAATTCCAATGCTTTTTATATATGATGCAAGAGCAAAAAAAAGAAGATTAAATTCTAGCAATAATACAAAGGCATTGTGTTAAAATGGTAAATGTGCATCAACAAGAAAATAACAAACAATAAGTCTACCTTACCACAAAGGCACAAACATACTAACATCAAAGTTGTGTCAAACAGTTAGGGTTTTTTAGTAACGTCAAACAATTTTTTAGTATGAATCTTCTCACTTCATACCTGTAATGAACAGTTAGGTTTTTATTGAATCTCTCCTCAAAGTTGTGTCTTTCACAAAAGGCAAACCTAATAACAGCAAAAAATATTAAGAGGAAATCTTCCAATCAGAAATTAAGAGAGAGGGAAGTGAAAGGAAACCACAAAACTTATGAAAATTAAAAAAAAAACAACGAAAATCAGTTGAAGAGAAACCTAGGAATCCAAATAAAATAACTAAGAAGTAAAAAAGAGGAACTGAGGAAGCGAAATACCTGTTGTGCTAGGATTAAGGCTCACATAAAATGAGGATGAGGGGTTTCAAAAGGGTTGGGGTTCGATTTACGGAATATTAGTGAAGAAGATGAGGGTTTTAGGAAATTTTGGTGTGAGAAGATTGGTAGAAGATGAGGATTTTAGGGATTTTTTTTTGTGTGAGAGAAGAGTGAAGTTTGAATAGAAGAAGAAGAAGAAGAAGAGAGGTTTGAGAGTGAGAAAAAGAAGATCGGGAAAAGAAAGAAGAGTGGGAGAAAAGCCATTTTTTGAAGTGATAGTCTGCAGAAGAGTGTTGAATGAAGAGAAAAAAATTTACATTCGGTGGTGTGTCAATTATTTGAGTCAATTTTATCCCTAAATAAGCTAAGTGTCCAAATTGCCAAATGGCTCAATGGGTAATTTTAGATGTGGTTTTCTTGTATAAATCTAGTGTAGATGTAGACTAGTGTAGATTATACATGATTAATTTTACGAATATCATCTACAATTTATGAGTTGATACCTATATTACAATTTCAATTTGGGACTAGTTTGTGAAAATAACGTGATGCTACCTGTGCATGCGTGTATTTCGTTAGTTTCCTTATAAAATTTGAATATATTAATATTTTTAGTAAAAATTGATACCCATGTCCAGAAATTCATCTTTTAAAAATTAATACCCATTTGATTCAAGATATGCAAATTTGGTATATTCTTTATTTTTATTCCGTAAATGTGAGTACAGCACAAAGAATTGGGTAATAAAATTCAATTGATTCCAGCCTGGATAAATTCTTATCACTGTAAATTTGTATTTGTCATTTCTAAACCTAAAATATCATCTTTTAAAAATTGATATCCATTTGTCAAAAAAAAATTGATATCCATTTGAATCAAGATATGCAAATATGGTATCAATTTTGTCTCTTTATTTTTATTCCGTTAATGTGAGTCATTATTAGTCATTACAACACAAATTGACGTGTTTTTTTAGAAAAATTTTAGTATTTGGTAATAAAGTAAAATGAATTAATTCATTGTAGCCTGGACAATTTTTTTTTCAACTGTAAATTTGTATTTGCCATATCTGAACCTACAAAAATTAAACACATATAGGGTCCGTTTGGATCGGCTTATTTGGACTTATCTACTGCTATAAACATTTATGAAACTGTTTGGGAGAGCTTATGGAAACAGTTTATGACTTGGTCATAAGCTATTTTCAGCTAATTTCCATAAGCTCATCGAGATAGCTTATGAAAATAGCTTATGACTTATAGAAAAATGGTTTTAACATTATTTTATTGTTTATTATTTATTTTATAAAAAATGTATTATGCATAAGCATTTATACGATAAGCGCTTATGCCATAAGTCATCAATTAAGTTGTTGATCCAAACGGGCCCATAGTTTATTATTTAAGTACTTTTTTGACAAAAGGGTTTATATATATATATATATATATATATATATATATATATATATATATATATATATATATATATATATATATATATATATATTTGAATATTATTTGTTTCATTTGTGTCAATTAAAAGTATTATCAATGTCTTTTAAAAAAAACATTATCAATGTCATCTTGTTTTCAAATCTCAGACATGCACTTCAAAAATTATAGTTTTAAAAATCCTCAAATGTTATTATAGTATTAAAATAAAAATTATAGTTTTTAAAAAAAAAAAAAAGTAAGTCATACGATTTGGCCATGCTTCGTACAACCCCCTTTACTCACTAGACATCCCTTTTTGGTGTGAAAAGATCAAAAGCCCTTATTGAAAATTGGATTTTATATATTTTTAAATATTAAGACGCGGTTCGGTAAGACGCTTGGCGAACCAGGTCAATTTCATCGCACCGAGTGTGTTATTTTTAGAGATACCCCACCCCGAAAAACTGTTTTTTATTAGGTTAGAAGCATGACCGGCCGAACCTCACTGAAAAACGTTGAATCTATTCTATGCTTCACTTTAATGATAATGATGATACCAAATTGGTGGCTGACATTCAATTGTTATAAGGAAAAGACTTATATGCAATACCTAATTACTGTGTTTACTGTTCTCCTATAAAACAAAAATACGTGTCCATTTATTAATTTAAAAACTTAACAATGTGATTCCCGAAATTCCTTCACCGATGAAAGCTGCAAAACTTAATTTCAATGGTGCTCTGGATAATGTAAAGACACAAGTAAACATCTCTATGTTTATAAAAAAGTAAACATCTTTTTGTTCCACAAATTAATTTGGGAATTTTAGAGCTCTTTGACAATGAACCTTAAATTGATTTGTAAAAGACAAAACAAAGAAGAGATTTATTGGCTGACATTCAACTTTTTTCATTATGAGGGGGTTTTGTGGGGTTCCGGTCATCACACCTCCTGGATTTGGTTTCGGACAACCGTGTTCCAATTAAAATATAGCGTGAGGAGATTTTTCATGGAGGGTATTTTTGGAATATTTAAGGGTTAGGAGTGTTTAATGAGTAGCTGGGGAGTTGTACGAAGCATGAGCCTACAATTTAGAGAATTTGTTGGGCCAGTAAACTAATTTCAGCCCAACTAATCTTGGCCCAAAATGCGTTCAGCTGTAAGCTAATCAATTTTTTAAGGTGAAAGGAGTTGTTAATTAGGGTGAGAGATATAGTAGCAAAAATTGAATGGTGAGCTAAAGCAAATCCCTAATATTTGGGGTGTAATTGATTTATCAGTAATTGATTTTGACTTTGATCCCTAAAAGCAGATCCCTAATATTTTGATTTTGATTTATCAGTAATTGATTTTGATTTGGAATTGTTTGATTTATTCACCGTTTATATTTTTGGTCTCACCGTTTATTGACATGAGCACTCCTTCACCTCTTTCTCACACATATTTGTTTACTAAAACTATTTTTTATTTGTCACAAAAACTTTGGTCAAAAAAAAATTGTCAAAAAAACTAATTAAGGTTAAACCAATTATTATTTTTCGCGGAATTAAATCAATTATTTAACCAATATTATGTTTATTTGTTATACATTTGTTAGTTGTTTTTTTTTTGACAAACATTTGTTAGTTGTTATTTCTTATTTGTATTTGTAATATATTCAATTTATATTAGTAATTATATATCAAAAAAGAATTGCATGCAATTAATACTGTGTATGAAAGTTTTATGTCAAAAATCTATTTAACATCAAAAAAATCAGTTTCTATCTAATATGTTTTTCTAACAAATATTATGCTGAATAATTACATATTATTACTTAACTAAATTGATTAGATATTGTTGTTACTATTATTATATTAATATTTAAGAATCTATATTTTCCCCGTCCCATGGGTTAATATACTAGAATATTTTTTTTTTATTTTTGGTGAAATATACTAGTATATATATTTTAAGGAAAAATTTATACCCATGTTCAGAAATTCAGCATTTAAAAATTGATACCAATTTGAATCAAGATATGCAAATTTGATATTGATCTTGTTATTTTATTTTGATTCGGTATAATGTGAGTGTCATTACAATATATATATATATATATATATATATATATATATATATATATATATATATATAAATTAATGAGTAATAAAAAAATAAAATTTATTAATTTACAGCTGTGAGCTAATCAATCAAATTTTAGAGGTAAAAGAAGAAGTGTTTAATTAGGGTTTGTAAGAAAATTTGAATGGTGATGAAAAGCAAGTCCCTGATTTTTTGGGTGGATATTAGTGAATTGATTTTTTTGATTAGGAATTGTTTGATGAGCACGGTTGACTAAATTAGCAAGAAAATATTCACCACTTATTGACACGATTACTCCTCTTCACCTCTCTCTTTCTCTCAATTATTATATATATTCCCCAAACCCCCTTTCACTTTCCTTCACAATTCTCTTCAAAATCTCAAAGCGAAAGAAAGAAAGAAAGAAAGAAAAAGAAAAATGTCTCACTCTAACAACACCATTGCTTTTTCCTCCTTCATCATCGTAGCTTTACTGGCTACCTCCGCTTTCGGTCAAGCACCGTCTCACTCTCCCGCTGCAGCACCAACAACATCACCGGCAGCACCGGTAGCTTCACCAAAAGCCACACCTGCTCCTCCTACAACCGCCACACCAACCGTCGCTCCAACAACCTCTCCACCTTCTCAGATTCTCTCTCCACCTTCACCAACACCAACCTCCGCTCCAACCGCTGATTCTCCTACTACTGACTCTCCAACCGACTCTCCTCCTGCTCCTACCGCTCCCACCGTCTCGCCAACGATCTCTCCTGCTGCCGTCGGCGATGCTCCCGTAGAAGCTCCTGGTTCTCAACCTGGTAGCGGTGCCGCCGTCGTTTACAGAGTCTCCGTTGGTGGTTTCGTTACTGCTTTTGCCGCTGCGGCTTTGCTGATGTAGATCTGACCGGTGACGCGGCGTCTCGGTAGTTCTTTATGGTTTTAGGGTTTTATATAGTATGATTACGATTTACGTTTACGATTATGATGATGACTACGACCTTAGTTACTTTAATTCTATATTTTATTTATTATATTAGCGGTGGCGATAGGAATTGCTTGGAGTTGTTTTGATTAATTATCATTATGGGAGTTTAGGGTTTCAATTCAGCATTAGCATGTTGACTCTTTGAGACTTATTATAATTAAATATTATTATGGATTATTTTACCTATTCTTTCTTTATATACATTAATAACTGTTTAATGATCTTTCCCTATCACTCGCTCTGTTTAGAATTAGATGATGTGCAACCAATATTTTGAAAACTGGAATACGAACGGTTCGGTTTGTAATTAAGATCAATCGCTTTAGATCACTCTAATTAAGATCAATCGCTAACCGTTCGATCGAACCACTCATATAGTCGAACCGTAGTCAATTGATTTGGTTTTAAAACACTTTGTGCAACGAAATCGGTTCCGGAATGTTCTGCTGGTGGAATTTAAAATTTAAATATGGTGTTTGATTGTTGTCCAAAAAAAGTGTTTGATTACTTTTTTAGTTATTTGATTGATTCAACTTTTAGAATCATAATAATCTGATTTGATTTGATAATAAAATAAAAAATCAGAATCTGGTGTGATGGAGCTTATCTACAACAGATAGTATTTGGTAGTTTGTTAGCGGTTGATTTTGTTTGTGTGCGGGAACAAATTTTTGTCGTGTTTTGGGTTTGTAAGCTTGATCCCATTGACAGCTAGCTATCTTTTCCAAAATTTTTATTGAATTTAATTAATTATTTATTTATTCTTGTGCTTTTTCTAAAGCATGAAAGAATTGAGAAAAGTAGGATTTGGTGGTAATGTTGTTGGATGGGGGGAAAAAGGTGGAAGTAGGTTTAACAAGTGTGACATGTCAACACATGTTCGCGGGCCTTCACATGTGTGTGACAGAGGCATGTGCTTCGCGATACATACATAGTGGGAAAAGGTTACATTTTGTTACAAAAAGCCAAAACATAACTAGTTTCTTAGGGGGCGTTTGTTTCGGAGATATAAAGATGATTCCAAGGAATCTAGGATGGGAAAGAAAGATTCATATGTTTGTTTTGAAAAAAATTAAAAATGCATTCCGGGAATGTTCTTTTCACTCAGAGAAAGTTGTTTCCCCACTTTAATAGGAATGTGATCTTATCCAAAAGTAGTAGTGATTCTTTGATTCCGGGATGAGGAGTTTCATTTTTGGAACAAAATTACCTTCCTAACCTCACTTTCATTTTATTATTGGTTATATATGTGTGTATATATATATATATATATATATATATATATATATATATATATTCATTTTACAAAATGCATTATTACAAAATATTATTGTAAAAAAATTATAAGTAAATAATCACTTTAGTTTATATTTTTATTTCACATTTAATTATTTAGAAATCTAAAATAACATGTCATATATAATCGAGAGTATTTCGATAATTACATTGTTTATTCTCGAATGTATAGTCTAACCAAACAAATTTATAAATTGTTCGAAAGAATTGGATTCTAACTTACAACTAACCAAACACATTTTAGAAAATCTTGGGAATCACATTCCTAGTCGTCTGATTCTAAGCAAGCGCAATTCTGGATTGTAATTTCTATCCGGGAAACAAACGCCCCCTTATTGTGTTTTTCTGTTTTGTTTTTTAAGACTTCCTTTGAACATGCTAAGTGTTGGTGACTGAGCATGATGATCAAGGAGGGTTACATTACACAACAAAACAAAATATAAAATAGAACACACGTTCTTGTTTTTTTAAACAAACGAGGAGTAAAAGAAATATAGAAAATCAGTGATTAATTACTTTTATATGTTATGGTTTTGAAGAGGGGAGATCCATTTGAGTTTAGATATTTGAGAGAAACACTATAGACGGCATATGGAAGAACTTATGATTATGGCTTAAATTCGAACTGAAGATGTTTTTGTTGATGAGGCCTTGTGGGGCGATTATTTTGTATGCAAGTCATGTCGCTATTATGCGATACACACCAATTGGTGAGGAGATCAATAACTCGCTTGTAAAGTATGTATCCCCACTCTCATGTTTCCCACATGGCTATTAATTTTAACTTCACAATTTCACGTTCAAATAAATGTCAACAACCCCTAAACGAAAACACTTAACGCCGTCTGTCTCATCCACTCCTTTTAGTCTTGCTCATGTGACATCCGGGTTGACGAGGGCGGGGAGTGATCGTCGGTGTCCAAAGGTTGGCACAGACAAAAAGCGGTTAGCATTAGTCAAAGTCAATATATTGTATTAGTCAAAGTCAATGTATCAATTAATGTAAAGTTGGTTGGTAGATTAGCTTTGCAGTTGTAGTTCTGTTATAGAGTAATAGAAATAGTTTGTAAAAAACTCTCTCTTGTACTCTTGAGCTATATAATGCTCAATTTGATGAATGCAATACAAGATTTACCATTTCTTTGATTTACACTCTCACAAATTGGTATCAGAGCCCCAATCGGGGGCTGAAATCAAAGAAAGAAATCTCAATTTCTTGAAGTCTCACAACAATGGAGAATGCAAATAATGGAGAAAACAACTACATGCAACCATCTATACCACGTTTGGATGGGCATTATGAGCATTGGAGCTTGCTCATGGAGAACTTCCTCAGATCAAAGGAGTATTGGTACTTGATTGAGAAAGGTGTTAAACAACCGGAGAAAGGGACCGCCGTGTCGGAAGCGCAACAGAAAAGGTGTATAAGTTGTACAAAGCATTATATGGTCTAAAGCAAGCTCCACGAGCTTGGTTTAGCAGAATTGAAGCTTACGTTCTCAAGCAAGGCTTCAAGGCAAGTCAGCATGAACAAACTCTATTTTTGAAGTATGGTAGCGGTGGAGAGATGTTGATAGTAGGCATTTATGTGGATGATCTCGCTATTTACACTGAAACAAGAAGCAATGCTTAAGGAGTTTAAGGAAGAAATGAAGAAAGAATTTCGCATGAATGACTGGGGAAGATGAAATACTTCCCGGCATTGAAGTGATTCAAGGTCTTTGAAGGGATAGGCATAACTTCGTGAGAAAGTATGTAGCAGAGATCTTGGAAAAATTTGACATGAAAAATTGCAACTCATCATTGTTCCTATGATCAGCGGGGTGCAAATTGAGCGAGGATGAGCATGGTGAGAGGTTGATAGCACAATGTACAAGCAACTAGTGGGTAGCTTGATGTACATGACAGCAACAAGGCCTGATTTGATGTACACAGTGAGCTTGATTAGCAGGTATATGAATAACCCTACACAACAACATTGGTTGGCAGGAAAAAGGATTCTAAGGTACCTACAAGGAACCATCAACCTTGGAATTCAATATAAGAAAGGAAGCATGGAATTGCAAGCATATACTGATAGTGACTATGCTGGAGACGTGGATGATCGCAAAAGCACATCTGAATATGTCTTTCTGCTAAGTGAAGGTGTTGTGGCTTGGTCTTCTATAAAGAAGGCAATTGTGACTCTGTCTTCTACAGAAGCAGAGTTTGTTGCAGCAGGAGCAGCTGCTTGTCAAGCAATCTGGATGAAGAAGATATTGAGGGAATTGGACAGCTTGAAGGAGGAATGTGTCACAATCATGTGTGACAATACTTCTAGTATTAAACTGTCAAGGAATCCTATACTTCATGGTCGTAGTAAACACATAGATGTAAGATATCATTACCTTAGAGAGCTTGTGAAAGCTGAAGAGATTGAATTGAAGCATTGCAATACTAAGGAACAATTAGCGGATCTATTTACTAAGCTCCGCAAGATGGAATTGTTCTTGAAACTAAGAGGAAGCTTGGGAATGTGTGAATTTCCCACACAAGACAAGGAATGAAGCTAGAAGGAGCTCTTGAGGGGATGCAGATAAGGTGTACCTTCATGATTCTGCATCTGTTACTGCTTTGCTTTGTTCACTGTTTACCCTTTTTATTCAATCTTGTAACTTGTTCCTTTTATCTATTATATGACAATGTTTAACTTTAGTATTTTAGTGCTTTAATGACCCATCTGTTTAGTATTTTATCTATTATTTTTGATGCAACATCTCTGTTCATTTATCTATTATATGACCCTTTGCTATTGTGTTTTGTTATTAATAAAAAGTTTTGCTAATAGTTTTAGATTTGTAAAGATAAAAAGTCTTGTGAGGATGAAAGAGATGAACAAATGATAGCTTCTACATTAGAACGAGTTAAAGAGACACAACAACTTTAACCCATAAGAAAGCGGTGTGTGATATACTTTGTCGACTCTAAGGTCACTTGAACACGTAGAACATTACTTTAAGGTACACAGTTTAATTTTTTTGATGATCAACTTTGTGCTTTATATGATTTGCATTTTTAATTTATATATTATAATACATTATTTTAGCTGTTAGAATAGGCTTGTATAGCTTATTGTAATTACTTGTATTCTTTAGACTTAGTAACTGACTCAGCTTCCCTTAACTGATTCAGTTGTGTATTTTTTTTAGATAAGCAAGAGATATATTGAAACCAAGCACAAGACGTGCCCAAGAGTTACAATGGTAAGGGGAGGGCCTCCTCAAAACCTACCAGAGCCAAAACCCCCTTGGGAAAAAGACCCTGGTAGGAAAAAGAGTACCTCACACAAAAAATATGTGCAACAATGGCTAGCCCATTGCTTCTCCCCTCTCTAAACAATGTCAAGATTATTACACCAACAATACAAAGAAACTATAACATGGATAAACACCCAGTTGGGCAGTAAAATAAAATAGGGATTGTTGTATATATAGGGATTGATCCCTCATTCAATAAACTAGTTCAGAATTACATTCCTAACATGGTATCAGATGAAAAAAATAAAATAAAATATTCTGAACTTCACCCTCTTTTCTCACTCACGACCCTCTCTCTCTCTCTGAAACTTTCTTTTCTCTCTCTCGTGAGTTTCTCTCCCTTTGAAGAAAACACCATAACCGTTTTTTCTTCACCTCTCTTCATCGCAATGTTTTATGCGATGCTCTCTCTGAATCTTGATCCAATTTTTCCTTCTTCTACTTTGAATTGCCGCTTCAAATCGCTGCATCGTTCTCCTCTGGATCTCGATTCATCCTTTTTCTCTCAGATTCATGATTAGAATGGATCTTGATTTCTATCTCCTTTTTGGTTGAGTAAGTTCTCCGCCTCATTCCTCCTCGATCTCTCGATTCGGTTCCTTTTCGATGTGAATCGCTCTTTTCCTTTTCGGTTCTGAATTCTTTAATCGATCTTGTTTCCTTTTCTCTTCCGATTCTGGATTGTAACCTAGATCGGTTTCTATTAGCAATTTTGATTCACTCTCATAGTTTCTTGAATCGATTTCTTCTCTGATTCACAATCACGTTCTTGCTTCGAATCTTGTTTTCTGTTCTTGTTTCGTCCTCTTTAAATCGTTCATATGCCTAAATCGATTTCAGTTTTTGTTGCAATTTTCCCTAATTTTTCAGATCTGGACGTTGTCCACGATTTTCCCTCTCTTCTTGCTTCGTGCTCCTGTGACCTCATTTGTTCTATCTCACCTTTGCGTTTTTTTTTTCTTTTACGGACAAAAAAAAAGTCATAACTGTTTTCGTCTCTCTTCACCGATTCTTCAATTTCTTGATTTGCATCTGGTTTTCTACAACTAGGTCCCATATTCTATGATTCTTCATGACTTCTTCTCAGATCCTGCAAATCGCAGATTGATTAGCATTGATTCAAATCGATCCCTTGTTCTCTGGCCTCATATGCTTTGTTTTTGACGTGCTCCTAACTGATTGTGATTCAGCGCACTACAACTTGCCTAGGTTCTATTTCTGGTTGATATTTGCCTTTGAACTGTGGTTTGATTCTCCTTTGGAACTTGCATCTTCAAGTTCAACGTAATTCTCCTTTGGTTCATGATTCTCTCTCGGACCTGCACTTCGGCTCTCTGCTTCAGGTTCACATTTTGAAATCAAGAAGCAATATCATTGATTCTTGCTATTTTGACTTTTGGATTGTATTCTAGATTATTGTTACTTGGCAATTTGGAAGCTATAGTGAATACAACACTTGCTGGTGCAACTATAGTGAATACAACACTTTCTGGATCCATTACCATGGCCGCTTCTCCCAACCCAATTGTTCTAATTGCCTTCTTTGGATATTTGGAAAGTTGTTGTTGTTATTAGTTGATACTAGTTCTCGGATTTCTTGATTGCTTAGCATCTGTGGGCGACTTTAAGCTTCGCAACCTCCTGCTCGGCGACAACTCTTCTAAGACAAGAAGACTCTAATCACATCTCTTAGTTTTTT